>CM018683.1:16042379-17412379 GCA_009363875.1 Mikania micrantha
AAAATATCCTTGAAATGCAGTTCCATGTAAAGCTGTCCAAATCAACCCCGTAATTATCTGTTGCTGCCAAAATAGGGACTGCACAACAAAGAGCAAGAATCAAGTAAACCTTTTGTAGCAATACCACATACACAAACCCATTTTTACAAACCATAAACAAGATACTCTGTCTACATACAAACAAAAGAAAAGAAACAAAAAAAAACAAATGCCAGAGTAATTAAATCAGCAAACACAAATTCATACCTTGTTAGCAATTTCAACATAGAGATACTCATCACTGAAATGGTGCCATGTGAATTCTGCCAATGGAAACAACCAAATAAGAAAGGTGAATTGATTGATAAAAGAACTGCACAAGAAAGTTCTGATCAAATAAAAGTGATGAGCTATTTTTTGTATTATTTTCCACCCAAAACAAATGTTCATCACAAAATTGACATTTTGAAAGTAATAGGAAAATATAAATGGGTCAAAATGACAGTCACGTTTGCATCACATCAAGTATCATACCTTCTATATCAGAAGCACATAATATTTTCTGATAAAAAGGTAAACTTAGAAAAACAAGCATATGAAGGCTGCAAAGTGAGGAAAATGGATGAAGATCCTTCATTGTGTAAAAAAATAATATTTGTTATAACCCTTCCATTAATCATCAAAACACAGGAATGAATTTGGTTATGGTGTTGAAAATTATGACGGAGTTACATATATCCCCCTCTAAACTTGAAAATTACATATTTCCACACACAAACACAAGTGTTCAATGCACAATAATCTTCAAGTGACTTTGGAAAACATGTAAAAATTTAGAGGTGGATATATGAAACTGCCCTAAAATTAAAGTTGAATCACCTTCCAACAGTGGGGAACATTTTCCCATTAGGGACAAGAAACCGATCTCTTGCAATGACATAAGACTCGAGCATTCTTTCGTTCACTAACAAGGTGCCTGCAAGAAGTATAAAAGTATAAGAAACGAGCTTATGCTTTAACTAGATCTCATAAACAATAAAGAATACATAGCAACATATGAAAAGAGCCATTGTTCTCAGTTAGCATTAATAAATACAACAGAAATATGATATAATCAATAATGATTAGTAAACTTACCCATAGGCTCAGAGATTAATATATCAGCTTTCTCAGGCAATTCTACATCTTCAACTTTGCCCTTGATAACCTACATTTTCATAGGAGCATGTCCCCAAAAATAAGACATCCATTATTACAAGTAGCTTGATTTGTACAAAGAAAGGGCAATCACCGTAATTCTTTGTCCCAAAAAAGGTTCCCCGCAATAAGCTTTTGAGCATAGTCAGCCATTTCAGATGCTTCCACAGCATAAACATGTTTTGCACCAGCCTAACAAGTTCCAAGAGTAGTCATTAAAAATGACATCAAGAAACATGGTGTATATAATGTAAGGGAGTGTTTGGATTTGCAATTTTTCAACCCATTATTGTGCCTATAATTTGTAATAATCAGCGTTAGATAATCAGTTTCATATCAATTACAAAAGAACTGATTACATGTACATTAATGTAACCTATTTTAACCTTCTTTTAAACTTAATTTGTAAGAGGTTTACTCTCATTTAAAAAGACATCATCCTATTGCACAAAATATTATCTATACACTATTTTAACTTTATAAAATCAAACATCTGATTATAAATAGTAACATCTGATTATAAAATCAATACAACTTTTAACTTCATACAACATAAATATTATCTATATACTATTTTCTACTGTCAGTTTATTAAATCTGATTATTCAATATCACATAGTCATGAAATGGCAATCCAAATATGCTCTACAAATAACACCTGGGCAGCAAACAATGACAGTATGCCACTTCCAGCACCAACATCAACACCACCCGCCCATCAAAATCTGCTTGATTCTCAATAACTGCAGCGTAGTATGAACCTAGAAAAAGAGACATTTTCATGTACATGAAATCCAAAATGTGTTTTTTTGACCCATTATCGATGCTTACTATGATCAATTAATAATCTTATCAGAACAACATGATATTTGCATCTTAAAAAAGAACAAGAAAGCAGGATATTAACCTGTTCTCACATAATCCTGCAACATATTTTGCTGATGAAGCAGTTGCCCATAGTAATGGAAATACATTTTAGCAGAAGAAGCTTCTATTTTATCATCAAATTTGCTTTTAAAAGAAGAAGCTGTTCCATTAGGTAAAGTTGATTCTGAAAAGAAACAATAAATAATTAGGTTCATTAAAAACAACATTTGCTACTTTAATAATATCACAAGCATAAAGTGGTACTACCATGATTGACTGCGGCTCTGTGAGATAAAAGAAACTACAAAAAATTAAAGAGACTGCATCATTGATGCATGATTTATAATGTTGGCATAGGTTAACAAACCTTGAATAACCACTTTTTTTCTCCATTGCTCAAATGCACCATGAAAGGAGCTACTTTCTTCCTCCTCTTTAAATTGAATAGTGACTCCCTTGGAATAAGTTCTCTGATTCAAAGGAGCGATTGTTATTTGCCACTGTCTACTAATGCATGCATTAACTCCAGTTAAAGTTCAAAAAACTAAATATTGTCTTCTACATAAGTTTGAGTGAATGTGTGCGTGTGTGTGTGTGTGGTGGGGGGGGGGGTGGTGTATATATTGAAAACCCAGTTAAATTGAGAAAACCCGTGAAAATTCAGCGTAGCATTAAAAAAACTGTCTTTTATTTGTTTAGTATGTAATATATATTATTATTAGAAAATAAAAAATATATATAATTATAAGTATTTGTTACACATTTGTTACAAAATAACATTTTTACGATTTGTAACACTAAACAGCAATGTATAACATGTGTGAAACAAGCATTTACGTAGATATATTTTTATATATTTTTTATTTCTTATAATAATATATATTACATACATACAAAAATAATTTTTATTACAACCTAAATATTTATCGTTTTTACAATGTGTAAAACTAAATCTAATTATGTAACAAGTTGATATAATTTTTATTTTTTATTTTTCTATATATAACATATATTGCAAACCTAAACACAAAAAAAAAGAACAAAAATTGAATGTTACACCGCATTTTCGCATATTTTCTCAACTCAAGTGAGTTGTCAATTCATCCATCTCATATACATAAATATGTGTGTGTGTGTAGTAACACATAAAAACTTTATAAATATAAAAATTTGAGTAAAAAATGTTCTCTCCTAGCATTAAGTAATAAAAATCATTCTAAATAGACATATATTGTGAGATACTCTATCAATTAGAGAGAGAAAAGAACGTAAGTAATACAAAGTATTCACATTGGCATACCTCTTTGATAGATTCGGAACCTTCCGATACACAAAGTGATTGAAATTCACCTAACCTGAAAAGCTGAGACCCCAAAAGAGTAAGAAGTGAGCATGGATATAGAACCCGAAAAAGACTCTAATCCAATTCATTCAATTCATAACAATCACTAATTCACTATTCAAGGTTCCATACACAAAAATGGATATGAGGAAAGCAATGAAATCAAATGAATAAAAGAAAATAAAATGTGCTAAAATGTCCAACTCAAACAGCATATACTTTGGAAGGTGGATTCTGACAGAGGAAGCACTAATATCTCTAGAGTCCAAATGACCATAATGGCATAAACTTTACCAACAAATTCATAACAGCAATGCTACAAGATTGAAACAATGACGCAAATCAAAATCAAAACAAGCCCTAACTGAAACTAACATAATCAAAAAGTTCAAATCAAGATACATGATCAATGCCTCTATGCCTAACTTACTTCAAACAAACAAAAATTCAAAGAACAACCAAAATTTCAACATACATCAATTAATAACGAAATCAAAGAACAGAAGAAAGAGCAACAACACCTGAGCGGTTCGAAGATCAAAGTTAAGAGAGTGTTGTCCGTCGGGTTCAAGGAAGAACTGTAGCTCCGGGAACCCGGAACGTGACCCAAAAATCGCCGACAAAGGACCAGATACGAGTTTTGGAGGGTTTGATGCGAGCAAACTAATCGAAGCAACAGTGAAATTCTGATGGGGTTTCAGATTTTCAGCAGGTAGAGTTGCATCCATGGTGGATTCAAGCTGAGTGTGATTCAATGAGAAGATTGCAGGTGCATATATGAATCGTATCTTGTGAATGTGGGCGCGAGTGAGAACGAAGCTAGGGTTTATGGGTTTGAGAGATTTAAAGGAGAGAGGGCCAGGATCACTTGCTTTTGTTGTCTCTTTTGTTGCCGGTGATGGGTCTCATTCATACAATTCTTGAAAATAAAACCCAAAATTACAAACAACACCAAACAAATATGATATTTATAGGGGCTTTTTAATTAGACACCCCACTTTTATATTTTAACACACTGGCGGTCCAAGATGGGCCGTACTGGTCAGTACGAGCCGTATAGAGTATAGATAAACATTTCAGTAAATTCCTTACATTTAGTGAAACATCCTGTAGGACGGGCCGTACTGACCAGTACGGCCCATCTTGGCCTTGACTTATTTTTCCAAGCCATTTTTGGGTGTCAAGCAGTTTGAGTCACTTGATACGGCCCGTACTGGGCAGTACGGGCCGTCTTGAAATTATTTATTTTATTTAAACTTAATTTACGTATTTAAATAATTTTTAACGATATACGTTTAGTACGTAAATTATTTGAACGATATACATCTATTATGTTAAATAAACGTCATAATCTTGTTACGTTATCATTTTTAACGATATCAATAATTTAAGAAATCGTTTTAACTAAATATTTCATTTTATAACTAGTTTGTTTATATATATTTAAATAATTTAAACGATATAAGTTTGTCGCGCAATTATTAAACAACACAAACATAAACAAAACAACATATCCAGAAACAATACAAATGAAGAAAGAAACATACATATATACACAGCATAAGTTTTACATACAAGGAAACAAAATACGAAAATACAAAAGTAACTACGAACTTCTGGATGGTCAGCGGACGATCCGTCGTCTGGGTAGACGCGTGGCTCCGGGAACGGTGGAATCTGTGACCCATCCAGTCGCGCATTCTCTGACGCGACCGTCCACTGGACCAAATCCTCATAACGATCGAGTCGTCGCTCGACGCGTGTCTTTCAGGCGGCCCAACGACGATCGGCCTGAGCCATCTCGTCGCACCGGGCCGCACATGGTGCAACAACGCCTCGAGCGGCTCGGTCAGGCGCACCGCAAGGTAAACGTGCGGTGGATGCCGCGGCGGTGAGTCCTCGCGCGCCGGTGATCGAACCGGCTCCTCCCGAATCGGATCGGGCTCCGGCATCGCCTGGTCCTCAGGCTGCTGTTGTTCCAGTATGACGGCGAGCTGGGCCGCCTGAAACGGGCGGCCGTCTGATCCAACAAACCGCAATCCCAAACCCTGCATGTCGGCGGCAAGTCTCGTGTTCAGGAGCGTCCGACTGTGACACCCCGTAATTTCCAGGTCAGCATCTTATTTATTTAAATGTTTATTTAAATGCATTATGTACACGTGGCACTAGAATTAGATTAATTTAGTGTGACACGTGGCACGGCAGTACGAACACTGGTATACGACAAGATAATTCGTGGAATTATCGACAAACAGCACACACGTGTCAAAACACACGAACGTTGGTGAACGTCTAACACATTGTGTAGCACAACACTCGAAACTTCACGAAACACTGTCACAAGTCAATTATGGCTAATAATTGGCCAATAGAGTCCAAACGACGCTCGAATGATGTTTTACAGTCGAGAAACGGGCAAGAATGGACCAGGACAACAAAACAAGCTTATTGGGCTTGAAAAACAGGCCAGGCGGTACGCCTGACCCGGAGGGCCCTCGACAGGCGATACGCGCGGATGGGAAAATGAGCGCCCATCCGTTCCAATCCGCGCGTAACGACGCCACGTGCACACCCACGCCAGGCGATACGCCTGGGGCGTAGGGTGCGCAGACTTTCTTTTTAAACTTCCAAAATCCATCATTTCACCTATCCTAATGATTTTAAACACTCTTGCACGCCACCAAGTCGGCTCATCTCGATCAGAACTCCCTACAATCACCATCTTCACCCAAAATCTCCATTGTTGAAGCCATAGCTTGAAGGTTGGAAGCTTGGAAGTGGAAGAAGAGTGTTGAGAACCCAAAGAACCGCCACCACCTCCCTTGTTCTTGTCAAAACCCACGAACCAGAGGGTCTCAGGAGCTGTTGAAGCATCATCCCAGGGGTTCAAGAGGCTTAGAAGGTAGTTCTCACATCTTTCATAGCTAAAAAGTCCATTTCTCACTTCTACACACACATGCAAGTGTTAGATCTCGCATGCAAGCACTTTGAATGCACATGCACGAGATTTACTTCTGGGTTTATTGATTTTAAGGTGTTTTATAATGATCTAAAGTGTTTAGATGATGATCTATGATGATCTATGATGATGTGTTTATGTGTATTTCATGATTTGGTCACGAATGGGTGATTTACCCACATGCATGTACAATCTATGATAGCTAGAATGATTTTCAGTAGTTAAGCATGTTTCTTGATGATATTGGATGATGATTACATGTTAGATGATGTTGGAAATGGTTAAAAACATGATTTGTAAGGACCTTACTATATTTAGAAACTTTTTAGTTACAAGTTGGTGATATGGTGTGTTTGATGATCATGCATGTATATAGAATTGTTGCTAGGATGATAACATGATGATTTGATGTGTTAGAAAGTAGACTTGATGTTGTCTATGATCACATTTAATGTTATTACTATTTTTAGTAACTTTTTGGGTAAGAATATAGATAGATAATGAATTGGGCTATGTCGACATGACTAAATGATAGTGAATAACTTTTATGACGAATGATGATGTGAAAATGGTTTAGGAATGATAGAATGGTCATTTTTATGCAAAAACCACAAAGTTACTATTTATAGTAACTTTATTTTTAGAAAAACCGACTTGTCAACGTGTTGTGTTATTTGAGCATGCTAAATGACTTATTATGTTATAATATGCGTATTAGAGGCTAAGTTAGATGATTTCCGATGTCACGTATGCTAAAAATGGAAACTTTCCATTTTAGGAAACTTTTGTGCACTAACATGCTATAAACGACGTATATGAACTTGTATGATAATGTGCTATGTGTTAACATGACCCCGTAGGACCATTGAGTATGTTAGAACTCTAACACCGAAATGCTTTGTGAACTTTCCATAAATGGAAACTTACTATAAATAGTAAGTTGTCCATAGACGCGATTTGCGCGTTTTGCACACGACAAGCACTTACACGATTGCTACACGATTCACAAACCGGCACACGGTTCACCAACGGGTCGTTGACTTGACACGGTCAACTTTGGTCAACTCTAGTCAAACACGGTCAATGTGGACCAACACGAGCAAACACGGTCAATGTGGATCGACACGGACAAACATGAACAACCAAGGGTTGTTGGACACAAACACGAGCACTAACACGAACACTAGCACGGTCACTTACACAAACTCACGTACGGTATACGCTATAGGTTGCCGGTGACCGACGTGCTACTTGACGATTCAGGAGCTTACGCTTACATACATTCATTTCACTAAGGTGAGTTTACGGCCCCTCTTTACTCTTTTTCAAATGCTTTTAAATAGGGGGAGAATACAAGTTGCATCGAGTCAAACACTATTACTGTACAAACACTATTGTGTATGCTGGTTTATTGGACAAACATTAAGTGTTGAACTCGTTACAAGCCCTCACAAAGTCTTACCGTTAATGTACGAACAACGTGGTAGATTTGGATGGATCCATTAGGGAATGACTAACCCCACGGGGCACCATGTTGACTGAGTGTCATAACCCGTGCAAATTCTGACCTAACTTGCTATGTATACGAGGCATAGCGGAGGCAAGAGCAAACAAGTCTAGTTCGGTAGTGACGCACTGACACTTTGGGCCTAGGGCTCGGTACTAACATTTGATAAACAGCATGACACACTTTCTTACTATATGTATATCAAAACCTGTGAACTCACCAACCATTGTGTTGACACTTGTTTTCAAACTTGTATTCTCAGGTAATTAGCAAGCTACGGATAGCATGAATGTACACGTTAAGATACGAGCATTAGGAACCGCGTGCATTCCTGTCATATTATTTGAAAACAATTTCATTCATGTTTTGTATTGATACAATGTTTTGATCTGACAATTTACTTTTCCGTTGCATGTATTCAAACATATTATTCCGCTGCTATGACATATTTTTCCGCTGCAAATTATTTTGTTATGTGTATGTGTCAAACTTGGATTTGTAAACGCATATAGTGTTGTTCTATATGACCTTGAGCTGTGATTCTGGCTACGTCACACCCACGTGGACTGACACCACTAGTGGGAAATTGGGGGTGTGACACCGACGATCGAGCTTACGAGGCTCGATCGCCGGCAGATCCTAAAGCAAGTCGACCATGCCTCTGGTGCATGCGATGTGGGTGACAAATGCGTCACCCCACAATGTATCGCTCTCCTGTCGGTGGTAGGAGGCGTGGTATAATGCAAAACATCACGGCTTGTACGATGTTTCAGGGAATGTCTGTACGATGAATGAGACGGGCCGTACTGACCAGTACGGCATGTCTTGCTCCCAATCATTGTCACAGATTGTCAGGGAGAATGTTTGACCAAGTACTGAGACTGGCCGTACTGGGCAGTACGGGCCGTCTCAGGGGTGTATTTTTAAAAATTAGGGTGTTAATTTAACACAATCCTTTATATTTGGTTCTGTTTTATTGTTTTTTTTATCTTTTTAACCAAAACAAAAATTATAAAATTTGGTGTGTGTGAACTAAGATTTTATCGGATGTGTTACGACGGTAATTCATCATTGAATATGATAAAAATAAGATCTTAAATATTAAACTTAGATCAGATAAAAGTCATATGAATAAAAAAATCAGTTGTCAATCAGCCTGAAATAATATATAGGACTATTGTAAAAGTATGTGTGCGTCTGAAACGATATGAACAAAGGACTAGATTGTAATAAACAAAAGTTGAAAAAAAAAGATTGGTTAAAGACTAAAAAAACGAATGAATTATATAGACATAAGTGTAATCAGAAAATTATTAAATACTTATTATTGTTATTAAATTAGTTTTGTTTATTCATAATGAATGAGATTTGAATGTAAAAAAATAAAGAATATAACAAAAAAAGTTTGTTTTACCTTTTTGAAATTCTGTCATTTTTTAGACGTTCGTAATTTTATATTTTTAAAAATTAACCATACCATAAAAAGTTGAGTGTTTTATTTTAGTTTTAGTATAATGTTGATATACGTTTATTTGTAAAAGATACAAAATGTTAATATGTTGTAGTGTATTTTTATGTATTATATTTTTTATGTTGTGTTTATTTTTGTGTTTTGTTATGCATTTTAGTGTATTGTATTAGATGTATTTCACTAAAAAATTTAGTACATTTTTTCACAAAATCTGGTACATTTGAAATAAATCATATTCCCAAGTTACATTTTTTCCCTTGTTATATTACATGTTAAACTCATGCAAACGCATACTTTTTTTAAGCAGAAATGATTTTATATTCTAATTTTTCCCTGATATATATGTTTAGGAAGAACATCAAATAAACATAAAACACCTATTGTTTGTATTGTATTGTATTTTTCTTTTCTCTATACTTAATTATAAACATTTAAAAAATAATATGAGATAAAATAAAAAGTCAAAAAAGATGTTATAGCTAAGTTACTTTTATTTTTTTAATACGCCACGTGTAAAATTTATATTAATTCATACTTTTTAGGCAAAAAAGTTTTTATTTTTCAAATCTTTCATTAATATATATGTTTAAGAAAATGATCCAATATAAACAAAATTTTACTCTGTATCTTTTTATCTCTCTTAATTAACAATAAATCAGAAGTGTCTAGGATATTTTTTTTGCTAGCAATTTTTAACCAATGTACCTGTAATAAGATCTTAGAAGAACACTCTAGTATCCTATTCATTTCATCTTATGTTATACTTTTGAAAAAACTCTATTGGAATCAAAATTCGAACATGAGATCTTTCAATCTCAAGCTCTTATCCTATACTTTCATATGTTGCTAAGCTATATACTTGTTGACAATCTCTTTCTCGGTTAATTATTAGCATGAATAAAACGTGTGTAGCATATCTCTAATTGTATATCTGTTAGACACCTGTATTATTGTTATTTTTTATCTTTTATATAGTTATGTGTTTTTTTTGGTTTTGTTAAATGTTTTCATTTTTGGTCTCTTTTAAACCTATCTTTAGGTGGTAGTAGCGTTTTTCATCATGCCTTTTTGAGGTTATACTTTCAAGTTTTATCAGAGAGAGACAGTCGCTTTTATGATATGAAAATCATTAGAGCATGTGTTTGTTTTTTGGATTTCCCTTTTTATCGACACTATCATTATTGTTGTGTATGTGTTTACAATTAGGCTTATAGATGCCATGCTTACGGATTTTATGACATAAAGGAGTTCGCTTTTACTACGTGTTGTGACACTTTAGGGCTATTTTACTATGTGTTGTGACACTTTAGGGTTATACATTGTTATAACCAAATTCAAAGATACAACAAGATGCTTGACACAATGCGCAACACAAAAAACCGCCGGTTCATATACAAAACACAATCATGTAGAAATGATAGATATAACTAAAATGATAGATATAACTAAATCTTTAATCTAATAAAAGAATAGCAAGCATGTACACTTGTCATCTTCTTATGAACTCAACAAAAAATTTCTCGCATCTCTCTCCTATTAAATATTAACTATCTTTTATATTAAATATTTATAATAAATCATTATACAATTATATATATATAGATCTTTTTATCATAAAAATTAATTAAAACTTAATAAAATCATAAGAAAATTTCAATTATATAATACTTAAAATATAATTTTATAATTTTTAATCCTTATTTGTAGTATGTTATTTTTAGACATTCAATAGTTATTATTTTATAAACAATTAGTAATAAACACACAAATCTTTGTAAAAAAATGTTGTTTATAACATGTTATTTTATCAAACCCATGTTAAACATGGGTTTCTAACCTAGTATATAATATTAAATTAAAAAAGAGCACGATTACAATCATGTAGAAATAATAATAATAAAATTGTACAAATAACAAAATATTTAATATATGTCAGGTCGAGGTCATAACATGTTATACAAATGAAAACAGAAAACATGCATTAAGTAACTCATAGGTTAATATCTTAATAAAATATATATATGGTTTGATTCAAGATCTATTTTTAACTGTCGAAAAGAAAAGTTTTCAATTTGAAAAAGTTCGCATTCTAACGGTAACTTACTTTAAAGTTTAAAGTGAGTTGAATTTGCACACATAGGTGGTGTTTGTTTTTTAAGAGGTAAAACGTCTGCGGTCTGCGGACCACATCTGCAAACCTCTTTTGCAGAAGAGGTGGACCAAACCTCTGCAGGAAGAGTTTTTGAGGGTGTTTGTTTTCCAAAAACATCTTCAAACCAAAAAGCTCTTCATATGAAAACCCAACCCACCGTCCCCCAACCCCACCGTCTGCTCAACCCCCAGCGACCGATCCTCCGATCGTCCCTCTTCACCCACCGTCGACCGTCGACCGCAGAAGGGATGCGATTGAGGCTGTCACCATCACCATCGCGGCTCTAGGGTTTCATCCAACGAAGGGATGCGAAGGGTTCGACGACGGGATGCGATTGAGGCTGTCACCTAGATTGACGCACCTCCGATTGAAGACCACCATTGCGGATCTAGGGTTTCGTCCGACGAAGGGATGCGAAGGGTCGCGGCGCGGGGACGAAGGCGACGGTGGTCGCGGTGGTAAATCGCGAAGAAGCAGCGGCGGTGGAGGGGGAAATCGCGAAGGATGAGCTGCTGTGGAGGGGGAAATCACGAAGGGGTGGTTGTCGGCGGTGGAGATGGTGGTTGTCGGCGGTGGAGCTCTTGGGTGTCGGCGGTGAAGCTGGGGTGAAGGGGGCGACGAACTGAGAAGAGGTTGGAAGAGCTCAGAAGAGGTTGGTCCATGTCTGCGCCAAGAAGAGGTCGCGCAGACCTTTTTTAATGAAATGTCTTCGAAAAAACAAACAGTCTAACCTCTTCCCGCGTCTGCGTGGCGCAGACATAAGAGGTTAGAAGAGGTTAGAAGATGTTTTTTTTAAAAAACAAACACCCCGATAGACTTTTTTAAACCCTTTCGACAAACCATATAGCATTATAAGTTCATCACAAACTATTAAAAAAATAATAAACCCCCCCCCCCCCCCCAACTCTGTATTGCCATTCCTATTGACAAGAAGCTTCATATTGCATGGTCTCCTTTACTAAGGGCGTGTATAATTGTACATAATACTGCCCTAAAAAGATTAAGGAGACCAATTTAAGAACAAGAAAACGACACTGTGATTTTGATTCGATTATTTTGGTGATGAACACATATACATAGACAATATGCTTTAGAGGTGACAATTTTTATCCATATCAAAAGAAATGGGTTGGTTTGGGTAAACAATTGTAGTATAATGTGTTGAAATGGGTAACATCATAATATTGAATGAGTTGAGATGAGTAACACTTAAACACAATACGGGTCGAGATGGGTAACAAAAAATTATATAAACTAGGGTTATTCCCCAGCGCGTTGCGGCGGATTATCACAGTACACTCCTGAGAACGGGTGTTATATATCATTTGCAGAAACATAAATTACATAGCAAATTAAATCTTTTATCTCGAACTAAACCTTAACCTCCAAGGAAGTGGTGCAGTGTTTATAGTAGAGAATATGCAACCTAGATATCTCAAGTTCAATCCTTACTTAGAGTAAGTTTCCTTGGAGGTTATCGACCCGGTTGTTTGTGGCCGCGCTTTATCAAATACTCTAGATTAGTCGGGTATTGGGGGACTCGGGGGTTTAATTACCACACAAGTGGGTTCCCATGGTTATCAAAAAAAAAACCTAAAACATAAACGAACAAAAATCCAAATCTCTAAGTAAATATCTCAAATTTAATAAAAACTCAAATTTATAAACAAATATCTCAAATTTAATACACCCATATCTTTTTGTTAGTTTTCAAAGTTAAAAATGTTTGGTGGTCTAAGTTTAAATTTTTCAAAACATCATTACATGGATCAGAAACCTATGCATTACTATTTATTAACTATGTATTACTATTAATATATATATATATATATATTATATTTACTATTCCTTTTTCATACATTTTAATATATATAATAATACAATGTATTCAAACATTTAAAAATAATTAATAATATATTTTATAAGAAAATTACTAAAAATTATCCAAATGGACTATTTGTTTACTTATAACACATCTTAAATTAAATTGATGTTTTTAAGAACAATCTATTTAGACCCGAATAGATTTTGCTTAAAACCCGTTTTGACCTGTACCCATCCTGACCTGAACCCGTTCTGACTCGTTATCCAACCCGACCCAACCTGCTCATTTTGCCATGCATAATATGCTTAGATGACAGTTTTGAATGCGCAAACCTCATTTTGAACAGATTGTTAACGACATAGAAATCGAAGATCCTAACAACACTCCAAAGTGATGAAACTAAAAAGTGGCAGCTTAGAAAAATGATAGCGATCGTTGCATAGGTAAAACTCAAAAATAAATAGTAACGATGTCACGTTAAGATAATAGAAAAAATAAGACAAAAGAAAAGGGAAAAAAATGATCATCACACAGTCAATGTACATGTACTGTAAGATCCACAAATTGGTAGATCCTAAGCCTACCCATCAACTCAAATTTAACAAGAATAATTGCCATAAATCAAGATCACATCTGAGTTTTAACTAGGTCAATCATCATTGCAAACGAATCAAGATCTCATTTAAGCTGACTCCATGATCAATCATGTTCTCTGAATTTTTTTTTTTTTATAAGTTTTAAACGTCACTAACATTTCCATTAACAAAGGTGAAAGATTATAATAAACTAGCAGCCATCACAACAATTTGATGCAGCCATCACAACAAGATGTATGATGCAGCCATCACAACAATTTCTAAGATTAAATCTACTCCCACATATCATCATCATCGTCTTCAGTATATATCAACATTAGAAAAATAAGATAGGATCTGAACATGATAAGATGAAGATAGCCTTACCTCTATCCTTGATAAAATAAACTTTTTATAACTTATCCATGTCTTTGGTTGCTTTTACATATAAGCCTCATATAATCCTAACTTTTATCATCTTTGATCAATGACCCAGAAGTACATGAGGCGCTAGCCTGATCGTGTTGCGCCTCATGTACATCTTTTAAACGAAGATCACATTTCTAAACCAAAATAATTACTAAACAGTTTATCCCATTGTGCTGTCATTAATTCACACAACATAAGGATCAAAATGAAAAGAATGCAAGACATGCTTTATTGATTAATCAGATGTCCACGACATTTGGCAGCATTAAGCCAGCAAATTTCATTATGCTTACAAAGAACAAGCTATAGTTTCAAGACAGTAAAACAGTAATAAAAGTTGGCTCAAGCTTTTTGTTTGATTTCCATATAAACTGGCTAATAACAAGAAAAAAATTCAATACAATCAACAGGCTATGCCATCTGACGAATAAAAGAACAATATAAAATCAAAATGTATGATAATTTAGACCACAATACGAATTCGCGAGTGAAAAACACAAACTAATTCAAATATTAAAGCCTATTTAGTATTCTCCTCAACGAATTGTTCACGAAGATGATGATACCTTGACAGCTTTATATGCAGGGTGGAGCAAACCGAGTTCATCCTTCACTTCAAGTGGATTACTACTATCATTTCTTGTTCGTTTCACCCTCCTGCTAGCAAGTGACTTATGTGTGAATCCATACATCTGCAAGATCTGATTATCCCCAAAATTAAACGCACGATCCATCTGTTTCAAACATCTTTCAACAGGGTAATCACCGAATTTCCCACAAGGTTTGCAACCCACAAAATGAGTAACAAGAGGCCATCTATGATCACCAAGACCAGGATGGTAACTTGCTATCATTTCCTCATATCTATCAACCAAAATACCCCAATAACCATGAAGATAATAATGATTTTCCAAATAAACCTTGTTAGCCCATCTATCCTTCTGTGATGCCAATATCCAAACCATAGCAGATTGATCATCTGCTTCGAAAACCGGTCGATCTTTAAGCTCTCTAGTCAAAAGCTTCCCTGCTTCATCTCTGATCTTCCCCTTTGGGCCCATTGGCGCCCAAACATCAATCAAATCCAAGGACCATTGACAATTCCTCAACAAAAAACTACCCGTGTTCAATCCAATCCAATTCTTTTGATCGTAAACCATTTCGTTCCATCCGTGCATAACCAAGTTTCTATCTTTATACCTCTCCCATGGCACCTCAAATGCCATGTCTGTAAACATGGCATCACTATCCATCCACCATAAGAACTCAATTTCAGGATGGCTCAACAAAAGCTTTCTAATCAATGGAAGTTTAGCCCAAAAACCAGCCATTTCAGCATCAAGCAAAGCCATGTTATAAAAGATTTCAATCCCATGAATCCTGCAATAATCAATCTTGTTCTTGATGGATTTTAGCAAATAATGATCACCAACAGGATTCTCACATGGTTTTGGAGAAGATCCAGTAACCAACAAAACCCTAGGCTTGTTATCATTAACAAAATTGGGGAAATTTGGATTTTGCTTCAACCATTCACCTCTTTGTTCATCCCAATCTGAGATCTTGGGGCCAATACTATACGGTTCGTTTGGATTCTTCTTCACATCATCTTCTTCATCGACAAACAGCTTATTGATGTCGAATTCTGCGTAATTGTTGGTTGAAGACACCGTCGTTTGCTCGGTGGTGGTCTGTAATTCTTCAAGCACGCGGCGTGGCTCGGCGCGCTTGCCGCGGTACTGGTAGAATGTTTCTCGGATCTCTTTGAAGTCTTGCTCCGGCGTACCGAACTTGCCGGCGCCGAGGTTGCCACGTAGGACGACAATGGTGAGGACCAAACAAAGGATCGTGATTTTGCCATTGTGGAGAAGCCGATGGAATTGACGCTTCCGGCGAGGCCCAATTATTCGATCCAACATCTTTTACCACTCAAATAGGAAACAATTAAGGGTTTTTGGTAAGAAATTGAATCAAATCGACGAAAAAGATTTGAGTGTGCAAGATTAGATTTTGATGATCTTAGAAGTGGAAATCGAGGTTTTTGGTAAGAAATTGAATCAAATCGACGAAATCACTCGTTTTTTTTGGGATTTCTAGGTTTGAATCTGTTGAATTGATGAAAAATTTTCGATGGAATTCATAGATTTAGAAAATGTCGGTGGGGGATAGATGGTGGTACAGTGGTTGTCTGGTTGGGATCAAAATATTACACTAACGGTCCTTAAATTCTGTACAAGTGACATTTATAGCCCTTTTGAAAAAAAAAAGTTTGGTTTTCGATGGACCTCGTTGAGTGTTGAGGTGGACCATTTGAGTCATTTGGTGGTGTTGAATTTATTGCAACAATCATAGTAACTGCAACCAAAATTTCTTGTTAAAATTAATGTCCAAGAACAATAAAATAGATTTAAATAGATATCGTAATGGTGCACGTGATTGTCTGGTGTGCGAACACTTTGCCAAGAACGCCAAATTTTAGATAAAATGTATATCATGTTCTTGACTTAACTCCTACTTGCGCATTGTTTAGGGAGAAGCCGAATCGCTTAACGATTTGATTTACACAGTCTTACACTACATATTTATGTAAGAGGTTGTCTCTTACGATTTGAACCTATGACCTTAAGGTCATAAAGTAATAATCTTATCAGTTACTCCAATGCATACCCTCTTAGATTATCATGAGATGTGAGTGGTTAAAAAAGTTTACTCCTTTATAACTGTGGAAAACCGCACTTTGTCAAATAGTATCCGACACCACAAGTACTCATTGTTTCTATAAAGGTATTATAAAGCTTAACGACAAAAGATATTTGTGTAAACCGACATGGAACGACATTTAACAATTGTATGAGACACATGAATCTAAACATGGCTTATTCTGTAATGTTCAGTGTCGTTGATCACATACATTGAATGATTTGATAAATACAGAATATTCGTTTTGTGTCCTAAAGTAGCATATGGTATCCTAAAGCATTGTTGGCACATATATAATACAAAATTCATCATGAGTAGAGCTAAAAAATCAAGAAACATAATGCATGTGTGCATCGTATCACATAATACGATTGGAATATTAAGACGGGTGATTTACAAGTTTGAAAAAAACATAATTAACTGTCTTTTGACCATGATGTCAAGCAAAAAGAAGCTAGTATCCTAGAATTACATGATAGATACATATGACAATCTTCACTCTTATTTTGTGAAACATATTTTCAAAACTACATTATCCAAGAGAATTGTGATAAAAGATTAATATGAAGGGTGAAACAAAATAAATGAGAAAATTAATATCTAGCTCATACAATTATCAATTATGACATATGACACCAATAGTTACATATTTATACATGTTGATTATGTAATGTTTTAGTTAGTATTACTCTTACATTCAAAAAATTTTTACTAAGTATTTTAAAACTAATAAATACTATTTTATAAAAAAATCAAAATTAATTTAGAGATCCATATAACACAACTTTATAGTGAAAGATGAAATAAGATGATGATATGAAAACTAAGACAAAAGAATCCAAACAAAAAATTGGCAAAAACAAGTGGTTTTAAGGTGGAAGGAGTAAGGTGTTATGAACGCTCTGTTCTCATGTTCATTTAATGAAAGGAAATAGAAGAAAATGAAATGTAATGAAAACTAGACAAAATTATTTAGTTTTACATTTCTTCTGTTTTGGAATTAAATTAAAGGAAATATTTTCATTTTTTTCTTTTCATTCATTTTCTTTTCGGTTATCTCCTTCAATAAACTCCGGAACATAGCGGAAAGTGGGGATGAAGAAAACATAAGTCATCACATAAACCGCGCATGCGTCTAGTTTCACTCATTGATATCATAATCTCAAAAAATACAGGTCTTATATGTAAAACATAAAATTATAAACAACATAAACCGGGAAAAACATAAACAGAAGTACCAACAATTGTAATAAATCTACTAAGTGATGATGAATGAAACATAAGTCAGCATATCTGGAAACACCGCCGCAGACGCCTACTATCACTCATTGATATCTTAATCTTATAAAGACAAGTTTGATATGTAAAACATAAAATTATAAACATAAACTACAAAAAAAAAAAGAAAAAAAAAGAGTACTAACAATTGTAATAAATCTACTTAAGTAATAACAAATTCAATAAAACTATCAAACTTGTAAAAAACCATATATATATCATGGAGGAGTTTGGTTATAAGAATTTGAGGGACCTAATTGTTATTAGTGTGAATTGTGTGTGTTTTTGAGAAAAATAATGAAAGCTGTGGTATGCACGTAGCGGGGTCCAACACATGAATATATGAGAGGGTCTACGTAGCTTCGGTTGGGCCTTCCAGGTACGGGTGACACGTTTTCAGACATAAAATACAAATACTTTATTTCATTAAAACCTGGTCATTTCCAAATTAATTATTACACCCTTTTCATTTGTTTTTTCCTTACAAATAAATTCTATCTTTTTTTTCAATAATTAACAATATAATATATATATAGGGGAAAGATCAAATAAGAAGAGTTTTTTGCATAAGAAGAGTGAGAACTAATAAGAATTTGACACGTGTCACATAATTTAGGCATAAAATTTTATTTTTTATACTAGATTATTATTTTTTTTGTACTAGATTTGTTCTATATTTTTTTATACCGAATTTTTATGATTTTTTGTATTAGACTTTTGTTTTTTATATTATATTTTATTTTTTTTGTACTAGATTTTTTTTGTACTATATTTTTGATTTTTTGTACTGGATTTTGTTTTTTTTTTGTACTGTATTTCGTTTTTTGTACTGTATTACTGTTTTATGATGACACGTGTCAAATTTCTATTGCTTCTTACTCTTCTTAGGCAAAAATCTCTTCTTACTGGATCCAACCCCTATATATATATATAGGGGAAGGTTCCATTGTTAACCCTTCCTTATAGCGTTAACAACTTAACCCTAGCGTTTTTTGCCCGAATCTTAGTTTTTTTTCATGGTTTTTATTATACATAAATAGGGGGGTTTCTTTTTTGTGTTTTTGCTAATTTATCACCGTTTGGAAGTTATAGTAAGTGTAAGTTACTTACACTTACCTACATTTACTTACATCTGATAGGATTGTAAGTAAGTGTAAGTAACTTACACTTACTATAACTTCCAAACGGTGATGAATTAGCAAAAACACAAAAAAGAAACCCCCTATTTATGTATAATAAAAACCATAAAAAAAAACTAAGATTCGGGCAAAAAACGTTAGGATTAAGTGGTTAACGCTATAAGGGAGGGTCAACATTTGAACCTCTCCCTATATATATATTTATATATATATGAGGAAATGATAAAAATATAACTCACTAAATATACAATAACCCGGAATAGTATCGTTACTCTAAGTGTTTTTTGACCTAAAACTTACAACGAAGTTAATGCTCGAACGGTGATAAATTTACGCAAACTCATAATATAAGAAAGTGTTCTAAATGTGTTTATAATAATGTTAAAAAAATAATTAAAGAGTGAGTTTTGTTTGAACATTACCCTATATATTATCTAACCTGGTATATATATATATATATTTGAGAGTTTTAAGAAAACTCATACTAATCAATTAATTAAAAAAAATCATGATTATTTATTTTAATGTTAGAAATTTGTAAGCAAAATTTATTTTTGATAAAGATATTTAAATTACGAAGTTACGTATGTTACCTATAAGGTCACATACACGTAACTCAAATATGTAATAACATGAACAACATATATGCATTTTTGTTTTTTTCTTTTTGTTAATATTTCTAACATTATAATAAAAATAAACGAAAAACAAAAAACAAAATTAATTGATAAAGGTTGTGATTGATTTTACAAGTTTTCTCTAAAATTAAGGTTTTACGTGGAACCCTCTCATGTGCCCATGTGTGTATATATTGTCGGTGTTAAACAATGGAAATTTTTTTTGATATTTTTAGATTCATGAAATGCATGTTCTAGAAGGTCATTGTTTTCCTCCATTTGAAATATCCTCATTTTCCATTTATTTTTCCATCACTAACGATGTTTGTAGGTTGACAATTGTCATTGTATAATAACTAGATGGCGTCTTTCGCGCGTTGCCGCGCAAATTTAACACCCTTGTTTTGACTCGAGAACGAACAGAAAAGAAAAAAAATAACGTACAAAGAGTCGTAGCTATAAAACAAACTTAGTATGTGTCAAAAAGTAAAACAAAAGAAAAATAAAATTAAAATAGAACACTTGAAAAAACAACATGTCAATTATTATGTTATGAGAAATTGAAATGTCTTATCTAAAGGAATTTCTAATGAAAATCGAATTTCTCGCACAAAAATCATGAGGGAAAAGAATTTCTGACGACAAATCTTAATTACTCACTGAAAAACCGTGAGAAATGAATTGATCGCGCGAAAAAACACGACGCGAATGAATTTATCGCGAGAAAATGAATTTATATCGCGAGAAATGAATTGATCACGTGAAAAAACACGACGCAAATGAATTTATCACTAGAAGATGAGTTTATTTCTAATGAAAAACGAATTTCTCGCACAAATATCATGAGGGAAATGAATTTCTGACGACAAATCTTAATTACTCACTGAAAAATCGTGAGAAATGAATTGATCGCGCGAAAAAACACGACGCGAATGAATTCATCGCGAGAAAATGAATTTATATCGCAAGAAATGAATTGATCGCGCGAAAAAACACGACGCAAATGAATTTATCGCTAGAAGATGAATTTATCACGAGAAATCAAAATATCGCGATATTCACTATTCATATTTGGTTTTTGTTTATATAGATAATGCGTCCTGGGAGTTTATACATTAATCCGTCTTTCATATATTGCCTCAAATTAAGAGGATATTATTACTAGATACGCGAGGGCTCTTCGATAGCCTCTTAATGGAACCATTAAAATGTTACTTTTAACCGTTCAGTATTCAGAGTGTTTGGTTTGAAATAAATTAATCTTTTAATGATTCAAAAGCACTTAACTATTCAGTACCAATACCATGCTGAATAAAAAATACATACCATTTAGACATTTAACCAAACACCCTTATCTGGTTCAGTACTTAATCATTCAGACCCTCTTAATCATTCATGCAACTTAATTATTCAGCACTTGACGGTTTAGACACTGAGACACTACCAAACAGCCCCCTCAGTCATATTATATTAGATAAAATTGGTAAAACAACTCTAAATATATTAAACCAATCTGACATAACATGATATAAAATAATGTAATTATAATATGTCTAGACATAAAATAACTTGTTTATCTGAAAATGGTAATTATCATCCTAACGCCTACACAAACATGTTATTAAACATGTTTTACAACATATAGTTATCCTAACTCGTTTAACATAGTTAATACTTACCTAAACATAATAAAAGTCACTCAAAATTACTAGCCTTAGTATCCTTAGACAACAAGCATCATAATCTAAATATACTCATTTAATCATGTCATAAATGGGTCCCTTGCAAAATATAAACTGAACTAGATATTCAATTAATTAGTTTAAACTTTTAAAATATATATATATATAAATACCAACTAGATATGCAATTAATTACACTGGAAATTAAAAAAATAGGATAAATTTCTCTTTTACTCCATGTGTTTTGACAATTTTAATCATTTTGCTTCAAACTTTTCAAAATGATCATTATGCTCCCTGTGGTTTGACTGTTTAATAATTTTTGCTTCAAACTTTTCCAATATATCTCCATTATACTCCATTTTTTTCGAAACCACAGGGAGGAAAAGCGTTATAACTATTAAACCACAGGGAGGAAAATGATTAAACTGTCAAACCAAATGGAGCATAATAATCATTTTGAAAAATTTGGAGCAAAAGGGTTAAAATTGTCAAACCACATAGAGCAAAAGTGAAGTTTATTCTTCTACAAATGTCTATGTCCCTCTCCCGTGGAGAGATGATCAATATAATTTAAAATAAATAATATAATAAAATAGGTTGTTTCTTCATTGGAATGCTGTAGCCGATTTAACACACGTTTTTGTTTTTATACTGACCCATGTTCTCGTATGTATATAGCTCTCATAATTTTAAATACGAACACGTTAACATGACATAGATATGTTTACATTTAAAATATTTCGTGCCTAAAACAGGTTGATATGTTAAGACTTGTTTATGTTAGTGTCTAAACAAGTAAAACCATTAACTTGTTAAGCCTCGTTAAGACATGTTTATAATTTAAAATTTAAAATAAATAATATAACAAAATAGGTAGCTAGTCAATTACCTTTTAAAATTTCTAATTTTCTAATAGTAGTTCCTTAACAAGGCCTTTAACAGATTCTTTAATTGCTCATTTATATTGTTAAATGTTAACATGTTTCTTATCATGTCATTTTGCATTTAACTGTTTTAAACGGGTCGTGTTCTTGTTTAAAAAAACATAAACGATAATTTTTTGTATCATATTCGTGTCTACGTATTTTGTGTCTTAACATGTCGTGTCTAACATAACATGTCTGGCTTCTTATATAGTTACATCAGCCCTATATATATGACCCTAGACCCCTTTTGAAATATCTAGCCCATGTTTGTAAGGGAATGTTTAATGAAGAGTAAGACACTGGCTTGATCACTCTTCCTCACGCTCGCAAATCCACATGCCCTGAGATTATGTGTATTCATCACGCCGCCATCACTTCATATAGGCGACGCATAAACTACTAAAATCATCACACTCTCTTCACAAATATATGTGATATAATCACCCCCTTTCTCCCCAAACAGTCGAATGTTGCTTTCCTGTGACCACGCTCACGCCCAACGTCGATCACGCCTGTAGTGGGGTTTGGGCGCTAAGAGGGCGTGACCGAGGCCCTCACGCCTCAGTCACCTCTATTACACATAGCCTTAGGACGTGAGCAAGGAAAGAAGCATATGCATCATGGTCACGACTTGACCAAAGCCAACCCAACAATCATATGATTTTTTTCTAAACTAATAAAAAAATCCATATCAGGCTATCAGCCTCTTTTATTTTACCTACTACATCTTATTATTACTCGGTTTTTTTATCCATACTCACTAACCAAAACTCCTCTTACGTGCCATCTCATGATACATGCATGGAACACCATCAAACCTCTATCAAGCCCTCCGTTACATGTAGCTAAAGCATAGGTATTGTAACCAAGCAAGAGCCCACATGACTAGAGGTGGTCAACGTACTCGGAACCGGAATCGGGACAGGAACCGAGGAGTTGTACCCGAACCGGTGGGTACAGGGCGGTTCCGGGTTTTCAGAGAAATTGGAACCGGAACTGGTTCCACTCTTAAACCGGTCAAACCCGAACCGGAACCAGCCAAAACATGAACCGGTCAACAACCGAAACCGGTTCTTGACTTTGTTGACCAGAACCGAAACCGGTTCAAAAAAAAACCCGGTTTGGCCACCTCTACACATGACACCTGGAAGTATGATACATGGTCTAATTACTGGTATAGTGGTATATAGCTATTACTACTGAAGTACAACATCTATAGCACAATGTACAACCCCTGATTCTCTCTGGAATCCATATTCGATGAAAGTGTTTTAGCTCCCGATTTGGGTGTTTCAGGCTAGGTAAGCTGTAAGCATGTAAGGGCTTATGGGGATATATATAGCTATTGCTCCTGAAGTACAACATCTAATGCACGACGAACAACCCAACATTGTCTCTGAAATCCTGATTGTATCAAAGTAGATTTGAGCAATACAATTTCAAAATTAGGAACATTAGAAAGTATAAACTAGAAACACACACAAAATCGGTATATTTGAGCAAATCAATTTCAAAATTACAACCAGATCTTATTTTCATCAGCAATCGAATACTGCATGAATGCAAAAACAGCATATATGATTACCATCAAACTAATATGAATCCAATCACTTCACAACCTGTAACTTAATAAACAAAATAATCGAAACAAACGTCACCGCTCAGCGGCGACAGCGCGTGATGGTGCTGCAACCACGGGTGTACGGATTAGCCTGACCTCCGGACCGGCAGTTGTAATAGGACGCACCGCGTCTCGAGCACGGAACGTTGTTCCTGCTCAGCGCACCGTAGCTGATATACCGACGGTAGTTTGCTAAAATGCGCCTGGTGGATTCGCTGTCCATTGAGAACTCCATATCGTCAAAATCCACATCCATTCTTTCTGTGAGACACTCCGCCATAGATCCACGGCATCCGACGCCGGTGGTGGCTGGAATCCAGCTGATTTGGTGGTTGCCGGCGATCGAGGCGGCGTTAACGGCAGGAAATGAGATGGTTATCATGTCGATAGCAAGGATTAGAGTACAGATCATGAGAAAACCAGCAGATTTCGACATTTTTGGCTAATTTGATGCTTTCTCTCTCTAGATTGCTGTTTTTTTGACAAGGATTACTTTCTCTCTCTTCTTTGATTTTGAGGCGATGGGGGAAATGAATAAAGCTGACAGGGGAGTGATAAAAGGGATGAAAAAACAGGAGGTTTTAAAGGAGAGAGATTGTTGAAAGACGAGTGCCGACGCATTTCACAATGAAACGAGTGTCTTGTTAGAAGGGCTGAATTGTAATTTCTAGTTTGTGAAGGACTAATTGTGAAGTTGGTTATAACTGTTAGTTTGTTTGTATCGTTTTAGAAGTTGTTAGATGATTAGCTTTAAATAAGCTGTATGCTAATTGTTTTTCAATAACTAATAAAAACTTCTTCTTCAATATATGTTCTGGTACCTGTTTGAATTGGTATCAGAGCTTGAGTAACAAAAATCGAAGTAATCAATCGAAAGGACTGGATTTTGATTCACGATTTGGACGAACGTATTCAAGAAGATCGGCGATGGCGGATCCAAATGCGGCACCTGTAAACAATCTCATCAGAGATAATTTTACCACAATTCCGTTGCAATGTCCGGTGTTGACGGCGACGAACTACACAATTTGGGCTGTAAAATTGAAGGCGATCTTCAATGTTCACGGCCTATGGGAAGTAATTGAGCCGCCTGCGGGGGCAGCCATTAACGCGAGAAAGAATAGCGCAGCAATTGCCTATCTGTTTCAGGCAATGCCGGAGGAATTAATCTTGCAGGTAGCTAACTTAGCTACAGCAAGGGAGATTTGGGCCTCTATCAGGACTCGATACATAGGGGTTGATCGGGTCAAGAAGGCGCGGCTGGCAACTCTGCAGAATGAATTTGAGTCTCTAAGGATGAGAGATGGGGAAGTAATAGATGATTTTGCTGCAAGAATAAGTGCAGTGTCATCTAGGGCGAATGATTTAGGCGAACCATTTGAAGAGAAGAAATTGGTTCGGAAATTATTGGACTCAGTCCCTGAGAAGTTCATTCAGATAGTGGCCTCCATAGAACAATTTGTCGATCTTGATACGCTGTTATTTCAAGAAGCGATTGGGCGCTTAAAGGCCTTTGAAGAACGTACTAGCATGAAGAAGAAACAAGCAGCTGGCAAAGATGATGATCAGTTGTTGTTGACATATTCCCAATGGCAAAAACGACTGAAGAAAGGGGAGCCAAAGTCGAAGAAATGTGCCAATAATAATGAGAATAGTGGTCAAAGTTCTCGCCCCTATCAGAAGAGAAGAAATGGAGAGCGGGATACTATGAAGAAATCAGTTGAAAGACCTAAGAAAGACAAGGCAAGGATTAGGTGTTTCAAATGTGATAACCTGGGGCATTATGCAAGCGAATGTCCAGAAGCAAAAGATAAAGAACAAGAGACTAATCTGACCCAAATGGATGATGATGAAGAGCCTACACTTCTAATGGTGTTAGAAGATTCGAAAAGGGAGATGGTGTTCTTGAATGAATTCAAGGTAAACCCAACTAAGTATGAGGCTGACTCAAATGATAAGTTGACTTGGTATCTTGACAATGGTGCTTCAAACCACATGTCAGGAGAACCTTCAATTTTCTATTCGATAGACAGAAGTGTAGGAGGAAGAGTGAGGTTTGGAGATGGTTCAAACGTAGACATAGAAGGAAGAGGGTCAGTTGTTCTGAAAGGGAAACATGATGAACAAAAATTGCTGACTGATGTTTACTATATACCTCACTTAAGAAACAATATACTGAGTCTGGGTCAAGCAACAGAGACTGGTTGTGAGATCAAGATGAAAGGTGAGTTTCTTTGGATGTATGAGAAGAATGGCAGCCTTCTAATGAAGGTACAAAGGCAACCCAATCGGCTGTACAAGATTAATTTGAGGATTGGAACACCGGTGTGCTTCCTGGCCAAGACAGATGACATGACATGGTTATGGCATGGGAGGCTGGGGCATGTTAACTTTGAGTCATTAAGATTAATGACAAGTAAGCAAATGATAAAAGGTGTTCCTAGTCTGAGTCATCCGAAGCAGGTTTGTAAGGCTTGTTTGGTGGGAAAGCAGTCTAGGAGGTCCTTTCCAAAACAGACAAGTTTTCGATCAGATCAACCGTTGCAATTGATTTCAGTGGACTTGTGTGGACCTATAGAGCCATCTACAAGAGCAGGTAATAGATACTTTATGTTACTTGTAGATGATTGCACTAGATTCATGTGGTGTTATTTGCTAAAGACTAAGGATCAAGCTTTCGAAGTGTTTAAAGTGTTTAAAGGAAAGGTTGAAACCGAATATGGTCTTAAAATCAAAAGTGTTAGATCTGATAGAGGAGGGGAGTTTACTTCTCAAGAATTTAACCAATTCTGTGAGAAGGAAGGAATCAAGAGGCAGTTGACAGCCCCTTACTCACCTCAGCAAAATGGCATGGTAGAAAGAAGAAATCGGTCTATTCTAAATATGACTAGGAGTGTGCTGAAGGCTATGGATGAGGAGATTCGAGCTATAGAGAAAAACAAAACATGGGTGTTGACTGAAAGGCCATTAAAGTGTAATCCAATTGGGTTAAAGTGGGTGTATAAAGTAAAGAAGGATGCTGCAGGTCAAATTGTGAAATACAAGGCGAGATTGGTAGCTAAAGGTTATGTGCAACAGTTGGGAATAGATTTTGAGGAGGTGTTTGCTCCTGTCGCAAGGATTGAGACAATAAGATTGATTCTAGCTTTGGCAGCCAAGAGTAGATGGAATGTGTATCACATGGATGTTAAAGCAGCATTCTTACATGGTGAATTAAAGGAAAGTGTTTTTGTTAAACAACCGGAAGGGTATCAAAGGAAAGGGGAAGAAGCTAAGGTGTACAGATTGACAAAAGCTCTTTATGGTTTAAGACAAGCACCTAGAGCTTGGAATCTAAAGCTTGATGGAGTTCTGAAGGAGTTGGGTTTTATCAGGTGTCAACATGAAAGAGCTGTCTATGTGTCAGAAGTTGGTGTTTCAATTTTGATTGTCTGTGTGTATGTTGATGATCTTCTGGTGACAGGTAGTAATGAAGATGAGATTTCAAGATTCAAGCAGAATATGAAGTTGAAATTTGAAATGACAGACTTAGGGTTGTTGTGTTATTACCTTGGAATAGAGGTGTTTCAAAATGGTGAAGGAATTGGTGTGAAGCAATCTGCCTATGCTAATAAGGTGGTTCAATTAGCAGGATTAGAAGAGTGTAATGAAGTAAAGATTCCAATGGATCCTGGTTTGAAGCTGTTTAAAGATGAAGGAGGATCGAATGTGGATGTTACATTTTATAGGAAATTGGTTGGGTCTCTTAGATATTTGACTCAAACAAGACCAGATGTGAGTTTTGCTGTGGGTTATGTTAGCCGTTTTATGCAGGAGCCAAAGGAATCTCACATGAAAGCAGTTAAGCATCTCATTAGATATGTTAAAGGTACTATGCATTTTGGAGTGATGTACAGAAGATTTGAAGGGGGTAATCTTACTGGTTTTAGTGACAGTAATCACTTAACTGATAGTGATGATGGGCGTAGTACATCAGGAAATGTGTTCTATTATAATGGAAGTTTAGTATCATGGAGTTCACAAAAGCAACAGACTGTTGCTTTATCGTCTTGTGAAGCTGAATTTATGGCTGCGACTGCAGCAGCTTGTCAAGGAATTTGGCTGCATGGATTGCTTCAGGAGATTACAAGAAAAGGTCAAGAAGTTGCAGTGTTGTATGTGGATAATAAGTCAGCTCTAGCTCTTATGAAAAATCCTGTTTTTCATGGGAGAAGTAAGCACATTAATACTAGATATCATTTTATTCGTGAGTGTATTGAGCAAGGAAAAATCAAAGTTGATTTTGTATGTGGTAATCTGCAAAGGGCTGATATATTGACTAAAGCATTGGCAAGAGTCAAATTTGGTGAAATGAGAAGTTTGCTTGGTATGGAAGATTTGAAGGACAAACTTTGAAATTAGGAGGGAGT
This sequence comes from Mikania micrantha, assembly GCA_009363875.1. Lineage (NCBI taxonomy): Eukaryota > Viridiplantae > Streptophyta > Magnoliopsida > Asterales > Asteraceae > Mikania > Mikania micrantha. The sequence goes on from CM018683.1 coordinate 16,071,058, forward strand.
ATTGTTAGAAGGGCTGAATTGTAATTTCTAGTTTGTGAAGGACTAATTGTGAAGTTGGTTATAACTGTTAGTTTGTTTGTATCGTTTTAGAAGTTGTTAGATGATTAGCTTTAAATAAGCTGTATGCTAATTGTTTTTCAATAACTAATAAAAACTTCTTCTTCAATATATGTTCTGGTACCTGTTTGATGTCTCGCGCATCTGTACTATCATTTCATAGTCCGCTCAGTTTTTGATAGTATTAGACTATCCACAGCGGTCACCCTACTGAAAGCCTTTCTTCACTGAAGTTTCCTGTCACGCCATCACTTCACTGAAAACCTTTAACACCCACAATGGTCACCCTACTGAAAACTCTTCCCCAATATTCCACATCATTAACATTATTTAAATTTAATTGATTTATTTAATTTTTTTTTGCAAACTAAAAATAAAAATCTTAGGATTTAATTAAACCATTCAAATAAAAATACAAATAAAATAAAAGTTACATTGCAAAGTTAAATAAAAAAAACCATAGAAAAAAAACTAACAATTCAAATAAAAAAAATTTAACGATATTTATCAAATAACTTCTTTTTCAATTTTTTCATTATTTTACGATCTTCGTCGTCGAGCATTTCGAGAGGCAAAGACTCCATTGCTCTGAGAACGGGTTGAATTCGGGATTGAGATTGTTAGGCCTTGGATTCATCTTTGTAATTTTTTTAAAAAAAGTATAGAGAGAAAGATGAAAGATGAAGATATTTGGGTGGTTTTTTGGGTAAAAAGATTGAGTATTTATTAAGTTTTAATTTTTTTTTTTTACAAAATTGCCGTTAACCAACGGCTAGAATTTTGGGCCAATCACATCTCATCATTCACGATGGGGAGCGGGAGCCATGGGAGGGTTTCCAGCGGGGGCCACGAACTAGGGGGCGGTGTTCCCGTGCGACGCCGTCGCGGGGAGGAGGCCCGCTGGCCGGGCGGGACGACCATTGTGGTCGGTCTTATAGGAGAGAAAACAATGTAAAAGAAATAAGAGGAAATGAAAAGAAAAGAAAGGAATTCTTTCCTTCCCTTTTCCTTCTTAAATAAAACTCGGGAACACAACATTTGTTATTTTCCTTTCTCTTCATTTGTTAAATGAAACTTGGGAACACAAACATGTTTCTTCTTTCTTTCCAATTCTCTTCTTTTCTCTCTTTAAATGAACTAGGGAACATAACGTTAAGGAGAGAAAAAAAGAGAATTGGAATGAAACGGGAAACATGTTTGAGTTTCCGAGTTTCATTTAACGAAGGAAGGGAAAATAAAATAACAAATATTGTGTTCCCGAGTTCATTTAAGGATGGAAATAGAAGGAAATAAAAGTAAAACTAGGCAAAATTATTTAGTTTTTCTTTTCATTTCCTCTCATTTGTTTTACTTTTTTTCTCCATGTTCTCTACTTTAGTAAACTCAGGAAAATAGCGTTAGTTACCAACCGTCAGAATAACTAAATATAGCACGACAAGACCCTCTACTTAACCATACTCAATTTCGAGTTCCAAGTTAAAATTATTATTTTTTTATTGCAAACGAATTAAGTCATTTTGTGGGAAATTTGGTATTTGCTTGGTAAAAAGATTTAATGAAATGTTTGGTTAACGAGCTATTAGTTTTGAAACATGAAGTCTTTAGTTAACGAGCTCGATTAGGCGGTTGTCTTGCACTACTAGAGGATGTCGCGATGGACAAAGACCTTGTTTGCTTCTCAAGTTCTAATATATATTATGTTATATAGTTATAAATATTAGACCTGCAAATGTTGACCCATAGCAAGATAACAGAGTATACTTGATCAAACAATTATTCTATTTTGGGTTGAAATAAGTAACATTATGACATAAAATGAGTTGAGATTAGTAACACTTTAACACAATTTGAGTCAAGATAGGTAACTTAAAAATTATACGAATATAATGAATTCAAGCGGGTAAAAATGCTCAATAACATATTTGATGGGAAAATCATTAAAAAATATGCTCAATAAATTATTTGTTAAAAAAAATTTGATCATAAAACATTATAATGACAAAGGTGTGTTAAAATGTGTTATTCTTAAAATAGATTGAGGGTTTTAATCTCATAGTTGACAAATGTGGAAAAAATTTGCTGTTTAAAAAAAATTAGATCATGAAACATTATTTTGAAAATAATGCTCTTCGAAAATGAATATCAATGTCACGTTCAAGACATTTAATGCTGTTTGGTTGAAGGAATTTACTAAAATTGGAATTAGAATTATAAAATATTTCATCCAAAATTATGTTTCCACCTAAGGATTTGCATTTAGAAAAATTATACCTCTATGGTGATTTTAACTTTTGAATAGACTAGTGAGCAAATTATAAGTTTGTACTCTAATGATTACCTATTTGACTTTTTTATAAGAGGTCTCGGATTTAAATTCAGGTCGAGACATATTTGCTGAGATAAGATCAATATGTTACACAATCGTGGGTTTCCTCTTGGCTCGAGCATACACCTAGATTGTCAAATCTGATGGGACGGTTGAATAGACTAGTGAGCGAATTATAAGTTTGTAGTCTAATGATTACCTATTTGACTTTTTTATTAGAGGTCTCGGATTTAAATTCAGGTCGAGACATATTTGCTGAGACAAGATCAATATGTTACACAATCGTGGGTTTCCTCTTGGCTCGAGCATACACCTAGATTGTCAAATCTGATGGGACGGTTGAAATCTTATTTTGAGTACCGTCATACTAAATTGTTTAAAAAAAATTAGATTAGTGAAGAAATTATATACATTCTATTAGAATATTAAAATTTTAATAAAAATCCCATATCCTTTTGTGTTTCATTCTCATCACAAATTCATTTCTCTCTTTGTCACAAATTAAAAAGACGATTAACGACATCAAAATACCATCGACCAGAACATAAATAGAAACCAAAATCTAGAAATCAAGAATTAAAATATGAAATCAAAATTAAAACTAAAAAACAAAAACAAAACACTAATAGAAATGTAAACTCTTAAGAAGCAAGATAAAATCAGAAGATTGAAGAAATGATGATGCTTCAAACAAGAATTTGGAACCGAAAATCAAAATCAGATCACATAAAACAACTTTGTATAAATAATGAAGGTTTAAACATAATTGTTAACCTGAACATCAAGAATTCAAAAAATTGACAATAACAGTCTGATTTAGTTCGTATTAAAGAACTATAAAGAAGATGACGAAGGAGGTTGATGATGGGGAAGCATTAGTCACGCTTAAGTCCCAAAAATCACAATGAAGACGCCAATGATAAAGGATGATGATAAAGACAATGATAATTAGGGTCGATAATGCATACAAAGAGCGAATGTTAAAAAAAAAAAGGGAGAGGGGACTTTCATTTATGCAATTTCAATTCTCTAAAAACATTTTGTGCACACCAAATGCCACTAACATTTCAAAAGGACTAAAAGGTCATTAAGCAAAACCAAAGAGTAAAAGTGCAATAACCAAATAAACAGCACGTGCAATTGCCATCAAAGTGTTTTTTTGAAACACAGATGACCATGTCGTGCTACCTTCATTTATTCTGGCCGTTGGTAATTAAAATCGATTCCTCGATCGCCGACCGTGAGACCGTACCCTCCCTCATGCGTTGGAACACCGTGTAATAGGTAAACCCTTGTCCCTATTGGTTTAGAACCCAAGATTAAGCTCAAAATTCATCCCCTCACATAGTATCCTTTAAAGTGTCACAAGTGAGACTTGAACCTGATCTATAAAAAAAAAGAGCCAAAATTCATCTCCTCACATAGTATCCTTTAAAGTGTCACAAGTGAGACTTGAACCTGATCTACAAAAAGAAAGAGCCAAACCTTTACTACTAAGTTAACTTTGATGGATTGCCATTGAAGTTTGTGATTTACCATAAATGACACGAGAATTATGTTTTTTTTGAATGGCGAATGTTTCAATCGTGTGAACCTACTGTTTCCAGGCCATGTCACCAAAGTTTAGTTACCTGGACTCTCATGAGCCATCACAAATTCACAACCACCCCAGGAGGAAACCACACTGGAAAAACCCCCTTACTCTCTTCAGACCCCTTTTTCACTGCGATAGGAATTTGAACACAAGACCTCCCATTTAGAAATTCTCGGATACATAGAGAATTATGTGGCGTTTACTATTTTGACCTTTGCACATGAAGGTATGATGCATGACTGCATGAGTGATGCTTGCTTACAAACGTTGTATTTTTTAGTTCTTTTTTTATTCGTTGTACAATACTTGTAACTTAACCCTATTAAATAATAAGCTATCAATAGCAATTTTATATATATATATATATTAAAGACACTTGAAAAAAATAGTAAAGTTTTGGTTTTTCGATTTTTGTCATCAAAACTTTTATATAATATAAAGTTTTATTTTTTTGATTTTGGCCACTAAAACTTTTAAAATTTTGTTCTTTCGATTTTTGTCGGTAAAACTTTTATATATTATAAGGTTTTGTTTTTTCGATTTTAGCCACTAAAACTTTTTAAAGTTTTGTTTTTTCGATTTTGGCCACTAAAATTTTTATATAATAATAAAGTTTTGTTTTTTCGATTTTGGCCACCAAAAGCAAAGTTTTGTTTTTTCGATTTTGGTCACTAAACCTTTTATATAATACAAAGTTTTGTTTTTTCAATTTTGGCCACAAAAACTTTTAAAGTTTTGTTTTTTTGATTTTTGCCACTAAAACTTTTATATAATATAAAATTTTGTTTTTTTCGATTTTGGCCACTAATACTTTTTAAAGTTTTGTTTTTTCGATTTTGGCCACTAAAGCTTTTATACAATATAAAGTTTTGTTTTTTCGAATTTGGCCACTAAAACTTAATAATAAAGTTTTGTTTTTTCGATTTTGGTCATTAAAACGTTTATATAATATAAAGTTTTGTTTTTTCGATTTTGGTCACTAAAACTTTTTAAAGTTTTTTTTGATTTGGCCACTAAAACTTTTATATAATATAAAGTTTTGTTTTTTGGATTATGACCACTAAAACATTATAGTAAAGTTTTGTTTTTTCTATTTTGGTCACTAAAACTTTTATATAATATAAAGTTTTGTTTATTTGATTTTGGCCACTAAAACTTTTAAATTTTGTTTTTTTGATTTTGTATAATTTTATGTTTATATATATAAATATATAAATATATAATTGTATAGAGTTTTTGATGAGAGATTTGATTTTGATATGTAACTTATGATTTTGCAAATGATATATAATACTCGTTCTCGGGAGAGTACTGTGATAACCCGCTGCAACGCGCGGATGGAATTAAACCTAGTTGTTGTAATACAATAAGGTGTATTAAAATGTTTTTTTTTCTAACATATATTGAATGTTCTAGACTTATATTAAATAAAAGTGAAAAAAGTTGCTGTGAAAATAATAATAATAATAAGCTCATATTTATTCACAAGCAATTACTTGAAAAAAATTCAAATTTACAATCTTTGTGCTCATATTTATTCACAAGCAATTGCTTAAAAAAAACTCAAATTTAAAATCTTTGTAAAAGAAGTGAAAAGAGTAACACCATATAGTGGCAGAGCTTGAGTGTTTTGTAAAGGGGCGGAAATTTACCGGACTAAGAAGATATTTTGAAGCGGGGCCGAAACCGCTATATTTAACAAAAAAATGTTTCGGTTGAAAAATTAATACTACAAACAAAAAATAGGGGGAGGGTCGCAAATCCTATACAAATTTTACAAAAATATCGGTTGAATTAAAACAAAACACAAACCTCTTAGCAAATCTCATCACGAACTCTTTACAAATTTTCCATAAAAACATAAATTTATACAAAATTCATGCAAATATGCTTAAAAAATAATAGAAAAAATTATTCACAAAATCATCATCACCAGCAAGTCAGCAACCAATCAGTTGAATTAAAACAAAACCCAAATCTCCAAGAAAATAAATCAAATTCAACAAAAACCCAAATCTCTATGCAAATATTTCAAATTTAATGCTCTTATATCTATTTAATACTTCTTAAAGTAAAAAAAACTTCTAATTGTTTAAGATATTTACTATTTAATTTTATCAACCATGTTTTTTTCACTATATATATATATATAATATTTACTATTCAATATAATAATAAATATATTCACTATTCAATATATATATATATCACTATTTATTTTCATTCACTTTAATTAAATATGTTTCTAATTAGACCTTTTATTTGAAGTGGGCTATTACCATTTGGGCTTATTTTTTTATTTTTTTAAACTAAAGGGTTGTTAATGACTACTATAAAAGAATCATGTGAAAGAAAAACAATATAGCCATTTTAATGTAAGCATTCTTGAAGCTACAACTCTCTTTTTCTTCACAGTTTGTATACTAGGGTTTAAACCTAACGATCTTCTACTTTATTTTCTGATTTGTATTAGAATAGATGTGGGCATATCATTGTTTCGTTCTTGTTTATTGTTTGTTTTGTATTGTTCAGATCCACTCCTGACTTTAGTTCTCGATAGTTTTTATTCGAATTAAAGTCGATTACTTGTTTCGACAATTAGAAAAGTGCATTTTCGATAGTTCGAAGCTTTGGCAGGGGCGGCCCGAGGGAGGCGCAAACCTTACCTCCGTTCCCGGCCCATAGTTTAGGCGGCACAAAATTTTTGATATGTATGTGTATATAGAGATTCATTCATATGAGAACCAATAAGTTAAAGAGAACTAAAAATAACCATTTAGAGACACATGATTTAAGTAGTAAAAAAAGTAACTTCTTTTAAAGTATATGAAGTACCATCATGCCCTTTAAACCAGGGATATTCGTCGGTTCAGTTAATAGTTTATTTGGTTCGGTTTAATCGGTTTTCAATTTTTTCCCCTACTTGAAAAACGAACCGAATTCGAGAAGTGGTTCGGTTTCGGTTACCGAACAAACCGGTTAAAAACCAAATAAACCGAATATAGTCGAAGAAATCAATTAAAAACTAAATAAGCTGGTGAAAAACTGAATAAACCGAATTCAATCTTATATATTATTAGTAAGATAATAAATTCAAAGCTAAATTTCGAATCAGTCGGTTAACTGAAAAACCGAATTCAAAAAAAATTGAAACCAAAAACCAAAATTTTGTTACAGTTAGGATTTGAACCAAAAGTTATATTTGGAATTTGGATACTGTAACGCCCGTCTCCCGGGACACGTCACTTTGTCGGATTTACTCATAAGCACAGTGATAAAATAATTATAACTCAATCGCAGCGGAAATAAGACATATTATACATAAGTAAACCCGATTACACATTTATGTCACACAACCATTTTTATTTATTTATTTATTTACAAATTCTACATCTATGCCAGTCTTCTCAAAACCTGCAGCCAGCATCCACCCATGGTCACTTACGCCAATTGTTTCGTGCCTCGACTAGCTGAGGCTTCACCATCTCTACCTGATGTGCATACTAAAATTTGTCAGCTTAAGCTGGTGAGTTCTAAGTTTAATAAACATCTTTAATTTCAAACAATATATTTCAAAAGCATTTCACAAAAGCATACATTGAAATACATGTATCATATTATATCAACAACATTTATTTAAAAATCTGTTTTACCCGAAGGTAACTTCTTTACCCGAAGGTAACTTCTTACCCGAAGGTAACTTCTTTACCCGAAGGTAAACTTCTTTACCCGAAGGTAAACTTCTTTACCCGAAGGTAAACTTCTTTACCCGAAGGTAACTTCTTTACCCGAAGGTAACTTCTTTACCCGAAGGTAAACTTCTTTACCCGAAGGTAACTTCTTTACCCGAAGGTAAACTTCTTTACCCGAAGGTAACTTCTTTACCCGAAGGTAAACTTCTTTACCCGAAGGTACTTTCAAAATTTCTTTTAAAAAACTTTATAATCAGCACCGTAGTGCAAAAACCTTATTCGAAACACCGTCTTTACCTCAGATCTATACACCGGCATTATCCTGTTATATCGAAAGAGCATACGAGTACACACCTTCGGTATACTAGGACCATGTCTTTGTTAGTACATGAGATTTGGACCTCTTGATAACTCTTTTAATAAACTTCTTTTCAAAATAAAGATTCGGGTTGCCTCTTTTTATTTTAAAAAAATACGTACATAAAATTCGGCATTATCCCGACATAACATTGGTATAAACGGGAAACATCCCGGCATCAATATAATATCATATACATCAATCATTTCAAATATATTTATCATGCATACACATCAGCCCTAAAACATTAAAACAGTAAAAGAGGGCTCATAGAACTCACCTGATCTATGCTTCTATCGTACAATTTTAGCTCCTCAATTCTTATCTTACGTGACCGCCAATTTCCTAATAACATTAGTACGCTAATGGGATTACTTAACGTATCTTTATATTTTTAGGTATTGACTCGAGTCTTTAATTGGACAGCATAACGGCTTATGCTTTTCGGTTTTCTTAAAAATACTTGGGCAGAATTTCGGCTTATAAAACTTTATTTTAGAGTTTTAAGTTGGACAGAACCTCGTCTTATAAATATATATTTTTATAAAATATTTGGGCAGCATCTCGGCATACTCCGTGTTTTACAAAAATGTTGAAAATAGCCTCCACGCATAACATTAGTGAGGTTTTTAAACAAACAATATTTAAATAATTATTTTAAGATAATAGTATAATAGGTGGTTACCTCAAAGTAGCCCGTACCAATGCTCGCTTAATAATCTTTGAACGAAATTCTGGTAACTACCGTACCCGCTCAAGGGTTTTAGGAGGGTATTTTGACAGAGTTTTGTTACTGAAGAAAAATGAAAATTTGATCATCGACATTCATCTATTTATAGACGAAGATTCCTTCATTATTAAGAAAGGAATAATATATATATGGTTCAAATCGTTCGACGTATAACTTTCGAATTTCGACATATGTTTAATTGATTATTTTATTATTTTATTATTATTATTATTATATTATTATAATTAATTTAGCTTAAATCTTGTTTTTCTCTTATAACTTTTTGCATCTGATGTTCTAAAAATTTTCGAATATGCCGTTGAAATCTACTAATTATTCTCTACATTTCTACCCAAGTTTCGTTGAAAACGGAGCAGGGTCAAAAAATAATATATTTTAATATTCACGAGCTTGTATCTTGTTCATACATCATCATATAACGGTTCGGCTTATATCAATGTGATCGTAATTACTTCAGGATTGTTCATAAAAATTTCGAACCCAAACGGTCACAGAAATTCTGCACGTTATTATTAGGCTTTATAACGTGTCCATACATTATCAGATATTTTTATCATTTATATCCTTTTGATCATAATTACTTTACGAACGTTTATATAAATTTTGAACATAAACGGTTCCCGAAATTTTGCACGTTTATTATTGGGTTGCTAATTTTTATTTTATTATTATTATTTTTTTTTCGGATGTTACAGATACAGTTAAAAACCGAACCGAAAACCAAATTCAGAATTCTGTTCGATTTTTTCAGTTACGAATGCGATTTGGTTTTAGGTATTAAACAATTTTTGGTTTTTTTGAACACGCCTGCTATAACATATGAATTCACTAGAGGCTTTTTTTTCCCGACTCGTTCTGGATACCTTAGTTCTCATGACCATCCCTGAGTTTTAGATACCAAATTACCAATCTAACCATAAACAACCTCAAACTGATAGTGGATGAGACCAAATCCATACATAAACCTCAAACTGATAATGACTTGTATGTTTAACATCTTTCTTTCATTTCTTCTCCACCCATTTCACTATATATATAGGGACTGTCATAAATTTTGATAAGATTACGACATTTTTTAAAAAGTATGTTTATTTATGGTCTATATTTTGTTTTCAGAATATTGATAATATTATCCATTGCAGCCACCTTTATAAAAACTCTAATGTAAGAACAACATACAGAGTTTGACCGTCAAAAAAGGATGACACGTGTATACAAGCTTGTTGTCGTGCCTAAACTGCTAAAAACCCATTAATCCGTTAAGACATGTATATAATTTAAAATTTAAAATAGATAATAAAATAAAATCGATGGGTAGCCTATTATCTTCTAAAACTTCTAATCTTTTAACAGTTTAACCTTTGTTCCTTAATTAGTTTCTTGACATGTTTTTAATGAGTTAGTTATAGTGTTAACTTGTTCTTTAACATGTCATTTCGTGTTTACCTGTTTTGAACGGGTCGTGCTCGTGTCTAGAAAAACAAACGCGATAATTTTCCATGCCGTTAATTGAATATTTATGTATGTTGATCATTAATTTCATTATCTGGTTAATTGAATATTTATTAGACCAAGTGAATTAATCTTTATATTTTTAGATTTACGGGCGATGTTGTTTGCTGTTGGCAATAATATTTATTAATTTAAAAGGTTAAATAAAATGCAAAAAAAAAAAAAAAAGATTAATGATGACTTTGAGAAATTATTCATATGTCTATGCCCTAGAAGCCATCTACAAATATTGTTTCAACTTGAGAATTGTTTGATGTTGTTTAATTGTTTGGTGTTCAACTGGCGATATTGTTTGATGTTGATAATAATATTTGTTAATTTAAAAGGTTAAATAAAATGCAAATAAATAAATAAATTAATGATGACTTTGAGAAATTAATCATATGTCCATGCCCTAGAAAGCCATCTACAAAGATTGTTTTAACTCAATTCATCGTTTTTTTAACCGTGGAAACCTACTTATGTGGTAAATTAAGGATCCTAATAATACTCTACTAATCAGAAGGAACATGTAATTATGTAAAGCACTGCTGCAAGCAACCGGATTAGTGGCGTTCAAGGAAAATCGACCTTAGTGAGGATTGAACTTAGGACCTCTATTTTGTGTTTCCTTCACTCTAACCACTAAACCACTTTCTTAAAGACTAAAATTCAACATTTTGTGAGTTCAATCAATGGTTTTGACTTTATGCAAATTATCCGACACATTAAGGTGGTGTTTGTTTTTCTTCAAAAGGTCCACGTAGGCTCTTTTGTCTGCGCCGCACAAGCTCTTCCAGACTATTTGTTATTTCAAAAAAAATGTCCACGTGAGCTCTTTTAGATGCAAATCTGGCCCAGTCACTTCTAAGATTTTCTAAGTTATGCAGAGACCACCACCCACCACCACCACTAACCACCCACCCTCCACCACCACCGTCCATCACCACTGTCCACAACCTCCACCGACCACCGTCGGTCTCTTAGAGTTCCATTCCCGTTCTCAACCCATGACCAATATGAGCTCGAAGCTTCCTTCGTAACTCCCGGAACTTATTCGTAGTGCCTCCTCTCCACCACCACCGTTGACCATCACCGTCCACCACCCCCCACCACTATCGTTGGCCACCCACATCACCTGCCACCACCACCACCGCCCGTACACCATCTTAAGTTTATTTAAGCAGTCAACAAATGTTAAAAAACAAACATTCCTCTTCTTGCAGACTGCGAAGGTTTAGTTAACCTCTTCTTGCAGTCAACAAATGTTAAAAAACAAACAGTTAATTTTGTAAGATTTAAATATAGAGCTACTTAGTTATAGATGCACAGGCAAACACACACGAAAATGAGATGGATTTGTTCGCCTTTATTTGGCTGGTTTTTTGCCGTTGAAAAAAAATTTGGCTGGTTTTTAAATTTTAGGTTTTTAAATAAATTTAGGGTGTGGCTAAATGTACCCCCTTTTGAACTTGTCATACCCCCTCCCCTAAAATATTAAATATAAATTTGTTATAATCAACCCTTCAACTATATAACACAACCAAAATACACCAAATATTATTTTTACTTTAAATTCTACTAAACGTATCCCCTCTTACTTGGCATACCCTATACAAAATATAAAATCAAATTCATCCAAAATCAGATTTATTTGTATGAACCCTAGTTCCTCTTTGTTCAAATTCGATTGAACTGAGGCCCGATTGTTGTTACAAACATAGGGCTTTCGTTCCTCGAACAAAAACGAGTGTAATTGTATATGAAACACCTACCTTAACTAACTAATTCATGTTCGTTGCTTGATGAACCGAAGTCGAACCGTCGGGTTCTTACATGCCTTTTTCTTGATTTGTGTTGAGATTGTGAATAGCTTTTGTTTACGCAGAGAGTTTCGCAGAGGTTAAAGGATTGTTTGGGTTCAATTAATTTTGAGTTTTATGCTCGTTTTAATAGACTTTGAGTTTGAGTTCGACTATGGTTATTTAAGCTTAGATTTCGTATTTATTTGATTTTTAAACGATGAATTGATGATGATAATGATTCCGTGATGTTTGAGTTTTGTAAAAACAGTCCCTCATGTTTTTATTTAAAGGTTTATGGATCTTTTTAGTTAATTAAAAACATAAGGTTTACTTGTATATATTTAAAAAACTTAAGAAGGGGGTACGACAAGTAAAAAAAATACAAAGGAGTGTATATTTAGCATAACCCATAAATTTAATATAAGGGTAATAAATTCTACGTCTTTCATGAATCCCACGTCGACAGTTGACGACCCTTTACCGTATCCCATCTTCCATTTCCGTCATCATCCCGCCATTCCATACTCTCTCACACTTCTCCACCATCCAATCTTTGATTCTTTCTAAATTTCTGTTTTTAAACCCCAATTTCTTCCTTTCTCATTCGTATTCTACTGCAATCTTTGATTTTCAGCACAAATTCACCTTCTTTTGATCTGGGTTCTTCAGTCTTCTTCAAGAGGTGAGTTCAAGATTCGGTTTCTTGCTTAATTTTGTAATCTTTACTGTGTTTCTTTTATTGGGTGTTTGGTGATATTTGTGTTTTGCTCAGGTTTCTTGTTCTGTTATTGAGTTTTGATCAAACCCTTGTCTATTTCACTGTTCTTGATGCTATAATCACTTAGGGCTTTATAACTATATCATGATTCGTTAATGGATGGTTATTTGTTTCTTGATGACTGCATAATCTTTGATTCTTGCTTTGGTTCTGTTCATCATTGTTGAACCTGTTTAGTGTTTTGGGTCTTCGAAATTGTCTGGATACATATGTAACAGTGTAACACATAAAAAAAAAAAAGACTGTTTAGGGTTTTCGAAAATGTCAGGATACATAAACAACAATCATACCCAATAAATGTCACTCTTATCACGGTTATTTATAGTTATTTATAAGGTAATCGATGAGTGGGATTTGGGAAAAGAAAAGCTAGTTTCAAATTGATCTTTGCTTCGATCCCCACTTAGAGCAATTTTCCTTGGAGGTCACTGACCCGGTTGCTTGCAGCCGCGTTACCTGTTCTTCTCGGTTAGTGGGGTATTGGGGGGACCCAAGGGGTGGGTTCCTAGGGTTATCTTGTAAATACATAAATATGACAATAAAGGGCTACCAATATAAGTATCAGATATTATATAATGGATTTAAAAAGTGTTTGGAGATTTGACTTGTTCTTATTTTTTGTTCTTTAAACCCTATTTCATTTTCACAACTCTTGACCCTTTTATGATTATGATTTCTTTGTATTTTTTTTAACAATATTCTTTTTTTAATAGGTAATTACCTGTTTGCTGATTGCTGTAGTCACATTAAACTAATTACATTCAATTTGGGATCTTTAAATAATTGAATACCCTTTTGAGTTTCCAACTCTCACTCTTTTGCTTTTAAATTTATTATTTAGTGAGAACTAAGAATACAGTCAAGTTGTGTGCTTCTGAATGCAACTATGTTTTTCAATTTACACTCATTGACCAAAGGGTATGACGACGTTGTAACCGTTTAGTCCTCAGGTTTCTTGGCCATCTAAACCAGGATCATAACACAATACAGTGATGAACTTGGTACGTTATAAAATCGTCTTAATTTTTATGATTTTCTAGAGGGCAAGTTGTATAAAATAGAAAAACATGAAATTTTTTACCTTTTATGAGTTGGAAAATAGTCTAGTATCCATAATAGAAATTTTTGGGGAAATTGGTTTCCTTTTTTATGCAGTTGGCCTTTTTTTTTAAAAAAAAATGTAAACTTTGTACATTTAACCAATCTTTATAGCTATTCAGTTGTTATACTTGATTGAACTTTGATATACTGTGCATTTTTGCTAGAGTTCTGTTACTGAACTGCAGATATATATCTATGTATGCTAAAAGATTTAATTTTCATTTTTTTTTTAATTTTTTTGTTTCTTGTTTTTCAGATTAACATGGCGCAGGAAAAATCAATTTTTGATCCCGCTGAAGAAATGGAAGTAAGTTTTGGCTACATGTGTAACACAACCAACGGATACAATATCCCTTCGGGGAAAAAACTTGTAAGAAATAGTAGCTCATTCTCTTGCCTCTCAGGGGCTGCCATAAGTGCTAATGCAACATTAGCAAACACAAGTATATGCAATGGTTTAATTAGCTCCGAAATTCTTCCATCGTTAGACTCCCCGAAATCATTTAGAAGAATACCCTCTTCACCATCATTCACAAAACTGGATTTATTGTCATCTTCTTTCCAAAGTAGTATGTCAAATTTAAGTTGCAGCCCATCCGAGAATCTTGAATTTGAGTCCTTTTTATCAAAACCGTTAAATTCCTCATCAAGAAACGAAGATTTTCTTAATGCAATTGAAGTGCAAGTGGCAGGTGGTGCTGCAGGAGAAGATAGAGTTCAAGCTGTTTGTTCTGAGGAAAACAGTTGGCTTTTTTGTGCAATTTATGATGGATTTAATGGACGAGACGCAGCTGATTTTCTAGCAGGCACGTTTTATGAAACAATTAGGTGTAATCTGAATTCATTAGACATGGAATTTGATGATCTTTTAGAAGATGGTAACACAATGAGGCCTAAAACTCGAGTTCTTGATAGCTTACAACGTGCTCTGAATCAATCTGAAAATGATTTTTTGTACATGGTTGAGCAAGAAATGGAGGATAGGCCTGATATAGTGTCGGTTGGCTCTTGTGTTCTTGTTGGGCTTATTCATGGAAAAGATTTGTATATAATGAATTTAGGTGATAGTAGGGCGGTTTTAGCTTTGGACGATGATAGAAGCAAGATTGATGAAGTTAAGGGATTGAAAGCTGTACAGTTGACGGATTGCCATTCGGTTGATAATGAAGTTGAAAGAAACCAAGTTCTTAGTGAACATCCGGATGATCCTAAGACAATTATGCATGGAAAAGTTAAAGGCAAGTTGAAGGTTACTCGTGCATTTGGAGTTGGTTATTTGAAAAAGGTAAAGAAAATAATAATAACATAAATGGTTTTGCAGTTCGATTTTTAGCAATTTTTTGGTTTTTAGTTTTTTTTTTTTTGAAGACTGTGTGTGTCTGCTGTTTGTTTTGGAGTCGGGAATCTTTTTGGGAGCACCTCTCCTCCTAGGGATAGAGGTAAGGTCTACCTACACCTCACCCTTCTGGGCCCTAACAATAGCTTTGCTATGAGTTGGGATTTACTGTTGTTGTCGGATTTGTGTTTTGGCATTGATTATCTGACTACGACAACTTAGGGGTATGCATTGGACATGGGTCGTTTTGGGTCGGTTTTTGGCTTAGTTCAAACCCAAAACAGAAATTTCGGGTTTTTAAACCCATTTGGGTTTGTTTTTTTATCTTTTTAAAACCCATTTGGGTTTGATTCAGGTTTCGGTTTCTTTGGTTTTTTACTTGGGCCTAAAATTTTTAGGCTTATAAAAAAACAACCCAAAATATAGTATTTGTACTAAAAATATTTAAACTAAAACACTATTTAACATTTATAATTACATATAAAAAATTTTAAATTCAATAATTTGTTTTTAGGTATCATAGGCCTAAAAATAAAATAAAATATACGATGTATATAATTTGGTACTATACATTTAATTAATTTAATACTCTTGTCTATGTATATGACTTTTGGTATCAAGAATCAAGAAAAACAAAAATGCATGGTTTATAATTATTGAATTTTTGAAAGGTAATATATGTATATACACACATACGTACCAATATATTCTGTTTTTTTGGTTTTTATTTTAGGTAAAACCAAAACCAACCCAAACTTTCTTATGTTTAGAAAAGTTATACCAAACCTGTTAATTTATATTTGGGTTTTGTTTTTTCAGTTTTGGGTCAGTTTTTCCGGTTTTATGCACACCCCTAGTACACCTTGAGTCTGCAACAACAACAACAACAACAAGCGTACTCAGTAGAATCCCACTTAGAGTGGGGTCTTGGGGGGAAAGATAAAGACACACCTTACCCCTTGAGTCTGTAATGTTTATATACATATAATCTAAATTTAGTTTCCTGACCATACAAACTACAACAAAACTAACTATTCTAAGTGTAAAATATACTAATTATTGTTCATTTAATCTCATTTCAGAATATTTTGTACTCTCCTTTCATCAAACAGCTATAGACATTTCACAAAACGGCCTATTTTGGTCATTTTATCCCTCAAAATAATCAGAATTTTCCAAACACTTGAACATCTATCTAGATAGAACAAAAAAGCACTCAAAAACCCTCTTTATTCAGCCTATTGAATATCACATAATCACTTCTAAAATGCACATCCAAACATCCTATTAGTCAACATTTTAGTCATACATTTTTGTGTGTTTTTTAATTTTGTGCAGAAAATTTTGAACGATGCTTTAATGGGTATTCTTCGCGTTCGTAATCTTTTAAGTCCTCCATACGTCTCTGTACAACCATCACTATACATGCATGAAGTTTCAAGCTCTGATCACTTTGTAATACTTGGGAGTGATGGTTTATTTGATTTCTTCACAAATGATGAGGCCGTGAAGCTTGTTCATTCATACATATCTACAAAACCGTTCGGGGATCCAGCAAAGTATCTTTTGGAACAACTTGTACTCAAAGCTGCTTGTTCTGCAGGTAAATCCATTAGCTTTTTTGAATAAATTTTTTTAGTTCCTTAGTTTACAGTCTTTTGGGTTGATAATTGTAGGAGTTGAGCTCACGTTTTTATTATAACACAATAATATAATATAAATAATAGCGATACTATTGTTATTCATAGGAAATGATCTAATACAATGCCAGCTACGAGACTAGAATAAAATTATATAAATTACGAATTTATATACCAAACTTGATTTGATTCAAGTCTTCATTGGGTGCTCCAAGTAGCTCCTTTAACTAGAGCATACTTCATGTTGAGTCTTCAACCAAGCCTCTTGACGATGTTTGCAGCAAATTCTTAAATAATACTTTTTGTAATTTCTTGATTCTAGTTTCAACTCGTTATGTCTTTTACTTATTCTTCATAGAGTAAACATGCTGATGATTATGCTTGAGACACTTATTCAATACGCTCCCCTTAAAACAAATTTCGCATCTCTTCTCAAGACGAAAGCGTCATTCTCACAGGGTATAACAACTGGAACATTATGTGTACTACTGGGATTAACCTAGCCCTTGAAAGTGATATTCGAAACAAGAGCTTTAAAAGTTGAGAAAACTATAAATTTTTCAAAGTGTGTGGTAGATTGCATGTAGTATTCTTGGAACAAAAACCAAAAGCAAGACACCAATTGTCTTGTATTTGTACTACAAGATGGTGATTCCAAGAGTCTTGACTTAATACATGCAATCAATACATGATATTTAAAAAGTCTTGATTTAATTGAGTAATATAAAGAGTCTTGATTTTAATTCATATTAAATTTGAAAGTTACTCAAATAACTCAAATTTGCAACAATATTTTTGATTTTTTTTTCCCCATTCAACTTCAAACAGCAAACTGTGGGATTAATTTATTTAAAACAATTGTGGCTTAAATTTATAGAGAATCTAGCAAGTGGACTATATACAGTAGGCTTGAGCTTGAATACATGTAAAGCCATATGCTTTTGACCAAGAAATTACCAAAAGATTGAAAAATGTTTGTTTGGGATATATAAAATTATATAGATAGATCATGCTATCTTTTATCATATCATTAATGAAAGATTGAAAATCTTGAAGGCTTCAGCACTGAAGAGTTGATGAGTGTCCCTGCTGGCCGACGAAGAAAATACCATGATGATGTAACAGTTATCGTTATAATCCTAGGTACAAGTAAACACACTTCGAAGGCTTCAACTTGCATATAATTTGTTACCGTTATCGATATAGATTGTAGCTAGTGCCACACAGTTTTGCACTCAACAATATTATTTTGATCATCTGGTCCTTAGTTGTATGTTGATGGATATTTAAGCATTTGTAAATATTTTGTTATATGAATTCTCTCTATAGCTCAATTATATATGCTGCCTTGATGTCTGACTTTTGACTGTCAAATGAGTTAGTTTTGTTAATTTGTATGGTTGTGTAGGAAGCATATTTAAAAGTGGCAAGAAATTTGGATACAAAGAACATGCTTTCTTGGCTTTGGTAATTTGGTTAGTGGTTGAGCTTTATGGATATATTCTATGTATGCAAAGCATAGATTCTGGAGGATCATATTCCTTTTTATTTATTTTAATTATTTTTTGTAAAAGCAACCATTCTTGTTGAAATAACAGGAACCGGAACCATGATGGCTATTTGATTTTCAGGTTCTGATTTGGGTTTGAAACTTTGAATAGGATTGATTTCGAAACACAGGTTTTGGTTCAAGATTGAACACGATTAAGCATTTAAAGGTTTCGATCTTGAGTTTAAGCGCTTGATTTCTTTTTTTGTTTCTTTTTAGCTTTAGGGTTTTTGTCACATTCATGACACTACTATATCACTATATGAGTGTTATTTGTAGTAGGCGAACATGTATGTTTGTTTGTTCGTCTGTTTAAGATTTTAACCGTACGTACAAGGTTTGAGCTTGGAGGATTTCCTAGGAATGGTGATTTAAGGATTGAATTTGTGTTTGGTTAGTTGTTGGTTTGGCGGATATGGTGTATGTAATATCCCACATCGGTTGGGAGGAAGAACAAAGCCTTCTTTATAAGAAGGTGGATACTTTCCCTATCAAGACGCGTTTTTCTTGAGCGAACAACTCGTTTGGTGAAAACAAAACCGTGAGTTTCCTGATGGACAACCCATCAGGGCAAAACAGACTATATCTTGGTACGATTGGCTTAGGCTGTTACAGATGGTATCAGAGACATGGGCTGGACTGATGTGTCAGTGAGGACGTAGGGCTTTGTAAGGGGGTGGATTGTAATATCCCACATCGGGCTCCGTAAGGGGGGTGGATTGTAATATCCCACATCGGTTGGGAGGGAGAACAAAGCCTTCTTTATAAGAAGGTGAAAACAAAACCGTAAGGGGGCTCCCTATCAAAACGCGTTTTACCTGGGCGAGCAACTCGTCGGGTGAAAAAAAACCGTGAATTCCTAGATGGACAACCCATCGGGGCAAAACGGACTATATATTGGTACGATTAGCTTAGGCTGTTACAGATGGTATCAGAGCCAGGGGCCGGACTGATGTGTCAGTGAGGACGTTGGGCTGTGTAAGGGGGGTGGATTGTAATATCTCACATCGGTTAGGAGGGAGAACAAAGCCTTCTTTATAAGAAGGTGAAAACAAAATCGTAAGGGGGCTCCCTATCAAGACACGTTTTGCCTGGGCAAGCAACTCGTCGGGTGTAAACAAAACCGTGAATTCCTAGATTGGCAACCTATCGGGGCAAAACGGACAATATATTGGTACATTTGGCTTGCCTGTTACAGTGTACTTTTTACTCATATAATTTATAAAACAAAAGTTGTTAATTCTTTACTTAAAATTGATTTTAGCATAAACGTATTTGAAGCCAAAAAAGTACCAATGAAACTATAAGGGAGCATTCATTGCTAAATCAAATTTGTGATTTACTATATCTAATATTATTACATAAATCCTATTGATTAAATAAAGTATCTTAAAATTAATAAATAAAAAATAGGATATTTATCATCATTTTATACCATTTGTTTTTTTATGCATCATTGGGCTTAGTCTAGTGGTACTTTTTGACCATCAGCAATGAGAGGTCTTGGGTTCGAGTCTCGCCTGGAGCAAAAAAATGTTCTGGGTGAGCTAGGGGGTTTTCTCAGTGTGAGGTTCCTCCTAGATGGTGTGACGGTTCCTCGATTCGGCACTCGCCAACGCCCGGCTTTAAATGTTTCCGGGGGTTAGTAGAGGTCGGTGATCGCAGCGCGTAGGTTGTTTGGTCCAAGGACTTGTTTAGCTGTTCAAAAAAAATTGTTTTCTTTATGCCTCTCTCCTATTTAATTATTGCTATTTTCTCTCTCTCTCTCTATCTTCTATTTAATTATTACCTTTTAAATCTAAACTAAAGTTTTTTGTTTTTTTTTTGTTTTTGTTTTTAACTTTTAGTGTCTTCAACAAATAAAGTGGGATATAGTTATTACAATAAAATATATATAAATTAATTAAATCACTTCTTGACCTTTTGTCACATTTGGTCTTTTAAGTTAATATTTTTAGTATACAAGTCATTTTTTTTTGTTAAATATTAAATTAAATTAAAATAGTTGTCTTGGCTAGGGGTGTGCAAATCGTGGTTTGGTTCGGTTTTCACCCTTAACCAAAACCATAACCGCTAACTTCGGTTATGAGATTTCCTTAACCATAACCATAACCGAACTTCGGTTTCGGTTATAAGGTCGGTTTTGGTTAATTTCGGTTAATTAACCAAGCCTAAATTCAAGTTAAAATTTGAACTAAATGAACATGATTAATTGGTAATAAGGCCGGTTTTCGATCGGTTGTAGTTAATTTTGGTTAATTAATCAAGTCAACATGTAATGCAATAACACGAACAAGTAGTATATGATCAAATCTTGTACCCAACAATTTGAAGACTTGTTCACTAGAATTTGGAGAAGGAATTATGAGAGAAACACACAAGCTACAAGGGATAAACAGATGTAACGGTTCGGTTGGTTAATGTTCGGTTATGGGACACCTTTAACCATAACCATAAGCGATTTATCGGTTAATCAAAAAACATGAAACAAAACCGTCGGTTAATTTCGGTTATCGGTTAATTCGGTTATGTGACGGTTCGGTTATCGACTAATTTCGGTTAACGGTTAATGTTTGCTCACCCCTATGGCAAGGCATGAACTGATTTCAGTTTTTTACGAGCCAAAATCACCAACATAAATGTGTTTCTCATCGTATCACGCAGACACCACCGATATAAACATATAAGAAAAGGATAACAGAAACCATCATTCTCTTGAAGAATCAAAATCAACAAATCACATATATTAATTTTTTTGTTTATTTTTTAAAGGGCAATTAGTAAAATTTCACACATGATATCAGGTAGTTAAATCTTTTTCTATCAAATTTACTAGAATCATTCTTCTTTATAACCGGATTCTTAATTTACGTATTTAATTCTTCGAATCCAACAAAACAAAACCAAATAAATTGAAAAGCAATAAGCACTTTGTAATTGTTTTAAAAGAGATGGTATAATTAAAATGGCTTACCATGTGGTTGACTTGTATCTTGCTTTGCGTCGGATCACTTCGTGACTGATAATCTGATATACTTGGTCTTACCCTACATATTTATGCAAAAAGTTGTTCTCTCATGACTTGAACCCATAATCTCAAGGATATAAAGCAACAACTTTACCCGTTGCTGAAAAACATACCCGAAAAAGAGATAATATATTAAGTTTCATATATTATATTTCGGGGAATGTTCAAATAGAAAAGAGTTTATGCCTAACAAAAGTATAAGCGAATACAAATTTAACATCTGATATGCCAAGGAAAAAAGAAGAAAAGGTATTTGGGCATAAAATATTTTGTTGACTTTTTTTAAGTTTCACTACTTTTTTAAATATTCATAACTTTTTAAACGGCATTATTTAAAAAAAAAACTACACCATAAAATCAAACATTTTTATTTTTAATATGAGTATAATATTGATATTATAAAAATTAAAAATAATTTTTTTAAAGTTATATCAGATTTTTTGTATTTGTCTTGTACTTTTAAAATGTACTCAATTTTGTGAAAATAGGAATGTATTTTTAGTATAAGACAATACATCAATATAAAAAACAAAAGATACAACAAAAAATACATTACAAAAATGTAGTATAGAAAAATATTTCAGAGAAAACTACAGTACAATACATTAACATACTGAATTTTTTTTAAAAAGTATATCAATACTATACTCAAATTAAAGTGTAAAAAACATTATAATTTATGGTATGATTATATCTAAAAGACATTCTTGTATGATGAAGCTACAAACGAGGAAATTTGAAAAAGTCAAAAAATGTTTTTTTTCTTATTATAACTTTTACTTTTTTTTATTTAACAATATGCTAAAACCTATGTATTAAACAGATTAAATATTTGAATTTAAAAACTATTTGTTTAAAATAACATAATATATATTTGTAAAAGATGTTTTATAAAAAAATAAAGAATTTCTTAATAATATAATCATATTATTTACTAACTTTAATAAATCACTCATATTTAATAGGAGATAGAGAATTAAAAAAAATTAAATTTTAGTAAAAAGATAACATACAAATATTTATTAAGAGAGAGACGAGAAAAATAATTTTGAAGTGATTTAAAAAGTTGACAAGTGTTATACTAAAACTTTTATTTATTATATATTATATACTAGTTTTGAAACCCATGTATTACATGGGTTTTAATAAATCTAACATGTTGTAAACAATATTTTTTTCATAAAGATTTGTATGTTTGATATTATTAATTGTTGGTAAATATACTAACTAATGAATGTTTAAAAATAACAAATTACAAATAAAGAAATTTAAGAATTATAAAATTATATTTTAAGATATTATATAATTGAAGTTTTCTTATGATTTATTAAGTTTTAACTAATTTTTATGATAAGAAGATTTATATATTTTATATTTAATTGTATAATTTAATTATTTAAAATTATTTATTATTAAAATTTAATATAAAAGATAATTAGTATTAAATATGAAAGAGATGCGGAAAAAAATTGCTAGAACTCATGAGAAGATAACTTATGTCAAGTTAGCTATTCTTTAATCAGAATAAGAATACGATTTAAAATTAAAAAACAAAAGTAAGGAGATCCAATCCCTTGTATTTCTGTTTTAATATCTTTACAATTGCTTATCAAATACCCTTGTTGGAAGATAAAAAATGCCCCTCTTACTCCATTTTCATAGTTATCATTAGGAATCTATTTATTTAGAATTTAAAAGATGGAATAAACTTTTATTTGTGCGTATGACGTCCGTTTACATCAGTTTTGTTTCTTTCATCAGATTCATTTTTAATGGTGAAAATTTTAAATTGATTTTGATTTTATTTTTTTTCATTTAAGTTACTTGTATTTTTTTAATGACAATTTGGATCACTGACGGGTCATGCACCCACCCGATCATATCTACATTCAATAGGAGAAAACCCATCATAGCTGAGAAGGAAACCCTTAAACCAGTATAAAACCCCTATTTTTTTATACGTCAGGACTTGTATCCGTGACATCTGCAATATTAAAGCCATAATAAATAAATTGTAAAGGAAGACTATAAATCATGCAATTTTTGTTATATTATGATTTTTTTTATTCATCTTCTTCCTCTATGTACATAAGTATGTTTACATGTGACTTAACTTACATATACGTATGCATATTAAATATGCGCTTTCATATACATAAGCATGTTTAGTTATGTGCTTAGGTATACAACTTGTCATTTTTATTTTATTCATATACATGAGAGTATTACATATGTGTTTACATATTCCTAATGAGATTTATATATAATAAAGATATACGTAATCAAATTATATATTACATATATGTAAGCATATTTACATATGACTAAACAATGAAGATCAAAACCGACATCAAAGTGCATCTATGACAACCGACAAAAGCACACCAAAATTAAAATCAACAAAGAAGGTCAAGCTAAATTCAACATATGAACATTCTAGAGATATGAGCGAAATTCAAATATAAGTTTGACAAATAATTTTAGTAAATATAACAAATTTATAAAATTCAAGTCATTTGGACAAACATTTTGTTAAACAGAACGACATTTTTCTAAAAACAACGAGCATTTCATTAATAATTCTTAAACATATTTCCAACTTCAAATATATGTAATGATCATGTAATTGGTGGCTTAATATAGTGCAATATTTCATCATTAATTGCTTACGCCCCATTTGCGGTACACACATATAATATACATATGTGTGGACTATCAAGGGGCAAAAGTAAAATTGGACTAATTTTAACGTTATTTTACTTATTTTGTGAAAATAACGTTAAAAGCGTTGAAATTATCAACTTCAAACGATAACTTTGAGCCAAGAACTCCTTCGGAGCAGCCTCTCTATCCCAACTGGGATAGAGGTAAGATTTGTGTCCATCCTTCCTTCCCAGATCCTACTGAATAGTGGGAATATATTTGGTAAGTTTTTTTTGTTTGTTTTCAACATTTATTGCTTGAAAAAGAGAATGATTAGAGTTTGGAAAGGTGATGTTATTATCCAATGATTAACATCAAATTAAACCTCTCAAGCTCATTTAGACCATTTGACTTGATAAGATTGTTATGTTAGGTATAAATTAAGTCCTAACAAATTGAAAATGGCACTAGAATGGAAGGTCAAACAATCTTCAACATTCACAAGAAAAGTACAAACAAAATCAAGTTGAAGAGATGGTTGGCCATTTGAAAGCTAGTGTGTGTCCAACTTTTTGCTTATTAGTCTTATAAAAAGTTTGACTTGTAAAGCCTTTTCACTCATGCTTTTAGCTATTATATTTTTTCATTTGCATATCATTTGAAGTGAGTTTCAAAGATCATAATTAATACAAGTGCTACAAGACTTATACACACATTAAGAGTTGCACTATATTTATTCAATACACTTACCAAAGGGCTTCTAGCTTAATGGTAGCTCATTGACTTCTCTTATAAAAGGTCTTGGATTGGAGTCTTACCTAGAGCAAATATTTCTCTGGGTTGAGCCAGAAGGTTTTCCTAGTTGTAGGTTTCCTCCTGGACGGGTGGGTCAGGTCACCACACTCTGTTATTCGGACGGAAGGGTGATTTATATGTCAGGGTGATCCCGGGTGACCGGGCATTTGCTGTTAAAAAAAAATTATTCAATACACTTATTTTAAAAAGTGTTGAGAGGTGATTAAAATCTTGTGAAAAGTGATAATATTTGTGAGATCTGGTTGAGGTTACTATATTGACATAAAGCATATTTAAGAGTAGAAGATATATATTGATTGTGTCATATGAAAAACTCGATCTTAAAGAGCAAACTCTTAAACCATATATGGACCTTCTATTTGTAATCTTGAAATTAAACATATGATTCAGATTAAAGTTAAATAAATAAATGAGTTTTAAATAAACAAATTAATTTTAATGTGAATCACATTTATATTACATTTCGCACGTAGTTATCGTTTATTTTACTCTACAAATCAAAATAACTCATTCTTATTTTATTCTATTCTATTCTAATTCACCAGCCCGGCCAAAGCTTGCAGTTAAAATGTATTTTTAGCCTTTCCATCTTGTCTAACAACGAAAATAACCAAATAATTTATAATTTAAACATAACGAAAGTTTTAAACCAAAATATCTATATATTATGGGTCGTGTTTAATCCATACCTAACCAAACAACCCATCCCCTTATGTCCCTACAATTAATATTTAAAAAAAAAAAAAAAAAACCATTATCATCATTTTCAAATAAAAGACTACAACGTTTACATGATATAACAAGCATAGGGATTTTCATCACTAAGAATCTCAAAAGTATCGGACGAACCAGTTGACGTTATAAAATCATCACTATCGTCGATGTAATCATACGAATACGGCGTTGGCGGAATATAGTACGCAGGCTCACCGTTACTCATAGGGTGGGCCTCACTGTAAGATACAACGTAAGCTGTATCAGCTGGCATTGGCCGCGAGTAGTCACGTGGTGATCTGAGATCCACTCGATCTACCACTTGAGTAGTCCCAGATCCCGGAGCTACCAATCCGGTGGCCGCTGGTCCACCAGGAGCCGGTGCACCTGAACTCTTTTTACTTTTTTTCTTCTTTTTCTTCTTTTTACCACCTTGCGCTCCTCCTCCTCCACCACCGCCCATTTGATTAACGGCTGGAGCCGGATTATTCTCCGGTACACCAGCAAACCTCACTGAGGGAGCACCGTTTTTACCATTTGTCGTCGGAGCATTATTACTGTTACTATTATTATTATTATTATTAATTTCTTCTTCATCACTACTGCTTTCACACCCTTTCTCTTTGCTCTCGGCTTCGGCCGGCTTCTCTGTCTTGGCGGGGTTTTCCGGCCACTTCTCGGCATGTTTTCTGGTCTTCACTAGCTTCTTTATAAGAGCATCCACTTCAACATTGCCTACAACAGTAACTTTCTGAAGCTTTGAATCAATATCAATGGTGTACACACCTGCAAAACTAATGTTTTCTTGCTCAAAAAAAAAAAAAAAAAAAAAACTCCCAAATCTTGTTAAACAACAAACAACCCACTAAACTAGATTGTATAGGCTAACTGTTAATTACTTAACTACCTTCAATGTTTTGAAGTACTTTCTTGACTTTTCGTTTGCAACCGACACAATGAATGGAGACTTTGAGAACCCATGTCTGCAACAAACAGACAGACAAACAAACAAACGTACTCAGTAAAACAGCTGATAGATTGAAGAAGATAAATGAAGTTACAAGTGAATATTGTTATATATGACCTTATATTTTAGGATTGGTGTGTTGTGTTCTTCATATGGAGGTTGGGGTGGTGGTGGTGCATCCATGGAAGATTGAAGGTTGGAATGAATGTGGGATAATACTTGTTTGTAAAACAAATATTAGGGTTTATCTCCACTCAAGATTTGATACGATATTGATAATGACATTAGATGCTCTTTATATCTATAAAATTATGTTATATCATGAGTGACTTTATATTCTTGGCTTTTGAGTTCTTTTGGATGATGGCATCATCTCATTCAATAACTGATTGAAATCGATCGAATTCTTAAAGTTGAAGCTAAGTCAAACTAGTTTGATTGATTAGAAATTCAAGCAATTCGAGTTCGATGGTTTTACGATTTTACGGTTTGATTTATACATCTTAAATCACGTGCTTATAAATATGGTTCTTTTAAGTTTTTATAACTTGTTGGTTCTCATTGAACATCCCTATAGGGATGATAATTCAAAATAACCCACTAAGTGCGCAATAACCCGAAATAACCCGTCAAAATCAAGCCAAATCTTTGATTTTTATTAACATCATTGTAAACACGTTTAGAACACTTTCTTACATTATGAGTTTGCGTAAATTTATCACCGTTTGAGACTTAACATCGTTATAAGTTTTGGATCAAAAACTTACAACGATGCTAACTCTCAAACAGTGATAAATTTACGCAAACTCATAAAATAAGAAAATGTTTTAAATTTGTTTACAATGATGTTAATAAAAATCATAGATTTGGCTTGATTTTGACGGGTTATTTCGGATTATTGCACATTTAGTGGGTTATTTTACTTCCATTCCTATATATATATATAGGGAAGGATCAAATGTTAACGCATATCTATTGCGTTAACCGAATAACTACATCTTATTACTTTGCGGCTCACACTAAAGTAAATCTAAAGGTGTATGTTTTTTTTCTAATTAATGTAGGGTCCACTTACATTAATAAAAAAATTAGAAAAAACCTACACATTTAGATTTATTTTAATGTGTGCCCCAAAGTAATAAGATGTAGTTATTCGGTTATCGTAATAAGGAATGGTTAACATTTGAACAATCTCCTATATATAAATATATATATATATATATATATATATATATATATAAAAACTATCCCTACAATTTTAAATTTTTTATTCAAAGTAACCAAACTACCAGTCTATCAAAGCCAAACCGTCAATCAGTCAATACTAGTTGGTTCAACCAAATAACTTGTTTTGTTAAAGATGATATTATTATTATATATAATTAAAAACCATGTGAAAGGAATAGTATAATATTATTATTATATAAGTATGACCATTTATTATTATGTTATATATATTATATATCATATTAGTTAAGTGTTCAATACATGTAGTGATGTTTTGAAAATTTAAACTTCGACCATCAAAAGTTTTTAACTTTGAAAAGTAGTAAGCAGAAATAATGTTTTTAAATTTGAGATATTTCATTAGATATTTGGATTTTTTTTAATTCAAACGATTGGTTGCCGGTGATACAGATTTTTTGAGTTATTTTTTTCTACTATTTTTATAACATATTTGTGAGGATTTTGTATGATTTTATGTTTTTATAAAAATTTGTTAAAAGTTCATGATGAGAGATTTGATTTAGTTATGTAGCTTATGTTTTTGCAAATGATATATAATACCTATTGTTGAGAGTGTACTGTGATAACTCGCTGCAACGCTCGAGGCGAATAAAACTAGTTATATATAATTTAAAGCATGAAAAAGGAATAGATTGCTTTTCAATTTTCAGACTTTAACCACAAAACTTATTTGTTTTAAATGGTCAAATAGACAAACACTGTGTTTTGAGGTATTGGATGCCACACTTCTGCCATCTTTGATGTGATTTATTCTTCCATTTTTAGTGATAGAAAAGAAATCCAATTTCATGCGGTTCTTCTTCGATTTTTATGCGATAAAAGCGGTTGACTGCTTCCTGCAGACGTCGGCCACCTCGAACGGCGACGAGTGGTGGCGGCTCAAAGTGGGGAGCTGTGCGCGGTGACTCCTCCGGCAACTGAAACCAATTCCCTGTCGCCCACCTTCTTTCCCGTTTCTCCTGTCTCCGCTCAGGGTCGATTTTGACAGCAATATGAACACAAATCGGAGATGATGGCTGCTAGGGCTTCACCCTTAAACTCGAGCGGCCACGAGTGGTGGTGGCTCAAAGTGGAGAGCTGGCGAAGGCTTGGGTTGCGATTAGGGCTCTTGTTGCAACGGTTCGTGGTGGTATCTGAAGGTTTTCTAGTCGTGTCACTCGCTATAAACGGAAACCGAAGGTAACCTGCAACTTATAAAGCTCCGATTTGCAATCTGCAAGCTGTTCTTTTTCGGTTTTGCATCTGAAACTTAAAATTTAATCTTTGGTCAAACCAATCGACAATCAGCCCCGTTTAATTTCTTCTTTTCAAGGGTAGATCGATCTTTGGTTTATGGGCAACTGCGGTTTTGATTCGCTATTGGGTCAGGTCTGGTACGCGTATAGTATAGTGTTCTCTTTTATATGTAATAATTGTTATCGTATATGTGTACATGTTATTGATATAAATTGTTCATATTATAGATTTGTCACTGTTGTCTGCAGTTTATATAAATGTGGATGCACATATGCATCTTGCTGTTAATTATTTAACAATATTTAATTTTGCAGATGCAATAGATGAATTAATGATGGTTATCCAATCCTAAAGTTAATTTCAAGTTATTGGACAATATATTACAGATCCATTATAATCTTGCTACCTGATTATAGAATGTCATAATTAAAGAAGCTATGTTATGAATATAGAAACTTGTAGCTTACTAGAATGTGTGTGTAAAGGAATAACTACATGAGAGGGAAAAGACTATAATAGACTTGCAAAGAACTTTGGATGATAAAGATAAAGAGCTCCATGCAATTAGATTGGATCATGAAGCGGTATCCATTCGTAACTTTCATCTCAATACTCTTATTATCTGTAATTTTTATATATTTATTTTTAGTTGTTGTAGGCATGGGCTAAAGATGACCTTTTATAAGAGCATTCAACCTCTTAATCCTTTTCATTTGATGATTCTTATTATTATTGCAATATTGTTTAAATAATTTTCCTTAACACATTCGTTACTAAAAAAAGCGATTTCATAGTAACCTAACTGGCTGGTTTGTTTTTTTTAACACTAAAAGTTATCAATTTGAACAATTCACTCCACCTGCTAAGTTATTTTTTGCCTACTGTACTGTGAGATTGTTGAGTTGATATTTAGTAAACAATTCATTTTGATTATTAGATTACTATTGTAATATTATTTATTATGGTATTAATTTGTCCGTTTTCTAAGATGAAGAGGCTTCATCAACACACATTACAACACCTCGAGAAAGAGCTAACCGACACAAGAGAAAAGAGTGGAAATAACTCATCAAATACTTAATAAAACACATGGTGATTCAAGGGCTCTCCAAAATAGGGATTCCGAAATTGTCTCTTCTCATGTATATACTTTGTTATTACATTAAATGTTTAATATGCATTAGTGAGAGGCCCATTAGACTATCCACAGCGGTCACCTCACTGAAAACCCTTCCCCACTTAAATTTCCTGCCACGTCATCACCCCACTGAAAACCTTTAACACCCACAATGGTCACCCCACTGAAAACCCTTCCCCACTATTCCACGTCATCAACAATTAAAATTAAATAAAAAACATTACTCTAATTTAAAATAATTCAATATTTTACAAAAAAACACACATTACATTAAAAAAACAATAACATATTAAAAATATACTAGTCGGCTTAGATGCTACGAACGACAATATCGGTGCGAACCCTTTCGATATGTTCGACCAAATCGGCTTTTAACGACTCGTGAATGCTTTTGTTTCGCAATGCCAAAATTTGGTTATCTCTATGCGGGTCATCAATGTCAAAAGGAGATGGCGGTTCGTCTTCATCGGGAACAAACGGGCTAATCGACTTGCCCTCACATTCAAGTATCATATTGTGTATTATGATACATGCATACATAACGGATCTAATTTTTTTAGGATGCCATGCTCTAGCCGGATTTTTTATAATATGAAATCTTTTTTTAAGAACACCAAAAGCCCGCTCAATATCCTTCCTTGCACCCTCTTGTGCTACTTGAAACCTTTTCCGTTTAAAGGTTGTTGGACATGTTATTGTTTGCATAAAAACCGGCCATTCTGGGTAAATCCCGTCAGCAAGATAGTAACCGTGAGCGTACTCGTTATCGTTACAAAAAAACGATGATTGTGGAAACACACCGTTTTCCATATCATTGAGTAACGGCGACGAGTTTAGAACGTTTAGGTCGTTATTCGCACCGGGCATGCCAAAATATGCATGCCAAATCCATAAATCATGTGAAGCAACTGCTTCAAGAATAATCGAGGGGCATCCGTGATCGCCTCTCATAAATTGTCCTCGCCATGCAACCAGACAATTTTCCCAATCCCAGTGCATACAATCAATACTACCAAGCATACCGGGAAACCCATGATAATTTTCATGGTGTTCATACAAATTCATAACATCATTATAATTTGGTTTGCGCAAATATTTAGGACCATAGAGTCGACGGATATTTTTACAGAAATTATAAAGGCACTTTCTGGAAGTGCTGTCTGACATCTGTAAATAGTCGTCCATTAAGTCTGCCGTACTCCCGTATGCCAATTGTCGAATAGCCGACGTACACTTTTGTAACGGTGTAAATCCTCGCTTGCCGCGAGCATCCCATCTCAATTGAAAATAAGTATCCGCAACCTCCAGATCGTTCACGATACATTCAAATAGAGGTCGTTGCATCCGGAAACGCCTCTTGAACAACGTCTCATTATACAACGGTTCGGGCCCAAAATAATGACACATCAACAGATCATGCCCCGCTTCCCTGTCTCGATTAATTTGAATTCTTCTAATTATAGGCCGAGGAATCTAAGAAGCGTTTTCTTGAGCCATCGTATGTCACACCCCGACCGGTGGCGGAATATGTCGAGGCATGATATGTGAAAGATTGTTTCAAAAGCTCATGATATAAATTCAAAGTTTCATAACTTAAATTACTAAAAGTTCAAAGTCTAACACAAACATTACATTACAACATCAAAGTCAAATACAAGATTTAAAACATAAATAACTTGATAAACTATCTAGGTCCATTCTTCCTAGATTTGCAATATAGTCTTTCACTTAACCTGTCACACATGTAAAGTAAATGTCAACTAATTGAATAGTTGGTGAGTAGTCATAATTTTTGATACCATAAGTATAAAAAAAAAACATGCAAACTTAAATAGCATTGAGTTTGAATATCATATAGTGAATGAAACAAGCATGTGTAAATGGTGTACCGTCCCTTTTAACACGGAATTCACACGCGAAGAGAGTGCGACTCTCTTAGGAACTAAGTACTAGAATACGTGCAAAAATGCATAAGAATAAAATGTGTATACAAATACAAGTCCAACACTTAATAATAATTCAACAACAAAGCATTCATAGTTTGCATAAGTTTCAAGAAGAGTATATAGTTTAAGCATTTGAAATAAGACATGTGTGACATCCCAAAATAATTTAAAACTAAAAGGGGATATGAAAACTCACTTGTTTGCTAAGCACTCCAACAATTACAACTTAAGCAAGTTGTATAATATCAAACACTTGTTAACCTATTTGAACATATGTATGAGAATGTATATATGAGTTTCTAAGCATAGGCAAACTTAATTTAAAGTCATAAAAGTAGACTTTCCTAGTGTAAAATAAATAAGATAATTTATAAGTTTACATAAATAATTATAAGTTCAAATAAATAAATTTTACAAGTTCAAATAAATAAATTTTACAAGTTCAAATAAATAAATTTTATAAGTTCAAATAAATAAATTTTATAAGTTCGAATAATTAATTTTTAGAACTAAGTATACAAATTTTTAATAACTTAAAACTTTTAAGTTAAACATCTTATAAAATAAATTTTATAAAAGTTTCTTTAGAATAAAGTAAGGTTATATAAGGCTTTCATAAATTATATTAGTATTAATATTTATTAAAATAAACCTTAGTTTAAGTTTTATAAAAACAAAGTAATAAAATATTTTTAACATAAACAAAAGGTTTATAAATATTTTTCTAAAACCTTTTACACATTAATATGCTTTTTTTATAAATTAAAAATAATGGTTTTAAACCTATATTAATATCTAAAGAATCGAATTTATTAAAAAATATATTTTTGAATATTTTCAGAATTTAATGGAGGCATACTATTAATTTTAGAATTTTCTAAACATTTTAACATGATTTTTATGATTAAAAAATGATTTATTATAACACTTTTAATAACTTAAATAAAGAGATAATGATAAAAATAATATTCTGGAATTTATAAAAATTAACAGAATATTTAAAATGTTAAAAAAATTATTTTATAGAATTTTATAATAAAAATCAGAATTTTTAAATAACAAAAAAAAATTGGATTTTTTAACAAAAACCGGTTCTGGGAGCCCCAGACCGGATTCGAACTCCTGTCTACACCACCCAGCCCCAACGCCTTAACCGTTGGGCCGGGTGATGCGTTTGTTGATTACACAAGAAACAAAACAACTTAACTAAACCTCCATGTTCTTCCCTAATTCAAGAAATTAAGAAAACCCTAAATCCTAATCCTTGCAAATTCAAACAAACGAGTAATCTTGAGTTCTTGAATTCATGGGGCTATTGATCTATGCTTAAAAACGAACTGAATGAGCCTATCACGTACCTGTATTTGTATCCAGATGGTGAGTTCGAGTTCGTTCTTAGTTTCGGTCGTCCTTGAGTTTGATTCGAAGTTCCAGTGGTTCTAAGTTGAAATTGATGGCTCGTACAGCTTCAGAAGGATGTCGCGAGTCTGTGTGTATGTCGAATTTGATTTCGGTGAACGGGAAAGATGATTTCGAGTAAAGGACCGAGTATAAGCTTTCGGTTGAGGTTAATCGAGTGTTAACGCGTGATTAGAAGCATTTAAAACAATAATTATGGTTGTTGGAAGTTGGGTAGTGGTCGGCCGAGCGTGATGGAGCATTAAATGGCCCGAATTCGTGATTGGGGTGAAAACCGGTGGGGGTTTTGGTGGAGTGCAGTCGACGAGGGGGAAAGGGGGGCTGGTTTGGGGTTTTTGCTGAAACTTTCGGGTTATGGCAGAACAGGTCCCTCCTGTTCTGCCTTTGCCACATTCCACTTAAACTTTTCTACTACACACACATTCACATTTTCAGGTTTTGACATAAATGACCCTTATAGATTTACAAGCTATTGTTTTAATGTTAAAGCTTTTTTTATGAGGTTTATAAAATAGGTTTTATAACTACTTTAAGTTTATAAAGTCATAAAATATTTATAAAGCATTTTATTTAGTAAGAATTTAATAGTTTAAATAAAGTTTATAAGGCTTTAAATATTAACTTTTATAAAAGTGTTTTGTTTATAAAATCATAAATAATGCAAAAAAAATTATTGTTTTGCTAATTATTATAATTATTAACATTATCATATAAAAGTTTTGTTTAATGAATAAAATTTGAAGTTTTATAAACCTTAAAGAAATAAAATAAATAAATAATTTAATAACACATGTAATTTAATTTAAAATGCAACATATGTGTGTGTGTGTAATGAAATGGTTTTAATAATAATGATGATAATAATAATTCCCATAACAAAGTATTTAGAAATTACAACATAAAATAAATCAAAATTTGCAAATGTTACATGAGCTCCTATACGAGATGTATAGACCTATACGAGGCGTATACGAGATGTACAGTCTCCCATACTTTAGAAAATTTCGTCCCGAAATTAATCACGAGGAGTCTTGAGCAAAGAGATGCGGGTGTTTTGCCTTCATTTGGTCTTCTCGTTCCCAAGTGAGCTCTGGTCCGCGTTTAGAATCCCAACGTACCAGAACTAACGGGATACGCTTGTTTTTCAGCTTCTTGACGTCTCTATCCACTATCTTCACTGGCCTTTCTACGAAATGCATCGATTCGTCAATACGAATTTCATCGAGGGGTATGTGTAAGTTTTCATCGGCTAAGCACTTCTTGAGGTTTGACACATGAAATGTCGGATGCACATTTGACAGTTCTTCAGGCAATTCGAGTCGGTAAGCAACTTTACCGACCCTTTCCAAGACTTTGAATGGGCCAACGTATCGAGGAGCTAACTTTCCCTTTTTCCCAAAACGAGAAACTCCCTTCCAAGGAGATACCTTTAAGAGGACGAGATCATCAACTTGAAACTCTAACGGCTTTCGCCGTTTGTCTGCATAACTCTTTTGCCGGCTTCGAGCGGTAGTAAGATTTTCACGAATACGAAGAATCTGGTTTGTAGTTTCTTGTATCAATTCAGGTCCTGTAACTTGAGCTTCCCCAAGCTCATTCCAACAAACGGGAGATCGGCATTTTCGACCGTAAAGTGCCTCGAAAGGTGCCATATTAATACTACTATGATAACTGTTGTTGTATGAAAACTCGATAAGAGGTAGGTAAGAATCCCAATTCCCACCGAAGTCTATCACACAACACCGTAGCATGTCTTCCAAGGTTTGAATGGTTCGTTCGGACTGTCCGTCCGTTTGTGGATGATAGGCGGTGCTAAGATTTAATCGAGTCCCGAGAGCAGATTGCAATGATTGCCAGAAATGAGATATAAAACGACCATCCCGATCAGAGATGATGTTAAGGGGAATGCCATGTCTACACACAATTTCTTTGATGTAAATCCGAGCTAGTTCTTCCACTCGATAAGTTTCGCGAATAGGGAGGAAATGAGCAGATTTTGTAAGTCGGTCAACGATCACCCAAATACTATCGTAACCCTTGGTAGTGCGCGGGAGTTTGGTTATAAAATCCATTGCAATACCTTCCCATTTCCAAACGGGAATTTCCGGTTGCTCAAGTAATCCTGACGGTCGTTGATGTTCGGCTTTGACCTTGGAACACGTAAGGCACTTGGCTACAAAAAGAACAACGTCGTTTTTCATTCCCGGCCACCAATACTGAACCCGAAGGTCTTTGTACATTTTGTCGGCACCGGGGTGAATGGAATATCGAGACTTGTGAGCTTCTTGCATGATAAGTCCCCGTAACTCGTTTTGACTTGGAACCCATAAACGATTGTGCAAGTAAACCAAACCATTTGGCTTAGTCTCGAATTGACGTTCAGCGCTATT
Organism: Mikania micrantha; assembly: GCA_009363875.1. Taxonomy (NCBI): domain Eukaryota; kingdom Viridiplantae; phylum Streptophyta; class Magnoliopsida; order Asterales; family Asteraceae; genus Mikania; species Mikania micrantha. The sequence goes on from CM018683.1 coordinate 16,107,081, forward strand.
CGGTATTTCCGAGAGCAATTCGCCCGAGGTGATTGACAATTGTTGCGCTTCGAGGATACGATTCTGAAGATCCGATGTGATTTGAATGCTATGGAGTACAATGGATTCATTATACGCCTTTCGACTAAGCGCATCCGCTACAACGTTAGCTTTCCCCGGGTGGTAACGGATTTCGCAGTCGTAATCGTTTAATAGTTCAACCCAACGCCTTTGCCTCATGTTGAGCTCCTTTTGGTTTAGAATATGTTGGAGACTTTTGTGATCCGTGAACACCACACACTTGGTACCGTATAGGTAATGTCTCCATATCTTTAAGGCAAACACGACCGCACCGAGCTCGAGGTCGTGAGTCGTATAGTTCTTTTCATGAATTTTCAATTGGCGGGACGCGTATGCAATGACCTTTCCTCGTTGCATTAGTACACAACCGAGACCTTGATTCGAAGCATCGCAATAAACTACGAAGTCGTCGTTCCCGTCGGGAAGAGTAAGGATCGGTGCATTGCATAACTTGTGCTTCAAAGTCTGAAATGCTTGCTCTTGATCAGATTCCCACTTGTATGGCTTGCCTTTGTGAGTTAAGGCAGTAAGTGGTAAGGCTATCTTGGAGAAGTTTGAAATAAACCGACGGTAATAACCAGCTAGACCGAGAAATGATCTAACTTCAGTAGGAGTTGTTGGTGCTTTCCAATTCTTCACGGTTTCAATCTTTGCAGGATCCACGTGAATCCCTTGCTCGTTTACAATATGTCCCAAAAATTGAACCTCTTTAAGCCAGAATTCACATTTTGAGAATTTGGCATATAGTTGCTCTTCCTTTAGGAGTTCCAGAATGGTTCGAAGATGATTTTCATGCTCGGTTTTGGACTTGGAGTAAATCAAGATGTCATCAATGAAAACGATGACAAACTTATCAAGATACGGTTTACAAACTCGGTTCATTAAGTCCATAAACACCGCGGGTGCATTAGTTAAGCCAAAAGGCATCACCATGAACTCGTAGTGTCCATACCTCGTACGAAACGCGGTTTTTGGTATGTCGTCTTCATGAACACGTAATTGATGATAGCCCGAACGAAGATCAATTTTTGAAAAACATTTTGCACCTTGAAGTTGATCGAAGAGGTCATCTATCCGAGGTAAGGGGTATCGGTTCTTAATCGTGAGCTTGTTAAGTTCACGATAGTCGATACACATACGAAAAGAACCGTCTTTCTTTTTCACAAATAAAACGGGTGCACCCCAAGGAGAGAAACTGGGTCGGATGAACCCTTTATCGGATAATTCTTGAAGTTGACTCGCAAGTTCTTGAAGTTCAGACGGTGCGAGACGGTAAGGGGATTTTGCAACGGGGTTTGCACCTGGAATAAGATCGATACGAAACTCGACTTGTCGAGTCGGAGGTAAACCGGTAACGTCTTCGGGGAATACTTCGGGAAAGTCACGAACTATCGGAATGTCTTCAAGTCTTCGTTCGTCAGTCTTGGTTTCCACTATGTGAGCCAAGAAGGCCACATACTTCTTTCGTAAGTATCGTTGGGCTTGAGTGCAAGTCATAAGTTTAAGGCCCTCAGCCTTTCGTTCACCATAAACCTTCAGTTCTTGACCTTGCGAAAGCGGGATACGGATGAACTTTTCACCACAAATGATTTCGGCACGGTTCTTCGATAACCAATCCATGCCTACTATGACATCGAAACTACCCAGTTGCATGGGTATTAAATCAATGGGAAAATCGTGCTCGTTTAGGTTCAACGTACAATTAGAGATCACCGAGTCAAGTTTAATAAGTTTCCCGTTAGCTACCTCAACCGTGAACGGATTTTCTAATCTAGTTCTAGGCAAAGCAAGTAAAGGTTCAAATTGCAAAGATATAAAGCTTTTATCGGCCCCTGTATCAAAAAGAATAGAAGCATAATGACCGTTAACAAGGAACGTACCGTTGACCACGTCATTGTTGGCTTGTGCCTGATCGGCATTGATGTTGAAAACTCTAGCTCGAGCACCCTGGTTTGCTTGGTTTGGCGGATTAGGAGGTATATTATTCCGGTTGACCCTCAAGTTGCAGACATTAGCCATGTGGCCTGGATCACCACAGATATAGCAAACTCGAACCGTTGGGGGTGCATTCGGAGCTGTGATGCGAGGAATAGTAGCTTGATTCATGGTGGCTTTTGGTAACCGACAGGTGTTGAAGAAGTGGCCATATCGTTTGCAGTTCGTGCAAACCCGACATGGATACACAGCCATATGATGGTAGTTACATGTCGGACACAAGGGTGCGGAACCAGTGTAAACCTTTTTGACTTGGGTGGCGGGTGCAACTTGTTGTATTGGGGTGGCTTGAGTAGCTGCAAAGTTCATGTGGTTGGCCTTCCTTTTGTTGTTGTGCTTCTTGAAGGGGATAGAAGAACCAATTTGAACTTCTTTGGATGGCTCATTTGAACTCTTCCTTTCTTCTTTCTTGGACCCTTTTCGAGTGAGAGTCCCGGCTTTAACATGGTTGTCGGTAAGTGTTGCCGACAGCCGAATGGCCTCCGCTACAGAAGCGGGTTTGCTGCTCCAAACTGAATCCTGAATTTGCATTGGCAGGCCACCAATGTATTTTTCGATCGCTCTAGACAAAGGGGTCACCATTTCAGGAACTAGAGCACTTAGTTCATGGTAACGATTATTGTAGGCCATATTTTCACCGCTATCCTGTTTCAGTAACCAAAATTCGTGTTCCAGTTTCATTATTTCATTTCGGGGGCAAAATTCCCGAGTCATAGCATCCTTTAGTTGTTCCCAAGTTAAGGTGGTTGTGGCTTCTTCACCGAGGGTTCGTTTCTCGGCATTCCACCAAGTAAGGGCCCTCTTTTGAAGGGTCGATGTGGCATAACGCACTTTGAGTTCATTTGGACATTCACAGTTCAAGAACACACTGTCCATGCTCTCGAACCATTGAAGCATTGCGGTGGCTCCTTCAGTACCATTGAACTTTGTCGGGTTGCATGAGTTAAAGTCCTTGAAAGAACACCGAGGAGGATTGATCGGAACTTGGTTGATGGGTATAGGGTTCAATTGTTGTTGTAGTTGTTGCATTCGTACCACCATATTCGGTAGCACGGCTTCCATTTGACGGGCAATTTCAGTTGCCATCTTCCTGCTTGAAGATCCACCGCGTCTGTGACTCATTTTGATCAAGCTGAAATTATAAGTTTAGTTAGAATTTGGATAATAGACATTTGAATGATATAAGGTTCAATAAGTGTGTGACATCAAAATTTTTGAACCTTAGTTCTAGAAGATCATAAGGATGATAGTTCATTTGAACTTGCTTGGATTGTTGAGATCAAGGAGTGGCATCCAATTGGACCCTTTGACATATTAGAACTTATTGTTTGTTAGACGTTTGGTATAACATGCTTTGGCCTATAAGTGAAAATACTCTCATCGAGAGTCCCCAGGAAAGCTAGACTGGTCCCACAGTACATCGGGGATTTATACGAATAACTTTCCTAGACAGGAGTCTCAACTACCGGTATTTCACCCTTCCAGTTAGTACATGTCCGTCTTTCAAACCTAGTTCTAACGGGAATAAGATCACAAAGATATTCATATGTACTATTGATGTTTAGAAGGTCGCGTAATTCCAAAGTCCACGTAGAGTCCACGAGCTTGCGAGAATGTAGAGGGTTTAGAATAGAAGTTTATCATAAGGTTCATATGAGAGTTCACTAAGGTTAAGGTTCAAAAGCAAAGATCATATGAAAGTTTATAAGGGTCAATTTTGAAGGTTCATTGTGGGGGATCATTAGAAGTTCAATGATAGAGTTCATAAAGTGGTTCACTAAGAGAAGGTTCTCCTAATGAAGGTTCATAATTGGAGTTCAACATGTAAGGGTTCAGAATAGAAGTTCACCTAATAGTTCAAATTGAGAGTTCACTAAGCAAGAGTTCATGATATAAGTTCACTAAGTATAGGTTCAAAATGGAAGTTCAATAAATAAGAGTTCATCATAAAAGTTCACTAAGCAAAGGTCCATATAAGGGTTCAAGCAACTTAGTTATAGTCTAGGTCACTATTTCTAATCACCTAATTCCCTATAACCATGGCTCTGATACCAATCTGTCACACCCCGACCGGTGGCGGAATATGTCGAGGCATGATATGTGAAAGATTGTTTCAAAAGCTCATGATATAAATTCAAAGTTTCATAACTTAAATTACTAAAAGTTCAAAGTCTAACACAAACATTACATTACAACATCAAAGTCAAATACAAGATTTAAAACATAAATAACTTGATAAACTATCTAGGTCCATTCTTCCTAGATTTGCAATATAGTCTTTCACTTAACCTGTCACACATGTAAAGTAAATGTCAACTAATTGAATAGTTGGTGAGTAGTCATAATTTTTGATACCATAAGTATAAAAAAAAAAACATGCAAACTTAAATAGCATTGAGTTTGAATATCATATAGTGAATGAAACAAGCATGTGTAAATGGTGTACCGTCCCTTTTAACACGGAATTCACACGCGAAGAGAGTGCGACTCTCTTAGGAACTAAGTACTAGAATACGTGCAAAAATGCATAAGAATAAAATGTGTATACAAATACAAGTCCAACACTTAATAATAATTCAACAACAAAGCAATCATAGTTTGCATAAGTTTCAAGAAGAGTATATAGTTTAAGCATTTGAAATAAGACATGTGTGACATCCCAAAATAATTTAAAACTAAAAGGGGATATGAAAACTCACTTGTTTGCTAAGCACTCCAACAATTACAACTTAAGCAAGTTGTATAATATCAAACACTTGTTAACCTATTTGAACATATGTATGAGAATGTATATATGAGTTTCTAAGCATAGGCAAACTTAATTTAAAGTCATAAAAGTAGACTTTCCTAGTGTAAAATAAATAAGATAATTTATAAGTTTACATAAATAATTATAAGTTCAAATAAATAAATTTTACAAGTTCAAATAAATAAATTTTACAAGTTCAAATAAATAAATTTTATAAGTTCAAATAAATAAATTTTATAAGTTCGAATAATTAATTTTTAGAACTAAGTATACAAATTTTTAATAACTTAAAACTTTTAAGTTAAACATCTTATAAAATAAATTTTATAAAAGTTTCTTTAGAATAAAGTAAGGTTATATAAGGCTTTCATAAATTATATTAGTATTAATATTTATTAAAATAAACCTTAGTTTAAGTTTTATAAAAACAAAGTAATAAAATATTTTTAACATAAACAAAAGGTTTATAAATATTTTTCTAAAACCTTTTACACATTAATATGCTTTTTTTATAAATTAAAAATAATGGTTTTAAACCTATATTAATATCTAAAGAATCGAATTTATTAAAAAATATATTTTTGAATATTTTCAGAATTTAATGGAGGCATAATATTAATTTTAGAATTTTCTAAACATTTTAACATGATTTTTATGATTAAAAAATGATTTATTATAACACTTTTAATAACTTAAATAAAGAGATAATGATAAAAATAATATTCTGGAATTTATAAAAATTAACAGAATATTTAAAATGTTAAAAAAATTATTTTATAGAATTTTATAATAAAAATCAGAATTTTTAAATAACAAAAAAAAATTGGATTTTTTAACAAAAACCGGTTCTGGGAGCCCCAGACCGGATTCGAACTCCTGTCTACACCACCCAGCCCCAACGCCTTAACCGTTGGGCCGGGTGATGCGTTTGTTGATTACACAAGAAACAAAACAACTTAACTAAACCTCCATGTTCTTCCCTAATTCAAGAAATTAAGAAAACCCTAAATCCTAATCCTTGCAAATTCAAACAAACGAGTAATCTTGAGTTCTTGAATTCATGGGGCTATTGATCTATGCTTAAAAACGAACTGAATGAGCCTATCACGTACCTGTATTTGTATCCAGATGGTGAGTTCGAGTTCGTTCTTAGTTTCGGTCGTCCTTGAGTTTGATTCGAAGTTCCAGTGGTTCTAAGTTGAAATTGATGGCTCGTACAGCTTCAGAAGGATGTCGCGAGTCTGTGTGTATGTCGAATTTGATTTCGGTGAACGGGAAAGATGATTTCGAGTAAAGGACCGAGTATAAGCTTTCGGTTGAGGTTAATCGAGTGTTAACGCGTGATTAGAAGCATTTAAAACAATAATTATGGTTGTTGGAAGTTGGGTAGTGGTCGGCCGAGCGTGATGGAGCATTAAATGGCCCGAATTCGTGATTGGGGTGAAAACCGGTGGGGGTTTTGGTGGAGTGCAGTCGACGAGGGGGAAAGGGGGGCTGGTTTGGGGTTTTTGCTGAAACTTTCAGGTTATGGCAGAACAGGTCCCTCCTGTTCTGCCTTTGCCACATTCCACTTAAACTTTTCTACTACACACACATTCACATTTTCAGGTTTTGACATAAATGACCCTTATAGATTTACAAGCTATTGTTTTAATGTTAAAGCTTTTTTTATGAGGTTTATAAAATAGGTTTTATAACTACTTTAAGTTTATAAAGTCATAAAATATTTATAAAGCATTTTATTTAGTAAGAATTTAATAGTTTAAATAAAGTTTATAAGGCTTTAAATATTAACTTTTATAAAAGTGTTTTGTTTATAAAATCATAAATAATGCAAAAAAAATTATTGTTTTGCTAATTATTATAATTATTAACATTATCATATAAAAGTTTTGTTTAATGAATAAAATTTGAAGTTTTATAAACCTTAAAGAAATAAAATAAATAAATAATTTAATAACACATGTAATTTAATTTAAAATGCAACATATGTGTGTGTGTGTAATGAAATGGTTTTAATAATAATGATGATAATAATAATTCCCATAACAAAGTATTTAGAAATTACAACATAAAATAAATCAAAATTTGCAAATGTTACATGAGCTCCTATACGAGATGTATAGACCTATACGAGGCGTATACGAGATGTACATCGTAGACAAATCCGAGATAAAAAGATCAATACCCTCGCTGTCAGAAGATGAGAACACCGTAGAGGATGATGACATTTTGATAAAAATAATGTATAAAAATTAAGAGAGTTTTGAATGAAAATGAGTGTGTAAAATGGTTGAAATGAGTGGTTTATATAAAGATTGATTTTTTTTTAATTGTAGCCGTTAAAACATATGGGGGCCCACAAAATTTGAAACCAACCAATCAGGTTCAAGGCTCATCAACGGGAAGCGAGGGCCGTGGGAAGGTCGTGGGCGGGGGCCGCTAGGCAGGGGGCGGTGTTCCCGCGTGAGGCCGCGTCGGGGAGCAGAGCCGCTGGCCGAGCGGCTTGACCGCTGCATACAACCTTATATATGGTGGGAAACAAAACACTTAAGCTGCTGATTTTGGCACATAAAAAGCTCAACCAACTCATGCCTCGCCGAACCCATGTATTCTCCGACGCAACGCGTGACGGGAAAAAGAAAATCCATTCTTTATATTCATCTCTATATAAATAAGTGTTGTATTAAAATAAAACGATGAAGAATAAGATATGAGAATTTCAATTAAATAAAAATAGAGATGATACATGAGAGTTTTGTGATAGATAAATATATTTTAGAAAAAAAATAAAGATAGAGAACGAGTATGTTAAAAAATGAGTATGTTAAATAAAATTTGTACACAATTTTAAAAGATGATATTATTATATATATATATATATATATATATATATATATATATTAAAATGCAACTATAAGAAATAGTAAATTTTTATTTTTAGTCTTTTGGCCCCCTAAAATACACAACCAAAAGAAATAACATAAAGTTATATGCTAACATGGTTAAACCCATACTCTAGCCCATGGGCTTTTCACTTAAGGAATAATACATCTTTTATGGTTTACATTTTTACCACATATATATATATATATATATATATATATATATATATATATATATATATATATATATATATATATATATATATATATAGGGAGAGGTTCAAATGTTAACCCTCCCTTATAGCGTTAACCGCTTAACCCTAGCGTTTTTTGCCTGAATCTTAAAATAAAATTTTTCATGGTTTTTATTATGCAAAAATAGGAGGAGTTTCTTTTTTGTGTTTTTGCTAATTCATCACCGTTTAGAAGTTATTGTAAGTGTAAGTTAGTTACACTTACTTACATTTACTGCATCAGATACGGATTTGTAAGTAAGTGTAAGTAACTTACACTTACAATAACTTCTAAACGGTGATGAATTAGCAAAAACACAAAAAAGAAACCCCCTATTTTTGCAAAATAAAAACCATGAAAAAAAATTTAAGATTCGGGCAAAAAACGCTAGGGTTAAGCGGTTAACGCTATAAGGGAGGGTTAACAATGGAACCTTCCCCTATATATATATAGTAAAAGAACGTGGTCTTTCCTACAGTTTCAGTTTTATTCTAATAAGGTAACGATGATTTATTTATTCACATAGAAAATCGATGTTTGCTTATAGATTTGGGTTTTTTTTAATTCAACCAATTGGTTGTCGGGGAGAATGATTTTATAATATTTTTTTCTATTATTTCCGTAACATATTTGTATGGATTTTGATTGATTTTATGTTTTTATGAAAAATTTGTATAGGGTTCGTGATGATATATTTGAGTTTGCTATGTAGGTTATGATTTTGCAAATGATATATAATACCCTTTTCGGGAGTCACCTGATATAACCCGCCACAACGCGTGGCTGGAAAAAGCCTCATTTAGTTAAATTAGAAAAATAAAAATAATATTAGGAAACGAGCCACATAAGTCAAAGGGTGGGTAGTCTCCCAGAGTGTATTTTAGATGCATTTATACGGATTTGATGCTATCAAAATAGTTGATTATTAAATAACTAGGTTATTAACCCGTGTATTACACGGATTTAATATAAAATATTAAGCAGTCAATGATGAAAATTTAGCAATTATAAACCGATAGTTTGATGTAAAATGATTAATTTAAATGTTAATAAATATTTTAAGTAATAAAAAAATAATTAAAAACTTTAAGTACTATACAAATGATATATGATATTTTAATGTGTAACATTTATATGAAATAATAACGTTAAAACTTTAATTTGTATTATATTAAAAACTAATTTTTATAAATCAATAATATAAATATAATTTTTGTAATTAAAGTTGAACGGCCCAGTTTAAAAATAAAATTAAACATAACAGATCAAAAGTGTAACTTTCTCTATCATTTTTATTGCTTCGGTTTTTAAATAAATTAAAAAACATCATTTGTTTGAAAAATCTCATTGTTTAAATACTCCTTTTATAGTATATTTTATTTAGAAAATCATTTTTAAGATAAATTGTTTTTACATAATTTTTTAAAATAAAATATTTGTTACTATAAAAAATTTTGATTATAATATATTTTGTATTTTATAAAAAAAATTTAAGTGTGTTTTATAGTAAAAGATAAATTATATGTTAGTTATTAATATTATAATTATTTAATAAGAGAAACAATTTATTAATAAAAGAGAGAATATAGTTATTCAATATAAGAGATAATTAAGTGTAATAATAAGAATTTGACAAGTGGCAATAGTGATGTAAAAAGATGACAAGTGGCAATAGTGGTGTAAGAATTTGACATGTGGCAAAATTGTTACTGTTTTATTATAGAGTATAGATATAACTCAAAAAGAGTATTCCTACTCAACCAACACTAAGTAACTAAGGTGGTGTTTGTTTTTTTAGAGACAAAACGTCTGCAGACCTGTTTTGTAGAATAGTTGATCAAAACCTCTTTAGTCTGTTAAAAGAATATTGTTTGTTTTTTCACCAGGCAAAAAGGGAGAAGCAGCAACTGTAGGATCAGTATCGGGATTTTTGTAACTGATGTAACGCAAAACAACGTCGCCGTAGAGTTTTACTTCCGACAGTACGACGTCGTCGCAGCCGAGGGTGATTGGGGCCGACGAGGGTTTAGCGCCATGAGCGACGCTGACGGAGAAAGCGGTTCCAGCGTCCTCGACTTCCGTGGCGATTGCCCGGACGACGAGGCTGTGTTTGGCTGTGAGGTTCCGGGAATCGGCGTGGGAGAATTTCGGGATGGAACCGTTGGTGGTTGTTGAGATGGAAGGGGAATAAGGGGCGGTGAAGAGGAAGTTGAGTTGGTCGGAGCGAAGGAGGTAGGAGGCTTGGGTTGTATTTCCGGTGGACAGATCGGATTTCTTGACTATGGGCATCTCGAGACCCCAGGAGAAGCGGCGGCGGCCGGTGTTGGTGGCGTCGGAGCACCAAAACTCAATGTGGTGGAATGGAGGATGGGGTGGCCGACGTACCGATCAGGGATGGAGCAACTTGATTTTAAGTGTCTAACCTAATAAAAGAGAAGAAGAGACGAGAAGATGTTAGAAGTGCAAGTTTCATGTCTTTCAAAAAACAAACACACTGTAAAACCTAACATCTTCATGTGGTCTGTGTGGCGCAGACAAAAGAGGCTAGAAAGACCTTCTTTAAAAAAAAACAAACACCTCCTAACTAACATGTTTCAATCCTTATACTACCTAAAATTATTAAATAATAAAACTCGAAACGTCATGAGGGTTGAGTGGAGCCTCCGTTGCAATCACAGCATAGAAAGTCTCTTTAATTCCACTGAAAAATGCACTGTTGTAATTGTAGCATGAGTGTAAGGCTGATGTTTCGATACTAAGTCACTGCATTATGAGGCAATGGTCTTGCCGTTGCATCAACCGCCGTTCAAGAAAAAAGCCTAATGGTAGACCCAAAAATTACTATTTTTCATCGCTTGGATTTTTGACAAGTAGACGGTAGAAGTTTTTGGTTATTTGGGTCTAAATAAAAAGGGGATGCAATTTGCTCGACTACTTACGCCTTGCTGAAAGAAATCGTCATGTTGAAGCTCTAGAAATGACATTTTCAAATGAGTGAAATAAACATGCATACTTAGAAGTAAAAAAAAAAATAAATCAAAAAACAAGTTTAAAAAGTCTTGAATTCATGATTTTTTTATGCTAAAATATGTTGTTTTAATCGTTAGCTTTTATATTGAGGTATCAATCAAAATTCTATTAGATCAGTCGTATTTAGCTATATATTCTATACATAAAAGTATAAAGTTAATAGGGTCGATAGAGGTGAGGAAAAAACCGGTTCTAAAACCGAAACTGACTACTAGAACCGGAACCGGAGCTGATCATACCTGAAGCGACGGGTAAGGCGGTTCCGGTTTCTCATCATAACTAGAACCGGTTACACCTTTACCCGGTCATAAACGGAATCGGCCAAAAATAGATAAAAACCAGTCAAAATCATGTCAAAAACTCGAAAGTAATTGGATCCGATTGTTGACTTTCTTAACCAGATGCGGAACTGGTTTCAAAAAAATCCAGTTTGTGCACCTCTAGGTAGAGGTGTGCAAATCGGGTTTCTTTGGAACCGGTTCAGGTCAACAAAGTCAAGAACCGGTTCCGGTTTTGGACCAGTTCCGATCGGTTTTTTGCTGATTCCGGCTCGGGTTTTGCGCCGAGTAAAGGTGGAACCAGTTCCGTTTTTCATGTTCCTGTTTTGATTTGTTTGAGAAACCGAAAGCATCTGTACCCACCTGTTAAGGTATGACATGTTCCAATCTGGGTTTTCAGTTCCTTTTTTTTCCCACCTCTGCAGGTCAAGTGGCCCGTATATAATAAGCTTTAAATCTGTTCATTAGAGGTGGGCAAAAAAACCGGACCTGGAACTGGAACCGATAACCCGAACCGGAACATGTCATATCCAAACCGGTGGGTACAAACGGGTCCGTAACCAGGTATTGGCTTTGTTGACAGAAACCGAAACCGGTTAAAAAACCCCGATTTGCGCACTTCTATTGCTCATAAATCATAATAGGACTTTGTGGCCCATTACCCAACAAGCCTTACTAATTGTGGATCTTATTGCAAAGATCCTGTATTTTTTTTACATTAAACCAGCAAAACGGCAGGCTCCGTAATGGGCCTTTGAACAAATATTTTTATATCCCTACAAAGAAACACAAGACGCCAAGACCGGCTGTTTCTGATGCAAATTCAAAAGTCAACATTATCTTTTAGAATTGATCCAAGATTTTCTTAGTCTGGTAATTTTACAAATAGCCATTATACACCAAAATATTTGTTTGTGTGAGTGTGTTCTTAGAAATCTATATGTAAACTGTAAACCATACCAAATCACTCGATTTTTAAAATACTCAAATCATAAACCGAACTATCAAGTTTTAAAACCGATCAATTGTCTTTGGTTCGGTCCGGTTTAGTCGGTTGGTCAATATGTGGACACCCCTAATTCAGTTAGTACTTTACTTAGTTTTTCTTTAGTCACTTGGGTTAGTGTTAGCCACTTTGTATGTTTTCCTACAATAGTAAAGGTTTTTTAGTTTTAGCTATATCTACAATCTTAGGTGTGCTTCCAAGCTTAGATGGGCAATGGGTTTACCATAAGGCCTAGATTTGTTTTTAGTTTTGTCTCTTTAGTCTTAGTGCATTAGCTACTTTATTTTAGAGACAACTTCATGAGCCTTATGTTTATATCAATCTTATTTATTTATAAATGAAAGTTTTTGAGCGCCAGGTGTCAAGCAATGAAACATTACTTAATTTATTTTTCAACCTTAAATTTAAAGCACTAATTCATTTATTAACATTCCTTTATTTATTTACTTTATTAGTAGTAATTAACAAATCTGACCAATGACTATAATAATTTATTTTCTTATAAAAATCTTACTATTAATTCTTAATTTTTATAGAGTAAATTACGTAAATCGTTATTTATATTCACTCATTTTATGGAGACATCCTTTATTAGAAATGTTTACAGAAAACATCCTTATAATGAACATTTATAATATATTTCATTCTTGAAATTACATAAATCATCCTTTAATAAATTACATAAATCGTCATTTATATTAAGAAAAATGATGAAATCCATTACAAATTTTCATTTTTAAGGATGAATTTTGTAACTATTTTAATAAAGGACGACATCTATAAAATAAATGAACATTAATGATGGTTTATGTATTTACTCTTTTTTATATGTATTAATATTAACGGGAATTCAAGTTCATGTATGATAAAAAGAATATTTAAAGGGTAATTATATTTTAATAGAGTTAATATTTATCAATTACATAAAAACGTTAATACATTGTTAAAAACAATAAATTTTAGAAATTAGGTTAACAAAATTTATAATTATCACATTAAAGTTTATTACTTTAATGATATATTTTAACAAGTTATAATGTATTTTATTCAACTTTTGTAATACACATGTTTATTCAACTAACGCAACACATGATTTTTATAAATATAACTTTTTTATTATAAAGTATGCATCATTTTATTTATTCAACTCTTGCAACTAACAAGATTTAGCCTAGTTTGAAATAAAGCCAAGTTTAGTTCATAGCCTATGTTTCTAAATCCTACAATAAAATAAGATTTTTCCCGATACGAGTATTTGTTTGTAAAGAATTGTTGTAGATACATGAGATTAAGAATTAGAAATTTATTTATACTGTCAAAAACAACTTTTATTTCATTAAAAAGATCAAAGATATTTGTGTCCAAAAGTAAGATACTCTTAACCTCTCAGGAAATACTGTAGTGGTTAGAGTGAAAAACACATAACCTAAAAGTCTCAAGTTCAATTCTCACTAAGGTCGGTTTTCCTTGGAGGTCACAAACTCAATTGCTTGCAGTTGCGCTTTACACGTTCCCACTGGTTAGTCGAATATTGGAGGGGAACCAATGGTTTACCACTTATGTAGGTTCTCACGATTATAAAAAAACAAGGTAAGATAGTCTTGCGTAAACATATAGTTTATAGGAGGCTAGTGACCTCATTGATATTGGTATGTTTGATGATTTTAGTATTGACTAGATTATTACCCCGTGTATTACACGGGGTTTAATATAAAATAACTATTAATAAAATTAATTATAAAACAATTTTTTAATATGAAATGAATAAATTAGGTATTATTAAGTCTATTAAATAATGAAAAATTCAATTAAAAACTTTAATAATTAAAGAATCGATACTCGACTTTTTTAAATTTTAGGAGCTGAAAATTTTAAATTAATTAACGTTAAAAGCAACCAGTTTCAAAATAAAAAAAGTAAGGTACCCATTTTTTAATTATTAAAGCCAAGTGACCTAATTTGAAAATATCATTAAACAAAATGTCCAAAACTGCAATTTTTCATATCATTTTTATAACTTTTAGTTTTTAAAGTAATTATTTTTTAAGCATTTCGTGTTAAAAATGTTATTTGTTTATAAAAATCATGTTGTTTAAAATTTCTGTAATATAGAAAAAGAAAATTCTATATACCGATGTACATATATTTCTTGTCTATAAAAATCTTTGATTTATAGAAAAATTAATATTTTAGAAACCTTTTTAAAGTGTTTTTTAAGTTGATTTTTAATTTATTTAAAAACCATTTTTAACATTAAAAAAGTAAATAATATCATTAATATTTTAGTTATTTAATTAGAGAGTTAATAAACTTATTTAATATGAAAGAGAGTCGAGTTAGATGATAAAATGAAGACATGTGCCAATATTGGTTTAAAAACATGACAAGTGTAAAAAATGATTTGTGTTTATTATAATAGTAAGATAAGATTACTGCAAGTGCATTAATGCTAGTTAAAACAATCTATAAAACAAGTTTCTTAGTAGATTCAAGAAGTTAAAATACAAACATGGTTCGAAAAATGATGTATACTAAACACAGAAAATCACCAAGGGCGAAGCTTTACAGGGGCAAGGGGGCGACCGTCCTCATCTTTTTCCGTCCATAGTGTTATTTTTCGGCCAAAATGTTAATTTTTCGGCCAACATGCATTATGGGTTTCAAAAATTTCCGTCTCCTCTCACTTAACCCAAGCTCCGTCACTGAAAATCACAATATCTAACATTTATATCACTGCTACAAAAAATTGTACAACAGTCAACAGGTGGTGTATATTTATAGTAGTTATGAAGAAGATTTTTCTACCCTAAAGAGATATTGGCAGTCATGTTATGTTCATTCTCTTCCAAAGCTGAAAATTGGATTGTAACACGTTAAAACGCCGCAACCTCTAGAAGCACACTCTGACCAGGGGCGTAGCATAGTTAAAGACTAAGGGGGCGACCGTCCCCCCTGTTTTTTCGTGTAGTCGTGTATGTTTCCCGATACGTAGTGTAAATTTTTTTAAAAACCTTAATTTCGCCCCCCCTGAAAAAAAAATTATTTCGCCCCTCCTAAGGTTTTGGTCAAGCTTCGCCACTGACTATGACACTCTAATAGTCTAATGGCCTAGTTTGTATACGTATGACAAAATAATTTAAACATGATCAAACATAAACATCATATGTAAGTGAGAAAAAAGAGGGTGTATAGAAAGATGTTATCCAAGCATAGGCGAAGCTTTTATAGGGTTGAGTTATTTTGAGTTAAAAATAGTGGTTTCGCTCTCTCTCTTTTCAAAAAATTAACATGATATATGCATCCCGTAAATTTCCGTCCCATTGTCAAAACGTTCAGAATCCATAAGTACATGCCACTACTGGGTTGTCAGGGTATTCCCTCCTAGTAAAGTCTTTGCTGGATTACTGTATCTTCTTAGCCGGTAGCCAGTAGCAAGTTCCCGTTCAAGGACTCCACTCCAGTCAAAGACTTTCTTGCAAACAAGTAGGTCTTTTGATCCATTATTTTGGATCGTCGTATTAAGTTTTGTGTATCCTGGTTCGCATATAGGATGTTTCAAGTTAGAGCGAGCTAATGTTCTAATTTCCCATCTTTTAGCTATTAACCTATGTCACTCTTTCCAAATATGTAAATGTTTATCTTCCTTTAAAGGACATTAAGCTAACTCTAATGGGTCAAGTTAATTTAATAAAACCCATTCTAATATAAGGGATTGTCTATAAATGCATTATGATATCAAGGGGACGGTTAACGTACAAATGATTTTAACATGAGAAGCGTAAGAAGTCATCGGAATTTGACATGTGTCATCAAGCTAAGAGGCATTATCGTCTATATAAAATTACCGACCGTGATTCATAAAATTACAGACCGTAATTTAACACACATGCATGATCAAATCACGTACCACGTTATATGAAAATCACATACCGTCATTTAACATGCATGATCAAAGGACCAACTACATGATCATGTACTAAGCATTAAAATCATGGACCATGTAAAAAATCAAAAAAAACTATAACCAACTATACTCAAATTAAAGATAATAAAATTCTCAATTTGATGGTGTAATTTTTTTAAAAAATATTTAAACGTTTAAAAATTATTTGATTTTTAAAAAAATTAATGGAACTTGATTCAACCACAAAAAAGTCAATAAAGGTAGAATATTCTTTTTTTATCCTTCAGCTTTAAAAAGACACAAGTTTTTAATGAAAAGTACGGTTTACTAGATCTTAACCACTGATTAATTTAATCAAGTGCTCAAAATCCTTCACATACTTTTCACATTAATTTCCTTTGTATTAGATCCATGGTTGAAGAAATCGCTAAGCGCTACCAGGTCGGTCGACTGGGGAGTTGCGAGTACTCGGCCTAGGCGGGGAGTACTCGGGGAGTACTTGGATACGGTAAATGATAAAAAAATAATTTTTAAAAAATTATATATATATCAAATATCATATGTTTACTAGTATATATAACATATATAGTGAATATCAATAGAAATTAAATATATATATATAGGGAAAATCAAACAACAATTGGTGAAAAACAATGAAAACCAGTGAAAAAAAGGGAAAACCGGTAAAAAATAGCAAAAAACCGAATTGGCCCGAGTAGGCCCGAGTTAGCCGAGTTTGACCGAGTTGTCCCGAGTTTGACCGAATTTTTCAGAGTTTAACTGAGTTTTTTTGGCCAAGATGGTCCGAGTAGGCCCGAGTCCGAGGCGGTCTGGCCGAGTAGGAGAAAATCGGTTCGGCCAAGGGGCCGAGTACTCGGCCACCTAGGCCGAGTTTTAGCACACTGATTAGATCTGCCTCTATGATATCATTATAAAACTTAACACAAATTATAACATTATTTTTTTGAAGTAATTTTTACATCTTTTTACCAATTTTACATTGAAAGTAGTTTAGCATATCTCAAGATGATGATACAATTCCATATTTCCTAACAAATAATTTTTTTTAACGACAACTATCCACAGTGGCGGACCCAGGAAATTTTTTCATTGGGGGCGGAAAATTTTTATGGACATTTGAGCATAGATATATAGTAATTTTTTTCTACTATATTCAGGTTAGTTTTGGTTAAATCGGGTCGGATCATGTTAACATAGAATAATTTGGTACTAAATTTTATCTACAAAACATAATAAAATACAATATATGAAGTAAAATTGTCCTATACAAGTTGTTGATTTCTAAAATCATTTCAAAACGTCGTATATGGAGATTTTCCTAAGCAACTCTTCACAAAAACATATACAATTATCGCTTAAATTATCATCACCAATCCGATTATGCAAATTTAAGGGGGGCGATTACAAAATATTAAGGGGGTCGGTCGAGATTTTAACATATATACACTACTGGGAAAAAAATTTTCAAGGTGGGCGGTTGCCCCCCACACATAAGTGTGGGTACGCCACTGACTATCCAAGATATTTCATGAACGATTTGAACCCCGGGTCTCTTGAGAAACATTCAAATGCCTTATTATTTAGTCGTATTTTGATAGTTAGATAAATAATAATAATTAACCAAGGGCTTATACCCTAATGGTTACCCCTTTGACTTTCCTATGGAGGTCTTGGGTTCGAATTCAGGCTGAGACATATTTGCTGAAGCAAGGTCAGGGGTTTACCCAGTTGTGGGGTTCCTCCTGAGGTGGCTCAGGCATACACCCCAAAGCGTCAAATCCGAAGGGACGGTTGAAATCCCGTTTTAGGTGTCGTTGTACCAAGTCGTTTAGAAAAAAAGATAAATAATAATTGTTATAATTGTATGAGTAGATATTTGGTTTATTAATAAAAAAGAATTGGTCGCTATTAAAGGAAATCCTGTTTATTGTAGCGTTGCAGGTTTGAATATAAGAAGGCTAAAATATCATGTCCCATATCTAGAAGTCTTGATGAGAGGTTGAGGACCGTTATCTTATTCGAAAGCGATATTATAGTTTATTAATTTATTTAAATTGAAATTTTAGATTTTTCAATAACGCGTGTACGTTATTTTTATTATAGGTCCTGATATTTATACATCACCTTCTTTATCTATACATCATACTCACGTTAAATAAATCATATTATATATACATAACTTTTCTTCGTACATATTTTTTATATATTTTTTAATCATCTATAGATTATACAATTTAAGTTAACCACATCATATATGCATAACTTTTCTTCATGCATGTTTTTAAATATTTTTTTAATACTAAAAAAATATAAAAACTTAATGTTATTGGTACACTAGTGTAGCAATAACTCAATCCTTTCATTATTTAATTTTTATTAAAATCAAAAGAAAAATCAAATTAGAGTAAGTTCTAAGCAATGAATTTGAAAGACGTTACCATAACATGGAATAAAAAAGTAATTTTGAGTATTTTCTACGTATGAAGTTTTAAATTTATTTAGAGGATAAGATTTTATACATTATGACTCATTTTATAAAAAAAATCACACAAACTATTTCTTAATTTTTATACCTCAATATCGTACTACTTTGATAACATATGTAGTTTTTCGGTGATGTATCCAAAACCCAATCACCAAACCATACAACAAATACAAAAATATAACAAAATTATGGTTGGTTAAATCCATTTGAAGCTTCGATTCAAAAAAATCCATGCTTCTCACATTTTTTTATGCTTTCATTCCGTTTCTAATTTTTATTTTTTATGATAACCGAACTCATATTTTTAACTATAAGTTAATATGATTAGGGTAATTTTCTCACAAATCATATGAGTCATTTTATGTTTGCCAGATTATATAAGCTTAAACTATATAAAATACACACATATATGTATTTATGTATCTATGTATGTAAAGGAATGCTTGATTGAAAATCTATATTATTGAAAACTTAAAGAACTATTGATAATCATATAATTTGAAAGTTATAAATTATCTTTCTTAAAATTTCTTTTATGTCCATTTAATCACGTGTTTATAAATGTTTATTTTGGTTTAGAGTAACTTATCATACACATTTCAAAAATATATTATTATCTTTTTATCAATTATATTTTATGAACACCTAATCTTTGAAAAGATAAATCTAAAAACTTACGTAAACTCTTTATTTGAAACTTTGAAAATAAAGATTTTCTCACAGTAACATTAAAATTTGTTTATTAAAAACCTTATTTTTTTTTTATCTAACTTTAATTTGAAGCACATATTTATTCAAGATTCAAAATAAAGACAATGTTCAAAGATTTTATTTATAATATTTAGTTTTAACATGATACAATCCATACCGTTGTATACACTACGAGTACATATATATGATATAATCCATACTCTTATCATATGAAAACTCGATATTAAAAAAATCATTAAACTCTATTTGAAATTTCCATATTCAGTCACTGTACTTTAAGGCAACAGTCTTGACGTTCTATCAACCAACGTTCTAAAAAAATTCATATGAATATGCCTGTAAATGAACCGAACGAACACGAACACAAGCATGTTCGTGTTCATTTATTTAAACTTAACCGAACACGAACACATTAACGAACATGAATTTTGTGTTCGTGTTCGTTTATTAAGGAAATAAATATGTTCGTGTTCGTTCATTAATAAATTAAACGAATTGTTCATGAACATAAATGAACACAAAGAACTAAAATAAACGAACAAACTTAAATGGACATTTTTTAACACTATTGAACAATCATAAACGTACATGAATACTATTGAAAAAACATAAACGAACACAATTAAACAAGTATAAACGAGCACAAACGACAAGTCTCTTAAATGTAAATACATATCATTCGTAAATTAGTCAGTTAACCGAACAAAAACTAACATTACATAGTTAACAAACACAAATAAACGAACGTAAATAAACGAACGTAACCGAACTGTTCATGAACATAAATAAACGAACACAAGTGTTTTTTCATTTATTAAATAAACAAACAATCAAACATAAACGAACTTCTTACCGAAAAGGTCACACCATCCGACGGTCCATATTAACCGGAATAACGTTTACTTTCAAGTTTCATCGTCAAATGCGTTGTTCGTTTCTTCGCAAATTTATTTATTTATTTATTTATTTATTTATTATCATCGTTCTCGGTGGACTTTACCATACGCCAATATCTGATATCCCCAGGCTCAATTTCCCAATCCTATATAATCATCCCCCGAATTCAATTCCAATATTCACTCACAGCAAACAACCATGGCGGACAGATCATTGGAGCTCACAATCATCTCAGCAAAAGGCCTCAAAAAAGTCAACCTCGTCGGAAAAATGGATGTCTACGCCGTCGTCTACATCAACGGTGCCGTGAATCAAGATCAGAAGCAGAAAACCCCGGTCGATAAGGACGGAGACTCCAATCCGACCTGGAATTATCCGATGAAGTTTCAGATCAACGAATCTGACGCCTTACAGAACCGATCTACTCTTGTTGTGAAGATCAAAACCGAAGGGATGTTCGGCGATAAGGATCTCGGTGAAGTTCATGTTCCGATCAAAGAGCTTCTAGAAGGTGCGTCCACCGGAGGTAAGCCGTTACAGTTTGTTAGTTATCAGGTGAGGAAACCGTCTGGTAAACCGAAAGGTGAACTCAGTTTTTCGTATAAATTTGCCGGAAAAACTGCCGGAGTTGGTAAGGTTGAGGAGCCGGTAACGGCTTATCCTGCCGGAAAGCCTAATAAGGCGGATGAGTTTGTTACCGCTAATCCAGCCGGAAAAGATAATAAGGTGGATGAGCCTGTTACGGCTTATCCAGCTGTGGCTTCTGGATCTAGTTCGCTATATCCGCCACCGTATCCGGCGCCGATTGGTGCTGCATCAGGCTCCTATCCACCACCGGCCGCCGCCGTTGCTCCTGGAGGTTATCCACCGGCGGGAGGTACGTATTATCCACCTCCTGCGGGTTATCCTCAACCTCAGGCTGGATACGCGTACCAGCAGCAACCGGCTTACGGTGGCTACCCTCCGCCACCACCACCAGGGTACGGTGGTTATCCTCCACAGCCAGGGTATGGTTATCCGCCGGTTCAACAACCACAACAGGCTCAAAAGAAGAGCAAATTCGGTATGGGGCTGGGAGCTGGATTGTTGGGAGGAGCATTGGGCGGTTTGTTGATCGGAGATATTGTGTCAGATGCTGCTAGCGGTTGTGGTGGTGGTGGCTGCGGTGGTGGTTGCGGTGGGTTTTGAAACTCGGTACCTAATTGCAATTCACAAAGGTTTGTATGTTCTTGCTGTGCTATATAGGATGCTGTAAAAACCTAAGTAGTATGTTGCTATCCATAGTATGCAAATCGGACCATGTGTGCGGTTCTGGTGTATGCGACGGCTTGGTTCTGGTCCTGTCCGGTCCGGTTATAAAAACATTTAAAAAACACATAATAATTGTCATTTCTGTTTTGTATTTATAATTGAAAGAATTGGTGTACCCCTATTTTCTAAAATAAATTTGATTGGAAATAGAAAATAGGACATGGGGTAAAACCAAATAAGTGGTTTCCGGGACAATCCCTTTTCTTGGTGACATTAGAACCCATCATTGTAGTGAACCCAAAGTTCACAAATCAATAACTTGCTCAAATCAGAAAAATAAGTGGAAAATTATCTTTCTTATCACTTTGAAATATGAAGAAAGGTATTAGTGATTTACATATTTACTACCTTCCTATGATGGTGTAGTAAAATGTGGCTTGAAGTTGTCTCGATGGTGTTTGTGGATCGTTTAATCAATGCTAGGTTGAGTTATTTTGTAGGGTCTATTTGAAATCTTGATTGGATAATTATAAAGGGTGTTATTATTCTTACACCTGTATACGGCCGTCGTACAGGTCTGTATGGGCCGTATAGCACACCCAATACGACCCATACACTGGGCGTGCATGCTTGTACGACCATATATGATAGTTTAGATTAGACCATGAGGTAATTTCAAGGGGCAATATAGGCCTGATAAGTTATAACGCTTCCTTGTACTGCCCGTGTAGTTGGGTAGGGGTGTTAAAATTATAATTATAGAGTGGCTAAATATATGGAGTAGTATATGTTTTGTTTTGAAAAATGACAACTAGAATAGTCAATAGTCTAAAGACTTTGTTTTATAGGTTAGGAACCATTAGAAAACGTTGTTGAAAAATGACATAATGCGGGATGTTATAATGCTAGTTGGGTGGTTAAAAATTTAAAATGGTTGATGCTCGGTCTTGGTAGATGATTTGCTAGTGACTCTGATTTTATCATCGATTGTTAGCACCAACACTACTACTAATGCTTTTGTTGATCGCACAAATTGTAACCCTGATAATTCTATGTGTTCATTTTGGACTTGATTATCAAAATCTATGGATTTACCCATTTTTAGGTCCCAAAAAACTCTGTTTATGTTTCATTTTGTAGATCATGTTTCCACTATAATGATGACAAAACCTATAATTAGTATTTCAATGCAAAAAAAACATCGTATCCAACCAAAAATTTACAAAAGATTCAATACATTCTTCAATATTTTATCTGTGATCACTTGCTATCCTATACCTAAGAATGGCATGTAAGCATCACATTTATACATATATTAGGTCATAAGAACTAAGTATGAACTATGACCGGCAAAATGAGCGGGTTGGGTTTGGTTGGGTAGCAGGTTATGATGAGTGTGGGTTAGGTTGAGTTTTAACCAAAATTAGTTTGGGTTTAAAGGGGTAGTTCTTAAAATATCAACTTATTTCAAGTTAAAATGAGTTGTAATTAAACAAATAGTTTATTTTAGTAATTTTTCATGATTTTTCACAACAAATATATTACTAATTATTCTTACCCATTTGAATCAATTATGCTCACATATATTTAAAGTTACTCATCTTGACTCATATTGTGTTAAGATGTTACCCATTTTGACCCGTATTGTGTTAAAGTGTTACCCATAGGGCTGTAAACGAACCGAACGTTCAGCGAACAGTTCGTGAACCGTTTGACGTGAAGTTCGTTTATATTCGTTCGATTAATAAATGAACGAACACGAAGAATAAATTCCGTTCGTTTAGTTAAATGAACGAACATGAACAGAGGTTGTGTTCGTTCATTTGTGTTCGTGAACGTTCGGTAACATGTTCGTTTACGTTTGTTTATGTTCGGTTAAGTTCATTTATTATATTTATTAATTAAATGTGTTGTATACTTTTAATTTTAATTTTTAGTTTAATATCATAATATTTAACTTATTTTTAGTTTAATACTATAATATTTTATTTTTATATTTATAAATGCTTATATATAATGCTTGAGATTAAAAATGTTGAATTTTATTATTTAAATAATATGTGTTCCTTAGCGTTTGTAAACAAATTAAATTTCTTAATGAACGAACACGAACAAGAATCTTGGTTCGGTTAGCGTTCGTGAACCGTTCGTAAACAAGTCGAAAGTTAAACGAACGAACACAAACAAGGGTTCGTTCGGTTCGTGTACAGCCCTAGTTACCCATCTCAACTCATTCAATGTCATATTGCTATCTATTTCAACCCAAGCTACACTAATTGCTTACCCATAGCTACCCATTTATCTTGATATGGGTCAAGATTGTCAGGTTTAATATGAACCATGTTTGGAACGTTTATGATCAAAACAGAAAATTTCTTCAGTATTTTATCTGTGAGTGAATGATAAGTGGGGTTGGCCATATTGTCCGCCCAACTTCATACGATCAAATGTCATGATATGCACAATCAGTTTGTTGTTTAATAAATTTTTGATTGTTCTTGATTTTTCATTCTTTATCTAACCCACAAATGAGCGATTCCAACACATTATAATGAGTATCACACACTAGCAAATCTTTCAAATTATTATTTTTAAATGTACATCCTCTCACTTTTTGATCAAATCAAATCATGATACTAATGCAGATGTTTTTTGCCCACCGGTTCGGGTTCGGTTACCGGTTCCGGTTCCAAAACCGGGTTTTTTGCCCACCTCTACCTCTGAACATGTGTTCAATGATATACTCACTTTTGTTATATCATCTTGAATCATTGATTTCAACATATAGTGTTCATGCTCATGTGAATAATCTCAACTTATTAAATAAAAATAGATGTTCTCACTTTTGTAGATCATCCCAAGTTCCCAACTAATTCAAATCATTTTGTTAATTTACATTCACACACATTTGCAATTTCCTTACAAGTTAACATGTCAAATTCACCCAATCATAAACTCATTAGGAATATCATTACTCTCGTGAATCATTCTAAAGTAAAATCATATATTTTTTTTAACAAATGTCCGGTCACTCGGGATCATTCTGGCAAATAGATCACTCTTTCGCCCGAATAACAGAGCGTGCTGGCCTGATCTACCTGTTCAGGAGGAAACCTACAACTAGGAAAACCCCCTGGCTCAATCCAAGACCTCTTATAAGATAAGTTAAGGACTACCACTAGCCTAGAAACCCTTTGGTAAGTAAAATCATGTGGTACCAACCGAACATCATATTCAATTGGGCAAATGAATTTCACTATCACATTCAATTGGGCAAATGAATTTCACCATATAAAGTCTTACAGAAAGTCTACACTTTTGTGGATCATTCTCAAGCAAACATCATATTTAATGTCACAATTTGACTACTTGCAACACCAATTAAAGTTAATGGTTCATTTGACCACTAAAGCACAATCCAAGTATGTTATCACATTGAGCAATTTTATTGAATACCATCAACCCGGTTACTTGTGGTCACATTTTACATGTTTCTCTTAATTAGTCGGGCATTAGGGACCTAGAGGTTTACCACGTAAGTGGGTTCTCGCGGTCATACACAAATATATTATCACATTTGAAAGCCAAATATACAATTTCATAATTCATGTATATTAACAAATGTTCACTTATTTGTGGAACATCGTAAAGCAAAAACAAATCAGACGGTTGTTTATGATTACTAGCTCTTTCTTGAGCCTTTGATTGTCACTTGTACTTTCACTGTCACCACCTAGTTGTACAAGTACATACATTCATGTTTTCAGTTCTAGAGCACTTATCCAAGTGCCAAATTTTAACCCATTTGACTCGTTTCACACACTTTACATTGAAATGTTGTAAGCTGAACTATTTGTGAGTTTTTACGATTCAAGTTTTCTTTCAAGATTTTAACTTCATCTTGGATGCATATATGTTTATAAATCATCATTCACATAAGTAATTCACAACCCCATTTGATAAGATTATGGAGTTCAACAAAAATTAATAGGAAATTTTCAAAACCCACATGCAAATTTCATACTACTTGCATGTCAGATGATGAAATTAAGATTGTTTACAACATCTATATAAATATTCTTATGGTTTTTACTACGCTCTTTTATTTAAATCTATATTCTGCACCCACCTTCATGTATTACCTACATGCACTTATGAAATGTATAGTAGTCAGAATTTAATCACTTATCAAATGATTTGGAATCACATAGGTAAATGATATATGATCTCTATTTCAAAAACTAGCTCAAGAACAATAGAATTTTGAGCAATTTTGGTTAGATGATGATGATTCCCATCTTTCCCTCTCTGGCTCGTTACTAGGGGTGTTCATTTTTAGATATTCGTAAATTTCGGATATTGGTTTTCACTATCCGAATATGAAATTTCGGATTTGGATATTCGAAATCAGGAAAAAAATAAAGAATTAAAAAAATATATATTTCCGGATATCCGGAAAATTATCTGGATATCCGAAAAATTAACCAAAAAAAGTATCCGAATATCCGAAAAAATATTCGAAAAAAACCTATTTCGGATATCGGATATCCGAAGTATCCGGAAATTTTCAAAATAGGTATCCGAATCCAAACTTCCAGATATCCGATTTTTTTGGATACTTCGTATTCAGATTTTTTTGAACACTCCTACTCGCTACATGCCTCTTTTCACAAATGGGTCCTAGATTTTGACTAATTTTGACCTCATATTTTCATATTAACCCCTCATTAAATTAAGTTTAAAGTATTGGCAAATTCATCCCTAATAGCTTTATCATCCATTAACTAGTTTTTAACTAACATATCCTAGTTATTTACTAGTTATTCAATTAATCAATATATTCCACCAACACTAATACATAATTACACACATTGTAGTTTAGAATTTACAACAATAATCTTTTTATTACCTTTTTTTTTTCCCAAGATGGATCGTTAAACAAAACCTAATTCTGACACAATATATATTTGTATTCGTTCTTACTTCTAACTATTAGTTTTTATTATACATGGCAAAATTGACGGGTCGGGTTGGGTAACGGGGTTCGGGTCAGGATGGGTGCGTGTCACAACATATTTTAAGCAAAATCAGTTCGGGGTATAAATGGATTGTTCTTAAAAAAATCAATTAATTTAACTTAAGACGTGTTATAAGTAAACAAATAGTGTATTTGGATAATTTTTAGTGATTTTATCATCAAATATATTATTAATCACTTTTAAATGTTTGAATCCATTGCATTTATATAGTTATTTGGTTACCCATCTTGACCCGCATTGTGTTTAAGTGCTACATATCTCAACTCATTCATTGCTATGATGTTACCTATTTCAACCTATTATACTAAAATTGTTTGCCCAAACCAACCTATTGGTAAAAATTGCCACCTGTAGTTTTTATAGATGAACTGATATTGCTACTAATTGGCCTAATCACTCAATCATAGACTTTGAACTATGGTAAAAGATTTAATGAAGTAACATGAAAACAGTCCATGCTTCACAAATCACAATAGGTTGGTTCCTTCGGGTTACTTTTACCCCATGTATAACAAGTGTATAATAGTGTCGTATTATTTAAAAAATAAGCTAAAAAGGATAAGAACTAATTTTTTACTATCAATTTTTTTAGTTTATGATTAAAATAGAATTGTATGAGAAAAAGTTCCTGAAACTGTATTTAGTAATTGCTACCTTTTTTTGACTTTTTATTTAAGTATTTTCTCCCACTTTTTCCATAATTGTTTTTTTTTAAACAAGCATAATATTGTAATATATATTTAAAAATAATATGCGTTTTAGTTTCTTGTGTTTTATGGCACGTTATTATGTCTTTCTGTCAATCATTATAGTTTCATGTTTTTTTGCAAAATGATGAAACAAACATTATTATGTACTTCTTATATGTAAATCAAAACAATAACAAATCCATTTTTTTTCTAATAAACAAATCTATCATATTTTTCTTTTAAAATATTTCAAATTAGACTATCACTTATCTGGGTTTGAAACTGTAAACTTCTTATTATGTGGTAATTAAAGCTTATACTAAGCAGATTAGTTTCATGTTAATAAAGATTTATCTATTACACAAAACACACTGATAAAATAATATGAAATAATATAACAATATTAAACACAATTATGAATATATGTAACACAGTTACCTTGAACTGTGTTATTCTAAATCTATAGATTATAAAGAAAAATGGTAAAATAACACTGATAAAATAACAATAAATTTCAGATACGAATCAAATGTTTGATTCAATTTTTTTTGGATTGGTGCACTCGAGTTTCGATCCGACTCTTTGTTTTGTTTAAGTAGTTTTTCAAGAGTGTATCAACTATCAAACCTAACCTTGGTAGTGTTTGTTTTCGACAATCAATCATTGTCGACCTACCGGGCACTCTTTATCCACTGTTGATGGCTGTCGACGACCATGGTCAATAACTTTCCACAAATTAGCTGATACTTTAAAAAAAAATTAATACTCATTTCTTGATCTTATTGCAAATTGTACAAGTAGAGGCACGCAAATGGTTCTGGTTCTGGTTCAAGTCAATAAAAGTCAAATAGGTTTCTGTGAATTTTCAAGTGTAAAAGAGCTGGTTCCATTGCAAATTGGTTTTGGTTTCTTGGTTCGATTTCAGCTTTTTATCAGCTCAATTTTGGTTCCAAAGCTATTTCAACAAGTGATTTCTATGAGTTCCAAACCTATTCCAGTTTCTATATCAGGTCGATTTTAATTTTTCTAGTGGTTTTAGTTTCAGAAATGTTTTCTTTTTCTTTTTTTTTTTTTGTGCACCATTATAATTCACTACAACATTCGTGACCTGTCCCGACGAAATTTACACGACCTGTCCCGACGACTTTTGGTTGGCATAGGGTTCGTCGCGACGACTTTTGGTCGGTATAGGGTAATTAAAATTTTTTTCAGAAATAGCCCTGTAGCAACGACTTGTGGTCGGGATAGGTCAATTAAAAAATTTCTTAAACAGTCCTATAGCGACGACTTGTGGTCGGGACAAATCAATAAAAATTTTCTTAAATAGGTCTATAGCGACGACTTTTGGTCGGGACAGGGTAATTAAAAAATTTTCTGAAATAGACCTATAGCGACGATAAGTCGTCAGGACATGTCAAACTCAGTTTTGACAGATTTTTCCTGTTTTTTTCTATTTTCCCATATAAGCCAATTGTCGAACCTGTAACCTGCATTCTACCAATAATTCAAACACAAAGTTTACAAATCAAAAGTTTACAAATCCAAAGTTTAGCAAACACAACTACAACATTTTAGTTTTAACAAAATGCATCTAAATTGTTCAAGTTAAACACCATATTCAAACCAAATGCAACTACGGATCATGACGATGTTGTCGCTCCCAAAGGCGACACATTTCTTCCATTTGACGGCTCATCTCCTCCATGGCACGATCCCTCTCTCTATCACGTTCTTGTTGTTGTTGTTGTAATTGTTGTTGAAGTTGTTCAACATGCAGTGTTGTAAAAATCGCTAGTCGCTAGTCGGTCGGTGAGGTGGGGAATAGGGATTAATCGGATTGAGATTTTATATATAAATTTTAAAAATTATATATATATATATACACACACACACAAAACTTTATGTATAAGGTTGCAAATAATATAAGATTTTATCAAAATAATTCATATGGGCTATTTATTTTGTTTTTTTTGAATACCCAGCCCACCCATCTAATAAAAAAGCCCATTTCTGATTTTCAAAATAAAGTCATTCCCGTTTCCCTACTGCCCGACTACACTGCTTCGGTGTCCAAGTCCAAATTAGGGTTCCGACGAAGTCAATCGAAGTCGAAATCGAAGTCGTTCTTGTCAATCGAAGTCAGGATCGTCGTTCCAAACGAAGATTGAAGGTATGTTTTCCATTTTCCTCTCGTATTCGCCGGAAATTTTGGCTGATTGGTGGCCGTTTGGTGGCCGATTGGTGGCCGATTAGGACCGATCAGAACCGATCAGGACCGATTAGGTCCGATTTTGACCGTCGTTGATCGACTAGCGATTAATTGGCCGATTTGAGGAAAATTAGTCGGGAACACCCCGATTAGCGACTTTTGCCGATTAATCGGCCGAGGAATCACGATTTTTACAACACTGTCAACACGTTCATCCATTTGATTTTGCCATTCTCCTTGTTGAGAGGGGTAGGTACTAGACACGTCTGGTGTGAGATGCCTAACAACGCGACCAACACCTCTTATGTGTCCACGTCTTTGCCCTAAAGCACACTCCATACACTCAATTTGATTAACCGATTCTGAATAGCCGGACTCTTGGGTACATCTTTTAAGCTCCTCTTGCATAATATCCTAAGTTAAACAATACCAAAAATATACAATCAAGTTTACTAAAATTCAATATGTTACAAAATGAATAACCAAGATATTTGCAATTTTCAACAAACCTATATTAAACACAACAAATAATAATAAATCTAGAAACATTAAACCATAACTAAAGGTCTTAAAGCTTTTATAGACTAACAACATTCTAAAGCATACAAGTAATGGTTTTAAGACTTTTATAGACTAAAAACATGCTAAACCATACAACTAAAGACTAACAATATACAATCAAGTTTACTATAATTCAATATGTTACAAAATGAATAACTAAGATATTTGCAGTTTTCAACAAACGTATATTAAACACAACAAATTATAGTAATTCTAGAAACATTAAACCATAACTAAAGGTCTTAAAGCTTTTATAGACTAACAACATTCTAAAGCATACAAGTAATGGTTTTAAGACTTTTATAGACTAACAACATGCTAAATCATACAACTAAAGACTAACAATATACAATCAAGTTTACTATAATTCAATATGTTACAAAATGAATAATCAAGATATTTGCAATTTTCAACAAACCTATATTAAACACAACAAATTATAATAATTCTAGAAACGTTAAACCATAACTAAAGGTTTTTACTTACATAGTCCGATTCTGCAATCTCGTTTACCCATCCTTCCCCGGCCTTGTAATGGGTCTCTTTAAACACTTCAATGCCACCAGTCCCTTACGAACAAAAAAAATTATTATTATTTATCTTTTAATATAATAGTTAATACATCTATTTATAATCCTAAAATTATATCTCTTACTTCCATATGGCGTCTCTGCGCATATGATTTACTTCCATGAAAGCTTGTATAGCGTTGCTTGGATTTATTTAATTTATTCTTCTCTGATCGTTTTCTAAAATCTGGATTTAGGAACAACTGATTAATGAGTTGTTCCCATGCCTGCTGGTCCACTTCTTCTGGGGGTTTTGTTCTTGCCTTCTCAACATCTTCGTAACCTCCATCAGAATCAAAATGTTTTTAAATTCTTGCTTCCGGTCTTTATAAGCTCTTTGGCACTCGACATGTATTCCGAGTCTTATGTCCTCCCACTGATCTGTGTTTCTCAAACTATCAAGATCAAAATATTCCTACAAACAAATAATTATCGTAAAACATCTAATTGTAATGAAATCAAATACAAATAAAACATTACATTATATACTTATAAAAAGCGTAGGGAATATAACTTTTTTAAACTTATCAGGAACATTTTGCCAACTAGTGTAATGAAATGGAGCAACCTTTCCAACCTCGTTGGAGATCAATCTTATAAAATCAGAACAGTTTTCTCCTACAAACTTATATTGTCCACCTTCATCTTCAACCTCAATAGGTAATGGCATACAATTGTTCTTTTCAAATTTTTTTTATGAGTTTGATGTTTTTTCCTTTTGAACGTCTTTTCGGTTGCGCTACATTGGCACATAACATTGAAAAGTTACCAATTAAAAATATATTTAATATAAGGATATACATATTTAACACGAACAACTAACTTACAAGACTAGCAATCCTTAAGAAGCCTCTTGGGATCTCCGTGAGGAGGTCGATCACCACCATCTCCACCATGTCCTCTAGCAATATATGTTGTCATTCCTTCAATAAGAATAAATTAGTGTCTAGATATGATAAACATACATAATAACATTTAACAATTTTAATAAAAACAAATAATAAAACATACAATCAGCAGAATCATCACTTGAATAACAAGTGTTTACAATGTCATCATCTTCATCATCATCGACATCAATTTCGTTTTCCTCATCTGAATTGCTTGCATTTTCATCATCATCTTCTGTATCATCATCATTAATGAAACTATCATCTAAAGTCGTGCGTATGGGCAAGTAACCTAAGTCGACAACCAAATTTCCAAAACTTGGTTGAGTGTCTTGTACACTTGATTCACCAACTTCACATACTGGGTCAACAACCAAGTTATAGTCAGAAGTTTCGTGTAATACATCTACCTCATTAACAACATTCATACTTGGATGATCCCATAGTTTCCGATGGTGAACATTTTCTACAACCCTCCAATTACCAGTAGTACGTGAAGGATCTTGGAGATAGAACACTTGTTTAGCCTGTGTGGCTAGAATATATTGTACATCATCGTACCATTCTTTACCAACATACCATTCACAACTGATGTCAATAATAATATTATTGTTTTGTCACCATTGACTATGCAAGCGGTGTAAGAATATGCATTTAATGGACCATGTGCCAATGCCCTTACTTCACTTGTATATGATGATGAAGATGAAGATGAAGATGCAGATGGAGATGCAGATGTATTTGCTTCATATTTGAACCATGAGGAAAATTTTGTTTTCATATTGATTGCAGTAAATTTAGATTTAAATTCACTATATGAGAGACAAAAAATTCAAATTAGTTGTAACATCACTGTACTTTCGGTTGTCCGTACACATATACGATTTTACTGTTACGACATGAGATTATTATTATTAATGATGATGCATTATTTGATGGTTATTACTGATATTGGTATACATATTGAGATATAATATTATACGCGTAAACCATGGGAAATTTAGTTGTAATGCAACTAAACAAAACCAGAGAGTTTATCGCAGTTGAATACACGGTTTATGGATTATGGTTTAGAATGGAAAAGAATGGGAGTTGTTAATGTTTGGTTGCTAAACATAGTCAAGGACACATGGTCATGGTTTATCGAAATAGCGGTGGGACGGTGGCTGGGGCGGTTGTGACTGACCCCTACATATGCCCTATACATATGCATATTTCGGTCTATCACGGATGTGTCAGTGATATGGTTTAGTGGGTTTTGGATTGGGATTTATAATATTAAAGATAATTAAATAATGAAACATGATATTGGACATGATTATGCGATGGTGAGGTTACGAACATAACTTAAACGCGAATGTTATTTCAGAAATATTAACTTAATAATATATTCGCGTGAGTGACGATTCACACGAATATAATTATTAGGAATAATAATCTGAAACGACATTCCATAAACCGTAAATTGAATCGAAATACGATACAAGGGTTGCATTCGCAAAGGTGACGATCTTTACGAATATGTACGTGAGTAGCGCGTTTCGACGAGATAGTTAACTAATATTTAATGATAATAAAATGAGAAAAATAATTTAAAAAATATTTATTAGGAATTACAACCTAAAACGAAAACGAATGAATTATTTTATTTAATTAAATAATTTAACAAAAGTGAACGGACTTATTTTACGAAACGAATTAATTAGAATCCCTTATTTAAAAGTGAAGTCATTTTACGAAGAAACATTTAATTAAAATTATGTCTATTGAAACAAAGCCTAATAAATTAAAGGTTTTGTGTTTTAAATACGTTTAGGATAAAAACCGAGCATTCATTATTTGTTAATCGCGATAAAAACGAGACCGACCACGTGGTGTCTACACGCGATAAAAGAAAGGGAAAGCTTCCTTCTTCTTTCACTTTCACCACACTTCTCTCTCTAAAAACACACACATCACACCTCTCTCTCTACCTTCTCTCTATATTATCTTCCTCATCTTGGTGGCTACGCGACCGCACAACCGAGGGAAACAAGAAAGTACAAGAAAATCTCACGTTTGATACATATTTCGAGGTAAATCTCGAGTTTTCTTTATGTTTTTACACTTAAACATACACTAACTATCATCATCATCTATTTGAAATGGTTCCAAGCTTAAAAACCCTAACCCGCATAAGTATGAGAGTGATGGAACCATGGCTGAACCTGCTAGGGCTTGTTGTCGAGGAAGATGATGAACAGTATCGGGTGCAGTGCTGGTCGCGAACCCAGGGCAGCCGAACCCTGCCCTGGAACGAACCTTCTCTTAAAACATGGGCCGAAACTTCTTGGCTCACGAACCCTTGTGGGCAGGAACAAGGTGGCCGAACCCTGTAGGGTAGCCGAACCTTGTTAACCAGCCGAACCATGTTGCCACAGACGAACCTTTCCTTAACTGGTTAAGTTCTGATGGCCGAACCATGCATAGAGGCGAACCTGTTTATTTGACTCAGCCGAACCATTTTCCTCCTCTTTGGGTCGAACCTTCGCACCTGTTAGACGAGCATGCATGGTCACCGAACCTTAGAACCATAAGGCTACGAGCCTTATGCCATGTAAACCCCATGCTGGACGACTTAATGGGCTATTGAACCTACCCGTGGGTGGCGAACCTTAGCCGCCGAACCGGGGAAAGAAGCTGCAAACCTGTAGGTGGCCAAACCTAGCATCTTGGCCGAACCTTTGGCAACGAACCCTATAAGGCCGAACCTTTCTTCTAAACCAGCCGAACCTTAGCCCATGTGCTTGATAGGTTCGCTGGTTTGTCAAGCAACAAAAATAATTGGGGGATTAGGGTTTAAAAAGGAATTTAGGACTTTGAGGAAGTCATGGAATGAGAATGCATGCATGGGAACAACTATGAATTACCACTTTTCTTTTTCTTAATAACCTATGTATTATTAACTTGACTTAAAGAGTTTGATTCATTATAAAATTAGATTATAGTGTTTGGGTTTAAATTGAATCATGCATGAATCATTTAAACTACCACCTTTCTTTTCTAATTCAATTATAAAGAAACTAAAGTAGTTAACATAGAGAACATGCATGTAAATGCATACCCATGTAATCATAGCAAGGGGATCATTATAGTATAGTTGACAACTAACAATGCTAAACTACCAGTGAATAATGAATACTATTAAAAGAGTTGGAAATTCATTTCAACTTAGATTAAGTTAGCTAAGTGAATGAAACACTAATGATCAAAAAAAGGGAACACTTGTGGACACTTAAACGAAATAAGACGTATACATTTATAGATATGAAAAACACGATAATTACAGGTTGATTGAGTAAATCCTGATTTTTTGCAAACGCGAGCACGCATTCTACGAAAACACGGACTCTAAGGACTTAGGTGAGTTCTCATAACATCCCTTTTAAAATGTTTTGTTTTAAACTCGAAGGTGAAACATGTATACCAATTTAAATATTATTTTGATAACACATGGGTGACACCTGGATTATCAATATGATATTCATATTAATGGATTATTATTGATTATTGATTGATATGGATTATTACTTATCCGTGAGTCATTGTTGATTGAGTTGACTTCGGTCCTCCGCAATGATTGAATTGCCATTGATTGAGTTGACTAAGGTCCTCCGCTGTGATTTCACTGTTGGTTGAGTTGACTGCGGTCCTTCGCAGTGCACGTATTGACACTTATAGGAACATCGTTGGTTGAGTTGACTGAGGCCCTCCGCGATGATTCCGCCGTTGATTGAGTTGACTGAGGTACTCCGCGGTAACTTATATTGATATGATTATGATGATTGATGATTATTGAATTGATGTGATTAGTTGAATACACGTGGATAATTAATTGTGATTATTGTGTATGTGATTACTTGGATTGGTTGGATGTTGGATCATGGTAGAGTTGAATTATTTTGCAGGTGCACATGTGGACTTTCTCGGGGAAATTATAAGTTTCATAAACCTATTTTTTTAAACTTTCATAAACATTTTATAAACATTTTTAATACATAAAAACTTATGATTTCTCACCAACTACTTCGTAGTTGACACTTGATTTTCACATGTTTCAGGGAATGAAGACAAGTAAGTAGGGCAGGATAGCTCTACCTTCATTTAGGACATCGTCACATAGGATCTTGGACTTAGCTAAATAACTGAAATTTCTGAAGATTAGAATTTAGTTAGATAGCTAAATCTCTTTTGTATTTGATGTAACTAATTCATGATGAACATGATTTTTGTGTAATTAATTTGGTTGATTAAATGATATGTGATGATTTAAATTAGATGCCCACGAGCTTATGAACAATCTACACATCCCTCGTGGCATCCCGACATTTCCGCCATCGGTCGGGGTGTTACATTAGTTTATCATAATAGCTAAAATGAAAATAATAAAACAAAGAAAACTTAAGATTTATAGTCTTTAATTTCATCACGATTGTTCAACACAAACCATTCCAACGATTTTTTGGCCTCTTCAGAAAGCGGTATAATTTTTTTCTTTGAAATTGGTCGACACTGTGATGAAAACACTTGCAACTGTCTCTTAGGAATGCTAGAATCTGCATTTCTATTAGGTCGATTGAATTTAGTTTGCATACCCTCAAGATACATAGAACAAAATGTCAATGCTTCATCTGCAACATAACCCTCCGCTATTGAGCCTTTAGGTCTAGTTTTATTTCTAACATAAGCTTTCAACTTTTTCATGCATCTTTCAAAAGGATACATCCATCGCATATACACATGCCCACTAAGAATAGCTTCTTCTGTTAAATGAAGGATTAGATGAACCATTATATCAAAAAATGCTGGAGGATATATCAATTCTAAATTGCATAAGATCTTAACAACTTCCTTATTTGCTTTTTCCATGACTTTCCATCTAATGATCGTGCACAGACTTTTTGAAAGAAGGTGCAAATGTTGGTGATTGTTGTAGAAACATTTTTTGGTAAACCTATTTGGACACCTATTGGTAGCAGTCGTTGCATTAGGATGTGATAATTATGAGATTTTAACCCAATTAAATTTGAATCATTAGAAAGTATCTTATTTTTGAAGTTCGATCCAAAACCATCAGGTAGTCTCATTCCTCTAATAAACTTACAAAAACGTTCTCGATCGCTAGGTATGAAAGAATAAGGAGCATGTGGTTGATAAACCTTGTTGTTATTCTTTGTTAACCATAAATTTTGTCTAATACCCATCTTTTTCCAAGTCTTGTCTTGCTTTAGGTGTGTCTTTTGATTTATCATTCATAAGCAACGTACCCAACAGAACGCCCCATTTGTGGTGCACGCATGTCATGTATATATGTGCGGGCCCTTAAGGGGGGCAAAAGTAAAAGTGCACTAATTTTAACGTTATTTCAATTATTTTGTGAAAATAACGTTAAAATCATTGGGATGATCAACTTCAAACGATAACTTTGAGCCGGGGACTCTTTCGGAGCAGCCTCTCTATCTCAATTGGGATAGGGGTAAGGTTTGTATCTATCCTTCCCCCCAGACCCTACTGAAAGTGGGAATATACTGGGTAAGGTTGTTGTTGAAGCAACGTACCCAACAAGCTCTCGCAAACGTTCTTCTCCACGTGCATAACATCAAGATTATGTTTTAGAAGGAGAGAAGACCAATATTCTAGCTTAAAAAATATACTTTATTTGGTCCAAATCAATTCTGTCACCTCACGCTTTCTTTTCACACCTCCATGGTTTGGATGTTTCCCTGGAACATGATATGGAAGACTTTGTAGTTGTTTTAAGATTTGTGTGTTACTTAATGGTTTAGGAGGATCTCTGGTCTCCTTCTTGCTATTAAACAACAAATCTTCCCTCCATTTATGATTTTTAGGTAAGAATCGTCTATGACCAACAAAAGCTATCTTATTGGTAATTGGGCAAGATGGTGTGTATGCGTTACAAGTGGGACATGCTTAATAACCTTGACCACTCCATCCAGACAGGCTGCTACGTGCAGAATAATCATTAGTAGTCCATAATAGTGTCGCATGCATTCTGAATACAATATTAGTTGATGCATCTCTCATTTGGACACCATCGGCCCCTAATATTTTCAACTCATCAACCAAAGGCCTTAAGAAAAAATCAATGTCCTTTCTAGGTGATTTAGGGCCAGGAATTAGTAAAGTCAACATGAAAGACGACTCTTTCATACATAACCACGGTGGTGTATTATATGTTGTCAACACCACTGGCCACATACTGTAATCCTGACTCATGTTACCAAATGGATTAAAACCATCTGCAGGCAAACCCAACCGTACATTTCTAGGTTCTTTAGCAAAATGAGGATATTTTTTATCAAATTCTTTCCATGCCTTTCCATGAACCGGATGTCGCATCAGACCATCTGTTGAGTGTCCAGTATTATGCCAAATCATATCTTTTGCCATAAATCGAGAACTATACCTTCGTTGAAGCCGGGAAGTTAATGGAAAGTAACGCAACACTTTTTTTGGTACTTTTTTCCCTTTTGTTTGTCTATCAACCCATATGCTCTCATTACAAATTGGACAGTTGTGCATGTCTTTTTTTTCTTTCCAAAAAAGAGCACAACCATTAATGCAAACATGGATAGATTGATATCTTAACCCAATTTTTCTTAGCTTCTTTTTAGCTTCATAGTGAGACGCTGGGATCCGGTTTTCTTTTGGGAATGAAGCTCTTAAAAAGTCTAAAAGTTGGTCAAATGAACTATCCGTCCATTTGTTGATTACTTTAATATACATCAATTTTGCTAGGAAGTTTAGTGAAGACATCTAGCTACAACCAGGGTATAACTCTGTATTAAGCTCTTTAAACAACGCATCAAATTCTGGGTCTAAATTGGCTACATATTCATCTACACTTTCTTCATTTGTATTCATTTCTGCCATAACATCATCAATTATGTGAAACATCTCATCATTTGTTGTAGTAAGTGTTTTTGGAGCAAAAAGAGCTTCTATATCGTTAGCATTATGATATTTCTCGCCATGATAATTCCAAGTCTTATATGATAGTAGAAACCCATGGTCATGTATGTGTGCATAAATAATACTCAAAACTTTTCGACACCCATTGTAACATCGTCTACATGGGCAATACGCTTTTCCTCGACCATCGACATGATTCTTGGCAATCTCTATAAAGTTGCGAAGACCGTTTATGAAATCCGGAGAATTCCGGTTTTATAATGTAATCCAACTCTTATCAATTATCATATCTATAAATATACAATTTTAAGGTTACAATGTGGTTGAAAACATACAATTTTAAACATACCATCTAGTTGCAAACATACAATTTTAAAGTTAAAATATAGTTGGAAACATATAATTTTAAAGTTACAATCTAGTTTCAAACATACAATTTTAATGTTACAATCTACTTAATTGAACCCTAATAAAATCTTAAACTAATCAAACATAACCTTAAACTAATCAAACCTTAAACTATTAATTAATAAAACCCTAATAAAACCTTAAACTAATAAAACCTAAACCTTAAACTATTAATTAATATAACATTAAACTAATAAAACCTAAACCTTAAACTAATCAAATCTAAAACTAATAAAGATTAAATTCAAGGAAAATAAAATAAAAATACGAATACTTGTTTTAAGGTTTAAATCATCACAAAATTGATCTTTTTTTTTAACAGCATCACAAATTTGATGAATACGAATACTTGTTAAACTAATCAAATCATCTTTGTTTTTTTAACAGCATCATAAAAATACGAATACTTGCAATTGTTGTTTATGTCTTCAAACCTTAAATTGATTTTGTTTCCATCATAGATACAAGATATTTAATTTAGTTCGTATTTTTATTTTATTTTCCTTGAATTTAATCTTTATTTTCAAACTAGGGTTTATTAATTATTAGTTTAAGGTTTGATTAGTTTAAGGTTTAGGTTTTATCAGGGTTTTATTAAATAATAGTTTAAGGTTTGATTAGTTTAAGGTTTATGTTTGGGGGATTTTATTTGGACACCCACTTTTTTATTTTAACACCCCACCAAATTTATACGGCCTGTACTGGTCAGTACGGCCTGTATAGGGTACAGACAAACATTCCAGAGGAATGTCTTGGACTCAGTGAAGATTCTTTGAGACGGGCCGTGCAGGTCAGTACGGGCCGTCTTGGTCTTAACTTATATTTTACAAGCCAATTTGGGTCTCAACCGGTGTGAAGTAATTCTATACGGCCCGTACAGGGCAGTACTTGCCGTATAAAAATTAACTTAATTTTTGTCCGGCTTACCCAAAACCAGGCCGTCTCACCCCGAAACCAGGCCGTACTGGTCAGTATGGGCCGTCTTGCCAGACGACCTAGTTTTGACCGTTTCACCCCAAAACCAGGCCGTAATGGTCAGTACTGACCGTACTGGTCAAAATTTTTTTTTTAAAAAAAAAAAACAAATAATTCAATTTTATTACATTTAAATATGTCTCGCAAAATGGACGAGTTGGGTCGGGTTGGGTAACGGGTCAGAACGAGTTCGGGTTAGGATAGGTGCGGGTCAGAACGAGTTTTAAGCAAAATCAGTTCTGGTCTAAATGAATTGTTTTTAAAAAACATAAATTTAATTAAACTTAAGATGTGTTAAGTGCTACCATCTCAACTCATTCAATATAGCTTAAACACAATACGGGTCAAGATGGGTAACCCGAACTCGTTTTAAGCCGTTACCGAACTCGCCCATTTTGCGAGACGTATTTAAATGTAACATAATTGAATTATTTGTTTTTTTTAAAAAAATTAAAATTTTAACCAGTACTGACCAGTACGGCCTGGTTTTGGGGTGAAATGGCCAAAACGAGGCCGTCTGGACAAGACGGCCTGTACAGGTCAGTACGGCCTGTCTTGATTCAAATCATTGTCCTATGTTTCAGGAAATGTCTGTACGATGAATGAGACGGGCCGTACTGACCATTACGGGCCGTCTTGCTCCCAATCATTGTCAGAGGTTGTCAGGGTGGAATGTTTGACCGAGTACTGAGACGGGCTGTACTGGGCAGTACGGGCCGTCTCAGGGGTGTATTTTTAAAAAAATGGGGTGTGAGAATAACACAACTCTTATGTTTTATTAATTTAAGGTTTTATTAAATAATAGTTTTAAGGTTTGATTAGTTTAAGGTTTTATTAGGGTTTTATTAAATAATAGTTTAAGGTTTGATTAGTTTAAGGTTTAGGATTTATTAGTTTAAGGTTTTATTAAATAATAGTTTATGGTTTGATTAATTTAAGGTTTTATTAGGGTTTTATTAAATAATAGTTTAAGGTTTGATTAGTTTAAGGTTTAGGTTTGATTAGTTTAAGGTTTGATTAGGATTTTATTAAATAATAGTTTAAGGTTTGATTAGTTTAAGGTTTATGTTTTATTAGTTTAAGGTTTTATTAGGATTTTATTGTTTTATATTAAAAAATTATCAATCGTTTCTCTACCTCAATCCTTCTTTCAAGTAATTAAACTCAATTTTTTTTAACAACAATAATAATTTTTTTATAAAATTAAAGAATTACAATATCAACATAATTCAATAACATATATACTAATAATGCATACTTAAGGCACATCTAATTGCTAACTAACATATATGCTTATATTATAAACATACAAACCAACTACATGACCAATAAATATGCATGTATTTACATGAATCAAAATCCAAATTAATTCTCATGTTATACGAATCACATGTAAATCTTAAACAAAAATTATTTATTACCTTCAAATGCCCTACTTGAACTTGTTCAAAACGTTAAAAATCCCAAATAAACTTCAAATTTTCTTCCTTTGTTTCTTGTAAACATACAAACATACATAGAATTCATAAATAAACACTAATC
Organism: Mikania micrantha; assembly: GCA_009363875.1. Classification (NCBI taxonomy): domain Eukaryota; kingdom Viridiplantae; phylum Streptophyta; class Magnoliopsida; order Asterales; family Asteraceae; genus Mikania; species Mikania micrantha. The sequence goes on from CM018683.1 coordinate 16,148,441, forward strand.
ATTTACAAAAAAAACATGAATATATATATATATATATATAAATATTTAGCAAGAAAAATGATTATTTTACCTTAAGAATCCAAAAATGAAACAACAAGTTCTTAAACACCCATCTAACTTCAAAAACCTAAAAAACATGAAGAACATAAGTGAAAATTGGCATAATGGGTATCAAAACTTCAAAACCAACAACAATCTAAGCTCAAAATCACGTTTAAAATGGAAATTACCTTTGAAAACCATCAAAAGCTCGAAAGATACGACCAAATCGAGAAAGGGCAGCAACATGAAGAGCCTAAATATGAAAGAAGTTCTTAAACACCCATCTAACTTCAAAAACCTAAAAAACATAAAGAACATAAGTGAAAATTGGCATAATGGGGATCTAAACTTCAAAACCAACAACAATCTAAGCTCAAAATCACCTTTGAAATGGAACTTACCTTTGAAAACCGTCTACAGCTCGAGAGATAAGACTAAAACAAGAAAGGGCAGCAAAGGAACCCAACTCTACAGAAGCTGCAGGTTTATTTTTTGCGAATCAGTCAGTCCCGACGACGTCTCGTCGGGATAGGGTCATCGATAATTTTTTTTTTAGCCGGGCACCGGTGCCGACGACATCTCGGCGGAACAACCTTTTGACATTTAATACACCCGAGCTCCCCCACACGCGAAAATGGCAAAAAAAAGGTATTTTTATCTATACCGACGACTCGTGGTCGGTATAGAGATTTCATTTGAGCTCCAAAAACTCCCGCTTTCTAGTTCACTTTTTGCCGACTACAACTCGTTGGGATAGAGAGAAAAAAAGAAAAAAATCGAGGGATGCTGTTCCGACCAGATGTCGTCGGCATGGCTCGATCTTCAGCAACGACATCAGTCGTCGGGATTGGTTAAGTCGGGGCAGGGTCAATTTCTTGTAGTGTTATGTGTAAAATTTTAACAAAGAACTAAACTGTAGTTAGTGAAAAAGGAACTTACTGAACATGCAGATAAAATATGTCTTGTGTAATTCTCGAAGTTTAAGGATGAAATTAGCATCCTAATATACATACACACATTAAATGATATTTTATATAATTTATTCTAGAAATAATCTCTTAATGTCTCTAGTATCTCCAGCGACGAAGCTTGCACATTTTGGAAGGGTGACGGAAGTTAACGAGACCCAGAATACATGTTATTTTTTTAAAGCCAGGGGGAGCGAAACGAATATTTTTAACAAAAGATATCCTTTCGACCGAAAAATCAACACTACGGATGAAAAAAGGGCTACCTATAAAAGCTTAGTCCATGAATGACTCAATGAGTTGAGATCCTATTTTTCGTTTTGGATCGAGTAGAGGTATTTCTCTTTCTTAAGGGTGATAATGTTTGCTCAAATCTGATACGTCCTTTGCATCAATGATCATCCGAACCATCCAAAAGTCGATTCAAGTCACAGGTGGAAATGGGTTGCATGGGAACAGTGGTGGAGCTTGAGAGTCAGAGAAGGGGGGCGGAAATTTACAAAACTCAAAATACATGTTAAAATTTTTAAACGAGAGGGGGCGAAACCCGCATTTTTAACTAAAAATAACCTTTCGGCCCGAAAATTTACAATACTGGCGAAAAAATTGTCTCACTAAAGCTACGCCCATGCGTGGGAAGTGGGTGGTTTCATTGGATTATTGGTCGAAGACCTGATATGTAATAATAGGTAGTACTGTTGGTGACACAATGATACTTCAGTAATCCGTTAGTGATCCAAATATTAGCCGTTTAAAAAAAATTAAAGCTCTAGTAGGAATTGCAAAGGCACGAAGGAAATATTAATTGGTCTAGTTGTCTTTCCATTTTATATTTAACAACTAGGTTATAGGCCCGTGTAGTACACGGGTTTGCGAATAAAAAATAATGTGATTTTACAAGTATCTCTTCATAAATTTACATAATTAAAATAATTTTATTATATGTTTTGAAATTTACATGATTATATTAATACTAATAATATTAGTTATACCTTTTTTGTATAGAAAATTTTTTTTAAGATAAAAATTTATTAAAAAAATGTTCTTAAAACTATATTAAACATAGTTATATTAAACATTTGCACATGTTCAATATTTGAATTTTAAAATTATTTGTTTAAAATAACATAATACATATTTTTCAAACACGTTTTATAAAAAATTAAATAATTGATTCATAATTTAATCATATTATTACTAAGTTAAATAAAATTATTAATATTTAATAAGAGAGAAGATAAAAAATCAAAATTTAATAAAAACATGACATAAAAATATTTATGATGAGAGAGAGGCGGGAAAAAAAACTTTAAGTGGTCTAGAATGATGACATGTGGCACAACAAAACTTTTATTTATTATATAGTATAGATATAGATATAGATGGTTGTTATTTTGGTGAGGGTAAACTCATGAGGCAGTAAGCAACTAGTTTCTTATCGCATGTGAATTTACAAATATATATAAACTACAAAATTGTTGTATATATATAATAATAATTTATAAATTTTAATTATCTTGACGCCTTATCTTTGATTTACTTTGTAAGAGAGGGCTAACTATGTGTGTGTGTAAAATTTAGTATATAAAGTCATTTTTGAGTAAAAAGTGTATAAAACATATCTAAAATTATCATGCAAGAACGATTAACATTTACGTGATAATTTCACTCGCATATGAAATTATCATGCATGGGTGAAATTATCACACAAGAGTAAACCTTCTTGTGTAATAATTACACAATATTTCTACATTTCGCATGCAAATCGTTTTTTTTATACAAGTAAAGTTAAAATTTTATATGTAGGTAAAGTAAAGTTATATTTATAGGTATTATATCTTATGATAGCATAATCTTAGAAAGATTCTTTATACCCAATCATGACCATCTATTTTAAATCATAAAAATAAACGTGCGAATCATATTAAAATTGAATAAAAAATAGATTTAGAATAAACAAATTTAATATAGTTTATCGTGTACCATAAATTTATTTTCATGATTTAAAATAGATGACTAAGGTTGTTTCTATAGGTTAACTCTTTAAGATTGAATTATCATACAATCCGTAATATCGTGAAACTTGTTCTTAAAACCCAGAAGTATACCCGGAACATGTTGAGCAGATTTACCAATGTTTAGAAAACCGGACCTGACCGGCTGGTCGGATCGGTCGAACCGGGAACCGGTGGTCGGACCAGTTCGGTTAGGGGTACTGGGTCGTTTATGGGTGAACTGGCCGGTCGAACCGGAAACCGGCGGTCGGACCGGAAAACTGGTGGTCGGACCGGTGGTTGAACCGTTTTTTTAAATTCTTTTTTGATTTTTTATACATATATATTAATAAAATGTATATAAAATCATCCGGTTCTTAAATCCGGTTCGACCGGTCCGACCTCTGACCAATAAGGAGACCGGTTCGACGTCTGGTCCGGTTATGAAAACATTGAGATTTACACTGAGGTAGGCTGGTGATGTGGTCACCAATAACTTCATGAACTTAAAAAATAAGAAATTATGGTTCATAACTCATAAGTGAGTCGGTCAAGTGCAGCCCGTCAAATGGTGAGCTCAATACTTGGATGTCATCTACTCTTATCATTCTCGCTAGGGTGTGTTTTTTACCCGAACCCGAAGAACCAACCCAAAAAACACCAATCCTAACCCGAAAATACCCAACCCGAAAAAGCCTTTTACCCGAACCTGAAAACTTAGAATGGTTCGGTCCTTGGGTACCCACGAGGTTTATTCGGGTAAACCGGAAAAACCCGAACTAGGGTGCTAAGGGGCGGTAATATTTTTTTATTTTCAAAGCATCTATATGTTTTGAGATTATTGAAGAAATGCATGTTTTGGTTAAACACCTTTTAGTTATGTTATGGTTAAACATTTGAAATTTTTAAGGAAATATATGTTTTGGTTAAACATTTTTTAATTTTATTTGTTTGAAAAATAGAATATTAGTTTTTCAAGTATTACCTGAGAACCGTTTAACCCAACCCGATTAAACCCGAGAACCAATTAAACCGAAGTTAAATGGTTCGGTTCCAATTTTACATTACAAAAACCCGAATAACCAGATCCGAGCAACCCGAAACCCGAGGAACCAACCCAAACGACACCCCTAATTCTCGCTCCTTCTCGTCTCCTTCCTTCCTTTGGTCGAATTCCAGTCCACTTGAGAGTTGGAGATAGGAAATATTCAAGTACTATAGAGCAACTGAAACTATCTAAAAGCTCTCACATTTCTCAAGAACATTTTATTTATAAGGGAAATTCTCAGAGCCCCAAATACTCATGGAGTACTTTTGGGTTGGAGAGAATTTCCAAAAAAAAAAATGTTAAGATATTATAAGTTGGTTTTCATTTCATCCATTTTAGATACCTTTAGCTATTTTATATAAAGCAAAATAAGTATTAAAATTTTCATTCGTTAATTTATTTTATATTAAAAAAAATCTCGAATATACTTTGTATTACTTAACTGGTTAAAAATCAAACAATATTTTCTTAACAACATGATTATATTCTTATTCATACGTGAGAATATTTTTAAAAATAATATCAGGAAACATTTAACTTAGACAACTGGCTTTTCTTTAAATAAAAAGTGGTCTTTCGATCAAGGGTTCATCTATTTAGTTAACTGAATGGACCAACTTTCTAGGTTCCATATGGTGGATTTTCTCTTAGTTTTGTCACATCCAAATATATTATACTAAGTTTTTTATTTTTAATTTATATGTTAGTAAAATATTTATATTTTCTAACAACAATGTAATCTATTCTGTTTAATTTTTCTTGTTAGACTTAAACATTTAATCTCAAACCAATTAATACTTTATAAACATATACATGCATACATGTATACATGTATTTAGGTTTAAATATAAAATACAATCGTTTTAAATTTGTAACTAGTTATTACGTTCGTTATAAATTATATTGATGTAACAAACATGTTAGGTTTACTTTACATCATCTATTTAATTATATTGATGTAATTTACTGTTGCAAAAGAATTTAAAATAATATGTTATTTTTATGCATTGATGTAAACCCTAAATTTTGAGTATAAAATCAACTAAAAATGATGTTTGTCTTAAATTTGTAATGAGTTGTAACGAATTTTGGTTTACATTGTTATAAAGTAAAATTTGTTTTACGTTGTATCATTTATTTAATTACAGTGATGTAACCTACTATCATTAGAAAAGTTCAAAATAATGTGTTATATTTATGATTATTACATTGATGTAAATACAAGCATCTGAACAAAAAACTAAAAAACATAGTCAAAACTATAACGGAGTTAAGGAAAAATAAGACGAATTTAATGGTGCAAATTTTTATGATAAAATTATATGGTACAAAAAAGTTATAAATGTATAAAAAATAGGGGTAAACTTTGAATAAAAAGTAGATTAATTAAAATATATTAGATGATGACACATGTCACCACCATATTAAATCTAGTTTTTTAATGGTACAAATGTCTTAAATGACCTTGCATGTTTAAAAAATGATAATGACAAATGGCTTAATCTAATGCATTAGACTTTTAAATTTTACCATTAGATGATAGTTACTAGGTTATTATATTATCCAAGGATTTTCATTTGAACACGACTATATATATATATATATATATATATATATATATATATATATATATAGGGAAAAGATAAAATTAAAACCGCTCCTTAGTGTTAAAACCATTAAAAACTATGTAAAAATCATGTAAAAAACGTGTTTTTTTGAATTTTTTTACAGGCTTATAACATTATTTGGTACATTTTTATAAAAAAAAGCCAAGTAAATATTTAAAATATATATATTTTATAAACCCACGTAAAACATATGTAACACTGCGCCAATATGTTACGTATGTTTTATATGGTTTTTCAAAAAAAATTAAAAATAACTACTCAGTATTTTTTTTAATTTTTTCTATAAAAATGTGACAAATAATGTAAAAAACCTATAAAAAAAATTAAAAAAAACGCTTTTTTACATGATTTTTACTTGGTTTTTCATAGTTTTCACAATAAGGAGGGTTTTCAAATTATCTATACCATATATATATATATATATATATGTATGTATGTATGTATGTATATATGTATGTATATATATATGTATATATATATATATATATGTATAACTTCATCAGGAACAACCCAAATCTTTGATTTTTTTCGAATATCATTGTAACACATGTATAACACGTTCTTCTTTTATATATATATGTGTAAATTCACCACAATTTAAGAGTTAACTAATCGAGGTGTGATAGGTCAATCAAAAACAATTTAAAAATATGGACTTAGCTATCTATGACTATAACAAGGGTAAGTAAGGTCATCTCCTGAGGGAATCTTTGGAAAATGTTAATCGTAACTAATTACTTTTTTTGTGCAATTCGTATAGAAAGATGATACTTTGGTATACAATTGTGAATTGCAGGTGAAAACAAGTTATATGGATGTCCGGAGGCATTAACGGGACGCAAATGCTAACAGATGGATCAGAAGCGGTCGAGAAATGTTCAGAACTTCTGAAGCGCATATCTGGAGCTAGAGGAAGAGTTACCGAATTCATAATATATGAAAACTGAGTTTCTCGATGAGACAAAGCTGAAAAAAATGCCAACTCAGGAGTAGGCTACGCCCAAAAAATCAGCATTGCCAGAAAAAGTTCATCGTTTTGATGGGGTCAGCGTAGGCTACGCCCAGGTTGGGCTTAGGCTATGCCCAAACGCGAGAAATTGGGGTTTTAACCTTGTCTTTGTCATTTTTCAGCAGCCATCGCTCCAAGTCGAAAATTAAGATTTTTGGGTGATTTTGGGACGAAAATTGAAGGTTTTTGGGTGGCTCTAACTCTCCAATTCACGATTTGATTCAAGAATTCATCCATGGAATCAAGCATTGAAGATCAAATCTCGATGATGCAAGGCTAATTTCTTCGTAATCGCTTCCGGGTAATTAGCGAAGCTGAAAAAAATGCCAACTCAGTAGTAGGCTACGCCCAAAAAATAGCATTGCCAGAAAAAGTTCATCGTTTTGATGGGGTCAGCGTAGGCTACGCCCAGGTTGGGCTTAGGCTATGCCCAAACGCGAGAAATTGGGGTTTTAACCTTATCTTTGTCATTTTTCAGCAGCCATCGTTCCAAGTCGAAAATTAAGATTTTTGGGTGATTTTGGGACGAAAATTGAAGGTTTTTGGGTGGCTCTAACTCTCCAATTCACGATTTGATTCAAGAATTCATCCATGGAATCAAGCATTGAAGATCAAATCTCGATGATGCAAGGCTAATTTCTTCGTAATCGCTTCCGGGTAATTAGCGTTGTAAGTGAAACACTGTTTGGATGTTAGATATAAGTTTTTGATTGTAAACTTGATACGATTTCCGTTCGGTTGATTTAAACAATAGATTTATTTTTTGTATTGATACGTTACCATTAGTGATTCGGTTTTCTTGCATGGTTTCCTCATTGGTAATCGTGTGATGCTTTGCGTATGTCTATTGGTGATTGTGTGAATAAGCAAATCTTAAACGTTCGTTCCATCATTACCAATTTAATCGAATTGATTAACACAATCATTTTTACATTATTTCAATCTAGGTTTACCTTACATTCATTGTGGATCTTGCAACCTAAAACCCGGAAGTAATTACCCTTTTAATAATTGTTTTCAAAGTAAAAGTTAAGATTGTTTCTTTTAAAAGGTTCTCTTAATTCATTTCAATTCCAAGTTTCATTTCTCTTAGTTTAATCAATTTATTAATAACAATTAGCACTTTCCATTGATTCCATGTGGAGACGACCTTACTTACCCTTACTATAGCCAAAGGTAGTTAAGTTTTTATTTATAAATTGTTTTTGATTGACCTACGACACATCGATGATATATATAATTACCAATCTAAATATGTAAAGCAATCCACAAATACCAATGAGTAAACGACGCAAGAAAATCGAATCACTAATGGAAAAGCACATATACTTAAACATAAATAAATCGTATAAATTAACCAAACCTCAATTAAATTCAAGTTATCAAAACGAAAATAAAAAAAACAAAACCTAAGTTTAAATATCAAATCAAAGTTCATCCACTAACCAAATTGCCTGGAAGCAATTACAAAGAAAAACTAGCCACTCATCGTCATTAACACACATTGCTTCTTGATCCGGATTATGATTCTATGAAACTTGGATGGATTTGGAAAACTTTGAAGGCACAAAATCGTCACTTTTTGGCCTGGAAACTTGACCAAAACAACTTAGAATCAAAACCCTAAGATCTGAGTTTAAATATGATTAAGATAAGCCAAATTTTGATTTTTTCTACAGTCGACGTATCATACGCCGAGCTTGGGCATTTGATACGCCTACCTGAATACTATATGCCCCAGACTTTCTCTCAAGGCCTAGTGTCACACCCCCACCCCTCGTCACCTCGTGTCTGGTCTGACGTCACTGAACCGGTTGCGGAAGCATAGTGGTGATGTCTCCGAGGTGAGGGGTGACTTACTTGAACCGATATCATAAGCACACAGATTAACTTAAAATAATTACAATACAGGGTTTCGTCATTACAATCAGTATCATAATTTACAACTAAGTTTACTACACAACTGACTTATTTAATTACTAGTGTTTGAAGTGCTGCCTCACCGAGTGTCACTGTCTTCCTGCAAAAAGATTTAAGTTTGAAACGTCAGCACAAAGCTGGTGAGATCGACAGTTCAATTTAAAACAATATGATATGATAAGCACGTTCTCAAAAGTTCAGTTCTGGATAACCATGGGACCTGTATCTAGTTCCTTTCGGACGTCTAGTCTGTCTCAAGATATTACCCGTCGGTACATATCTTAGTGCCTCATTATCTTAATGTCTATCACACCATTAAGAAGTTCAGGAAACAGATAACAAACATTCACACAAGGGGAGATGCAATCCTCCCAGCGAATGTGGTGTCAACCAATAGTACTATCAATGTTTTCTGCTCGGCCACACATGGGTTCACTAGATACAGTTCAAAAATGAGGACTTTCAGTTCCATGATAGGGTTCAGTCTACAGGCAAAATCCCATGAAATCCCACAAAAGCCACAACATTCACATGAAATCACACAGATATCAGTGATACATATCATATGTTCATTAAAAGTTCAACAATGTTCCCCGATGTTTATAAAAGATTAAAAATAAAAGGGGTTGTACGAAACTCACCTGATAGTATAGATGTAGCAGAATATCTCAAAACTGATAATAGAGAAGTAATTCTGCATTTATTTATATTTAATGAGTTATTTATGTTCTAGTTTACTGATTAGATCCTTCTGAACGTTCAATGTCAAAAACATTGCTTAGTAAATCATCAACTCGATATTAATTATATAATTAATTAATTTAAGGTTATATCATACAATGTATGATAATGTAGGAACCTACATTGCATTAGATTCCTAACACAAAGTTGATGACACTCTAGATTAATCAGAATAATCTCAGATTAACCAAATAGTTAATGTTGTTGATTATAATGCTAAAACAGTTTCTAGATAATTTAATGGTTTAGGAGTGATTAATCCTTATTATTGATTACCCAAATATCATGAAATATCACAATGTAGTATCAGAATAGATGAAATAACCAGATTTAACATACTAATCTGACTGTTATCACGAACATCAGATAATCATTCCAATGAGTATGTTAATGATTATGATTAGTTTGAAACACTTGGATTTAACCTTTGCATTTCAAAGATTAATCAAACTAATCACCTACATTGTCATAATCAAATGGTTTAAACCATTATAATCATAGGTATGATTTCATGCAAACCGGGCATCACAACGGATCAAAACAAGGATTTAACCGTTAGAACTTCGTGTTCTTCGTTTATAATCAATCCTAGCCATCATCTAGGCAATAATCAACAATCCTAACTATCTCATTACGTTCAAAATCAAGATCTAATCAATCAAAATCAAACTAGAAGGTTAAAACGAACCGTTACCTGTTCTGACGAGTTTGTGCGGGTAAAACTACGATCAGGACTTGAAAATACGATCTGTGGTGCGATTTATGGCTTCAAATGGCTTTGAAATGAAGTATGATGGTGTTAGAATGAAGAAATGGCGTCTGGAAGTCGAGTAAGAACGAAGAATTGCGTTTTTTTCAAGTTTCTATGCATTCTGATCGTTTGAATGAGTTTTGGCCGACATAGGTTATGGGGCGTATCGCCCCAACTGGAGGGCCGCGATGGGGCGTACCGCCCCACGTAATCCTGCGTCACCATTTTGGTTTTAAACTTCTTTTCGCGATTCCGGGGGCATACGAACTCCGTTTTGCGCACGGTTTTCGCCCACGTTCATCATTTTTCACGTACTATCAATCCCCAATAACAAAAGTTACTAAATCCTCGTGGATTTCAAGCACGACCAAATGTGCTTACGTCATAAATGCCGAATTCTTCGTACGCAACTGTCACACCTAGGCATATCATACGTTGACTTAGGCGTATCATATGCCCAGCCACACTTTATTTTTAGATTCGTCTTGTCGAGAAACATAGTTTTCATTTATTATGGGTCCCGTAACTCATCTTCTAGCTTGAGATATATGCGTCTTCTAAGTTTTGGGCTTCTAAACGTCACGTTTATGCACTTTTGATCCCTCAACTTCTCTTCTAACACCCAATAAGCTTCTGTAACACGTCATTAGCATCTTAGCACCTGAAAATCATAAATACACTCAAAGTAAACATGCTCCGAACTAAGAACATATAAAATCACCCAATTAAACCTCAAATAACACAAACAAACAATATGTTATAATTAACATTATTGTAAGTTTTTGAATATAAACAGTTACACTAATGTTAGTCAAAAAATTAAAACAATGTTAACTCTTAAACGGTGATGCATTTACACATACATATAAAAGATGAAAGTGTTCTATATCTGTTACAATGGTGTTAAAAAACAAATATTTGGATTGATCTTGGGGAAGTTATATGAGTTATTTCTTTAAGAGTGAATTACTATTTAAACATTATCATATATATATATGTGTGTGTGTGTGTGTGGGAATGATCAAATAAAAATTCTATTTTGCCTAAGAATATTAAAAAATATTTCTAAATCCCCTGAAACCGGAACAAACGAATTCCGATTGCACTCATTTCAACGACATTGTAACCGTTTCATCGAACCCTATAATATTAGGTTTTAGGTTTTAGCTTTAACATTTAGATATAATGTTCAGGTTTTAGGGCTTTGTTTTTAATTTTTAGGTTAATTAATTTATCTTAGGCTTTAAGGTTTGGTTTTAAAGTTTAGGTTTTCTTATTATGGGTTTTAAAGTTTAGGTTTTCTTATTATGGTTTATGGTTTAATGTTTGGGGTTTAACATTTGGGATTTATGATTCGACAAGCCGGTTCCAATGACATGAAAATGAGTTCGTTCGAAGTTTGTTTGGGCCAATTTTTAAGTTTTTAAAAATTATTTTTAGTCTTTTTAAGCAAAACTAACTTTTTACAAGAACCTCCCCTTATATATATATATATATATATATATATATATATATATGAGTTAATTACGCGGATGGTCCCTGTGGTTTACCCAGATTGCACCGATGGTCACTAACTTCGAGAAATTACATTGGTGGCCAAATACTTTGCAAAAACGTAACACATGTGGTCCCTGGAGTGGATAGCCGTTAGTTTTTGCTGTTAAGTGTGTGAAATGACTAAAATACCCCTTATAATTAAAAAACAAAAAAAATAAATGTGTATACATACACACACAGGTATACACACACCATCACCATCATCTCCGGCAACCTAATCACCTTCGGCAACCTTACCACCTCCGCCATTGCGACCACCACCGATCCACACCCGGTAACCTCTGACCCCTATGGTACACCTGGTGGTTTCAAACATTAAAGTCTAACATGCAAATGTTGATTGCAACAATGATGTACCAATCAATCCCCCTTGGGTTTCAAATGCATTTGGGGAGAGAAGAAGTGTACAATAAAACGAGAATATTTCAGCGAAAGCTATGAGGGTTCATCCACCGGAAAATTAAAGACGATAATGAAGATCGATGAACGGTGATTACACTGCTTGCCAGCGGTGAAGAGATGAAGGTGGAGGTTTCCAGCGAGATGAAGTGACGACGACGGGGTTCAAACTTTGGTTCCAACTGGCTTTCTTCTTTTGCTATGGCCTTCCTTGTTGTTAACAACAACGATTCCGAGGTGGTACCTGCACCTGTCACCATCTCCGTTGGAAACTCCGGTCACCATCTCCGTCAAACACGCCTTTGCTGGTGGCAGTAACATTAGCGGTGGTGTTAAAGGCTGTAATGGTGGTGGTATAGGTTTGAGAGTTTTGAAAATGAAAGATGAAGAAGAAAGAGATGAGGGCATTTTGGGTATTTTAAAAAGTTTAACAACAAAAACTAACGTCCATCCACTACATGGACCACCAGTGTTACCTTTTTGCAAACTATCGGACCATAGTGTAATTTCTCGAAGTTAGGGATGTAATTAACTCTCTCTCTCTCTCTCTCTCTATATATATATATATATATATATAACATTTTAACAAAAATATCTATATTTAGATATTTTGTATTAATATAAACAAACAAACAAACTTGTTTTTCAGTAAGGTCTAAGGGGGAAGGATGAAGACACACATTGCCCCTATCGGTTGAGATAGAAAGCCTGCTACAAAGGAGCCGTCAGCTCAAAGTTGTCATTCGAAGTTCATCGTCCCAATGCTTTTAACATTATTTTAATAAAATATACAAAATAACATTATTATAAAAGATATCAAATTGATATTTTAGTGGTGCATGTAGCAAGATATCAAATTAATATTTTAGTGGTGCATATAGCAAACGTTGTACAATTGCGATACGCAGACAAGTAGGGCACATAAATATAAACTTTATCATAAATTGAAACGGGAGTCGCATAATTAAATTATATACTACTAAATATAGAAACTTTAGTGAATATTGTATGACACAAAAGTTATTTTATCTTGTAATATGCATTATTTCATGTTTAGAAATAGAAAGAATAATAAAAGTAGACTTTGCTGAGTTGGTTAGCTGGATGCTTGCATGAGGTCATGAGTTTGATTATAAGACTATCCACAGCGGTCACCCCACTGAAAATCCTTCCCCACTGAAATTTCCTGCCACGTCATCACCCCACTGAAATCCTTTAACACTCACAATGGTCACCCCACTGAAAACCATTCCCCACTATTCCACATCATCAACAATTAAAATTAAAGAAAAAACATTACTCTAATTTAAAATAATTCAATATTTTACAAAAAAACACACATTACATTAAAAAAAACATTAACATATTAAAAATATACTAGTCGGCTTAGATGCTACGAACGACAATATCGGTGCGAACCCTTTCGATATGTTCGATCAAATCGGCTTTTAATGACTCGTGAATGCTTTTGTTTCGCAACGCCAAAATTTGGTTATCTCTATGCGGGTCATCAATGTCAAAAGGAGATGGCGTTTCGTCTTCATCGGGTACAAACGGGCTAATCGACTTGCCCTCACATTCAAGTATCATATTGTGTATTATGATACATGCATACATAACGGATCAAATTTTTTTGGGATGACATGCTCTAGCCGAATTTTTTATAATATGAAATCTTTTTTTAAGAACACCAAAAGCCCGCTCAATATCCTTCCTTGCACCCTCTTGTGCTACTTGAAACCTTTTTCGTTTAAAGGTTGTTGGACATGTTATTGTTTGCATAAAAACCGGCCATTCTTGGTAAATCCCGTCAGCAAGATAGTAACCGTGAGCGTACTCGTTATCGTTACAAAAAAAACGATGATTCTGGAAACACACTGTTTTCCATATCATTGAGTAACGGCGACGAGTTTAGAACGTTTAGGTCGTTATTCGCACCGGGCATGCCAAAATATGCATGCCAAATCCATAAATCCTGTGAAGCAACTGCTTCAAGAATAATCGAGGGGCATCCGTGATCGCCTCTCATAAATTGTCCTCTCCATGCAACCGGACAATTTTCCCAATCCCAGTGCATACAATCAATACTACCAAGCATACCGAGAAACCCATGATAATTTTCATGGTGTTCATACAAATTCATAACATCATTATAATTTGGTTTGCGCAAATATTTAGGACAATAGAGTCGACGGATATTCTTACAAAAATTATAAAGACATTGTCTGAAAGTGCTGTCTGACATCTGTAAATAGTCGTCCATTATGTCTGTCGTACTCCCGTATGCCAATTGTCGAATAGCCGAAGTACACTTTTGTAAAGATGTAAACCCTCGCTTGCCGCGATGATCCCATCTCAATTGAAAATAAGTATCCGCAACCTCCAGGTCGTTCACGATACGTTCAAATAAAGGTCGTTGCATCCGAAAACGCCTCTTGAACAACGTCTCATTATACAACAGTTCGTTTCCAAAATAATGACGCATCAAAAGATCATGCCCGCTTCCCTGTCTCGATTAATTTGAGTTCTTCTAATGATAGGCCGAGGAATCTGAGAAGCATTTTCTTGAGCCATCGTAGACAATGACGAGATAAAAAGATCAATACCCTCGCTCTCAGATGATGAGAACAACGTAGAGGATGATGACATTTTTATAAAAAAATAAATTGTATAAAAATTAAGAGAGTTTTGAATGAAAATGAGTGTGTAAAATGGTAGAAATGAGAGGTTTATATAAAGATTGATTTTATTATTATTATTTTTTTATGTTGTAGCCGTCAAAAATATTGGGGCCCACCAAATTTGAAACCAACCAATGATGATCGAGGGTCATCAACGGGAAGCGGGGGCCGTGGGAAGGGATTGGGCGGGGGCCGCTAGGCAGGGGGTGGTGTTCCCGCTTGAGGCCCCCGCTGGCCGAGCGGCTTGACCGCTGCATACAGTCTAACATAACATCCCATACCATATTTAATTATATCTTTTATATATGTTGATCAAATAAGTTGCATATATCAAAATAAAGCGTTAGTTATTCAATATAAAGTTTTTTTTATTTAAATTACAATAGTTTCAATAATAAATTTTATATTTTTTTGTTGTACTATAAAAGTTTGATTGTTTAAACAGTAGAATAGTAAGTTTTTATTCTTTTATTTTGATTACAAAAGTTTTGTAGGATAATTTTGTATCTTTTATCATAAAAGTTTTAAATAATAAAATTTTGATTTTTTTTATTAAAATTTAATTCTTACATAAATAATATTGAAATTTTGTTACTTTTTTTTTTATCATAAAAGTTTTGATATTAAACTCTAATTCTTAGCTATAATAGGTTTGATTATTTCAATTTTTATCACAAATTTCTGGTTATTCCTGTATCTTGATCAATTACAATTATTAGTGATAGACACAAGTCACCCTTCAACTTTCATAAGTTGCCACTTTTATCCTGTCAGGTTTTTAAAAGTTTGAGCTAATCCTCAATAATATATATATTTCTAAAATTTTTTCATATAACTTACATTTGTTAACTTTCTTTTTTTTTTAAAAAAAAAGTTATTACGTGTTTATTTTTATGCATATATTAGGTAAAAATTCGAGTTGTCTTATCTTTTGACGCAAATTTTGTTTGCAAAAGAATCAAGTCAAATATATTCGTCTTTAGTGCTTATTTTTCTGTGCGTTTTGAGTTGTTTTACGTAATGAAGTAAATTTTTATTTGGAAACAAGTTGTGTAAAGTATAATACTTTTGAGTTCGACGGATAAAATTGAGTTTGGTTGATAATAACTTATCCTTAGTGAGCCGCATACACCTCAGTAAAATAATCAAATTCGTGTTTATAACAATCATTTTTTCAATCACGAAGCATACACTTTTATTTAAATTCAAAATTTACATATAACAAAATATTTATTAAAACAGATTTTTTTCCAAAAAATTATTTTCTGATAAATGTTTAAAAGCAAACTTTTTAAAACTTACTGGTTAAAAAAATAATTTTATTTTTTTATTACTTAAATTCATTATTTATACATAATTTTAATCAAATTTTATCACAAAATATTATTTTATGCTTGTAAATCTTAATTACAAAATATTAACTCATGTAATAAATAGGTACTAGTATATATTTTTATAAAAAAATGGTATTTTTTCATAATCCAAAATTTTAAACTATCTGTATTTAAAAAAATCTTTAAAATGATATTATTATTTTAAAATTTAAATTATTTTAAACTTATACGTAATTTCATATTTTATATAAAAAAGATCTGTTTATAAGTTTTTAATTTTCATTACTTTCTATATAATATTTTTTATTTAATTTGTTTAATACAAAAGAAAAAAAAAAACTAAATTTGTGTGTGCGCACATATAATCATGATCATTTAATAACTCTCTTTAACCATGATAACCATGATAACTTCATTAATATCAATCATCCTAATCTTTTTTTAGAGGAAATTACCGATATGGTTTTTCGGATTTGTTGGTATTTCACTTTTGGTCCCTAAGTTTCATAAATTACTGATATGGTCCCTAACATTTGACATTAATAACGCGTATAGTCCTTAGGTCATCAAATTATCCTCATGTAGTTGACCAAATTACCCTCATATAAGGATTATATGTGTTACAAATATCAAATGTTAGGAAGCATATGAGTAATTTATGAAACCTAGGGACCAAAAGCGAAATAACAAACAACAGAGACCGTCTCGGTAATTTACTATTTTTTTATTATCATTATTATATATGTATATATATATTTTTCTTTTATGTGTATGTGTAAGTTTATAAATGATTGTAATTTTACACCGGTGTAAGTTTTTGACAAAACCATGTTAAGTACATAGTTCAATTGCGTTTGTGGTTCATCGACCATAATAACAACTTTTAACGTAATTTAATTTTTCATTTTAACGTAGATCAGTTTGTTTTAACTTTCGTTTCACTATAAAACTAACGTGCTTGTTGGTAGAAAAACATAAAAGAATTTTTAAACAAATATATGGTTCTTTCTTAGAATCCTTTGATCTCCATATTTATTGCTTCTTGGTACAATTCATGTGTTTGTGATAAGAAATAAATCAGTGTTGTTAAAAGACCTGAATGGTTTTAAAAGGATTCATGTGGTACACGACTCCTCATCCGTCATATTCTTATTTTTCTTATGTTTCATTTTAAGTTATTTCAATTGTAATATGTAACCCCTAAGGTTTTCCTTTTTCGAATTCGGATTGTAACTTAACCCGACTATATTAAAAATAAAAGTTCGGGGAATACACCTACACACACACATATATATAGAGGGCGTGGTTTCTTTGTTAACCCATGTTTATTGCATTAACCAAATAACTACATCTTATTACTTTAGAGCTCACATTAAATTAAATCTAAAGGTGTAGGTTTTAAGTTTTTTCTTCTTTTTTTATTAATGTAAGTGGACCCTACTTTAATTACATTAATTAAAAAAATAAGAAAAAACAAACACCTTTATATTTAATTTAATGTGGCCCCAAAGTAATAAGACGTAGTTATTCGGTTAACACAATAGGAAAGATTTAATTTTTGATCATTTCCTATATATACACACATACACACAGGGTAAGGAGTGGTTGTTAACCCACCTTAATTGAGGTAGCTCATTAACCCTGGCAAAACTCGTTCAAATATTTGAAATTTTTTTCATGACCTTTTGTATACAAAAAAAAGGGAGCTCCTTTTTTAAGGTTTTGTTAATTCACAAGCGTTTAGAAATTAAACGAAGTGTAAGTTTGCACTATATTTTTTTTGCTCTAATTACACTGATGTAAGATCCTAAACGGTGATAAATTAATAAAAACTTAAAAAAGGAGTCCCATATATCTGTATAAAAAAGACCATGAAATTTTTTTTTAAAGATTTGGACAAATTTTGTCAGGGTTAATGGGTTACCTTAATTAAGATGAGTTATTATATGATTTCAATCATATATATATATATATATATATATGTATGTATGTATGTATGTATGTATGTATAGGGAGAGGATCAAATGTTAAACCATGTTTATTGCGTTAACCGAATAACGACATCTTATTATTTTGGGGCCCACATTAACGTAAATCTAAATGTGTATGTTTTTTTTTCTTTTCTAATTAATGTAGGTGCCACTTACATTAATAAAAAAAGAAAAAAAACTAAACCTTTATATTTACTTTAATATGTAGTTATTCGGTTAATGGAATAATGAATGGTTAACATTCGAACCATCCCCTATATATGTGTGTGTGTGTGTATATATATATATATATATATATATATATATATATATATATATATATATATATATATAGGGGAATGTTCAAAAGAAAACTCATTACTTAGGAGAAAACTAAGAAAACTCGTATGAAACAATCAATTTTTAAAAAAAAAACTTTTATGATTTTTTATATTTAGCTTAGAAATGGTATAAACAAAGAAATTTTTTTAATAAAAATATTTATATTACGAAGTTACGTATATGTAACAAAAAAAGTTACATATATATAACTCATATATGTAGTTTACAAGTTACATATATGTAATCACATGAGTTACATGTATTTTTTTTATTATTTTTATTTGTTAATAGATCTAACCTTATAATAAAACAAAATGTAAAATAAAAAATGAAAAACGAAATTGATTGATAACAATTGTGATTAGTTTTCTAAGTTTCTCCAAAATGGAGGTTTTCTATGAAACACTCCGCTATATATATATATATATATATATATATATATATAGGAGAAGGATCAAATACATATGCTTCTTAACGTACTAAACGTAGGATGGCTTCTGAACCCTTTGATCAAACTAATCAATGAGTAAGATCTAGTGGTCCCCACTTTCTCCACAAAACAAGCGTAAAATATAACTGGAAGGGCAAAAGAGGAAACAACCACATTTTATAATGTTACAACAAGTTCCACTCGTTTTTTAAAAATTAAATAACTTTTACATACTTTATTATTTTTTAAAAAAATTACACCATAAAATTGAGAATTTTATTATCTTTAATTTGAGTATAGTATTGTTATACTTTTTTTTAAGTTTTTTTTACGTGGTCTGTGATTTTGACGCTTGGTACGTAATTATTGGTACGTGATTATACAGTTGAACCTTTGACCATGCATGTTAAATGACGGTCCGTGATTTTCATATAATGTGGTCCGTGATTATACATTTTGTCCTTGATTATGTGTGTTAAAATACGGTCTGTGGTTGTTATATAATGTGGTCCGTAATTATTGGTCTGTGATTATCCTGATGGTCCGTGATTATGGGTGTTAAATGTCAGTCTGTAATTTCATAAATCACGGTCTGTAATTTTATATGTGCGATAATACCCCTTACGGCCTTACTCTAATGACACATGGCGTGTTCCTGTGGCTTCCTATGTTTAGCACGTTAACACTAATATGTACGTTAACCGTCCCCTATATATATATATATATGTATATATATATATATATATATATATATAGGAATGTGATCTAATAATAACTCACACTTAGGGCAATAAACCATTAACTCTAATTAGCCAATCACATCATGACACATGGATTTTTTTTTTAAATCTGATGAGGGTAGATTAGTAATTTGTTTTATGTACTAACTTACCCCCTCTTTTTTTATACATCCATAACTTTTTTATACTATAATATTCTTTTATAAAAATTGCATCATTTTACTCGTCTTATTTTTCTCTTTAGTTCCCGTTATAGTCTTGACTAGGTTTTTTTATTTTTTTTCGGATGTTCGTATTTACACCAATGTAATAAGTATAAAAATAACAAATTATTTGTAACGAATTGTAACGAATTTGGGTTTACATTGTTGTAGAATAAATAGGGGTTACGTTTAAGAGAGTAAATGAGCCAAGCCTATCCCGAGGTCGTTAATTACGTTATATTCTTAACTAGGTTTTTTTATTTTTTCAAGATGCTCCAAAATTCGTTATTTCTACAAGATTGTAAATACATTTTAATACTTTAAAAAAATTATATTTAAAAAGATTGTAAATACATTTTAATACTTTAAAAAATACTATAACATTTTGTTGATAAAAACCAAAATTCTTCCTTGTAAATACATCTTAAAACTTTAAAAAAGATATATCTACAAGATTGTAAATACATTTTAATACTTTAAAAAAATACTATAACATTTTGTTGACAAAAAACAAAATTCATTATATCTACAAAATTGTAAATACATTTTAATACTTTAAAAATTATATCTACAAGAGTGTAAACACATTTTAATACTTTAAAAACCAAAATTTGTTACAAAATCAAGAATATAACGTAATTAACGAGCATTCGGAAAAAAGAAATAAACCTAGTCAAGAATATAACGTAATTAACGAGCTCGGGATCGGCTTGGCTCGTTTACACTCTTAAACGTAACCCCTATTTATTCTACAACAATGTAAACCCAAATTCGTTACATCTCGTTACAAATAATTTGTTATTTTTATACTTGTTACATTGGTGTAAATACGAACATCCGAAAACAAATAAAAAAACTAGTCAAGACTAGTACGGAATTAAAGAGAAAAATAAGACAAGTAAAATTGTGCAATTTTCATAAAAAATATTATAGTATAAAAAAATTATGGATGTATAAAAAAAGTGGGGATAAAATATTTAATATAACAAATTACATTAATACCCTTATTCCCTTTTCTTTCAAATCAAATACAATATTTTATTATAATTAAATATCAACCCTTAGATCATAATCTTAATATTGGATCATTAAATATGGTGGGGTATGTTATTGGGTTATTGCTTGATCCTAAAGTTAGTATTAGAACACTTCCCTCTATATATATATATTGCAACTTGATAACTAAAGGAACCATTTCTAGCCAAAAGTTTAAATGGTAAAATCGTAACTTTCCCTATTTTAAAAAATTACTTTTATACCCTATAAATCATGTGTCTATAAATATGGTTACTTTGGTTCTTTACAACTATATATAAATGTATACAAACTTAAACAAGATTTATCAAACATTTTGATAATACGTGTATAATAATAATAACAACAACAAAAAAAAAATAATAATAATAATAATAATAATAATAATAATAATAATAATGGCGATGGCGATGGCGATGGCGATGGCGATGACCATGATGAGGAGGAGGAGGATGGTGATGATGATGATGATGATGATGATGATGATGATGATGATGAGGATGGGAGGATGGAGAGGAGGATGATGACTAGGAGGACGACGCCGACGACGATGATGATGATGATGATGATGATGATGATGATGATGATAAGGAGGAGGACGACGACGATGACGAGGACGACAGCAATAATAATAATGTTATCATGAACAAATTACAGCTGTTATACAGTTGGATCTAAAACGAACATAAGCCAATTAGAACAGAAACATATTAACAAAAATTGAACATCCACAAGTCATATCATCGTACTCAGTATATCACACCATTAGCAAAGCTAAGGTAGGGTCTGAGGAGGGTAAGATGTAGACAACCTTACCTCTATCCTGTAGGAATAGAGAGGCTTCCAATGAAACCCCTGGCTCATGATGCCTGACTAACCGACCAGCCCATGGTTTTAACATTATTTTTACAAAAACAAAGCAAAATAACGTTAAAACTAGTGCAATCTTACTTTTGCCCCTTAAGAGCCCGACACATATATACATTATATATATGCGCACACCGCAAACGGGACCTCCTAAGAACATCATTAATTAATTCAAATATGTGTGCATGACACTAAAATCCATTTACCTCAAGATAACCTTGGGGGTGTATATTTAGGCCAAATTGAAAGGTGCAGATATATGAGGCACTATACTCTGGGCTAGGGCTGTTCACGAGTTGAATCGAACCGAACGAGTGTATGCTCGTGTCCGGCTCGTTTACAAACTGAGCGGCTCGGTTTGGTTCGGATTTGCAAAATCGAGCCAAATTCGTGGCTCGGCTCGTTTTAAAACCGAGCGGCTCGGCTTGGTTTGGTTTGGCTCGGTTTCAAAATAAAATTTAATGCGAACCGGTTGTCATTTTAGTTTCACAGCCGGTTTTTTTCCAAACATTTGGTCGGCAGTTTTAAAGCCATAGTAAACGGTTTGGTTTATGGTTTTCACTAAAAAACAGTCGTTAATAAACCGAACCGGACTTTATGATACACACACATATATTTGGGCTTACAATACAAGTAGTGAATCTCAAATAATAAAACGATTTGTTTTTATTTTTAGCGGGTCAAACATCCCAAACCTAAAATGCCCAAACTCTAAACCAAATCGTTTAGCGGTTTGTTTTGCTTTTAATTCTTAATGGTTCGGTTTTGGTTATTATTATTCAAAAACCGTTAATAACGGTTAGGTTTATGGCTCCATACAAAAACTATAAAAACCTGTTCCTTGAATGCCCATGATACGAAAGCATAAGAAAATTTAAAATGTATAAATAGGTCGCAAATATCATTATACATTAGTTTGAATACACCAACATTATTCATCTTTAAAAACTTGAAAGATGTTAATGTTAATAAAATTATATATATATATATATGTGTGTGTGTGTGTGTGTAACTTAGTTATACTTAAACGAGCCAAATCGAGTGAGCCAAACAAGGGACCATCTGAGTGAGCAACGAGTGAACTTACCTTGGCTTGTGCTCGACTCGTTTAAAACAAAGCGAAATTTGAACGAGTTTTTTTCGAGCTTTTTCCAAGTGAGTATCGAACGAGCGTCGAGCGACAAGCATTTTGGACGGCCCTACTCCGGGATACATCTCCATTTACCTCAAGATAGCCTTGGGGGTGTATATTTACATCTTTATTAAAACAATTTCAGTTCATTAAGATTTTTATTTGTGTCATTTTGAAACCTTGGTAAATTTTCAGAATTACATATTTATTTAATAATCATCTAATTTTGAAAATCAAACAATATATTATTAAATTAAAATAAATAATATTTAAAAAAACTACTTGAATTTTTAAAAATTTTGAATAATTTTTTTTAAAATATTCTGAAAATAGTTAAATTCAGAAAAATATTTAGTACTTAGATGAATTATTTTATTTTAAAAAAATCTTTAACTTTAGTTAAATTCAAAACAAGCAAATGCCAAAAGTAGTTACATAAACAAAACCTAGAATAAATTTCTAATTATCCTAGCTAATTAATTAAATATTCTAGATGATTATTTATAAATTCTTAAAGTATATTTCATCCAAATTATTTAAAAACAGAACTATTTTACACACACATATATCTATTTTTGGGTATTTATTTAAACTAATTACCTTAAATCACTTAGGGGGCGTTTGGTAGAGTCTGAATGGTTCCATTCAGATGCTACCTCTTAATCGGTAAGAGGCAATTGTGTTTGGTTGGGTAAAAGAGAGCCTCTGAATGGCTCAATTCAGCTCTGAATGGCTTAGCAATAGAAAGAGTCTGAATGAAAAATTAACGTCTCATTCCCAATACACCCCTGTTCAAACATTCATGCACAAAGCTCAATCCTTGCCCATTTCGTTTCTCACAGCTCTCCTCCAGCGATCCTTATCTCCGACGCACCGCCACCACCGTCGGACTCCTCTTCGTCTCCGGCGATCCTTATCTCCGACTCACCATTCTGCGCGAACCATCTCCGACGAACGATCGGTAACCACCTCCGATCAGAACCCTAACTGCCGGATCGGGATTTACCACGACCGAATTGAAGCCAGAGCTATGTGCGTGGGGTTTTTTTTGTAGCATTTGGATACGTTTTATTTGGAGCATAAGACTAGGGGGTATGCCCCTTGAGTGGGCGTGAGAGGGGTTTGAAAGGGCGTGGCACACCGCCCCCTTGGGGCGTGAGTGGGCGTGAGAGGGGGAGGCGTGGGTGCAACAACGGCGTGACTCTTCCTCTCTCTCTCTCACAGACACACACACATATAATTTCTTTCTCTCTCTCTCTCACAGACACACACACATGTATATATATAAAGGAATGATGACGTGGAGTGAGTGGGTAATGGGGCATTTTCACCAAAATGGTGGCGTGAGTGGTTGTGGTGAGTGCTTATGTGGTGGAGTGATTGGGTCACTTGGCATACCCAATGGTTTAAGAAGGAGAAGCGTCTGCAGGTGGGGGTTCTTTCAATGAATGTGATGAGTGACTTCTTGTTGTGTATATCTATAGTCTATAGATATTATTATTGTTTATAAATAAAAAATTTATTTTTGTTATAGAGGGATAAATTAGTAATTGTGTACATTTGTTCAGAGGTTCAACCAAACAACATTACTGGTTCAGCACTTAATTGAATCAGAGCCTCTTTTTCGTTCATACATCTTATTGATTCAGAACTTAATGATAAAGACCCTACCAAACAGCCCCTTAGCTTTATAAACATGAATAATTTTACAATTATTCTAAATGGCTTGAGAATTACTTTAAATAATTTTTTCATAGATTTTCATAAATACACATAAACATTAAGCACTATTTTTAATCAACTAAAATAAGAGCAAATGGAATAAATTATTCAAGTGTTATGTTGTTATCAAAGTCAACAGGATTGTTTATTTAAATAAATAAATAAATAAATAAATAATTCCTAATAATACCATTCAAATTTAGACATATTATACTAGGAGCTTTCATAGTATGCTATAGTAATAGGACTATGAGCTAATGAACAGTTCAGGTCGCGTCCCGACGTATTCCGCCGTCGGTCGGGAGGTGACATAATAAAGTCGTAAGCTAGAGTTAGCATTTCCTTAATTGAATTATAATATAATTGATATAAATGTTTATATCTTTAACTTTACAAATGTTCTCTTATAAAATTTCCTTTCTTTAAATCATATATCCCCAAAGGATTATTGAATTCCAAGATATCATCTAATCAAATAAGATTGCAGCTTTACATAATCATGATGGAGTGCATTAATTAGAATCTTATTTGCATCAAACTTTAATCCAAGCATCTTATTATATCATAGTTAGGGCCTTTGAATTTATTCATTATACAACACTACTTGTCCTTCCGTCACATCTCTAAGACTGCATGTCTTGTGAATTTTGATCCTAAAATATACGGTCAAAAACACATATTTGTAATAACCACATTATCTGTATATCATTCATAGAATCACCACCTATTTTTGTTTTTTAGGTTTTAATATTCTTTTACTTTAAAGCAATATATCCAAATGCATCTACCTAAAGCCATAGGTGGTTTATGGGATCAAACGACCCATGAACTTTTTTAATACAATATATACTATCTAATTTGATCGATCTTTAAGAAAGTTTATCACCAGCCCACATGAAATTTTGACGACCTTGATGAAGTCTAATTTAAAACAAAACTAATAAAATCTATCTATTATAATGAATCAAAGTTTTTTTGGACACATGGCACAATCTTAGAGCACTTCACCTTTAATTTCTCGCATCTCTCCTATTAAATACATCTCATATTAAATAATAATATTA
This sequence comes from Mikania micrantha, assembly GCA_009363875.1. Lineage (NCBI taxonomy): Eukaryota > Viridiplantae > Streptophyta > Magnoliopsida > Asterales > Asteraceae > Mikania > Mikania micrantha. Next base: position 16,174,018 of record CM018683.1, read on the forward strand.
AATATGTTTTTTATACATTTTTTTAAATTAAAATAAATTAATACATTAAAAATATATTAACATTAAAAAACACATTTTTTAAAAAGCAATTTATTATAAAATATACAATTTTTAAAAACAATATTTTAAAAACAAAATGTTTAGTGAAACAAATATTGAAAAAAATTAGTGTTTAGAAAAATAATATAATTATTTTCATTGATGGTCAAACGTGTAATACACGGGGTATTAACCTAGTTAATACTATACACAAATAATCAAATTTATATATATATATATATATATATATTATAATAAAAGAATAAAAATATGTCATGTGTCGTCATTCTAGCCTATACACACTATATTTTCTAAGTGGTGTCTTTCTAAACTATTCATATAACATGACAAATTTAATAATTTATCTCATTTTATAAAATTAATTCAAAATTCCAATTTTAAAAAATAATAATATTTTTTTTTAAATATTTATGAAATCCAATAATTTTAAACTTACCATTCCCAATCAACAATTTCAAAAATATAAAATTTTTAACTCACTTTTGTATTGATTGAAAAATTATTTAGAGATTTATAAAATGTATTTTTCTTTAAAAAACGTAAAAATTATGATAAGAAACTTTGTATATTTAGACAATAGTGAAAAATTTCCTAAAAGAAAATATGTAGCTTCACCTTCTTTGGATCTCAAATTTTTTAATTTAAATATTATTTTTATAAGTCATGTCGGAAAAAAATAATATTTACATATCATTTAAATCAACGAGATGATGATATAAACTACTTTTATTGCGTATTTTTGATTTAATTTAGTTCTATACATTTGTTAGTGGGACTGAATCGATCTGATTCGAACAGGTACAAAATAAAATATTTATCCAAGACAACCATCACAAAAAATACAACAAATACTATTCACACTAAGACATTCTCTCAAGTTACCCTACGGAATAGAACCCGCACCCTTTCTTAGGAACATTGTGCTTTATAATCTGAATATGGTTGGTTTGTTTCTTAATGGTATATATGTTTGTCTTCTGATAATACCACACATTCAAAATCTCAGCAAAGCTACATTTAACTATTTACTATATGTAACTAAGTTATAAACCCATGTATTACATGGGTTTGGATACAATTTTTTTTGCAATTAAAACATATTTATGATAATTACATATTGTATTATCGTCTTTATTAAAAAATTTAAAAGTTTGAAACCATTTTTGGTTTTCACTCTACATAAAGTAACATACATTTATTCATGTGAAAAAAATTCTTGTTTTAATAAAAATTCTTGATATTTATTGGATCTTGACTTTAATGTATTGTCATTGTAAAACTTAATTTAAGAAAAGTATATATCTTTTCTAAATTTAAATGAAATATTCCTTTATTACGATGTTAAAGTAATTATAGAAATGAATGTTATATTACTTATATGACTTTCAGACATCAATTAATTTTCATTTACACAAATTCAAGTGAAATGATGATTTGAAATCACTATTAATTTGATGAATATTCATTAATAATAGAATAAATTACATAAAGCGTCCTTTAAATTCACTCAATTTACGGATGTCGTCCTTTATTAGAAATAGTTACATAAATCATCATTAAAAATGATAATTTATAACGGATTTCATCCTTTTCATTGATATAAAGGACGATTTATGTTATGTAATTAAAGGACGATTTATGTAATATAAAGGACGAAATCCATTATAAATTTTCATTTTAAGGATGTTTTCTGAAACTATTTTTAATAAAGGATGTCATCCATAAAATGAGTAAATATAAAGGACAATTTGTGTAATTTACTCTTAATAATATGTTAAAAATCAATCAAAATTTGTTTTAAATATATTTAAAAATAATTAAATTTTAAATTTATATTTTCTATGTGTATGTGATATAATATATTTGAATATCATGTTATTTTGAAAAATATTAGGATCTAATAGAAAATAATACATGCAAATTATTTTTAAAATCTACCTATACTAATAAATAATGGTTTTAGTGCCACATGTCATCTTTATAAAGTTTCTCAACCTTCATTTCCCTCCTCTCTCTCCTATTAATTATCTAATATTAAATAATAATATTAAATCTACCTATACTAATAAATAATGGTTTTAGTGTCACATGTCATCTTTATAAAGTTTCTCAACCTTCATTTCCCTCCTCTCTCTCTCCTATTAATTATCTAATATTAAATAATAATATTAAATGTTAAATATACTTTTAATTCATTTTTGAAATAAAAAAAAAGATTTTTTAATACATTAAAATAGATTAATATTAAAGACACACTTTTTAAAAAAGAAAATATTATTATAGATTATAAAATTATCAAAAACAATTATTTGAAACACTTTGTTTAAAGAAAAACAAATTACAAAAAAAGTTAGTGTTAAAGAAATAATATTATTATTTTAATACTTAAAATATTAAATTATACGAAATTTTAATCCTGTTTTATATTAAAAATCATCTCATATTTTTCTAAACTTTCATTGATAATTATTCGTTATATTTGTTTATTTAATCCGTGTAATACACGGGATACTAACCTAGTATTTCAATATATTTAAGTTTAATTTTGAATAATTTTAGACGTCATTTATGAAATTCTGTTAAAAATGAATACTTTATAAATTTTAGTCATGTGATTAAAAGATTTTCATAAGTAAATTATTCCTATTCTAAATATAATTCAAAATTTTTGAATTTCAAATTCATGTTTTGTAACCATACATGATAAAATGGATCTATATTTCATGTTAGCTAAGAAAAGGTTAAGATATAATAGAAATATATTTATTTTTAAAAAAATATAATATATTTAAGTTTAATTTTGAATATTATAAAACATAGTTTATATAATTGTGTTAAACATTGGTAGTTTAAAAATTTTAATTATATTATTAAAATGAATACAAATTTAATTAAAGTATGTTTTAAATAAAATAAAAATTTATCATTTGTATATGTTTGTGATAAAATAGATTTTAATTTCAGGTTAGTTATGAAAAGATTGAAATACAACAAAAATAACACATAAATATTTAAGTTTAATTTTGATATTAGAAATTATAATTTACATAATTAACAAATGTCCATATTTAAAGGAGGTTTAATAAAAAAAATGACATGTGCCCATATTTAAAAGAGTTTTAATATATTTAATTTAAATGTTAATTTATGTAATGTTGATACCTTTTAGTTTTAATAGTTTTGACTTTTGAATACCTTAACTATATGGTTATTCGCATCCCTCTCCATCTAAACATCACTAGTTTAATGTACCCCACCCCTCTAGTGCTCCAACAAGAAGGAACACAGATGATCGGTCATCGTATAACCCAAACATTGTCCTCCATGGACCCACAAGCATACCCAAACCAACGTCCAATGGAGCGTTTGAGATCTTTAAAACCTTCGACCTCATGCGTCCATCTGCTCTTCTTGATGATAAGATCCATCTAAAACTTGTGGTAATTTATCTACGAGTTTTGCTTCTACATGAGTTCTTTATCAAAGATTTCTTCATCGCGATTTCACTTGTGTAGATGATGAAGATGATATATATATATATTCGTAGTCAAAGCGACTGTTGAAAACATAATCAAAGTTTAATCCTTTTAGTGTTCGTCACATTTGATGGTGGTTCTTGAAGGTCCTCAAAAGTCAAAACCCTAGTTTTATCACAGGACTTAATTGTCGCACCCCGACCGACGGCATAATATGTCAGGACGCGAGTTTAATTGTTCATTAGCTCATGGTGTTATTTGTAAATTTCGATAATTAAAGCATCATAATTAAATTTCAAACAAAAATTCATTCATTTATCAAATACAACATTACAAACATTCAAATGAATACATTGAAAAGTCTAACTTTACTATTTATATTTTAACATATACTGTGACGGATCCAGGAATTCTTTTTCCAGTAGTTTCACCATTTACGACGTTTTAATTAAATAGAACCGGACATAAAATTTTTTGGGTCGGGTTGGCAGTTTGGTTCTTGTAATGTTCTTCACGTAATAACAGTTTGATATATTAAGTCAATAATTAAAATTAAAAAACGCCGTCATTAAAGAGTTCGAAGGTACATAGTGCATTTTCGTTTAAGATTTCTGAGTTCTAAACCAAGCGGGAGTCAAGGGGGGTCACGTGCCCTTGCAAGGCCCAAGGTGGCGGTCCTGCTTTCCATTCAACAGGCATAGGCAAGGGGCACTGATGCAAACGGTTTGTACCCTAAAAATAAGATAATTAAAACTGCCTAACCTAAGCTAAATACACTATAACTAATCTTAGACCTAGACTCGACCTAAACACCTAGTTAAAATCAGAAATCCTAAACTAGTTTAACAAACTAACCTAGACTGAGAACAAATAACGTAAAAGAGATGGGGGTTTGTGCAACTTCTAAAAAACTAATTGAGACTTAAACTAATTAACCAACTATAACTAAAGACTAACTACTGAAAAACTAATTGAACTAACACTGGAATTGTGAAATGGATACTAACTCCAAACAGGAAAACTGATACACCTAGGTTGAGAATCAAAAGTGTGATAAGTGATGACTTGGACTGACTTGTGAAGGATGAAGACTAGGATCTTAAGAAACAAACCTATAATGACCTAATGGGACCCAGATCAGATACCAGGTAACACCAATGGAAATCCTAAGAATGTTATGTATGCACTAGTCTACCAGGTCACCTTTCGGATTTTCCCGATATGCAATTGCACTCAAACGTGTGGATCACCTCCCAGATTTCTCCACCCGCGTGTATCTTAAGACACTAGAGAGTTGTAAAGTTGACTACTTTGACACGAATTGACACAAACACTAAGGAAATCAAAGACAACTCCCTCCGGGGTCGTTTAACTCAAATTACCAAAGTGAAATAGACCAACCATCTAACCTACCACCTCTCGGATTTCTAGGCTAGGTCACAGACAAGTATAACAATCCTTAATGATGTCAATCCTATGGAAAGTGATCATCAATTCATAAACTAACCTAAAACACAAGTAGTAGGCCTAACATGCAATCTATTGATGGAAAGACATTCCTAGACTCATGTGGATCTAACATTCATCAAGAACCATTATTCAAACATGCATACATCATCAAAGATCAACAATACAACTGGATACAAAGCATAATATCATCCATAATCACAAATCAAGTCCAAATCACCATAAAGATCACAACTTTATCATCTCAAACCTAGGCATAACCAATATCTAGCCAACAATCCTCATAACAGAAACAAAAAGTACTGAAATATGTCTAACAACATGCTAAACTACTTATTACAATAACAAAATAAGATAATAAGATAGATTACTCAAGATCTTCCTTGTTTCTTCACTCCAAAAGCTCTAATCAATCCCCAAATGTAACAACCAAGCCCCAAATGTAACAACCATTATTAATCAGGCATTTATTCCTCTAAGATTAATTTACTTTAGAACAAGGGTTATTAAAACAAAACCTTGGCAATATTTTTTTGATACAATAATCTAAGCATACATATTTAACGTACATATATATACACATGTTGTGTTAAAGGACAATACATGCATACAATCTTGCATGCATATGTGAAGTACACATATACACACAATTAAAGATATAACTAGACATCCCTATGTGATCTAAAACAAAACCATTACCAAAGTAGTGAAACGTGCTCACCCTCGAGTTTAAACCTCGAATGTTCATTCCAAACCAAGAACCCGCAACAACACCCGGTGTGAACCATTCTTTTTATCAATCGAACACTACAAATATATATGTAAGTAACAAACATCAAATGATCAAGGAGAATCATTATTATCAAAAACCTTTAAGAAAACCACAAGAAATTAGAAGATGGCATCTAATAATTCTAGAAATAGGACACCCCTTCCTTGTTGTCTTGGTAGCAGCCGAGGCCACAAACAGCCAAGGGATCGACCCTTGGAGAGCCATATGGAGCCACAAACCTGCATTCATGATTGCCACCCTAAGCATTAGCACTCAAGGAAAACCTAGGATTAGATGGATTAGGATCAAGGGAGTACTAAGGAAATATTACAATGTCCCATCCCCTCAACCTAAGACCTAGAAAGGGCTGAGAAAACCCTGCAATTCAGTCATTTAGGAGGAGTACAAGCATCATATCACAAGTAACCAAGCTTCAAAAGGAGAGTTCAATTCCAACCCAATCGGTTTCCCCCTATTTCAGCTCCTAAAACCAACTCTTGATCCCTATAAATACCCTCCTTATGCTGATCAATCAACCCAAACCAACAAACTCTCATCCTCTCTCCCTCTACACCCTTCGGCTCCAGCTTCAGCACCTTCCTGCTGATTCTCTCGGCTGAAGATAAAACAACTCCAACTTCTTTTTCCTCCTTCTATTTTCTGCAAACACAACCACATTCCAGCCTCGAGGATCCCTCGCAACAGCCTCAACAGAAGCAGAAAGCCAGCAGCCCTTAGCCGAGCACCATCCAGCAGTTTCTGAGGCCACCAACTCTCAGCTCTCAGCCTCTCTCGACACTGCAGTGGACCGGTTCCAGCCTCGGGTGCCATTCTAGCTTCCTCCTCATCATCTTAGCAAGTTGTCCGCCCAACCTTGCTTACTTAAGGTTAGTCTAAACATCAACTGTAACATCACTGTACTTCCGGTCGTCCGTACATCCGTACGATTGTACTGTTACGATCTGAGATTTATTATTATTAATGATAATGGATTATTTACTGATATTATTAATGATTATCACTGTTACTGGTATACATGTTTAGAACATATTATACGCGTAAACCATGGGAAGTTTAGTTGTAACTCAACTAAACAGAACCAGAGAGTTTATCGCAGTTATATTGTTGAGGATTATGGATTTGGTTTGGAAATGAAAAGGGGATTTAAATTGGTTGTTGTTTGGTTACTAAACATAGTCAAGGACACATGGTCATGGTTTATCGAAATAGCGGTGGGACGGTGGCTAGGGCAGTTGCGACTGACCCTTACATATGCCCTATACATATGCATATTTCGGTCTATCATGGATGTGTCAGTGACTAGGGTTTAGTGGGTTTTGGTTTGGGAATGATAATATTAAAGTTAATAAATAATGGGAATTTATTTCGCGAAGTGAGGTTGCGAACACTACTTAAACGCGAATGTTGATTCAGAAATATTAACTTAATAATGTATTCGCGTGAGTGATGATTCACACGAATATAATTATTAAAAATAATATACTGAAACTATATTCCATAAACTATAAATCAAATCGAAATACGATACGAGCATCGGATTCGCAAAGGTGACGATCTTTACGAATACGTACGCGAGTAACGCGTTTCGACGAGATAATTGAATAATATCTAATGATATTAAATTTATAAAAGAAATATAAAAACGTTTATTAGGAATCACAACCTAAAATAAATTGGAATACATTAATTTATTAAATAATTGATTTAACGAAAATAAACGGAAACCGTTTTTACGAAACGATTTACTTAAAATCACTTTATTGAACGAAATCTATTTATTTAAACATTTTACATTTTAAATGTGTTTTACGATAAAAATCGATCGTTTATAATATTTTATCGCGATAAAAACGAGACCGGACGCGTGGCGACAATACGCGATATAAGGAAAAGTTCTCCCTCTTCCTTCTCACTTTTCACCTACATTTTTCTCTCTCTAACCTTCATTTTCGTCCAAGATTTCTCTCTAACTTCTCTCTAAGGTAACTTCTTCGTTCCTTGACGAAATCGCGAGATCTCGGAGCCTAAACGACCGGGGAATCAAGGAGAACAAGGAAGTACAAGAAAATCTCACGTTTGGTCGACAAAACAAGGTAAATCTGAAGTGTTTTTCACGGTTTTGTTGTGACTCTCGAATCTTACAACTTGTTGATGCATAACCGAACTAAATGATTAGAAATACTTAGTTAAACGTTTGGGATAGCATGCGACAGCCCTAGGGCAGATCTGTAGCTAGAAATGGGAAAGAATGATGATGAGAAGGTGCTGGCTCGTGAACCAGCAGGTAGCCGAACCCTGTGGATAACCAGGGCTGAACCCTTCTTCCAATTGGGTAGCTACATACTCGTCCGAACCTTCTTGGGGCCGACGAACCTTTGGTGGCCAAGCATAATCTAGCCGAACCATTAAGAAGGTGGCGAACCCTACAACTAGCAAACCATTAAGCCGAACCATCTCAGGTCCCCGAACCTTTCTGGAGACCTAACTAGCGAACCCTTGACCCTTACCCTCTATGCCGAACCCTGCATGTGGTGCAGCGAACCTTCGGACAAGGTGGGGCGAGCCTTGCATGGGTGAACCGAACCCTTCTTATGATGTGAGACACGAGCCTTCGTAGGTCACAAACGAACCAAGGGGCTGGCCGAACCTTGGCCAGCCAAAGCCATGAGAATTTCCGAACCTTGGTTAACCTGGCACCGAACCTTGGGGTTGGACGGGGTTTCCCTTGGCCGAAATTAGGCAACCTCTAAGCCAAACCCATTGCCGAACCCTAAGGGCCACGAACCTTAAGGTTCGCTGGTCCTAGGGCTGTTGAACATTAGATTGATCGAGCTAAGAGGGAGGGGGTATAAGAACATGAGTTACATGGAACATGAAATTCATGATATAAGTATGCATGCATGGAAAAACTAGGGTTATCATGTTTTTAATAAGAACAAGGTTTTCAAATTAATACTTTATGGACTTTGGAAAGTGGCAAAGGAGACTTAAGATCTTAGTGTTAGACTTAAACAAATTTTACAACTTGAGCCATGATGTATCACTAATGAGATGTTCATGCATGCAACTACGAAGATATATATATATAAGTTATTAAAGATAAAACATTTACAATTCATACATCTTTGATAGGTTATGTGAAAGATCATCATATGTAGGATAATTCACACTAATAAATTTGAAATTTTCTTTATGAGGAAATTGATGATAGAAGCTTAAGTGTAACAACCTAACTTAGAATAAATAAACTAAGTTAATTAACACTTGAGAATTTAATGTAAATACTTATGAACACAAACACGTATAAATTACAGATTTTTGAGTTACTTGAGTTCGTATACGCGAGCGCGCATTTCACGAAGATAATTATCCTAAGGACTCAGGTGAGTTCTCATAACCTCCCTTTCTTTAAACTGTTTTTGTTTTAAAACTCGGAGGTGAAACATGTATACCGGTTTAAATATTATTCTGATAACACAAGGATAATACCTGTTTATCATTATGATATTCACTAATATGAATTAGTATTATTATGGATTATCACTGATTATTATACATCCGTGTAAACATTGTTATTGACTTCGGTCGATAACAAAGGTTACATGTATTGTCACATACTCCGTGAATCATTGCCTTTGACTTCGGTTAATTGCTTTGACTTCATGTATTGTCACGTGGATGATTTCCACATCCGTGAATCATTGCCTTTGACTTCGGTTAATTGCTTTGACTTCATGTATTGTCACGTGGTTAGCGACCACTCCATGGATCATGTTTTTAACTTATGTTAATCACATAATGACCATGTATAGTCACGAACATTATTTGAAAATATTGATGCTGAGATTGGTTGATTGGTTTGTGGTTTGATTATCTATTATTGACTACGATTTATTTATGATTGATTATGACTGATTGGTTATGTGATTATGTGTTTGTGTATGTGATTGATTATTGAGTTTGGGAAATTGTTGGATTATCTCATACAGGTATTATTGTGGATTTCTCAGAAAATCATAAGTATTTATGCGCGTTTTATCTAAACTTTTTATAAAACCATTTTCCAACTTAAACTTCTAAATTCATTTTATAAAACTTTTTAAGTATAAAAACTTATGATTACTCACCAACTATTTTGTAGTTGACACTTGATTTCTTACATGTTTCAGGTGATGGAGACAAGTAGGATGAAGAGGGTGATCTCTTCTATTTTGGACATCATCATATAGAATCTTGGACTTAGCTAAATAACTAAATATCTAGCGATTAGAATTTAGTTAGATAGCTAAATCTCTTTTGTATTTGTTGTAACTATTTCATGATGAACATGATTTTTGTGTAATTAATATGGTTGATTGATTGATATATGATGATTGGATTTAGATGCACACGAGCTTTTGAACAATCTACACATCCCTCGTGGCATCCCGACGTTTCCGCCATCGGTCGAGGTGTTACATCAACTAAAGTCCTTTAGGACAACCTCTACTTAACAATAAGTAAGGAAGAAATCGGTGAACGGGTCCTTAAAAACTTCCAACTAACAACTCAAACACATTAAATGTAGAACAAACAAGCTAGCACAACCTATGGTTATTAGGACCTGATAACCAAGCTACGGCCATGCATGAAGATGCACATGCATGGGCTAGTAAAAGCTAAAGACTCCTACTTAACTTTTGAAAGCATGAACTCATAATTATACATATGTATATGTACGGGTAAAGGGGGCCGAACACAAGGACCATACAAGAAAAGCAATGCAAGTCTTGGGATCATTTGAATAAGAGTATGTTAATACAAAACTATTACAACCACAACCATGCATACATGCATGTACGGGCTATTTAAAGAGAAGAGGGGAAGGAACCGAATATAATAGGCATGAAGAGATATTATGTGCACAATTATTTTGCCCAAGTTTTATACTATGTTAAGGTTTAAGAACCATTTTTGAATACAATAAAAACCAATACTATACGCCAAGAATCGATGGGATTAGTTTTAATTTAAAGAATTAAAATGAACCTTAAAATATCAAGGTAACACGTTTTGCAAAGGCTAAATAATGAAAAGCATACAAGTTGTAATAAGAAATTAAAATATGATGAGTTAATCTTTGAAGACCAAGTCTAGGCCAAGGAATGATTTAACATCGGCTTTTGGTGATTTAAGCTTGGGAGATTGTACCTATAATATCAACGCCATGAATGAAATGCATATATTAACTTATAAATATCTTTTGATACAATAAAAATGTTCAAAGAACACAAACATGAGATATAAACACATGGGATAACTAGAATTCACGAAACCATGAATGTTGATATGGAACTTGGAATATTGTAGGGATTGTGTAGTGAAGGCCTACAACACCTCCGAATCTCAGTTTCTATCACCACAAATTGACAGTGAGTTTCACAACCCCTTTTATACTATGTATGTTATTGTTAAAACACGAGTTTGTCGGATGTAGTTTCATAAGGTTGTTATTCTATTGTAAATCCCTTTTATATATGCCTAGACACCACCATTAACTCATGGGTATGAGCCAGGGGATATATTGGATAGTACTATTGTCACACCCCGGGACGGCGGGGTAGAATCGGATTATCCCCGTCGGGCGGAAGGTTCCCGGGGCGCGATATCGTGAGTGATAATCGGGTTGATCAGATTGTTTACATAGCATCATTGTTAAGAATAACTAAAGCACAATTAGCATTAAACTAGGATTACAAAGTTAAATTACAATATCAATGTTTGATAATTTAACTAAGTAAACCTATCCAAACGAATCAAATGTTTCTATCTTGTATCTGTACAAGATATCAAAAGAGATTCGTATTAACTACAAAAGATGTGCTTTCAAAAGTCTGCTAGGTCCTCTAGTTGGGCTGCCTAGCATGCAAATCCTGAGCCTTAGTTTATACTTGTGCATCACCTGAGAAAACATGTAAGAAAACAAAGTCAACACAATGGTTGGTGAGTTCATGTAGTTTATAAGTTTAAATAGCTTTAACAAAACTCCTTTCGGTAAAACCTTAATCTTATTAACTCCACATGTAATATCCAAATCGGTATGCTTATATATAGGGCATACCCCTGGGTCGAGCCTACAACCCGCCCAGACGCCATCCCACCACATACTAATCCGGATATGACACTGTTGTTAATAATAATTAAGCCTTTTACTACCCTTAAATCTCGTTTCCCCATCATAGATTAAGCAATTTGTTTGTAAGTTTACCCATAGCATCCGTGAGTTTAGCTTGAGAGTCACCAGAATGGACAACTGAATGCCCGAAGGAATCCAGTATCAATCCATACCAGTTCTATGTGAAAATTAGAAACATAGGGGGAGATAGAGGATTCCCATGATGACACAAAGTCAACTAAGGATCACCAATATCGTCTAGTTACTGTTCACGTGTGTAAATAGTTTTGGGAAACACTGCATGGCAAGCACTGAGAGACCATCAGTCCGTTTCCTCGTTTAAGACCATGAAGGACACCCTATGGCAAGCACTGAGAGACCATAGTAGATGCCTTATAGTCCCGACAGTGAAGAACACATGAAGGCAAGCACTGAGAGACCAACTATTGTTCTTCAAGTCCCGACTAGGAAGAACACCTGAAGGCAAGCACTGAGAGACCAACTATTGTTCTTCCATAGTCAATAGTTTTAGCATACAAATAGACCAGCATTTACGTAACTTGTGCACAAGTACTAGCTTCACAACCGGTAAGGCAAGCACCGAGAGGCCAAACCGTTGTTTGAGCATGGCAATCACATAGCATTCAAGAGTTTATAGTATCCATAGCTTCAAGTATTCAATATGTATGTATGTATGTATGTATGTTTGTATTTAGTATTCCCATAGCATCATTAGCATTTAGTGTTGACATCAGTATCTAGCATAAACCCATAGCATTTACTTGTAGCATAATTTCATAGCATTAGCATGAAGCATAACCCGTAGCATTAATTTGTAGCTTAAACCCGTAGTATTAGCATTTAGTTTAACCCGTAGCATTAGTATTTAGCATAACTCATATCATTAGTTTGTAGCATAGCCTCATAGCATTAGCATCCACAATAGCATCATCAGATAGTAAATACCCTTAGCACTTGGTATTAACACATAGCTTTAGTATTAGCAAGTAGCTTATGCCTTTAGCACTTGGCATATCAAATAGTATTAGTTTGGATAGTGAACTTATGCCTTTAGCACTTGGCATAATCAATTAGTATTAGTTTGAATAGTGAACTTATGCCTTTAGCACTTGGCATAATTTAGATATACAAATCGTATAAAAGCATTTTTGTTAAATTTAAAACATTTGTTTTAAAATGTATAACATGCTTCTCAGTCCCGAGTTAAAATCAAAATAGTTTGAAAAGGGACAATGAACTCACCTTGTAGTTGTTGTAGTTGACTTAGCCTAACACAAGAATGCACGCGCTCTTTGTTTGTACTTGTTGTGTTCACGATCCTGTGTTGATTTCATGTTGTTTATAACTTGTAAGTACAAGTTGTATGTGTTTGAGCGTGTGTGTGTAGGTGTTAGCCCTAGAGTTGGCTAACACACGTAAGTCTCGGTCATCATTCGGCCTCGTTTGTTTGTCAAGGTTCTTAATATGTTTAACCCAAATAAGTTTTATTTACATTCCTTGTAATTTGTTTCATATTCAATTTAAATAAGTGCCACAATAAGTAGACTCTAAGTATAAAGTCATGTTTAGGTGTGAAAACTTTGCATAAAATCCTTGTAATGCCTTAAAATAACCATGATTTCCTTAACCCTTTTGATAAAAGTCTCTTGATGTTATGTACTTGTTAACATTCTTGGGCCAAGTAGGCCGAACGCTTAACATGGGCCGATTGATTATGTGGGCTAAGTATATGGGCCGAATTAGTCTAGTTGGGCATTCAAGTGACAATGATTCACCACTTAGTTCCTTGGGCCAAACCACAACCATTGGGCCGAATAACTAGGCTGAAACTGAAATCTGGGCCAACTGAAGGGTGGGCCTATATGTGAGTTGAACAGGGAATCTGTGGGCCAAAGTTGCAGGCTGCTGGGCCGGTTATATCCTTTGGGCCGAGAAGGGATTTCCTGGGCCAACACAGCCCTTTGGGCCTAATTACTTTGATTGGGCCTGCAGACTGTTATTGGGCCAGGATAGTCGCCATGGGCTAGCAAAATGAGAGATGGTTTGCATAGGTGGCCAAACAAAAGTGTTGGGCCAATTGGATTATGTCCTGGGCCAAACAACTTAGTTGGGTTGCATGACTGGGCCTTGAGATATCGTTGGGTTTAGAATAATTGTTGTCCGACTGGTTTGCTTGGCCGGCCGACTGTAGCTGTCGAATAGTATCATTCTAAACAAACAAGTGGTGATGACCAGAGATGCATGGTCGAATGACAGGTAGCGAATGGTGACAGTCGAATGAAGGTGGTCGAATGAAATGCATGGGCGAATGAAGGTAACTGAATGTGAGCTGTCGAATGGGACTAGTTGATTTGGCGAATGGGGTGGCGAAGGGTGGCAGCCGACAAATGAGGGTGGTCGAATGGAGCCATTCGACAGGCTGGTTGGTTCAGCGGTTCTGTGGCCATTCGGCAGTTGGGTCTCATTCGGCTGACTGTAGGCCTGCTTCGGCCGGCCGCCGTCCAGTTGGTTCCCCCCGACCAAGTGGCGGTCTCCGGTGGTGGTGTGTTGCAGGGATGTGTTTTCTAAGGTGTAGGACTCGAAGAAGATGGTGTGGTGCCGGTTTAGAGATGGCTTAACAAAAAGGGTTACGAAAACCCTAATTTTCGAATACTTTTCAGCTCATTACCTAAAATTTCAGTGGATATCCCGCTAGATCGGCTGTACTTTCAGATAGAGGGGATTAAGATCTTCGTTTGGGTTCAAGAATGGCTCGATGTCGTTGAGTTTTGAGGAAGTTATGAGCTTTTGAAGTTCAAAAATGGTGATGGAGGCTAGAATCCGGATTAGGGTTTGCAAGTGGGGAAGAAGGAGTAGAAATGAGCTAATTTGACTCATTAAGGGTATTTATACCCCGAGTGGATTCGGGTTCATTTTCGTTGCTCGGTTCGAGTTTTCGTTACGTTTCCGGAACGCAACGCGCGTTTTTCGTCGTTTAAACAAAAGGGTTATTTTATGACATTTAAAATACAAATATATTTTTAGAAATTATTTTAAATATCATTATGTTAATTTATTTATCGGATTCCGTTATGTTACGCGTTTCGTTTATTTTCATTTATGATGAGTTTCAAAATTGTAAAATAGGAAATATTTTGTTTCCTTGAATTTATGATCGTTCGTATCTTTCATCGTTTTAGTTTTCGTTTCGTCAGAACACGACGATGGTTTTGGTTTCTGATTCTTGTTTTCTACTGTTAAGTTATTGTTTCAGAACGTTAAACTATCAGAATCATTCGTACAGATCGTCACCTATACGGATAACTCATCGGTTTAGCATTCCGCAACAACAACTGTTATAGTTTTGTTTTGTTTAACATCACATACGTTTACACCAAAGCATATCACATCAAATATTTCTGTTGCAACGCTGTGTTGTCTGACATGTTTTCTGACTGTTAAATCCTAAGATTTTAGTCAGGTTCAGACAGTCGTTTAATAGTTTCATGTTAAATCCATATGCATCAATAGTATGAACATAGTTTCCCGTAATGTGTACCTGAATTACTGTTCGTGTTTACTGTTGCGATCACTGTTCCGGAACGCGTCCGGCACTGATGTTACAGTCTCCCCTTGTTAGAGAAATTTCGTCCCGAAATTTAAGCATTGTTATCGGGTACAGCTTCCTATGCAAACAGTTGGGGATACTTGAGCTTCATGCTGTCTTCGCGTTCCCAAGTAAATTCGGGTCCGCGCTTTGAGTTCCAACAAACCTTTACGATAGGAATACGACTTCGCCTTAGTTGGTTAACCTTGCGATCCATAATCTCTAAAGGTTCTTCGACAAAACGTAAGTGTTCATCCAATTGAATTTCTTCAATTGGTATGATAAGAGTTTCATCAGCAAGGCATTTCTTCAAGTTTGAGACGTGAAACACGTCATGTACACCACTAAGTTCATCGGGTAGTCTTAGTCTGTACGCCACAGGACCGATACGTTCAACAATCTCGAACGGTCCCACGTACCGTGGTGTTAGTTTGCCTTTCTTTGCGAATCGAACTACGCCCTTCCATGGGGAAACCTTCAACATGACACGGTCTCCCACTTGGAATTCCAACGGCTTACGCCGTTTATCGGCATAACTCTTTTGTCTACTTCGTGTTGCTTGTAGCCTTTGTTGTATCTGAGCAATCTTGTCTGTAGTTTCTTGTATAAGTTCTGGCCCGGTTATACGATTATCTCCCACTTCCGTCCAACAGATCGGTGATCGACACTTGCGACCATAGAGAGCCTCGAATGGTGCACATCCGATGCTACTATGATAGCTGTTGTTGTAGGAGAATTCAATTAGTGGCAAATGAGAATCCCAGTTACCACCAAAGTCTAGAACACAAGTTCTCAACATATCCTCCAGGGTCTGAATAGTACGTTCGCTTTGACCATCCGTTTGTGGATGATAAGCTGTACTCAAATTCAATTGCGTCCCCAGAGATTTCTGCAATGATTGCCAGAACCTTGATGTAAATCTGCTATCACGATCTGAAATGATAGACAATGGCACACCATGGCGTACCACTATCTCGTTGATGTAGAGCTTCGCTAGTTTATCCATCGTGTACGTTTCTCGCATTGGTAAGAAATGAGCAGACTTAGTTAATCGATCAACGATAACCCAAATGGTATCATGTCCACTGGAAGTGCGAGGTAGCTTGGTAACAAAGTCCATAGCTATTTGTTCCCACTTCCAAAGTGGAATTTCAGGCTGTTCCAGTAAACCTGACGGTTTCTGGTGTTCTGCCTTCACCTTAGCACACGTAAGACACCGACCAACGTACTCAGCTATGTCTTTCTTCATACCCGGCCACCAATAAAATGCACGTAAGTCTTGATACATCTTATCAGCACCGGGATGCACAGAGTACTTGGTCTTATGCGCTTTATCAAAAATAAGTTTCCTTAACTCATCTACTGCAGGGATCCATACGCGATCCTTGAAGTAAACAAGTCCATCAGGTTTCGTTTCCAAATGTTTCTCCACTCCACAATCGAGTTCTTTCTTCAGGTTTCCCGTTCAACAACCTCCTGTTGTGCTTGCATAATCTTGTCATGTAAGCTTGTCTGCACAGTCATTCCCATTGCTCTAACGCGCAAGGGTTTGACTCGTTCCTTTCGACTCAAGGCATCCGCTACAACGTTTGCCTTGCCCGGATGATACTTGATTACACAATCATAGTCATTCAGCAGCTCAACCCAACGTCGCTGCCGCATGTTGAGTTCCTTCTGATCAAATATGTGTTGCAGACTTTTGTGATCAGTAAATATGGTACACTTGGTGCTGTATAGATAATGTCTCCAGATCTTTAGAGCAAACACCACTGCTCCCAATTCCAAATCATGAGTAGTGTAATTCTTCTCATGAACCTTTAGTTGTCTAGAGGCATACGCAATCACTTTGTCTCGCTGTATAAGTACACAGCCAAGTCCCTGATGTGATGCATCACAGTACACTACAAAGTCATCACAACCATCTGGGAGAGATAAGATCGGAGCATCACATAGCTTTTGCTTCAAAGTCTGAAAGGCTTCTTCTTGCTTTTGTTCCCAAACAAACGGTTCGCTCTTCTGTGTTAGTTTCGTGAGTGGCAGAGCTATCTTAGAAAAGTTCGAGATGAACCTCCTGTAATAGCCTGCTAATCCTAGAAAAGAACGTATCTCCGTCGGTGTCTTCGGAGTGTCCCAATCTTTTATTGCCTCGATCTTGGCAGGATCAACATGTATTCCCTCACTGTTAACAACATGGCCTAGGAATTGAACCTCCTTTAACCAAAACTCACACTTAGAGAATTTGGCATAAAGCTTCTCTTCCTTTAACAGTTTCAAGATCGTTCTGAGATGTTGCTCATGCTCGGTTTTGCTTTTAGAATAAATCAATATGTCATCAATGAAAACAATAACAAATTGATCCAAGTACGGTTTACACACACGGTTCATGAGATCCATGAAAACCGCAGGTGCATTCGTCAACCCAAAAGGCATCACCATGAACTCGTAATGCCCGTATCTGGTACGAAACGCCGTCTTCGGTATGTCTTCATCTTGGACTCTGAGCTGATGGTATCCGGACCGTAAATCAATCTTCGAAAAATACTGGGCTCCTTGTAGTTGGTCAAACAAATCATCAATTCTCGGTAATGGATACCGATTCTTGATGGTTAGTTTGTTTAGCTCCCTGTAGTCTATGCACATACGAAAGGATCCATCCTTCTTCTTCACGAACAAAACCGGAGCTCCCCAAGGTGAGTAACTCGGTCGGATGAAACCTTTATCAAGTAACTCCTGTAACTGATTTGACAATTCCTGCATCTCTGAAGGTGCTAATCTGTAAGGAGATTTAGCAACAGGTGTTGCTCCAGGAATCAGGTCAATACAAAACTCTACCGGTCGCATAGGTGGCAAACCTGGTAGATCTTCAGGGAACACTTCAGGGTATTCCTTTACTATTGGCACGTCTTGAATTGTCTTCTTGTCTTTTTGTTTCTCCACCACGTGAGCCAAGAAAGCTATACATTTCTTTTGTAGACACTTACGCGCTTTTATGCATGATATGATCTTTACGTTTCTCTTTGCTTGATCCCCGCGAACTTCCAATACACGATCATTCGTCACTGGAATCCGAAGTAGCTTTTCAGAACAGATGACTTCAACTCTATTGAGTGATAGCCAATCCATTCCCACAATGATGTCGAAACTGCCCAGCTCCATCGGTATCAAATCGATGGCAAATGTATGATCAATAAGTGTAAGTGGGCAGTTCCTAAGTATAGTGCTAGCTGTGATCTGTTTCCCATTCGCTACCTCGATGATATAAGAGGAGTCTAAAGTTTCCTCAGTCAGATTAAGTTGACGTGTAAAGTCAGATGAAATAAAACTCTGATCTGCACCAGTATCAAATAAAATAGATGCATAAGAGTCATGTATAAGAAATGTACCGGTGACCACGTTAGGGTCTTGGCGTGCTGCGTTGGCTCCAATCACAAAAGCCCTTCCACGTGGTGCTTGGGCTCCCTGTTGCACTCGCTTAGGACACTCTCTGGAGAAATGGCCTAATTCTCCACAGTTATAGCATCCCCTGTTGTTGTTGTTGTTATTGCCCGGTCTTGGTGGTGGAGGAAGTGCTACAGCAGCATTGTTTGTAACTTGAGTTGTTGGAGCACGGCATTGTTGAGCTCGGTGACCTAGTCGGCCACAGTTGTTGCATTTCCTGCATTGCGCCGTGACAGGATGATGAAATTTGCATTGTGCACACTGAGGATGCGGTCCCACATAGTTCTTGGGTGCAACTTGAGCAGGTGCTGCAGTAACTTGTTGTAGTGGGGTGGCCATCATATAATTCTTGACGACCTTTTGCTTTTTCTTCTGGTGGTGCTCAGGCTTCTTTGAAGTTACTTCCTTAGCTTTTCCCGAGTCCTCTTTCAAAACCCCAGACTTTACCATTACTTTAGTAAGCTTGGCTGAAAGAGAGATAGCTGACTCTAGTGTAGCAGGATATGCAGCCAGCACGATACTTTGAATACAGGAGGGTAATCCTGCTACATATCGATCGATCAGCTTTTCCAGTGTCGGTACCATTTCTGGCACAAGAGCTACCAGTTCATGATAGCGATTGGTATAGGTCATATGATCGTCTCCCTTCATCACATGGTTCGAGAGCTCAACCTCTAGTTGCTGCAGTTCATGTTTCGGACAGAACTCATTCCTCAGAAGGAGTTTAAATTCTGCCTAGGGCATTGTCATTGCTTCATCTCTTCCCTTAGCCCTGATCTGAGCATTCCACCATGTTAAAGCTCGCTTGCTAAATGACCCAGCGGCATAGCGAACTTTGTGGTGTTCTGGACAACTGCTAATGTCCAAGGTATTCTCCATTTTCTCTAGCCATTGGATCAGTCCAACATCTCCTTCGACTCCAGTAAAACTTGGTGGTTTGCACCCTACAAAGGACTTGTAGGAGTAGTCTGAAATATGACTAGTGTTTCCACTAGCTTCCCCAGTTGTATGACCAGAAGTGTTGCCATGTCCCTGAATCCGGTTTATCATCTCCGGGATGACATATTTCAGTTGACTCGTCAGTTGAGTACTCAGCAGTGTCGCCAAAGCGATAGTAGCAGGATCAATAACCGGTCCCGTAGTAGTGTTCGGAGGAGGACTATGTGGAGGAGGAGGAGGAGGTGGCGGTGGCGGTGGTGAATCTGCAGGTGAGGGTGTAGAAGAGTGGTGCAGAAGTCTGAGTAGTAGGCTGTTTTCTTGGCGGCATTATGATCATAACCAAAAGAATTTGGTTAGTGCAGTGATCGAATGCAGAAAACATAATGCAAACATACTCCTAAGTTCTCTACATGAGGGTCCCTAAGTTATAGTCTAGGCCAAACCATTTAAGTAAATGACCTATTATTCTCTATAACCTTGAGCTCTGATACCAATCTGTCACACCCCGGGACGGCGGGGTAGGATCGGATTATCCCCGTCGGGCGGAAGGTTCCCGGGGCGCGATATCGTGAGTGATAATCGGGTTGATCAGATTGTTTACATAGCATCATTGTTAAGAATAACTAAAGCACAATTAGCATTAAATTAGGATTACAAAGTTAAATTACAATATCAATGTTTGATAATTTAACTAAGTAAACCTATCCAAACGAATCAAATGTTTCTATCTTGTATCTGTACAAGATATCAAAAGAGATTCGTATTAACTACAAAAGATGTGCTTTCAAAAGTCTGCTAGGTCCTCTAGTTGGGCTGCCTAGCATGCAAATCCTGAGCCTTAGTTTATACCTGTGCATCACCTGAGAAAACATGTAAGAAAACAAAGTCAACACAATGGTTGGTGAGTTCATGTAGTTTATAAGTTTAAATAGCTTTAACAAAACTCCTTTCGGTAAAACCTTAATCTTATTAACTCCAATGTAATATCCAAATCGGTATGCTTATATATAGGGCATACCCCTGGGTCGAGCCTACAACCCGCCCAGACGCCATCCCACCACATACTAATCCGGATATGACACTGTTGTTAATAATAATTAAGCCTTTTACTACCCTTAAATCTCGTTTCCCCATCATAGATTAAGCAATTTGTTTGTAAGTTTACCCATAGCATCCGTGAGTTTAGCTTGAGAGTCACCAGAATGGACAACTGAATGCCCGAAGGAATCCAGTATCAATCCATACCAGTTCTATGTGAAAATTAGAAACATAGGGGGAGATAGAGGATTCCCATGATGACACAAAGTCAACTAAGGATCACCAATATCGTCTAGTTACTGTTCACGTGTGTAAATAGTTTTGGGAAACACTGCATGGCAAGCACTGAGAGACCATCAGTCCGTTTCCTTGTTTAAGACCATGAAGGACACCCTATGGCAAGCACTGAGAGACCATAGTAGATGCCTTCTAGTCCCGACAGTGAAGAACACATGAAGGCAAGCACTGAGAGACCAACTATTGTTCTTCAAGTCCCGACTAGGAAGAACACCTGAAGGCAAGCACTGAGAGACCAACTATTGTTCTTCCATAGTCAATAGTTTTAGCATACAAATAGACCAGCATTTACGTAACTTGTGCACAAGTACTAGCTTCACAACCGGTAAGGCAAGCACCGAGAGGCCAAACCGTTGTTTGAGCATGGCAATCACATAGCATTCAAGAGTTTATAGTATCCATAGCTTCAAGTATTCAATGTATGTATGTATGTATGTATGTATGTATGTTTGTATTTAGTATTCCCATAGCATCATAGCATCATTAGCATTTAGTGTTGACATCAGTATCTAGCATAAACCCATAGCATTTACTTGTAGCATAATTTCATAGCATTAGCATGAAGCATAACCCGTAGCATTAATTTGTAGCTTAAACCCGTAGTATTAGCATTTAGTTTAACCCGTAGCATTAGTATTTAGCATAACTCATATCATTAGTTTGTAGCATAGCCTCATAGCATTAGCATCCACAATAGCATCATCAGATAGTAAATACCCTTAGCACTTGGTATTAACACATAGCTTTAGTATTAGCAAGTAGCTTATGCCTTTAGCACTTGGCATAATCAAATAGTATTAGTTTGGATAGTGAACTTATGCCTTTAGCACTTGGCATAATCAATTAGTATTAGTTTGAATAGTGAACTTATGCCTTTAGCACTTGGCATAATTTAGATATACAAATCGTATAAAAGCATTTTTGTTAAATTTAAAACATTTGTTTTAAAATGTATAACATGCTTCTCAGTCCCGAGTTAAAATCAAAATAGTTTGAAAAGGGACAATGAACTCACCTTGTAGTTGTTGTAGTTGACTTAGCCTAACACAAGAATGCACGCGCTCTTTGTTTGTACTTGTTGTGTTCACGATCCTGTGTTGATTTCACGTTGTTTATAACTTGTAAGTATAAGTTGTATGTGTTTGAGCGTGTGTGTGTAGGTGTTAGCCCTAGAGTTGGCTAACACACGTAAGTCTCGGTCATCATTCGGCCTCGTTTGTTTGTCAAGGTTCTTAATATGTTTAACCCAAATAAGTTTTATTTACATTCCTTGTAATTTGTTTCATATTCAATTTAAATAAGTGCCACAATAAGCAGACTCTAAGTATAAAGTCATGTTTAGGTGTGAAAACTTTGCATAAAATCCTTGTAATGCCTTAAAATAACCATGATTTCCTTAACCCTTTTGATAAAAGTCTCTTGATGTTATGTACTTGTTAACATTCTTGGGCCAACTAGGCCGAACGCTTAACATGGGCCGATTGATTATGTGGGCTAAGTATATGGGCCGAATTAGTCTAGTTGGGCATTCAAGTGACAATGATTCAACCACTTAGTTCCTTGGGCCAAACCACAACCATTGGGCCGAATAACTGGGTTGAAACTGAAATCTGGGCCAACTGAAGGGTGGGCCTATATGTGAGTTTATGGGCTGAATACGTCATAAGGCCAAAACAATTGTTATTGGGCCGAACAAGGTATGGTCCAAACAGGTATTTGAACAGGGAATCTGTGGGCCAAAGTTGCAGGCTGCTGGGCCGGTTATATCCTTTGGGCCGAGAAGGGATTTCCTAGGCCAACACAGCCCTTTGGGCCTAATTAGTTTGATTGGGCCTGCAGACTGTTATTGGGCCAGGATAGTCACCATGGGCTAGCAAAATGAGAGATGGTTTGCATAGGTGGCCAAACAAAAGTGTTGGGCCAATTGGATTATGTCCTGGGCCAAACAACTTAGTTGGGTTGCATGACTGGGCCTTGAGATATCGTTGGGTTTAGAATAATTGTTGTCCGACTGGTTTGCTTGGCCGGCCGACTGTAGCTGTCGAATAGTATCATTCTAAACAAACAAGTGGTGATGACCAGAGATGCATGGTCGAATGACAGGTAGCGAATGGTGACAGTCGAATGAAGGTGGTCGAATGAAATGCATGGGCGAATGAAGGTAACCGAATGTGAGCTGTCGAATGGGACTAGTTGATTTGGCGAATGGGGTGGCGAAGGGTGGCAGCCGACAAATGAGGGTGGTCGAATGGAGCCATTCGACAGGCTGGTTGGTTCGTTACGTTTCCGGAACGCAACGCGCGTTTTTCGTCGTTTAAACAAAAGGGTTATTTTATGACATTTAAAATACAAATATATTTTTAGAAATTATTTTAAATATCATTATGTTAATTTATTTATCGGATTCCGTTATGTTACGCGTTTCGTTTATTTTCATTTATGATGAGTTTCAAAATTGTAAAATAGGAAATATTTTGTTTCCTTCAATTTATGATCGTTCGTATCTTTCATCGTTTTAGTTTTCGTTTCGTCAGAACGCGTCACCATCGCGCGTATTCGTTCGAATCGTCATTCGAACGCACAAGACGATGGTTTTGCTTTCTGATTCTTGTTTTCTACTGTTAAGTTATTGTTTCATAACGTTAAACTATCAGAATCATTCGTACAGATCGTCACCTATACGGATAACTCATCGGTTTAGCATTCCGCAACAACAACTGTTATAGTTTTGTTTTGTTTAACATCACATACGTTTACACCAAAGCATATCACATCAAATATTTCTGTTGCAACGCTGTGTTGTCTGACATGTTTTCTGACTGTTAAATCCTAAGATTTTAGTCAGGTTCAGACAATCGTTTAATAGTTTCATGTTAAATCCATATGCATCAATAGTATGAACATAGTTTCCCGTAATGTGTACCTGAATTACTGTTCGTGTTTACTGTTGCGATCACTGTTCCGGCACGCGTCCGGCACTGATGTTACAACTATCTTGGTTGACAGCCCATTCACCTATCGGGTGGACTTGCTAGCTACATACACCCAAAGATGAGGCCTATACGGTGGATGAATATGTCTAACTCTATTGAATACTTTGAACTCAGGATGAGTTTGGTGATCATGAGATCATAACACAAGGGCAATAAGTCATAGGTTTGGTTGTGGTCTTATGTAAATTGCATCCTTACTTACTTATGAATACCATATAAAATGATTTACTGATAGCATAACTCTTGGGGAGATATGATGAACCTAAGGATTGATTTTATCTAGTCCTAAACTTGTGTGACTCACCAACATATTGTTGACTATTTTTCTCATGCTTTTCAGGTCATTAAATCAAAACCTGAGGTTGGTGCATGTTTTTGGATATTACTCACGAAGATTCATTATTATAGCCTAGATTATATAGGCCATAATCTTTTGAGAATCTCTAAGTGTTGTAGTAGTTTAACTTAGACAATTGTTGTTGGTTGTTTATTTTGAATTAATGATTAAGTATTGATATGAACCATAAACCTCTTGATTTCCACATCGTCTCACCGCTCGTGATTTCGCCATCGGCGGGGGTGTGACACCAAACACCCAGGGTTAAGCTCCAGCAACTCCAAGGGCGAGATTAGGGTTCCAAGGTGCAGAAGAAGTCCCGAAATCGGCTGCCATCGCGTCCAATTTATAGAGATCATGAAATTAGGGTTTTAGGGCTGATAATGGTGTGCGGCACACCACCTAGCGTAGGTGTGTGAGGCTAGGAGGTGCGCGTGGGACAGAATAGTCGGGCGGCTAAGCTGGCAGGCGCATCGCCTGCGACCATGCATTCTGCCCGGGCGGTGTGCGCAGAATAATAGGAATCAAAGAATGTTCCCAGGCGCACCACCTGGGATGGAAGCAAGGCACGGGGCATACCGCCTAGGGTTAAATTCTTCGTTTTCTTCGCTCGATCAACTGCACTCGATCCCAATGCCTGTTTCCCTTCATTTTCGCTCACCCGGGACATAATCTTGTTCAAAAATAAGGAAATGTAAAAAAGGAACGAAAAACAGCTCAATATGTAAACTGACTCGATTATGTACAAATACGGATGTGTTAAACTAACACATCAGGCACCTGAAACTTAAACGAAATATGCTAGGTTTGTATGACCAAAATTAACTTGAACCTAGAGTTAACCACTAATAACTACCATTTTGCTTGCTAAGTTTATATGACAGAAAAGTGATTTTAACACAATCATATAGAAATCTAATAATTGATTATCGAGATTTCTCTAACAAAGATCACTTGACTCAATCAAGGTAACAAATTGCTGTGAAAACTACATTAAGAATTCAATCTTAAAAATCTTAATGGGTTCATCTTAGGATTCACCCCTAAAATATTAATTGATTCACCATATTGTTTAACTCTTTCGAATAAGTTTTTTCCTACTAATGAGTCTAAGTGCGGTGGTGTAACCCCCGGTTACTATTCAACCATTTTCAAATAATATCAGAGTTGGTCCCAACAAATTTTTCATTTTTAAAACCCTGTTTGACCTTCTTTATTTAACAATATTAAACAAACATCAACATGTCACATATTTTACAGTACTTAATTACATAAGTACGTTTAAACCAAAAGTTAGAAAGTTGCAACAAGGTTTGTTCGTTCGATTCACGATCAGCCTCGATCCCTACAGCCGTGTCCATCATGTTTGACCTACAAACATCACACAATATTTCACATTAGTTCATAAGAACTAAGTAAGTAAACCCCAATGGTTTCGCACAATCAAATGTAAAAATACATTTTTCACAATCAAAATTCAAACTGAGTCATTTCTATTCGAATTGACTCTCACAATGTAATAATATCATATTTGATATTACCAATCATCAACTATTGCTCACAATAGTTTAATCAAAATTACACTATGGTGTTCACATTCCTGCGCTTCCACCATAGCCATTTGTCAGCACCTCTGGCTATTCACCCATTTGTGATATCGTAATTAATTTAAGTCTTGAGATGTTCACCCACCGGTACTTCCATCTAAGACAATTGCTAGCACCTCTAGCTATCCACCATTGTGGAGTCATAAATAATTCAAGTCTTAAGTTGTTCACCCACAAGTATTTCCATCTAAGACAATTGCTAGCACCTCTAGCTATCCACCATTGTGGAATCATAAATAATTCAAGTTTTAAGATGTTCACCCACCGGTACATCCATCTAAGACAATTGCTAGCACCTCTAGCTATCCACCATTGTGAAGTCATAATTATATCAAGTATTAAGATGTTCACCCACCGGTACTTCCATCTAAGACAATTGTCAGCACCTCTGGCTATCCACACATTTGTGGAATCACAATTATATCAATCAAATTACTATGATGTTCACCCATCGGTACTTCCATCATAGAGTTCCCACACTTTCATTCACCAAGGTATTGGATTTATCATAGGTTGTTGAACTTTTATTATTCAACAACGTTCCCCTATCACCAATACCATATTTATCATACAATTTATTCAACAACAAAATTCAATGTTTATTATGTGATGTCATAGTTGTGGGATTACTTACCTTGATCCGATAAGGGATTAGCAACTGCAGGCTCCTTTCCTGCTCTATGACTAATCGTTTGACTTCCACTACCACCACCTAGTTGCAAAATACATATACAACTAGTTTCAACACGTATAGCACATACAATCAAGTTCAACACACTTGACTGATTTGACTTGTTCAAAGTCAACTTATCACATAACTCACTCTATCTTACTACGTTTAGCAAGTTTTAGTCAATTATTACAATTAATCACATTTCATGCCTCTCTTAGGCATTTCATCAATTAATTGATGTTCATTATATTAGTTACGATGTTTAATCACTTCTTTTAATAAAAATTCATTTATGATCATAACTATTAATAATTTTTAACATCAATTTATCACAATTATCATTTAACCCATGGATCATAATCCATATTTCATTTAAAATCATAAACTACCCATTCCTACTAGTTATCACACCATGATATGGGTTTTATAACAACTGGACATTATACCAGCTTTAAAACGAAGATTTCACCATCAAAATATCAAGTTCTTCATTTCTAACAATCCCTAGTTATCAACTAGGCAATAATCAATACCCATAATCATCGTAATACATTCAAAACTAGATTTAATCCCCACAATATTAAACTAGTAGGATAAAACGAATCGTTACCCAATCGAACGGATACTCAGTCGCAAAACAACGATCAGATGTTGCAGATATGTTCTCTGGTACGATCCGTAGGCTTAAACGGCTTCAAATATGAGTTTTAAAACTCAAAATTCCGTCTGTGGTTGAAGAAAATTCGAAAGAAAGAGTTGAAAAACTCTTCTGGAACGAAATCTGATCTTAAAACAATGTTGCCGACTTAAAACCTCCCAGGCGTACCGTCCCGCATGGCAGCTTGGCCCAGGGCGTACCGCGCAAGCCACCAAATTCCCAGATATTTTTCTGGCCCGGCGCGTACCGCCTAGCGAGGACAATTGGTGTACGCCTGGCACCTATTTTCTCAAATTTTTAACTTTTTCTTTGTTTTTTGATTCCGGACAATCCGTAACTCCGTTTCGCGCACGGTTTTCTCCCACGTTCATAATTTCTCACATATTTTCAAATTACAACAATCACAATCGTTCAATTAATGATTATTTCAAATACATTTCATTATTAGAAACCCGGTTGTTACAGGTGGGTTCCCGTGAACCCACTGTTGTCTACCTACATCCGCCCATGAACATATGTTTAAACTTAAACTAAGTCCACTAATCTTATCTTATGTCTTCACCACAATCTTCACCTTAACATGTTACATATATAAAAAAGAGGTTATGGATCAATTATATGAAATGTTGGTGAGTATAACATACAGTTTAAATATTTTTTTAATATAAACGATGCATTGCAATTAGACTCTCTAAAATTAGAATCTAAGCACGTATAATCATGTTTGCATATAAGATGAATACAATAGCAATAAAGTTCTCTCAAACAAGTGTAATACATATAACTTAGCTAAGAGTATCAAGTCTTAAACTAAGACATGCAAAACACAAGTTTGCAATAGATAAAATGTTCTCTCAAACCAGTTTCAGTAGTAGTATAAAACTACTACTTCAACTAAGTCTGAAATTGATAATCATCTCTCAAACAAGTTTCAATACTGGAATAACATATAGTATGTCAATCTTGTTTTCAATAGATAACACATAAATATGAATCATATATTTCACAAAGTAGGCATTCACATAGTAAGAATTCTAACTTAAATAGACCACATGCTTACATCGAACGATTTTGATCATAAGCATTGTTTTTGAATATAGCATATGTAACGTCCCAAAATACTAAAAGTAAAAGAGAGTATGAATATACTCAATTGTCTTAGCTTGTCCAAATGTGTCTTTGATTAAGTTTGGGAATCACACTTCACCATATATTTGTATAAGCATAAAACTAAACCTTATAGCTTAGTCTAAAGGTTTCATGATTTCAACGAATATCTAGTTTGTATTTTTAAAAGAAACATTATATTAATAAATTAATTAAATATTTTCTTTACAAAAGAATTCTTATAATATTAATATAAAACATTATAGTATATACTTATTTTTAAGCTTTATTGTCCTTATTATTCTAACACTCGAATTTTTGTGGTAACTTATTAATTATAAATATATACAACTATGTCACGTAATATTTTTGCGAAATAATTCAAATAAAATATTTTGAAAGTTTCATAAATAATTATTTGGAATTATTATATGAAATTATTCTTATAACTATTTATATAAAGTCTACATTTTTTGTATTAGAATTATAAAAGAATTAAGAGTTTTATTAAAATAGGAATTCTTTATTTAAATAAAAAAATATTTTCATGTTACTTAATATATATATATGTATGTATGTATATATATATATATTCATTTTTTAGAATTTTAGGAATTAAAATTTTGAAAGTTAATTTTTAATGGTTAAATTGAGAAATAAAAAAATGGCAAAACCGGCTGCAGCCAATCTCAAACCCTGCATGGCAAGGGGCGAAGACTAATTGCAAGCGAAGTTAACCGGTTGATCTAGCCTTCGAATTGAGTTATATTCTATACCATAAATATAAAAACATATAACTAGCCCCCCCACCCCACTCAAACTAATCGACGAACCCTAGTTTAGATCTTGTTCAAATTCGTTTGTTTAAGAGCCCGATTATACCCAAAATTATATGGCTTATGTTTCTTGCATGTAAACAAGTAGAATTGTATATTTAATTACCTGAAATCAACTCGCTTTTGCTGAGGATGATTGAAGAACCGATACAGTCTTGACACGATTCTATTTTTGCGATTGGGAGAATCTCTGAGTGGGTTTTTGGGTTCTTTTGAAACCAAATAGAGATCGAATAGATGTGTGGGTAGTAAATTTTGATTTTAAAATTAGTTGTATTAGTCGATTATCGTTCAATATGTCGAGTTGTTTACTACCGCATGTTTACACGTATAATCTTGCTTAATTTTGGAATTTGTTACTTGATTAGAACCATGATTGAAGGGAGAACAGCGGAATATGTCGGGGCGCAAGTTCGACTATTCATTAGCTCATGGAGCTATTAATAAGTTCGAATAGTTACAACGTTCAATATTAACATTAAACCAAACATTCATTGAATACAATAAACAATTACAAACATTTAAAGAATTACAGTGACTAATTTATCATTACATTTGAAATCTAACATTTGTTTAAATTAAATCTAGGTCCACTATGCTTATCATATGTCTTCACCACATTCTTCACCTTATCATGTTACATATGTAAAATACATTTAGGTCAACTATATGAATAGTTGGTGAGTTACCCATACAGTTTAATATATATAAGAATATGTTTAAAAGTTTAAATTCAAACAATATCTAAATCAATAAGATCTAAAGCAAGTATACTACAAGTTTATCATGAATTATTTGGCTCTTTCACCTTTACTAGCTAATGCTATAAGCCATTAATGAAAGGCTACTAGTTACAACAATTGAATAATTGGCTCTTTCGCCTTTGCATTTTACAATAACCAAAGCTATTGTGCAAAGACTACCAGTTACAAAGATTATGGCTCTTTCACCTTTGCAATATATAATAGCCTAAGTTATATTTCAAGGCCTACTAGTTACATTGACTACACATAGCATAACAAGATGATACATTGAATATAACCAAGTAGGCATACTAAGCACATAAGTCAAAGAACTTAGACTAATAGTTTGCATCTAATTTTGATTGTTGACTCTAGAAGAACAAGGTTTAGCATAACATATGTAACATCCCTAAATACAAAAGTAAAAGAGGGAGTATGAGTGAAACTCACATGATTGTTTGCTTAATTAAGTGATAGAGGAAGGATTTGTAGATAGTGCTCCAACCTAGAGTTACAAGGCATAGTAGTCTTAGTATTTGTTTAAGTTCAAATCTTGATATCCTATAATCTATGGCATCCTAATGGAAGTCCTAGAATGAAATGTCTAAGTTTGAATGTATCATTTGAATATTTATTTATTTAAATAAATATTCTTGTTTGAACTTGAATAATACTTCAATATCCTATTTCCATCCATTTTTGTTTAACAAATGTTATAGTTTTGATTTATGAATTTTGGTTATAAGAATTTTGTTTAAACAAATTTATTTCCAAATGATTTATGAATTTTGATTCATTTAAAGACTTATAAAGAAATGAATTTTTGTTTTAGAACTTTTACAATTATTCTATGTAAACT
This sequence comes from Mikania micrantha, assembly GCA_009363875.1. Lineage (NCBI taxonomy): Eukaryota > Viridiplantae > Streptophyta > Magnoliopsida > Asterales > Asteraceae > Mikania > Mikania micrantha. Next base: position 16,205,100 of record CM018683.1, read on the forward strand.
TTAATTGTATAAATTAGATTTTTTTTCCTAAAATAATTGATTTCTAAAGATTATAATTATTTATTTTGAAACAATATTTAAATAACTACGTATTTTGTTTATAGAAACTTTGTTTTAAAATAACATTTATGATTCAATAACAATTTATAAAAATTTACAATAGTCAATGTAAGGATATGATAAAAAATGTTTAAATAAAATTCATAAGTATTTTAATATAAAAATACGATAAAAGTATTTAAATATTAAAATGTGATTAAAATATTATGATAACATTTACAATATTTCAATATGTGTGTGTATACATATATAATAAAGATATTTAAATATTTACATAAGAACTTCAATATTTAATATTTAAATTAAAAATATTAATTTAGCTAGGAATATGATTCTTAAATCATTGTTTTTAGGAAGACAAGTATCTAATTAAATTAATAACATTTAATTTAATAAATATTCTACTTTCACAGATTTATTAAAAAAAATATTTTATTATTATTATTATTTTATATTTTAAATAAAAAGAAAAAGGTAAAATGGATGGAATTACAAAAAAAAAAAAGAGCAAAAACATGGTTGAAGCTGGTTTAGAACCCGGGTTTTCTTGCGGCCCAAATTAAACAAACTGCTCTTCGAACCAGTTGATCTAAGCTTCACAATTGGTTATTCATGCCTTTTCTCAATATAAGATCTGTGTTCGGTGAACCCGGTAACCCTAACCAAAATCCTCATCAAATTCAAATGATATTGAAATCGATTGCGAGATTAGTCATAGGGGCTTTTGATTAGAATCAAAAACCGAGTAGAATGGTGTAAGAATTACCTTGTATTGATCGCGAATAGAAGGTATCCGAGTTCAATCAAGCTGCGGGTGAAGCTCCTACTTGTTTCTTCATTTTAAGAATCCTTAGAGATTGTTTTTTATTTCGTTTGAATGAGAGGATGGTCGCTAGAGTTCTTGTGATTTCAATTTCGTTAAATCGTTTCTAACTTACTCGATTAAGATAGTATTTATCGAGTGTATTTACAGCTTTAGATTTACTTGTTTTCCTTGACTATTTTTGGAATAAAATCACTGATTGATTCTGGATTGAAGACTAAACACGTATAACTTGATTTTTTTGGATTTTGAAATAAGATTTGGTTTACTATTACTATTATTAAGCATGCACTGTGTTTCTATTTATATATGTTCATATGTATACATTCATATACATAAAAAAAATCTGATGGGAATTTAATAAATGTGTTGTCTTATAAAGTTAATCTTATAAAGTTAAATTTGTTTGCTCCTAATGTTCAAAAATTATATATTGTAAGCTTGGTTGATATTTCTGATTGATTATATATATAGGGGACGGTTAACGTACATATTATTGTTAACGTGCTAAACGTAGGAAGCCACAGGAACACGTCATGTGTCATTAGGGTAAGGGGTATTATCGTCCATATAAAATTACAGACCGTGATTTATGAAATTACAGACTGACATTTAACATCCATAATCACGGACCATCGGGATAATCACAGACCAATAATTACGGACCACATTATATAACAACCACAGACCGTATTTTAACACACATAATCAAGGGCAAAATGTATAATCACGGACCAATAATCACGGACCACGTTATATGAAAATCACGAACCGTCATTTAACATGCATGATCAAAGGATCAACTGCATAATCACGTACCAATAATTACGTACCAAGAGTCAAAATCACAGACCACGTAAAAAAAACTTAAAAAAACTATAACAATACTATACTCAAATTAAAGATAATAAAATTCTCAATTTTATGGTGTAATTTTTTTAAAAAAATAATAAAATATTTAAAAGTTATTTAATTTTTAAAAAACGAGTGGAACTTCTTGTAACATTATAAAATGTGGTTGTTTCCTCTTTTGCCCTTCTAGTTATATTTTACGCTTGTTTTGTGGAGAAAGTGGGGACCACTATATCTTACCCATTGATTAGTTTGATCAAAGGGTCCAGAAGTCATCCTACGTTTAGTACGTTAAGAAGCATATGTATTTGATCCTTCTCCTATATATATATAGGTTCAGATACAAAATGGTTTTTTTGTAGAAATGGTAGGAACCAATTAAATATTGACATGTGGCATTTTAGTTAATTAATAGAAAAGTGTAGTATATGCAATTTAATATTAATTTTTTTTAAATTTCGCATTAAAATAGGAAAGTGGGTAACCAATTTACTGATTGAATTTATTCCAAAAATTAACATTGAATCTAATAACACACGTAATATAATCAAATACGAATTATTTGCATAAAAAAATTGCAGGGATTGAGATTTTTAGTTGCATTGTAAAATTGGATGGATGAGTGTTAATATGTGTTGTTATGTGATAACAGGTGTTATTTTATGTAGAACGATGTGAACAGTGAGTTTTAATAATTTGTTAAATTGATAAATCGTTAAATAATTTGTTGATATGTGCTGGTATGAATTATAGGATAATTATTTAGCATATTTTTAGTATTGTTGTGTGCTGACATGTTGTAATTTTAAATGGCAAAGCACATATTTTGTAGTGCTATTATATGTTGATATATATGTACTGATATGTGCTGATATATCATGTATTAATATCATATATGAGCTGATATATGCTTCCATGTATTAATAGCACGTATTATATGAATGTGCTGATATACGCTTCATGTGCTGATATACGCTTCATGTACTAATAGCACATATTAGCACATAGCGAAAAGGAAACCGACTTATTCCTTAAAAATAGTAACTGCTCTTGATTTAATGGATAGCATGATATCTGCAAATATGGAAATTCCTTTTGTGTCCTTATTTCCATTTTAAACAACATATTAATTACAATCATGCCACTAGTTCTATAATAACCATTGATGATAACACATCAAAGGTGCAGATCGTTTCTCACTGTTTTTACAAAATTATTATTTTGTACAATAACCTTACTCTATATATATATATATCTATCTATACTAATAAATAAAAATAAAATGTGACACATGTCACTTTTCTAGACTATACTTGTAAAACTTTCTCGTCTCTCTCTCTATTAAATGCATCCATATTCAATAATAATGATATTAAATATTAAATAAACTTTTATATATTTTCATATTAAAAAAGGTTCTTAAAGAATTAAAAAATATATTAATTTTAAAAGTGTACATTTTTTTTGAATCCAAATTATTATGAAATATAAAAATTCAATAATTGTTTTTCAAAATGAAATATCCAAAAAAACTTTAATAAACTTAGTGTTTAAATAAACACTATTGTTATTTTATTACTTACGTATTAAACTATATAAACTTTTAATCATATAATTATTGACTATATATTATTTTTCTATCCAACTCGTGTAATACACGGGTTATTAACCTAGTATATATATATATATATATATGTATGTATGTATATACGGTAGGGATCATGAGAAAACTCCTAAATTTTAAGAAAACCTAGAAAACTCCTATTAACCAATCAGAACATTTCTTTAATATTTTATTTAATTTAATTAAAAAGGTTAACTTAGTAATTTTATCCCTATACATTTTTGGAAGGTATTTTATAATTAATTTTCAGTTTTTAATTATCCTAAATATGAAAATCAAATCAATTTGATATAGCATTTTTTTCATTAATCGATGGAATCAAAATTATGCAGATGTTGTTTTTCACATGTTCACGTATTTCTACATCATCATCCGCCGTTCAGTCCATCATCCCACCAAATGCAGATGGCGTAGCATCTATCCCAAGTGATCAGGACTCGATCTTTCAACAATTTCTCCACCGGCGACCATTGTACTTGTCTTCTCCAACGGCCTTGCCCGAGATCATTCATCCAGCGGTGTGAAATGTTGCAGAGGCTCAAAGATATGGATATTGCAAAAACCCGAGACCGTCTTCACATGGATGGAGAGTTGACGGTTACCGATGCCAATAAGCTCGTTAGGTCATCATAAATGGAGGCGTTGATGTTTAATCTGAGAAGTAGGAAGAAAAAGCATGTATAGTATGATGATTTTATTTAGATTTGTGTGGATGAATGTAGTAATAGAGATCAAGGGATTGATCTTGCCAAAGTTCTTCGTAACCCAACATCTCTTCATATGAACCCTAAATCCAATAATAAATCCCTCACATTTATTCCCTGTGATTTTATTTGATTTTATACGTGCAAGTTTCCTTTACAAAAATGTTGTGGAAAACTTACATTGATGAACATTTGATGTGTTACATTGAAGATACCAACCCGCATCTTAACTCGCTATCTTCGGTACTGATGGGATCGTCTGGGCTAATAGCATTTATTTCGCACAGGTTTTGTTTTTCTTTCTTCACCTGTAGGGGTTGATTAATTTATATGTTTTTGATTTTTAAAATACTAATTTCAATTGATTACATGTTGTAACCCTTATTGTTGTTTGATTTAATAACTATGGATTTGATATATTGTTTAAGAACCATTTAAGGTGTGAATTTTGTTTCATCATAATATATTGCATGTATAATTTATATAATAATTAAGAAACATCTAATCTTGTTAAAAAAATTGTTTGCATGTAAACGAGTTTACTTGTATGATTACATATATGTAAGCATGACACATATGTAACTTAATCGAACTAATGCATTTGTATGATTACATATGTGTAAGCATTTACACCTAGTGTTTTTCATTATTGTCTTCACACAATATATGATTAAATATATGTAATCAAATAACTTTTTAATTTTTCATTTGCATACTCATCTTTATCATCTTCATATATGTTTTGTTAGTGATTATTACGTGTATGTAACTTGTGAGGATATATATACCTGATTACATATATGTAATCAGGTATTTGTAACCAATTATATGATTACATATATGTAATTCGGTTTATATTAGCCAGTTATATGATTACATATATGTAACTCGATTTATATTAGTCAGATATATGATTACATTTATATAATCAGATGTTATGGTTGAAAAAAAATTTAGAATTTTTTAACAAATAAATCTTGATTGTTTCAATTTATTTTTTAAGTAAAAACTAAATTTTTTGAATTATTTTTTATATAATTAGAAGAGAGAGGAGAGAGAAGAGTAAATTTAGGAATTTTATTAAATATTGGAGAGATAAAAATTTTGTTTGGACTAATATACCTTAATAAATTTATAATTAAATTCATTAATTACCATTTATTAACAATCTTGTCACTATTGATCTCAACCATTGATTAAATTAATCAATGGTGGATCAAAGGTTTTCTTGGTTTTCTTAAAAATTGAAGGTTTCTTAGGAACCATCCCCTATATATATATATATATATATATATATATATATATATATATATATATATATACACACACGTGTGTGTGTGTGTGAATGATCAATTGTCAACACTTCCTTATTGCGATAACTAAATAACTACGTCTTATCACTTTAAGACTCACATTAAAGTAATTTAGAAGGAGGTTTTTACTTCCTTTTTAATTAATGTAATTAATATGTGCCCCACTTACATTAATTAAAAAAGAAAAAAAACATACACCTTTAAATTTATTTTAATGTGGGCCCTAAAGTAATAAGATGTATTTATTGGTTATCGTAATAATGAAAGGTTAACAATTGAACCATTTCCTATATCTATATATATATATATATATACACATATGTGTATATATATGGTATAAATAATTTGAAAACTCCTTTTTAGTGTGAAAACTATGTAAAAATCATGTAAAAAACCGTTTTTTTTTTTTTTGAATTTTTTTACATGTCTGTTACATTATTTGTCACATTTTTATAATAAAATATTAAAAAACGCCGACTAGTTATTTTTTTAAAAAATATTTTGTAAAACCATGTAGAACATACGTAAAATCTGTGCGCAGTGTTACGTATGTTTTACGTGGGTTTATAAAATATTTTTTTTAAAAATATAACTTGGCGCTTTTTTTAATAAAAATGTGCCAATAATGTTACAAATCTGTAAAAAAAATTCAAAAAAAAAACGTTTTTTACATGGTTTTCACACTAATAATGGGTTTTCATTATACGTATACATATATATATTGTTAAGATCAAATACAAATTGGCAGTTTTGAAAAAAGTTAAAAAAAAAAGTGTTAATATAACGAACAAAATGCTATTATTAACAAATAAATGTTAAATATTATAATAACACTTTATTAATATTATAACAGCACTTTATATCTATAATACCATTTTGTTTTTTACACTTTTTACAAAACTAACACTTTGTATATTAACATGATCACGCTATATATATAGGTTAAACTAATCATTTGATTTAATAAATCTAAATTCTTGAATTCAATTTTTTTAAATTGATTAAGAGTGAGGAAATATGATAGTGATTTTTGAAATGTTTTTAAATATAGACGAGAGAACAAATTTTTTGTCTACTATTGTGATCTTTTCTTTAATGTTTTTGTGTGATAATTATCTCAAAAAAGAAGAGGGATTTTCGTGTGTATGTAATAATTTTTTTTATAACGACAGTTGATGCAACGGCAAGACCATTGTCTCAGAGTGTAGTGACTGAGTATCGAAACCTCAGCCTTACACTCATGTTACAATTGCAGCGGTGCATTTTCAATGGCATTACAGAGGCTCTACTATGCTGGGATTGCAGCGGAGGCTCCAGCCAATTCTCCTAATGGGCCAAGTTGGTTGGAGTCGAAGACTCGTCAACCAACCGTTCCAGGAAAAACAAGCAGGAAGCTTTAACCTTGCCTCGTAAAACTCTTTTGGCTCGGACACAAAGCCGAGTGATAGCTCGGGTCGTGCATCATTGCAATGTCTCACAAAATTTTGACAACAATAGGAATTGAACCCACAACCTCCAATAGAAAGTGTGTACGTAGGGGTGAGCAAAAAACCGTAATAACCGAACCGGAACCGAATTAACTGAAAAAACCGAACAGAACGAATAACCGAAGAAAACCGAAACCGAATTATTCGGTTCGGTTTTTCATATTCTAAAAACCGAAAAAACCGAACCGATATGTAATCTTTTTTAAAAATTAATATATATATATATATATATGTTGCTATTTTTATACTTATTTAACGAGATAAAACACACAAATAGCCTACGGTTAAAGATGATAAAGATTTTAATTAGATGAATATTATCATTTTAAAAGATGAAAACCGGAATTATTGCATATTTAGTTATTTACTTTTGATTGTTTTTAAATGTAAGAATATGATGTCAATTATTTAGTTTTATTTTGATTAGTTGGTGTTCGATCAACTAATTTATGAATTAACTATTGTTAAACATCTTTGCACTTTCAATATTGTGTGTGAGAGAACAAAAAAAGCAAAAAAAAAAAAAAAAAAAAAAAAAAAACCGAAAACCGAACCGAAACTGACAAAAAAACCGAAAACCGAATGATTCCTAATAACTAAAAACCGACTACGTCAGTTTCGGTTTTAGCCAAAAACCGAATCGAACCGAGCACACGCCTATGTGTACGTAATAATTAACACGCAAGAACAAATAAACCTTGAGTAAACGTTGTCACATATTCTTCGTATCTTTGCATTCCATTTCTCTATATATAATAACTAGACTATTACCCCGTGTGTTAAACGGATTTAATATAAAATATTATATAGTTGTTAATAAAGATTTGTAAATTAGAAAACGATATTTTGAAATAAAATAATTAAATTACATTAATAGGTAACTTAAGATATATAACAATAATAAAAGATTATGTTTTTAAATAAATTATTTATTAAAAATTTAATACTAAAAACGTTATTTTTTATTAAAAAAAAACTTATTTCACATCTATGTTTTATAGTCTATTTTATTTGTTAATTTTTTGATAAAACAAGATTTTTAAAAATAAAAATTTCTAAATTACCGATTGAAATTATGTTTTTTTTACTAAAGATATTGATTTTTAGAAAAAAAAATGTGTATCTTAGAACTTTTTTTAAAGTGTTTTTCAATAAATAAAATTATTTTTAATTTATTACAAAACTTTTTGGTATTAAAAAGGTAAATAATATCATCAATGCTATAATTATTGAATATGAGAAATAATATAATCTTATCTTACTATACTAATAAAAGAAAATAAATTTTGCCACTTGTCATAATATTAGAACACTAATGCCAAATGTCAATTTCCTACTAAATTCATTTAATTCTCTCCTATTAAATAATTATTATATTCTATTTCTAATTAAATAATTATAATATCAATCAATCAACGTACTCAGTATATCCCGCCATTAGCATGCTAAGGCAGGGTCTGAGGAGGGTGAGATGTAGACAGCCTTACCCCTACCCCAACAGGGGTAGAGAGGCTGCTTCCAGTGAGACCCTCGACTCATGATGCTGATCAACCGTCCGAAACGATTTTAACGTTATTTTCACTGAATAAGTAAAATAACGTTAAAATTAGTGCAATTTTACTTTTGCCCCTCAAGAGTTGTCGACACATATATACATTATATGTGCGCACCGCTAACGGGGCGTTAAATAATTATAATACTACTAACTATAATACTACTAACTAATAATATTATTTATCTTTTTATTTCAAAAACATTTAAAAAATGTTATAAGATATGAAATTTTTTAATATTAATTTTTTTTAAATAAGAAAAAATTATTTTTTGAATATCAAAGTTATATAAGAAACATTTTTTCTATAAAAATGATTTTTTTGTATAAATAATAAAATAAACTATAACCCAAAGTTCTAAACAATAAGATATTTATAATCCAATGTCATTTTTTAATTTATTTAAAAAAACAAAGTAAAAAAGTGATAGATAAAATTAGGTTTTTTGTCCTTATGTTTAACGTTATTTTTTAATTCAGTCGTTTAAATTTTAATAATTACATAAATTATATTATACCTTATTTATTTATAAAAGTTAGCTTGTTATAGAACACATGATGAAGTTTATTATCAGTTAGTTTAAATATATAACTTTTAAAAATCAAAAAGTTAGATATCGTTTGTATAGTTATTAAAGTTTTTAATTATTGTTTTATTAGTTAAAGTATTCATTAATATGTAAATTAATCATTTTATCTTAAAACATCATTTTACAATTTTTAAATTTTTATTACTAATTATTTAATATTTTATATCAAATCCGTGTAATACACGGGGTAATAATCTAGTTATTTAATATGAGAGAATTAAATGGAATGATGAGAAGATGACAAGTGGCAATATTGTTTTAAAATTGTGACAAGTGTCAAAACATATTTTTGTTTATTATAGTAGTAAGATCAGTTATAAAAATACTGAAAACTCAATTTAGTTGAGAAAGCATATAAAACCCGGTGTAACCATTCAATTTTATTCTCTTCTGGGTTTAGATATATATATAAGAGTTCATAAAAAACCATCATTTAAGAGAAAACTAAGAAACTAATCACAACCATTACCAATTATTTTTTTGTCATTTTTTATTTCCTATTATTATAAGGTAAGAAATGTATAAAAAAGAAAAAAGGTAAAAAAATACGTATTTAATGTTATTACAAATATTAACTCGTATGTTATACATACGAGTTACATATACGTAAGTTTATGAGTTACATGCGTAACTTTTTGAGTTACATACACGTAACTTCGTGATCTGCATATATTTATTAAAATTTTATTTCTTATTATAACATTTTTAACATTAAAATAAAAAATTATGAAAAAAAACTTTAAAAAATTCATTGATAAGTACGTGTTTTCTTGATTTTTCTTCAAAATGAGGAGTTTTTTCTTATGAAACTTATGCAAAATCCTATGAAAACCCTCTAATACACACACGTAAGTTTGCATTATTTCTGTGATCGTGATCACATATCCAAAGAAATAAAAATAAATTTCCTTATATTGCATCTTCTAAAACAAATACATTTCGAACAAACTCTCTATATATTAGTTGTATGCTCTTGAATAAAAAAATAAATTAAATTATTTTACTGTACAAACAAAGTGCAAGATTCATGGATTGTAGTATTAGCTTAACAACTTTTACTATACTACTTTTCTATACAAAATCTGAAAAGAATCATAAGAATGAGCATCACTTACTCCGATAGATCCATATATACCGCGGCGGATCAAGAAACTTTTTTAATGAGGGCCATAACTTTATTGGGCCTATTGTATGTCGTTAAATATTTCATTTTTTGAACCGATTATAATTGGGTCGGGTCAGATTATAAAAAAAATGAGAAAACTAAAGTAATCAAAAACCATTAGAGTTGTTGCTCCTATTTATGTCAAAGATTCGATCTTTTTAAGTCACACATAATGCATATTGGGTTATTTGAGTATTAATTTTATTAGTTTTGTTTTCCAAATAGTTTTAAATTGGGGTTCAACAGTGTCATCAAAATTTCATAGGGCTCGGTGTCAAAATTTCTTATAGATCGGTTAAGATAAGGTCATATATAAAACATTTTAAAATAAAAATTCATAAGAGTCGGCCGACCCGCATAAAAAAAGGCTAGGATTGCCCTTGCATATATAGGTGGCTGTTTCTACTTCATATAAACAAAGTTCAAAATCCATTGGTTGCTACATAAGCTTTACAACTTTCACAATATAATATTTATTTTTTATTTTAATCACATGCATGAAAGATTCCTGTGTTTCTTGATGTGATTTTTTCTTTAATTAATGGTTAACGAAGTTTATTTTTAATTATTTTTTTGGGACATGTCTTCCATTATACAGCGATTGTGTGTTGCGTTTTTTTAAGTGGTTTTTTCACTTATGTTGTTTTTATCGTTTTCTTTGCATATTCGTATTAGTTTTTCTTTGGGTTATTTAAAATCGATTCATCCCAAACGCTAAATGAATCCGTCATTAAGTGATGAATGGTTAAGATGTCTGAATGATTAAAAGGGTCTGAACCATTAAGTGGTGTTGTTTGTTTTAGCATCTGAATGAAAAAATACCCTTTTAATTGAAAACCCTAAAAAAAATCAAAGCATCCGATGGACCTATTGTTCCCGTCGCCGATTCTTCCCTTGCCGCCCCGCCTCCCGTCGCCGACCCCCGCCTCCCGTCGCCGCCTTTGCATCCTGTCGTCGACCTCAACAGCTCATCCCCATATCCATCGACCTCCTTCAACCATCGGTCGCACCCTCCGCAATCGAACCATCGGTCAGTCGCCACACCCTCCGTAGAGCATCGGTCGGTCGAGCATCGAACCTCTGAACCTCCGTCGAACATCTGAACCTTCGCCATCGAACAATCGAGCGTCGGTCGGCGGTGGGATGTGATGCGGCCGGCGGTGGGGTCGAGCGGCGGTGCGGTAGGCGGTGGAGTCGAGCGGCGGTGCGGTAGCAATGGAGTCGATCGGCATCACGGTAGCGGTGGGGTCGAGCGGCGCCACGGTGGGGTAGGAGGAAGCCGATAGGAAAAAAGATGGGAAAGTAGGGGTGTTCATCGGTTCGGTTAACGGTTTGTTCGGTTCGGTTTATTCGGTTTCCAAAAATTTTCCCCCCTAACTGTTAACCGAACCGAATTCGGGATATGGTTCGGTTCGGTTTCGGTTATAACCGAACAAACCGAATTCAACAGAACAAACTGATTAAAAACCAAATAAACCGGTTAAAAACCGAATAAACCGAATTCAACCATATATTATTAATTTAGAAAGTAAATTTAATTATGAATTCGGTTTAATCAGTTAACCGAATAAACCGAACAAACCGAATTCAAAAAATTTCTAAAACCGTTAACCGAACCGAAAACCGAATTCGGAATTCGGATACGGTTAGGAACCGAACCGAAAACCGAATTCAGAATTCGGTTCGGTTTTTTTCGGTTACGGATACGGTTCGGATTTCGGTTTTAAACGGTTTTCGGTTTGTCTGAACACCCCTACGGGAAAGCATGCCTCTTTTTTCCATTTTGTCCATTCAGATCCATTCAGACTTGGTTCAAGGTCTGAACCATTCAGTAGGGGTGTTCGCGGTCCGGTTTTTACGGTTTTTAAGTGGAACCGAAACCGAACCGTTAACAACGGTTTTTTAACAACGAAAACCAAAACCGAACCGTTCAAAATAAAAACCGAACCAAACCGAACCGTTATCAACGGTTTGGTTCCGGTTTGGTTTGCGGTTTGAGATTTTGATCCTGTTAAAAATAAAATTTAATTAAACGAAACTTTTATATTTCAACAAGGAATATTTACACAAAGTCCATATGTATTTTTTTAAAATCATGAATTAATCAAGAACTCAATATACACATACACACATATATAAACATCTATATATGCATATATATGGATATATCGATATAGGGTAATGTTCTAATACTAACCCACTCTTACGGCGATAACCCATTAACTTTGGCAAAAAATAGCCGACTTTTGAATTTTTTTTTAAACATCATTGTAACACAATTTGAACACCATGTTCTTTTATGAGTTTGGGCTAATTCATTACTGTTTGGGCTCTTACAGTACTGTAGGTGTTTAAATATTTAAAACTTACAGTACTGTAGCAAAAAACTTACAAAGATGATATTTTTTAAACGGTGATGAATTAGCCCAAACTCAAAAAAGAACATGGTGTTCTAATTGCGTTACAATGATGTTCAAAAAAAAATTCAAGATTCGGCTTCGTTTTGGCAAAGTTAATGGGTTATCGCCGTAAGAGTGAGTTATTATTTGATCCCAATCCTATCGATATATCCATGCGTATATACGTATATATATTTATATATATACTCGTGCACACACACATACGGTCCGGTCCGGTTTTTTACGACCGGTTTTTTATGAAAACCGTAAACCAAACCGTTTATTACGGTTTTAAACTTTTGAAACCGACCGACCGAATGTTTGAACAAAAAACCAACCGTGAAACCGAACCGATGAACGGTTTGGGCGGTTTCACGGTTTGGAACCGGACCATGAACACCCCTACCATTCAGACCTACATTCAGATGTTTTTTTCGTTCAGACGTCCCAAACAAACGGTCTGAATCTGAATGGTTCAGATTCAGATCCATTCAGATGCTACCAAACAACCCCTAAGTTCTTTAATACAAATTCTTAGAAATTATTTCACTTCAATTCTTGGATAAAATCATCATATATGTAATATTATTGTAAAAAAGCATTAATTTGTAAAAGTGTAAGATCTTTTAAAAAAATCATAAACCGGCTCAAATGGACTCCCGTTGAGCTTAGTCCAGCAACATTAGAATTGACTCGGCAAGTCATAAACCCTAAACACTACATTATAAATCCTAAAGCTAATTCTAAAAACAATGTTGGACAGAAAAAACACAATTACGAGCAATAAAACACAATGTACTGAAAAATATAAATTTTAAAACCAAAAATGTAAAACATAATGGCTAAACTCAAAAAACTAAATCCTAAAGCTATATCCTAAATCATAAAAGTTAAACCTTAAAACACAATGACGGAGAGAAAATACACATTGACAAACAAAAAACAATGAGTTGTAAAACATATATTATATAACTTAAAAGTTATGCCTTTAGATCTAAACCATAAAACATAAACCCTAAAGCTAAACTATAGAACTAAACCTTAACGCACAATGACGAGTATGATATACACAATGACTACGAGCAGTAAAGACACCGTCATGACGAAAAAATACACAATGAGCTAAAAACATGCATTTTATAGCCTAAGAGTTTGATCGTAAAATCTAAACCTAAAAATAAGATTGTATTTTTCGACAAACTAGTTCTAACTCCGCTGGAATGAGTTCATTTGAGTTGATTATGAGTGGCTAACCATAAACTTTCTTTTATTACAAATTTGGCATAGTTACAAGTTTAATCTATTACATTGAAAACCCTAAGGATTGCATGAATGAAAAACTACATCTTTATTGATTTCGTTGGTTCTATTTCATATTTTCTTATGAAGAGAATGAATCTTTTTAACGTAGGATCTAGAAAAGAAAGGGTCTGGATCTCCAGCAAGAATGATTTGAAAGTGCGAAAACCAAAGATAGTGTACATCTCGTTGACTAAACGATCAAGTATACCACACCACATATCATCCCCTCTTTCTTTCCATAGAGGAGAGATCAAGAAAAAGGAAAGATATAGTGATTGTGTCGTAAAATCCATTCTTCATATATTGTTCAGCGTGCTTCGAGAATAGAAGTGGTTCGTTTTCTTTGATAGAAGGGAGTTATTGAGTTAGTATTCAAGCGTCTATTTATGTGAGAACTTCTTGTCATCATATATTTCATAAAGACATTTTATGTTAAGAATATGACATGATTTAATTATATTATTTGTCAAAAAAATCATTTATATTTAGTATGAAAGAGTGGAAAAATTAAAGTTTGATAAAAGATGACCTATATATATCTAATAGAAAGGAGAGACAGAAAAATCAAATTTTAGAAAGACTATAAAAGTAAAACGTATTCTACCAAAACATCTATTTATTAGAGAGTATGTGTATAAAATGAGTTACACCCTTCTCTAGTAAAAATATTTAGAGAACCACGGGTCACCCTACCAATTTGAACGTCTAAATAAAACTTTTACGACATAGCATATCAAACCTATGACGTTTGAGACATTTTTTTATTAGGTTATTTGATTTAAATACTCCAACTTTGACCTGCCACTTTCAACTTTCAGCACATTTTTCATTGGCACTCCATAACATGTGCCATGTCATCAAACAATTAGTATAATGGAGTGCTAATAGAAATTATACTGATAGTTAAGAGTGTCAATAAACATTTCGTCAGGTGAGAGTATTGTTGGCCAAGAAGTCAAAGTTGGAAGTATTTAAATCCAATAACCTTTTTTATTATATCTTAAATAGTGTTACTAGCTAGATAAAGCTTTGGCCGCGCCTTGTTCCAAATGACTTGACAACGTTTAACACCCTTTTCTTCGTATTGTCACAACCCAATTTTTTTTAAAAAAAGTTAAACAGAAAAACAGAGGCAAACACAACGGTAAAAGTTAATAATGTGTTGTGATGTGATGCCACAATCCCATATACTCAAATGAAAATAAAAATATTAAAGGTGTATTCCACCGTAAGAGTGATCGATCATTAAGAAACACAATGAAACATAGATGCAACAATAACCATACTAAGTCAAAAAGTGAGCGTGTTAGGCAAGTCACATGTAAACATAAATGTAACAATAAACCCAAAAATAAACGCCAAATACGCCTAAACTTAAAAATCCAAAAAGTAGAAAGAAAAAATAACATAAAAGAAATCGAAAAACAAAAAATTTGACAACACAGCTTACTATAGTGTTCATATTTGGTTCTAGATTGTATATATAGTCACTCTACTTATTTAAGTAACCCAAATTAAATAACAATAATCTAAACAACAATACCAACAAATAAAATTGTATAGATTGGTATTTGGCTAATTTAGTTTTCCGAATAACCCGAACTCTTATTCGGGTGGTTTGGATCGAGTGACCTCTTTCTATTCTTCCTGCGCTACCATGTGATGAGCGTCATATCAGATTTCTTAATTACTTCTTTTTATTTCCTAAATTCTTGGAGTAGTTTCCCACTCTTTTTATACTTCCTTAATTATTTTAATTAAATAATAAAATGAATAAAATACAAATGCATATAATTACTATATATATTATAAAAATATACGATTTGAAGTTTAGTATACAGTGCTAAATAATATATAATAATTCTTAAATTGGACTGTATTACAACACACATATTATAATAATATATAATTCATTGTTTTTTTTATTTTGTTATTAGTTATTATATGTATACTTAATTTGATAATAAGACAAAAATAGTTATCCAATTTATTTTCATTAAGGTGGTTATTATTATTATTATTATTATTTTGTTATTAGTTATTATAGGTATACTTAATTTGATATTTTCATTAGAGTGGTTATTATATATTTTTTACATTTTGTTATTAGTTATTATATGTAAGGTTAAGTTAAACTAAATAAGTCTTTTAACCTAAAAAGCCTAAAAAGGATCTTTAGTCATTAAATCATTAATCAATGACTATAATTAAACAAGTTGTTAGAGGGTATTTTAGTAATGTCTACTTTTGTTGACTTTTTATCAAATTTCCCCATATTTTTTAAACGTTCGTAACTTTTACATATGAAATTATTTTTTTAAAAATATACCATAAAAACGAGGATGTTTTTATCTTCAAAATTAGTATAATTTTGCTGTAGAAAAAATTTGTTTTTTTAGTTCATTGTGACTTTTGTACATGTCATTGTGTCTTTTGTACACGTCATTGTGTCTTTTATGTTTCTGATCAATGTTGTGTTTTCGTGAATAATTTAAGACACATTGATGTTGCATAATACATAATGTCAAGCAAGGATGACACAATGACGAGTATGTACAATTTTGTACACAATCATTGTGTCTTTTTGTATATACATCGTGTCTTTTGTACAGACCATTGTGTCTTTTGTGTTTTCACTCAATATTGTGTTTCCAAAACAATTAAGGCAAAATAATGTTGCAGAATACATAATGTTAAGCAAGGATGATGCAACGACAAGTATAAATAAGACATTCATATTTAAAAAAACACAATTACCTGTAAAAAAAACACAATAATCTGTAAGAAAAACACAAAAAGATAACTATACACAAACGTTTAAAAAGACACAATAACGATAATTAGACACAATGAGCTGAAAAAATTTAAATTTTTTGTCGCAACATTATACTCATTTTAAAAATAAAAAAATGCTCCTTTTTATGATAAATTTTGTTTGAAAAAATAATATTGTATGTAAAAGTTATAAAAGTTTAATTATGTGGAAAAAGTTGTTATGACTAAATTACTCTCTACCAACTTTTCCCACTAAAATTTTAAATTTTCCATCTTAAATTTGATCTAATGGTAAATAATACTTCTTAAACTTTTTAGGATAAAAAGATTATTTAGTTGAACTTAATTCATTAGATGTATACTTAATTTGATAATAAGACAAAAATAGTTATCCACTTTATTTTCATTAGACTAGTGGGTATGCCCCTTGAGAGGGGCGTGAGAGGGCGTGACACACCGCCCCCTTGGGGCGTGAGTGGGCGTGGGAGGGGGAGGCGTGAATGGAACTACGGCGTGATAGTCTCTTCCTCTCTCTCTCTCTCTCTCTCACAGACACACACATGTCTCTTCCTCTCTCTCTCACAGACACACACACGTATATATATAAAGGAATGATGACGTGGAGTGAGTGGGTAATTGAACATTTCCACCAAAATGGTGGGTGAGTGGTTGTAGTGAGTGCTTATGTGGCGCCTACGTGGCACATAGGTGGAGTGAGTGGGTCACTTGGCATACCTAATAGTCTTAGGGTGGTGGCCTTCACGATTGAAAATGAAGACCTTTACACAATTATTAACTATTTTAATTATCTAGCATTATAATATTTAAATAAAACTTAGTTGCATCTTATTTGATCAAATGCACAACAATGTTTTTCTATATAATTTAGTATGGTTTACTAATCTTTACTTATTTTAGTATATCATTAATCTGACCTTAATCTTTTTATCTTAGGATAAAACGTTAAGACGATTATAAGATAAATATTTATGTTTCGATATAAATTTCATTTAAAACAGATTCAGACTTGGATTTTTTTACTTTGAAAAGTGTGTGTGTGTATATATATATAAATAGTGAATTAATAAAATGAAAACTCCATTTTAGTGTGAAAACCTTGAAAACTAGGCAAAAATCATGTACAAAAACGTATTTTTTGGAATTTTTTTACAGGTTTGTAACATTATTGGACACATTTTTATAAAAAAAATCAAAAAAGCGTCAAAGAAATATTTTAAAAAAAATGTTTTATAAATTTGTTTATGTTGTAAAACATACGTAACGCTGCGTCAGATCGACGAAATTTTTTTACGTTTGTTACGTATGTTTTACATATTTTTTTTGCGTTTTGTTACGTATGTTTTACATGGTTTTCATGGTTTCCACACTTAGAAGTGGTTTTCAAATTATCCATACCCTATATATGTGTGTGTGTATATATATTATTGTAAATTAAATTATTTAGGTGTCTGATCCATATAGTAATGTTTTGAAAATTTAGACCTGGATTTTTTTTACTTTGAAAAATAGTAAACATAGATAATGGTGTTAAATTTGAGAGATTTTCATAATGATTTGGTTTTTTATTAAATTTGATAGATTTGCTTAAAGATTTGGGTTTTTGTTTTAATTCAAACGATTGATTGATGGTGAAATGGATTTTGTGAGTAATTTTTTATATTATTTTTACAACATATTGTGAGGATTTTGTATGATTTATGTTTTTTATGAAAAAATTGTATAAGTTTGTGATGAGATGTATGGTTTTGCTATGTAACTTGTGTTTTTGCAAATGATATATAATACTCATTCTTAGGAGTGTACTGTGATATCCCGCCTCAACGCGCAGGGAAATAAACCTAGTTTAAACTAAAGTGCATTTCATTAAAAAAATTACAAACTAGAAAAATTAATATGAAAAATATATATATAAAAACATACATGTTTGTCTGTTTATTAATGGTTGTTGTCACAGTGGCGAAGCTTCACTGTTATACTCTAAATACATGTTAAATTTTTGAAACGAGTGGGCAATACCCGTATTTTTAACTAAAAATAACATTATGGCTTGAAAATTTACACCACTGACGAAAAAAAGAGGGGGGCGGTCGCCCTTCCGGGTCCCTTAAAAGATTCGCCCATGGTTGCTGACTCTAGAAATTTATTTTATGAGATCCCCTCTAATATGGAATGTTTGGATCGCAAATTCCCTCACGGTGCGATCAGGGTTTGTTTCTATATCATCTTGATCCGAGGAGTTCGTCTTCATGAAATTTACATAAAACATTACCGTCACGCATATATTATATACTAGGTTAAAACCCGTGTATTACACGGGTTGGAATAAATAAAATATTAAACTTTTGGTAACGAAAGATTAATGAATCATAAAGCAAAAGGATATACATGTTAGTAATTTAACTAATATAGGAATAATTCTAAAACAAAAATAGTTATTAATCATAAGTCTACAAAAACTTGTTTAGTTGTTTGTATACAAGTGAGAGCTGTATAGACAAATTTAGTAGATTTCAAGGAATTACTCCTTTTGAATATATCGTCACTCAAATTTTTGTCAACTATTATTCAAGAACAAAACTTGCAAGACTACATATCTTATTGTGTTGTTATATTGCTATGACCCAGTTTGATACCTTCCAATTTTTAAACAAATTCACAACCCAGACCATCCGATCTAGTTTTTGTTTGTGTCATTAAAATTAAGGGTTATTGGATTTAAATACTCCCAACTTTGACGTCTTGGCCGGCAATACTCCTAACTGAGTAAATGTTTATTTGAACTCTCAACTTTCAACACATTTTCTATTAGCACTCCATGATACTAATTTTTTGATGACATTACACCTGTTATGGAGTGCCAATAGAAAATGTGTTAACAGTTGGGACTGGCAATAAGATGTCCTCAGTTGGGAGTTGGGAGTATTGCCGGCCAAGAGGTCAAAGTTGGGAGTATTTAAATCCAAGAAGTCTAAAATTAATAATTAAAATTATAATGAGCTGTTGATGACAAAAAAAAAAAACTATATTGGATGAAATTGTGAAACATTTCCGAAAAGATATCTCAGTGTTGTAATAGAAATAAGCTAAAAAGATAAAAAATAAAAATAAAAAAAGAGAAGAAAAAGAAATTATCATCAACAAAATAGCAAGCACCATGTGATTTGCATGTTTTGGTTTAATCAATAAAAGCAATCACCATCTGATTTGCAAGAAAGATATGTAGCTGATCACCATCTCCTGTCAACATATATACATTGTCTACTTAGCTCTGCAGAAAGCAGTGAACATAAAAATAAATTTAAAAAAAAAACAAAAGTCGTATCTATCATTTTCTATACTAAATACACATTAAAATTTTGGACATCAAAACTGAATTTGAATGAGCGAAAATCACAGTGCCTTACTTTCTCTGCATGTTTGGAATCCAAATTGGCTTTTACAACAGAAGCATCAACAAACTATCCAAGCATTTAAATATGTAGATGTGTATATTGGAAAAAATGCAATTCATATGTAGTAAGAAAAATGAAATATAAGGCTCTTAACATGAATCTTTAGAAGTACTTAAAGTTGTTTCATTAAAATCCAATCAAATATATCCAAAATATACTTTGAATTATGATTAGTTAAATGGTTAACATTAAAACATAAGACAATAACACCATAAACCATTAGGTTGATTGATTGGTAACTAAAACATAAACCATTATAAAGTATGCAGTATTTAACCAATACACTGGTCTCTTAACATGTTCTTCACATGAAATTTGAAGAATAATTGCAATAATTTTGTGGGCTTTGATACAGTTATTAGAAGTATCATTGTGATGAAATTTTTTTAAGAGGTTGAGGACGCTTATTAAGTAATCATTAGAAAAGAAAAATGATATAAGATTGAAGGATAAGTTTAAAAAATAGGAATAACAACACATATTAACAGAGAATTACAATACAATTCATATGTAGACAACTTGTAAAGTCAAACATAAGGCTCCTAACAGGATGATTTGTAAGTACTCACAGTTGCATCATTAAAATTCAATTAACTTTTTCCTAAATAGTGACATCGACTAACAATTAACAGAGAATTACATATACACAATTTGATTGAAGCCATGTTGTTCGGTATCTAAAAAACGAACCTACAAAATTGAACACATGAATGGACGGAAATGAAAATTAATGTATGTCCGAGGATGATGAATATGGTTTACAAACAGGATAGGACCAAAATCCGAATAATTGGAATTAGGGTTTTTAATCAAATATTATTGTGAAGAAGAACATGAATATTAAATATATATTACAGTTTACATACATAATAACATCAAAACTAAAAGCAGAATGATTATTGGATGGATGAAATTTGCCTATGATGTCGATTACAGACAAGTCCGCTAAATGGCCATTTGCGATTACAACCTACGGTTTGCTGTACAACCAGAAGTTAAACAAAATCGGAAGAACTTGATGATATTAGAACCATAAACTATATCGAAGATTATTAAAAAAAAGATGATTATCGTATAAGGGCGATTTCATATGGATGAAACTTACCTGACCGAGAGATTTTACCCAGCACTACAGATGTACATCGATGGAGAAAGCAATCCAGGGTTACCATTTCACCAAGCAGAAAGCTGGGGATGGAGAAGCAATCTAGGGTTACAGTGGATGAAGAATAAGCGACGCAAATGGGGTGAAAATACCTAGATTGAAAAATCAGGCTATTGCTCCATGACGCATGACCCGCGTGTACAATTTAGTGACTTTCTTTGAGCGGGAATTTAAAAACGAAAGTAGCTCCATTGATGGACACGTGGGTGAACTAAACATTGCTTTATTACAATACATAGATTTATTCTAATAAAAAAAATAACAAAAATGAACACTTGTCACCTTATTATAAACTTTAAAACAAATTTATCTCATATCTCTCCTATTAAATACTAATTGACTTTTACATTGAATTCAATATTAATGATTTTAAAAAATTATACAATTAAATATCGAGTATATAAATGTTCTTATAAGAAAATTTTCAATTATATAATATCTTAAAATTTAATTTTTAAATTTTTATTATGTGTAATTAATTATTTTTAAGTATTCATAATTTATTATTCTATGAACAATTATCGTTATCAAAACATACAAATCTTCATAAAAAATTGTTTATAACATATTAGATTTGTTCAATTCATGTAATATATGGATTTCTATCCTAGTTATGTAATATGATACAAGCGTATATGCGTTTATTTAATTATTTTCATATGCATTGGTCGTGCTAGATTGAAAATAACAAAGCACGCTTTGAGGCTTGAGCACACCAAAACACGGTTCACTCCTTCCTCGGTGCTCTTCTTTTATCGATGTCCAACCAAATAAATAATTTCACAAAACAAGCCTTGTTAATTTGGGCATATTCCCTCAACACAAAAAGAAACCCTTAATCAAAATAATCTTCCATGAAACGTTTATTACCCTTTACACAATTCCGATCTACATAAGTTGTCAAATTCGATTGATTCGCAAAAAAACGGTACAGATTGAGTTTAATCTTCTAAAAACTTTAAACTTTGAATGAAACCTAAAAACTGACTCAAAACAACACGAAACAAAAACAAAACCGAAATAACTATTCCTAGTTTGAAATTGTTGGTTTAATCTTCTAAAAACTTTAAACTTTGGGTCGGTTTATGTTTAGCCTAAAATAATAACCGAAAAATCAAACCAACCTATATCATGTAAACCTACCAATATTAACATTATGTTTTTTTTTAGTTTGCAATTTAAATTTAACTTTGCAATTTCGAAAAAAATCTCGATTTTGATTAAGCTTGCCATCTCTATATATAATATAATGGATCCTTAACTTTTATAGGATATATATGAATAAATGTTTAATTTGAAAGTGAATGGTTTCAGTTGTGTTTGGGTATATAAAAGAATTTTTTTTTTCATTTAACTAACCATTGTAGGCTTGGAGCCATGCATTGAAGAGATTTTAATTTTTGAAAGTTGGTGCGGTTCAAACGATGAGACTTAACCAACATCTCTTCTCTCCAAAGACACATATAAAGTAACATAATTTACATAATTTGATTTTAATTTAAATAAAGTTATAAATGGTTTAAATTGGTTAGTAAGTTGGACGCATCTTACTATTAAAATAAACAAAATTATTTTTTGACACTTGTCAAAATTTGGGCTAATAATGTCACTTGACATCTTCTTATCATCTCATTAAATTCTTACTTTTAATAAATAAGTATATTAACTATCATATTCGATAATTATAATATTAATGATATTATTGATATTTTTAATACTAAAAAGTTTTATAATAAATTAGAAATAATTTTTATTAAAAAACTCACTTTAAAAAAATTCTAAGATATGATTTTTTTCTAAAAATCAATATTTTTAGATATAAAAAACATTTTAAATCGTCATTTAATTTTTTAGAAAATTTTTTCTAAAAATCATGTATCCTAAAATAGAATATTTTTAGCAAATAAAATACAGTATAAAACATAGATTTTAAACAGTGGTTTTTAATAAACAAATGACATTTTTTATTATTAAATTTTTAAAAAATAATTTCTTTTAAAAATAAAGTTTTTAGTTATTGTTTTATTACTTAAAGTATTTATTAATACGTAATTTAGTCATTTTATATCAAAATATTATTTTATAATTTATAAATTTTTATTACTATATATTTAATATTTAATATTAAATTCGTGTAATACACGAGGTAGTAGTCTATTAACTATATATTTGCAATAATTTTATAGTAATTCTATATAAACCGACAAATCAACTATTAACTTTAATACAACTCAAACACGACATGTCTTTGTCTGATAGATGCACACATGACCTAAACATTACGTATGAGTTAACGAACCCAAAATCTGATTATTCTCAATTTCTCATGTCAAGTTCGCGTTGCATCTTTCATTCCTAACTATTTTCGTGTTGAACTCATCTCGTGTCGACATTTTCACTCATCTTGATTATCTATTAAAGATTACAAAAAATGTAATAGTTACGTTTCTTGTTAGAAGGAACCTGGCAATAAAGAAGTTTAATTTTATCATTTATTATTAGTCTAAAAAGTTGATTAAATACTTATTCAATCAAATATTGCAATGATGGGCAAATATAGCATCGAATAAATACCTTAAATTGAATAATTAACGATGGATGGAAGATCGATTATGCAAATGATTCGGTTTACTTTCTTTAAAGAAAATACTAAAATCCATGCAATAAATATGATAACCAAATACAACAAACAAAAGGCAATTTTGTAATATCAACTCAAATTATATAAAAAAGAATAAAAAGGAATAAATATACATAATTTAAATTCTTAAAACACGTACCGTACAAGGGTACAACATCAAACGCAAATACTTGTAACACAAATCACAAACAAACCATAAAAATAGAAACTTTATGACCAAAAGCACACACATTACCAACAAAAGATGAAGCCAAATTCAAGATCAAGATCATGATCATATGTAATCACCACCATTTAATAGTTATCGATCGCGTACTTCAAAGACATTGCGAGTTTTGACCACGATATCATACATGTGCATCGACCTAAGCTTGTTGAAGTCTTTAGGGAGAGATATGAGGTGGATTGTTGATCTTTGATGAAACTGAAGTAGGCTAGGATCATCGTAGTATCGTTCCCAACCGATAGATGTCAGCATTTGTTCAAGAATTGCATATGATGTGACCACTTGGTTTGTGGCCAGGTGCACCAGCATCTTGCCACGAGCGGCGCCTTGCAAGGAGTCGCCACCAGGGTTTTCCACAAGTCTAACAACCCCGTTCTTGAACACCCAAACACCAGACATGGTTTTCGATCTTTGTGTCTTTGGAAGTGAATAATAAGATGAATAATGAGGATGTATAGTGAGATTGGTACCAAAGTGGAGTTTAAATAGGGGTTGGGTGTGGGTTAGTGATGTAGAGGCATATATTCTAATAATTAATTAATATAGTAAGGCAAAATGTTTTTTCTTAATTTTGTTAATATCACACATTCAATTCCTTATGACAATGTGCATGGTATCGTAGCGTAGTGACATTGGTTTTTTTTTTTTTAATATAAATTGATAGATGGTTTAGATCTTTGTAAATAAATAATTATGTGTTATTATTTAATAGTAAAAACTTGTTGTAAAAAAAACGTTTTTTCTGTATTCTGGAAATACAAGAGCTCTCCTATACGTGAGAGGTTATGATATGCTTTCCTAATACAAACTAGTAGTTTTATTTTCCCATTATATTGGGTTGATCTTGAATAAACTTTATATTTTAAAGCTTTTAAAAGTGGTTTGTTAACATTAAACACATTCAATTCACAACAAAACAAAATATATATATACGGGGCGGTTATTGTACATAGGGGTTGGAACGTACAAAGCTTCATAGGAAGGATTAATAACTGTTGATCCGTGATTTTTAATGGACTGAATTAACGCGGTGGCATTTATGTAATTAAGCATATTGTTTATATTTTTCAAAGAATCCGGATTGTACAAAAAGGGCAAAAACGTAATTTTCTTTTTTTTCAAATAAGTAACATAATCCTAAAAACAAGCGAAATTAATAAATCATCCCACAATTAACGCTCTTCTTCGATTTTGAATTACTTAGGAACTGCAACGAAATTCGAATTCGAAAAACAATGGAGAAGGTGACTAACATCAGTAAAAAGCGTAAGCATCTTTTTCATTCAATTTTTCATTTTTTAAGAAGTATTTGTTGTAAATGTAGCTTTTTATAATCTAATGACGCTTTTTTGTGTTCTGCAATGTCGAACTAGGAAAAATTTTGATTGATATTAACACAGATTCTGCTAAAGTCGTAAGCGAACGAAGATCAAAGACAAATAATGATAGGCGCGCTACGAAGAAGAAGAAAGGTTTGCATGTATTTTGATTGGTCTGTAAACTTTTAATTTTGTTTTTTTATGTATGGTCCGTCATTTTACTTGATCCGTAATTATTGTACTTTTTTAAATTTATATATTATTCGATGATTATCAATGAGTATGGAGTGCGTTGTGATGATTTGTAAATGTGTTATATAGTCCGTAATTTGTAACTATGTGTAGTACGTATTCAATGAGATAGTCTGTAATTTTCATTTGATTTATGTCTACATTTGTTATTTGTTATTTGTTTGTTTAGTACCTGTTCAATTAGTTAGTCCGTAATATTTAGTTGATGTATGTATACATTTGTAATTATTTTTGGTTTGATTATTACGTATTCACTTACTTAGACCATAATTAAGAGCGAGTACGTAATTATGGTCTGTTTACTGGCCCTGAACATTTGTTTTTTTTTATCTATTCTCCTTAGATAATATAACTCCAATAGCAATCCAAAGTTATGATAGTTCTTATGATGATGATGACGACTTCGTGCGTCCACCTACACGTCAAAAACACATAGTCCAATCAGTTGAGCAAATAGTTGAACCTAGCCGTCCATTTGTTGATTATATGGATAAAAAATTTAAAGGCAGAGTAGGTGTTGTTAATCTAAACAACAGTGTGAACGGTTTATCAAAACAACAAAAAAAAAGTTATTATTGACATAGGTTTCAAACCATTTTTATTAATGGCTGTTGATACAATACCAACAAGATTTATGACTGTGAAAGAGATGAGTTGAATGTTGGTAATCATATTATCAAGGTTACAACTACTACTGTTAAAGATGTTTTGGGGTACCTCTTGGCAAAATAACAGTTAATGAGAAAAACAAACCAAGGATTGGGTCATCAGATACACTGAAGACATGGAAGGAGCAATATCATGGCAAATCAAGGATAACAGTCAAAGATGTTTTGGGCCAAATGAAAAAGGTGAAAATGGAGATTACTTGTTCAAACTTAACTGGCTTGTTGTATACAACACAATGCTAGGTTGGGCAACTAAAAGCACCACAGTAAACCAATGGTTTTTGAATTATATAACAATTGACGCAGACATACCAAAAATTAACTAGTGCGAGTATTTGATTAATGTGGGCAAAGATTGCGTTAACCGAATAATATCTTATTACTTTGGGGCCCACATTAAAGGAAATCTAAAGGTATAAGTTTTTCTTATTTTTTTACTAATATAAGTGGACCCTTCATTAATTGCATTAATTAAAAAAGAAAAAAAAATACCCTTTAGATTTACTTTAATGTGGCCCCCAAAGTAATAAGATATAGTTATTCAGTTAACGCAATAAGGATGGGTTAACAATTGATCATTTACTATATATATACTAGTAAGATGCCCGCGTGATTTGGCGAATAACAAAACAATTAGGCTACTGATTTTGGCTCGTAAAAAGCTTAAACTACCTAATTTTTGTCAAATCAACTCTTTTAACTAAAAGATTTATTATGATAAAATTCATAATCTAAAATGCCAAATATGATATGACAAAAGTGTCAATAAGTAATTCATTTGATTTGATAGGATTTTCTTTTATAGGTATTATATGACACTTTATTTTTTAAATGTATCAATGTGGGATAAACTAAAAAGTAAAATAAAACTATTTAGTTTATGGTTTTTAAATCTTTGTTTATTGTACTTTATGTTCAAAAAGTTGTAAAACTCTTAATTTTAAGAGTTTTTAGTAAAAGACCAGTGTGTTCTTCCTATATGTATAGATAGGTATATAGGGAGAGAATCAAATGTTAACCCATGTTTATTGCGTTAACCGAATAACTACATCTTCTTACTTTGGGATCCACATTAAAGTAAATTTAAAGGTTTAGATTTTTTCTTCTTTTATTATTAATGTAAGTGGGCCCTACATTAATTAAAAAAGAAAAAAAAACATACACTTTTAGAATTACTTTAATATGAGACCTAAAGTAATAAGATGTAGTTGTTCGGTTAATGCAATAAACATGGGTTAACATTTGATCATCTCCCTATATATATATATATATATATATATATATATATATATATATATATACATGCATGCATGCATGCATGGATGTATGTATCTATGTGTGTGTGTATATATATCTGCGTGTGCATGCGTGCACGTGTTTGTACACTTTTTTCTTTTGTAAGTCGATCAAGCATAGGATTGTCATAATATGTAAGACATGATATGATTAGACATAAACACGACACGATAAGTAGTCATGTCATGTTTCTCAAACATGAACCACAAGCTTTAGAAACATTACACAATACAACATGTTTAATAACATGATAAAGAAATACATAATTAGGGTTGAATTAAAACCTCAATGCCAAGATCAAAATCGAAATCTAAAGTTCAAATGGTTGATGAACTATGAGAGTGAGGGTCCGACGAGGAATTGCGACTATCGAGATCGAAAACAAAATTTGAACTTCAAGAGGTTAATGGAACGTGTACTCGAGGGTTAAGGTAAGTATGATGCCTAACAAGGTCAAGGATCCAACGAGGCTTGATGGTCCGCCAATGTTTGACTGTCCGGTAGTTTCAGACGACAAGGTTACTGTTGAGTTGAGGAACGGGTCTCACAAGCGTCGCTTTGAGCTTTGAGCAGTGACGGAGCTTGAAGGCTCAGAAAGGTGGGGCGAAAAATTACGGGAGCCATAATACATATTAATTTTTTTACGCGAGGGGGGCGTAACCTCTATTTTTAACTAAAAATTAACCTTTCGGCCAAAAAATTAACACTACGGACGAAAAAATAAGGGGGCAGTCCCCTGTAACACCCGAAAAT
Organism: Mikania micrantha; assembly: GCA_009363875.1. Classification (NCBI taxonomy): domain Eukaryota; kingdom Viridiplantae; phylum Streptophyta; class Magnoliopsida; order Asterales; family Asteraceae; genus Mikania; species Mikania micrantha. Next base: position 16,233,539 of record CM018683.1, read on the forward strand.
TTAGCATCTTAACGATAAACGTGTGAAATTATTTCAGGTTGATAGTATACGAGAAATAATGAATGTAGGCGAAAACCGTGTGCGAAACGGAGTTACGGATTGTCCGGAATCGTGAAACGAAGAAAAATTTCAAAGTATTGAACTTTTGGACTCGTCGCGGTACGCGACGGAGATTTGAGGATCCTTCGCGGTACGCGATGGACCTAAAATATCTAAAATCCTCCGGATTTCTTCGCGGTACGCGAAGCTATATTTGGCCCCTCGTCGCGGTACGCGACGAGTGAGGCGGTGCAGTGGATTGATATTCTTCATCAGATTAACGCAGAGTTTAAAATTTTATTTCATACTCGATCATATTCGCTCAAGAGCACCACCAGACGAGTTTTTCATCATCTAATCTTCAATTTGAAGCCACCAGAAGTCACCGATCATACCAGGGATTGTATTTACAAGTTCTGATCGTCTTTTTACCCGCAGAACTCCGTTGGAATAGGTAACGGTTCACTTTAACCTTCTAGATTGATTATGATTGATTAAATCTTGTTTTTGAACGTAGTGATATAGTTAGGGTTGTTGATTATTGCCTAGATGATGGCTAGGATTGATTATAAACGAGAAACTCGAACTGTCAATGGGAAAATCCTTGTTTTGAGCCGTTGTAATGCCGAGTTTGCATGGAATTATAACGATGGTTATAGTGGTTTAAACCATTTGATTATGACAAGGTAGGTGATTAGTTGATTAATTTTGATATGCAAGGTTAAATCCAAGTGTTTCAAACTAATCACAATCAATAACAAGGATTGATCATTCCTAAGCCATTAAACTGTATAGAGACTGTTTTAGCTGAATAATCAACAACATTAACGATTTGATGGTTATTAAGGCAATGTCTTTGACATTGGACGTTCAGAAAAGATTTAATCAGTATATTAAAACATATATAACAGATTATATGTAAACTAATGCAGGACTATATCATTAGCACCAGTTGTGAGTGATCTCGCTACCGTGAGACATCAGGTGAGTTCTAGACGCCCTGTTTTTATGTTTAATGTTTTGGGCCGGCATACATGCTTAACGTTATGTTCATGATGTTATGTGCTTTAGATGACGATAAATGAATAATGATATGCCATGACAATGTATGCGTATTAATGTGTTAATATGATTTGTTCATGATGATATGCTAATTATGATATGTTCATATTAGTAAGACATGATGATGAGAGGTATGACAACACGCTATGAGGATAATTACAGATGTTAAGCTATGATGAAATCCTAGGCTGCTAGGATGAAGGTATGATGTGGGATATGAGGAATAGGTTCTGTTGTAATATGTAAGTGATGATATGATGATAAAATACGAGTATGAAAAGTTCATGAATGCCAGAAGGTATGATCTGATGATGTAACATCACTGTACTTTCGGTTGTCCGTACGTCCGTACATCCGTACGATTGTACTGTTACGACCGGAGATTTATTTATTATGAATGATTATGAAATTGTTGACTTACATTACTGATATTATCACTGTTACTGGTATACATGATTATAATTTATTATACGCATAAACCACGGGAAGTTTAGTTGTAATTCAACTACACAGACCCTTAGTGTTATTGCAGTCACATATTACTGATGATGAAGGATTATTGGTTGAGAATTGATTTGTGATGGAACTGGGAGTTTGTTGGAGTCTGGTTACTAAACGTAGTCAAGGACCCATGGTCATGGTTTATCGAAATAGCGGTGGGACGGTGGCTAGGGCAGTTGCGACTGACCCTTACATATGCCCTATATATATGCATATTTCGGTCTATCATGGATGTGTCAGTGACTAGGGTTTAGTGGGTTTTGGTTTGGAGAAATGATAATATTAAAGATATTAAATAATGGGAATTAATTACGCAAAGTGAGGTTACGAACGCTATTTAATCGCGAATATTAAATTAGAAATATTAACTTAATAATGTATTCGCGCGGGTGACGATTCACGCGAATATAATTATTAGGAATAATATTCTAAAACGATATTCCATAAACCAATTCGAATCGAAATACGATACGAGCGTTGGATTCGCAAAGGTGACGATCTTTGCGAATACGTACGCGAGTAACGCGTTTCGACGAGATAAATTAATAATATCAGACGATATTAATTTAATAAACGAAACTAAAAATATTTATTAGGAATCACAACCTAAATTAAAATAGAATAATTTAAATTATTAAATAAGTGACCTAACGATAATTAAACGAAGATCGTTTTAAGAAACAATACTATTTAAATAAAATTATTTTTATAAAGATGGAAAATTTATTATCTTAATGTTGTAAGGTTTAAATATATTTTACGATCAGAACCGAACATTTTATAATTTTAATCGCGATAAAAACGAGACAGGACGCGGAGGAAAACACGCGATATATAGAAAAGGTCTTTCATCAACCTCCCCACATTTCACAAAGTCCCTCTCTCTCTAAAACATAAATTTTCGTCACCCACCACACCACCCATCTTCTCTCTAGCGTAACTTTTTCGTTCCTTGACGAAATCACGTGATCTCGGAGCCTAAACGACCACAAGATCGAGAGGAACAAGAAGATACAAGAAAATCCAGAGATTTATCACGATTTGCAGGTGAGAATCCCAGTTTACTTTTCGGTTTGGGTTAAAAACCCTATTAGAGCTTAGAACTCATTTTGTAAACGAGTATTGTGTATTATATGTGTAAATCGGTGGTGTAGTGAACGAATGGAAACCATGAGAAAACCTGAAAACCCTAGAACGAAATGATGATGATGATGAACAGCGTGGGCTGTGGGGTGCAGGTCGACGAACCCTTCTGGGGGGCGAACCTGTTCTCGGCCGAACCCTACCTTTGAATGGAATCTTAGGGACGAACCCTGCATGGGTCACGAACCCTGCATGGGTCACGAACCCTGCCAGAATCACCGAACCCTTATAAGACCAGCGAACCCTTGTGGGCGGGAAACATGGTGGCCGAACCGTGTGATAGCCACGAACCCTAGCGAACCATTAGACGAGCCTTCATGGGCCGAACCCTGTTCATTGGTGACCGAACCCTTGGGCCAAGATACTAACAGCGAACCTTATGATGAATCAGTCGACCCTTAGAGTAGCGAACTCTAGGGACCTCGAACCCTTGGTGTTCTAGCCGAACCCTAGCACCTCTAGGAACCTACGAACCCTGTTGTTTCTTCTTGGCCGAACCTTCTCTTTGGGATAAGAGGGTTCGCTGCCCATGGGTGCAATTCAAATTGATTTTATCGAATTTGGAGTTTAAAGACAATTGGGGAATATGGTTACGCATGTACATATATACATATAAGTACACGAATTAGATATGCATGGAAAAACCTAACCACCATCTTTTATGAACACATAATTTAGAGTGTGAGACTCTCTTATTGAATGAGATAATTGACGAGGATAAAGTGAACATAAATTTTCTTTAAACTTAAAAGTGGGTTTGACAACATAAATGGTGGTGTAGGTGTGCAACTATGTATGCATGCACTAGGGATGAATTTATATGGGTTAAAAGGACAATACCTTTACAACTTATACGATCATGATAAAATAAATTTAAAAGATTATTGTATAGGTAGGATAATCAATATTAATGAAGTGGAATTACCTTTATACAATGTCAAAGTAATAGAATCTTTAGTGTAACATCTTAACTTAGATAGAATTTAACTAAGTTAATAAGTACGTGTGATCTTATAATATGAACAAGTAGGGTCACCAAATGGCAATAAAATACTTATGCTCATGAGCACAAATACTTAATACTTACAGATTGTTGAGTTACTCTTGAGTTACCTACGCGAGCGCGCATAATACAAGAACATTTATACTAAGGACTTCAGGTGAGTTCTCGTAACCTCCTTTTCTTTAAACTGTTTTGTTTTAAAACTCGGAGGTGAAACATGTATACCAGATTAATTATTATTTTGATAACATAAGGTTTATACCTGTTTATCAATATGATAATTACAACTTAAAATTTATTGATTATTATGGATTTTCTTTGATTATCTTATATCCGTGTAAACATTGTTATTGACTTAGGTCAATAACAAAGATTACATGTATTGTCACGTGGATGAGTTCCACATCCGTGAATCATTACTCTTAACTTCGGTTAATTGTTTTGACTTCATGTATTGTCACGTGGATGATTTCCACATCCGTGAAGTATTGCTCTTGACTTCGGTTAATGGCTTTGACTTCATGTATTGTCACGTGGTTAGCGACCACTCCATGATTCATGTATTTAACTTATGTTAATTACATAATGATCATGTATAGTCACGAACATTGGTTGAGAATATGATTGATTGAGTTGGTTGATTTGTTATGGATTGATTATCTATGTTTGACTATGATTAATTGTGATTGATTATGACTGATTGGTTATGTGATTATGTGATTGTATATGTGTATGATTGATGAATTGGTGGTTGTGTATTGGATTATATCATACAGGTATTCTCATGGAATTTCTCACGAAGATCATAAGTTTTATAACCGTTTTTAAATAAAGCATTTTATAAAACCATTTTAAACTTAAGCTTTTAAACTCATTTTATTAAAACATTTTTAAAAATATAAAAACTTATGATTACTCACCAACTACTTTTGTAGTTGACACTTGGTTTTCTTACATGTTTCAGGTGATGGAGACAAGTAGGAATGAAGAGAGGATCTCTTCTATTTTGGACATCATCATATAGGATCTTGGACTTAGTTAATTAACTAAATTTCTGGCGATTAGAGTTTAGTTAGTTTAACTAATTCTTTTGTGTAACTGATGTATTTGATTCATGATGAACATGATTTTTGTGTAATTATTTTGGTTGATTTAAATGATATATGATGATTGAATTAGATGCCCATGAGCTTATGAACAATCTACACATCCCTCGTGGCATCCCGATGATTCCGCCGTCGGTCGGGGTGTTACAGATTGGTATCAGAGCCTGGGTTATAGGGAATTAGGTTACTAGAAATGGTTGACCTAGTCTATAACCATAGGATACCCTAGTATGAATTAAATTCATACACTAGTTAGTATATTCAGGATTTCATGCTTATGTGTTTATTACATGTTAATTGAACTCCTGTTATACATCTGATATAAATATGCTGATTATAAATTTCTTGCTTACGTGTGCCCTAATGATTCGATAAGGACATGCACGTGGTGTATCGTAAAGGTGGTGGGACGTTGGCTAGGGCAGTTGCGACTGACCCTTACATATGCCCTATATATATACCATTTACGGTACATTAGGTGGATGTCAGTATTGAAGAATGTGGGAACTACCCGTTTGGGAAATCATTTGCTTAGGAACTCAATTGTTTATGAATTGCTTGCCTTAGGAATTATTTGTTTGAGCTATAAACTCCAGACAAGGACACACTCGTGGTATACTACAAAGGTGGTGGGACGGTGGCTGGGGCAGTTGCGACTGACCTCTACATATGCCCTATACATATACCATTTGTAGTATATTGGGGGTCTGTCAGTGTCAGGAACTTAGGATAGTATTAGGACCTTACTAGGAGGGTTTGAGAGGATATGATTGTGGACTGTTGATGATATGTTTGATGGATTGACTGGGATTGACTCTTGAATGATCACACTTGATAAATACTTATAAATTCACTTATGAAACACACTGATTGGACACGTAGGGTGCATAGGATTAACAAACGATATGAGCGATTAGTGATAGAATATGGACTGGGGTGATGATATAGACACTTGATGATAATATAAACGCATAGTGATGATACTAACACTTAGTGATGGTATGGACACTTGATGAGAATAAACTATAGGGAGGATATGAACACTTAGTGACAATAAGAGCACTTTGTGATGATATGAGCCCTCATTGATGATTATTGACATTGGGATTGACATGGACTTTAGTAAACTTAGACAATTGGGGGAAACTTAATGTCAGGTGAACTTAGACATTAGGTGAACTTAGAAATAGGTAAACCTACATGTCAGGTGAACTTAGACATTAGGCGAACCTAATTGCCCAAGGGAACTAGAGACCACTTCACTCAAAATTATCCTACCAAGGATAAGGGTAGTGAAGTGAGGTTATGGTAAGATACATAACACACCCTAAATGCTAACAAGGGCATAATCGTGGTGCAATGGAACGGTGGTGGGACGGTGTAGGGGAGATTGCGATCTACCTCTGCATATGCCCTATATATAAGCTTGTTGCATTGCATTGGGAGGTTGTCAGTGTTAGTATAGGGTGAGGAATGTATAGGACCTAGGAATAGTTAGCTAACACTAGTTATGACCAACTAGGACACTTAGAATAATAATAGGCAAATTTATAGACATTATGAGTTTAAAATAACAGATAGGAAATAAATATAGTTCCTATATGTAATCCTAACTGTTTAAAATAAACTCAATTGACCATTGTTTGTATGACTTACGTTGTAAACGGTAGTAACATGTTTCTAATTTTTCAGAAACATGCCGCCTCGCCGTCACAACGAAGATGACTCAAACAATGGGGATGCTAACAACAGTAATGCCAACTCCGGCATACAAGAGTTAGCCACACTTATTTCTGGATTGGTGAGCCAACTGACTCAGGCTAACCAGAACATTACCCAGAATCGAGGTGGTGCAAACCAAACAACTTGCACGTTCAAACACTTCAATTCCTGCAACCCCCTGAAATTCACGGGTGCTGAGTCGGCCACTGGTCTGCTGCAGTGGTTCGAGAGTATGGAGAACACCTTCATCAACAGCGAATGTCCCGAGAATCTGAAAGTCCGTTATGCTACCAGTGTTTTCCAAAAGAGAGCACTGACTTGGTGGAATGGGGAAAAACGAACTAGGGGAGTGGATGCTGCCTTAGCACTGACATGGACAGAGGTCAAGAATCTGATGACCACTGAATTCTGTCCTAGAAGCGAGATGAGGAAACTGGAGACTGAGTTCTGGGAACTCAAACAAGATAGTGGCGAGAACGTCATCTACAATACTCAATTCCATGAGTATAGTCTGCTAGTGCCTCATATGGTGACACCCTTGGAGAGGGCGATTGAGAAATATATTGGCGGACTGCCGGTACAGATTCAGGATACAGTCTACGGGAGCAATCCCAAGACACTTGAGGCTGCAATCCGATTATCTGCAACTCTTACTGACAATCATGTGAGGAATGGAACACTCACTAGGAAAGGATACAAGAAGACTGACACCAAGACTGCTGCAAAGGAAGTCAAAACTGAAGTCAAGTCTGAAGCTGCTAGCCCATCCAAAAGCAGCAACAAGAAGAGAAAGACCAGGAACTTCATGGTCACTGCTCCTGCTGCTAAGTCTGCGCAGCAATCATCAAACAATTCAACTGCCAGGAATTTCATTGGGAACACTCCTCAGTGTAATACCTGCCGATATCATCACGCACCAAATTTGCCATGTCGCGTCTGCAACAACTGCGGCAAGTTTGGTCATTTTGCTAACGTCTGTCGGAGCGCACCGCAAGCACAAAGGATGCAACAAGCACCGCTTGCACTACCAGCTCCGCATGCACAACCTATTCCAGCTGTACCCGTTCGCCAGGTACCTCAAGCGCAGGCAAGAGCCTGCTATGAGTGTGGTGAAGTGGGTCACTTCAGAAATCAATGCCCAAAGTTGACCGGGAACAATCAGAGGGTGGCAAGAGGCCGAGCTTTCCAGTTGAATGCTCCAGCTGCTCAAGCCAACCAGGACGTCGTCAACGGTACATTTCTGATCAACAACTCTTATGCATCTGTCTTATTTGATTCTGGTGCCGATAGGAGTTTCGTTTCATATGATTTTGAATGCTTGCTTGGTAGAACACGTACATATTTAGATAAACCGTTTAATGTGGAGGTGGCTGACGGAAACACTATTGATATTGACACTATTATTGTTGGATGTACGGTGAACTTAAATGATCACGTCTTCCCAATTGATCTTATACCTATGCATCTTGGTAGCTTTGATGTTATCATAGGCATGGATTGGTTAGCCACCCACAGAGCGGAGATTGTATGCCATGAAAAGTATATTCGTATTCCCTTACCTTCGGGTGAAACTTTGAGAATATTTGGAGAAACTGCTAGTAAAGGTCTTAAGCTGATGTCTTGCACTAAAGCACATAAGTACCTTAGAAAGAAATGTATAGCATTTTTAGCTCATATTGTGGAGAAAAAGGATAAAGGAAAGAGAGTTGAAGATGTTCCAGTGATCAGAGACTTTCCAGAAGTATTTCCAGATGATTTGCCGGGTCTTCCACCAGAACGTCAAGTTGAGTTCCGGATCGACTTAGTACCTGGTGCGAACCCAGTCGCCAAAGCTCCCTACAGACTTGCGCCTTCGGAGTTGCAAGAGTTGGCGAGCCAACTGCAGGAACTTACTGATAAAGGGTTTATTCGCCCGAGCCATTCACCATGGGGTGCACCGGTCCTATTTGTCAAGAAAAAGGACGGGTCATTCCGAATGTGCATCGATTATCGCGAATTGAACAAACTCACAATTAAGAATCGATATCCACTGCCGCGCATCGATGATCTCTTCGATCAGCTTCAAGGCTCGGCATGGTTTTCAAAGATCGATCTTAGGTCTGGGTATCATCAGCTTCGTGTACATGATGATGATATTCCCAAGACTGCGTTCAGAACCAGATATGGCCACTATGAGTTTTTGGTAATGCCTTTCGGCCTTACCAATGCACCTGCGGTTTTCATGGATCTCATGAACCGTGTTTGCAGGCCATACCTGGATAAATTTGTGATTGTATTCATTGATGATATTCTGATCTATTCGAAGACCAAGGAAGAACATGAGAAACACCTCAAGTTGGTCTTGGAGATCCTAAGAGAAGAGCGACTGTATGCCAAATTCTCTAAATGTGAATTTTGGCTTAGGGAAGTTCAATTCTTGGGGCATACAGTCAACGAATACGGTGTTCACGTGGATCCTGCAAAGATTGATGCTGTGAAGAATTGGAGTACACCGAAGACACCGACGGAGATTCGATCGTTTCTTGGACTTACCGGTTACTATCGGCGGTTCATATCGAACTTCTCCAGAATTGCTGTCCCTCTCACAGCTTTGACTCAAAAGAATAGGCCATACGAGTGGGGACCAAAGCAAGAAGAGGCATTTCAGACTCTGAAGCAGAAGCTTTGTGATGCTCCTGTCTTGACATTGCCTGATGGAAATGATGATTTTGTGGTTTATTGTGATGCTTCCAACCTGGGTCTCGGTTGTGTTCTCATGCAACGGGGAAAGGTCGTGGCTTATGCATCAAGACAATTAAAGATTCATGAGAAGAACTACACTACACACGACTTGGAACTTGGTGCAGTTGTGTTTGCTTTGAAGATATGGAGACATTATCTTTATGGCACGAAGTGTGTAGTCTTTACTGATCATAAAAGTTTGCAACATATTCTGAATCAGAAAGAGCTCAATATGAGACAACGGAGGTGGGTTGAACTGTTGAACGATTATGACTGTGAAATTCGCTACCATCCTGGTAAAGCGAATGTAGTAGCAGATGCGCTTAGTCGCAAAAGTCAAGTTCAGATCCATAGTGTCCGAGTGCACAATAACCTCCGTAATGATATTCTCACAGCCCAACAACACTCATTGGCTCAAGATGACTTGAAAAATGAGATGTCTTGCGGGGCTGAAATACTGTTGGAAACTAAGGATGATGGTTTAATGTATTACTTGAACCGATTGTGGATACCGAACAGGGGTGATCTCAGGATGATTATTATGAATGAAGCTCATAAATCCCGTTACTCAATCCATCCGGGCTCTGATAAGATGTATCAAGACCTTAGGGGCTTGTACTGGTGGCCTGGAATGAAGAAGGATATTGCTGAGTATGTGTCTAAGTGCCTTAACTGTGCTAAGGTCAAGGCAGAACACCAGCGACCTTCTGGATTGTTATTACAACCAGAAATACCAATGTGGAAGTGGGAGAATATCTCCATGGATTTCATTACTAAACTCCCACGGACCGCGAACGGTAAAGATAGTATCTGGGTAATTGTTGATAGATTGACTAAGTCGGCTCATTTCTTACCGATACGCGAAACTTACCCTGTGCGGAAGTTAGCTCGTATCTACATTGATGAAATCGTTAGCCGACATGGTATTCCTTTGAGTATAATATCGGATCGTGATGCTCGTTTCACGGCACGATTTTGGGAATCACTTCATGAAGCCTTTGGAACAAGATTGGATCTTAGCACCGCTTATCATCCTCAGACGGATGGTCAAACGGAGCGAACGATTCAAACATTGGAAGATATGTTGAGAGCTTGTGTCATCGATTTCGGTGGCAATTGGGATAGCCATCTACCATTGGTTGAGTTCTCGTATAACAATAGTTATCACGCGAGCATTGGTATGGCACCGTTTGAAGCTCTTTATGGCAGGAAATGTCGGTCACCTATTTGTTGGACCGAAGTCGGCGATTCGCAGATTACTGGTCCCGAGATTATTCAGGAAACGACTGACAAGATCCGCCAGATTCGCGACAATCTGTTAGCTGCTCGCAGTCGACAGAAGAGCTACGCGGATAAACGAAGAAAACCTTTGGAGTTTGAAGTGGGAGATATGGTATTGCTTAAAGTGTCGCCTTGGAAGGGCGTTGTTCGATTTGGAAAGAAGGGGAAGCTTGCTCCACGTTATGTTGGCCCTTTCAAGATCCTTGAACGGATCGGGAAGGTTGCTTACAAATTGGAACTTCCTCCTGAACTTAGTAATGTGCATCCAACGTTTCACGTGTCCAATCTAAGAAAGTGCTTAGCTGATCAGGATCTTCAGGTACCACTCGATGACATTCGCATCGATGATACCATGCACTTTGTTGAAAAACCAGTGGAAATAATGGATCGTGAGGTTAAACAGCTCAAACGCAGTAGAATTCCAATTGTCAAAGTACGTTGGGAATCGAAGCGGGGTCCAGAATTCACATGGGAGCGGGAAGATCAGATGAAGCTTAAGTACCCACATTTATTTACTACGGTCACTCCAAGTTGAATTTCGGGACGAAATTCCTTTAACTAGGGGAGACTGTAACATCACTGTACTTTCGGTTGTCCGTACGTCCGTACATCCGTACGATTGTACTGTTACGACCGGAGATTTATTTATTATGAATGATTATGAAATTGTTGACTTACATTACTGATATTATCACTGTTACTGGTATACATGATTATAATTTATTATACGCATAAACCACGGGAAGTTTAGTTGTAATTCAACTACACAGACCCTTAGTGTTATTGCAGTCACATATTACTGATGATGAAGGATTATTGGTTGAGAATTGATTTGTGATGGAACTGGGAGTTTGTTGGAGTCTGGTTACTAAACGTAGTCAAGGACCCATGGTCATGGTTTATCGAAATAGCGGTGGGACGGTGGCTAGGGCAGTTGCGACTGACCCTTACATATGCCCTATATATATGCATATTTCGGTCTATCATGGATGTGTCAGTGACTAGGATTTAGTGGGTTTTGGTTTGGAGAAATGATAATATTAAAGATATTAAATAATGGGAATTAATTACGCAAAGTGAGGTTACGAACGCTATTTAATCGCGAATATTAAATTAGAAATATTAACTTAATAATGTATTCGCGCGGGTGACGATTCACGCGAATATAATTATTAGGAATAATATTCTAAAACGATATTCCATAAACCAATTCGAATCGAAATACGATACGAGCGTTGGATTCGCAAAGGTGACGATCTTTGCGAATACGTACGCGAGTAACGCGTTTCGACGAGATAAATTAATAATATCAGACGATATTAATTTAATAAACGAAACTAAAAATATTTATTAGGAATCACAACCTAAATTAAAATAGAATAATTTAAATTATTAAATAAGTGACCTAACGATAATTAAACGAAGATCGTTTTAAGAAACAATACTATTTAAATAAAATTATTTTTATAAAGATGGAAAATTTATTATCTTAATGTTGTAAGGTTTAAATATATTTTACGATCAGAACCGAACATTTTATAATTTTAATCGCGATAAAAACGAGACAGGACGCGGAGGAAAACACGCGATATATAGAAAAGGTCTTTCATCAACCTCCCCACATTTCACAAAGTCCCTCTCTCTCTAAAACATAAATTTTCGTCACCCACCACACCACCCATCTTCTCTCTAGCGTAACTTTTTCGTTCCTTGACGAAATCACGTGATCTCGGAGCCTAAACGACCACAAGATCGAGAGGAACAAGAAGATACAAGAAAATCCAGAGATTTATCACGATTTGCAGGTGAGAATCCCAGTTTACTTTTCGGTTTGGGTTAAAAACCCTATTAGAGCTTAGAACTCATTTTGTAAACGAGTATTGTGTATTATATGTGTAAATCGGTGGTGTAGTGAACGAATGGAAACCATGAGAAAACCTGAAAACCCTAGAACGAAATGATGATGATGATGAACAGCGTGGGCTGTGGGGTGCAGGTCGACGAACCCTTCTGGGGGGCGAACCTGTTCTCGGCCGAACCCTACCTTTGAATGGAATCTTAGGGACGAACCCTGCATGGGTCACGAACCCTGCATGGGTCACGAACCCTGCCAGAATCACCGAACCCTTATAAGACCAGCGAACCCTTGTGGGCGGGAAACATGGTGGCCGAACCGTGTGATAGCCACGAACCCTAGCGAACCATTAGACGAGCCTTCATGGGCCGAACCCTGTTCATTGGTGACCGAACCCTTGGGCCAAGATACTAACAGCGAACCTTATGATGAATCAGTCGACCCTTAGAGTAGCGAACTCTAGGGACCTCGAACCCTTGGTGTTCTAGCCGAACCCTAGCACCTCTAGGAACCTACGAACCCTGTTGTTTCTTCTTGGCCGAACCTTCTCTTTGGGATAAGAGGGTTCGCTGCCCATGGGTGCAATTCAAATTGATTTTATCGAATTTGGAGTTTAAAGACAATTGGGGAATATGGTTACGCATGTACATATATACATATAAGTACACGAATTAGATATGCATGGAAAAACCTAACCACCATCTTTTATGAACACATAATTTAGAGTGTGAGACTCTCTTATTGAATGAGATAATTGACGAGGATAAAGTGAACATAAATTTTCTTTAAACTTAAAAGTGGGTTTGACAACATAAATGGTGGTGTAGGTGTGCAACTATGTATGCATGCACTAGGGATGAATTTATATGGGTTAAAAGGACAATACCTTTACAACTTATACGATCATGATAAAATAAATTTAAAAGATTATTGTATAGGTAGGATAATCAATATTAATGAAGTGGAATTACCTTTATACAATGTCAAAGTAATAGAATCTTTAGTGTAACATCTTAACTTAGATAGAATTTAACTAAGTTAATAAGTACGTGTGATCTTATAATATGAACAAGTAGGGTCACCAAATGGCAATAAAATACTTATGCTCATGAGCACAAATACTTAATACTTACAGATTGTTGAGTTACTCTTGAGTTACCTACGCGAGCGCGCATAATACAAGAACATTTATACTAAGGACTTCAGGTGAGTTCTCGTAACCTCCTTTTCTTTAAACTGTTTTGTTTTAAAACTCGGAGGTGAAACATGTATACCAGATTAATTATTATTTTGATAACATAAGGTTTATACCTGTTTATCAATATGATAATTACAACTTAAAATTTATTGATTATTATGGATTTTCTTTGATTATCTTATATCCGTGTAAACATTGTTATTGACTTAGGTCAATAACAAAGATTACATGTATTGTCACGTGGATGAGTTCCACATCCGTGAATCATTACTCTTAACTTCGGTTAATTGTTTTGACTTCATGTATTGTCACGTGGATGATTTCCACATCCGTGAAGTATTGCTCTTGACTTCGGTTAATGGCTTTGACTTCATGTATTGTCACGTGGTTAGCGACCACTCCATGATTCATGTATTTAACTTATGTTAATTACATAATGATCATGTATAGTCACGAACATTGGTTGAGAATATGATTGATTGAGTTGGTTGATTTGTTATGGATTGATTATCTATGTTTGACTATGATTAATTGTGATTGATTATGACTGATTGGTTATGTGATTATGTGATTGTATATGTGTATGATTGATGAATTGGTGGTTGTGTATTGGATTATATCATACAGGTATTCTCATGGAATTTCTCACGAAGATCATAAGTTTTATAACCGTTTTTAAATAAAGCATTTTATAAAACCATTTTAAACTTAAGCTTTTAAACTCATTTTATTAAAACATTTTTAAAAATATAAAAACTTATGATTACTCACCAACTACTTTTGTAGTTGACACTTGGTTTTCTTACATGTTTCAGGTGATGGAGACAAGTAGGAATGAAGAGAGGATCTCTTCTATTTTGGACATCATCATATAGGATCTTGGACTTAGTTAATTAACTAAATTTCTGGCGATTAGAGTTTAGTTAGTTTAACTAATTCTTTTGTGTAACTGATGTATTTGATTCATGATGAACATGATTTTTGTGTAATTATTTTGGTTGATTTAAATGATATATGATGATTGAATTAGATGCCCATGAGCTTATGAACAATCTACACATCCCTCGTGGCATCCCGATGATTCCGCCGTCGGTCGGGGTGTTACAGATGATATGATGATAGCATGAGATGTTATGATATGATACGTGCCATTGCTGCTAGGGCAAAATGCTATGATGAAATGATACTGGCATGACATAATATGATGATTCCTAAGATATTATGTCACACCCCCAATTTCAACTAACGGAATCACACCGTTTGGGAGCATGACAAACCAGGATCTCAGATCATTAGACATAACGAAGACCTCTATATGAATTTCAAAACATACGTTGGCCTTCAGAACATAACATTCAGAGTTTACAAAAAGTTGCGGAAGCGTTTAAAAACCATAAACAGTTGTAAGTAAACCATTACAAACCAAAGTACTTAAATATTCAAATGTTCAAATTCAAATTCAAAGTGTTTATAATGCATGAGACTCTATCTTCCTAGTCCATGCCAGCTGTAACGCGCGCCTTAGCGTCCTGAGAAAACATGCAAATCAAGTCAACACAAAGGTTGGTGCATAACACAGGTTTTAAGTAATCATAGTGTTCAAAACATCAGTTTGAATAATAAGTTGTAGATAACATAATCACAAATGCACAGTCATGATAGCTAGTCATATAAACTATTTACATACGTGTTCGACACCGAAGCTGACGGATTGCCATGCTATAGCATGTTTTCGCCTTGCCACTATTGTCTATCACAACAATAGTAAAATTGTGTTTGGTCAGTCAAACACCTGCGTAGATCCCATCTACCAGGTGAGGTTTGTCAAACCTAATAGATCTATTTCCAACTACCACGCTTTGCATTACAGCAAACTAAACGGTTCGAGGTGTGTAAGGACTTTCAAGTTGATATGTTGTCACATAATGTAAACAGATAACTCATGCAAGTGATATGTATCTAAAAGTAGTTTGTTGCACATGTTTTCTCCCCCAAAACAGTTTAAAATAAGAAAGGGCCGTGTACGCACCTTTAATAATAGCAGAATGATCAAATACGTGTGAACTTGCGTAGAAATCCCCTACGAAGAATCTGTGATTTAAACAATAACCTAAAGTTATTCGGATTGTCGTTTTGTGCTTGAAATCACATACGTATCAACATACGTATGTTAGAGTGTGAGAATTGTGCATACGGAAGTACGCGTGCCATTGAAATCGATTAAATAAAATCATATTTGATTTTATTCAATTAATCGTAATTATACGCGATTTCGTTTTCGTATTAAAATATAAATTTTATTATCCTAATACGTTCGTATTCTAGTTACGGTTCCAACGCAACTTGAACGAACTAAAACGGAGTTCGTATGTGGGAGATATTTCAAAAATACCAAAAATACCATTTTTTTTCCAAAAACCGGCCGAAGCCAGTCTCGAACCCGCGACCTTCCACTCACCGCACACACACCTAACCAGTCTCGCCCGCTAGGGTATCGCGACTATCATCCGGATTAAATTCTTTTAAATCCTATCAAGTCAGTTTCCCTTTGTTCTACTATAGCCGAAGCATACACTTCCAAATTGAACCCGATTTCGAATCCAATCGATCTAATCAACATAGATATATGATTCCAGATTCTTAGACATTCCTAATGATGGTTCTAATTTGATCCAAACTGAATCAGAATGTTCTAATTAATCCCAAATATGTTCGGTTTTGAACCGCAATATCATTCAACACAAAATCTTATAATTCACGATCATAACATCAAATTAACTTAGGCTTTAGATTAATCGAAGCATTCTGAAACTATCTATACCAGTTAATTATATTTTTAAACTCTTCAAGATCAGAACCCCCAAAACCGAATCGTCCTAAAACCCTAGTAATCGAACACCATCAATTCTTGTTAATATCATGAAATTGAAACTTGGATTAGTTTAGTCGGCGACTTATGAAGCTAACCATCTGATTTAATTCAACTCTCACACTGTTTAAACAAGAAATCCCCAAAACCGTTTTTGAAACAAGCCCTAGAACTTGAATTCAATCAATTCGGTGTTACTAAACAAAATTGATGCATGGTTTAGTTTAATCGAACACTTCTGAAACTATCTACACACTTTAATTCGATTCTTAAACTCTTTAAGATCAAAACCCCCAAAACAGTTTTGATATGAACCCTAATTACTTGAACTTTATCAAAACGATGTTATCAGTTGAAATTGTTTTAGGATAAACCTTAGTCGACCATGTTAGAATGTGTAGGTGATAATCATTACCTGGTTTCACTTCGAATTGATGTATCTCGATTAGGTGATGTTCTTCGGCCGTCCCCCGTTCAAGCTTCTTCAATCCGCACTTCTACGAGGAAATTGTGATATTCAGAGCACTCTAAAGATGTCGACTAAGTGTTAGGAAGCCTCAATTTTGCGTATTATAACACTAATTATACTAATTTGATGAGGAAGCCTACGGTTTCAAGTGTGTGACCGTTTTCCTCATTAATTCGATCTATAACGCCTGAAAACTGTTTATCATCATAATGGTGATGATTAGGATGCTTCAATTTCAGTTACAAACCCACAAGTGTTACGAATTTAAGTCACCATTTGATTTTTATTCGAATTTTGACTTTTAGAAGTCAAAATCGATTATTATCCCAACTTGTAGACTAATCCATCAAATTAGAACACTTAGAACTTGATTTTTGCTTAACCTTAACTCCTATAATTGATTCTGGATCAATAACATATCACTTCGATTAATAAAATTGAACCAAAGATCCCGAATTACCATTAATTGGTTAAATTAGAATACTATCGATCTAAATTAACTCAATTGGGCCTAATTATTGCAATTGGCCTACATTAAACTCATTGGGCCTTGCTTAACCTTATTGGGCCTACCTTGGACTTGTTTGGCCTACTTGGGCCTTAATGGGCCTTCCTTGTTTCCCTTGAGCCTAAATTGATCTTATTGGGCCTACTAGTCTTTGTTGGGCCTTCATAGACTTCATTGGGCCTAATTGATCTTGTTGGGCCTTCATTGGCCTTGTTGGCCTGTGGTAGCATCAACTCCCGTTAACAAAGTTAGTATAAAAAGTCGGATTGTCACATATTAGGACAACGTGATGATGTTATGATGATAAGAGACTAGCATGTAATGTTATGATGTTATGATGAATACGATGAATGATCATATGACGCTAGTGTGTCATGAATGATGAAGGAATGATGTTCCTATACGTGTTATAGGAAGATGAATGAATAAGAGTCAACCAGGACTATAACTGGGTATGAGAGTCAACCATGACTATAACTGGGTATGTATGATTGTTTCCGTACTTGTTACGGGATGAGTATGATGTAGCTCCCATATACGCGTTATGGGGTAAGTATGGTTGCTCCAGTACTCGTTACTGGGTAAGTATGGTTGCTCCCGTATGTGTTACGGGGTAAGTATGAAGTAAGTATGACGTTGCTCCCATATTCGTATGGGGTAAGTATGATTGCTCCAGTACTCGTTACTGGGTAAGTATGGATCTGCAGAACGCTTAGGCGGGTCAGATCAATGGTTATGGAGCCTTGTGCCGGCATAAGCCCACTGTTCGTATGGTGACAGTGGAATGTATGATAATGATGTTCACGATATTATGTGATAAGGTTATGGGCTATGTGTACGGAATGATGTTATGTTAAGTCTTGTACCGGTATGAGCTGTCAACTTCGGTTGATAGTTAAAGAAATCTTATGCATGCATGAGTTATTAGCTGCGAGTTGATAGTTACAGAGTCTTATGTTGTACAAGTCTGTCTGACTGCAGGTCAGCAGTGGACGGCGAAGTTCCTTCGCCATATGCTTGATGTTATGATGTCATGTATGTTATGTATATGAAATGTATTATGTCCAGGGTGATTGAGACTGTTGACTTTGGTCAACAGTGAATGCTAATGTTTTAGGTACAGTAAAGATTTTATTTTTATGAAAACTAGAACTCACCAGCGTAAGCTGACTTGATTTAGCATGTATGTCAGGTTAAGCTTGGGTCAGAGAAGGCATGGAGCTCAGGCATCAAGATAAAGAATCCGATGGTGTTGGCAATCGTTTATGTATTAATTCAGACATGTAATTATGTTTGATATGATGTTTAAGTTCCGCTGCATGTTTATGAAAGTTTTTAGTTTAAGAGCTATGTGTTATGACGAAACCAACATACGTGGGGTCGGCCGGAATCGGGGCCTCACATCCCCCCCCCCCCCGGCCCTAAGTAAGCTTCGTCTCTGGCTTTGAGGCTTTGAAAATTCAGATTTTGAATTTAGGTTAGGTAGGAATAAGTTAATATGAATTATATGTCTTTAATTATTCAAAAATATTAATACATATTATTTGGTTTAAATGGTCTTTAAAGACTTGTTTAGATATGATTTCTATCTTGTCTTAACATGTCGATCTATTTATGACATGTAACCCGTTAAACACAAACTTAAAACTTGTTAAGTTTATGTCATGTTGTATTACTAAATCAATGTAAGAAATTATTAGTGATAGTTATCATATCTTATGAGTGAAGGGTTGGGTCAAATTAATTAACAAAGTCTTGAAGTTGGGTATTGATTTTCATAAAATCATAAATTCGAGGATTATCGAAGACAAGTTTGATGTAATTTAAGTTAAAAAGAAAGTATAACATCTTATTATTTTCTAAGATTTCAAGAACATGAGTTCTCACTATTAAACAATAAAAACATGTAAAAGTTTGGATTTTGCGAATAAGAACAAAGAAATACACGCATTGGAAATTTCAAAAAGTTGTTCACCCTAGTAAATATAGAGGAATATAAACCTTTCTCTACATAGGTATATATGTTTGTCCCATATGTGGGTGTGGGTGTGGGTGTGGGTGTGATTGGGAAAATCTACCTATCTACCTATAAATAAAGGTTTTTTGTGCCACATGGTATGTTTTTAGAGCTTCTAAACCTTTATTTTCCTATTCTCTCTCATATTAAATATCTAATATCAAACATATTTTTAATACAAATTTTAAAATAAAAAAGATTTTTTAATACATTAAAATATATTAATATTAAAGACAATTTTTAAAAAAAATTATTATAGATTGTAAAATTTTCAAAAACAATTATTTGAAACACAATATTTAAAGAAAAACAACCTATAAAAAAGTTAGTGTTTAAATAAATAATATTATTATTTTAATACTTCAAATATTAAATCATACGAAATTGTAATCGTATTTTATATTAAAAATCATCTTATTTTTTTCTAAATTTTCATTGATAATTATTCGTTATATTTCTATGTGTAATCCGTGTAATACACGGGATACTAACTAGTATGTATATATATATATATAACCCACTCTTTTCTACTAACAAAAATAACTCCATAAAGATCTAGCCAAATATTGTATTTTTTTTAACATCATAGTAACACATCTAGAACACTTTGTTCTTTTATGTGTATGTGTAAATTCATCACCGTTTAAGAGGTGACGACGTTGTAAGTTTTTTTGTTACAATATTGTAACTGTTTAGACCTAAAAACTTACAACAATGTCAACTCTTAAACAGTGATAAATTTACGTACACATAAATAAAGAAAAATGTTCTACATGTGTTGCAATGATGTTCCAAAAAAAATCAAGATTTTGTCTTGATCATGATTGAGTTATTTGAGTTAGTATAAAAAAGAGAATTATTATTACTTACATCCCCTGTATGTGTGTGTAGGACATTTGTCCCAATAGTGACAAGTTGATGTTAAGGTTTTCTTCTAAAAAAAATAGATTTAAAGTTCAAATCTCAACAAAAAGTTAAGGAAAAATTTCATTTTCTATTAGACCATGATCAGTATCCACCCCACTGAAATTTCATCACACTGAAATTTTCTGTCACGTCATCACCTCACTGAAAATATTAAAACTCCATAGTGGACATCCTGCTGAAAAACATTCCCCACTGTGTCACATCACCCTACTGAAAAACCCCACAATGGGTTCCAAATGTGTTTAATCCACCAATGGCAAAAAAGAAAGAGAAACGAGGAGAGGGCACTGCTCAAACACCAAAATGGCCATCACCGGTGGAAGAGGCGGTGTTCCCGCTGACCCTGCCTAAAGTTTCTTTTCTTGCTGGCTCAGCCAGTGGCGTACCCACCCTTTGCAATCGCCCCCCTTAAATTTGTGTAATTGGACTTATGATGCGAATTTAAGTGATAGTTATACTTGTTTTTTTTTAAAAAAGAGTTATCTAAAAAGTCTCTATAGATATTGTTTTGAACAGATTTTAAAAAATAAAACCAAGTAGAGATCAACTATGTCTGAAAATCTTAACTCAAAACAAAATAAATGCATAGATTGGGTAAACAAATATTGTATTTTAGATAGAAGTGGGCATAACTATAACATACAATGGGTTGAGATGGTAACACCTTACCAAAATAAAGGTCAAGATGTATAACTTAAAAATAAAGTGAATATAATGGATTCAAATAGATAAGAATGATCAGTAATAAATTTGATGAGAAAATAACTAAAAATTATTCAATTAAACTGTTTAGTTACAATTCCCTTTAAGTTGAAAAAATTGATGTTTATTAAAATGACTCAATTAAATTCAAACTAATTTTGATTAAAACTCATCCTAACATGCACTCATCCTAGATGTATTGTATTTTTAGTATGCTTTTATATATATATATATATAATTTAGTTTAATTGTCTAATTTTAACATGACCCGACCCGATTCGACCTGACCTGACTATATCTGAACAAAAGATAAAAAAATTATTAATCTAGATCCTTAAATAAGCAAAAAAAAAAATTCGCCCCCCATAAAAAAGAATTCTGGATCCGCCATTGGGCTCAACGGCTTATGTATTACACACAGCCTTACATGAGTCAAGTATACGTATATTGTTGTGCAAACCACGATTTACACAATTAACATATATTAAACTTTCCCGTATCCTTTAATGCTTATTGTAGAAATATATATTTTTTTTTCTTGAAAATAACATTTTCTATGTTGTTTGTTTGTTGTGCATATAATAATATGGGGTTTTACATATTTTTCCAAATCATGCTTTAAGAGCATTGTACATTATGCATTTAAAATTTATACTTAGGGAACTATGTAATTTTTCAAGTTAGGAAGTAAAAATATGTAATTTTCCCATATATCTATATATAGATATTGTAGACGGGAGGGTTCAATTGAAAACTCTCATTTTGAAAAAAACCAAGAAAATCTTGTATCCACCATTGATTAATATAATAAATAGTTGAGATCATTAGTGGTAAGATTGTAAATTAATGACAATCAAGGGATTTAATTATATGACTATAAGAGTATATTATTCCAAACAAATTTATAATTCCAAACAAATTTATTATCTCTCATATATTTAATAAAAGTCCTAAAATCACTTTTCTCTCTTCTATCTTAAAAATTATATAAAAAAATTATATCTTCACTCAATAAATTGAATTCAAATAATTTGAATTTTTTGATTCAAAAAATATGATTTTTTTCAACCAAATTATCTGATTACATATATGTAATCATATAGTATGTGTTGCATATACATGATTACATATATAATCTAATTACGTATATAATCTAATTACGTAACTTGGTATGTGTAATAATATGTAGTCCTACATGTAAATCATCTGATAAAAAATGATAAAAAAAAAAAAAAAAAAAAAGCATACCATTTGATTACATGTAACCATTCAAGAAATAAAAAGAAGAAATCAAGTAAACTTGATTACATGTGTAGTCTGATTACGTAACTTGCTATGTGTAATCATATGTAATCCTACATGTAAATCATCTGATAAAAAATGATAAAAAAATCATACGATTTTATTACATATATGTAATCACAAGTAAACTTGCTTACATATATGTAACCATTTAAGAAATAAAAAGAAGAAATCAAGACGAATGTATGTGTTACGTTCCAACCAATATACGCTCGATCAAAAAACTAAAAAGGTCCTATAAACAAATCCAAATCTCAAAACACCCTTCTATTTTGTTGACGTGAAGTCATATAAATAAAATTAAACCATTAAAACAAAAGCATAACAAAGATCACGTCATAAATTAAGATCCAATCGAACAAATCACAAGTTAACAATATAAAAATAAGAAAAAAAAACAACAAAATCAATTGTAAAGCGTAAACTAATAACTTACAAAGAAATTTTGCGCTTGGAGGCAGTGACGGAGCTTGAAAAAAAGCTCGGAAGAGGCCGAAAGATGTTTAAGAAGAAAACGGAGGGGAGCCGAAGGATTTTTAATTATGATGAAAATGTAGGGGGGCGAAGGATTTTTTGGAAGAAAATGAAGAGACCGAAGGATTTTCCGACGAAATACTATTATATCGACCCTTTTGAGCGAAAAAACAGAGGGGGGCGAGGCACCCCGAGCCCCAATGATTCTCCGTCCCTGCTTGGAGGGATGAAGTTTAAGATAAACTCCGATGCTCTTGAATGTAAATTCATAAAATTGCAATCCAAAAATCCTATTGATGAAGATCTAGTGGACTACGATCACAAAGGATTCTGAATCTAATCGGTTTTAGATTAAAACCAAATATTCAATTGAATAATTTCATGAATTGATTTATAACAAAAACAAGATAGAAAAATCTAGCAAAGCAAAGAAATTACTGTGAAGAACCAAAGATGATTAAGAACATTTAGAATCTTGAGACACACGAAATTGTTTCTCAATAACTACTATTATCAATGTTTTGCCCATTGGGTCCCCCTCCCACTTCGAGGTGGATGGCGGACCGAGTTTAAATTTTTTTTGAACGGTAAAGATTATCTCCTATTAAACTACTCCAAACTAATTACACCATTATATGGGTTAGAACCCATGACTTTTCATTCTAAGAGACAGAGTCTCTATCAAATGGGTTAGTCCCGCATTTGAACGGACCGAGTTTAAATAAATTATAAAATGACGGACAAAGTTTAAATAACTTATAAACTAGAACACAAAACATAATGATAAACTAAAAAGAAAACTCATATATTAAAAAATAAAAATTCAGGTGGAAACACAAAAACAAGCCAATAGTAAACTAAAAAGAAAAACTCAAATACTAAAAAAAAAAATATGAAGTAGAAAGACATCACATTAATATGAAAGAAACTTAAAACCAAAATATGAAAGAAAACTAAAAAATAAAAAACCCTGAAAAACGCATCAAGGGGTGGGGGCAGGATCAATCCTAGGTTGGTTGGTTTATAGGGAATGTGCTTCCACAAAGTTGATGATGGTTTTGTTGGATATTTTTATTTAATTATTATTATTTTTGAACAACAATTAAACACCCAGCCACCCGTATCATCCTGGAAAATAGATTGTCCTTTCGTCCGAAAAACAGAGTATGACGACCTTACACACCTGTTAAAAGGAAACCCATAACTAAGAAAACGCGTAGCTCAGCCTACAATAATATTTGCTTTAGGCGAGACGCTAACCTAAGACATCTCATAAATGTGTGATACACTAAATCGTATTAAAATTGATTTTTAATATCAAAACTAATTTTTACATTTAACTTTAATATGAACCATACATTTACTTTCAGTATTTGAAATGGGTAGTCGGGATAGTTAAATCTTTAAAATTAGGTTATCATATGATACAATTTCTTGTTGAATATAGTCATTTCACATGCATATAAATAAAAATAGAATCAGAAAGTTATAAAAAGAAGAGGACTATTGATTATTTCTTATTCCTGTTTGAATTTTGCTTACTATACTGGATGCAAAACAAGTGGATAAAACAGTTATTATTCATCAAGTATATATACGAGTTGTTTGTGGGAAAGATAAATTTAAAGAACGTTTAATTCTATTATTAATGCATCACTACTTTTTTTTTATTTTTTTATTTCATTTGTGAATTTGCTTAAAGTTTTTATATCACAAGAAAATGTCACACCAATTAACCATTCGCTATTAATCATATTTTTGTCAAAATTAAAGAATATTTGTTGGTTTTGCACAAATGAAAAAGCATTAAATATAAAAACAAAAGCTAATTATTTTAAAAACTACTAAATATCACCAATTAGGTTAGTGGAGTATTGTGAAGAGAATAAAGGGACTGAACACTTGCAAGTGAGGATCGATCCCTTCGTTACATATACAATATAATCAAAGCTATATATAATAATTCAATTGATAGTTTCTTGATCACAATGAAGCATAACAATACCAAAAGGTGGATTAAATTCATAAATATTTACATTAGTGATGTGTGGAAGAATGTTTATATTTAATCATATCATAATCCTATCACAAAAATATATAGATACCTTTAGAAGTGCGTTCATAGAAAAATACCGGTGAGTTACGTCTTGTGTTACGACGGCTCTATTGTGTTGCAATGAACAGTGACGGAGCTTGAAGGATCAGAAAGGGGGGGCGAAAAATTACGGGAGCCAGAATACATGTTAATTTTTTTACGCGGGGGGGGGGGCGAAACCTCTGTTTTTAACTAAAAATTAACCTTTCGGCCAAAAAAGTAACACTACGGACGAAAAAATACCGCCCCCCCCCCCCCCCCGGCCTTAAGTAAGCTTCGTCCATGACAATGAATTAGTTATTAGTGAAATTTATGATGAAAAGTAGATAAAAATAAGAATGATACATCAGTAATTTCATCATTGCTTAGGCGAGAGTTAAAATAACTCCAAACTGAATTCCAAGAAAAAAAAAATGAAAATGCATTACATTTCTGATTGTTCGGTTTAAATAAAACTTATATTGTAAAGTAAATAAAAATGAAACAAAACGAGTGTTAAAAAACACCAATTGAATTATGAATCAAATTTATACTTGAGTTTATATATAAATAAGCAAGTTGAACAAGCCGAATCTAAACGAAAAGAATCTCATGCTCAAGTCTTAAAATAGACTCTTTTAATAATCGTGTCTGAGCTTCAATTTTACATATCAAGCTTGAATATGCTCGCTTACCTAAATGATATATACTTTTATTTACATAATTAATATAATTATTTTATAGCATAAAGCTATGATAAAAATAATCAAATCATATATATTATGTTATATATGAAAAATTAATAATTTATGAAAAACATAATTTATATAAAATTAATAATAAAAATGTATAAATTAAATAAAACACCAGCAGAGTTCAAGCATGAAAATTCCTTATGAAACAAATTCACGCTTTATAGATAAAACTTTAAACAAGTCAAGTTCGATCCGTAACTCTTTTTAGTTCAGGAGGGTCTTAGAGCAAGTGTGAAAGGTGCGATCGCACATGCCTATTATTTTAGAGGTCCTAAATTTTTAAATTATATATATATATATATATATATATTATACCTAAATGTTAATTTATTTTTACAACAAATGCATATAACTTACAATCCATTTTTTTTAAATATATTTAACTCAATTACAAATTTTATGAAAACTAAAAGAAAACTTGTTCCTTAAACATTGACCCAATAATTCATTACAATTTAAAATTTAGGTCAAAAAAAACAAATTAACTTAATTCGAATTTAGTTACAAACTAATTACCACACACACACATAGAGACCCATTTTTAGCATTTACGCATAACACCTTATCTCTTAGAAACCACTATGTTTAAGTTAAAAGAGTTTAGCTTAAGTCTTAACAAGCTCGATTATATTATCGATTTGGTTACTCCCTACTCAAAACTACGACGTAGGAGTTCGAACGATGCACTCTAATCAACGAACCAGTTATTTGTTTTTTTTAATTCATATAAATTAAATATAAACTTAACGGGGAAACGAAAAAATTAAATACTTAGCATGTGGTTGGTTCTCATGATTATTGTTCATCACACACACAAAACATCGGTCTTTTGAGTATATGCTGTTGGATACACTTGTTTATCGTATCGAACATCAGATCAATCTATCTACTACTCTTAATAAAAGAGTAACTCAAATGACACATGACATTTAACTAGGTTGTTCACATCATTAACATGCCATGTGTCACTCAAATACCTATGCCACGTATACCATTTTGACAAATGTCACAACCATAGTCAATAATGACTTTAAATAATAATGGTCAGTTAAATATCTTCTCTAATTTATCTAAAATTAATTATAATTGTGTATAATTGAGATTAATAATGGCTTTAAATAATAACGGTTTCCAATTACTAAGCATTTCAAAACATGTCTAATGTCTTTAAAATCATAATTTATTATAATTATTATGATTATTATAATAATCATTATCAAAAGTTGGATTGTATTTAAAAGATCCGGTATTTAACATATGGTCAATTGTATGTTACATTATCCAGGGTGAAAAGTAGTGATAGATTAAAACTTCTAATTTTAAACAAAGATGGAAAAGTTACAAGTATAACAACAAACGTTGTGTTTAAGGAAAATTTTGAAACCTTATGAACAAATTCTTGTGACTTTTAGTTTTAATTTATGATATTTTGTGTCACGTATAAGTTGTTATGTTAAAGGTAGTTATAAATTATCGTGAACAACATCTTAACTCTATGTCAATCCGTGTGTTACACGATTACTAACCTAGGACTTAATAAATGAAAATAATTAGGGGACTCTTGTCACAATTCTAGGTTATCCTCAAACTACTTTTCCCACTTCTCTCCTCATAAATACACAAATTTATTAAATATTAATTATATATTCTTTATACATTTTTCAATTAAAAATATTCTTGATATTAAAAAAATATTACATTATAAGATTAAATACCAATTTTATATATATACCTTTTATAAATAAAAAGGAATTCTTAATATAATAAAATTATTTTAATATTAAAAAGCACACTAAATGAAATTATTATAAAATATGAAAACTTTCCAAAAATTTATAACTCATAATATCTTTTTGTAATTTATAAGTCATTATTATTAACTATTTATTATTTTCTTTATCAACTTGTTTAATAACAAAAGATGACATCCTATTATTTTGTAAAAAATGACGCTTTTTAAAAACAACTTTTTTAAAATGAAATGTTTACAAACCAAACTTTGAAAATGAATTTTTAAATAAAATATTATTATCATTTTATTTTCTATGCAATGTTGTTCATATTTTAAAACGAAAAATCATTTACTATTTTTAAATTTATATTTGAATACCTATTAATTGGTATTCAACCGGTGTAATACACGGGATACTAACCTAGTTTTTAGTATATTTTAAAAGTAAACACATATGTAACATCATATCGAGATTCAAGAGAGATGTAACATCAATAAAACACAAAACTAAATTAAAACAATTAATACGTCTTATTCTAATAAACGATTAGCAAGAGTTGACACACATCACCTCCTTATAAACTATAGAAAATTTCTTCCCGCATATTTCTCCTATTAAATACAAATTGATTTTTATATTGAATAAATATTAATGATTTTAAATAATGAAATTATACAAATAAATATCAAATATATAAATCTTCTAATAAGAAAATTTCTATTATATAATATCTTAAAATATAATTTTATAATTCTTAGATTTTATTATTTGTAATTTATTATTTTTAAGTATTCGTTATTTAAATTGTTTATAACATATTAGATTTGTTTAATTCATGTTATACATAGGTTTTAAACTAGTATTTATATATATAGGGAAGTGTTCAATTGTTACCCTTCCTTATTGCGATAACCGAATAATTATATGTTATTACTTTCGTACCCACATTAAAGTAAATCTAAATATGTATGTTTTTCTTTCTTTTTAATTAATGTAAATGGGGCCCACATTTATTACAATATATATATATATATATATATATATAGGGGATGAAATTTTTGATAACCCTTATCTTTTGCTACAACTACATAACCATCATTCAATGATTACTTTAAAAAGGTAAGTGTATAGGATCGTGACACGTGTCAGATTCCTTTTTTTTTTTAATATAAAGGGCATTTTAGACATTTGTTTTTAAGTAAAGTTTACCCCTTTTTTTTAAACATTCATAACTTTTTTATACTATATTATTTTTTTAAAAAAATTGCACCATTATACTCGTCTCATTTTTCTCTTTAATTTCGTTATAGTCTCGACTAGTTTTTTTTATTTTATTTTTTTGATGTCATGTATTTACATCATTGTAACGAGCTTAAAGATAGCAAATTAATTAAAATTTTTTCTAACAATGGTAAATTATAGTAATGTAACAAAAAATGAAGTAATGTAAACACAAAATTAAGTAATTTACAATGACATAATTAACGGTGATGTAACACATTATTTTATTTTTTTTCTCTAACAATGATAATTACAATGATAAATTACAGTGATGTAATATAACACATTATTTTGATTTTTTTCTCTCACAATGATAATTATAGTGATGTAATTTATCATTGTTCGAAAAAAATTTAAACTAATTTGTTGTCAATGTAAATTACATCACTGTAATTTAAACCAAATTCACCGAAAAAAACCGAAACCGAATTTTACGTCAATATAAATTACTTCACGATAAATTACGTCAATGTAAATTAGAAATTTATCATTTTTAAAAAAATTTCAAATAAATTTGTTATATTTAAGTTCGTTACAATGATATAAATATAGGGCATTTAAAAAAAGTAAAAAAAATTAGTCGAGACTATAACGGAATTAAAGAGAAAAATGAGACGAATATAATGGTGCAATTTTTTTAAAAAAATAGTATATTATAAAAAAGTTATTAATGTTTAAAAAAGAGGGGGGGAAACTTATAAGAGGTAAAATGACTATAATGCCCTTTTTAATATTTTAATGAAATGCTTATGTGTAAGTTTATGATTGGTTGAAATGGGTTATGTAGTTGTAACAAAAAATGAGGGTTATTTTTTACACATTGCCCTATATATATATAGGCACACTGAGTGGGCACCGGGATGCGATCGGGGAAGGCTAGGCCGAACCGGGGCCGGCCGGGAACACCGTGCCCCCGGTTTCGGCTCGGGAGTATGTGGGGAATCCTCACCGAATCACACCGAGGATAGGAGATAGCCGTTGGGATCATGACCGTTGGAATTTTAAAAAAAAAACTTTTTCCAATTTTAATTCTATTTAAACAACAAAAATTCTCAGACTTTTCTCTCATCTTCTACATTCTATACACAAAATTTATAAAATTTTGAAGCAAAATGGAAGGAGGTTCATCACGTGGTGGGTCATCAAGCAAATAATTTAGAAAACCACGTCCAAAAAATATACAAACGGCTCAAATGAACCCCTTCAACACACCCGGGTATCATCCACAAATGCCATCTCCGAATCAACCAAACTTCTACTACGAGCCAATGAACCCGTCTCAATATTTGCAATATTCACCGGGCACTCAACAACAATTTAATCGATGTGAGAAATCTTTTCAACAAGATCAACAAAGTTATCAACAATTCGATCAACAAGCTTTTCAACAACAATCTCCATTTCATGGTAATTTTTATACGTTTATTTTTAACGTTTATTTTTATATGTTTATTTTTAACGTTATTTTTAACGTTTATTTTTATGTTTAGACTATTATTTATTGTTAAAATAATTAATTAAAAATAAGATTTGAAAATGTGAAAAAGTGGGACGACATCATGCAAAATGGGGAAAAGCGGGGAAAGCTGATGTGGCGCTGATGTGGCAATGTGGAAAACTGGGACGACTCCTAGTGGCCTTATGATAGATGACAAAATAGATTGGGTTTAAATAAGTAAATAGGTTATAAAGAAGTAGAGGTGGGCAAAAAAGCTGATTCTAGAACTGGAACTGATAACTTGTACTGGAACCGGTCCTACACGAATTGGAGGGTACAGGCGGTTCCCGTTTCTCAGATAAATCGTAACTGGAACCAGAACAGGTTCCACCATTACCAGAACAAAACCGGAACCGGCTAAAAACCGATAAAACGGTCAAAACCCGAACATATATAACTGGAACAGTTTTTGAGTTTGTTGATTAAAACTGGAACTGAATTGGAATCGGAACTAGTTTACCGGTTTGTGCACCTCTAAAATAAAAAGAAATGGTTTACTTAAAAATTGGAGCATTTGTAAGACTTGCCATTGGATTTAAAGCCTACAAGCAGGCGGGAGTCGAAACTGAGCAAAATAAATTAAACCCTAGGATCACTAACTAACAAACGAAGGGACCGTGGTTATGGATTTATGATGCTATTAAATATACGTGTATCATAGTAAATTGTGAAAACAAATTAATAAATAAAAAGTCTGACTAGTTGACCCTCTGGTTACACTATTAAAAATATTTTTTAATAGATATAATATAATACACATATACTCACATATCAATACGCATACCGTGCAAGGATGTAAATATGGTGTAATTTAGGTGGGAGTAAGTTTAGCCGTTCAAAAAAACATATCAATACGCATACCGTGAAAGCGAATTGTGTTGGTGATAACAATTCAGGGCCGGCTCAATCGATTTTGAGGTCCTATTCAAACTAAAATTTTTGTTTTTTTAAATAATGATATAAACTCACTTCTTTTATTCATCATTATCTTTGTGATTTTGTGCTTATGTTAATGTAGAAGACAATCCATCAAAGCCTATTGTATGAATTATTGCAAGATTACATTTTATAATTAAAACTCATTATATATGAAATTTTTATATAAATTAGGCTTTAGTCTTGTTTGGATTACTTGATTCATTAAGACAGCCATGTGTCATCATAAAGCATTACATTGGTAAAAAATTACTGACTAATAAAAATTATCTTTTTAAAAAATGGAAAAATTATCTTTGAAAAATATAGCTATTGTTACACATGGGAATTTAATGTAAGAAAAGGATATTTAATGTAAAAAATTTATAAATGATTTAAGATCAATAGATTTATAATTAATGGTTAAGAATTAAGATCAAGTTATAAAAGAAAAGTTATTGAAAAAATAGTTTAGTCACTATTAGGCCTGTAAACGAACCGAACGAACATGAAAACATGCATGTTCGTGTTCGTTCATTTAAACTTAACCTAACACGAACACGAACATATTAACGAACATGAATTTTGTGTTCATGTTCGTTTATTAAGAAAATGAATATGTTCAAGTTCATTTGTGTTCGTTCATTAATAAATTAAACGAAATGTTCACGAACATAAATGAACACAAACGACCTAAAATAAACGAACAAACATAAATGAACATTTTTTTAACACCATTGAACAATTATAAACGAATTTGAACACTATTGAACAAACATAAGCGAACACAATTGAACAAGTATAAACAAGCACAAATGACAAGTCTCTTAAATGTAAATACATATCATTTGTAAATTAGGCAGTTAACCGAACAAAAAATGACATTACATAGTTAATGAACATAAACGAACATTAACGAACACAAATAAAAGAACGTAAAAAAACGAACATAACCGAAATGTTCATGAACATAAATAAACGAACACTAGGTGTGTTCATGTTCGTTCATTTAATTAAACGAACACAAATTTTATGTTCGTTTTCGTTCATTTATTAAATAAACGAACATAAATGAACTTTTTACCAAACAGTTCATGAACTGTTCGGTTCGTTTACAGGCCTAGTCACTATATTATTGTTTACCTTTTTATCATTTCATCCCACTTTTTTTAAACGAGCTTTTATATAGGCTATTATTTTTTTTAATAACACCTAAAAATGAATGTTTTTTATCTTTCAAATTAATATAATTTTTTTATAATAAATTTTAAAAACATTATGTTATCCAGTTTGTTGTAAATTTTAATGCTTAATTGGGTATTTTTGCCCGTCATTATATATTAGTGTTTGTCTAAAATATAATGATGAGTTTGAAAAACATAAAGAAAAACATAATAGTAAAAAAAACACAATTATGTTTTTTGAATATGTAAAACTTAAAGATAAAATTAAAAAAAAAAACTAATAAATAAAATTCACTACTAAAATAACACCAAATGATGTAAAACATAACATAAAACACATACAATAGTAAATATGTATAATATAATACCATACATTATTTATTTTTATAAAATGATGAGTTTTGAAAACAAAATAATGAAATAAAACGATTGTGTAATTCCAATATTTTAACATAAAAACTAAAAATCGTCAAATTTATTTAATATTTTGAACACAATGATAAATTAATAAAATAATATAAAATGTAAAATGTTATGATGAATATGTATATATTAGACATGTACATAAAATATAATAATGAATACATATTATACAATGGTTTGAACATAAAACATAATTATCAATACATATCACACAATAGTTTGTTTAAAAAATAAAGATACATATAATAAAATAACTTGAAATATGTATTTTTCAAAATAATGATTTATGAAAAACACAATTTTGAATGTAATATATAAAGCATAGAAATTAAATAAAAAAATTTATTTAAGTTACAAAAACAATGACCAAATAACATAAAATAAGTTAAAACATAAAACATAATAATAATGATATATTATACAATGACCAAAATATTATTTAAAAAAAATAAAAAAATTGGCACATGTTATTTCTACAATCCTTTTCACCCTTTTGACCAGAACCATATACGAATTTAGATATAACTAGTTTATTAATTTGTGTATTACACAAAGTTGTATGAAAAGTAAACATTATAAAACAATCACTAAAAAAATTAGATATACAAATAACGTAAAATGTGAAAATTTAAAAAGAAAGTAAAGAAAAGCACATTTATAAATATATAAGCATTTCTTAGTCAATACAAATGAGATGAAAATTTTAAATATTCATTGATTGAAAACTAAAAGTTTGAAATGATTAAATTTTCATTAATATTTAAAAAAATGTACATTAGTTTTTTATTTGAAGTTCAACTTCATTATATTAAATAAAATTAATTTTTAAATTAGTTAAATATAAAATATGAATAACCTATAAAAATATCATATGTAAAATGTGATGTAAACAAAGTAAAAAAAAAATATTATGTAACATATTACTATTCTTTTATAATATAAAATAGATAAAGACATAGATATTGTTATACTAAATTTATTTATTTTTAACAAAAAAAACATATATTTTACAATTATATGCTTTAAATCAAACCCGAATAAACATGTGAAGCAAACATAAGTTTGAAAAAACCTAGCTTGTTTTCAAGATTGACATAAAGAAAATGTCACTACAAAGAAAATGTCACCACATATTTGGTCTCAAGATTAACATATACATTGTATCCATGATACTTTAAGCTAATTACACGTTTCAAAGATTCAACCTGACACCTGTCTAGTTATTATTGGTTCCACATGGGTCTTCACTATCATGCATGAATGTCGTGTGTACGACATGTAATACTCTATGTAACAAGTACAACATGCAATCATTGGCTATGAATTATTAATTGCGTTAAATTGTGATTTTAGAGCATATTAGGATAACGAATATTGTATGCTTGCCTTTTCTCTTTAAAACAAGACGAAAAAATGGACGGGTTAGGTAACAAGTAAGAGCAAGTTTGGGTTATGATGTGTGCAAGTTAGAATGCATTTTAAGTAAAATCAATCTGGATGTATATGAATCGATTTAAAAAAAATCATATGTTCGATTCTAGTTAAAATGAGTTTAACTAAATAAATAGTATATTTAAACAACTTTTGGTTATTTTATCACGAAATTTATTAATAATAATTATTACTGTTTTTAATTCATGATATTCACATATTTTAGGTTACTCATATTCACACACATTATGTTAAAATATTACTCATTTCAATCCGTTTTATTTTATGATGCAACTCATTTCAAACCAAATAGAATAATTGTTTACTTAAACCAATCTAATTATCTTGCTTTGGATTAAAATTGTTAGGTATAATTTAAAATAACTAAATAAGGTAATTTTTAATCTATACATGCACGATTTGTACATACAAGCATAAATACAAACATAAAACATAAAATTTTATTTGGGATGCTTTCTCGTTATAAATATTTGAGAGAATAATAAAAGAAATGACAGATATGTCTAAAGGTGAAACGGATATATATTTTTAAATGGACCAAATGCATATGAATTCACGTTAATTCGTGTTTGCTTATTTAATTCGATTATAAAATATTAGTAATAAATTTATATTTAAATTAGTTCATTTAAAAAGAATAAACGTTTTTGTTTTTATTATGTTTGTTTGTTAACAGGTCAACAATTACGGCAAACATAGAATACAAGCTAGTGGGCTTCCTGCGTGTTACGGCGAGAATTTTTGTCACAATTTCAAATATCAGAACGCAAGCATGATCATGTACATCAAAATTGTTGGAAATTTAGTAAAAATATGTTTTTTACTAAAGTTATGAATGGGATTTTGATCCTCAAGTTGAGTAGTTGAAAGGTGGAATATGAAACTTGATTACATCTTTTAAACTAAATTCTTAAATAAAGTTTTATTTAGTATTGTGTTTATGACATTTAAATGAACAAGTCATAAGTACATCTTAATAAGAGATGGTTCATTGGTACAAGTTAAATGAACAAGTTTCAAATCTTTGGTATAAATAATTAACTTGTATGTTCAAATTTTGATGGATTTTTGATTTTGAACTAAATTATGTAAAACATGAGAGATATGTTCTCTCTTGTTCATCCACCACCAAACATCATATATTTCCTATCAATTCTAAACATATTATATATTCGGTGATACCTCGGGTGTGTGGACATTCTCGGCAGTACACAAACTGTTTCGGTTGTTGTACCCTGGGAGACAGACGCGTTTGTCTTGAGAGGAGACGCGAAATCTGTTTTAAGGGAAGCGTATGGAATACGTGCCTCAACCATCATCATCAACATGTTTAATCTATGTTGCAGTAAAGATCAAGTAGAAGACATTCAAGAATACTACAAGAAAGAGTTATGAAGAATTTGATGCAGAAAACAGTTTGAATTATATATATACATTGAATTTTATATAGTTATTATCATTTATTTACGATACATAGTATTATACTAGTTTGTTTCCCAAATATAACGAGAATATCGTTAATATATTTTATTATTATTTTAATAAAACGTGATCCACCTCCTACAAAAATTCAAAACACATGACGTAAAGACCTAAAGGGTAGCCGTAGTAAAGTTAATTTGAAAATCACTTCTTCGTGAGAAAACCATGAAAACAATGTAAAAATAATGTAAAAAACGTATTTTTTTTGAAATTTTTTACAGGTTTGTAACAATATTAGGCATATTTTTATAAAAAAAAAGTCAAAAAAGCGCCGAGTAGATATTTTTTAAAAAATATTTTATAAAACATATGTAACAAAACGTAAAAAACTTTCGTCAGATTTGATGCAGCGTTACGTATGTTTTACATGGGTTTATAAAACATTTTTTTAAATATCTACTCGGCGTTTTTTTGATTTTTTTCTTAAAAATATGCCTAATAGTGTTACAAACCTGTAAAAGAAATTAAAAAAATATATGTTTTTTACATGATTTTTCAATTGTTTTCATTGTTTTCTCACTAAAATGGGGCTTTCATTTTATTAATTATCTCTCTCTCTCTATCTATCTATATATATATACTAGCTGTAAACCTGCGCGATGCGCCGGCAACTACAACTTACAATGTGATACCAAATAGTAAAGACTCCCGTCTAAATTACATTCACACGAAATAAATATGTTTTAGAACAACCGATTCATTTAAACTTGAAAACTACAATAATCTCAATGAATTGTTGAAAAGGTAACTCATTGAAACAAAATTAACATGTTTTACAATAGTTTATTAAATCTAACATACCAGTTTGACCATTTTATACATAATAGTAACAGTGATTTTGACTGAGTAAAAGAGAGAACAATTATAACCTGTAAACTTTGATCCCTCTAGATTTGAGGTATGGAATGCCATGGCTGCCAAATTTGATATAAATCATACAAAAGTATGAAATTCCTCTGTAAATTAACTCAAAACTTATCCAAGACCTAATAATAAACCAATTCAAACTCTAATTCAAATTCGATCCCTTGCACTCCAAGTTTCTTTGTTTCACATGTGATCTAAATCAAGATTAAGTACAACACCAATCCTCGTTTTTAGTTTCCTAAAAATGTAGTTAGCGGTTCAACCCATAATTTCGGTCAAAAACCAGCCATTTGAATCCATGAATACCTGTAGCATACACCCACCAAACAATATGTAGAATTAATAGTGATGTCTTCTTGTGATAGTAGAATTAATGTGTTTGTTTTCAACTCTAAAATGCATATATATCTCTCAAACAATATGTAGAATTAATATTGATGTCTTCTTGTGATAGTAGAATTATAGTAGAACCAATTTTAAAAGAAATCACAAGAAGCGCATAAATTTTTGTAAATATTAGTTTTATTAGCGTTGTAAATATAGGGAACATAGAACATGTTGAGGAGAGTAAATATTACATTATCTTAAAAGGGAAGCAAGCAAAATAGAACATGGAATAAAAATTGTGTTTATATCATTCAAAACAACTGCAAAACTTTGATTTTCTGAAGAGTTGTGAATACTTTTTAATCCCAACAATTGTTGCAATCTATTTTCATTTTATTTTCAAACTTGTTTACTTGTTACATTTACTTAAATAATTTGTTAATTAGAAATTCAAGAAATAGACAAAACATGGACCACCCACCTTCATAGCCACCATGATGAAACCAAACACAAGTACAGGTAATCAATGCACGAAAAAGCATACTGCCTGGGATCTCCGGTTCTGATCAGCGCTAAACTTGCAACTTAAAACCGATTGACAGACATTCTTCTAAATCTGAAAAACCACATGACTGCACTCCAATTCACTCCCAAAACTGAAACAAAACGGTGGATCTGGTTCGGTTCAGACCTTCAAATAAAAAATACCTGATGGCTTGTTGCCTTTATTTCTGAGTTTCATCTACCTGTTCTGAAACACAATGGGTTTAGAAACCGACACATCAATAAAGACTTCAAATTAAGGATGTTATAACTGTCAATAAAAATGCTATGAACAAAATTTACAAATTCACAACAAGTGGAACATGTAGAACTAATGTAGGTTGCATAGGAAAAAATCACAGTGAAGTTTATCCTGGTCATAAGATGTCAAATACATTTATAACAGAAAAAATGACAAGATTTGGTTTCAATCAACATATATAACCTAAAATAATAAAGTGAAGCAAGCAATCAGAACACATCATGTTTATTATTTGTGCTAAACATGTTGATGTGAACATAATGTGTCACCATTTGACATACCTATTTACAACGCTAGTGATTGAAAGAAGGAAAATCCAGAACAATGTTTTTGAATCCCATTTTACCTCTTATGCAAAAATTTGTTCCTTTGAGTTCCTCGACCCTTTCTGGCTCCATCACTCACTTGATTACCGTATCAATGTGGCCCAACATGACTAACTTGATGGTATTATGAGTTTTCATCTAACCATTGGATATCCTCATAAGGAATCTAGGATGGATAATTGTTTAAAGAAAGTGAAATTTTCAACTTTGGTAATCATTTGTAAAATTGGTTTGCATATTAATTTATTAAAAACATAAAAGACTTGGATGTTTCCAATGATTTACCTCCTTAAGACTAACCCATTCAAAACTTTCCTTTGGCATATTCTTATTATAAAGCAGAGCATGGTGTCACTACCAAAAACTGAAAAGAGAATTGATCAACCATAAAAGAATATAGTTATTATGAGCTTACAAAAAGAATATACTTTAAGATACGGAACGATAAAAACATGACAATTAGTATATGGATCAAAAAGATATTGCACAGGCCTGTAGTCAATAATGACAGCCTCAAAGAAGTTATTGTCATCAGACCATATAGTTTGTAGTTTTCTCCTATTGAATTGATCCTTTGTACCAATGCCATTTGCTTCATTTGCAAAAGAAAAAAGATTAGAACTATGATTTAAAACCATTCCCTTTGGAGTTCGATTAATTAAGGGGTACCTTGAGGACTTATTAAAATTACCCATCAAGCAGTCAATAAAAGTAATAAAAAAACCATTACTTGATATCATATCAAATTTAAACTTATAACCAGCTAACAAGTTTAGGGGTTTAAAATCAACATCCCAATCCAAGGGAAAAAATAAGTAGAGGGACTCCATCGCATGTTGCATCAATTTAAAATTGACCAAATCCAGGAACCCTATACAATTGTGTTGTTGCAAGTTCATTATTGGATAAACACTCTACTGTATAAAAATTTAAAATAAACAAATAAATAAATAAATAAAACTCATATCAAACCTACCATAAGAATCAATTGCTCTTTGTTTCAAGTAAGTCTTTAATCAAAGATACACAAGAAAAGCACATGCAAACATTTTGAAAGGTTCATTATCAGTTCTGAAGTTGATTTCAGGAACATACTTCAATCAAATAGAAAAACCGTTTTAAAAACATCAAAATAAATGTTAAACACAACATTAAAATCAACAAAAAGAGTAACAGAAGGCATAAATTAAACTATTTCTAAGATCAGATTACCCAAAATTTCATTATTCGCATACAAATAATCCGAATACGATACATCCATGCTTTTTGAATAAGCTTAAAAAATTTAGTAAATCATACCTTCCTTTGAATTTATATTGTAAATATGTAAAACAAACCAACATTTAGTCATATGAAACAAACATATAATTATAATACCATGTACATAAAGGTAACTACAAAAACAAGTGATTCAGCATCAACATAAACCTAAATTCATAAGAAATTTCATACAATAGAAATTCGTATAAGATTCAGAATCCAACAAAAAAATTTACAAAAAATTATGGAAAATTACAGAATTCCCACGATCCATCAGAGGGAAAAATAATGAAATGATCCAAGTTGTTCACAGTTTGGGTAAATCAAACAATCCAATTCGAAAACAACCATTATGATTTTGGAAACCTAAAAAATGTAAAACCTGAAAACCAAACCGGAAGAAAATGTTACCTTCTTTTGGGTATTGGAAGAATGGTTTGTATGGGTGAAGACGGTGAGGATGATCAGAGGTATGCTGTCAACCGCCATGGTTTGTGATGTTTCTCTCCGGAGAACTTCACTAATCAAATTGAGGAGTGTCTCAGACAGAGTGGGACGGGTTTCACCTCTGCTTGTGAGTTGAATTTGAAGATAAGAGCTTGCTTTAAGAGTTGAACAAGCCGTCGTCGTAGCACCATCGCAAGTTTGCCGGATCCGCCTGCCTCTTCCCTTACTCTCTCATTTGCACATTTGAAATAGAACAAAAGATGAGATTTGAAATTTGAAATACATCAGGGTTTGCAAATATGCGTTTGAGGTGTCTGAGATAATTCAAGCTTGGTCAGTTGTACAATACCTATTTGGGAGAATGAAAGCCAAGAATGGTAAAGGATATTTGGCGAGAAGGAAAGTAGAAATCAGGGCTTCAATAGAACAAAAGAAAGAAGAGATTACGGGTGTGATTTGAAGCATAAATTGTTTGTACCACAAGCTCCTCAAGTTGTATTTTTCTTAATTTTAAGACTTTGGATGTTTATCTCACCAATACTTATTATATAATAGTAAAGATATATATATATGATAACGAAAGCGATAAGTCAGTAACAACATCACAAACATTAAAATGCATACAAAAAAACCGGCCGCGTTTTCTAATTAATATTTTTATTTGAATATGATTATTTTTAACTATTCAGGAATATTTAATTTTTAATATTATTTAAATATTAGTATTATTAAAATAATAATATTATTAGGTAAATATTATTATTATTATTATCTCTAAGTAGTTTGTCAAGTAGTTACGATTAAAATGATATAAATACAAATATTCGATAATGTACGGACACATTATATGTTTGTGAATAACACACAAAATTCCAATGACCGTAAACATGTCTGTTTTGCATATACATATTCAATAACGATAGTGATAACATCACGAACATTAAAATGCATACAAAAGAACCGGCCTTGTTTTCCAATTATTTTTTTACTTGCACATTATTATTTAACTATTTAGGAATATTTAATTATTAATATTATTTAAATATTAGCATTGTTTAAATATTATTATTAGGTAAATATTTTTCTTAACTCTAAATAGTTTGTCAAGTAGTCTCAATTAAAATTATATAAATAATACAAATATTCGATAATGTATGAACACGTTATAGGTTTGTGAATAACACACAAGATTTCTGTAACCGTTTGAGTTCGAAATTTATATAAACGTTTGTGAGGTAATTACGATCAAATTAATATAATCAAGACTATTATCCGATAATGTAATAAGGTGTTATAAGCATGTGAACATTAAAAACATGTGACTAAAGTGAGAGAGAATTTAAAAATAAGGGTTCAAAGTTCAGTGTTGAAAATGGAAATTTAAAAACTAATTACAATACATACATTTAGATGTGGCATCTACAGTGGTAATTGGGCTTTTTTTTTTTTACACGTTAAAGTCAAAGAAAACGGTTTTTTTTTTTTTTACTATAAACAGTTTCAAATCTATTATTATTATTATTATTATTTTTTTTTTTTACAATAAAGTCAAAAAAAAAATTTTATTTTAATTTTTATTTTATTTTTTATATAAAGACGATAAAGTAAAAAAAACAGTTTTTTTTCCTAATTAATAATAACTAGGGATGTACCCGCGCTTCGCGGCGGTAATCGGGGCAATTGATAATAAAGCTCTAACATAAATGTTTACCGTTGTAAAAATGAGCATTGAAAACATGAAAACGAATCTATAAACACCAAATAAAAAAGTCCGAAGATATTTAAAAAGAACCAGATTTAAAAAAATTACACCCGCGCTTCGCGACATTAATCGGGCCAATTGACAATAAATGCAAGACTCGAACCAGATTAAAAAAAATTTATACCCACGCTTCGCGGCGTTAATCGGGTCAATTGATAATAAATTAGGCCGTTTTTTTACTTTGATAAAAAAATATATAATTACAACTGCCGTTTTTTTGACTGTGGTAAAAAAAAATACCCGCGCTTCGTGGCTTTAATCGGGCCAATTGATAATAAATGCAAGACTTAAACCATATTTTAAAAAAATTATACACGCGCTTCGCGGCGTTAATCGGGTCAATTGATAATAAATGCAAGACTCAAACCGGATTAAAAAAAGAATTTATACACACACTTCGCGGCGTTAATCGGACCAATTGATAATAAATTAGGCATTTTTTTTACTTTGGTATAAAAAAAAAGAATTACAACTTACAAGTGTCGTTTTTATTGACTTTGGTTAAAAAAAAAAGAAAAAAAAAAAAGAGGAATTACAACTGTAGATGCCACTTTCAAATGTATGTTATATAATTACTGTTGTAATTCTGTTTTTTTAAATCTGTTTGGAGTCTTGTATTTCTTATCAATTGTCCCGATTAACGCCGCGAAACATGGGTATATATATATTTTTAATCTGCTTGGAGTCTTGCTTTTATTATCAATTAGCCTGATTAACACTGCGAAGCGTGTGTATAAATTCTTTTTTTTTTTAATTTGGTTCGAGTCTTTCGTTTATTATCAATTGAGCCGATTAACGCCGCGAAGCGTATCACACCCCCACCTCTCGTCACCTCGTGTCTGATCTGACGTCACTGAACCGGTTGCGGAAGCATATTGGTGATGTCTCCGAGGTGAGGGGTGACTTACTTGAACCGATATCACAGCACACAGATTAACTTAAAGTAAGTACATTACCAAGGGTTTCGTTATCACAACCAGAATCACAGTTTACAACTAAATTTATTACACAACTATCTTATTTAATTACAAATGTATGAAGTGCATCCTCACCCGGTGGTCACTGTCTCCCTGCAAAAAGATTTAATTT
Source organism: Mikania micrantha (assembly GCA_009363875.1). Classification (NCBI taxonomy): domain Eukaryota; kingdom Viridiplantae; phylum Streptophyta; class Magnoliopsida; order Asterales; family Asteraceae; genus Mikania; species Mikania micrantha. Next base: position 16,276,118 of record CM018683.1, read on the forward strand.
GAAAACGTCAGCACAAAGCTGGTGAGTTCGACAGTTCAATTTAAAATCATATGATATGATAAGCAAGTTCTCAAAAGTTCAGTTCCGGATAACCATGGGACCTGTATCTAGTTCCTTTCGGACGTCTAGTCTGTCTCAAGATATTACCCGTCAGTACATATCTTAGTGCCTCATTATCTTAATGTCTATCACACCATTAAGAAGTTCAGGAAACAGATAACAAACATTCACACAAGGGGAGATGCAATCCTCCCAGCGAATGGGGTGTCAACCAATAGTACTATCAATGTTTTCTGTTCGGCCACACATGGGTTCACTAGATACAGTTCAAAAATGAGGACTTTCAGTTCAATGATAGAGTTCAGTCTACAGGCAAAATCCCATGAAATCCCACAAAATCACATGAAATCACACATATATCATTGATACATATCATATGTTCAGACAACAATTTGTAGAGTTTCCCCGATGTTTATAAAAGATTAAAAATAAAAGGGGTTGTACGAAACTCACCTGGTAGTATAGATGTAGCAGAATATCTCAAAACTGATAATAGAGAAGTGATTCTGCATTTATTTATATTTAATGAGTTATTTATGTTCTAGCTTACTGATTAGATCCTTCTGAACGTTCAATGTCAAAGACATTGCTTAGTAAATCATCAACTCGATATTAATTATATAATTAATTAATTTAAGGTTATATCATACAATGTATGATAATGTAGGAACCTACATTGCATTAGATTCCTAACACAAAGTTGATGACACACTGGATTAATCAGAATAATCTCAGATTAATCAAATAGTTAATGTTATTGATTATAATGCTAAAACAGTTTCTAGATGATTTAATGGCTTAGGAGTGATTAATCCTTATTATTGATTACCCAAATATCATGAAATATCACAATGTAGCATCAGAATAGGTGAAATAACCAGATTTAACATACTAATCTGACTGTTATCACAAACATCAGATAATCATTCCAATGAGTATGTTAATGATTATGATTAGTTTGAAACACTTGGATTTAACCTTTACATTTCAAAGATTAATCAAACTAATCACCTACATTGTTACAATCAAATGGTTTAAACCATTATAATCATAGGTATGATTTCATGCAAACCGGGCATCACAACGGATCAAAACAAGGATTTAACCGTTAGAACTTCGTGTTCTTCGTTTATAATCAATCCTAGCCAACATCTAGGCAATAATCAACAATCCTAACTATCTCATTACGTTCAAAATAAAGATCTAATCAATCAAAATCAAACTAGAAGGTTAAAACGAACCGTTACCTGTTCTGACGAATTTCTGCGCGTATAACAACGATCAGGACTTGAATATACGATCCGTGGCACGATCTATAGCTTCAAATGGCTTTAATATGAAGTATGATGGTGTTAGATAGAAGAATTTTCGTCTGGAAGTCGCTTGGGGTCGAAAGAAGTGAAGAAATACGTTTCTGGACGATTCTGATCGTTTAAAACAATTTTTGGCCGACATAGTCCCTGGGCGCATAGCCTGGCTCTGGAGGGTTGGGGGTTAGGCGTACCGCCTAGCGTGTTTTTCTTCCAATATTTGATTTAAACTTCGTTTCGCGATTCCGGGAGCATACGAACTCCGTTTTGCGCGCGGTTTTCGCCCACGTTCATCATTTTTCACATACTATCAATCCCCAATAACAAAAGTTACTAAATCCTCGTGGATTTCAAGCACGACCAAATGTGCTCACGTCATTACTGCCGAATTCTTCGTACGCAACTGTCACAAAGCGCGGATACAATTTTTTTTAAATCTGATTCAAGTCTTGCATTTATTATCAATTGACCCGATTAAAGTCACGAAGCGCGAGTATAAATGTTTTTTAAATATCTTCAGACTTTTTTATTTGGTGTTTATAGATTCGTTATAAATTTTTTTTTTTAATTTGGTTCGAGTCTTCCGTTTATTATCAATTGAGCCGATTAACGCCGGGAAGCGCGGGTATAATTTTTTTTAAATCTGATTCAAGTATTGCATTTATTATCAATTGACCCGATTAAAGCCACGAAGCGCGGGTATAAATGTTTTTTAAATATTTTTCGAACTTTTTTATTTGGTGTTTATATATTCGTTTTTATGTTTCCAATGCTCATTTTTACAACGGTAACATTTATGTCAGAACTTTATTATCAATTACCCCGATTACCGCCGCGAAGCGCGGGTTTCACCCTAGTTAACAAACAAAACCAAAAGTCCTTAATATTTTTTTAATTTTTTGCAGCGGTTCAAGAGTCCTTTTGCAGCAATTTTGCTTTTTTATTTTTCAAACTTTATTGTTTTTAAGCGGTTCTCAAGTTTTAAATTTCGACTTTTGCATCTGTATTATTACGTTTTCCTATTTTTTGAAGCGGTTTACTATTGATTCTCACAATCCTTTTGTAGTGGTTTTTCTTTGGTGAAGCGGTTCTCAATTAGCTTTTGTAGAGGTTATAAAATAAAATAAGAATCTCCTCGCTCTCGGTTGCTCTCTTTTGCAATGGATTCAATATTGTAATATTATTATGGTTCACTTTAACCGTCGACACTTTCAAATGTATATATAGTAGTAATATGCGGACTTAATTGGAATTAATAGGAGTGCGTTCTCTTTATTTATATTGATAGTTTTATAAAATTATTACTATTTAATAGAATAGTAAAGAAAAAATAAAATTTAAAATATATATAATACAAATATTACATACGAGAGAGACGATAGAACAAATTTTTAGATGGTCTATAAAACTGACATTCTTCAATAAAAACCTTTATGTATTATATAATATACATATAAATATAAATACATAATATATATATATATATTATATTCTATCTATAATATGTGTTGTTACTCTAACATAAATTTCTAACAGATAATTGCTGTAAACGTGTCTGCAAGACATACATAAGTATTTGATCATGATATCATACTCTTAAATAATACAAACCCAAATATAAATAAACATTGTTAATACGTAAAACCAAACCATAAAAAAAGATTTATGTTTTCCAATTATTATTATTATTTGAATAGCATTATTTAGCCATTTGAATAGTATTACGGTTTGGACTTAAAATTTATATAAATGTTCATGAGATAATTGTGATCAAATTAATATAAGTAAGACTATCATCCGATAGTGTAAGAACATATTAAAAACACGTGAACATTAAAAATATATGAATAACTAATATGATAATTTAAAAATAAAAGCTTAAATTCAGAGTCAAAATTGAAACTTTTAGTTAATTCAAGTTTTGAGAGCCTCTTTGTGGGTTCCTATTTTCTATTTTGAAGCGGTCCCTCTTTACATCTTTTACATCGGTTTTTTTTTATTTTTTTGCAGCGGTTTTCATGGTCGATCATCATTTTTTCGAGCGGTTATCAAAGCGAACCAAGGTTTTCATCGGTTTTTTTTAGCAGTGGTTTTCTCTTACAAAAGATTATTATCACTCCTCGCAATGATTACAGTTGCTGCAATGGTTATCAAAGCAAGCCAAGGTTTTCATCGTTATTTTTTGCCGCGGTTTTCTCTTATAAAAGATTATTATCACTAGAGGTGAACAAAAAAACCGGTTTGGGTTCTTAAACCGGTTTCCAAATCGGTCCAGTCATGATCTCAAACCGATTTCACCCAAACCGGTTTCAAACCCTCCAAACCGTTTTCAAACCCTCCAAACCGGTTCTATAGGTTTGATATCCCTCATCTCTCAAACCGGTTTTCAAACCGAACCGGTTTTCACCCAAAATGGTTTTGACCATCCGTTGACCAAACCGGACCGGTTTAAGCATAAAAACCTGTTTGAGCACCTCTAATTATCACTGACAACTCGCAATGGTTACAACAACACGTACCCAGTTAAATTCCACTTCGTGGGGGAGGGAGAGATGAAAACAGACCTTACCTCCATCCCAATATGATAGAGAAGCTGCTTCGTTAGAGACCACTGCCTAAAGATTTTTCTTATATTTTTTTTTGCTTTTTTTTTTCACATACCGGCCATGAATATGAGACATAAAACACCTAGCATAAATGCAGAACACAGCATAACCCAAGCCCACACGATTAGCAGACGTAAAGCGAAACATAAAGGTATATAACAGACTGAACAACATATGCAAAACACCGAAGAAGACAAAATAAGAAAATAAAAAAAATACTAATAAAAAAGATTACATTTGCTAAATATATATATAATAACATTTTTAAATAGTTTAAGAAAAACATGTCATAAAACAGATATATAAATATTCGTCAGAAAAACCTATTTTTGGCGTCCTCTCCTCGATCCTTCGGTCGAGAGTTTTCTTCATTAGTTGTTCTTAAAATTATATGCCTCAATTGAAAAATAATGGCCACCATATATAAACATCTCACTATTTAAAGTGACCATCTACTTTATTAATCACATTAAATAATTAATTATACACTTCTTTATTAGTTCAAAAATATTTTAATGCTAGGTTAGAACGTGTGTTATACGTATTATGTAAATGATTTTTTTTAATTTATTTATTCTAAACAAAATATCATATATTTCTCAAAGGTGTTTTATAAAAAATAAAAAGAAATAATTTAATCATATTATTTGTCAAATATTAACAGGCCTCTAACCTAGCGGTATTGCAATCACCTCATTGAGGTCAAGGGTTCAAATCTGAGCAGGAGAGAAAGTTTACGTATTTATCTGGTTTTCGTTAATCTAGGAGTTATGATATCACAACGGTCAAGGAATCGACCTCGGTTGCATCACCCATTTCCATGTGGCTAGCATTCGAAGATCTCAAAAAAAAAATAGTGTTTAGCAAATAGAATAAAATTATTACCATTAATATAATAGAGATGGAAAAAATCAGTATTTAATAAAACGCGACCTATAAATATTTAATATGACAGAGAAACGAAAAAATAACTTTTTAGGTAACAAAAAAATATTGACACATGTCTCACAAAATATTTATTTATTAAAAAGTATAAATAACTCTTCTCATTTATAAAAGGATATACTATTTAGATTACACTAACATATAAACAATAATAGATAAGAAACACCTATGTAAAGACAAAATGTGTGACCATCATTTAGATTATGCATAATCATTATCCCTTTTTTTAATTTATGTATACATCATATAAACAACTATTTTTAACAATCATAGGTTACACACGTGTATCAATCACTTACTTATCACTCTATATAATTATTGCCTACTACATGGAGTGAAGAAGGGGTGACTATGTCGTAAAAGCCTTTGGTTACGCCCCCATCGAGTTTTATTACTATTTCCGCTCGACCATGACAGGTTGAAGCACGACCATTGTCTAAACAACTTTTGTCTTGGCTACTTCTCGTTCCACCTTGTGACCATTGTCACGCTTCACCCTGTCATGACGAGGTAGACGAAAATAGTTATAAGGCTTGAAGAAAGTTTGGCCAAAGGCTTTCACACCCTAGTCGTCCCACTACACATAACTTTACAAATTTTCAAACCTATAACAATTTATGCATTTGGGACAAAACACGTGGATATACCTCGTAATTCTGTAGCTACTACATGCAAAATATTTAAACTAAATTTAAATAATGATAAGTATACGGTTTTGGTCTATGTGGTTAAAGTGTTTTAACTCTTTTGGTCAAAAATATAATATTCTATCAATTCAGCTCATTTAGTTTAACCAACTAATGGTTTAGACCCCTCAAACTTAACTATTATAACAGTTTTGGCCCAAAACATATATATAGTTTGAGGCAAAAAACGTTAGTTGTCTAACATCAAGGGCTGAACTGTCAAAACATTATATTTTAAGCCGAAATAGTTAAAACACTTGAACGCGATTAAAACCCGCAATTTACTCAAACCCAAATAAAATGTGAAAAATGTGGTAGCTAAATTAGGGGTGTCAATCGTGTCGGGTTGACAGGTTAGCGGGTTAACAGGTTGCGGGTTGGCGGGTTGATTTTTGCAACCCGAACCTGACCCATATATTTACTCGTGTCAAAGTTTCCAACCCTAACCCGGATTGACATAAATTCGGGTCAACCCGAATATGACCCGTTTAACCCGTTTATATAAATTAATCAAATAAATTTACATATTGTAATTGGTTGTTGTTTGAAAGCAAGCCAATAACAACGTGTTTAGTAGGTGTGTATGAGTAACAAATAGTTAATATACTACTTTAACAAATAAATTAATATTATTATAACTAAATATATAATTATGTAAATCATAATTATAACGTAGGAAACATTAAAGAAACTCGTTCATCTAGTTTACTGGAAAAAAAATTAAAATCATTTTTGGAAATGAAAAAAATATAATTTTTTTACTCGATCAATTAAAGTATGGTAAATAATCAAAAGAAAAACAACTAAATATATGTTTCAAGAAACAAAAAATAATTTTGAAATCTTAAACAGGTTAATGGGTCAACCCGAACCTGACCTGATTAATAAACGGGTCAACCCGAACACGAACCATTTATTTAAACGGGTTATACTTGTCAACCCAATTATTTCCGTGTCGTGTTTGGGTCGTGTTGCGGATTGTGTCAAGAATTGGCGGCCCTAGGTAGCTTCTAAGTAGTTCTAACCCCCTATTTTCTAGGATGTTCCCTTTATTATCACTGGAAGTATGTTACCTAATTACTTTCGATTCCGATCATCGGCAATCCATCACTGCAGCGTATCTTGTTTCTCGCCGGAGTATCTATGAATCACCGATGAAAAACCCTAACAATTTCAACAATAATCAGTAGACAGTGGTCGTCGATGCGTGATTACAATTCTGTAGATCTCCATTGGTATCTACGGGTCGGCATCACATCGTTCGCAATTATCGTCGGATTGATTTACCTGGTCAAGAGCACTGCTGCAAAGTACTTTTTTGTTGACGACGAATCTCGTTTCGATCCCGATTCAAATTCTCGATCTCTTGTTTCTTCATCTGTCGCTAAGGACGTCGTTGTGTCGTCGTCGTCGTCCTCGATGCCGGGTCTTGCCACGACTAGTGATTCATGCGTTGTTTGTGATCGGTTGACGAAGAAGCAGTGTTCCAGATGCAAAGTGGTTCGATACTGGTACATACTTGATTGTTAATCATGAATGTTAATTTGTGTATACGTTTATCTTTTCACTGTTTTAGGATTGTTATATTAGTTGAAAAACATATTAGCGTTTAGTGTATTTAGTGATCATGTATGTATGATTCAGAAAACTGAAACTTAAGCCCTAACTTTTTATTGAGAAAATTTTGTGTGCATGGATTTATGTGTGTTTTTGTTCTAATACCGGACTTAACCTGGAAAGGATATGTGTTTTACTGAAGTTGTTCAATTTTTAAGAAGTGATGAAATAATGTTCAGCACATCACTCATGGAGAAAATTGTTCATAGTTCTTGTAACATCCTGACCCCTCACACCATCCATATTGTCTGGTTAGCCCACTATGAGCTCACAGATTTGTTATTGTTTGCACGAGTGAAAATTTCCTAGGGGGTACAGTTGTAGCAACCACATCTTTGTCCAGTAATTTGCTTGCAATGGGGAAAACTTGACTTTTATCTGAACATGGTTAATGTCTATCTTTTGGTGAGAAAGAGCCTTGCTTTATGCTGACCTGATTAGCATATAGACTGATGATTGACTTGTCTCTAAGGGTTAGACCAGCCGCTCCTACGACAAAAGATATACGAAGTCTTCCCTAAGCATTGTTATGCTTCTTCAGTTCTTCCTCATAATCAATGCTTCTAGCTTCCTGAACCTTTATAATGGGCTTATAAAAAGCCTAATCTGCCTGGTTTTGGGCGTTTTGCTCATTTCTTTGATTACCTGGCCACAAGAATGCCCACTCCACCAAACACATAAATTAATGATATAATGATAGGCATAACTGACCAAACTCTGTGACAGCGATATCAAAAGGATGTAATTCCGATTCCTCTGAAGTGCTTTCTTTTCCCGGCCATCATGCATTGCTCTCCACAACCTTAGAAGGAAGAATTGAAAAATCTCATTTCATTAGGGCCTGACTACCGTTCCTATCTTAAGCGTTTACATCTCCCAACAAAGTAAATCTTTTGGAATTTCTGACAGGGCCTTGATTGAGGCTTTCCGATCTTCTCCTCCTGCTCTATAGATGGAACCTTTGCTGAGACTTTCTATAATCATTTTGGTCTTTCAGCCCCCAGACTCCAGTCTTATCCTGCCCTCTTATGATTAAGGTTGCAACATACTTTATTGTTGAAGTGGCTATGGGACTTGTGGTAGGAGGATACAAATAAATGGTTTAGAGAGAGTGGATCAAAAAGGGAACTCATATTTTGTTGTATTAAAAAAGGTTTGATGGTTTTGAAAAGTCTTTTTATTTCTTAATTGTGATTAGGTGCATTAGGCACGCATGAGGTGTCTTTGCCTCACGCGCCTTTTAAAACCAAGTGATTTGGTAATACAAGGTAGGGATACAAATTATATATGTTTTTTTTTTTTAATTTCATTTTCTTGTATTTTATCTTTCAGCTCAGAATCATGTCAAAAATCTCATTGGAAATCTGGGCACAAGGAAAAATGTGAAGAATTTCGACTATCCAGCAAATCAAGTTTGCAAGGACGGAGAAAGTCAACTGCAGTTGCACAAGTTTCTGGTACTGGGAATTCTACACAGTTGAAAAAGGTCTAAATTGATATCTGCATTTTCTGGTACTAGGAATTCTACACAGTTGAAAAAGGTCTAACTGGCGGTTGAATATATATTTTATTTCAGATCCTTTTTCCTTATTTTAAATTTGTGGAGCTTTTTAACTGGAATAGTCAAGGCTTCCCTCCTTGTGGGCTTGTGAATTGTGGAAACAGGTTTATGTTTTATTTTTTTCCAGTTTTTTTCTGCTGTTCATGTTTTGCTGCTTTCTTCTATAATATTCTTCTCTAATTTTAGAAGTTCTAACAACTTTTAACTCTTAACAGTTGCTTTGCAAATGTAGTTTTACAATGTTTGGCATACACTCGACCACTTGCTGCCTATTTGCTTGAGAAAGGCCATCGGAGGGAATGTAAGTATCTTTCTCTCTCTACTCGCGTGCCCATGTGCCCACACATGCCCGCCCACACACAAAGAGGGTGTGGATCACCACAGAACACTAAATATTGCAAGATGAATGTTGGGATAATCTTGTAAATTTAATTAGGTTAAAGGGTTAAAGTTTTAATTTGTTTTTGGTTTATCTATTGAGTTTAAATGTTTAGATTAGCTTTGTTTTTTCAGCAAGTTTTTAGGGATAAGGTTTGACTTTTTGGTTTATGTTTTATTATAAATAGGGGTTTAGGTTTAATGTTTTCTTTGTACCAATCAATTATTAAATAAGAATTCTGAGTTTTTTCTTGTTCTCATCGCGTTTTGGGTTCTGGGAACAACATCAGAAGACATCAATTGGTATCAGAGCTTTTAAGCTCATACCTGCGACTCAAAGAAAGGTGATCGGCGAGGAGCAGTGGTCGTGATGAAGAACGATCCAGTAATATAGCAATAATGGAATAGAAGACTGAATCAAATAAGGAAATTAGGTTATAGATGATTACAAACGCAAAATAGTAATTCCCAGGGCACAGCCCTTTCTCACTGTGAACAACACAGGAGACCTAGCACACTTAGGCTAATTTCTCAATAATTCTCTTCCTCCCTCTCACAACACAAATGATCCTTATTTATAGAATTAGAAACTACACTTACCCCCCTCCCACAATTACAAAATACTATTAATAAACAAAATAGAATAAGATCTCTATCATTACTCCCCCCTTATTTAAAAGTCTTGTCCTCAAGACTTGGGAGTGAATCATTTGGCCAGCCGTGCTTCGTGTCGTCCGGACGTTTGTTAGTTGGCCCGTATCTATTGCCCCATCGTAAACAAATCATTTTTTTCTTACGTCCTTTCCAATCCAAAAGTGAAAGATACCGAAGGCCTATATCCCGTACAGTCATATAAACAAAATACCCATCCCCCAACTTGATACCAATTCCATCACAGTCACAAATAGAAAGACCCAAGGTAATCCCCGAATGTTGGGAGAAAAAACTAATTATACCCCAAAGAAGAGGTTTCAATGGTTTAGAAGAACCGATAGCATCCAATTCTTTTTTGTCCCCTTCTTCATTCACAAGTTCAGCATCTTCCAGTAAAAAATTTCTAAGGTTACCTCCCTCCATTAAAATTGACCCTGGTGTGGTGAAAGGCACCGAATGAGTGTTGTCATAACCAACACGAACAAGAAGCGTGCGCACAGTTAATTTGGAAGTATTAACACTTTTGGGCTCCCCTTGACCCAACACTTGAGGCCCATCACCAATTAAAGGCCCAAAACAATTCTGAGAAGTAAAAGAAGGAAGAGAGACCTTCGGATCCACAGAATTAGGGCGCTCTGTATATTTGACATCATCGCTAAAATCGGGAATCACCTCCGATTGCTGCAGTAGCTTGGATTGGAGCTCCAGCCCTGAAGAATCGACTGAATTCTTCTCTTGCGACTTCATCCAAGCGAATACCACCTTCCGAAATTCCCTGGACTCCGAGCGTTCTTCATTCAACAGCTTCAGTGAAGCCTTAATTTCATTAACGTCTTGCTGGAGTTGGGCGATTTGTTGATCGTGAATATCTAATCGAGAGTTGAGGTTTACCATGGTAGTCGGAATTCAAAATCAAGTCGACGTTAGTTCTGAAGCAGGTCGACGACAGCTATTAGATCGATCAACAGAGGTGAACCGTGAACTTGAGCAGTGATGATCGACAAGTCTAAAATCGGCGACTAATTGCCGTGAATCCAGAAAACAACCAAAAAAAAACTTGCGATCGACAATTGCATTATCAAACAGGTCTTCAGCAGTGATGAAATTGGAATTGACGACGGCTTTAGATAGAAATCGAATTGAAAGTTGAGAACGGCAGGTCTCCAACAGGTTGAATCAACCGAGATGCAATTGGTGGCGTGAAGGATAAGTCGGCGGCAGGTCTGAGGCAGGTCGGACCATTGATGAAGAACGATCCAGTAATATAGCAATAATGGAATAGAAGACTGAATCAAATAAGGAAATTAGGTTATAGATGATTACAAACGCAAAATAGTAATTCCCAGGGCACAGCCCTTTCTCACTGTGAACAACACAGGAGACCTAGCACACTTAGGCTAATTTCTCAATAATTCTCTTCCTCCCTCTCACAACACAAATGATCCTTATTTATAGAATTAGAAACTACACTTACCCCCCTCCCACAATTACAAAATACTATTAATAAACAAAATAGAATAAGATCTCTATCAGGTCGGCAATCACGATCGGCGGGAAGCATCTGTTCCCAATCGGCAATCATTATCGACGGGAGGCTTCAATTGACTATAAAATCAGTGCAATTAAAGGCTGATTAGCTTCGATCCAAGCCAGAAGAAGGAAGATTAGTCCAATTCTTGTGTAATCATCTCAAGTCGTGAACAGCAAGGAGGGCTGTTGGTGCGGCAGGTTGAAATCAACGAACCTGGTGCAGTAAACGAATCAGCAGGGGGAGCTGAAGGAGTCGTTTGTCACCAGAGAGACAGAAAAGCAAGGGCTGGTCAGATTTGTTGATCAAGAGAGGTGTTCACAAGAGGGTTGGATTTTTTTTGGATAAAGCAGCAAGCTTTGAGCAGATCTGATCGAGATCATGGCTCAACCAGAAAATCAAGCTCTGGTCAATGTTAAAGAAAATAATACCATGTCTCTTCAGTGCCCGGTGTTGTCTTCTACAAACTACACGGTATGGGCTATGAGGATGCGAGTGATTTTCAATGTTCATGGGGTGTGGGAGATGATAGAGCCTGGAACAAACTTAGATGCTAAGAAAAATAACATTGCAATAGCTCTTTTGTTCCAAGCCATGCCCGAAGAACAAATACTACAAATAGGAAATCTTCAAACCGCGAAGGAGATGTGGGGAGTTCTTAAAAATCGTCACTTGGGAGCGGATCGGATTCGGGAGGCAAGGCTTCAAACTCTAATGAGAGAGTTTGAAAATCTAAAGATGAAGGATCAAGGTGTGATTGATGAGTTTGCTAATAAGTTATCCGAGTATGCATCTCGAGCCAACTCACTTGGTTCGGTTATAGAAGAAACAACATTGGTTAAGAAATTTCTTAATGGGTTGCCTAAACGGTTCATTCATATGGTGGCTTCTATAGAGCAAGTTGTAGACTTGAAGACCATTGGTTATGATGATGTTGTGGGTCGACTTAAGGCTTATGAGGAGAGGATTAAGGATGAGGAGACCCAAACCGAGCAAAATCAATTGTTATTTACAAGGTTAAGTGAAAAGGCAGCAGAAAAGGGGCACAAATGTGAGCATTGTGGATGTGAAAGCTCTAACCGGGATGACTTTGGACGTGGCCAAGGTAGGGGTCGGGGGTCCGGGAGAGGTCGAGGAGGTGGTGAGCAAGTTCCACGAGATAAGAGTCGTATTAGGTGCTACAAATGTGGTGAGCTTGGGCATTACTTGTCGGAATGTCCTAGTTGGGAAGAAAAGAAAGAAAAGGTCAATTTGGCTCAAGTGGATGAGGATCATCTACCATTGCTTTGAAGACTAATGGATTACAAGATTATGGGGGTGATTGTTGGGATAATCTTGTAAATTTAATTAGGTTAAAGGGTTAAAGTTTTAATTTGTTTTTGGTTTATCTATTGAGTTTAAATGTTTAGATTAGCTTTGTTTTTTCAGCAAGTTTTTAGGGATAAGGTTTGACTTTTTCGTTTATGTTTTATTATAAATAGGGGTTTAGGTTTAATGTTTTCTTTGTACCAATCAATTATTAAATAAGAATTCTGAGTTTTTTCTTGTTCTCATCGCGTTTTGGGTTCTGGGAACAACATCAGAAGACATCAATTGGTATCAGAGCTTTTAAGCTCATACCTGCGACTCAAAGAAAGGTGATCGGCGAGGAGCAGTGGTCGGCAATCACGATCGGCGGGAAGCATCTGTTCCCAATCGGCAATCATTATCGACGGGAGGCTTCAATTGACTATAAAATCAGTGCAATTAAAGGCTGATTAGCTTCGATCCAAGCCAGAAGAAGGAAGATTAGTCCAATTCTTGTGTAATCATCTCAAGTCGTGAACAGCAAGGAGGGCTGTTGGTGCGGCAGGTTGAAATCAACGAACCTGGTGCAGTAAACGAATCAGCAGGGGGAGCTGAAGGAGTCGTTTGTCACCAGAGAGACAGAAAAGCAAGGGCTGGTCAGATTTGTTGATCAAGAGAGGTGTTCACAAGAGGGTTGGATTTTTTTTGGATAAAGCAGCAAGCTTTGAGCAGATCTGATCGAGATCATGGCTCAACCAGAAAATCAAGCTCTGGTCAATGTTAAAGAAAATAATACCATGTCTCTTCAGTGCCCGGTGTTGTCTTCTACAAACTACACGGTATGGGCTATGAGGATGCGAGTGATTTTCAATGTTCATGGGGTGTGGGAGATGATAGAGCCTGGAACAAACTTAGATGCTAAGAAAAATAACATTGCAATAGCTCTTTTGTTCCAAGCCATGCCCGAAGAACAAATACTACAAATAGGAAATCTTCAAACCGCGAAGGAGATGTGGGGAGTTCTTAAAAATCGTCACTTGGGAGCGGATCGGATTCGGGAGGCAAGGCTTCAAACTCTAATGAGAGAGTTTGAAAATCTAAAGATGAAGGATCAAGGTGTGATTGATGAGTTTGCTAATAAGTTATCCGAGTATGCATCTCGAGCCAACTCACTTGGTTCGGTTATAGAAGAAACAACATTGGTTAAGAAATTTCTTAATGGGTTGCCTAAACGGTTCATTCATATGGTGGCTTCTATAGAGCAAGTTGTAGACTTGAAGACCATTGGTTATGATGATGTTGTGGGTCGACTTAAGGCTTATGAGGAGAGGATTAAGGATGAGGAGACCCAAACCGAGCAAAATCAATTGTTATTTACAAGGTTAAGTGAAAAGGCAGCAGAAAAGGGGCACAAATGTGAGCATTGTGGATGTGAAAGCTCTAACCGGGATGACTTTGGACGTGGCCAAGGTAGGGGTCGGGGGTCCGGGAGAGGTCGAGGAGGTGGTGAGCAAGTTCCACGAGATAAGAGTCGTATTAGGTGCTACAAATGTGGTGAGCTTGGGCATTACTTGTCGGAATGTCCTAGTTGGGAAGAAAAGAAAGAAAAGGTCAATTTGGCTCAAGTGGATGAGGATCATCTACCATTGCTTTGAAGACTAATGGATTACAAGATTATGGGGGTGATTGTTGGGATAATCTTGTAAATTTAATTAGGTTAAAGGGTTAAAGTTTTAATTTGTTTTTGGTTTATCTATTGAGTTTAAATGTTTAGATTAGCTTTGTTTTTTCAGCAAGTTTTTAGGGATAAGGTTTGACTTTTTCGTTTATGTTTTATTATAAATAGGGGTTTAGGTTTAATGTTTTCTTTGTACCAATCAATTATTAAATAAGAATTCTGAGTTTTTTCTTGTTCTCATCGCGTTTTGGGTTCTGGGAACAACATCAGAAGACATCAATGAAAAAGAAAAAAAAATCTAATTCGTGAAATTTTATTAATGATTCAGTATTTTAGATGTTGTGCTTCATACACTACACACATGTGTAGATTATGTATATAAAAAACCAACAAACTAATTTATCCATATGCATTTAATGACTAATAACCTACACATGGCCCGCATGTGTGTAGGTTATATACAAAAACGAAATTCCGTTTATCATTTTATTCATCTTTTTCTGATTTTCAGATTGAGAAACAATAAATATTACATTTATATCATTTTCTATTATTTTTTATTTTTTAGAATTAGAAAAATGAATTGTTTTACATGTTCCTGCGATCTTTTGTGTTGTGCATAGATCCCTCCCCTATATATGCGCATATACACACAAATATGCACACACATATAGTACATATATGTGTGTGTATGCATGCATGTATGCATGTATTTACTTTTATCTTTCATGTATTTGGTTTGTCAGGCCGGCGGAATGATTGGTGCTTCTTGTGTGAACTTCAAGCTCATATGGAACGAACCAGCCAAAGTAATCATGCGTTTTCACCGATTAATATTTTATCACGATTGCCTAATATTGGTGGAAATCTTGGCTATGGAAAACAAGAGGATGCCCACGAGTTCATGAGGTTTATTTTACTGGCTAATTAATTATGCCATATTACATCTCATCTGACAAAATTAAATTTTGTTTATGGAACATGTATTACTGACTGCATAACTTTTCCATATTATAGGTTTGTTATTGACACTATGCAATTAGTTTGCCTTGATGAATATGGTGGAGAAAGAGCTGTGCATCCCAGCTCTCAGGAGACAACTCTTATTCAACACATATTTGGTGGTTGCCTCCAATCTCAGGTTTCTTTTATGTCTTTAATCTTTATTATATTGTTCCGGGGAATTTATTTTACATATCACATATGGGTGAATTAAATTAGTTGTAATTGTCAATATTGAATGATGAATTATTGAAACTTTTGGTTCGTTATTATATTTTGTTAAGGCCCTGTATCTATCTAATGTTAAATTTGTTTATAATGTTTATAGGTGATCTGTACAAAATGCAATAATGTCTCAAATCAATTTGAAAATATGATGGATTTGACGGTTGAAATCCAAGGGGATGCTGCATCTCTTGAAGAATGCTTAGACCTATTTACAGCCAAAGAATGGCTTGATGGTGATAATAAGTACAAATGTGATGGGTAATCTTATTTTGTTTCATTTTTTAATTCACTAACTACCTATATGTATCATATATGTATAATACGTACAAATGTGATGGGTAATCTTATATTTTTTTTCATTGTTTTTATTCGTTAACTATTTAACTACATGTATATGAGTTTGAGTTTCAGCTTCATCATTCAACATCCTTGTCATTTTGCTCATTTACTCTCCTCTCCCTGTTTATGTTTGAATTGTTACTTGAGCATGTTATACAGAACCATAATTAGTGTTATCATCTCTTTTTTGTCCATCTAGCTAGCAAGTCAACACAGTTTATCATCACCTTACTTCAGTGCTGATTTTTTGCAGATGTAATGACTATGTCTTAGCATGGAAGCGATTAAACATTCGTATGGCTCCAAATATTCTTACCATTGCATTAAAGAGGTTTCAGGTTTGTGCAATTAGGGTCATCTTTCTGCATTACGTGTCTGAAAATATCGTGTTCGCTTGTGAAATAATTTTTGATGACTGACAGCTGATCATTAAAATCTTTCTCTGTATATATATATCTAACTTTGTAAAGCTGAGCTTTCTCATGATTGCAGAGTGGGAGATTTGGGAAACTTAATAAAAGGGTGACATTTCCGGAAACTTTAGATCTTAGTCCTTACATGAGTGAATCTGCAGATGGCAATGATAGATATAAACTATATGCGGTTGTTGTCCATTTGGACATGCTGAATGCATCGTATTTTGGCCATTACATTTGTTATACAAAGGATTTCTCTGGAAATTGGTACAGAATTGACGACTGCAAGGTGAAATCTTCTTCTATATGTGTGTCAGTTGCGTTTGTATGCATGAGTGTGTTAGACTTCATGCATAAGCCCATACATTTTCAAATCACTAAATTTTTTTTAGTTGTTAGATTGGATTGCAACTGCTTGCCTATAGTTTTATGTAGGAATAAATTTCATATATATGTTACTAAAAGTTCAAATGTTCCTATATATCTTTCTAAATTTTATAATATCATATTTATCCATTTAAATCATATCTATCTATTTCAAAGCAAATATGATATTTTTTTAGGGTATCAAACACATATAAACACACGCCCAAATGCAAAAGCAGTAAACGACTCAAAGATCTAAAGTGATTCAGTCAATATGACCTTTGTTCTTTGTGTTGCAATTAGGGTTTTCTTTTATTAGATGCTCAAGAAAATTACATGTACAATCAATGATATATATGGAGACTAATATAGGGTTGATGGCTTAATCACCAAGTAAAGCCCAATCCTGTATATAGGCCATAGAGCCCCCTGTTAAAGCCTCCACACTACCCAATCATTTTCAGTGAATGAAGGGGTATATATGATATTATGAATTTAGATAGATTTTTATGAAATTATGAAATGTGGGAAGTACGTATATGAAATGGACTCGAAGTAGGGCTGTCTCCAAACCCTCACATTTCTCAAGGTTTTTCCCACATTAATTCAATGATGACTTATAACCACCCAACGTTTTTGTTTAAAATCACTATTTTACATGATGTTATCTCTTGAATCATGCATACAAGTTTCCATGAATTTAATTGATTTTACATTTGTTTATTGGGTAAGTTTGTTTATTTGTTTGTTTGTTTGTTATCTATCAGGTTGATTCAGCTGAGCTGGATGAAGTGCTCTCACAAGAAGCTTATATGCTCCTGTATAGTAGGTAAATGTTTGTTATTCCAATTTTCTTAATATTGTTTAATTTTATGTTTAGTTATTATTCAAGAGAATAGATTCATGCTGAAGTAAGATAAAAAATTAGATGAAAATTCTTGCTTGACAAAGATAGGAACTGGGTCTTGTTTGATTTTATTATATGATCATTATTACTAACGTTTCAGCATATAGAATAAATAGTGACTTTTCAAATTGAATAATACATGTATATGATTTATAAACTTTCTGCAATTACAACATAAGGTTACAAATGTGTCGGCTTTGCATGAAGATTTATAATTATAGCGGACCAGAAAGAATACATATATGCAGTTGTGCATACCTGTCAATTAACAATCTAGTATGAAGTTAAGTTTGAGGTGCCTTTACATCTATAGCTTAAACAAACATACATAGTAAAGTCATGCTAAATCAGTAGAGTTTTTTTTTTTCGTGGGTGGGTGGGGGTTGGTTTGAGATGTAGATAAACCTTACCTCTATCTCAATGGGAAAAAAAGGTCTCTCTAAGAGAGACCTCCAGCTCAGACATGATGCATTACTTTTTATTTATTTATTTTTTGTTATTTTTTGCTTTTTTGAGCACATATGACACATCTATAGCTTAGAATTAACTAAATCCAGGATTTCATATCACAGGAGATTTGATTGAACTGTCGTCTATAAGACCTAAAAAAAAGTTAAAAGCCATTCTTTTATATGTAGTGTTTATAATAGAATCTAGATATAAAGCAGGTGACTTGATTCGATTTACACAAAAGCTAGCCCGATTGTAGATGGGCAAAATCTCCATTACTTTAGTTTTAAGAGAACAAGAAAAAAAAAACAAAAAGGAAACACATTGCCTGCTAACTGGTACTCCTAACGGTTACTAAACTGCCCTCAAGACATGGGTAGTAAACTGTACCCTCCTTTATATCTCCTGTTGATAAGCTGCTGACCGGATAGCTTCTTGTTGGCTAAGTGAGCCGATATTCAAAGGTTGAAGTGAATTATTCCAGCTCAGCTTCTGTGACCCGATTCTTCCTCCGTGTGTACACTTGATTGGGTTCGTACCATTACTTCCTGCCAGTAAAACGCCTTGTCCTCAAGACGAAAATGAGGGAATTGCTCTGCTAAAATATCTTACGACTCCCATTTGGCTTTTCCATTGTGCGATTGCACCAAGAAATCAATAATTTTAGAACTAATTTACTAGCTTCAGGTACCCAATGATGAGAGACCACTGAGTTGGGTTTTAAATCAACCTCCTAGTCTTTAGTGATGGGTAAAGGTGCAACGGTGTCGGCTGTAATAGGTCCACAAACATGTTTAAGCATGGAGATGTGGAAGACAGGGTGAATTTTAGCATCAACAGTAAGCGACTGGCCGATGATTTGCATGATACGATAGGAGCCAAAGAACCTTGGGGATAGCTTCTCAAACCTTTGTCTGGCTGGACTCTTCTGCTGGTACGAATGGATTCTTGAGAAATCGTAATCTTCAACCCTGAAGACAAGCCATGGCATTTCATATCTGCCTGGTTTTGCATACGATCTTGATCCCTTTGAAGGTCGCGTGAAGCAGCTTAAGCATTGCATCCCTGCCAAGTAGTTGCAGCTCTAATTCTTCATTTTTTGTTTCTCTCATTCTATAAGAAAAAGAGATGGACGATCCTGCTCATAGACTACTTAAAAAGCGGTACTACCAGTGGAAGTATGATGACCTGTATTATATGAAAATTCTGCTCAAGCATGCCCTGTTGAGCACTTATGTTTGACCTTTTGTTTGTGGATGGTAGCTTGTGCTTGACTGCAGCTTGGTTTGGCTCAGTTGGAACAGCTTCTACTAGAAATTACTAAGGAAGATCACATCAGTTTTGGACATAATAGACTTTGGAAAGCCAAACTCCTTACAAAACTCCAAGGCCACCCCTTTTTTTCCATGAAAGGGTACAATAAGCAAATGAAGTGGGCCTTTTTTGCCGAGACAATCAACGACTAGGATATTATCAAAAAGGCTGGAAGGTGGAAGACCGACAATAAAATCTATAGTGATATGTTCTCAAACACGTGTGGGTGTAGGGAGAGGCTGAATTAAGCCTGCCGGAGATAATGTTTGATATATTTGCTGTTGGCAAGTCATGCATCGTTGAACAAAGATGTGACTTTCTTGTTTGATCCTTGGCCAATAATATTGAGAGGAGAACCGTTTGTAGGTTTTTAAGAATCCCTCATGACCACCTGTTAGAGAGCAGTGGGCTTCCTTGTGTAGCTTCAATTTAAGATCTGGCATCTCCAAGATATGCCTAGTTGTCAAAAGCCCTCAGGCGCTCGCCTAGGCCCCAAAAAAAAGGCAGGCGCCTAGTGGTAGCCTAGGCGCACTCCAGTGACCTTCCGGCTAGATTCAGGCAAAATTTTGAAATATCCGGCAAAGTTCAAAAAAATCCAACCATAAACCAATCTAAAACAACTATAAAAAGGTTTTATATTTTAAAAACTATATATAACTAGATCATTAATTGTTTTATAGTTGGACTTTATATATTTTTTAAAAATTTTTAAGCTTAAAACATGTCAAACCTCTAAAAATGGTAACTTAATATCATAGTCACACAGAACGTGGTACATGGTACGAAAATGGGTACACGGTTCGTGCACTTCTAAAATTCGGTACGAGGGGGTAGGTTCATTCGAAACGCTATTTCGGTACGCGGTATGATGTATCACATGTTTCGGTACGCTGTATCGCTTCATAACATAAAATTCATATAATAGAATTCATTTGGTGTTTTTTTTTTCTTAAATCAGTTGATTAAATACATCACAAGCCTTATATATATAAGATTCTAGTATCGTGAGCTATGCCTCCCTATAAAATCTGCCTTATCACCTACTTACCAACTAATGGTGGAGTTGTCGCAACTTGTTAGATTGCAAATATATCCGTCCTACAGTTGTAGTAGTTTAAGCCAAAATTTTTATTTTATAAGAACGAATTTCAAATGGGAAAAGAAATCGGAGATTCGGAACGCTAACAGTCGGATTGGAAACCAACAGCTGCGACCGTCGACCTGGAAGCTTCAATCGGCGCCGTTCAAGTCCACATTCGACGAATTCAAGGGTTGGGAACGCGATTCAGGTAGGTCTGGTACGCGATTCAGGTTCCAATTTGACGAAATTAGGTTCAATCAGGAACGATGCTTCATCACGTACCAGATCGCTAACCGATTGAAATTGGGACGACTTTGTACCGCGAATTGGTACGCGCGGTTCAGATCGCGTTACGCGGGCATCTTCACGTTTCATGTAACTATGCTTAATACTATGCGTCTAGTTTTAAAAAGCCCTCGATTTTTTTGCGCCTTACGCCTAGGCTCTGGGCGCGGCTTATGAGCCTTGAGTGCACCTTGTGCCTTTGACAGCTATGTCCGAAAGATCTCGCCTGTGTATGGGTCAGTTTGCAAGACTGATTTGATGCCATTAACTTCAATGCAAAACGAAATAGTGAGCTGGAATTTACTTAAATGTGGTCTGCGAGACAAAGCATGTGCGCCCCTATTCTCCTTTCCTGCTTTGTGAATAATGGAGAAATTATATGGCAAAAGTTTGAGTAGCAAGCGTTGTTGTTATGTGGTAGGGATGCACTGCTCTAATAGAAATTTCAGGATAAATGGTCCATTTGAGTGATAAAGTGTCGGCCTAATACATAATGACTCCACTTCTAGACAACAAGGACCAAGGCAAGCAATTCTTAAGCCAATTTGAAACGCTTGGATGGAGAGAACGCTTTGCTAAAGTAAGTAATAGGGTGATTGTCTTGTGATAGTATAGCTCCCATTTCTTATGAGCACACATCACACTCCACAATCAAGGCTTTTTTAAGAAATCTGGCATTTTTGCGAATTGCAAGACCTGGTTTGATCTCACAATCAAGGCTTTTGTAATGCCGGAAATGTCCATTGTGATTTCAAGAGGATTCACTCTCCTTGAATCTGCCTGCTTTGCTGCGATCACAACTAGTTAGAACAATCAGGCTAGGGTGAGAACCGATCATTGCTCCTGGCAATGGAAGCAAATGATAGAATCTAGATATACAATGGGCGAATTGAATTGATTAGTACAAAAACTAGCCTGATTAACGATGATCAAAATCTCCACTTGCCTGCTAACTAATATCCCTAATGGTTGCTAAACTGCCCTCAGACATGGGTAGTAAACTTTTCCCTCCTTTAAATCTCCTGTTGATAAGTTGTTGACTGAATAGCTTCTTGTTGACCAAGTGGGTCCAGCTGATATCCAAAGATTGAAGTGAAATGTTCCAGCTCAGCTCCTATGACACGGTTCTTCATCTGCGTATACACCTTGATTGGGTTCATATCTGCTTAGTGTTTGGAAGGACTGGAAGGAAAAGGTGAACAAGAAATGGGATAATCTCAATCAAGTTTTCTGTAAATGGATATATTATTTCAATCAAAATCTATGATCATCACTAAAATAGTTTGAGAGTTTATGCATAAAAATTACAATTTGGGAAACTTTCACCTGGTTTCCAGGGTCTGGGGGGAAGGATAGACACAAACCTTACCCCTATCCCAGTTGGGATAGGGTGGCTGCTCCGAAGGAGTCCCCGGCAGTTATCATTTGAAGTTGATCATCCCAACACTTTTAACGTTATTCTCACAAAATAAATAAAATAACGTTAAAATTAGTGCAAATTTACTTTGGCCCCTTGAGAGCCCACACATATATACATTATATGTGTGCACCCCAAATGGGGCGTATTAATGCTATGCAACTATTGCTTTAATTTAAATACATATAAGTATTGCTTTCTCTCTCCCATTATATCCCACTCACTGCATACAACTATACAAATATGTGTGTGAATTTTCGTGGTTCTCTACTTGAAGCTGATTTTGTAGAAAATGCACCTCTATGCATTGCAACTATTTTCTATTTTGTAGAAAATGCGAATGTGGTTTTTATGTATCAAACTTTAAGCTCTATTCTATAATGTGTTTTGTGTTCTCACGTTTATTTATTGTTGATTGTTTTCAGAGTTTCTGCTAGACAATCATGCTTAAATCCTGTCGAGGAAACTTCTAGAAAAGACAACCTTCAAGAACCAAATGCGTCCCATGAAAACGTCCCCATCATAAGCCAAGGAGTTGACTACTTGTTGACTGCAGAGTCAGTTGATGCTATTCATGCTAAGGATTTATCAGCAAACATTTCTACATCTCCAAATTCATCTGATAGTAACATGGACATTGATACAGCAGATTCAAATGGAGATTTGGGCATTGAAAATGAAACCGAAGCAAGCAAACCTACTTCCATTCAGATTGATGCTGCTGACGATATAAACGAAATACTGTCTTTTAGTTCAAACAATGGTGAAGAAGCTAACAGGATGGATTCTATAAATCTTGAATGTGAGCCCGAGAAACCCAAGCTTTCTTCAAGGTCTGCTATAGAAAATGAATCTGGAAAATTATTAACAAAACCAAAGCCACTTTTCTCCCCTGGTTTCCTCGGAAAACGTCCACGGAAGATTCTGTATTCCAAAAAAGGCGAAAACGCCCTTGAAAAGGAAAACGGAGATATGAAACCTTGGGAGTCTGATGCAGAATCCATTGTTGTTGAAGATGGAGGATCAAATGATGCAAGAAAGGAAGAAGGGTTGGTTTAATAAAGATGCAGCAGGCCTGGCTAACATAATTTAAGGATAATTGAGGTTCCTGAGAAAATATTAAGTTTCTCAAGGGCAATGATAATGGTAATAGTAACAATATTAGTAATAATAACATTAAGACAATTAAATTCTTTTAATTTTAGTTATTAAATTTGTATTTGGTACGACACATTGCGCCATTTTAAGTAATAAGAACAAAACTTCCACTTCTTTTGATTCGTCTACCTTTGACATTTGTTTCAAATGCATCAATGTCGTTTTGACTATCTTTTTTAAAAATTGTCTTCCTTTGAAAACAGTGCAATGGTCGTTTACTTTAGTTGCATCGTGATCGATTTAAAGAAATTTAACTGTCTTGTATTTTTTTTCTTTTTGAACAAATAACGCCTGGTACTTGACCCCCCTGCCCGGGAGAAAACACATAATTAGGAAAACCTTCTTGTTCAACCCAGGCCAATATTTTGTTCTAAACGAGACTATGACCGAAGACTAGGAATTAGGGAGCTACTGATAGGCTAGAAGCCATTTGGTAACCGTCTTTTACTAGTGTTATACTTTGCGTATCATTAGGAGGTATGCCACCTAATAAACCTTAGCAAACTCGATCAAATGCTTGTGTGTTGATGTAACCTCTAATTTAGAGGTGGTCAAACCGGGTTTTTTTTGGAAACCGGTTCCGGGTTTTACCGGTTCCAACCGGTTTTTTGCCGGTTCCGGTTCGGGCTTGGCTGGTTTAAGGGTGGAACCGGTTCCGGTTTTTCCGATTCCGATTCCGGTTCCAATTTCTCTGAGAACCCGGAACTGCCCATACTCACCGCTTCAGGTACGACCGGTTTCGTGTCGGCCACCTCTAATCTCATCCAACATATAAAAAAAATTTGAATGTTATTACTCTTTTTATGATATGATGTGTTACATATCCAACATATGATTGAGCTATTGAAACCTTATGCATAATATACACGTTGTTACATTATGTTTGTATGAGAGATGCCATATTTGGTTGACAAGCGTTAACCTTTAATTAGTACATACTTTTTTTTATAATAAAATACAATAATTGATTAATAATATGACTTATTAATTTATTTATGTGATAGTTGGGCATCTCATATCCTAAATCAAGTAAACACTCTGTATTCGACAAGCTACCGTCACATCCATTTTATTACGAGTTGATTTTTTAACAATGTGTTTTAAAAGTTTATTATACTACAAATTGATAGATCTTTTTGACAATGCTTTCTAGAATAGTGGGTTTGGAGACGCTGAACAACAAAGGTTTTTTTTTTCCTTTTTTCAATAAATGTTATATGTATACATAATAATGCAAAAAAAATAACAATACCTATGTCCATCCCACATTATAAATTATTAGTTTTATGATGATTTTTATTTTATATATCTATCAGATATTTGGTATGTTATTTTGTTTTCAGTAAGCCGAACACGACTAATATCTAACTCGTGTTAACGACTTTTCTAACCTGCCAAAATGTTAACGACCTCTCTTTCCATTCAATGCTCGTAAATTTAATACCGTTCAACCGAGTCGGTACCGATGTTCATGACTTTGAATGAGATAAAACACCACATGTAGCATTGTTGAAGCCATGTGTTATGTCCCCAAATCACCATATGATATGTAATCAAATATTTGACAAATACACGTTTTGTATTGAGTGTTATTTCTAAATTTACATTTGAAGTTACCGTTTTTCGTTTTCTTTGTATTTACATATTGTTACCACATGCTATAAAACATAGCATCTTTAGTCCCTTCACATTTTTAAATCATCCATATGTTGACGGTTCATTTTAGGGGTTTTTTATATGTTGAAATCGAATAAACTCTTCAAACTGAATCAAATCAATCGCTTTGAAAGCTTGGTTCAAGCTCATTAAACCGCTTGACGTAAATAAACTTGGTTCAATTTCCGAATCAATATTTCCACTCTTCCGAGTTCAAGAAATTTGATAAGAATAATCCAAGAAAATTTACAGAGGCTATGCCCCTTTGACCCGCCTGGGGCACTTCATCTAGGGTGTAAAGGGGCGTGACCCCTTCTACTCCCACTTGGTCTGGAGCTAAGAAACCTTAAACGAGCATGCACTCCACACCTCCGAACTCTTTAATATTCCTTTATATCCGGTTACACTATAATATACATCATCATCATTCTATTAAGTATATCCCACCATTAACAAAGCTAATGTATGATATAAGGAGGGTAAGATATGAACAACCTTACCTCTAACCCATAGAAATAGAGAGACTGCTTTAAATAAGATCTCTGGTTCATAATGCCTGATTAACCGACCAACCTAAAGTTTTTAACATTATTTTCACAAAAATTAAGTAAAATAACGTTAAATTTAGTGCAATTTTACTTTTATCCACTGAGACTTGAAGCATATATACATCATATGTGCGTACCACAAACAGGACCACACTAAAACATACAACAAATTATACAA
Organism: Mikania micrantha; assembly: GCA_009363875.1. Taxonomy (NCBI): domain Eukaryota; kingdom Viridiplantae; phylum Streptophyta; class Magnoliopsida; order Asterales; family Asteraceae; genus Mikania; species Mikania micrantha. The sequence continues at coordinate 16,301,773 of CM018683.1, forward strand.
AAAAAACTCAACAGACTCAAACTGTAAAATATATTAGTCCAGGGACTGTTTATATAAATCATTATTTCTTCAACAAAACCAGTTTCATGCTCTCATCTCTCAGTTTCTTTCATATTTCCCTCCAAAACTAAACCATTGCTCCAACTCATCATCATGAACTTGAAGCAACAGGAGCAACCCAGGTTAAATTCCCACCATTTTGTTCATAATTTTACTCATTATAATGCATTTTCAGTACTCATGTTCCATAATTCTATCATACATTGCTGAAACTTCAAATGAATCCTTTAGGTTTCCCAGTTGTAACTCAAAAAAATCCAACCATCCATGTCAACTTCGCGATAACCGATTGCCAGAAGACAAGATTTCAAGTTCAAATCATGTGACCATCATTGATGAAAATAATAAATCAAAAAGAAAAAGGATTTTGGATCCTGGAAGTGAGGTTATTCTAAGATGGAACAAAATATTTATGTGTTCTTGTTTAGTGTCACTTTTTGTGGATCCATTCTTCTTTTACATTCCCTCTGTTATTCAACAAGGGGATGGTTCTTCATGTATGATGTTTGATGAGAATTTAGGGATATTTGTTACATTTTTGCGAACTATCGCGGATATATTTTATATGCTGCATATATTAATAAAGTTTAGGACTGCTTATATTTCACCAAGTTCAAGAGTGTTGGGTAGAGGTGAACTAGTTATGGATCAAAAGAAGATTGCACAAAGATACTTGAAGTTGAATTTCTATATTGATCTTGTTGCAACATTGCCCCTACCTCAGGTATGACTTAAGCTAAAAACACTTGCTCCATTGGTCATGGAAAGTTGGCATGTTTTTACTCAAACTTACCCCGTTTATTCCCACTCATTAGTAGGGTCTAGAGAGAAGAATAGAGACAAACCTTACCCATATCCCAATTGGGATAGAGAGCCTGCTCTGAAGGAGTTCCCTGCTCAAAGTTATCGTTTGATGTTAATCATCCCAACTCTTTTAACTTTATTGTGACAAATAAATAAAATGATGTTAAAATTAGTGCAATCTTACTTTTTCCCTTGCGGGCCCACACATATATATAGTGGTGGAGCTTGGGCGAAGTGAGAGGGGGGCGGAAATTTTGGGAACCTATAATACATGTTAATTCTTTGAAGCAAGGGGACGAAACCATTATTTTTAACTAAAAATAACATTTTGGCCGAAAAATTAACATTACGGACGGAAAAAGAGGGAGGCGGTCGCCCCCTGCCCCTATAAAGCTTCGCCCTTATATATATATATATATTATATGTGTGCACAACAAACGGGGTGTTGCACATGTGTAATAAAGATCATAATAAAAAAACCCAAAGATTTTGATTGATCTTGACGGAGTATTTTGGGTTTCCACAATATCTATCACACACCGTAGTTAAAAATCCAACTTTTGTATTCCTAGCTAAAAATCTAAAATATAGGTTTTTTTTACACATACTGGTTCTCATTCTTAAGAATATAAACTGACATTGTGTTCTTTATAAATTTTACTCAGATTATCATATGGTTCATTTGTCCAGCCATTGGAACACCAAATGATACTAGCACCACCAATGCTTTAGTACTCATTGTCCTCCTCCAAAACATTCCAAGACTTTATCTTATTTTTCCTTTAAGCTCTCAAATTATCAAAGCTACCGGTTCCATCACGAAAACCGTTTGGGCTGGGGTCGCGTATAATCTTGTATTATACGTGTTAGCGAGTCATGTAAGTAATATTTCTGATCTATGAACCCTTAAACCTCTTTTGTTCTTAACATTCTTTATGTAGCTAAATCATGGTGTTTATTTTATGTAGGTTTTAGGAGCATCATGGTACTTGTTGTCATATGAAAGACATGCAACATGTTTGAAATCTAATTGCAGACATGATAATATGATGTGTTCACTTGATTATTTAAAATGTTCACCTTCAGACCAAAGTGCATGGAAGATATGGGCCAATGAGACAAATATTTTTGAAATTTGTGATCCAAACAACATTGCAGGTTTCAAATATGGGATCTTTGGAGATGCTGTTGCAAAACATGTTTTTTCATTTAGTTTCTTTGAAAAATGTTGCTATTGCTTGTGGTGGGGCTTAAGAAACTTAAGGTATGGTTCTACTCAATGTTTTAAAAACCGGTTCGAACAGGCCGGTTCAATCGGATGCCGTCAACTAATCCGGTACGAAACACTCCGGTATTATGCAAGTTCCTTCGATCGATTGTGCCGGCGGTTTAATCCGGTTTACCCGGTTTTACCGACAAAACCGGTATTTCCGGTTTCAGAAAAACACAAAATTTAGGCTTTTAAGCGTTTTCGGCTTTTAAGTGATCGTGAACTTGATGCGTTTAACACGTCAATGTCATAATCCTATTATGCACTTTTATTTAAAAAAAAAATTTATTAGAATTTGAGTACTTTTAGATTGTTTTGGATGAATTTGAGTACTTTTTGAATTGTTTTTGGATGAATTTGTATAATTTTTGAAAACTTATTTGAGTATAACTTGTATTTCTATAAAATTATATGGTTAATTAGTGTGTCCGTTTGAACCGTCCGTTACAACCCGGTTCAACCGGTTGAACCATTTTTGAGCCAAATCCGATGTACCTAAAATACCAGTTTTTAAAATATTGGTTTTACTTTGTCCCTTTAGATTAAAAATTTAGTTGGATAAGATCGGGCAGACGTGGCAATTTTGGCCCATTTATTTTATGAATGCGTTGATTTCAGTTATGTTTTAACTTTAACGGGTCAAATGAAGAAAACTATAAAAAATTAGCTAAAGTGTAGACGGGTTGAAAGCTACCCAATGCGTATTTTTAATGCTTACAACCTCTTACATTGCGTTATTCAATAAATAAGATTATTACTAAGATAATATAATTTTTAGTGTTACATTTCAATAATTATTTGTAAAAAGAATTGATAAAAGTGTTTGTGGTGCACGTGACCCAGTTAAAACCAAACCAAACTACCTTTTTTGACCTCTCACCTAACACCACATTTTCCACTTGGTCATGTGTAGTGGTGACACCACCATTACTCCACATAGGCGCCACATAAACAACTAGCATCATCACTCCACATCATCACCGCATATGTTATCATCAGTCCCCAATCACTCCACGTCATCATCACCTTTATTTAATATTTTGTGGGTAACATATGTTTTTTTATTGCTTCAAATGGTTGAAACACACGTGATGGCCCTCACGCATGTGCCCCTCACGCCCCAGTCACGCACCTGCGTAGTGGGGGGAGGACGCCAAGGTGGCGTGACCGGCCCCTCTCACGCTAGGAGTGTTCATCGGTTCAGTTAACAGTTTGTTCGGTTTATTCGATTTTCAAAAAAAAATTCTCTAACCATTAACCAAACCGAATTTAATTCGGTTCGGTTTTGGTTAAAACCGAACAAACCGAATTCAACCGAACAAACAGATTAAAAACCAAAAAACCGGTTAAAACCAAATAAACCGATCCGAATAAACCGAATTCAACCGAATAAACCGAATTCAACCTTATATATAATTAATAAAAATTTAAATTTAAATATGAATTCGGTTTAATCGGTTAACCGAATAAACCGAACAAATCGAATTCAAAAAAATTTAAAACCGTTAACCGAACCGAAGCGAATTTGGAATTCGGATACGGTTAGGAACCGAACCGAAAACCAAATTCAGAATTCGGTTCGGTTTTTTCCGGTTACGGATACGGTTCGATTATCAGTTTTAAACGGTTTTCAGTTTTTCTGAACACCCCTATCTCACGCCTCAATCACCTGCCAGTACACATGATCTTATAACGCTTTTGTAAAAGGTAGTTACAATGACACATGCTAAAGAATCTTTTCCACTCTAGCTCATTATCCAATGAAATTGCAAATATAGGAGCCAAAGTTGGTGCGCTCATAGCCTTGTTCAAGACGCAAGGTGTACTCAAGGCACAAAGGGTGAGCTTTGAGCCTATGAAAAAGGTGCCTAAAAAACGAGGGCTTTTTAAACTAGTAGCATATGCTAAAATTAGAGGTTTTAAACATGTTTTAAGTTTAGTTTGTTCTTGTTTAGACTGTTATAGGTTAGTTATTGACAAGCTTGTTTGGTGTTAGTGTAATTGTTTCGGACATGTTATGGCAATTTTTGGCTGAAATTTGGACAAAACCTAGCATGAAAACACACCTGAGTTCCTGAAAATGGGGCTATTGAAACTAGACTAAAAGGGTCCTTGGGCTGCAACTGAGCATCAGGGGCGCGCCTTGTGCACTTTTGACCACAGACCTTTGGAGGATTGAGTAATGGGTCAAAATCATGTAATTTTTAGACGGGTTAAAACAGGCCAATAACACTTGTTTTGTCTTTCTTAACTCTATTAATGATAATTATACATCAACATACAATTATTAAACTACTATCAAAATAATAATCCAACTTTCTTGAACAAAACAGTTAAGGAATCTTTTTTTTCTTTTACTAATGAACAAACCACGTTTGTGATGCACACATATAATGTAAATATATGTCTGCCCTTGAAGAGCAAAAGTAAAATTGCACTAATTTTAAAGTTATTTTACTTAATTTTTGTGCAAATAACGTTAAAATCGTTGAGTTGGTCACTAATTAGGTATCATGAGCCGGGGGTCTTATTGGAAGAGTCTCTCTATTCCTATGGGGTAGAGGTAAGACTGTTAACATCACCATACATACACTCTCTACACCTTACCAACCAGATGCCCCCATGAGTGAGGACAGTTTTAAGAGTTTATGAACAACTTTCGCGACTTTTAAACTATTTAACTCTTACCCTTTTAGTTAAATTTTATAGTTTGTATCCATTTGAGATATTAGCAATATGAACATTACCATTCTTTCCTAACACATGCAGTTCATACGGGCAGAGTTTGTCGACGAGCATGTGTATCGGAGAAACATCATTTGCCATATTCATTGCCACTGCAGGACTTGTATTACTTGCACATTTAATAGGAAATATGCAGGTACGTAGCCTGCACACAATGTTATTCAATGCTTATTTTGCAATATGTTTGAACTTATTATATGGTCTTGCAGACCTACTTACAATCTATCACTGCAAGGCTGGAGGAATGGAGGCTTAGACGGCGAGACACAAAGTCATGGATGAGACACAGGAATCTGCCTCATGATCTGCAGGAACGCGTATGTAAATTTGTACAATACAAGTGGCTTGCAACACATGGTGTTAATGAAGAATCCATTTTGCGTAATTTGCCTAAAGATCTTCGGCGAGACATCCAACGCCACTTGTGTCTTGATCTCGTTCGACGTGTAAGAGGAACAGTTTCTTGAATAGTTTCTTGCAACATATGGTGTTAATGAACAGTTTTGACCCTTTGACAGTTGACCTATCAATGGGTTGGTTTACAAAATTACATACGTTATGTTTTATCTCTAACAGGTCAAATCAAAATATTAGCATAAAAGAAAATAACTGAAACAAGTGACTCGAGTCAACTTCCCACATTACCCCTCCCAAAAAAAAAGACTTTTAATTCATTGAATATAAGCCTTGGCTTGTTTTTGATATAACCTAACTTTTATAAACAGACTATCTACAAAAATAAAATTTAAAAAAAAATTCTAGGCATATATTTTATCCACCAATTGTGTTTTGATCCATGAAGTTTTAAGTACCCTTTATTTTTCATGAGAATTGCATATTTACCCCTCTAAACTTAAAAATTTGCATGTTTCCTCAATAATAAATAAATAAATAAAATGAAATAAAATAAAAAAATTTAGTGTATAATAATGTTTTTAAGTATGATTTAAGCAAGTATGCAAGTTTTCAAGTTTAGATGCGTATGTATGCAATTATTCAGGTCTCTTTTTTCTCTGAAATGGATGATCAACTCCTGGATGCTATATGCGCGCGCTTAGTCTCATCACTAAGTATTCAAGGCACATACATAGTGCGCGAAGGTGATCCTGTTTCAGAGATGCTTTTCATAATCAGAGGAAGGCTCGATAGCTCCACCACCAATGGAGGTCGGACGTGCTTTTTCAACTCGATTACTTTGATACCCGGTGACTTTTGTGGTGAAGAGTTGCTCGCGTGGGCCTTACTCTCAAAATCAACTCTAAATCTGCCATCATCCACAAGAACAGTTAAAGCATTAACTGAAGTTGAAGCTTTTGCTTTACAAGCAAAAGATTTAAAATTTGTTGCAAATCAGTTTAGACGGTTGCATAGTAAAAAGTTTCAACACACGTTCCGTTTTTATTCCTATCATTGGAGAACATGGGCTGCATGTTTTATTCAGGCAGCCTGGAGACGGGCTAAAAAGAGAAGAATGCAATGGAACCTTAGTATGAGTGAATCATCATCGTCATACTGTCATGATGATGGTCTTGAAATTGAACATCATGATGATGCATCAACATACAATCCGAATTCAATTCATGTCAAGATGTTGGCTTCCAGATTTGCTACGAATACAAGGCGGGGAATCTTGAAAACTAAAGATGTTGAAATGATCAAGCTAAAGAAACCAGAAGAACCTGATTTTTCTGCTGATCCTGATGATGAGTGATGACTCATTTTAAGTTAAACATGATGCATGATGCTTGTGTTGGTTGTTATAAGTTGGTATTGAAAAAGCAAGTAATTTAGTAGTGTATTTATATGTATATTAATTGTAGACATCAAATAAAGATAGGGCATGCAACTTACTTGATGTGTTTCATAGTAATTAATATTCTGTTGTGAGATTGGAAAACATGTTCTTATGAGTGGTAAACTTGAGGACATTATTCATTTAAGTTTAATTAGTCACTGACCTTTTATTTTGCAATAATGAACTTCTGCAAGCTGAAATCCTGTTTTATTTCCCAGCATACGCAAAGGTTAGCTAGGGTAGGGGGCGACCACCCTTTTTTTCCGTCAATAGTGTTAATTTTTCTGTTGCTAAGTATTGATTTCTCTCAAGCTTTAAAATTTCCGTTCCTCCTTTAAAATTCTACAAGCTCTGCCATTGATACTTAGGATTAGAAATAAGCTAACCTTTAGTATAAAATGCCAAAAAAATCTAGATGAAAAGGCTGAACTAGAGTAATTGTCATTTTGACTAAAGTTTTTTACTTCATGTTCTAATTTCATTATTCACATGCTTTCATGATTCAAAGCGAGTCTCATGATTAAGTCGTAATATTTTTTCTGTGTCAACGCATGATGGTAGAGTTGCTGAGCTGGTGAAGCGAGATGTTTACATGAAGAAGCCTAAGGCGGTGCTTCAAATACTATGTCAAAATTTTTGGGGTCGGGGACTCTATTCAAACAATATTGTCGATAATCTTGCCCCTTTGATTAGCATTAGCACATATAGGTTCAAAATTTTGTCCTTTTGTTTTGGAGCTAGAGGTCTCACTTGATACATTATCTATTTTCACAGGAATAGGGATAAATTTTGTTACTAATAACTTTGCTATGAGTGGAATTTACTTGGATACATTTTTTATTATTATATTAGTATCATCCCAATAGCACATGTGGTTTCAAGTTTCAAATGGGGCCATTGGCCTAATAGTTCTACTAAAGCTTGTTTTGTTCAACTCCTGTTGTGTTACATGTATGTTTTTCAGTATGCTTTTGTATTTACAAGTTGAAAATGTTATGTATAATTAATTTGTTGAAGTACCTCGCAAACTTGAAGCTCTCGCCTCACGTGTCAGCTTTTAGGACCTAAACTCTTGGAGCACTTCGTGCTTTTTAAAAAAAGTAGTAATGTACATGTATAGACATGCTATGTTTTTGCAGGGCTTGAAACAAAAATATTCATGCTTGATACTTTCTAAGAGGCAACAAAAGAGTACTGAAGCTGGTACAATCCCAAGTTACCAATAAGAGGGTTTTGATGTTTATTTTAAGTCCTTGTTGGACTTTTATTATCATAGAGAAGGGTTCCTAAGAAAACCACCGTTTTGGAGAAAATTAAGAAAACTAATCACAATTGTTATCAATCAATTTCGTTTTTCGTTTTTTGTTTTACATTTTGTTTTATTATAAGGTTATATTTATTAACAAAAAGAAAAAAATATATGTAATTCATGTTATTACATATACGTAATTTCGTGATCTACATATTTTTGTTAAAAAAAAATTTTGTTTATAACATTTCTAAGCTAATAATAAAAAATCATGAAATTTTTTTTTAAAAAAATTGATTGGTTAGTAGAAGTTTTCTTAGTTTTCTCCAAAGTGTGGAGTTTTCTATTAAACCCTCCCCTATTATCATAATCAAGGATATAGACTATAGAGTAGAGTAGTGATTTCAAAAAGTGACGTCGTTTTATGAAGTATTGATCAAAACAAACAAACAAACTTACCAATCATATTCTCACTCTCCTTTCCCAGTTGGGATAAAAAGGCTGCTCCGAATGAGTCTCCGGCTCAAAGTTAACGTTTAAAATTAATTATATCAACACTTTTAATGTTATTTTCGCAAAATAAGTAAAATAACGTTAAAATTCGTGTAATTTTACTTTTGACCCTTGAGGGCCCACACATATATACATTATATGTGTGCACCGCAAATGAGTCATTTATGAAGCATTGATCAAGGACAACATTTCATTTGACTTGTAGTCTAACAATGTTGTTTGACTATTCACTAATCACTATTGATCAAGTAGAAGATTTTTCATTTCTAGAATATTATCAGAAACCAGAAGATGGTTCCATAAGCCATAGAGTCCAAAGGTTTGCAAAATATCGTTTTTAAAGGTACATGTTTTATTTTTTTTATTATTATTACTACTTTTGTTTTTATTTTTTTGGTGTGTGTTTCTTACTTGCATGGCATCCTGGCCTAATTTACAATGCAACACTCATAACACTTTATGATTTGTTTTCTAAATCAATTTATTGTTTCTTCTTGTTCAAACGGTAATAATGAAAGCTTTACCTGTAGGGTTTTAGAGATGCGCACTTGATGTTATGGCCTGTTGATGCAGAAGCAATCTGATATTCTGCTGAATGCTGATGATCTGGATGCTATGTGGGTTTGCTTTATTGATGATGCCATATGCTTAGAGACATACGCGGCTTCTGAGCCCGCGACAACAGAGAAAACCTTCAACAAGAAGAACCATAAGAACAGCTGGTTTTTACATATGCTGACAGCAACTGTACACTCCTTTTAAAGAAAAATTGTGTATCTTATGTGAACAAGATGACGATTTTGATTGATTTAGTCTACATAATGTTCATATCTTCTACTGCAAAAAAAATATATATAAACAAATACAACAATGCAGCCTTGAAATTGAACATAAACAATAAAAGTTAAAATTGTTTAAGTTGTTGAAAAAAGTGGTAAAACAAAATGGCATTTAATTTTTATGAACGGCTTGGAACGCGAACACCCAAGACGGGATTTCAACTGTCTCCTCGGATTTTACGCTCTGGGGCATACGCCCAAGTCCACTCCAGAAGGAACCCCACAACTAGGTAAACCCCCTGATCTTGCCTCAACAAACATGTCTTGGCCCGGATTCGAACCCAAGACCTCCCATAGGAAAGTTAAGGAGGTAACCAACAAAGCTGGAAGCCCTTTGGTTAGATGGCATTTAATTAGGGGTGTAACAAAATCCTTATATTTCCATATTATCACCCCATATAACATTTATTATGCTGGTAACAAAAAAAATATATTACAATAAACTAATATTTTAATATCATATTATCAAATTTATAAAATTATTAAATTACAAAAGTAAAATGAAAAATATAATAATTTATATTTACAAATCGTAAAACAGGAAGGAAACTCTAAAATTAATAACTCAAACATTAATTATACTACATAAACTAAAAATTACAAAAATTAGATATTACAAATAGTGAAGAAGAGGATATCTATTTCTTGTTACTATACTTTTCTCTAATCATGGCACATTGTTCTTTATGAAATGCAAGCGTTTCATGGTCCATTTTACTTCTATCCTTATAAAGGATTTCCATATCAAGCTTTTTCTCCTTCAACTCAAGCAATTGTGTCATTCTAGCATTGAATTGCTCAATCACATCTGACTTTTTGTTTAAGATATTATCAAGTTTAGTAGTAACATCTTCTACACATTTACCCTTCAATGAACTTTTGGCTTTAGCCATCTTCGTGCCCTTCGGATGAGGCGATTCATCAACTTCATAATCTTCAAGTGATAGAGGAATATCATCTACATCATCATCAATGTTGATGCAAGTGTTGGCATTCAAAGGAGTGGAGTACTCGCTTGAAACACATGTCTTGGTTTTCTTCAACTCTTGGATGTCAGTTTCCTTCTTCCATTTGGGTTCGTCTTTGACTAAATTCCACACATGTTCATGTATAAAATGCGTATTATGTTGTTCAAAATACATCGTATGAGCTTGCGTCTTCAATTGGTCATCAGAGCAATCGTTTTCCGACTGTGCTCTCAGTTGTATCATAATGTTGTTAAATGATGTCACATTGTTTTTAATCATGTGCCAGTGTGACCTCAAGTTGTGAGACGTTCTCACGGCACCAGACCCTTCTCCCTCCGTGTAATATTTTAGAACCCTCTTCCAGAAATCTGAGCTCCTCTGCGCGTTCTCGACTATACATTCATTGGACACATGTAGAAACCCCTTAGTAAGTAGCTCATTGTCTGCAATAGTCCATGGTTGTCTTTTACCGGTCGATGGTGTGCCTGCTTTTCTCTTTTTCTTTCTAGGAATTGTGTTTGGCTGTAAAGCAGAGATCGGCTGTGGCAAAGCAATGATTGGCTGTGGCAAAAAGTGGTTCAGGTGTGACAAAACCAGGCTCGGTTGTGGTGAATCAGGGCTCAGTTGTGGTGAATCAGGGCTCGGGTGTGGAGATTCCACTTTTGGCTGTGGAGACAACGATTCAAAGACAAGAAATGAAGTAAAAATGATGACTTTCAAAACCTAATTTAACATTCTTACAAAAAGGGTCCTAATTTGATAGGGTATTAATCCAATTAAGCTTTTTAGTCAAATTTTATGTAATAAGTAAATAAGATAGATAGGATTATAGCAATGTTTACTAACCTCTTCCATCAAGGAAACAATCAGGAAGTTGACCCAAAATTACGATAACCTGATTCACATTATGATTTAGCAATTGGTCCCTGCGTTTATACAATCAATTCAAAATCAATCTGATCAAATTCTGCGATCAAAGCTGTAGGATTTACTAGTACGGATCGGTGGAGTGTTCGATTAATCTTTGAATTAACATAACAAGCATCAAAATAGCTTGGAAATTGAAGAAGAAATAAAGAAATTTAATCAAAACCTGATTCATTGAGCTTGATTCCAAGCTAATTGCAGGAAATCAGTCTTGAATCAGGTTGAAAATCTGAATCGATTAGGAGATCAGAGAAACAGGGATGAATATTTTAGGGTTTATGATATCCCAGTCGAATAAAGTATTAGGCACGCATATAGGCCCAAATAATCAATTAGTGCAGGCCCACATTTAATTATTTCTATTTTCTATACTATATTATAATGTTAAAAAAAAAAAAAATTTAATTAAAATTTAAAGTTTTACTTATATAAGTTTTAAATCATAATATATAATTTTTAAAAACTTTAATTAAATCAAATATTTCTTTTGGCATTTAATGTAATGTAATAGGACAACTATAAAAGAAAAACCCAAAAAAAAACTGCTTTTTAACCATTTTACCACTTTAATTCTTTTTCATACATTTGATTTATGAATTAGAATTTTAGTCTAATAGTAATTTTTGTTAAATACTAAAATAAAATTAGAAAATTTTAATTTGACGAGTCATAAGTTGACTCGATCTTTTTAGATCCAAAACAAAAAAAAAATAATTTGTATACCCTTTTTTAAATTTAGTTTTTCTTTTAGTGACATTGTTTATTCAATTTAATTTCTTAAACATTTACAAGAACTTAAATTTGTAAATTAAATACCCTTTATTACTTTGAAAAAAGAACAATTAGGAGATAGAAAAGTACAATTCACTTCACTAATTTGTATTTAAAATAAATTTTCAAAAACTAAGCAATATAAGTGTATAGTTCATTTTATCAATCACTTCAAATAATAAAATTTTAAAGAAATAATTCTAATTATTATTTATTTAAAATATTAATTAAAAACTATACAAACCGTGAAGTTTTGTCCACCTTTTTAAACGGATTAAGACGACCTCCAACAAATTTCATCATTCCTAACTAATAATAATATCTTCGTGGTATACAAAATTACATGTGCAACATTCCTAACTAATAAAAAAAAAAAAGATATGCTTTTAAGTCAGGAAGTCTTACAAACTTTATTTAACAATAGTTGTTCTTGGTGTGAGAGTATGCAACAGTGTAAGAGACGACTCGAATCATTCCTAACTAATAATAAAATCTTCGTGGTATACAAAATTACATGTGCAACATTCCTAGCTAATAAAAAAAAATATATGTTTTAAGTCAGGAAGTCTTACCAACCTTATTTAACAATAGTTGTTCTTGGTGTGAGAGTATGTAACAGTGTAAGAGACGACTCGACAAAAAACCTAATCTTTTATCATAGAGAAAAAGATGGGTGGTCTTTTAGCTCGTCTTATACTGTCACGTCTCCCCTCTCCACGGTGGGATTCCTTGTGTTGCAACAATCAATTAGGATGAATCTCTCGATAAGGTAAAAGTGTTTTGTTTAAATAAGTTGTTATATGAGTCATGTATGAGGTTGTCGGGTTAGAATAAAGTTTAAAATTTATGCAAACTCAAAAATTTGGTGGGTTAAAAGTTAAAACCACACTACAAATTTAATATAAAACTTTATTTTGTGAACGAGGGGTATTTTATATATCTCCTAAAACTTACAAAAAAGACATATTTTTTATAATCATCATAAAAACATTATACATTATGCAATAAGTGCATAATAAACTTATGTTTTAAGAAAATACATGATTTTACAAGTTTAAGTGATAATATATGTAATTACTTATAACTGATGCAATTTCAAAAATACGAATTTATATAAAATTACAATTGTTATTTATACAAATTACAAAGTATCTCCTCCTATAATAAGGAAATATGTAAGTTTATATATTAATAATCTAAAATTATAATTTTACAACAAAAAATAGCAATGTATATAAAATAATTATGTTTAAAAAATAAGAGTCGATGCTCATTTCTCTTTTATGTTTAAACCATTTAAAGCTTTTCTAATAACTGAGCTCAAGCTTAGGTATTACATATCAAGCAACTTAAATATTCTCTATTTAATATGCTAGATATATTTTATGCACGCATTTGTATTATATACACATTATGACAAAAATAACTAAATAACATTTGCAATGTATAAAAGTTACAATTATAATCACACAAAACAAATTTGTAATGTAACCAATCTGAATAACCACACGTGTGTAGACGCCGACACCGTGGTTCGTAGTCACGTGTCATAATCCTCTGAGCTACAGGGAACATTCGAGATTATGCAGAATTATACATCCTTTTATGAACTTATAATCATAGAATCGACTTGATCATCAGATTATAGATTATAAGTTCATAACCCAAGGTGAACTCGACGACTCTAAATGAATTATCATCCGTTGAAATTCATTAAGACTAAATCATGACCCTTTAAATTAGGCGGTTGCATCAGTTTTGTGGCGGTTTTTAGCGATTTCTGGAGGTTTTCAACGGTATGACCGGTTTTCGATTACCTATGGATCATTGACACATGTCTCATGTTTTGACACATGCCACATGTCATTATTGTATCATTATTGTTTTATTTTTAAATATTTTAAGAAATATAATTTGAATTTGATTATACCATACTAACCGGCCACCGGATGGGTACAAAACTAGTTATATAGGACATTAACAATTTATTTATTATTTTTAGAAAAACAATTTATTTATTTATTTTAGAAAAATGTCGTTTACATGCCTAAGCTTGTTTGTTTGTTATTCTACAAGCAATTTGGCTTCATATTATTCTACTTATTGTCCTTTCTTTCACTTATACTAAAACTTGTCATCAATGTCACACTTCTTCATATATAAATATATATATATATATATATATATACACTCACACAATACACACTCATCCAACACACAGACAAACACAACTTCACCAACAATGGACACCCTCCTACTAATCTCCTCAACAATTCTCCCTATCATCACCATCTTCATTTTGCATCATATTTTCACCCAAAAATCAACCATCCCCGGAACCTACGGCTGGCCGATCATCGGTGAAAGCATCGACTACTTCAAAAAGCTTCGCAGTGGCACCAACGAGCAGTTTGCGATGCAAAGAAGAAAACGATTCGGGGACGTCTTTAAAACGTCGATTCTTGGTGAAAAAATGGCGTTTTTGTGTGGTCCGGAAGGTAATAAGTTCTTGTTTTCTAATGAAAACAAGCTTGTTGAAGTGTGGTGGCCGAGTTCGGTCGAGAGTATCATCAAGAAGTCGAATAACAAGTCGGTTACAGCGGAATCGGCTAAGGTTCGACAGTTGTTGCCACCGTTCTTGAGGGCTCATGCGGTTAAGAACTATATTGGTGATATGGATTACGAGTTGAGACAGCATTTGGAGGAGTACTGGACCGGGCACGATCAGGTTATGTTTTAAACATTTTTATCAGTTCAACCGGGTTGTCACTGAATATTTGTCATTACAAGGTTTTAGTGACACAATGAAAACCCAGTATAGGAACTAATTTTAAACCATATTTTTTAAGGGTATAAAGGTAATTTTTCTTTAAAGTATGGGAAGTTACTATTACACCCTTTAAACTTGTGGCTAGAAATGGTTCCTTTAGTTCTCAAATTGCAATAGTTCTCATTTGAACATCCCATATATATATATATATAGGAATTGAATTATATGAAAACTCAATCTTAAAGAGAAAACTTTTAAACCCTATGTGAGCCATTGATTTGGAATCTTGAAAATAGGCCAAATGAGTGGCTCACATAGGGTTTAAAGGTTTTCTCTCTAAGGTTGGGTTTTCATAGGATTCAATCCCTATATATATATATTTGGAATCACTTTTTTACATTTTTGGTGCATTTGACCTTTTATGTTAGTAGTTAAAGTCACTTTTAGTTAACTACCAAGTTGAAAGAAATCCCTATATATATATATACTAGTCTAGTACCCGCGCGTTGCAGCGTAAAACACAACACTTAAGTTGGATGTTTTAAAGGTTTGCATGGTTCGTTCTTAAGTTAAAATCATAACAAAAGCAATTTCTTTCAACTTGGTAGTTAACTAAAAGTGACTTTAACTACTAACATAAAAGGTCAAATGCACCAAAAATGTAAAAAAGTGATTCATTTGCTTTGAGTGATTTTCTTTTATAATCACTCTATCTCACTTAAATTCTTAAAAGCTACCAATGTGGGACAAAGTGAAAACACAAACAAACATTTGGATTAAAATTAAAAAGTTGTACCATATGCTATAAGAGTTGTAAAACTCTTAATTTTAAGAGATTTAAGCAAATTACTATTTTGTCATTCTAATATGTATTATATAGTAGTGTGTGTGTGTGTGTATACAACGAATGATTCCTAAGAAAACCATCATTTAGGAGAAACTTAAAAAAACTAATCACAATCATTAACAATAGATTTTTTTTTCATTTTTATTATAAGATAAGCAATGTAAAAAAAATTAAAAAGAATATGCATTTTAGGTTAATTATTACATATATGTAATTTGTATACGACACATACTAATTACATATATGTAACTTATAAGTTACATACATAACATTTTGAGCTACATATGCGTAATTTCGTGATCTAATTATTTTTTTCAAAATTTTATTTTTTATTATAATATTTCTAACCTTATAATAAAAGAATTATATTTTTTTTTTAAATTTATTGGTTAGTACTATTTTTTTTGGTTTTCTCCAAAATGAAGAGTTTTTTAATGAACATTCGTGTCTTTATTGCGTTAACCCGAATAACTTCGCCAAAATCAAGGCAAATATTGGATATTTTTAATATCGTTGTAGCACATTTAGAACATAGTGTTCTTTTATAAATTTGTCTAATTTCATCACCGTTTAAGCGATATACTAACAAAATTGGGTTAACCAGGTTGAAGTTTGCCCGTTCGTTGCAAAATACACATTTGCATTGGCCGTAAAGTTGCTATTAGGAGTGCGTGATGCTACCGAGTTAGAAAAGCTTGCAAAGCCGTTCGTCGAGGCGGCCGGTGGGATCATCGCGGTCCCGATCAACATCCCGGGAACAAGGTTCAACCGCGGGGTCAAAGCATCGAAACGAATTCGAGAAGTCATTAACGGGATCATTGCACAAAGGCGGAAAGATCTTGCAGATGGGACTGCTGATCCGTCGCAAAATTTGCTTTCTCACATGATCGTCGAGGTCGATAAACGGAACCAGGACACGAAAAACGCCCCGACAACCGATGGTGACATGTCGAGCGACTTGCTCGGGTTGTTGATAGGTGGATACGACACGATCAACACCACGGTCGTGTTCATTATGATGATGCTTGTCGACTACCCGAATGTTTACCAAGAGGTGTTAAAAGAGCAAATGGAGATAGCTAAGGAGAAATCATCGGGTGAACTACTGAACTGGGACGACCTACGCAAGATGAAGTACTCGTGGAACGTCGCATGTGAAGTGCTAAGGATGCGCCCACCAACCGTGGGCGCTTTCAGGGTCG
The DNA here is from genome assembly GCA_009363875.1 of Mikania micrantha. Classification (NCBI taxonomy): domain Eukaryota; kingdom Viridiplantae; phylum Streptophyta; class Magnoliopsida; order Asterales; family Asteraceae; genus Mikania; species Mikania micrantha. The sequence continues at coordinate 16,318,533 of CM018683.1, forward strand.
CGAAAACCGACTTCACATACGGCGGTTTCACGATCCCGAAAGGATGGAAGGTAAACATATCTAAAAACTTTAGCTAAGTTTTTATTTTTACACACATAACTTCACTCACCTAACACATTCCTCTAAATGTATGTATAGCTACATTACCTCCCACATTACACTCAACGAAACCACGAGTTCTTCCCGAATCCCGACAAGTTTGACCCGTCGAGATTTGAAGGAGCGGGACCCGCTCCTTACACGTTTGTGCCGTTTGGTGGCGGAGCGCGTATGTGCCCCGGAAACGAGTATGCTCGGGCCGAGATACTGGTGTTTATGTACAACATAATCACCAGATACAACTGGGAAAGGTTGATTCCTGATGAGAAAGTGGTAATTGATCCACTTCCAAGGCCTGTTCATGGGCTTCCAATTAAGCTCATTCCTCATAAAACACAAGCTTGAGTTTTTACCTCATCTTTTGAAAACAATAACAAAATTTGTATTTTTATTTTTATTTTTATTTCTATTTATGGCATTTAGTTTTATATATTTTGATTTTGGCTTGTATTATGGAAGAATTGCATAATAAAAGGAAATAAATTGGTTTTGAGAAGTTGCTTACATATTTGTGTAAATGAATCAAGTTGAATTCAAGTCTATTTAAGCTCATGTTTGACTCGCTTAACTTGAATGAACCAAAGCTCGGCTCGTGAAGAATTTTACGAGCTTAAACTCAATGTAGGCTCTAGACTTGACTCGTTTGTTATTTACTACGTTAAAAATCTGTGTATTACATCATATCTTTCTATTATAATAAACAAAAATACTTATTGGCACTTGTCACTTCCTCATGCCTTTATTGCCACTTGTCATTTTCTTATAATTATATTTAATTATCTTTTAAAATTAATTAACTATATTATCTCTCCTATTAAATAATTATATAATATTTTCTATTAAATAATTACAACATTAATGACTACTAATATTATTTGCCTTTTTATACTAGAATATAGTTTTTAATGATTTATAAATCAAATATTTTCATTGAAAAACAAACTTTAAAAGCAACCTATAACATATGAAATTTTCTAAAAATCAATTTTTTTCTAAAAAATAAGAAATATATAAAAATGATATTTTAGTAAATAAAAGTTTTATAAAAAACAAGTTCTCTTAGAAAAAATTTACAAAAACTATTAATCAAAATTTTTAGATAATGAGATTTTTATAATGATGTTTTAAGAAACAAAATGTTTGAAAACAATTCTTTTAAAAACCAAGAGTTATAAAAATGAGAAAAAAGTAGATTTTTAGTTCTTTAAATTTAATGATATTTTCAAATCGAGTTATTTAACTCTAATAGTTATAGAAAATATACATTATTTTCTTGATTTGCTTAGCAATTAGTTTTTGATAGAAAAACAACTAAAATTCTAACATCAGTTAGTTCAAAGATCTTTATTATCAGAAATCAAGAAGGTTAAGTATCATTTTTTAGAAATTGAAATTTTAATTATTGTTTTATTACTTAAAATATTAATTGATAAGTAAATCAGTTTATATCAAAATATTATTTTATAATTCCTAAATTTTTATAATAAGTATTTAATGTTTTATATCCAATCCGTGTATTACACGGGGTAATAACCTAGTACTAATAATGTAACGACCCATTTCGCGATTAATTATATTTTAATCGATAGAGATGTTGTTTCAAGTTAAATGTTATTTAACTTTGTTATTAGTTATAAATAGGTTAACTTGGTTAAATAACTGATAATAATTGCATCTAGTTAATATTTTGATAAGTTAGGAGGGTTATATGTGCCATTATTAGAAACTTGTTTAAAAGGGGGATTATAAATGAACTTTCTTGGTCAAAGAAAGTCAAAATCAGATTATGTGTGTGTGTGGAAGACGTGAACAAGAGGAAGAAGGGAGAAAATCCCAAAATCCAATCTTTTGTCCTAATTCTTGTTATTCTTGAGTCAAAATTCGAATGCAATCACATACAACGATTCTTCTTGCATCATAGAACATATTGGTAAGTGATTTTATGAGTTTTTGATCAAAATTTTCGTGGCTCTTCATGGGGTTTAGATGGGTTGGTGTAAAAACCCAAAAATGGGTTGATCATGTGTGCAAATGCTTGTGGGTTTCATGTAGTTTTGTCATAACTACTTGAAATCACCTACTTTCATGTTGGATAATGATGCATGGGCAAATAGAAGGTTCTAATAAGCATTTTTAAAAAGTTTGAAAAAGTTATGCACACAAGATGTTTGTATGCCAAAATTGAAAGAAAAGTAAGTGCAGAGTTGGAAATATTATGATTGCTGCACTGTTTTTGAAAATTCATATAAAATCAACCGTACCTCCAATTGAGGAATATTTTATATGGTTAGAAAGGTATTTGAGAGTACTACAATTTGTCTTTGAAGCTCATAAACTGATTCGGGTTGTAAGGGAGTCAAAATGATCGATTTTTGTAGCATGACAGAAAGTTCAGCATGCTGGTTGAAAATAATTTTGTTGTTGTGCTGATTTTAGAAAAATCATAGAAAATCAACCGATAATCGGTTTGAGTCATATAATATGTCGTTGGAAAGCTCTCAGAGTCTACTACAATCTATATTTGAACATCAAAGGTTGAATAAAAACATATGTTGGTCAAATTTGACAATTTCAGCAGCAACTTTTTGTTGCTGCACTAATTTGAGACTTTTTCAAAATGTTGTAAAAATGAGTAATTGAGTAGATATGCTTATGAAAAATGAATGGATGGTCCTATTAGATCATATACACATGGTTGGGTATTTTAAAAGTGTTTAAGACACTTGAAAATGATTAGGACCCATATTTACATTAACGGGTCAAATTGAGAATTTGGTACAAACAAGTAGAAAAGAAGAACCTTGTTTTATTATGTGGTATGATTGAAAGCAGAAATGCTAAATGGCATGTGTGCTATATTAATTGTATAGGAAATGAAATGAAATTGAAAAGTGAAATACATAGACTCGAGAAGGAGTTACGAGGTTTCGCATTCCTACGGGCCAAGGTGAGTTACCTACTCACTAATATGCAACCATAAGACATATTAGTGTTTATGTGTTGTATGATTATGTTTGTTGTAACTACTTGTAATTGACTTGTAGTAATTGTGATAAATTGAATGATAAATGGACCATATGGGTCATAAAATGTTGAAGATATGAATATGAAACCACATGGGGTGGTATGTAACTACTTGATAGATGTCTTGTAGTATTGGATGAATGTTATGTGCTAAATGCATAAGTTGGAAGGTGCTATTAAATTTTAATTGATAGATGGCATAGAAAATGATGACAATCCACATTTTGTGGAAGAATGTGAATACAAAACCACATGGAGTGGTATTTGACTACTTGATAGTTTTCTTGTAGTATTGAAGTTTGTCTGTGTGTGAGGTAGTTATGAATCATGTAGTTATGATTATTGCATACTTGTATGTAATTGAAGGGAATCGAGAAAATTCCTATATTGTTAGTATTGCTTGAAAGAAATGTTATTTTGTGAATAATGATCCATGTTGAATATGGAGAGTATATGTTTATCTAAATGGTAGTTATGGTTGTTGTATGGCTTGTAGAAAGCCAAAAGGTAATTATGAAAATGAAGGTAGAACTACCAATATGGGGAATTAACAATGGTGATGGAATAGATGAATGTTTGACTAATGAAAGTCAAAGTAAGTGCTTATATGTAGTGAAATGATTATGAGAATAATTTGTTGAGTGTTATGTGGTTTATGCATAATAAATATTTGTGTCAATGCATGTTAGAGAATATATAGTTGACACATAAATTGGGTGATGATCCACATTCGTGTGGAATTGGATGTAAGACCACAAATTGGTGGCATTCGTGGGATGATTCCACATTTGTGTGGAAGTATATGTAAGTCCATACTCATATGGCAAATAGGGTGATCCACATGCGTGTGAAAGTTGATGTAGAACCACGATTGAGTGGTAGTGGAGAGGATCCACATTCTTGTGGAAAGAAATGGTTTGGTGGAAATTAAATGGGTAATTTTGACCCGTTAATAAATAATTGGGAATCAATTATGATTAAGTATGTTGATAATGATGAGATTATGATATTAGAAATGATTATAAATGTGATATATAGGGTTTGGAATGTATTTTCATACCCCGGAATGTTGAGAAATGATTTTGGGGGCTTAAAACGCGAAAAATGTGAAAATTTGCTGTAAGGGGCGTACAGTACGCTGCAGGGGGCGTACTGTACGCCGGCCACAGTATGGTACGCCCAAACCATTCTGTTGTACGCTGGTGCTCTGTAGTACCATACGCCGGGGCTGTAGTACCATACGCCGGGCAGTGTAATTTTTCCGGATTTCGATTTCTTTTACGGAATTGATTCCGGAAATCGTTGGGGTTAACTCACTTAGTCCTTTTGGATTAACACTTGATTGTTTGTGGTTGTTTCAGGTCAAAAGTAGGTTCGGCTATGCTTTGGAGTGATCAGACGGTTAAAGGGATCGAACCAAGCTTTGATAAAGTTTAGTAAACGGGTTGTAAAGTTTAAAACTACACTTTTAACGTATAGTTAGTCATGTTAATGCGTTAAAACTTTTTGAGGTGACTTGTAATGGGTTTTAAACTTGAAAAAAATCTGGGACCACTTTTGTAAATTCCGCAATCTTTTTAAAAGTTATGTTTTGAGAATCCGGGTGTTACAAATAATAATTGATTCTAAATAAATGCCACATGGCATTCCGACATTAAATTTCTTATTTAAATGATAATCAAATGAAAATACTCTTTTATTTATAAAATCACATTTAAGGAATGTTTAATTAAAAACCTTTTCTAATTAATTTAGTATTGTGTTAAATCCTATTAATATTATATTTTTTATAAAACAAAACCATGTATTTTGTTTTATTTCAAATTGTAACAAAGTTTGTTGTTTTTCAAATATTAATTCTAATAACAGTTTATTACAAAAATTTATTAATTGATAACAACTTTTATAATTTTTAAAATTCATAACATAAGCGTAAACATAATAACAATTTTTTTAATTTCAACCAAAACACAAACGTGATGTAAAATAATGTTAAAAGATTTCAATTTTAGGGATAATATCATATATCCCCTTATTAAACATCAAAATTACATATATCCCCAATGTTAAATTAAAATTACAAATATCCCCATATTCCAAGATTGTCCCTTAGTAAGGAAAAATATGTAAATTACTTTTAGTTAGTTCATTAAGGGTAAAATAGGAAATACATAGTTTGTTTTTTAATGAAATGGGCAAATATATAATATATTTGGTTTAAAAAGGGGAAATATGTAATTTAGTTTTATGATTGGGTAAATATGTAATAAATAAATTTAGCAAGGGTATATATGTAATTGACCCTAAATTTTAATTATACTTTTATTTTATATTGTTTTATGTATTATTTTATATTGTTTTATGTAATAAAATTCTTTTAATTATGTACTTAAATTTAATAAAATATCATAAAGGTACATAATTTTTTATTTTTAAACCCGTGTAATATACGGGTCTATAACCTAGTATATTAATAAAAAGTTTCTACACAGGTAGTAGAATATTTTTAGAAATTATAAAACGATATTTTAGATTTTAAGTAACTAACGAAACAATAATATTAAAAAAAATAAAAATAGGAAAAAGTAAATATTGAAATATTAAAATTGTAAAACATGAAGATGCAAGTTAGTTATTAAAGAGGTAGGTTAAACACCAATCAATTACACAAACTGAATAAAAAAGTAGAGATTTATTTGAGAAAATAAACTAACTAGTTCATAGAAATGTGTTTTTTTTTTAAATAAACTTCGTATAAATACTAACAAGATGAAAAAAACATATGAAAAAATCCCTTAAGATTCAACAATTCACATATAGTATAAAATTAAAGATTTACTTTTGAAAAAATAAAATAATATAATCATATGCTATCCATAACAAAAATATCGAAATCAATCTTGACTTCAAAATTTCATTTAGTTAATGATATAAGAAATATCTATAATTAAATTTTATTTATTTAATGATATAATAACTATTTTTAATTAAATCTATATTAAATATTTAACAACATATTCTTTTTATATCATTATTTTATTGAAGAAAGGCTAGAAAACATAAATTTTTGCCAAACTATTAATTTCAGTATAGACTAATGATATGTATAGACTAATGATATAACTCTGCTATACATATCCATATATAATATATATTTATAAAATTACATATTATATAATGTGTATCACAAGTAAATTTATGAATCATAATTATATATAATAGACTCGTTTAGGCTCTTGAACCTAATCGGGTTAAGTGAATAAAGTTCAAGCTCGAGCTGGTTTAATAAATAAGCATAAATGCTACATGCCAATTCATTTGTTGTTTTCACTAAAAAGAACAAATAGAGTTACTTAACAAGCTTACAATTGTTCAACCTTACATCTTTTGACATAATTCAAAATACCCACATTCAAACTTAAGTCAACTATTTGTCAAACTTACCTGAAGATGGGTTCATATAAGATCTGCATATATTCAAACGATTGACCAGTTTTGACTAACATCTTTTGACCAAATTCAAAATACCCATATTCAAACTTAAGTCAACTATTTGTCAAACTTACCTGAAGATGGGTTTATCTAAGATCTGCATATATTCAAACGGTTGACCAAATTTGACTAATTTCCTTGCAAAAGATGATGGGTATTACCTTTATAAAAGCTCTGCATCCTCAGGGTCGCCATCTGCATCGTCACCATCATTTTCCTCCTCTTCTTCGGGGGCATCAGGGTCAACTCCCTAAACCAAAAGTTAGCATATTAGGTAACATTTGCCATTTTAAAGCCTTTTTTTATCTACCTAATGTGTTAATAATATTTTAAATCTTTGAAAAAGAACAATTTAGGAGGTTGTATTTGTTACAGATAGAATTTGGGTGATTTCAACCTATTTGACTTGTTCCTATTCAGCTAAACTCTTTTGCTCGAATTATTTGGCCCGACTGAGATATAAATAAGTCGAAACCACCAAATCTAAATTTTAGAGCTTGGCTTGATTCAAATTTTATTTGCTTTACTCATTTATTTACTAGGTTAACACTCTGTGTATTATACGGGTTGTATACAAAGATATAATAAATAGTCACAAATGAAGATTTAGATAATATAAGATATTTTTTGATATAAAATATGATTTAACATTGTTGTGTAATTTAATACTTTAAGTAATAAAACAACCATATTATTTCATTAAACACTAATTTTTGCATAGTTTGTTTCTTTAAACATTTTTTTTTTTAAAAAAAAACAAATTTTATAATTCTAAATTTTATAATAATTTGTTTTTTAGAAATGTGTTTTTTAATATCAATATATTTTTAATGTATAAAAAATCTTTTCTTAATTAAAAATGTATAAAAAGTATATTTAATATTATTATTTAGTATAAGACTAGGTTAAAACCCGTGTATTACACAGTTTAAATAAATGAATTTTAAATTTATTTATTTTAAATAGCATAATATATTTTTTCAAAGACATTTTATAACAAATTTAAGAATTGATTTGTGATGTAATAATATTATTTTACCAAATTTAATAAAATCATTTATATTTAATAGGAGAGAGATGGGGGAAATCAAAATTTAATAAAAGATGGCATACAAATATTTAATAGTAGAGAGGCATGAAAAACAACTTTTATATGGTCTAAAAAATTGACACGTGTTTAACCCAAACATTTATCAATTATTTAGTATCGATATAGATAAATTAATTATTGTATTGTTGTTTCATCTCTTTCAAACAAGTGGGCGTCAACATAATTTCTTTGGAGGCATATAAAAAAATGGAAAACAAACCTTCATTTGCTTCTCCAAACGTTCCAATCCTTTCTTTGCAGCTTCATTTAAGGGGTTAATCCTGAATCATTAAAATATACAGCATAAAACTAAGCATTTTTTAATCTTGTTTTTCAGTTCTATTATACTTTTGAAGTTACAAAAAAAAAAAAAAACATTAGGTAGGTCATTGGATGTGTGTTTTCTAAGTAAAGTGTTAAGACAATAATTGATAATCACAATCTAGTCATCAGCTTTAATAATAACACCAGATGTAAAGATGCTGCTTCGATACACTTTTATAGTGTAAAGTTGTATTAATCAGATAATTAGATGACTGATCATTTGATTATTTGCCAAGTTTTAATTATTAAAAAGTTTATTTCTTTTCCCAAAAAGTCGTTTTTTAATGAATCAAATGTGTAACACATACAACCAAGTGAAAGCACATTGGTAGTTCACCCCCAAAAAAAAATTAAAAAAAAAATTGACAAATGCAATGAGCAAAAAAACAATTTTTCAACAAAAAAAAATAAATAAAGTGAAATGGGACTAAAATTAATAAAAGGGTAAATAGCCAAATAGGTAGTTACACTTGACCCTTAGATAACCCAAAACAAAGACAACTGATTGCATGACCCCTAAACAACCTATGATTAAAAGCAGCATAAGTTTATCCAAACACCCCCTACATTAACAACCTGCATTTATGCATAGTTGTCAAAGGCACAAGGCGCACTCAAGGCACATAAGCCACGCCCAAAGCCTAGGCGTAAGGCGCAAAAAAAAGCGAGGGCTTTTTTAAACTAGGCGTATAGTATTAAGTTACCATTTTTAGAGGTTTGACATGTTTTAAGCTTAAAAATTTTTAAAAATATATATAAAGTCTAACTATAAAACAATCAATAATCTAGTTATATAGAGTTTTTAAAATATAAAACCTTTTTATGGTTGTTTTAGACTGGTTTATGGTTGTGTTTTTTTGAGCTTTGCCGGATATTCCAAAATTTTGCATGAATCTAGCCAGAAAGCCACCGGAGTGCGCCTAGGCTCCCACTAGGCGCCTTTCATGCGCCTGGCTTTTTTTTGGGGCATAGGCGAGCGCCCAAGGGCTTTTGACAACTATGCATTTATGACAAAAAGAATTTAAGAAAACATATGAGGGGTACCTCAAAGCAGCCTGATAATGTGAGAGGGAATCTTGCATCATATTTGTTGCAGCAAATACCTGGGCCAACTTCACATGAAGCGAGTCATCAGCCCAGTCTTTTAGGTACCGTTCAAGCAGGATTACAGCTTCATAGTTTCTGCCTTCCATCACATGTAACTCAGCCAATGCTAGTGCAGCCCCAAGGTAACCAGGTTCTAGCCTAAGGGCAGACTCGTAAAACTTCTTTGCCTGTTTCATTGTTTAGGTCAATGATTGACTTGTCAGACTTTCTGAAAGTTTGTCTGACTTTAGTTATAACTTCAAATTTTGATAAAGATCTCCTGGTGTGTTGTCGCTAGATCTCGTGAAACAAACGAACATACATGCCCAGAAAAATTCCACTAAATTAGTAGGGTTTGGGAGTGAGGGTTGAGATAAAAGGCAAACCTTACCCTTATCCCCATGGTTGCTTCCAAATAAACCCCCGGCTCAGATATAACACATTATTTATTTATATTTTTAGGATACATAAAAAGCACAAGCAAACAAACAAACATACACAGTAAAATCTCACTATTTAGTAGGGTTTGAGGGGTGGGAAGAAGGCAAACCTTACCCCTATCCCAATGGGAAAAAAAACTCGCAATAAAACACATAACAGCATAAAATAGAAGAAGAGTAAGAAATAACATGCCCAATAAGCACGTAGTCAGACCAAATGCTATTAGTATCAAACAAGCATAAAATTCCTAAATATGGTTGAACTTTAAAGGTGATAGAAAAAACAAATTCTAAATATGGTGATCACAAAGGACTAAGACATTTGAGCAGTTGCAAGCATTTTAGAACTAAAATGACTTGATAATCAGGATGAAAAAACAAGTACAAGATACAACAACAAGCGTTCCCAGTAAAGTCCCACTTAGAGTGGGGTCTGGGGGGGAAAGATAAAGACACACCTTATCCCTATCTACAAGTAGAATAGAGAGGCTGCTTCATTAGAGTCCCCCGGCTCAGAAAAGATTTTTTTTTTTTACTATTATAAATATTATTATTATTATTATAATTATTATTATTATTTGAAATAAGTTAATAAAATAAGACCTTTTCTCTGCCACTAGAATTACTAGCATACACGTCTCCCACAAGTTTTAAAGCCTTTGCGGATTGAGGCATGGCCTTCATTGCCTCCCTTGCAGCATATAAAGCTTCTTTAGTTTTTGAAAGTGCCAGATACGATCTAACCAATCCTGAATTGAACAATGATTCATAATCGTAAAGATCATGTCTTATTAAATTTCAAGAAACTGCACAAAAGATGATATAATAATATTCCATATTTTGATAATTTTTTCCTAACTAGGGTCTTGTAAGTCGATCAGAACAAGTTCTAACTCCAAGTCTGAAAATCATTCTGTTGTCCTGAGAAAAATACATACATTTTGATTTTGATTATTTAATTGGTTTGCTTTTCAACTTTGATATTGTTGTGGATTACTGAATTCTATTAGTATTGTTAGCAAAAAATGATAACCACTTTAACCTTTAAAACCAAACAACATACAAATTTTGTATTTGGTGCATTTTGTGCACCCATGCACATGCTCCCACACGCATATATATAGAGTTTCTGGTGCAAATTAACCTTGGTAGGAACGAAGATCAGGTCTCAACTCCTGAGCACACCTGAAGGCAGTCACAGCTGCTTCTGGTTGGTTCATTGATAGAAACAAATTACCCTAAAAGTTCAAAAACATCAGTATTCAAATATTTACTGAAATGAGCATAAAAAATAGTTAATTTAAAAGCTGTAAGTTTGTTTAGAACCGCCAAAAACCAAGCAACTTTTTAGCACTTGTACCATTAAATTTTCACACCAATAATTTTATCATTCAAGTTATCTTTGTGATTGGAAGCTAACAAGAAAAGGGCGTATCCGGTGTTTGGCTTAGCTCCTGCTTTTAGCAAGAGCCAGGTAGGGCATGTATTGCTTCGCAATGTAATTTACACAACCTTACCCCTACACATTTGTGTAAGAGATTGATTTAAGGTCACAAAGCAACAACTTTATCAGTTGCTCCAAGACCCGTCCTCCGTTGGAAGCTAACAAAATAGGCTTATTTGATCTTTATTTCTTAGATAGTCATTAAACACAAATAAGTAAAATAAAATAAATGACAATTAGAATTGTTTTTTAATGAATCATATTTGTTGTTACTTGGTGTAGTGTTCCTTCAAACTTCCTTAATGCATATCTCATGATATTATACTTTAAATCTCATATCTTATTAAAAATAAGTTGTGTGCAGAGCTAATTAAAAGTATAACAGTTGAAAATGCAAGCAAAATTCAAAAAATAAAGATACAGGTGGTATTATAAATGTATACCCTTTAACTATATGTTTATATTTCATAAAATAAGCTCCAATCTAATGTGCAAAGTTTGAAGGGTACCTTCACTATGTGTCCAGTTATGTGTCTCTCATCAATTCGGATGCTCTGGTAACAGAGAATGTTAGAAAAAAGTTTAGCATCACAAAAAGAAAATCTGAATATGATGATAAAGAATTATATTACTTTAGTAATAAACAATAAGTGTAATTTTTTTTAAGCATAATGGGTTAAAAGGCTTTAAGCATAAAAAATGCATTTTAGGCTGCTTTTGACCCATTTTACAATTAGAGATCAAAGGCAACCCCAATCAACCCATTAATAAGTAAATGGGTAGAAATTGCCACCTGAATGAAAATCTTACCTTTTCAGCATTAGTTAAGGCGGCCCGATCATCTTTCCTTTCACACAAAACTGCCAAAGCTACAAATCCTTCAGGCCTAGCTGGATCAATGCTCAGCAAATCATGCACTAACTTGTTTAGTTTTAGGGGATCAGATTTTAGTTTTAAAAGCATTGCATATTCATCCATATAGGTGACCACATAAGGATCGATCGATCGAACCTATAAAAACAGAACTAAAAGGTAATAAAAAGTTTCAAGATGTCAGTTGTTGAATCAATATGAACTTGCAGTAGTAATTTTACCTTCTCAAAGTTCGTAATGGCTTCATCATTTTTACCAATAATAGCTTCCACCTTACTTTCAAGAAGAAATCAATTAGACTAGAAGAGTACCATAAATCACCTCCGTATTTCTATTATATATTAATTTGGCTACTTTAGGGTTCCGAAAAGCAAGACGACACCAAGGCATCGATACTCAAAAAATACTTTATAATTAAATATACTTGACATGTTATAAAAATTAAGAACAGTTCAAGTAAAGCTTTATAAAAAATACATGTAAGGCAAGTTCAAAAAAAAGCATTTCTAACCTTTGCCATCTCAAGCAATAAGTGCACATTATTAGGAAAACGCTGAAGAAGTTCTGAGAAGAGTTCTAGACCACCTGAGAAAATTTAAATGACGTTATCGCAATTCAAATCAATTAACAAGTAAAATATACTATTCCGTGCTAGCCCTTTCAAATAGTGTTAAACAAATTAACATATTACATTACTAGATTAGAAACCCATGTATTATAAAAAAATATATTGAGTTGAGATACTTTAAAATAATATATATTATTTTTTCACATGTATTCTATGTGTGATAAGTATATTACATAGGAATTTTAGATGAGTGTCTAAGATTGCTATGTGTGTTGGCACAGTTGTCAAAGGCGCTTCGGGCATGAGACTAGGCGCAGAGGCGCAGGAAAAGCACCTAGTGGCAGTCTAGGCACACAGCGACGAGATTCCGGCAAAATTCTGGAAAATTCAGCCATAAACCAGCCTAAAACAACCATGAAAAGTTTTAAATTTTAACAACCATATATAACTAGATTATTAATTATCTTATAGTTAGACTTTATATATTTTTTAAAAAGTTTAAGCCTAAAACATGTCAAACCTCTAAAATTAATGAACTTAATACTATATGTCTTTTTTTTTAAAAAAAACCTTGCTTTTTTTGCGCCTTGTGTCTAGGTTTCGGGCGCGGCTTGTGCCTTGATTGCGTCTTGCGCCTTTGGAAAATATGTGAGTTGGTTTATGAGTAACTTTTGTATTTTATTTGGTCAAAGAGTAAATTTAACGTCCTAATGGCAATGTAAATTATTTTTTAATTAGTATTGGTAAAATTTATTTTGGGAAAGACCTCTCTATCCCAATTGGGATAGGGGTAAGGTTTGTATCTATCCTTCCCCCCCAAACCCTACTGAAAAGTGGGAATATACTGGGTAAGGTTGTTGTTGTTGTTATTCTGTTTACACAGAAAAGTTAATTCTCAAGTATCTAAAGCAAAAGTGTAAAGATCAAAGCAAAACCAACATTCAAAACAAATACAAAATGTATAATTGAAAATTTTGACTAACCTTTATAATCATTTGATGCAATGCAACATTGAGCCTCAACATAGCGCTTTAAAAAAAAAGTATTAAAACAACATAATTAGTAACACGTTGTAGAAGTCCCAATAAATCCTGCTAGCTTTCCCAGCATTATGAATAAAAACATAAATTCACCTATATATACAACTGTATCACAAGGCTCCTAAAAGGCTGGTCTCCTGCAGTAAGTTATGCCAGCCAGCAAGTATGTATACTAGGGTCACAAATTTTCAGTACCAATTAACACCATGTGTAAACTTACTTTTATAGATAAAACGCCTTGATAGATAAGTAAAATGATGGTTAGCAGTCACACAACAGTTTTAATAAGCAATCAACCAATCAGTCATACCCTGGAAAATCTCACTCGTAGCATGGCTAAATATAAGGTATGGGCCCTGGGGAGTGTGGAATGTAATCAGACCTTACCTCGTATTATAGATGTACAAATTGTAAAGCTACTTTCACAGTCTGCCTAATGTATTATTGATCTACACTTTTAAGCAGCAATCAGCAAATGTAAAAGTTGTAAAGCTTTGATTATACATAATTGGCTGCTGATCAACCAATTCCTCAACATAATTACACTAAAAGGTGTGTGATAAGCATAAGACTAATAAGCAATGATTAATTATGTTAGTCTAACCAGTGGCAGAGCTTGACAGGTAAGCTGGGGGGGCGAAATATTTTTTTTTTTTCAGGGGGGGCAAAATAAAGGTTTTTAAAATATTTTACACTACGTATCGGGAAATATACACTACTGCACGAAAAAAACAGGGTCGCCTCCCCCCCCCCCCCCGGTCTGAACTAAGCTACGCCCATGAGTCTAACCAATTTCAGTCATAACTTTTTGTCAGAAATACATATACTACCTAAAAGCATATTTAGAGGCTCCTTTCCTTATTACATAAGCATGCCTAGGTTATGAACTTATAATTTTAAATTTTGTTTAGTCAAATTCATCGATGATCAGATATCAAAGCATATGGAATTTAAGACAGCAAGGCAGAAAATAAATTTGACGAATTTGGGAAAACTATTAACCAAATTAGCTCCTATTTTCCACCATTTTTAAACAATTCCTATTTTCCATCATTTTCAAATTAAACTCAGGAGTGAATAGTTTAAACATGATAAATACGGTAACCATAAAAACACTTATGAAGCAAAATATATTTAGCGACTCACTTGCAACCAACGAGTGGAATCAAACTGATCAAAAGGAGGTCGGCCACTTCTATTAGGCGTCTGGAGCAGCAAGTTTGAAACAGAAAATTAATTAGTATATTTAGTAAACTACAAAAATTCAACATATTGAAACGACATTTATCAAATAGCTCTAGCACGCTCCCTATTGTATATATAATCTTGTTAATCAGTTAATGTAAAGTGAGAAAACAATTGTTATAATAAAACCATATGGAGATGACTTCATCAAACCTGTGGAAGCAATGAAAAAATATCTTTTGCTTGAACACCTAACTCAGCCAAAGATGTAATAGCCTCAATAATATATGGGCAATGTCTGCCAAAAAAAAAAAAAAAAAAAAAGTAAAATAAAATAAAAATAAAAATAAAATCAAGTATTAACAGAGTTATGACAAAACAACTCATAAATTAACCAATTATACCACAAAGATAAAGATATATTATATTAAACAGAATATCCATCATTTATCATACTTAAAAGAGATGAGTTGTTAACAGCAAACCTCAGACACTCTTTGTAACAAGCAATGGCAGGACGAATATGTTTGAAATATCGATAGAGCTTTCCCATCAAGAGGTTCATCTGCAAGTTTCTTGATTTGTTTGGGATAGCTTCCATCTGTAGAAATTATGAAATTAAACCCAAAAACTGGCCTTGCGGCTCAGTCTCACACCAGTTACCTAAGGGTTGGATGATAAGTGGAAAAGAAATAATGTTTCATGCATAAAAGAAAACAGGGTTCAAAAATTTTGATGCAATATCAGTTTACTTTCAAAAAGCACATGTAAAGTTGTTATGCATTTATGCAGCAGTGCATTAGAAAATTAGGCTCTAGCTGAAGATAAGTTTGAATTGTTATATATATTTTCCTCATATTAATGACCATTGTACCAGCTGAACTGATTTATTTAAGCAAAAGAGAGGATACTGGTGGAGCAAAAAAGCATGACCTATTGGTTTATGACAAAATAAGTAGCCATCAAAAAATATAGAATAAGAATATTATTAACCTCAACAAGAGCGGCTCTATTCTCGTTTATGGCACAGTGACAAGTTGCAATTTTGAACTTTACCTGACATTTAAACAGCAAAAGAGTTGAAATAGTTTTAATTATCTATTCTCAACAAAAATAAATCAATTGGTTAATATAAACTAATGAAAAGGAGAATCTAGCATACTACCTCATTTTCGTTTATTGCAGATACATTAAAAGAATTTGGGGAAGAAGACCTGTTTGATGCAGACAATGAGCTTCTGATTGTTGCATTTACTTTAGGAACCATCTTGTGATATTGTAATGCTTGCTTATACACATGCTAGCGAAACAGGGTGAGAGAAATTAGATTAGATAAGAAGTATTCATTAATTATAACATATTTTATTCGAATCACCAATGTTGTTTATTAGATTCATAAATCTAATGGTGAACAAAGTAATATGGCCTGAATCAAATGCCCAAAGTATGGCAGATGTCAAAAGCTAAAATCCTACCCTTATCATCTTGTGATGAGATACACATGATCGCATAAACTTGTTGGCTATTTTGGATGACTATAATTATTTACTCAGTTTTTATATTATTTAATCGCTAAACACGAAATAGCGGTCGCTATTTACCGCTATTCGCTAAGTAGCATATAGGTACCTTATCGCTATTTACCGTTGTTCGCTATCAATAACTATGCTCAATAAGTCAATATATGTTAACAACTTAACATAAAAACAATATAACTCCAGTTTATCAGATATAAAATACTTTACAAGCAAACAATCAAGTTCTTGCCCTTGAAACAGATGCACATTGTGCAAACTTAAACTTTCAAGATCCAAACTGTTGTGTAAGGAAACTTACAATAGCTCTCCGGTACTCCTTTTCTCGAAACAAAGCATCACCATGAAGGGCCTGAAACATAACTAACATTTTATGGGGAAAACAAAAGGCAAATTTATAAGGAGTCAATTTATAAGCATTTTTGTTGATTTAGTAATAAAATCAGTTTTCAAAAGTCAAAAAACCAACAAAAATAGAAAATTGAAATGGATTGTATTGTATTGCCAGTATGAGTATATAACTTAAACCCTTTATATGATTCCTGAAAAAACTTAAAATCCATATCAAATTTTTGAAATTGGAAACTTACCCTTTTAGTATCATTCCAAGAAAACAGACAATTGTGTTACATAACAAAAAAAAAAACCCACCAGATTTTCAGCCTTGAGATGGGGGCTGGTGTCATTATTGACAGAAGAAGAAGAAACAAGAAAACAACCCTATTCACAATCAAATCAAACGAACACGAATTAGGTCATCACCAGCTAAATTAATTAGAACCACCATGAAAGGGGAGGATGTTTACGAGCATTTGGGCAGAATTATAGAGACCGCAATCGAGTAGAGTAGACATTTGATCCTTCGGGACATCCATTTTTTGTTCTGATTGGATGAATTGATGGCAGCGAGACGATTGAAATTGAAGTGAAAGTGAAAGCGAAAGCCCGCCTTTGATCCAAATTCCAAACACAAAAAATGAAAAACCTTTTGCAGATTCAAGATTTTGTGTTGGGCGTCTCCACGGTTCGTGAATGGCATTTTCGTTATTTTGTGTTGAAATTCTAGTAAATTTTAATTTGCTCATATAAACCATAAATAAGCCTATTTTATCAAAAAAAAAATTGCTATTTTTGAATAAAAAAATAAACTTAGGTAGGGTTTGGTATGTATGAATGAATGATGTAATGAAATGAGTCATTATGTTTGAATCAAAAGAAATGTGTTTGGTTACCATATAGGAATGAAATGCACCATTCCATAAAGAATGCGATTCCTCCACTTTTGATGATGTTCATTCCTTGGAGTATGGGTGATTTTTCTTCATTCCTTCTCTTGAAGGAATGATCAGACCAATTACCCGACCCATATCCAAAACCATAACCCGACCCATTACCAAAACCATGACCGATCCTTGATCTGACCCACGACCCAAACCATGACTTGAACTATGATGCAAACCATGACTCGACCCATGACCTGAACTATGATGCGAACCATAATTTGAACTATGACCCGATCCATGACCTGAACCATGACACGAACAATGACCCAGCCCATGATCCGAACCATGACCCAAACCATGACCCGATCCATGACTCAAAAATTACCCGACCGGTGACCCTAACCAAGACCATGACCCCATCCACAAATGAAACCATGACCCGATATATGAAATGTCCCATGATCGAACCATGAGCTAAACAACAACCGACCAACGAACCGACCGATGATCCGAACCATGATTCGACCCATGGCACATGAACTGACCCATGACCCGACCCATGATTTGAACAATGATTATAACCACGACTCGACCCATAAATTGTATTACATTCCTTCATATTCGCATGCCTACCTGTCACACCCCCACCCCTCGTGTAAGCCCCATAACTTCCACATGTATGACACGTGTTTAAAACGACATCAAAGTTTAGGTCCCAATTTTTTTCAAACTCACAAATGTAATTAACACCATAAACACTCCATTTACATACGACTTTACAAAATGATTGATGTTAATTAAACATTCAATAACAAAAATTATATTTGAGTTATCACCAAAAACCTTTGTTTAACACCAACAAAGAAAAACCACAAAAAGTGTTTGATCCGAATCCTTGCGAGACAAACCGATCACGACCTCGTTCAACCCTTCCGTTCACCTGAAACACCATAATTAAGTCACCATTAGTTCATTAGAACTAAGTAAGATCACCATGCCCGCCCACACGAGCTTACATGACTCAAAAAGTCAATTTTGGTCAAATTTTACCCCGGGCGTATGGATTGGGCGTATCTGGGGCGTATCACAGACAAAATCCAAAGATTGAGCTGAAGGAGGCGTATCATACGCCCCCCCCAGGCGTATCATACGCCGGGCACCACCTGCACATCTATTTTTGCTGTTTTAAGCCATCTTAACCCCTTTCGCTCAAATACGACCGTTCCAATACCCCCATAAACATTATATAACACCATATAATCATATTAAACACCTTAATTCACCAAATTATAACCATCATAGTCATAATATCAAACGATTTACTAACGGGTCGTTTGCACCCAAAACTCCTTTGAAATCTTATTCCACAAGATTTCTCAAGATAAGTAAACCACACCACTTGTGTTTTACAAACTTGATTACACCCAACAAAGAACATTCACACACCATGTGAATAATTCAATGTCATGATCACACCACTTGTGAATCAAAACACCAATTTGAGTTGACTTCAATTACAATTCACACACCTTGTGAGATAATTCAAATCCTTCAACACACATACAAATTAACACCAAATCAATCATGAACTAGTATTGAAACACCATGTTTACAATAATCAAGCAACATATATCACCTATTGCTTACTATTGTCTAACAACAAGTACTAGTTCACCTATTCCCCATAAAGTCAAATCTTCAACAACATTCATACATGTACACACCTTTACACATAATAAGTAGAAGATTTAGGTGACTTACCTTGTTCCAACGCGCTATCCTCTATAACCAATTCCTTCCCGGGTCGTTTGGTTTCACCCACACCTTCACTATCAATTCCTATTATCACAACTAATAGGTTTAATATAAAGTTTGACCACAATTAGTCAACATACACCCCTTTCACCCCAATGTCAACATTTTCAATCTAATTTGTTTCCAATTGACCCCTAACCATATCAATTCACCATTATTGATGTTATAAACCCACATAATTCACATCACCATTGGTTTTAAACCAATTTTAAGTTAAATACCCTACTTGGCATTCATCAAACACCTTGTATGCACAAGTTCATGTGCTAATGATCATTCATCATTAAGACACCTATGTAACTCCATTATTATGTTTAAAAATGATCAATCTCAACAATTTCACCACAAACTACAACAATATAGTGAATATCATCAAATCCCCACCTTTAAACACTACTTTACACACCATGTTCATCAATTCCATGAAAACCCCAATTCCCCCATTTTCATAACATGCAAATCATGAAAGAAAACAATCAAAAGTTGTTCCTATATGATTATCAACATCATTAACAACATTTGACACTCTCAAAACACCAAATTTGAGAGTTTTACCCATCAAACCCACACCCCCCATGGTGACCCACGAAAATCCCATCAAAAACACCCAAAAATCTTACCTAGATGTTGTTTGATGCAAGGAGAACTCCAATTTATACTTGCATAAGAGATTGGACTAAGATTATTCAAGAATTTTGCCACAAATCAGAAAACTTGATTTTTCTCCTTCTCCTCCTCTTGATCAACGTTCACCACCCCAAAACAAATGAGTTTCCCCCAATTGACTAGTCAACACCCTTTTTGTCAATTTCAAGTTTAAGGTATTTACAATTTCAGTCCCCCAACTACTAGTTACAACTAACTAGTTATAACTAATTTATTAATTAGTTTACAACCATCATTCAGTTATAATTAACAAATATTGTTAAAACACCCACCGAATAATATTTAAAATAATTAAATCATACAAAACACCCATTAATTAAATAAACACAATCATACACCAATTATGTTTAATTTATAATATTTCACCAAAATGGGATGTTACACCTCGTCACCTCGTGTCTGGTCTGACGTCACCGAACCGGTTGCGGAAGCACAGTGGTGATGTCTTCGAGGTGAGGGGTGACTTACTTGAACCGATATCACAGCACACAGATTAACTTAAAGTAAGTACATTACCAAGGGTTTCGTTATCACAACCAGAATTACAGTTTACAACTAAATTTATTACACAACTATCTTATTTAATTACAAATGTATGAAGTGCATCCTCACCCGGTGGTCACTGTCTCCCTGCAAAAAGATTTAATTTGAAAACGTCAGCACAAAGCTGGTGAGTTCGACAGTTCAATTTAAAACAATATGATATGATAAGCACGTTCTCAAAAGTTCAGCTCTGGATAACCATGGGACCCGTATCTAGTTCCTTTCGGACGTCTAGTTCAGTTCTCAAGATATTACCCGTCGGTACATATCTTATTGCCTCATTATCTTAATGTCTATCATACCATTAAGAAGTTCAGGAAACAGATAACAAACATTCACACAAGGGGAGATGCAACCCTCCCAACGAATGGGGTGTCAACCAATAGTACTATCAATGTTTTCTGTTCGGCCACACATGGGTTCACTAGATACAGTTCAAGAATGAGGACTTTCAGTTCCATGATAGAGTTCAGTCTACAGGCAAAATCCCATGAAATCCCACAAAAGTCAAATGAAATCACACAGATATCATTAATGCATATCATATGTTCAGACAACAGTTTGCAGAGTTACCCCGATGTTTATAAAGATTAAAAATAAAAGGGGTTGTACGAAACTCACCTGATGATATAAAAGTAGCAAAATATCTCGAAGATAACCACAAAGAGATAATTCTGCATTTAGTTATATTTAATAAGTTATTTATGTTCTAGTTTACTGATTAGATCCTTCTGAACGTTCAATGTCAAAGACATTGCTTAATAAATCATCAACTCGATATTAATTATGTATTTAATTAATTTAAGGTTATATCATACAATGTATGATAATGTAGGAACCTACATTGCATTAGATTCCTAACACAAAGTTGATGACACTCTTGATTAATCAGAATAATCTCTGATTAACCAGATAGTTAATGTTGTTGATTATAATGCTAAAACAGTTTCTAGATGATTTAATGGCTTAGAAATGATTAATCCTTATTATTGATTACCCAAATATCATGAAATATCACAATGTAGCATCAGAATAGGTGAAATAACCAGATTTAACATACTAATCTGACTGTTATCACAAACATCATATAATCATTCCAATGAGTATGTTAATGATTGTGATTAGTTTGAAACACTTGGATTTAACCTTTGTATTTCAAAGATTAATCAAACTAATCACCTACATTGTTACAATCAAATGGTTTAAACCATTATAATCATAGTTATGATTTCATGAAAATCGGGCATTACAACGGATCAAAACAAGAATTTCACCGTTAGAACTTCGTGTTCTTCGTTTATAATCAATCCTAGCCATCATATAGGCAATAATCAACAATCCTAACTATCTCATTACGTTCAAAATCAAGATCTAATCAATAAACTAGAACATAAATAACTTATTAAATATAACTAAATGCAGAATTATCTCTTTGTGGTTATCTTCGAGATATTTTGCTACTTTTATATCATCAGGTGAGTTTCGTACAACCCCTTTTATTTTTAATCTTTATAAACATCGGGGTAACTCTGCAAACTGTTGTCTGAACATATGATATGCATTAATGATATCTGTGTGATTTCATTTGACTTTTGTGGGATTTCATGGGATTTTGCCTGTAGACTAAACTCTATCATGGAACTAAAAGTCCTCATTCTTGAACTGTATCTAGTGAACCCATGTGTGGCCGAACAGAAAACATTGATAGTACTATTGGTTGACACCCCATTCGCTGGGAGGGTTGCATCTCCCCTTGTGTGAATGTTTGTTATCTGTTTCCTGAACTTCTTAATGGTATGATAGACATTAAGATAATGAGGCAATAAGATATGTACCGACGGGTAATATCTTGAGAACTGAACTAGACGTCCGAAAGGAACTAGATACGGGTCCCATGGTTATCCAGAGCTGAACTTTTGAGAACGTGCTTATCATATCATATTGTTTTAAATTGAACTGTCGAACTCACCAGCTTTGTGCTGACGTTTTCAAATTAAATCTTTTTGCAGGGAGACAGTGACCACCGGGTGAGGATGCACTTCATACATTTGTAATTAAATAAGATAGTTGTGTAATAAATTTAGTTGTAAACTGTAATTCTGGTTGTGATAACGAAACCATTGGTAATGTACTTACTTTAAGTTAATCCGTGTGCTGTGATATCGGTTTAAGTAAGTCACCCCTCACCTCGGAGACATCACCACTATGCTTCCGCAACCGGTTCGGTGACGTCAGACCAGACACGAGGTGACGAGGGGTGGGGGTGTGACAGGGTGGTATCAGAGCCATAGGTTATAGAGAATTAGGTTGACTTAGAGACCTAGACTATAACCACAGGCTCGTATAGTGACACTGAGAGCACCGAACGTAACTAACGAACAAAACTTGTTTTGAATTAAGCCAGAATAATCAGGTAGTGCAAATTACAGTTTTGACTGGCCAGCACAACTGGAATTTGCAACACTTGTGCATTCTAGTTTACTTTAATTCAAGCAGAACCTCAATAACTATAATGATGAATAGTTGTTCTAAGATAGGGAGAAGCATCATATCATATCATGTTCATGTTAAATATTGTTATTTAATATTTACTTCATGATACTGATTAGAGATTTTGATTGTACAGCGATGGCTGAGCAAGCAGAGCAGTATATCTATCAGCGATTTCCCTATTTGAGATTAGATGATACTCCTAGCTTGAGTTCAGGGTCTGACTCCGATCCATCGAAGTCATCTACAGCTGCTTCTCAGGCTGAAGCACCAGTACCAGCACCAGCACCAGCACCAGCACCAGTACCTGAACTAGCACCTATGCCATCTCCACCGAGAGCACCAGCATGGGATGGACTCCGACGGATGCGAGGACAGGCTCGCAAAACTACAGGATTGCCTCTGAGACGACAGATGGCTCCCCGAGATGAGCCACCGACTATACATGAGGTGGGAGAATCCTCCCACCAAGCTGAGTTGAGGGCGCAGGTACAGCAGATTTCTCAGGATTTACAGGCTTTGAGACAGGAAGTATCTCAGCACCATACTCTTCTGGAGGATACCCGCACCACTGTTCTAGAGATTCTCACTTCTCGTCTGACTCTTATGGAGCAGGTGAATGTCTTAGGTGTTAATACTCAGGCTTGGAGAGCGACGATGGAGGAGCGACTTCGGAGGACCTGGCGACAGGCGTTGGCTGTTACTTTTTGGCAGGAGGTAGCGTTGTGGAGTGAGGGATGGGGGTATTTGAGGCAGTTAGTGAGCACCATGAGTTTGGAGGCTCGGTTGATGATGATAGTTATAGTGATGGTTGCTATAGCTATAGTGATTTCCTGCTTACCGTTCTTTATACGGTAAGTATGATGAGGGATGTTTATTTTGGTGGTTACTGTATAGTCGAATAGGTTGTGAGTATGTGATGCATAGGGAAATTTTGTTTGTAAAATAGATTCCCGATAGTTAGTATGGATGAATCGGTTCTGATAGTTCTTGTATTATAACCTTGTGATGTATGAAATTATGGTACTGTAATAATATGGGTGTTTTTGTATATCTGTCTGTATAATGAGCTATGTGTGTGAACTATAATTAATTTTTCTGTGTGAGAATATGTTGAACTAAAATATATATTTCGCTGAAATACAGTACGGGAGCAATACTGTATGCGAATATATCGAACTGAAAAATATATATTTTGCTGAAATACAGTACGGGAGCAATACTGTATGCAAATATATTTGTTACTTAAGTACAGTACGAGAGCCATACTGTACGAGAACATGTCTGAACTATGAATGTATCTAATTGTGAATGTATCTGTAACTAACATACAGTACGAGAGCCATACTGTATGAGAACTAGGGGTGTTCATCGGTTCGGTTAACGGTTTATTTGTTCGGTTCGGTTTAATCGGTTTTTGAAAAAAAAATCTATATCCGTTAACCGAACCGAACCGAATTCGTTACATGCCGTTTTAACCGAATTCAATCAAATTCCATTTTTTTTTCAAAATTTTGTCTCGTCCTTGCTTTCCAAATGAGGACTAACAACAACAAAACACCACAATTCAACCAACATTTCAGTCAAATTCAATCTTGTATGAACTACAAATGAGCTGCAATCTAAACCAAGAACAAAGGACACTCACAACTAGGTTGTTATCAACAATTATCACTCAAATCAACAACTATTATCAACAAAAATCAACTGTAGATCTAAAAGTGTAGATCTAAAAATGTTAGGGCAAAATGAATGTGATATAAATTACTAATCGGAGAAGCCAAAGTGGAGGTCGTTCGTCGGAGAGGGAGGCCGGAGAGGAGGATCGGAGATGCGAGTCGGCGGAGCCGACGACTGGAGGCGCGAATCACTGGAGAAGAAGAGAAACCGGAGTCAACGACTGGAGGCTGAGAGGGAGGCCGGACGGTGGACTGACCGGAGTGGTGGCTGAGAGACCGGCTGATAGGGAGGCTGAGAAGGGTCGCCGGTCGCCACTGTGACTTCGAGACAAAGAAGCGAGAAGCAGCGTAGGAATTAGGTAGGAATATGAACCAGGGTTTCAAATTCTAAGATATATAATATATATAAAAATAAATTTATTTAATCACATATACGGTTTAAACGATTAACCGAACAAACCAAATTCAAAAAAAAGGTGTAACCGAAAACCGAATTCGGAATTCGGATACGGTTAGGAACCGAACCGAAAACCGAATTCAGAATTCGGTTCGGTTTTTTTCGGTTACGGATACGGTTCGGATAACGGTTTTAAACGGTTTTCGGTTATTCTGAACACCCCTAATGAGAACATGTCTGAATTGTGAATGTATCTAATAGTGAACATGTCTGTAACTAAAGTACAGTACGAGAGCCATACTGTACGAGAACATATCTATGGTCTGTATGAGAACTTAGTGCATGAACTGGGAACATATCAGAGAACTTGTATGAGAACATATTTTAGTCCTGTATGATCATATCTTTAAAAACATGTGTTGCAATGCAATGAGCTGGGTAAGACTCTAACATGTTTTTGAAATAACAGGACTAAGTATAACTACGAATATTTGTGTGATCTGTGTGTAATGTGAACATGTCTGGACTAAATTCATGTAGTTATACTATATTCTTTATAATCACATTTCAATATAAATTTTCAGTGTAACTGAATATGATTGAAATCATGTGATGGGTTATATCTTTAATATTCTTAAACTGACCTGAATTTGTCTGCTTGTGAGCAGATTAATGGCTCCTAAAAGAGGTCGACCAGCTAAGAAAGCTGCTAAGAATATTACCAACCCTGAACCGAATCAAATTCCACCTCTGAATGTTGAATCAAATCCGGAACCGCGTATCAATCCGGAAGCGAACATGGTTCCACCTGGGAACTTGGAAACGAATACTACTCCACCAGTGAACCCTGGAGCAGGCATTGTTCCACCTGCTGGTACAAGCGGATCTGAAACAAATGAAGCTATGATAGCTCGAATTGTGCGTGAACAATTATCTGCTTGTGGTGTACTGACACAACACCAACCACATATTACCGCAGGTTCTGGTAGAGATCACGATCATGCTGAACATAATGCTACAGGTGGTCACGTTGAAACACATACTACTACCGGTACAGCTACCATTATTCCTGATCCACCCCGACAGAGATGTACATACAAGTATTTTGCTTCCTGTAACCCTCCGACTTTTACTGGCAAAGAAGGAGCGGCTGGTCTGTTAAGGTGGATCGAGGAGATGGAAACTAAGCTCAAAATAAGTCAGTGTTTGGAGGAGCATAAGGTGTCTTATGCTGCCTGTTCTTTGAAAGACTCTGCTTTGACCTGGTGGAATACCCAGGCCAAGACTTTGGGTTCAGCCACAGTCGACTCAATGGGCTGGAATGATTTTAAAACTCTGATTCGATCAGAGTACTGCCCAATTACTGAAATCCAAAAACTCCAGGAGGAATTCTGGAATCATTCGATGATCGGTGCTGACTGTCTTGCTTACACCGATCGTTTTCATGAACTCACTTGTTTACTTCCCGATATGTTTCCTACGGAAGCTGCTTTAATCGAGAAGTATATTAAGGGTCTGATTCCTCAGATACGAGGAATGGTGACTGCTGCTGAAGCTACAACCCTGAAACATACCATTCTTTTGACCACTAAGCTTACCAATGAGGCGGTAAGGAGTGGTACTCTGTCTTTGAAGCCTCAGACGGTTCATAGTAGTGGTGATGTCGGTACCTCGAATGTGTCAAAAGGTACCAAACGAAAGTGGTTTGGTAAGAACAAAACAAGGGCTCCGGCTGAGATCAGTCAGAACAAACCAACGGTGAAGAACTATGGTGCAAATGTTCCTGAGAGGAAAACTTATACTGGACAGGCGCCCAAATGCAATAAGTGTCCACTCCATCACACGGGACCATGTCCTGTTTGTCTGAATTGTAACCGACTTGGACATTATGCTAAATATTGCAACTTTCCTGCTCAGACACCAAACCAAGCACCACGACAAACCACTCAAACCAACCGGTCATGTTACAAATGTGGAAGCCCTGATCATCTCATACGAAACTGTCCAAATAATAACACCAATCCGGGAACTGAAGCTAGGGGGAGAGCTTTTCAGATTGGTGCGACCGAGGCGAGACATGATGCAAATATTGTTACTGGTACGTTTCTTCTTAATAATCTATACGCATCAGTTCTGTTTGATACAGGAGCAGATAAGAGCTTTATCTCTCCTGAATTTGCATCATTACTTTCGTTACCTACGGTAGATCTACAAACTCCTTATGTTATTGAACTTGCTAACGGCAAGTTGATCAAAAATAACAGTGTTATTCAAGGATGTTCCTTGAATTTGAATGATCATCTTTTCAATATTAATTTACTTCCTATTGAGCTTGGGAGCTTTGATGTCGTTGTTGGCATGGATTGGCTTTCTAATAACCAAGCGGAAGTTGTCTGTCAAAACAAGGTGATCCGTATTCCATTACCTAACGGTAATACACTGGTAGTTCAAGGAGAACGAGCTGGTAGAAGACTTGGTATTATATCTTGCATGCGAGCTCAGAAGTTCTTAAGGAAAGGCTGTTATGCTTTCCTAGCACATGTGACTGAGCACAATTCTTCACCCAAACAAATCACAGACATCCCAATAGTCAAAGATTTTCCTAAAGTATTTCCTGAGGATATATCAGGATTACCCCCAGTGAGACAAGTTGAATTTCGGATTGACTTGATTCCAGGTGCAGCACCTGTTGCTAAAGCCCCTTATCGGCTTGCACCATCCGAAATGCAAGAACTTTCAGGTCAGTTGCAAGAACTGTTAGACAAAGGTTTTATCAGACCTAGTTTCTCACCCTGGGGAGCACCTATTCTTTTTGTGAAAAAGAAGGATGGTTCATTCAGGATGTGTATTGACTACAGGGAACTCAATAAACTGACAATCAAGAACCGTTATCCACTACCTCGTATCGATGATCTGTTTGATCAACTACAAGGTGCTACTTGTTTTTCAAAAATCGATTTAAGATCTGGATATCATCAGTTACGTATTCATGATGATGACATTCCTAAAACTGCTTTCAGAACTCGATACGGACATTACGAATCTCTAGTAATGCCGTTTGGTTTAACAAATGCACCAGCAGTTTTTATGGATCTTATGAATCGAGTATGTAGACCTTATCTGGATAAGTTTGTGATTGTGTTTATTGATGATATTCTTATTTATTCTCGCAATCAACAAGAACATGCTCAACACTTGAAATTAATTTTAGAACTTTTGGCACATGAAAAATTATATGCCAAGTTCTCCAAGTGTGAGTTCTGGTTACGAGAAGTTCAATTTCTTGGTCATGTAGTAAATCAAAACGGTATTCAAGTGGATCCTAGTAAGATTCAGGCGGTGAAACAATGGGAGACACCACGAACCCCGACTGAAATACGCCAATTTTTGGGGTTGGCAGGTTATTATCGCCGGTTTATCAAGAACTTTTCAAAGATAGCCTTGCCACTGACCACATTGACACAGAAAAATCAACCGTTTATATGGAGTTCTCAACAGGAGGAGGCGTTCCAACTGTTGAAACATAAACTCTGTAATGCACCTATCTTGGCACTACCGGAAGGTACTGATAACTTCACAGTGTATTGTGATGCTTCACGTCAAGTTCTTGGGTGTGTTCTAATGCAGAAGGATAAGGTAATTGCTTACGCTTCTCGACAACTGAAAGTACACGAGAAGAATTATACCACTCATGATCTAGAACTTGGTGCAGTGGTGTTTGCACTCAAGATTTGGAGACATTATCTATATGGAACTAAATGTATTATATACACTGATCACAAAAGTCTCCAACACATTCTAGATCAGAAAATGTTGAACATGCGACAGAGGCGATGGGTTGAACTTTTAAACAACTATGACTGTGAAATTCGTTATCACCCAGGTAAAGCGAATGTTGTAGCCGATGCCTTAAGTCGCAAGGAACGAGTCAAACCGTTACGTGTAAAAGTGTTAGGTATGACTATTCAAACTAGTCTAATTCCTCAAATTAAAGAAGCTCAGCAACAAGCTTTACAAGCAACGAACTATTCTGCTGAGGGACTGAGAGGATTAGATAAGAAACTCGATACTAAGGCTGATGGACTGTTGTATTTCAAAAACCGAATGTGGGTTCCTCTATTCGGTAAATCTCGAACAATTATCTTGGATGAGGCGCACAAATCCAGGTATTCTGTTCATCCAGGTGCTGATAAAATGTATAAAGATCTTAAAGATTTTTACTGGTGGCCTGGAATGAAGAAACACATAGCTGAATACGTGGATCGATATTTAACATGTCTCAAAGTTAAGGCTGAGCATCAACGACCTTCTGGGTTATTGCAACAACCTGAGATTCCCATGTGGAAATGGGATCAGATCTCTATGGATTTCATTACTAAATTACCCAGAACATCACGTAATCATGACTCTATATGGGTTATCGTTGATCGCCTTACTAAATCTGCGCATTTCTTACCCATCCGAGAAGATTATTCTATGGATCGACTTGCTAAACTCTATGTTAATGAGATTGTATCTCGACATGGAGTACCGATCTCTATCATTTCTGACAGAGATAGTCGATTTATGTCACGATTTTGGCAAACTCTTCAGAATGCTCTGGGCACGCAAATCAATATGAGCACAGCTTATCATCCACAAACTGACGGGTCGACTGAACGAACAAATCAAACTCTTGAAGACATGCTCAGAAGCTGTGTGATTGATTTTGGAGGTAGCTGGGATATTCATCTTCCACTTGTTGAATTCTCATACAACAACAGCTACCATACCAGTATTCAATGCGCTCCATTCGAAGCACTTTATGGACGCAAGTGTAGATCACCTATCTGTTGGTCAGAAGTAGGTGAGAATCAAATCATCGGCCCAGAATTCATTCAGGAAACAACTGATAAGATCGCACTCATTTAAGAACGAATCAAAGCTGCTCGCGATCGTCAAAAGAGTTATGTTGATAATCGCCGTAGACCACTCGAATTTCAAGTAGGTGATCGAGTAATGTTGAAAGTGTCACCTTGGAAAGGCATTTTCAGATTCGGGAAACGAGGTGACGAGGGGTGGGGGTGTGACACTACCAAACAGCAAGAAGTAATTAATCATTTCATCACCAAAGGTAACCGAACATAACAATGGAATGGTAATGATTCGTTTATTTCTCACGTTCATTCCATTCCCTCGTACATTTCATTCCTTCGTTCATTACATTCTTCATACCAAACAGACCCTTAGTGTTATATTTTATTTAAACTATTAGATTACAAGCTCCTACTTTATTAAATATTAAATAAAATATATTAAACACTAAATAGGTAAGCTAAAAAAAAATAAATGATTGAAAAAAAAAGTATTGCATCTTTTTAAATGAGTGATTTTTGAAAGGAATCTGTTTAATTCAAGTGAAAATAATTGTACTAAACAAATAGTTTATTTGAATAATCACTAATGATTTTTTCATCAAATATATTAATTATTATTACATGTTTGAAGTTATTTTATTCATATAGTTTTAGGTTATCTATTATGACTCGTATTGTATTAAGGTATTATTCATTTCAATCCAAAATACATAGTTGTTCATCCAAACCAATGTAGTTATCTTGTTTTATGTCAAGATTGTCAGGTATACCTATACTTTTTTTTGAAGCGTTTACATTAAAAAAAAAAACTTAACATATTTGTACTCATAGCATTTTTTTGTGTGGTTTTGCATAAATTCGTGTTAGTAAGGTATTTGATACTAATATAAAGTAATTGTATACGTTGGATGTCTGTTTTCTCTAGGGCTATTATAACGGGTCAAACATGACCCATTAAAACATGAAACACGAAATGGGTAGACAAGAACATGGCTCGTTTAAAACACGTAAACACGAAATGACTTATTAAAAAACATATTAACAGTTAACACTATAATTGACCGTTAAAGAACTTATTAAGAAACCCGTGAAGAAAATTATAAACATGTATTAACATATTATTACTTATTTAAACACAAAAATAAACAAGTCCAAACATGCCGACGTGTTTTAACAAGAAACATGTTAAAGTCGTATCGTGTTAACGTGTCCATGTCTGAAATTGTCAACCCTAGTTTTCACTCAACTATGATACTCATGCGAGCCTTTTTGTGAAAATTTTCACATGCTTATCATTGTGACATTAATAGTCTAAGAGATTGTTTGATAATCTATTAAACTATTAAAAAGTGCATCTTCGTCAGTCATATTGTTTTGTTTGATATCATCTTAATGACACATTTGAATTGGTCAACAAGTCTCTTATTCATTAAGAGGTTGTTTGCCATACAGTCTCTAAGAGGCTAAGACAAAGACGTCTCTAGATTGTATTTTATTGGCAATAGAGTTGAAGAGTCATATGTATGCCTCCTAAGAAAAGTTGACTTGTTTAGATGGTAGACATGGGCAAAAAAACCGGTTCGGTATCCCAAACCGGTTTATAAACCGGTATTTGACACCCCTCAAACCGGTTTCAACCCCTCCAAACCGGTTTCAAACATATCCAAACTGGTTCTATAGGTTTGACATCTCCCAACCCGAATCGGTTTTCACCCAAACCGGTTTTGACCATCCGTTGACCAAACCGAATCAGTTCTCAAACCGAACCGGTTTGGAGAAAAAAAACCTGGTTTGTGCAACCCTATTAGATGGATTGTAACCTGGTCAATATGTAAGCCCACATCTCATCACAAGCATGACATACTGTCCCTGGTACCTAATTGTGATATATAATTGTTATTTTTTATCAATGGGTATTCAATTATGCTATGTTACGAATCCAGTCTCTGTGTTTTGAATTTCTCGTATCGATTTTCGGATATCTGAATTTTTATACTCAGATTTGTTTTTTATAATTGAACAAGCTACAAACTATCAAACCTCATAAATGATGAGAGAGAATATTTGTACCTCCATCATGTAATATCTTTCATGGAAACCTCATAAATGATGAGAGAGAATATTTGTACCTCCATCATGTAATATCTTTCATGGAATGAAAGAAGCATTTTTAAATGTACAAAAACATTTAGATCTTTACATCATAGATTCATAGCATGTGACATCCGGTATTTTTACGAACGATAATCTGTAATGGTTAGTGTACTAAACTCGATTTATTTAATACGTTAGTAATTTAAAATTTATTATTAAATTAATGTTGATTAAAAAGTCTAGCACAAAGTGTTGTTTAAATGCATGGATTTGCATTTGGTGAATTTTTGAGTTTTCTGTACCCTTCGGCGGTGTTTAACGAACGCTGGTGACGACTCAGTTAACAAATTTAGTAGATATGCTTGGTTTAGCATAAAACGATAAATCATAAATGGATAAATAAAGTTAACGATGATAACCGTGAATTTTGGTGTTAACTGTTGATTTTACTGAAAACCGACTTTATCTGCGTTTTAGCCGGACAAAAAATTGATCGTTTTAGTACGATTAAATATTCTATTAATTTTAGAATAAAAATCGTATTTTTATTAAATTTCCGGTACAAAGTTTATACACCGTAGGACTCAGAATATATTTGTTTTTACCTATTTTAAACCAAGATAAACCATGTGAAGGACAAGTGGTGTCCACATGTCACATGGAGGCTTCCCAAGAAATTTTTAAATCTTTTATATATTACACATTCCCAAACTTATCAATTCTTTATATCACAAAACCACTCCAACACTCCACCCTCACTCACTCTCACTCTCGTCTGTATCTCTCTCTTCACACCCATTTCACCATTTTTTTAGGGTGGTGTTAAACTTACACCCAAAAGTATGTCTGCACACCCCCAATACGCCCCGTAGTGACCACTACGGGGCGTTTTCGTATGGCTTGTACTATCTTGGTCAAACGACAGGGCCTCTGATTAAACCTAAACGCCCCGAAGTGGTCACTACGGGGCGTATTAGTACGATGTTCTGCAAAAGCTCCGACAATGCCAGTTGATGTTGACCACACGCCACGTAGTGGTCACCACGGGGCGTTTAGGTTTAGCCCTAAACGCCCCGTAGTGACCACTACGTGGCGTTTCTTGTTTAAAACGTGACAAATTCTTTTTAACTTACGAATTCATCGTCAATATATACACACATATTGTGTAAGAATATGAGACGCTCACACGAATCACTTTCCAAATCGTTGAACGAGTTTATCTTGTTTCGTTATTAGAATATCTACATTCTACACCCATATTTTTGATTTGAAAGATGTCTTGGTGGGACGGAGACTTTTTCTTTGGTCAATATTCCAACGTTTCGCGTGTGACTGAAACTTATCAGGTACGAAACTGTATTTACTTGTTTTTATTGTTAATCAAATGACAAACTAATCATACACCTGGTGGCGTGCGTTCCCAATGCAGGTCTTAGAGAACCTGCTATATACTAAGAATTACGTATACTATACTCGCGAAAACTCCGAAACAAATGTCGTGGAGGAGATTTTCTTTTGCCATAAAAAATCATACACCTGGTGGCGTGCGTTCCCACATGTTCTTATGATCGACGCGACTTACAAGACTAACATGTACAAACTTCCTTTTGTACAGATAGTTGGTGTTACCTCAACACACCATACGTTATGTATTGCACACGCGTTCGTGAGTAAAGAAAAAGAGGAAAATTATCATTGGGTTCTAGAACGGGTAAAAGATATGCTAGATAAATGTATGGAGCCCCGCGTGATAATAACCGACAGAGACCTTGCTCTGATGAATGCATGTCGTAAGGTCTTTCCGCACGCTTACAGGTATTTATGCCGGTGGCACATAAGCGAAAATATCGCAAAACACTGCAAGACGAGTTTTTTCAGACGGTGATTGGAAAAAGTTTAAGGGTCGTTGGGGGAATTTGTGTGATTCTTCGTCGCCATAAATTTATGACTACAACTATAACCGCCTGTACCAACAACTAGTCGCAGATAACCGTCAAACTAAGCGTCATTAAATATCATTATCATTATTTTTGGTAAAATTACGTTTTCGTATGTCATAGTTTTTTTTTAGTTCAGGGGTTTTGAATTATGTGACTCAGACTTGGTTAAACCCCTACAAAGACATGTTTGTCACAGCCTGGACTAACAGAACGCCTAACTTTGGTCAACGTACAACTAACAGAGTCGAGAGTCAACATTCAAACTTAAAAAGATATCTGAGAACCACTAATAACTCGCTCTCGACACTGGTAGGTTTTGTTGATCAAATGGTAGAATCGCAGGAGGTAAACATGAAACATGGGTTTGAAACAAGTTTAATAAAGACAATGGGTCATCATAAAATACCCATGTTTAATAACTTACGTGGTAAAGTTTCACATAAAGCTCTTGATTTACTACTTGATGAAATAAATAAGATCAAGGTTTTGCGTCAAGGTAGTATGTCATGCGGCCACCAGTTGTGGACAAGTTGTGGCTTGCCATGTGCCTGCCGGATCTCAACATACGAAAATACAGGTATCAAAACACTGTAATCAATTCCTTTCTTTGTTTTTTACATTTTTTTGTTGTAAACTGATTATTTTGTTTTAATTTGTATACAGACACGACTATCTCGCTTTCTGATATAGACATCTTCTTGACAAAACTTGATACTCGGTACCCGACACTTTTAGAAGACGAAGAAATCGACGTCGCATGACAAATGGGTCTGGTGATGCAGGAAATAAATTCAAAACCTGAGTCAGTGAAAAAGAGTCTGGTTAAAAAAATACTTTCGCAAGTGTTTCCGTTTAAAAGTGAAAAGAAAACGCCATTGGTTTAGAAGGATACACGCGGACGTCCGACATTGAAGACTCAACAACAAAGGGGGAATGAATCTATACAAAGCGCAGTTGTCGACTCACAAGAGAGTAGTTTTCAACTTCCAAGTCATAGTTCATTCACTCCAGCAATGTCAAACCAGCAAAAACCCGCCCTCCAACACAGTCGTTCAACGTCTTCTAGAGGTAAAAAAGGACTCGAGACAAGTCAAGTTGACTCGGTAGTTGCCTCGCCAGCGAAACCAGAAGGAATGAACAATCTTAGACGATTTGGTGGTTATATTCCTTCAATGCTTCATTGTTATGTAAGCAACATACAAGATGTTATGCCAGATGGTAATTGTGGATTCAGGTCTGTAGCCGTTGGGTTAGGGTTCGATGAAAATCAATGGGGTTTCGTTCGCCAACAACTTTTACAAGAGGTGGACACCCATAGTGAAGCATACAAATATGTTTTTAACTCCGTTGACTCAAATTTATATGAGGCAATACGTCATAGCATAAACTGGTTTGATATCAGACCTGCACCTCAAGAACATTGGATGCTTATGCCTTATACGGGACTTGTTGTTGCACAACGATTTGGCGTGATAGTTCCCCTTGTCAGTCAAGGAGGGTGTGTCACGTTTTTCCCGTTATGGTTAGCTCCATCGTCAATACCACAACATAATGTGGTTTGTCTTCTTCATATGCCCATGCATTTCGTGAACCTAAGGTTGGAGGGGGATTATCCGATTCCAACCCTAAGTGCGGTCTGGAAACGTTACCGAAATGATGCGGCCGGTGCGTGGCAGACGATTTATCAAGAACGAATCCAACGTTATCAATCGATTATAGAAGCAAACAAAGAAGTATATTATCACAACGAAACTTTGTGACAACGACAATTTGTATTTATCTGTCATTGTTTCCAGTTAAACTTTGTAACCTTTTATAATTAATCGTAACGTTTCGTATAAAATACATATTATGGTTTATATGTTTAAACAAATATCTATTATATATAATAAATCAAAATAAAAGGGGACACATGTCATTAATCTAAACTTTTAAGCATATTTTATTTTAAAAAATCGACTTATATTATAAAGATTTTCTTTAATAACTATATATTATCTTTGTATTTAACCCGTGTAATAAACGGGATATTAACCTAGTTAAATATAAAATATGGAGTAATAAAATATATTAATTATAATATAATTATATATAATATAATCAAGATTAAAAAAAAATTAAAAAAAAACCTATACGCCCCGTTGTGGGCACTACGCGGCGTATGGTCAAGTTAAAAGGGGCAAACGATCCCCGGCCCCCCACAAACGCCCCATTTGACACTCGTTTGAGCCGACGCCGACGATTACCACTCGTTTGCTACTTCGAGGTTAGTTTTCCGACCATGTGATAGAGTAGGGTTAAGGTGGATGACTGGGGGTTGGGTTCTTGAGCAAACGAGGGACTAAGTGCCGCGTATGGATCACTACGGGGCGTTTGTCCCCCGAAATTCAAATGAAACGACCCGTAGGGTTCACTACGGGGCGTTTGCTCCTTCCAGGTTATTATTATTAGTATTATTATTATTATTATTACTATTATTCTTATTATTATTATTATTATTACTATTATTCTTATTATTATTATTACTATTATTATTACTATTATTCTTATTATTATTATTACTATTATTACTATTATTATTACTGTTATTATTATTATTATTATTACTACTAATACTATTACTATTACTACTATTATTATTATGCAGATATGTCTTCTGACGAGGGTGGCGATTTCGATGACCTTGTTGACCATCCGTGGTTGCAGTTCCCTCAGGGAACGGTCACGCGTACCAAACACGATCGGTTGCTGAAGAAATCGATGGGCCGGCAGAAGGCCATCGGTTACGATTTATTGACACAGATCGGCGCGCGAGAGAGGATGACGGCCATCATTGGCGAGGACACGCCATGGACTCGACTGTTTGAGATGTGTTACGCCCCTCAGTACCGACTCATCACCGTCGAGTTTCTTTCCACCTTCATCTATCGGCCTGTTGATCCGGATTTCCAGCCACAGCCCGATCAGCCACAGCCGCCAGAGAAGATATCATTTCGACTTTGCGGAGAGTCGTACGGCATGAGTCTGAGAGAGTTTGCTATTGTCTCCGGTCTGTACACCGAGGAGGAGACTCACATGCCGATCTACACGACGGCTATTTCTACTGCTGACGACGATGTAGTCAGTGCCTGGTGGCCTCGTATCGGCTACGAGCCGTTCGTACGTGCTGCCCGGGTCACCCGTATTTGTGACCCGCTTATCAGGTATTTGCACCGGTGTATTGCCTCGTCTATTACAGGACGTGGCATGAGCCAGGAGTGGTGCACGTCGCAGGATTTATTTTTTCTATATTGTTTGTTGAGTGGGAGACCGTGCCACCTTGCACGGTGTTTGGCGGAGTACTTTTCTACCTATTACCACCGCCAGGAGAGAGGACTGATCTTCGGGGGGTATATGTGACCCGTATTGCTCGGTTTCACGGGCTTATAGATATAGAGCCTGCAGATATGGAGGCTGTGTACCCTATTCGATTAGATAGCAGGACGATGCACGGCATGCATATCGTGCAGCGGTTCCCACATCTCGGGCTGCGGTTTGCACTCGAGAAGGGGGTCATTTGGCAGCCGGGGCCAAATGATCTCCATTACAGAGATGACGACCCCATGCCTCAGCCGCAGCCCCAGCACCCACATGATCAGCCACTGCAGCCCCCACCACATGGCGAGGGGGAGCCGCATCAGGATGTGCCACATCAGCATCCTGAGCGCATATACAGAGCAGTGCGGCTTCCGGCTCGTGTCGAGGCTATGCTGCAGGGTATAGCTGATTCGACGCAGCAGCTCATCCAGCAGCAGGCACACATGCAGCAGGTTGAGCACAGTCAGCGGCTAGCTCATACCAGCGAGCAGCTGACGCGACGACTGGATCGGTTGGAGGATCTGATCTTGTGGCATGTGCATGTCGAGCTTAGGCAT
This sequence comes from Mikania micrantha, assembly GCA_009363875.1. NCBI lineage: Eukaryota > Viridiplantae > Streptophyta > Magnoliopsida > Asterales > Asteraceae > Mikania > Mikania micrantha. The sequence continues at coordinate 16,356,350 of CM018683.1, forward strand.
GCACAAGGTGAGGGTATCCAGCTTCCTGCAGTTCCTCAGCCACGAGATTATCCTCCTCCACCTCCACCTCCATCTTAGTATTTTCAGTTATATTTGTATTTGTTAAACAAACACTTGTATTCATGTTTATGGTTTGTATATATTTGGTTGTTTTGGTTGATGATGCGTGCATATATTTGGTTGTTTTAGTTAGTGATGCGTGTTTATTATTTAAATATGTTTTGTTGGTGATACGTGTTTATTATTATATGTTTTGTTGATGATGCGTGTTTATTATTTAAATATGTTTTGGTTGGTGATGCATTATTTATCGTATTATTCTGTAACATCAATATGCTTAAACAAAGAACGTCATTCATATATCAATTAATTAATATATTTAAATTTTAATTAAATCTAAAAATTAAAAACATTTTTAGCTTTCAAAACTAAAAGTTTTAAAAAACAATTAAAAATAAACGAACCGAGAGACCGTAAAAAATAAAAAACAAGTTTTAAACAAAAAAAATATTAGATTTTTACAAACAAAAAACATGCGTTTAAAAAAATAACTAAACTTTTTAACGTACGAGAGATACGTCGTCGTAAAGTATAAATGCTACGAGAGATACGTCGCAAAATATAAAAATAGTTTTTAAACAAAAATTTTATATTTTTAATTTTTTTTTAACAAAACAACTATATTTTTACACCCCAAAAAACATACCCAAGCCCCCCAAATCACACTCAAACGCCCCAAGCTGCTGCGTTTGATTTTTTGAACCCTATACGCCCCGTAGTGGTCACTACGTGGCGTATAGGTCTGTAAAAGCTGACAAAAGAATGTCTGTCGTTTAAGGTTGTCAGTCTGTGGCTAAAACGCCCCGTAGTGGCCACTACGGGGCGTATGGGTGGCGGCCGGGGTGTTGAATTAAAATTCTGGGGTGTGTAGATAACCCCTCCCTTTTTTTAATTTAAAACTTCATCTTTCTCAATTTCTAAAGAGTTATTGGTGATTGTTGTGGATTTGGAAGATTGTGACTCAAGAAAAATACTACCAAAGTTAACCATTTTAAGGTAAATTTACCATACATTTTGGGTTTTTGTTAAAAGTTTGTTCACCCAAACATTAAGTTTAAATCAAATGGGTTTTGAAGATGAAAATGAAAATGTGTGTAAAAGTGTGTGTGTGTATGAATGTGTGTGTGTGGGTCATAAACACATACATGCATATATGTTTGTGTGTGACGTGAAGGTATACACACACACACAAGGATGTGTGTAGCAATGTATGTGCATATGGGTGTATATGAATCTATATAAAAATATACATGCATACATACATGGATGATTTTGCTTGGATGGTGATTTTAATCACATGCATGTACATATACATGCATATACATGTATGTGTATGTGATATAAGTTGCATTCATGAACATATATGTATATATAGATATGTATGTATAGATGAAATGATTACATGTATGTATGTATAAGTGGGTTTTGTTGACATGCATGTATGTATGTATATGTAAGCATATGTTGATTTTACACACATGTATGGATATATACATGATTTGATTGTACATACATGTATGTGTATGTATACATACGAATATATGTATAGGTATGTATGTATGATTATTTCAAGTATACATATGCATGAGGATAATGTATATATACATAAGTATATATATGGTAGAAAACATGACATGCATGATGGTTGTATATGTATGCATGCATGGGTATGTATGTAACTTTTTATATAATTATTGAATTTGAAAAATAATAATAATTGTTATTTTATGAAATATATTAGATCTGATCTAAAAAGTTGTAACATACTTAAAAATATAAATATTTTTGTGATAAATGAATAAATAATAGTTAGATAACTTAACCATAATTTTTATTACTTTAAAATAGATGTTTTGATAAGATAAAAACTATAAAAATAGAGTTTTCTATAAAAATAATTTGGAACAGGTTATGTAACTATAAAAATAAATTTTATAACATATCTAAAGTATAAAATCAAGTGGTTTTAGAATTGTAATAACCTAACGGTTATTGGGGACCGAAAATACGCGTTTTCGGCTATTTTTAACATATAAAAATAATCATTTTATGAATTTGATTTTGATCAGAAAAATTCAAAAGTTTTTATGATAAAAATATGTAAATTTTAATATATAAGTGTTGTAATGTAACCCCCAGTTACTTTTAACGTTTTTCATAAAATATCAGAGTTGGTCCCAGTAATTTCTTGTTTTCAAAATCTTGTTTAACTTACCTAGATCATTTTATTATATTTAAAACAAGGTTTAAGACAAACATAAACGTGTCACAAACATTTACAAACTGACTTTACAAAAGTAGGTTTAAACCAAAGATAAAATGTTTGTAACTTAGTTTGTTCGATTCGATTCCTGATCCACCTCGATCCGTACAGCCATGCCCATCATGGTTGACCTAAAAACATCACATAATAACATCCATTAGTTCATAGGAACTAAGTAAGTTAATCCCCAATGGTCCCCCAAGTCAAAAATGTCAAAATACATCAATTTTGATCAGGGCCGTAAGGTAGGCCGTAGCCTACTGCCTTTAGGACGTAAATCAGAGACTTCAGCCCCTCAGGCCGTAGCTTATGGTCTCAAGACCGTAGCTTATGGTCTTCTGCACCAGCAAAGTGTAGATTTCTAGTTTTGTGCAGTTTTGACCCATCCGAAGACCCGTTTTCATTCCTTAACTTATCAAAGTGATTTAATACATCCGAAGGATCTATTTAAACATCATACATTGATTCATATCATCAAATTATACTATTACATATATCAAACATAATCTAACATAGAATTTGCTAAACGGGTCAACTTTAACAAACAATTCCATATTTCCATTTTATGACCCCATTTTAGCTAATAGGCATTTGTCGCATTTCTAAATGATGTTAACCCTTTGGAACACCATAATTATGCAACCAATTACCAATACAAGACACCTTTGTATAAATGATTTAAATGGTCAATTTCATATCCAATTGACCAACACATTTACAAGCATCATACTATTAGCCATCAACTATTTGATTGCAATAATTACAATCATAATATCACTATGGTTTTCACCCTTTGGTTCTTTCACCATAGTGACTTGTCATCATCTCCGGCTACCTACTTACTCAAGTGGTTAACACTTAATTCAACATACACCATAAATTAACCATTCCAAGTCTATGAAGGTGTTAACAGGTCAAAATATTCAAACGGAATCTTAGTTCCATTTCATTACCATAATTTCATCAATACATAACCCCTAACCTTCTTTCATATACACATATGGTGTAATGCATAATTTAAGTCTTATGATGTTCACCCACAGGTCCTTCCATCTAAGACATTTGCTAGCACTTCTAGCTATTCATCCACCAATGGTGTTATGATTTAATCAATATATTAGGATGTTCACCCACCGGTCCTTCCATCCTAAATTACCACTATTTTATCATCCAATTATGTATTGGATTTACCATAACATGATGAATTCTTATAAATCCAACAATTGACTAATACCAACGCACTTATCCATTATTCAAGTGATTCAACAACTTTTTCAACAATAGTTATGTGATGTTACAGTGGTGGGATTACTTACCTTGTTCAAATGATGGATTAACAACTACTTGCTCCTTTCCAGATCTATGATTAATTGCTTGACTCCCACTACCACCACCTAGCTGCAAAGCACATATACAACTAGTTTTAACACATATTATACATACTTACTTGGTTTCAAACCATTTGACCCGTTTGAACTAATTTTCAACAATATGTGTTAAATGGAAGTCAACTTATCAATTATTCAATCTATGATTATTTTTATCATAGAATTTCAATTCTGGCATTTCATCGAACACCTTACGTGCACAATTTTCTTGACCAATCTTCAATAATGTTTAAACATTAACCAATTCCACCCATGATTCTCAAATCATCAAAACATATAAATTTTATAAAGATTTAGTCAAATTATGCACATATTCATCATAGTCATGTTATAACCCATCTTACTAGTTGTTCAAACAATATTGTATGGGTTTTCATCTCACTCATCAAGTTACCCATATCCCAAACATAAGGACTTCAATATATGGTTCATAACAACTAGTAATTTGATCATCTAATCACACCATAAGCATAATTTTATAGTTTCTAACATATATAATCATTCAATTTCAGTTTTTGAGCAAGAACCCAACTAACCCCATTCATGAACTCGTGAAGACTTTCAAGAAGAAGAAGAAATCACTTACAAGTTAGTGTAATCACCAAAGAAGATCATTAAGATTCTCAATTTAACATTTTAAACTCAAGAACACATGAATTTGAGATTAGGTCTTGGTTGCTCCTCTTTTCTCCTCTGGTTTGCATGATAGAAGTATCTAGACAACAAAATGTCTTGGATTTTTGACCAAGCATGGATATATTAATCATGTTTTGATAATTGGCATCTTTGGCCCCTCATGTTTCTAACTAGTTAACTAGTTTAACCAACCTAAAAGAGTTAGTTACTAGTTAACTTTAACACCCCAAAGTTATAAACACAACATAGTTTAAAACGCATTCGTGTTCATATTATTTTATTACCATTATACATGACCGTTAAAACCGGTCGTTACATGTAAGAAAAGTATAAAATGAAATACTTGAAAACTATGTCTAATAATGGCGTAAAAACGTCGTTTTAACGCAAAATTTCGACATAAATTTGTGACTGATTTTAAACAGCAAATTTTGAGTAAAAATAAGTATAAAATACTTATTTTGAAGTATTAGAAGTCAATTAGGTCATAATGCATGTTGATGTGCTTGTATGTTGCGTTCTCGGTTTTGTTAGTAAAATACGAATAAATTGTCAAACTTGATAAATAATTACAAATAATTAAGTTTGGAGTTAAAATGAATTTTTAACCAAGATAAATTAATTATTTGGATATAATATGACTTAAAAGCGTTAACTTATGGTTTATGGTAAATAACTAAATTCGAGTCACCAACGGGTCGTTTGTGTGAAATATGGTTCCTTTAGTGGAATGTGTTTAAGTCCAGTTGAGTTGGGTGAACAACTTACATAGTAGACTTGTGTTTAGACTGTTAATGTGTCCCTTGGGTTTTAGGGCGCTAGTGAGAACAGTCTGGTTATTTGGAAATCTCTGTTGCTAGCAGGAACACATTGAGGTGAGTTTCACGGCCCCTTTTTAACTGTTTTGTTTTTATAAATCGGGGGAGAAACATACCTATGTTTGGGAAAAGGATATCTGTAATATTTATGCTTGTGTGGTATGTGATGGTTGATAGCTCTTGAGTAAGTGCAGTTGGGCCTGGTTCTCGTGGATTGTTACCGAGTGGTTTTGCGCATTGATAATTTTTGTGCCCGCAGTCGTAATCATTAGTCTCGCGAGGGAACGCAGGATATATTGGTAGATCTATCGGGCTTGACAACCCACTCCCCGGCCAGGTGTCATGGTCCTTGAGTAACGGGAGAATATATGTTGCAGGGAGTCTGCTCATTGGTTTCGGTTTGATTATGAGCTCATGGTGTCTATCGGTTCGTAGGACCTAGCTAGTCTACGAGATGTTCACTAGCACAGCATTGAAATATTACCTTCTTTTCCATGATAAACTGTTGAATGTTTTATTATAAAACCTGTGAACTCACCAACCCGTTTGGTTGACACTTGTTTTTAAATTGGCATGTTTCTCAGGTAAGTAGCAAGTCATTTGGGGAAAGAAAGGAAAAACCGGTTCTTGAAAGCGAGCGTAATTGGGATATTTATCTGGGACCGGTTATCGAATTGATGGAACTGATGTTTTTATAAACTGGATGTTGAACTTGTAATGTTTAAATAAATTTATCATGACTTTTATAATTAAACATCCATGTTTTATTTAAATCGTTCGCTTAACTTATGCTTATATTATTTACTGTTGACACTAAGACTCTGTTAAGACTTCCACTGCGAGTCGGGGTGTGACATAACACATTCTATATATTCATATAAAACATATTTCTCATAAATATCACCAACAAAGGATTTATGAAGAAAAAAGAAAAAAAAAACTCATTTCACAAAGTTCTTTTTTTTCCAATTTTGTAAACAAAACCATAGTTGCCAGTAACACTGCATTCTACAAAGTGTCAAAACTAGCAGAGTACAAAGGCAAGTTCAGTCTTGGTGAGAAGGGTGATAAACAAACAAACAAAATACAATCAGGATTTACATGCCTTTTCCTCTCAAAAGACTAGTAAGCTTTATCAAAACGTAAGGCGGATTGCAACTGTAAGCTTGAAAGAATTGTAAAGAATTATGGATCAATTAGCTAAGCAGGAACCTGAATACGTCGCCTAGTGAAATGATTCCTTCAACCCGCTTGCTTCCAGCCTCCACAATCACGACTCGTCTTACCCCTGGCAAAAACACATATGATAGGATTCCGGAGATTAAATTAAGTAGCCATGAAATTTGGTAAAAAAAAAATCACTCTTATGAAAAAATCTCATTTTAGAAATTTAGAAACAGTTTGTTGTTTGACGTGAGAAGGAACAATCGCTGAGTCAGTAGGTAAATGTAAGAAGGAATATTATACAATACAAAATATATATACGAGTATATCCTGGATTCATCAAGCATTCAAGCCCCACAACTAGAGGTGGCAATTTAGATGCATAAAATTATAAATGGGGTCGATTTAGGATAGTGTTAACTTGAATGGGTCTAGCGGGTGATTGGGTAAATAAAAATATAGCTAAAACGAAAACATGTCAAACCAGTCGAATGCATAAAATAATCACCACCTCTATCTATCTATTCTAATAAATCAAAGTTTTTAGGGACACATGGCGGGTTTTTAGAGCACCTCCACTTTGATTTCCCGCCTCTCTCTCATATTATATACACCTCATCTTAAATAATAATATTAAATATTAAATACTTTTTTTACATTTTTAAAGAAAGAAACATATTTTTAATACATTAAAAATATTAATATTAAAGACACGAATTTTAAAACTCCAAATTATTATAAAATATACAATTTTAAAAAAAAATATACAATTTTTAAAAATAGTTTAAAAAAAACGTTTAAAGAAATAAAGTTTGAAAAATTAGTGTTTATAAAAATAATATAACTATTTTATTACTTAAAGTATTAAATTATACATAATTTTAGACATATTTTATAGCAAAATTTTTTTCTTATATTGTCTAAATTTTTATTAATGATTATTTATTATATATTTTTAATTCAACCCGTGTAATACACGGGGTACTAACCTAGTATACTAATAAATAAAGGTTTTTAGTGCCTCATGGCATGTTTCTAGAGTATCACAATCTTTATTTCCCGTCTCTTTCTCCTATTAAATACATCAAATATTAAATATATTTTTTATACATTTTTAAAATAAAAAAGATTTTTTAATTTATTAAAATATATTAATATTACAAACACACTTTTTTTAAAAATATATATAATAAATTATAAAATTTCAAAAACAATTATTTGAAACACAATGCTTAAAGAAAAACAAACTATAAAAAGTAGCGTTTAAAGAAATAATATTATTATTTTAATACTTAAAATATTAAATCATACGAAATTGTAATCGTATTTTATATTATAAATCATCTTATATTTTTTAATTTTTCATCGATAGTTATTCGTTATAATTCTTTATTTAATACGTGTAATACATAGGATACTAACCTAATATAAAATATATCAAACTTTAGAGAGGTAAAATTATGCATTGCGTACCTGGTTTTGCCAATCTTTCCATTACTTTATGAAGAGAATCGGAGCGTAGGCACATGTGGCATCTTTGTCCAGTTGCCCCATAAGAATACGGTTCTTGTCCCAGCTGCAAAGCCTGAGATTACCAGAGACATCAAATATAATGTTTGAAAAAAAATAAAGAAAATTGAAAGAATAAATATATAAATGTATACTGAAACCCCATTGGGAGTAAGATCTATTTACAATAGAAGTGGAAAAACAGGAAGGTTAATGGGTTGAGTAGTGGGGCAAACAAACAGGGTCAAAAGGGATAATAATTTTGGTACGGTTTGGGTCAATGAAATAATTACTGTCCAAGATTTTTACCATTTTATTATGCATAATAATGTGTTAAATTTGACAACAAAAGTATAATATTTGATAGCATAAAATGCACACTTTTGGTGACTTGTAAGGCTACGACAAGTTCAACCCAATTGACCTGTTCCGTTATAGTGAAGCTTTTCAAATAGTACCTGTCTGATCCATTAAAAGTAAAACACAACCTAATTCAATTTTATAAATAAATGAGTTCATCATCATCATACTCCTACTCCGTGTATCCCACCATTAGCAAAGCTAAGATAGGGTCTAAGGAGGATAAGATGTAGACAACTTAACTCTACATGTACGAATAAAAAGGCTGCTTCCAATGAGATCCCTGCCTCATGATGTCTGATTTACCGATCAACCCAACGCTTTTAATGTTATTTTCACAAAAATTAACATGACGTTAAAATTAGTGTAATTTAACTTTTGCCCCTCGAGAAAGGGGCCGGCACATATATACATTGTATGCGCGCACAGCAAACAAGGTCAAAATTGCCACATCTACTCACTAATTATATCCTAAATAGTATTTTACTTGCAATTAAAGACAACTGATTAAATGTTACTTACCTGATGAATAGTCATTTCTTCAAGGTTAATGTGTGTGTAGATTTTGTCTTTTGCCAAAGCAGTTATATCACTGTCAAAGAGTAAACCAATACAAAGGAATTATGCTAAACTCAATAAGACAATGCCAGTAAATATTATGGGATAGATGAAGATAGATTTACCTTCGAGAGTATATATCCAATAATGAGTCATTTTCATCAACAATGGGAATTGAGCTAACTTCAGCTGTAAAAGGAAGTGATGAATACATAAAACCGTACGCAGTTACACTTATTTGAATATTATACAACTGTTTCTCAAGATTAATTGTGTATGCAGCTTTTTCCTTCTGGTTATACACTGATTTATGTATTTTATACAACTTTTGTCATATCTAATAAGCATAAGACAAACCTTGTACAAACAAATTTAGGGCTGCACTAAGAGAAGAGTTTGGTCTTAATATTGCCAATGGTTGTCTGTTCGATTCACCAATTTTTGGAACCCATGTGCCAAAATCAAGGGAACAAATCGGCAGTTGCAATATTGGCAAAGAACTTGCAGAATGTCTAAAATATCTACAAACAACTGGATTAAAAGATGCATTCAGTTAGTAAGGTAGAGCAATAAAAAGGTTTAAAACTTTCAAATAATAAGAACCAAAACCTTACGTTTTAGTACTTCAGAAAGTGAAGCAAGATATAATAGTTGTGGATATGAACCATCATCTGAGGTTGAATGAGTAACTGGAACTGTAGCTATTCGATTCTTCAGTATCTTTAAAGTGACATCTTTCAAATTTTCATCTGGCCCAGCCTGGACAAACAAAATGGATACGTACACTGCATTAAAAACTAATTGCATCATATTAGACAGTCACTTAGAGTTATCATGACAATAGGGACTTAAATTTTCAATATGTTTGCTCACCTGCACTAATCGTTTAGAAAATACTTTACCATGTTCAACAGTCTGATTCGTCAAATATAGTTTTGCTTGTTTCCAAGCAGAGATGGTATGGGTTTCAAGTTCTTCTTCAGTCAAATTGGACCCGTTCTTACCAAGCTGCAAAAATAATTAGACTGATAATCAGCCATTATAAACCAAGAATATTATATAAAAATGTATTCATTCATCATGATAACTCTTTAATCACCTTTTACACACACAATTATTCCAACTACAGAAAATTGCCAAAAAAAAAAACTAACCAATATCCAAAATTTCATGTGCGAAACAAAAAATTCTCTCAACACTGGGCGTGAAAGGTTTCAAATTTCGGAAAATTTGGAGTGAAAGTTGAAATTTTGACATATTTAGGAGAAATGTTCAAATTCATAAATATAGAAAACCCAAACCGGATACTTTCTTGGCGATTTTCCCTTTAAAATCATCAAAACTGAACTCTCTCCTAGATATTTTAGAGAAATGAACTCACTCCTGTTTATGAGAAAGAAACTACAGTGTCTCCCACATTGTCATATTTGTGATCTTTGGTTACCTATCTTGAGAACTTTCCCTTCTAAATATTGCTAATCAAATAAGATCTAACTGAATTTTCTCGTCAACAATAGGAGTAAAATGTTAAATTATCACAGAGATAGGATATATAGGCCAGCAACCTTTCTTGGCAATTTTCCCTTAACATTTATAAAAAACTGAACTTTCATTCCTAATAACAAGAGATAAAATATAGCGCCCCCTCATCGTCAAATTTGTGATCTTTTGTTACCTTTCTTGGCAGTTTTCTACTCTAAATATTTCTAACTGGAAAAATCAAACTGTATTTTCTGTCATCAATAGGAATGAAAGTTCAATTTTTGACAAATTTAGGAGTAAAATGTTCAAATTTAAAACCATAGGAAATCCAAGCAGCTGAGCCGGTAACCTTTCTAAGCAACTTTCCCTTTAAATTAATTGAAATTTAACTTTTACTCCTAAATTTGCAAAACCTGATCTCTCTCCTTATTTATGAGAAAATTGCATGTCCCACACATTGTCAAAATTTGTGATCTTTGGTTACCTTTTTTGGCATTTTCTCCTTCTACGTATTTCTAATTAATAAATATCCAACTAAATTAGTCTTAATGAAGACAACTGAGTTTGCTTTAAACTTACCTCCCGCATGATTAAAATAAAATCCAATGCACTTAAAACACCAACAAACTGACCCTTGCTGAAGTCCCAAAGAGGAGCTGTAGAAATCCCCTGAAAGTTGCTCAGTTTTAGAAATGTACATGTAAAAAATCATATCAGAGAGAAAACACACAAGCACATAACAAAAGACAATTATTAGAGCTGTATCATATTATAGCCACATACTTAGGATATTGATGAATATAATTACCTAGATGGACCACTAACATAAGTATGTTGCAACTTTATAACCTTAACCCTAATTATACAAATAGCCATGATCGCAGTTATAACCTTATGAAAGTGCATGAATGCATAATCATGTCATAAAACTAGAAAATGTTGTCAACTTTAAATGTAGGAGAGTTCAAAAAGAAACCATTAAGAAATGCTGAAAATGACCTTAATGAATGAGATACATTATCTACCAGTCCTTGCTTTAAGCAAAACTGACTCGTAAAATCATTAGAGGTTAATATCAACATTTAGTTAACACATACTATTCAGGACGTACTTTCCATGAAAAGATAAATCATATCAGAAACACACATGCATGCCATAGCTCATTTCAAAAGATATCTTGGAAATACCTGCTCATAAAGAATATGAAATGCTTGCTTTACAGGTAAATCAACATCTAAGGCAATAACCTGAGAATAAGACAGTTAAGAAGCAAAATGTTAAAAGAAACTGTAAATCCACGTTAATTACTTTATTAAAAGACCAATAATTATATCAAACCTTGCCAGATTCAGGAAGCAGCTCATAGGTCAAATGTGTAGACAGAAATACAGAAATACGGTGACGGGATACCTCCAGATCAGTTTCTGAGATCTTTGGCAATGGCTCGTGTAGTGTACTATCTGAAGTCCTCACCTAGAATAAAATTACCAACAGTAAAACAAGACTTCACAGTTAACAAAAAGTGTAAATATTACCAAATTACAACTGATCAGAAGGAATATTATAGTAAATGTCCTACCACTCGCTGAAACACTTCGTTGTCAACATCCATGCTTGAACCAGAAGTCATATGCGGACTCAAGACAGCAGAATTATAATCTGGCTCCCTGTTTAAGAGAACGGTATTCACAATACCATAATTACCAGTTACAAAAGGTTGGTGCTCATCATGTCGCCACTCACCATCAACAATAAATTTATACTGCATAATGAAAATAAAATGTGAAAAGCAAATAAAATGAAGATGAAAACTTGATATTAAATAAAAAACAAACACTTTTTAAACATTCTGTAAAAAATATGATCTTGGACACAAAAACATTGACGAATTTCAATGTTGAAAGTCCAAACTTCATTGTGGTACTCCTATTAGTTTGCTTACGTGTCTGTTGAAAAATATGCACGTGATTTGCGCAAGAATCAAGATAATTTATGACTTGCAAAATCATATTTACACTTCATTTATCACATTCTCAAATAATCACTCCAATTATATTCTTCCATAAAATTTCAAGGTTTGCAAACTTCAGAAATAATTAGCTAACAAGAAAGGTCACAAAGTTAGTTGCAGTGAGATAACAAAAAGCTTCATGAAGTAATGTGTGGACACCAATTCCCCAAATCTAAGCCAAATAAACTAAAATTTGCGGGATGGTATTAGAAACACATGTTTTGAAATATACATCATCTTAAAGATAATACTGTAAACAAACTATAATAGGGAATTAAAGACACCATTGCACATTTACTGATTTACACCAAACATCGAAAGGAACAAAAAACGTATATCGTTAAAATCCTTGTTATGTTTTATTTAATTATATATCCCTTTAAAACACTTGTTAATGTAATGTCTCTCATATTCTCATAGCCCATGTAATAAAATAGAATCAATTATATGCACCCTATGGGCAGGTGCCTACCCCCTGCATCCAAAATCACCAAGGGAGCAATAATACCTATAGAGTTCACAATTACAAGATCGACTTGAATTGAAGTTCCATTTGTTTTATCAATCTTCTCTATCCAGGGCGAAAACAACATTTAATCATTCAAGATCTTACCTTAAATACAACAGTACATTTGCACCTTACTTTATTAAATTGGGTGTCATGAGTGAAATTAGTTTTTGTGAAAGCCATTAAATTGTAAAGAAGCTCTATATGATGAATTATCAGTTAGGTAATCAGTCCATGTCCAAGACAACCTCCATCAGCTTGCATGGTTCATGTCTGCTTTGTTAACCAACATCAATGTTAACCCCATGGTTTAAAAAAACGGACTGAGGAGGCGCCTCGAGGCGAAACGGAGGAAAAACGTTTTGAGGCGGCGCCTCACAAGATCTGAAGAAACGCACGCCTCACTGGGCCGAGGCGCGATGAGGCGGGCTGAGGCGGTCTATATGGGCTTATGCTTTTTCTAAACATTCCAAGTCTTTTTGTGTTTTATAGACTTTGTCCTTTTTATGCTTATTGAAAGATATTGATCTTAGTTATAAAAGCTCTTTAATTGATGTTTAGTATTTTTTTTGATATATATATATTATAAAAATATTTATTTATTTGCTACCGCCTCGGACTTACGCCTCGTTTCGTCTTGAGGCGTATGCCTCGTGAGGCAGAGTGAAAACGCCTTGAGGCGCGATTCCGTTCTTTTAAACCTTTCTTAACCCTAATAAAACAGCCATTATTTCATGCGAACTACACATTTAATTAGGCCCAGATATTATGGAAACATTATAATAAAAACACAATCAGGTTTCTTGTATCCTAATAAATACTACTGTAGCTCATTAACCATGCCGTCCATGCGTACTGTTGATTAATGGGAATTGGTATGATCTAAAGGTCTATACTTTATCCTATCTGGGATCATCATCCCATAAAAATTTTTTCACACCAGAACAATCAAGTACTTCAAGACTTATTTATTCATAGGTAGATTAAAAAATAGCAATTCTAAATGAAGTACCTTCTATATCCTTGTCAAGTAGCTTATCAATGAATGAAACAATATTATAACAAAAACTAACCTGATGATAGCCAGGTGGCAAGCTGCATATCGTCTGAAACACAGTAGGCAATCCCTCAACCGGCGTCATCGGCAAATGTTCAGACCACCTTCAAAATGAAAATATGACAAGCATACATCAACTATCATTCTGGCAATATCACAAACACTTGGCGTGCAGCCTCATAAAAAAACCTAAGAATTAAATTCTTACCCTGTAAAAGAACCACTTAGATACACACTTCTTCCACCGTAAGGCCACACAAATCTCGCCGGAGTTAGAGTTTTTCCGGCACCGGCACTTTCCCGGCCAAAATCGATCCCTGAAGCAGACATTAACTTTCCCGCTTCCAACCAAATTAAGCTAAATCCCCAATTTCCACTTAGATTGAACAGCTTTCTTAAAGATCAACACCGGAACTTTGATAGAGCTCAGGTAGATTTCATTAAAAGCTAATTTTAACGCAAAAGCTCGAAGAACAACCTCATGCATTGAAGAAACTCAAAACCAACGAAAAATTGGAAGAAATTAAACAAACTCTAATGCGAATGAATCGAATAACAACACTATCGAATTGGATCTCGATACCAACGTGAAAATTCGAAGGCGATGGCTACAAAACCCTAGAACGAATAAAGATCGAAGCTTTATTGGATACAATAGTGTAAATTCTTTAATGTTTTCCAATAAAAAGCTGAATCTTTAAGATCTTTATTTCACCTGGGATGTATATGTGGGGTGAAGTGATTTGGTGAATTTGGGGGAAAAATCGATTACAGTTACGTCGTCACGTACTCAACCGTTCATTGGGCAAGAACGGATGGAAATCAACGGAAGGCTAACTATGAAAATGGTTTCTCATTTGCAACTGACAAAATAAAATACTAAAAACATATTTTAAGTAAAAAAAGTGCACTTTTTTTCAACGACCATTCTATATACCGCGTATGTTGTTTTAATATGACCTATCGTACAGAGGTAGACGTAGCCACATCAGATGCGTGAGAACCTCTAGAATGGGTAAACATTCGCCCTTCATTTGTACATAACTCGAGATTAAGCTCAAGATTTCTTATCTTACCTGAATATCATTTAAATTGCTCATGGTTCAAGTCTGGTGGTTAAAAGTTGGCTCTTTATTCTTGAAGATCAGGGTTCAAGTCACACTGGTGGCACTTTAATGGATACCAGTTGAAGTGAGTAATCTTGAGTTTAATATTGGGTTCTGAAACAATAGGGAGCGAGAGTTTACCTATTCCACGAGCTTCCCGAATATCAGGGGGTATGATCTCACGATCTTCGATCTTAGTTAACATACGTCAGGATAATGGAAGGTAGCACGATGTGATCATCTGACGTTCAAAAAAGAAGCATAAACACATTTATTTTAGTGTCTAGTATTCTCACACTCATCACACACATTTACAGCCCTTATACGTCTATACGACGAAGTATAGTGTGTTTGTTTAAGATTTTTTTAACTGGGTCACTATCAATATGAAGTTAAGAGTCAGCTCGCCTCACATATGAATCGGTGTTAGATGATCAAACTTGCATTATATACAACAAATTAACTTTAAAATTAAATTCAATAAAATATTATGAAATATAAATTTTTATTTCTTGACAAACCTTTTTTAACGGGTGGTATTTTTTAAGATTTGGCCTTTGCTTTTAAAATATTTAAACAACAATAATCTTTAATAACATAAATTTTGTGTTTGTTA
Source organism: Mikania micrantha (assembly GCA_009363875.1). NCBI lineage: Eukaryota > Viridiplantae > Streptophyta > Magnoliopsida > Asterales > Asteraceae > Mikania > Mikania micrantha. The sequence continues at coordinate 16,371,886 of CM018683.1, forward strand.
AATATCTTCTTTTTTTCGTTTCCTTTTAAACCTCTTGAGGCTCGTGTAATACTAACATCTACTGTCCTCAAAAGTATTTATTTTTGTTATATATATCATTATTCAATTAAAATTCGATTAAATTCCATTAAATGAAAGAAATTAGGAAAAACTAAAAAGTTTGCACTTATAAATTAATTGAAGTAAATAATTGATGAAACCGGGTAAAATCTCGTGTATTACACGAGTTGAAAACTGAAATGTTATATACTTTGTAAGAAAACTTATTTAAAAATACTTGTTTTTTTAAGAAAACTTATTTTTACAGAACTTTTATACTACAAATTTAAAATAATTCTTATTTTTTTTAAAAAAATTCATGTATAGAAAATTTTATATTTTGTAAAATTTGTTTAAGTGTGCTTTTTAATAAAAAAAAGATTTCATTTTTTATTTGTTAGAACTGTTTTTTAATATGAAAAAAAGTATATAAAGTAATTAGTCATTAGATTTAAAATTCTTTAATAAATTAAAGAATATAATTTTAATTATCATTAAATATGAGAGAGAATGATTGTAAAGATTAAAAAATGACATGTGACAATAATTATTTTAAAAAAATGACATGTGGCAATAATAGCCTAATAAATTGACATGTGACAAAATATTTACTCTTTTATTAGAAAGTATAGATTTGTATATTTTAGTTGATTTCCTATACCACATAAAGTAAAATTCGAAGGTAATAGTACATTTTATGAACCAAGGGCTTCTAGCTAATGGTTACCCTTTGACTTCTTTATGGGAGGTATTGGGTTCGAATCTGGGCTGAGGCATATTTGCTGAAGCAAGGTCAGGGGGTTTACCCAGTTGTGGGTATCCTCCTGGGGTGGGCTCGGGCATACGTCTCAGAGCGTCAAATCCGAGGGGAAAGTTGAAATCTCGTCTTAGGTGTCATGGTACAAAGCCGTTCAAAAAAAAAATAATACATTTTATGGTTGTAGAGTTGAAATTATGTGTGAAGAGTGTTTTTGGTCTCATATCGATAAAACAAGTTTACAACAAACAATAACTTGGCTCCGTGAGATAATTTTTTACTTTTTCAGACTAATAACTTTTTTATATAAATCGGACTGAAAAGTCACCTTTATAAATTGATTTAAAACCGTCGAGTACTGCGCTAGAAAATCATTTTACTTTAACCTTTAAATTTGACAAAAGGTAAGACTATTGGGTGTGCCAAGGCGCCCCAATCACTCCACGTGTGCGCCACGTAGGCGCCACATAAGCACTCACCACAACCACTCACCCCACCATTTTGGTGGAAATGCCCCATTACCCCACTCACTCCACGTCATCATTCCTTTTTAATTTAATTTTAGATATAATTAATAAAAACAAATTACAAATTAATCAAAAAATTACAAACTAATAAAATAAATTAAAAAAAAAATACGAACTAATAAAAAAAATTAAAAAAAAATACAAACTAATAAAAAAAATTAAAAAAAAATACAAACTAATAAAAACGATTTTTCCATAAATGTTCAATCAAATCGGCTTTGAGGTTCGCATGTGTATCCTCGTTGCGAAGCATTCGACGGTTTGCTTGTTTTTCTTCCTCGTTGATCTCCACATGCTCCAACAAATTCGGATCGTCTTCTTCATAAAATTCACATATCGCTCGACCGTTGTCTTCAATTATCATGTTGTGTAGTATCACACATGCGTATAACGCGTTTCGGATACGACTTGGCTTCCATGCTCTAGCAGGGTGTTGAATCATGTGCCACTTTTTCTTTAAAACTCCGAATGCTCGTTCAATATCCTTTCTTGCACCCTCTTGACGATTCTGGAAATACAGACGTTTTTCATCGTCAGTTTGTCGGGATGTAAACGATTTCACGAAAGTAGCCCATTGTGGATAAATACCATCGACTAGATAATACCCGTATTTGTATGTTGTGTCATTGCAAATAAACTGCTGCCCGGGTGCCTTGCCTTCAATAAGATCGTTGTAAATCGGCGACTGATCTAGAACATTTATATCATTGTTCGATCCCGATGCACCAAAGAAGGCATGCCGTATCCAAAGATCTTGAGACGCAACAGCTTCTAGCATAAAAGTCGGTCTTGGATGATCGCCTCGTTGGAATTGACCTCGCCAAGCTGTTGGACAATTGTCCCATTCCCAATGGGTGCAGTCGAGACTACCTAACATACCGGGTAAACCATGAACTTCTTCATGAAACGTGTAAATCTGTTGGATGTCATATGAATTTGGTTTCCTCAAGTATTTTTTCGCGTACAATCTAATTACGCCTTTACAAAATTTATAAACACATTCCCGCCCCATTCGCTCAGACATCTGTAAATACTCATCAAAAGAATCGCTGCTAGTGCCGTAGGCTAGTTGCCGTATTGCAGAAGTACACTTTTGAAGACCAGAAAACCCGATCTTTCCTCTTCCGTCGCACCGTTGTTGGAAAAAGTCATACTTTTGTTCCAAATCATTACTCACTCGTGAAAAAAGATTTCGACTCATACGAAACCGACGCCGAAATAAATGTTCGGGGTATTTCGGATTTTCTGAAAAATAATCTTCAACAAGACGTTCGTGAGCTCCAAGACGATCTCGATTAATCCGTGCTCTTCTAGTTAGAACAGGTTTTTCAACTTGTTGTCTGATGATGTCGAGAGTAAGTTGTGCGGCTTCGATTAAAAAATCTTCTCCTTCGCTAAAATCGTCATCTTCCCGTATAAACTCCATTTTTATAAAAATACTACTTTTTTGTTTATTTTTTTTTGTGGGGTGTGAAGTTTTTAGAGAGTGTGTGTGAATATTGGATGGATTGTGATGATTTTATATATAGGTTTTATTTAATTTTTTTTTTTTTTTAATCTCCCAAGTGCCAACGGTCGAAACCCAACCCCCCACCCTTCCCCACGCCCGTGGCTCTGCTCACCGTGAGCCGTTCACGCCCCAGTCACGCCCCATGGGGGGCGGTGTGCCACGCCCAGTGGCGCCCCACCCACGCCCCTTCACCCGGCACACCGGAGGGTCTAATAGTTGGTCATAAAGTTACATAATCTTATACATTTTTGCATTATTTGCTTTAAAATTTTCAATCATTATCATCTTTTGTGACGTCTTTAAAAAATAAAAATAAAAAAATAAATAAACTTCTCTTTTGCTTCCCGTGGCTTGATAATTTTAACCATTTTGTTTCAAACTTTTCAAAATGATCATTATTCTCTCTGTGGTTTGACAGTTTAACCATTTTGCTCCAAACTTTTCCAATATGTCTCCATTATACACCATTTTTTTCGAAACCACATGGATCAAAAGGGTTGTAACTGTCAAACCACAAGGAGGAAAATGATTAAACTGTCAAAGCACAGGGAGCATAATGATCATTTTGAAAAGTTTGGAGCAAAAGTGTTAAAATTGTCAAACCCCAGGAGCAAAAGTGTTAAAATTGTCAAACCTCGGGAAGAAAAAGAGAAGTTTATCCTAAAAAAATATCAAAATAACGATATGAGTGAGAGAAAGTAACGGTGAATATTACATGTAAATAAAACAAAATTCAGAGATAAATTTAACGGAAAATGATTCTTATATACACAAATACATAGATACAACTTTTAACAAATGAAATTTGGTACATGATGGCATTACATCACAGTAACCTACACTCGCACAATTAACCTTAAAAACCAAAACTGAACACAAAACATGTCATCAAACATACTAAAAATCCTGATTCTAGTTGGTTTCTTCATCTACCAAATGATGCTCACTTTGATGAACACTTTGTTCACTTGGTGAACCGGGATTGAAGGGCACGAACCCACGACCACCAAAAACTGGACGCATAAAGGCATTGTCGAATTTTCTCCAGTAATAATGCACCGTGTGAGATGGAGTTGCAAGAAGCATCCGAAGACTCGAAGGACGGGGTACATTTTGACTTAGATCCACCTCGGAGTCTTGACCGTTCAGAAGAGGCACGATGAATGATTTAGGAGACGTTGGCTCCGAAGAAATCATGCGGTTCAAGGTTTTCGGCGCGGGTAGCAAGAGTCTCACGAGAGGCTGTGTGATTAGACCAAATACCTGCGCAAACGAAACGAGAAAAATGAGTTAAACATGCTAAAGTCATCCCATGATTTTTTATTTATTTATTATAATAATATTGTTTTTTATAGTACTTTCATTTATTAAAAAACTAAGAACTAGACTAGAAACTTGGAAGTGTTACGAGTCAACCCGACCCGCATGTGCTAAAAAAACCATTTCAATTTCAACATGTTTCAATCTGCAAACCCAATATTTGTAATGTATAAAAAGATAAACTGCGGGGGTCAAAACCGTCAAATGATTTGGTTAACAGGTCAGCTGATATAACTTGATAATGATCCAAACAAGTGGGATCGGGCTGATCCGGTCCAGCCCGGCCCGGACATGTTTTTTGTTATGAAATCTATGCTGTTAAACAATCTATTTTAAAGGTGGTTTTAATCATTTTAGAACACTGATCTTCAGTCGAATAACCGTTTTAGGTTTTGACCCATTGAAAAAATAATAATAATAATAATAAATAAACCAAAGATAAATTTTGAGTTATTTTAATCATCATCATCGTATTCAGCATATCCCACCATTAGCAAAGCTAAGGTAAGGTCTGAGTAGGGTAAGATGTAGACAACCTTACCTCTATCCCGTAGGAATAGAGAGGTTCTTTCCAATGAGACTCCTGGCTCATGATGCCTGACTAACCGACCAACCCAATGGTTTTAACGTTATTTTCACAAAAACAAAGTAAAATAACGTTAAAATTAGTGCAATTTTACTTTTGAGTTATTTTAACAAGATAACAAAATTATTGTTTGAAGTTGTTGAAAAATGAAGCTGGATTTATTAAGAAATATGAATAACATTTAACAAAATTTATAAAATATGTGTTTGCACGGGTTACTTACAACTAACTAAAACCAAAACTTAGGCCTGACAATCTTTACCAATGTCCAAAAGCAATAGAAATGGGTTGGTTTGTGTGAATAATTATTGTATTTTGGGTAGAAATGGATAATAATATAACACAATATGGGTCAAGATGGGTAACCTAAAACTATGTGAATAAAATGGATTCAAACGGGTAAAAATCGTTAACAACATATTTGATGAGAAAATCACTAAAAATTATTCAAATAGACTAGTTGTTTACTTTCAATTCATTTTGACTTGAACAAAATTGATGTTTTTTAGAAACTACCCATTTAAATCCAAATTGATTTTGCTTAAAACATTACCTAACCCGCATCCATTCTGACCTTAACCAGTTTTGACCCATTACCAACCTAACCCAACCCGGCTATTTTTTCAGGCGTATCAAAAATTTTAGTTAATTGAATCTTAAGACATCTTACCATTGTACTAAAAAGGACAACAGTGATTGTGCTTGTAATCATAATCGCGTTACCCGGCTTCGTTGTATGGCCTTTACTGGTAAACTGCATGATGCAACACATAATTTGTAACCAAGTGTAAATCAAAGACAATAAAATAAAATAAAATAAATTAAAAAAAAAAAAACCTTATAAGTTATACTTTTGTAGTAGTAGTGTACTAGTGTACACCCTAGTAAAAAAACCTTATAAGTTATAATAAACATGAATGCCCTGTTTGGGATTCTATTTAAAATTAACTTATTGGCCTTTTAAAGAAGTCAATAAGTTAAAATAGTGTTTGTTATTGTCAAAAGGACGTTTTATTTGAGTAATGAGAAAAAGTTGTTTTCAAGAAGCTAAAATTTCTAGCTTTAGAAATAGCGTTTTAACTTTTCGATGGGAGTTAAAATAACGATAATTTTTTTAATTTATTAACTTGTTGACTTTTCATATATCAAAAGCAAATTCAAACACATTTAAAAAAACTTCGTTTCAGAAAGTTACAAGTTAATAATCACTTTTGACAAAGGTTTTCAAGGTTACCTACCTGGTTATAAGCAAGAGCCATAGAGACAGCACCTCTCATAAGACCGGCCCACCATATTAAAACCTTAAGATAACAATAAAACAAACAGAAGAAAAAAATTAAAAAAGAATGTATATTTAAGAACTTATGTGATGGCATTCAAATAGAGACATGTAACCGGAATAAGGTAGATGTGGCAAAATGTGCGTCAAGTTGGGTAACACATGAAAAATGGGTAATTTTTCGGTCCGGTTGAGTTGACCCAAAAACACCTTTTTTTCTTTCTTTATAAAAAACTGTAAATAATTAAGGTGTTTGATGTGATTACATAAATTCAAACCAATTCAGAGAAATTCAATTTAACATGATTCTTTTTAGCAAAATTGTTAATGAGCCCGTTAGAGATAGATAGATCATAACCCAGATCAACCCATGTACAAGTAAATGGGTCAAAATTGCCACATCTACGATGATCGGATAGAGTAAGAACATACTTGCTGCCTGAAATCAATTTTCTCATGTTGGGCCTTTTTGGTTAAATTGGATAAAAATGATAAAGGGAAGACAAAGGCTGCTCTTCCAACCAAAACGAATCCCAATAGAATTGCACTCACTTCAACTGATGTCCCAGGGCTGACAAACCAAACCAATAACCAGTTAACCACCATCAAGATGTTAAGTTTGCAATATTTAAGCATAATTATTAAATAAGCAACAATAGCATTCATTATCAAAAAAGATAAAACAATAGCATTTACGGAATTAAAACGGGTATAATTACAATCATTGTATTCAGTATATCCCACCATTAATAAAGCTAAGGTTAAATTTGAGGAGGGTAAGATGTAGACAGCCTTACCTCTATCCTGTAAGAATACAGAAACTGCTTTCAATAAGACCCCCAACTCATGATGTTTGATTAACCGACCAATCTAATTCTTTTAACGTTATTTTCACAAAAAAAACAAGTAAAATGACTTTAGAATTATGCAATTTTACTTTTTCCCCTCGAGGGCTGACACATATAAACATTATATGCCATTATGCCCGCACCGCAATTGGGGCTTAATAGTTAGATTACTATATAGATGGTTGTTTTTCTATAAATCATACCTGTCTTTTACAAAGCTCCACTTTTCGATATCTAGAGCATCCATCCCGACGTAAAGAAAGATAAATAACTCTGCAATAAACGACAATGTTGCAAAGGCGTGCCTGCATATATTGGCAAGTATGTATAAATTTAATTATAAGGTTTGGTAGACGTGACAACAAATTAACATAATAACGGTATCAACTTAGAGAATGAACATACTTGGTAGTTACTCTAGATTTCTCTGTGACATTATGCCAAGTGTAGTGGGACATCACGATTCCACAGAAGAACACTGTGAGAATGCCACTCAAATAGAATAACTGCAGCAGTTATTGATGAACATCAGTTAAGTGCCCCAGTGATTCTCTTGTTTTGATGTTGAAATTTGGGCTAAGCAGGATGAAATGGGCCAGATTGGGGTGGCCCATAAATTTTAGTCCATTTTTGTAGATAAAGGGGTGGCAATTTAGTTTTTTGAAATGAAATGATTTATGGAGAGTGTAGGCATTAAAAAATACTTTGGATGATTTTCAGTCTACAAGACCTTTTCCTTTTGGCAATTTTTTTACATCATAACGCAAATTGACCCATTCATATGTCAATGGGTAATTACCGCCTCGAGTCATATTATCGAAAATAAATCTTGCAGGACAAGCAAAGACGAAGATATACCTCAGCTAGCATGTAAGAAAGATATGCCATGAGTATCATAATAGCAACTTCTCGATCCGTTGAATGCCTAGGATGCAATAGACCAAAGAAGTGTTGGTGTCACTAATAATGTAAATAAATGTATAAATTCATAAAATTAGGCCCCCTGAGTATTGAATATGATTACAAAATATACTACTAATATAACTTTTTAAAAATAAAGAGATTAGGATTAGACCTGGCAATCTTGACTCATAGTAAGATAAATGCGTAGATTTAGGAAAAAATTATTGTATTATGGGTTGAAATAGGAAGCATTATGACATATAACAAGTTAATATGGGTAACACCTTAACACAATGTGAATCAAGATAGTTAACTTAAAGACCGCATAAATATAATGCATTTAAACGAGTAATATATTTGATGAAAAATCATTAAAAATTATTCAAATAAATTATTTGCTTAGTTACAACTCATTTGAACTTAAACTAAATTAATGTTTTTTTTAAAAAAAACGACCCATTTAGACCCAAATTGATTTTGTTTAAATCCCATCCTGACCTGCACCCATTTTGACCTGTTACCCAACCCAACCCATCCATTTTGCCAAGCATAATTAAGAAGCTTTCAACACTTTGTGTTTAACCCTTTCAATCCATTTTATTTTACAAAATATTTTTTTATTTTACCCATTAGATCCATTGTCAAATCTACACACACAATCCAGATTGACAAATTTCCAAACAAATGGGTTGAACTCTACACCTAGACACACACTGAGAATATATTAAATATAAGCATCTTATTGTATTTTGCCATCAACATACAAAAAACTCTTATGTACCTTCCAAAGTATAGCTTCTTTATAATATATGCACTGAGCAGGCCAGCCTGCAGGAGTAAAAATAAAACATCACATGGTTATGTTTATATATTAGCATGAAAATAAGTGAATAACTGAAAGAGGGGGTTTGAAGACTCACTCCTGCTCCTAGAAGTGTACTTGTGATAAATAAATAAAAGAAATTTCCAATCAACTGAAAAGCAACAGCTGTTGTGATCTGAGATAAATCAAAGTTTTGAACCGCGTTGAATATGACAATCGACGTGGCATCATTCACGACTCCTTCCCCAAACACCAGACTGTAGAGCAAAGGGGTCTGATCTTGATTGAGCACCTGATTTGGGGAGATTAAATAATTACCATATGAAGAGATTATTAATCCTGATTAAAACAAAGTTATGATGCTTTTTGTACCTGCAAAGTGCAAACCGAATCGGTTGCAGAAAAGATTGCACCAATTGCTGGAAAGATGTTTGAAAGTTTAGCAAATGTGACGAAATTTAATTAACTGTAAAGGAATTTATTTAAGCAAATTAAAGACAAATGATACCAAGATAATCTCCAAGCTCAAGATTGGCAATATTCATCTTCTTGAAAATCTTTATAGCACCTATTCACAAATTAGTATGACTTCTTTAGATTTTAAACCTTGTGATGCTTTCCATATGAGCATAAACCAACAAACATTTACTAACATATGTAACAGATAATAAAAATATATATGGCAAAAGGAGTCCTGCTTCATTTATTATTATTAAATTTCTTATGTATAAAACAAAAAAATTGCGACCATACAAGTAGGACATGTTGTAAATCTATCACTAGAATCACAAACATAAACAATTAAACACACAAAAAAAAAAACAGAAATCAAGCCGGGAACTTCAATGAATTTTATATTTTTTATCAAACAATTTCTTGGATTAATCTCTGAATCATGAATCACTATCCAATAAACCTATTCGTGGGTCACACACAATGGTTTATGATATTAGACACAAATTTCTTGAGTTGGAATACGATTTTAATGTTTCTATGATTGTTCTCCAATGAAACATTAAACATGTAACCGACTATGTGTTTTGGAATGTCATCAAGAGAGAAAGAAGAACCCCTTTTGTTCTGTTATTTACGACTCAAAAAATAGCCACACATCTGCATCCATATATGAGCCTACTTTTGATTTATTATAATATAGCCCGTTATTTATAAAACCCAAATAATATTAATTTTAAATGAGCCTAGACTCATGTGTCACCTAACTCGATTAATCATTAATATTATTATCTCGATTTACAAGTTAATCCAATATCCTAAAATCGTTGAAAACACGAAAATTACCAATTGGACACATTGGGATTATTTGGATTCTTAAATACAATGATCTATTATGCTACATAAGATGCATCAAGACACCGACTTTATTCATATGCAAAGGTAAAATTAATGTATACCAGTATACCACATAATAATTAATTAATATGAATAGGTATGAAGCCTTTTACCAAAAATGATGGAGGTATGTGTAAGGGAGTCTTTCAAAACTTACCAATTGATATGATGGTGAAAGATATCACGGTACCGACGGCCCCGAATAGCATAATGGTTATGAAATTGCGAAAAAACTGTTTCTTCTTAACCTGAAACCTGTGTGTTTTTATGGCAAAAACATAAGCAAGACAACTTAAGGTAAGATCCATGCAAAAGTTCAAATACGTTTATACCGATTAGTTAAAATACGTTTTGCTTTCTCTCAAAACTTAAAACATCATCATCGTCATCATACTTGGTATATACCACCTTTAGCAACGCTAAGCTAGGGTATGAGGAGGGTAAGACGTAGACAACCTTACCTCTACCCTGTATTAATAGAGAGGTTTTTTCCAACCAACCCAAATGATCCTGATTAACTAACCAACCCAACGTTTTTAACATTAATTTCACAAAAGTTAAGTAAAATAACGTTAAAATTAGTGCAATTTTACTTTTGCCCCTCAAGGGCCGACACATGGCCTTCAAACTTAAAACAATGGAGCAATTATTGGAAGAAAAAACAGCCCACATTCTATCATTTATGCAAATAGATAATTATTCACTACTTGGTAGCCTCTAAATAGTCCTTAAAACACTATATTTTAATGAGTCATAGCCTTTTAATGGTCATTAAGAGATTACATGTTAATGTTTCATAGCCTCTTAATGGTTAAGAGATAACTTAAGTTTGATTTTGACATCACAAACAAACTATAGAACAATGTGACATCGCAAGTTTTTAGCAAATCTTGAAGTAAATCATACCCAGCATTGAAGATAATTGGTGGAAGAAGATAAATGAAGAAAAGATCTTCACTGAATACTAGAAGATGAGAATGTGTTCCTCCACTTACTAACAAAATAACAATTCCAGTGCAAAGACCCTGCCATCAAATAGAACAAAAAGAAGTTAGGGTCATCATCTCATGGATCAACCCAAGAAAACCGATCAACCGACCCAAAACACAAAACCGGTCCGGTCCTCTGTCCAATGATTAGGGGTAAGGTAAGCATATCACGGGCTGGTTCAAAACCCTTTTCCAAGTTCATCAACAAATCAATTTCAGCCATAACCCATTTGGATTTATGATTCAGGACCATCAATCTATAATCAATTCTGCTGATTTCAGACAACATAACAAACCAAATGGATTATCAAACACACATACTTAGTTACTTACGATAACAAGTGCAGTGATGGATTCATTCATCCATCGATTCTCCTCCAAAAGATGACCAATCACGATACAAGCACAAAGAAGAGCAACAAACAAGTTCATAGACACAACAGAAGAATACTCAGATGTACCCAGTGTACTGATACCCATCTTTCCGAGCAATAACCCCAAATCAAACACCATTTTGGCCAAATGATTTGGCCCCTCGAACAGCAAAATTCAGCAGCAAACAACAATTTATCTTCCAATTTAACCTTCGAAAACAAGCTACCAGATCACTGAAGCAAAACAAAACACCAAAAAACAAGCTTTATAACAGATTGCATCAGCACATTAGATGGAACTAATAAGGGTCAAACAGACGCATAGTCGCATACAAAGCATCTTAGAAAGCTGAAATTAGTCAAATTACCGAATATAACAACACAAATCGATGAAACCGAGCTAATGTGCAGAAAAAAATCTAATCTTGAATCAAGATTCTTGATCTTGATCTTGAAATTGAAGATTCAGATTTGAGTTCCGGCACACTGGGACTGAATTTTCGGGTTCGAGATTGAAAATTCAGAAGAAAGATGAGTTGAAATGAAGGATTGTGAAGTTACTGGAAATCACGTAAAACCCATTGAAGGGTATTTATAGGGTTCTTGATAGACTGGATGACAGAGACGATGAGATGTTTTGAAGAACAGTTGTTTTTGCCAGATGGCAACTGAAAATGATTAAAAAGTTGATTTGATAAAGTATTTGAAATTAAGACAAAATCACTGTCGTGTTAATTTTTTTTTAACAGGTAAACAAGTCCTTGGACCCAACAACCCACGTGCTCCGATCACATACCGCTACCAACCCCCGGAAACATTTAAAGCCGGACGTTGGCGAGTGCCAAATCGAGGAACCGCCACACCATCTAGGAGGAAATTCACACTGAGAAAACAACATATCTCACCCAGAACATTTTTTGCTTCATGCGAGACTCGAACCCAAGACCTCCCATTGATGGTGGTCAAGGAGTACCACTAGGCTATAAGCCCAATGATACATAAGTGTTGTTACAGAATTAATAGAGTAAATGGTTGATATACTCATGTTATTTGTTACTATTTTATTTTTGTTTCCTAAGTTTGACAAATTACTCATTTAGTCACTAACTTTAAACATTAATAACAATATAGTTCTTATGTTATCAAATTATTATCACATGTTTGACGCCTTGACCAATATACCCTTATATAAAGATTATGTGTGTTACAATTGTTTAACGTTTGTAATCATATGAGTATATTATAAAACATAAGTATCAAAAATAAAATGTTAACAAAACATAGTGATTATCTTTGTAATTTACTCCAAATTCATACGAAGAAGATGGAATTAATGAATAAAATTGTTTATTAAAAACAAAAATTTAAATAAATGAAAACAAATGTGACAAATTGAAGGTTATGATTAGCATGTTGTGGATTAGTCGATTGAATTTTGTAAATCAAACTTAAACTTAAACAGTGTGTTTTTTCATATCAAAATTAACAATTGTAACCTTAATAGACATATATCAATGTATCATGGTTAACCAAACGTAACACATTCAATTTATTTATCTAAATTAATTAAATAAATTTACGAGTTGTAATTTGACTATTAGCTTAAAAGCACGTTAGTATTAACATGTCTAAAACATATGTATGACCAGTGGCGGACCTAGAAAGTTTCAACTTTTAAAATTATATAATAATCACTCAATCTATAATTTACAGTTGTTCTGATGTGAAGGACAATAGTGTACGTTAGTAAGTTACTGTTCTAGGCTATTTTTTAGGAGGGATCTAAACATTATTTCTGAACATCAAATTCAGTCACTTCATATACAAACAACTACTTAGTTATTGACTTAATTATTAATTACCAACTATGTTTAATTACAAGTAACGCATATTACGTTATTTAAGTATTATTTTATTATTTTTGGCTTTAAAATGATTTAAAATTCGGCTTCATCTAGTTCGTCAAATTTTCATGGGGGTCGGGGACAAAATTTATTGGAGGTCGGTCAAGATCTGATTGTATATACAACATTAAAAATCAAAAGTTTATGGGGGTCGGTCAACCCCATACCCAATTACTAGGTTCGCCTGTGTGTGAGTACATATAGTAAATATTGTATTTTCACAAAAATAATAATAATAATAATAATAATAATAATAATAATGTTATTATAAACCATAAAATATGACAGATAAAATAATATTCAGTTGTACAGCAAACTGAAAATAAATTAAAATTGTCTTCCTAATGAGAAAATAAAAGTTTCGTTAACAATCAATTAAATTATGCTAACTAGTCAAAGGAAAAACAATTAAATAAATGTATGTTTCTATATAGAAAAAAATAAAAACAATAATTTTTAAACCTAAAAGAAGTTAACATATCAACTCTTTTTTAAATAGGTCAACCGAGCCCGACTATTTATATAAAAAGGTCAACCGAAACACAACCCATTTTTAAGCAAGTTATATTTACCGCAAAAAAAAAAACATAATTATTTTGTGTCGTTTTCGAGTCTTATTTTGTTTCATGTTTGGAATTAGTGTCCCTAATTATGATTGTATGAAATAAAAACAATTAGACAAGTAAAAATAGAAGAATGAGACTGTGTTTTACACAATCTTTAACAAACAAATAAGTCGGATGTTTTATTTTATTTGCATTCTTGTACAGTATTGATTTACTTAAAATACCTGCTTTTTAAAATTAAGGATTTAAAGTTTTACGTTAATCAATCGTTTTTTCTCCTCTTGCTACAATCTACTCCATTTGACATTGACATGTGTTCATATTAAATATATATTGACAAATAATTTGTATATATTTATTGTGTTGACATCAAATGTTTTCATTCGTTCAGTTAAGAATGTGTTGGACCACTTGAGGTTGAATCGATTGGTTATTGTTAAATCATAATAAACTAGGTTTAATCCCACCCTCGCGTTGCGGCGGGCTATCACAGTACACTCCCGAGAACGGGTGTTATATATCATTTGCAAAAGTATAAGTTACATAGCAAAATCAAATATCTCATCACAAACTCTATACAATTTTTCATGAAAACATAAAATTATACATAATCCTGACAAATATGTTACAAAAATATTAGACAAAATTGCTTACAAAATATTTCTCACCGACAACCAATCGTTTGAATTATATATATATATATATATATATTAAAATGCAACTTTAAAAAGTTTTAGTGTCCAAAATCGAAAAAACAAAACTTTATATTATATAAAAGTTTTAGTGGCCAAGATCGAAAAAACAAAACTTTAAAAGTTTTAGTGGCCAAAATCAAAAAAACAAAACTTTATATTATATAAAAGTTTTAGTGACCAAAATCAAAAAAGCAAAACTTTACTATTAAGTTTTAGTGGCCAAAATCGAAAAAACAAAACTTTATATTATATAAAAGTTTTAGTGGCCAAAATATAAAAAACAAAACTTTAAAAAGTTTTAGTGGCCAAAACCGAAAAAACAAAACTTTATATTATATAAAAGTTTTAGTGGCAAAAATCGAAAAACCAAAACTTTAAAAGTTTTAGTGGCCAAAATCGAAAAAACAAAACTTTATATTATATAAAAGTTTTAGTGACCAAAATCGAAAAAACAAAACTGTACTAATATAAAAATTTTAGTGACCAAAATCGAAAAAATAAAAATTTAAAAGTTTTAGTGGCCAAAATAAAAAAACAAAACTTTATATTATATAAAAGTTTTAGTGACCAAAATCGAAAAAACAAAACTTTACTATTAAGTTTTAGTGGCCAAAATCGAAAAAATAAAACTTTATATTATATAAAAGTTTTAGTGGCCAAAATCGAAAAAACAAAACTTTAACAACGGGTATTACATGTCATTTGCAGAAACATAAGTTACATAGCAAAATCAAATCTATTATCACGAACTCTATACAAATTTCTTATAAAAACATAAAATCATACAAAATTCATACAAATATGTTACGAAAATAATTAAAAAAAACTGGCAATATCCTTCTCATCTGCAACCAATTGGTTGAATTAAAAAAACCCCAAATCCCTAAGCACACATCGATTTTCTATGAAAACAAACAAATAACAACTACTTTTTTCGAACACCACCAAAACCGTAGAAATGACCACATTTTTTCACTAATCATAGAGAAAAAACCCCTAAACCCTATTTGGGTCGTCGATTTCAAATCTTGAAAATAAATACGTGGTTCACATTAACCCACATTAAAGCTGATTTGTTTATTCAAAACCAATTTTTTTATTCATATTCAATGCGCACCACATTTTTCTTTTCAAAAGTCCAAATCAATGGTACAGATAAAGTTTAGGTGACCCATTTTACTATTCCTCTTATCTCTTTTAATAATATACCAGTATATATAATATAATATGTGGGAGTGGGTGTATATATATAATATGTGGGAGTATGTGTAAGAGAAAAAAAAAACCGTGGGGCCCACTGTTACTATTCCCCCCCATGTCATATAATACGCGCGTTGCGGCGGGTCATCACAGTACACTCCTGACAACGGGTATTATATGTCATTTGCAGAAACATAAGTTACATAGCAAAATCAAATCTATTATCACGAACTCTATACAAATTTCTTATAAAAACATAAAATCATACAAAATCCATACAAATATGTTACGAAAATAATTAAAAAAAACTGGCAATATCCTTCTCATCTGCAACCAATTGGTTGAATTAAAAAAACCTCAAATCCCTAAGCACACATCGATTTTCTATGAAAACAAACAAATAACAACTACTTTTTTCGAACACCACCAAAACAGTAGAAATGACCACATTTTCTCACTAATCATAGAGAGAAAACCCCTAAACCCTATTTGGGTCGTCGATTTCGAATCTTGAAAATAAATACGTGGTTCACATTAACCCACATTAAAGCTGATTTGTTTATTCAAAACCAATTTTTTATTCATATTCAATGCGCACCACATTTTTATTTTCAAAATTCCAAATCAATGGTACAGATAAAGTCTAGGTGACCCATTTTACTATTCTCCTTATCTCTTTTAATAATATATCAGTATATATAATATAATATGTGGGAGTGTGGTGTATATATAATATGTGGGAGTGTGTGTAAGAGAAAAAAAAAAAGGTGGGGCCCACATTACTATTCCCCCCCACCTCATTTAATATAATAATTATATATATATATATATATATATATATATATATATATATATATATATAATTGGAAAATTGAGTAATGGTTGAATCACTTGAATAATGAGTCGACAACATTAAAATTCGAGAGTCAACTTAACAAACTCCATTTACGCATGATGTAAATAGGCATTGGCCTAGTGGATGAGATGAGATGGGCAGAAGATAAAGACTATTAGGTATTGCTAATATAAATTTTAGTGAAATTAGCAGAATCATCGACTATCATATCCTCATGCCACCATCTTAGACGATATCATCGTCCTGGAGTTCTACGACCAAAAACCCAGACTCTTCAATCAAATCAAAGAATGTAACAGATAAAGAGACAAATAAGAGAATCATTTAAACCCAAAAATAAATCTTATAAGTTAAGTAATGTCATCGAAGTATTTTTTAGGGCGTCATCGGAAGACCAAACAACCTAATTAGAAGAAGATTTAAGAGCTAGAAAACTTTTTGTTTTGATTTTTAGCCAATAAATTGAAGCAAAATAGCTATTAAATAATGTCTTTAGTTTACTAGAGACATCGACATATTATTTTAGCTCGGTGGAAAAAAAAAATCATTTTCCTTAGGACCCTCTCAAATAGAATAGAAATAGAGAACGAAGTAACTAGAAAGATTGTTAGAATCGTCTTCTTCATGAGGGATCATCTAGAAAGCGAGTCGTTTTGAATTGAATATATTCAAACAAAAAGCTGACATAGATGTTATGGGGATCCTTTGGCTGGGGTAGCACATCGAAGGTGGAGGCCACAAATAAACAACAGTATACCTCATCAGATTCGAGCCAAAGGACCACATCGGGTCTCATTGGAATCGAACCATAAAGTTAAGGTAATCTCATCAGAAAATCCAAGAGAATGAAACGATGAAATAAGTGGAAGATCTGATAATATTAAAACCCTGACATTGGGTACCACATCAAGGGTCAAATACAAAAATAAATAAATAATACACCTCAACAAAATACACACAAGAGGATATCACACCGAAAAGATCTCACTATAGTGAGATAGAACCAATAGATGACACCGAAAGATCTCACCGAAATCAGACCAAAGAAGTTAGATGCAATGTTTTCATAACCGTATCAGACGTCGAATCGGTCTCCTTACTGGTCAGAGGTCAAACCGGATTTAAAAACCAGATATTTTATATACATTTTATAAATATATATATATATATATATATAATCAAAAAATATATATAAAAAAATAAAAAAATATTTAATAAACGGTTCAACCACCGGTCCGACCGGCCGGTTCACCGAAAAACGGTCCAGTACCCCTAACCGGACCGGTCCGACCACCGGTTTCCGGTTCGACCGGCCGGTCCGTTTTCAAAACATTGGTTAAATAATAGAGAAATAGAGAGAAACCACACATGTATCAAACAAAAGAAAACCATATACATAAGTAATAAAAAAAACAAAAGATTGTACTATAACATTTGCAAAAATGTATACTTTACTATATATATTAAGTTCAATAGTGTAACAAGAAACTAGATTAGTAATGCTTACATGAGATAATACTTTTAAACCATTTGGAAAATATAGTTTCCTTTTTAAAAAATACTTCTATTTAATTATATAAGCCATCATAAATTGTTTTGTCTGAAAAAGCCAAGGGAGCTTGGTTATTATATAAAAACATGACACATTTGACATGACAACATGTGCTATGTCATTTAACAAAGAATAAAAACAAACACACATGATATAGACACATCTACATCAACATTATTGTCCATATATTCATTTATTATATATGCTTTTTTTACTCATATACAACCCTTTTATCCAACCTTTTTGTAAGCTATAATCTATACAATCCATGAAATAAACTATCTAATGTTATATTTAATTAGAGAGCATGTTTGAATAATATATATATATATATATATATATATATATATATATGGAGATTATCAAATGTTAACCAACTTTTATTGCGGTAACCCGTATAACTCCGTCAAAATCAGTCCAAATCTTTGTTTTCTTTTTTAAATATCATTATTACACATAAACAATACTTTCTTCTTTTATGTGTATGTGTAAATTTATCACCGTTTAAGATTTAAAATCATTGTAAGTTTTGGTTATATTAACAAGTTTTGGTTACATTAAGTAATGTAACCAAAACTTACACTGCTTTTAAATCTTAAATCGGTGACAAATTTACACATACATATAAAAAAATAAAGTATTGTTTATGTGTAAAATGATATTTAAAAAAAGAAAACAAAGATTTGGATTGATCTTGACGGAGTTATACGGGTTACCGTAATAAGAGTGGGTTAACAAAGGAACCATCCCATATCTTACTTAACTAATAAAAAAGGTTTTCTAGGGACACTTGGCGTGTTCCTAGAGCACATTGATTTTGTTTTCCCGCCTCTCTCTCCTATTAAATATATCTTATATTAAATATTAAAAATACTTTTAACACAATTTTTAATTAAAAATAAGACTTTTTTAATACATAAAAAATATTTTAATATTAAAAAACACACTTTTGTAAAATACCAAATTATTTTAAAATTTAGAATTTTTAATAATAGTTTTACAAAACGAAATATTTAAAGAAATGAACTTAAAAAAATTAGTGTTCAAAAAAATAATATAATTATTTTATTATTTCATCTATGAAATTATATTTAATCATATTTTACATTAAAAAAACATCTTATATAGTTTAAATTTTTATTAGTAACTGTTAATTAACAATATTTTTTTATTTATTTCGTGTAATACACGGGGTAATAACCTAGTATATATATATATTAAAGAAGTTAAATATTAATATCAACAACTAATTTAAAAAAGACTGGTTAAACGCTATTTAAATATTATTCAAACGCATTTAAGTTGTTTTTATTAAAATGAATTAATTATTATAGTGTTAAATTTATTTTTTTTAGAACGACATTTGGTGCAACGGCAGTACCATTGCCTCAAAATGCAGTGACCAAGTAACGAAACCGCAGTCTTACACCCATGATGCAATTGCAACGCTGTATTTTTCAGTGACGTTAGAGAGGCTCCCATACTGCGACTGTAGCGGAGGCTCCACCCAACCCTACTGACAGGCCAAGTTGGTTGGATTCGAAGACTCGTCAACCAACCGTTCCAAAAAAAACGGGCAGAAACATTTTACTTTGTCACGTAAAACTCTCTTGGCTCCGACACGAAGCCGGGTGATAGCCCGGGTCGCGCTTCATTGCCATATCTCACAATTTTTGACTCCAATAAGAATTGAACCCACAACCCTCAATAAAAAGTGTGGGTCTTTTACCACTGCATCAAATCGTGCACCAAATTAGTGTTAAATTTAATATCCTACATGTTTATAGCTTAACAAGACACAAAAAAAAAAAAAAAAAGTAAATGCATTTTTTTTTCTCAAAAAAATTCATCCTACCCATAAACATTCCTAAAATATAAATGCAGTGGGGTATCCATCCTCCAATCTAAATATTATACAATCCAATCAAATTTTTTATAGTATTTGAGCTCAGTTTAGCACAAAAGAGCCCCCTCAACCCAATTTGTTTCATTAAACTAACGGTTGTTTGGTTGTTTGGTAGGTCATGAATGAGCCTGAATGAAGTTATGTCTAAACCGGTTACATTTAAACTTTTTGTTTCAAACATATGAATAAAAAGAAATATCTGAATAAACATATGAATGGATCAGATCTTAGTATATGTCTAAATGGGAAAAAAGAAAGGGTTGGCTTGTCTCAACCTCTTTGATGACCTCCTCTTCTATTCGACGAAGACCTCTCCTCTATGACGACATCTCTCCTCCGCATAGTCATTCAGATATTCAATCAAACAGTCTTAACTCTTAACTGGTTCAATATTTACTAGTTCACATCCTCTTAACCATTTAGACATATAACTGATTAAACACTTAATGGTTCAAAGGTTACTAAACGTCTCCTAAATATCAAATACACACAACATACGGCTTCACATCCTACTTCACCAACCTGATTTGGAACCAACACATCGAACCCTATCAACCTCTTGGTAGCGACCCCATCTAAGTCGCTAGAACTCACTCCAAAACATCCTTCGATTCTGTAAACACCCCGGCTACGCCAAGTAATCCTTAAATATAATCCAAAGAAAGATTAAAAATAATTTATTTAATTTTAAATTATTAGATTTTTATTTTAAATTTCACCATCCTCTTTTAAAAATTAATTATTAAATGATTTTTATTTTGTTTTTGTTGTTATTCATCATGTGATGGAAACTTGCATATATACCATTTGATAGGACAATAATTGGTTCGATCTTCTACTAGACAACAAAAGATCATAAGTAGGCTTGGTTATTAAATCAAGTTCATGTGATAGGATAACATGGCTATTGTCGACATTCAGTGGACCATAGTTTATATATGACATTTTTAAAAACATACTTACATGCTATATACAGACCAGTATTTAAAGTATTATAAAGTTATAAAGTATAAATGGTGTATTATTTTATATATTAGTAAATTTAATAAGATAAATATAAATTTTATCATCTGCCGAAACTGTGGGATGTAAAAATACATCGGTATGGGAGTGTTCCGGCTTAGAGTGAAGCAGCCGTACGAGCGGTAGTGGACGAAGCGGAAGCGAGAATGTCGGTTTGAGTAACGCAAATATTGGTGTGAATCCAATGGCCCGATATATATATATATATATATGATTGTTACCAAATAATAACCCACCTTTATGGCAATAACCCAGATAACTTTGCCAAGATGATGCCAAATCTTGGATTTTTTTTAACATCATTATAACACATTTAGAACGCTATGTTCTTTTATGAGTTTGCGAAAATTCATCACCGTTTGAGAGTTTACATCGTTGTAATTTTTGGGCCTAAAACAGTTACAATGCTGTAAATCAAAAATTTACAATGATGATATTTCTTAAGGGGTGATGAATTTACACAAACTCATAAAAGAACATAGTGTTCTAAATGTGTTACAATGATGTTCAAAAAAAATCCAAGATTTAGCTTCATCTTGACGTGTTATTTCGGGTTATTGCTTTAAGAGTGGTTATTATTAATTTGAACACTTCCCTATATATATATATATATATATATATATATATTTATTGGTAGCTTTTAAGAATATATATATTTGTAGCTTTTAAGAATTTAAGTGAGATATAGTGATTATAAAAGAAAACCCTTCAAAACAAATGAATCACTTCTTGACTTTTTTGGTGCATTTGGCCTTTTATGTTAGTAGTTAAAGTCACTTTTAGTTAACTACCAAGTTAAAAAAATTGTTTTTGTTATGGTTATGACTCAAGAAAGAACCATGCAAACCTTTAAAACATCCAACTAAAGTTTGTGTTTTCCGCTGCAACGCGCGGGTACTAGACTTGTGTGTGTGTGTAGGAAAGATGATCAAATGTTAACCCATGTTTATTGCGTTAATCGAATAACTACATCTTATTATTTTGGGGTTCACACTAAAGTAAATTTAAAGGTGTAGGTTTTTTTTTAATTAATGTAGGGACAGTTACATTAATAAAAAATTAAGAAAGGACCTACACCTTTAGATTTACTTTAATGTGGGCCCCAAAGTAATAAGATGTAGTTATTCGGTTATCGTAATAAGGAAGGGTTAACATTCGAACCATCCCCTATATATATGTATGTGTGTGTGTGTATATACACAAGGATTGAATCCTATAAAAATCCAATTTTAGAGAGAAAACCTTTAACAATTTGTTTTTTCTTTTTAAATGATGTTTAGTCCACCACCATTACACAAGTTCAAGTATTTCAAGATCCCAATTTTAACACTCTTAGTCAAATTTGAACCCAAGACCATCCCAAAAGAAAACCCGACCAAAAAACCAAAGAGGATGGCATTTAACGGTAAACCTATTGACATGAACCATTTTACAAGCAAAAGAGCAAATTGACTTTGGATCTGTTGGTTACATATGTCTAACAAGTATAAATTGCAATTTTGTTAAAATAATAAAAATGTACTATAGCATCCTAAATGGTTGCAAGATCTATGAAAGAGATGATAACACATAAAAAAATATTGTAAAACTAGAGTGGTATATGCTAGATACGAAAGCGAATACAACACACTAACATGCATTGATAAGCATAGCTTTAATCAGATAATAGAGTTTGGTTTTGGAGCCTATGTTTGAATTAAAAGAATTCTACATCATTTGGACCGAAAAAAACCGAAAATTTGTCAAATACTTTGTGAACAATTCAAGGGGAAGTTCGTTTATATTAATTTCAAACGGGAGCACCATATATGTCTGTATATAAAATATACTAGGTTAGTACCCCGTGTATTACATAAGTTGAATAAAAAAATATAATAAATAGTCATTACTGAAAAAAATTTAGATAATATAAAACGATTTTTTAATATAAAATATGATTAAAATTTGATATAATCTAGTAATTTAATTAATAAAATAATATTATTATTTATTTAAATACTAATTTCTTCAAAGTTTTGTTTGTTTAAACATTTTATTTTTAAAAAATTGTTTTATAAATTTTATATTTTATAATAACTTGGTTTTTGTAAAAAGTGTTTTCTAATATTAATATATTTTTAATGTATTAAAATATCTTTTTAATTTAAAAATATATACAAAATATATGTAATAGTTAATATTATTATTTAATATTCGATGCATTTAATATGAGAGAGAAGCGAGAAATAAAAGATGAGATGCTCTAAGAACATGATATGGGTCCTTAGAAACCTTTATTTATTAGTATAAGTAGATTTCAGTTATTCAACTCAGGGAAGACTTCGAAGAAATGTAACAAACTTTTCATTTTGTTTCAATCAAGTCACTCAAACTTTTTTTTGTCCTAATTATGTCATTCAAGTTATTTTTGTGTTTGAATTCTACGTTTTTAACCTAAATTGTAGGTAATACATGTTAATATAAGTTTGAGTGAATAATTTTTTTTAAAAAAATGACTGACTTGAATAAGTAATTATTAATTATTAATTTTTTGTTCTTTGTCAGATATTAGTTAAAATTAATAATTATTAATTCAAATCAGTCATTTTTTTTTAAAAAAAAGTATTCACTCAAACTTATATCTACATGTATTACCTACTATTCAAGTCAAAACATAGAATTCAAATACAAAAGTAACTTGAATGACTTAATTAAGACAAAAAAAATTTTGAGTGACTTGATTTGAACAAAATGAAAAATTGGTTACATTTCTATAAAATTATTCAACTCAATTATTAAACATATACTATTACTTGCTCAATATTAAATATGGATTATTGTATATTCAATTCAAGATATTACATATTTTTATATATCTAATAATTAAAAAAAAAAAAAAGAGAAAAAGAGCTAATCACAGGGATAAGCATGCAGGTGATTGAGTACCTTTCGTGCTACCAACACCTTTTATCAGGTATCACGGTTTTGCTGGCCACCTATCAAGAGTTAGTGGTTCCCAATTTGACAACTCCTTCCTATCAAATGTACAAATCAAAGATTACATTTATAGTCATGGGCATGAATGCTAAAATTTATTAATTTATTAATTAATTTATTTAATAATAATAATAATAATAAAAATAATAATAATAATGTTTATATATATATATTTTTTTGAAAAATAATACATACTCTGGGAGTGTACATGACGGGTTGGAATGTGATACATAAGTTGGTTACACACCCTGCTACTTTGATTAACTTTAGTGATACGAGAACATTATTTGAATCTTATAGTTCTATAACTTATTATTTATAACTTATAAGCACTGTTGTAAAAGTCGGTCTCCAAGGCCGAGTACTCTCCGAGTACTCGCTCCAAGGAGTTGTTCCGAGGCCGAGTACTTCCTGTATATTACCCGAGTACTCCCGCCTACGGCCGAGTACTCTCCGATTACTCGCTCCAAGGACATGTTCCGACCTAGGAACGCCTACCGACTTTTGCAACCATGCTTATAAGGAATTGCAAAAGCTAGATAAACAATTGTTGTATGTAATTTAAAGTAACAAAATGTTTATATATATTAGTTTAATAGTTTAGTACAATTTTATGTTTCAAAATTATATGAGAATGTTTGGTACTTTTGTTCATATTTGGACCATTATTTGGATACCCTACTCGCATAGCCTATGTGAGTCACATTGATATCAAATATATTATAGCTAAGTAGTATTTTGTTGTTGATATAGTGCTCAGGAACCGAATAGACCAGCGTTAGAATCTCATAAGGGTATTTAAAACATTGAGTTTCTTTCAAAACTGGTGACTTGGTGATAGATTTGATCGGATGGTAGTGTTTATAGTACAATGATGCTCTAGTAATTCGTTAGTGATCCAAAATTTAGCCGGTCAAAAAAAATCCTTCTAACAACACCCTTTGAAAGTTTGAAAGGTTGGCATAGCTCATTGATTTCGGTATTTCACATTTATATATTTTTATTAATTTAAAAATAAAAAATGATAAGTAAGAATAACATGCATGTAATATTGTTGATTTGACAAGGCATTATGTATTTATGTGTAGATGGTAGAGCTGATGAAGCACGCAAACAAGAAGGCTTAATTTCAATTTTTCATATATTATATTGAGTTAATTACACGGATGGTCTATGTGATTTATCCAGATTGCACGGATGATCTCTAACTATCAAAAATTACAACGGTGGCCGAATACTTTGCAAAAATGTAACACGAATGGTCCATGAAGTGGATGTCTGTTAACTTTTTTTGTTAAATGGATGTAAATGGTCTAAAATACCCCTCATTATAAACCCTTTCTCTCTCTCTCTCTCTCTCTGTTAATCCCCCCCTCTCTCTCTAGAAATGAAGCCGGCAGCTTCTCCTTGCCGACCGACCACCCGGCAGCTCCTCGCCGACTCTGTCACACCCCCAAATTCCCACTCGTGGTGTCAGTCCACATGGGTGTGACGTGGCCAGGATCACAGCTCATGGTCATATAGAACGACTCTATATGAGTTACACAATCACACAGGTTTGTAAAATAAAACCAGTCACATTAATACGCAGCGGAAAATAGTTGTAATGTTTACACAACAGAAATATAAATTGTTGCAGCGGAAAGTAAATTGTTTAAGACACAACATTGATCAATGGTTTACAATAAATCAAATGCACACGAAAGCCTAGAACCAGAGTCTAAATGCATGAGACTCTCCTGTAATCCTCCTGAATGTCCTAGCGTGTGCTCCATTTAGTTACCTGAGAATACATGCGAAAAGTGTCAACTAAAAAGTTGGTGAGTTCAGAGGTTTAGACAGACTGAAAAGTAAACAGATATATACTAGGCATGTTAAGTTTAGTTGTGGATCTACGATCCGTGGAGTGTGTCAGTTCATGTTACCGAAACTCGACTGTTCCTGTTTGCCTCCGCGGGTCATCGTTGAACCCGACGTCAACATCGAAATTACACTCGTTATGACCTCCGGTCAACATTGGTGCCGAGTGGGGTTAGTCAAACCCAGTAGTACTACGTAATTACGACTCGTTTGTTATACAACTAACAGTAAGGATAAGTGAGGACTTTAAGCGATAATAGTTACACTCGAAAATGATTTTCACAACATACCAGTCATATATCTAAAATAGTTGCAATGTAATTCTCACCCCATAAGTTTAGCAAAAACAGTTAAAGGGTAAAAGTGGGGCCGTAAACTCACCTGAGTTTAGTAGAGTGATGTGCGTTCGTACAAGAACGGAGTAGCTCGCCGGCTAGTAGTTACCTATATCACATAGGTACTATGAGTTCGTGTTTTCATACATGTGGGTCTCGTAGGACCGTGTTCGTATTTAACAACTCTAAGTTGTTAAATGGGTCGTGTTGACCTAACGACCCGTTGGTGACGGTTCTTGGATCATTTGATCGTCTGATGTGCGGTTTAGTGTCGTGTGATGTGTACGGATACCAAAGTCACTTTCGTGAGGAAACTTACTATTTATAGTAAGTTTCTATTTCAAGAAAGTTTCCACATTAGGCAAGTTATGCGAGAAGTCATGTTCCGATTATTCTATCATGCATATTTATCCTAAATGAGCATGTTATCACATAACACATAGTTACACATAGCCGATTAAGCATGTTTTGCGCGTAAAAGTTTCTATAATTAGAAAGTCACTAAAATAAGCATATTTCATCAAGTTTAACAACCAACATCAACTAAATATCATTATCCTAGTTCTAAGTAGTCATTTACTCATAATCGTTACGACTAGTATGTGACAGATCATCGTTTTTGCAAAATAAAGTTACTATATTTAGTAACTTATGAAAAATACACAAAATTCATTCTTTTAACAACATCAATCCTTCAATATCATCATCTTGACATCAAACAAGCATGCTAGACACTTAACATTATCAAACTCATCATCCATTAGCCAACTCATGATAAAAAGTTACTATTTATAGTAATATTCATAAAAACCATACATTTGATGCCTCTAACTATCCCAATACATCAATAACCATCATTTTAACTTCTAAACATCATTTTCAAACATAACTCATATATCTAAACATACAAATGTGGCCATTTCATCAAAAATACATACTTTGTAACATTAAAGTTACTATATTTAGCAATAATCCCCAAATGACCATATCTTGACATAACCAATCATTCTAAATTATGTAGAACATCATCAATAACACTTATAACAACATTTCAATACTAAGAATCACATAAAACATCATGGATCATACATGCATGTGGTCTATAGTTCCCATTTCATAGCAAAATTGACAAATACTCATCTAATCTCATCAAAATCATCATAGATCATTACTAAATCATCAAATCAGTAGCTATAACATCATAAATCAGATTCATAAGACCCAAAATTCGTGATTAAAGTGGTGCTAGTGATGCATGTGGGTATTTCCCCTTGCATGTGTGTGTAGATGTGTTAAAAGTGCAAAAATGATGCAAGAACTACCTTCTTGAGCTAACACCAACTAGATTGGCGACCTCACAACAACTAGGGGCCTGGAAATCGTCTGGAATCGTCTGGAATCGTCCAAGGAAACTGGTACAAGAAGTGGAATGAGCTAGATGGCCTTCCAAGGTCTCCTTGCACTTCAAATCTTCAATAAATCATCAAGAAATCTTCAAGATGGCTTCTTTGCAGCTCCAATGGTGTTATCAGTGTGGTAATGGTCGATAGGGGGAGCTTTCAGTTGATAGAAATCAAGTGTGTAACCCCTAAAATTCTCCCACGTGTGACACGTGTTTAAAACACCCTTAGAGTTTGGTCCCAGATTTTTCAAAACTTAAACAACAATTTTAAACACCCAACTTAACCTAACCCGCCATCAAAACCGGTTACAAACATATTAATTATAATCACACTTTACATTATTTATAACCGTTCACAAAAAGTTGGGTTTTTAACTAAAAACGTGTTCAATCCGAGCCTTCTCAAGATATCCGATCACAGTCGCCTTCACCCTTTACGTTCTCCTGAAAAACACCACATTTAAATAACCGTTAGTTCGTTAGAACTAAGTGAGTTCACCCCGCTATATCCCCAAGTGTATTCCATAACACCATATGGAATACAATAATAATATTCCAAACACCATTTGGAAACATTATTCAACCCGAACACAAAACGATTTACTAACGGGTCGTTTTCACCCAAAACCCCTTAAATCTCCAATTCTTGCCCAAACGAATTATATTTATCCTTTGAAACCCCATCAAAGTTGAAATAAGTCAATTTATGACATTTTCAAAGATACAGACGCAACATGGGCATGTTCCGGGGCAACATGGCCATGTCAGAAGGTTTTGAGATTCAGATGTGCAGATATGACATGGGCGTGTTCCAGGGAACATGACCATGTCAAAACTGCTTCCACATCAATGTATTTTCTTTGTTCTTCCCCCTCATCCCTTTTCACCAAGGATTTCAAATTGTACAACCACCACAATATATTCAACACATTAAATTCATATTAATAGCACTTTAAAACACCAATAAAGTGTTAGAACATGAAACCACCCACTAAAAGTCAAAATTCAAACAATTCCCTTAAGACCTCCTTTTACCCCAAGGATTCTCAAGGTAGGTAACCACAACACTTGTGATTTACCTAAACTCTATAAATTCACCATAGGAATATCACACCACTTGTGATTCAACTCATTCCACATTCACACCTCTTGTGAATAGTTTGACCAATTTTGGTCAAATTCTACCCAATCCTTTGAGACCTCCTTTTTCACCAAGGATTCCCAAAGTAGGTAATCACACCACTAGTGATTTACCTAAACTCCATAAACTCATCATAGGAAGATCACACCACTTGTGATTCAACCTATTCCCAATTCACACCTCTTGTGAATTGTTTGACCAATTTTGGTCAAACTTCGAATAAGAAGTTCACACCTCTTGTGAATCATTCTTATTCTTTCACAACACATATATGCATATCAAATCACAATAACCAAGCAATTTAAACACCTATTGAATGTTATTGTCAACACCAATTTAATCACCAAACACCCAAATTCACATATACACCAATTATACACCCATTTGATCAACAAACACCAAATTCAATTATACACCCATTTAATCACCAAAGACACACAAGTTGATGCCACTAACGGGTCAACCACCCAATTTGACTAATTTCAACAATAGGTCAACCACCAAGTTTGACTAATTTCAACAATTTAGTCAATCACCCAAGTTTGACTAATTCCAACAATTTAGTCAATCACACAGTTTGACTAATTTCAACAATTGTTATCAAACACTAAATGAAACCATATTATGTTATGTAATTATAACATAACATTCACAACAAGACTCACCACAAATAGTCAAATTTAAGTCAAACACTCCTATTGCCACTATATGTAGTCTTAGGTATATAACTACCTTAGCAATCATAATCCTCACGCATACATTGTAAATTTACACACCAATTCATCCCAACAATGCATATTACACATACATTGTCAAGTTGAACACCAATTCATCCCAACAATGCATATTTCACATACATTGTCAAGTTAAACACCAATTCATCCCAACAATGCATATTCTACATACGTTGCCAAGTTAAACACCAATTCATCCCATCAATACATATTCCACATACATTGTCAAATTAAACACCAATTTATCCCATCAATGCATATTCCACATACATTGTCAAGTTAAACACCAATTTATCCCATCAATGCATATTCCACATACATTGTCAAGTTAAACACCAATTCATCCTATCAATGCATATTCCACATACATTGTCAAATTAAACACCAATTTATCCCATCAATGCATATTCCACATACATTGTCAAGTTAAACACCAATTTATCCCATCAATGCATATTCCACATACATTGTCAAGTTAAACACCAATTCATCCTATCAATGCATATTCCACATACATTGTCAAATTAAACACCAATTTATTCCATCAATGCATATTCTACATACATTGTCAAGTTAAACACCAATTCATCCTACCAATGTATATTCCACATACACAATAACAAACTACCATGTTTTAACACCAACAACAAAACTTCATAATCTATCAAAGCAATGTAGTTTCCACCTACAATGACTTTTATAGTTTTAACACATAACATTCACCAAATACTACAAGACATAAATCAAGTAGTCAACATTCAACACCAACACAAATATGACTTATGGTTGCATATTTAGTGAGTAGGTTATTCACCTTAGCCCGTAGGAACACCATTAAAATCATCTTTTCTTTCCCAAGCATTTGACTTGTTCCTTGACTTTCACCACCACTACCTAGTTGTATTACACACATACAACTATATTCAATACAAGTAACTCATATTTATTTTTTTCAACCTACTTGACCCGGTATCACCATTTCATCTAATTTACACCCAAATGATCCATTATCACCCAATTCACCATTTATGATTATATATATATATATATATATATATATGTATATATGCTTATTTCATACCACCACAACTTAAAAACTCATTTTTAAGTTAAACTCCTTAATTGGCATTTCATCAAACATCTCATATGCATATATTTATTTCCTTATGATCATTGACCAATAACACTTCTATAAAACTCCATTTTGGTTTCTAAATGAACAAATCATCATTTTCACCAACAAACTACAAAAACCCCATAAAATCATCACACCCAACAATTTAACACCAAATTTAACCACCTAGTTCATATACCTCATGAACCTTACAAAACCCCCCTTTATCATCTTACAACAAAATGAAAGAAAACAATCAAAAAGTTGTTCTTAGATGATTATCACTAAGAATAACAACATTTAAGACCCTCCAAACACCCAAATTTCGTATTTCACCATACCCCACTCATACCCCATGTGAGACCCACGAAATTTACACCAAAAACACCCAAAAGTTCATACCTTGTTGTAGTATGATGCTAGGAGAACTCAAATTCTTGATTGTATGAGCAATCCAAGCCTTCATTGATCACCAATTTAGTGATTCTTCACATTTTAGGGTTTTCCCCTTTTCTTTCTTCTCGTGGACGACACACACACATACAAAGGAGATGAAATGAGAATTTTGACAAGAGTCAAAGTTTTATTCCTTCCATTTTCATCTTTGGCCAAATAACGCTTTTGGTCCCTCAACCTTTTTAACATTTAACTACCTAACCAACCTAATCAAGTTAGTTATTAGTTAACTCTAACACCCCAATTGTTAATAAAACACCCACCGAAATAAAATATAAATAATTTTCCGCCAATTATATTATATTTTAATATTTCCCAAAATGGGCTGTTACAAAGTGGGATAGCCAGAAATGATTAATCTTGGAGTTATAAAGATTTTTGCGTGTAGGGGTCGTCGCGTACTGCGACGTCTGTCCAAAAGCATCATCACGTAGCGCGATGATTAAAATAATCATTCGGTTCCCGAAACACGCCGCGTATCGCGATGGGGGAAAATGATCGGTTGTCGCGTACCGCGATGGGATTCGGAGAATTCAAATTCTCCCGCCTAGGCTTCGCGTACCGCGAAGGCCCATTTGGGTGCCCATCGCATACCGCGATGGGTCTCGGTTGAGCCCAATAAGCCCAATTTCGTAGTTTTGAACCGATTTTCGCGTTTCTATCGGTTACGATCATCGTTTCTCGACTCGTAAGCATTGTTCTACTTATTTTAGGTTCTCTAGAACCTAAGTGTAGTGAAAGTGTACTATGGTTTGATCCGTTCACCAACGTTCGTCATTCAAGACACGTGCGAGTGTTGTGCGATAATACCTCGAATTATCAGTGCGTTTGAACTGTTGTGCCACGTGTCATACTAAACATTCATAATTCTAGTGCCACGTTTGCAATAATAATACATATTATTATTTAAAATAAAGAAATACTGACCTGGAATTTGCGAGGTGTCACAGACTCACCACTTGTCGGCTGCCACCACCAGGACCGAGCTCCTCCTCGCCGACCCACCACCTGTCGCCTCCTTCTGTTCGTCACCGTTGCTGCCTCCATGCCGGCTGTCACTGGCACCACCGGCACCGAGCTCCTCCTCGCCGACCCACCACCTGTCGGCTCCTCCTCTTCGTCACCATTGCTGCATCCTTGCCGGCTGTCACCGGCACCGAGCTCCTCCTCGTCGACCCACCACCTATTAGCTGCCACCACCAGCAATGAGCTCCTCTTCGCCGATCCACCACGCGGTGACGACGGTGTAATAGGTGGTTACGCTGGAGGATTCGACCGCCTATGAAAACCCTAGGGTTATGCAGGATGTGGTAAGGGGTGTTACGGTGAGGGGTATTACGGCAGTGGTGGTGGTGGTGGTGGTAAGGGGTATTATGGTAGTGGTTGTGGTACAGTGGCGGTATTACGATGGTGGTGGTGGTAAGGGTATTACGGTGGTGGTGGTGGTGGTAACTGGTAAGGGTATTACGATGGTGGTATTACACTTAGAGTTAAGTTAGATAAGGGATATTTTAGTCATTTTTGAAAATTTAACAGAAAAAGTTAACATACATCCACTACAGGGACCATCTGTGTTACGTTTTTGCAAAGTATTCGGCCACCGTTGTAATTTCTGATAGTTAGGGACCATCCGTACAATCTAGGTAAACAACAGGGGTCATCCGTACAATCTAGGTAAACAACAGGGGCCATCCGTGTAATTAACTCTATTATATTTGTTTATAAATTTGCTAATTTTTTAACGGATATAATGATAGATTATGACTATTTTATTTTATTAATATGCTATAAAACTCATAAATTACACGATTCGAATGAAATCAATATTAAACAGTCAAAGGTTGAAATAAAAAAATATTAATTATCGTCATGTAAACATATAATATAAAGTGGTGAAATAAAAGAAGAAAAAATATATTCACCTTACTCAATTATGACACCATGACACTATAGCTAAAATCAAAATTGTTCAAGTGAGTCGTATTTTTATTGCCGTAGTGAATTCATATGCATAAACTTTTACAAATTAACATATTCAAAATTTATATTTCTATTAGTTATTATCAATATATTTATTATGCATATATTAAAAAAAAGGAAAGAAATTGAATTGTATGCTAGTCGGATCCAAGTGTTTAAACTAACTAAAATTTTAGATGTTTTGTACGTTACACGGTCTATCCATCATTGTCATTTTTATATCAAATAATAAATACCATATACAAGTATCATAAGAATAATATGTTGGGACCTTTGGTCCAATCCTTTTATATAAATAAAACGGTATCTTATAGATTCATGGCTTTAAGCTAGATCATTAATTCGTATCATGTAAAAACATAATTTTAGAAAGAAAACACTTAAATCTTATACGAAGTGCTTACTTGAAATCTTGAAAATAAATATGTGGTTCGCATTAAAAGACAATTGTTTATTCAAACC
This sequence comes from Mikania micrantha, assembly GCA_009363875.1. Lineage (NCBI taxonomy): Eukaryota > Viridiplantae > Streptophyta > Magnoliopsida > Asterales > Asteraceae > Mikania > Mikania micrantha. The sequence continues at coordinate 16,405,353 of CM018683.1, forward strand.
TAATTTTTTTTATTCAGGCTTGATGTGTACCACATTATTATTTTCAAGATTTCAAATCAATGATACATATATAGTTTAGTTGTTTTTTCATTAAGATCGAGTTTTCATATGATACAAAAAAACACTCAGACCCTATCTGAATGTCCATTTGAAATCTTGAAAATAAATATGTTGTTTACACTAAACCACCTTTGTTTTCCTGACCCAACCGGGTAAAAGGAAGAATTCTCGAACATTTGAAATACCAAAAATAATTAAACTCAGTAAAATAAAAATTATAGCTCTTTAATTTATCAAAACTCATTAAAACATGGATAAAAACAATATTTTAGAACAATATAATTTGAATTCAAGCAAATGCTACTTTTTAAAAATTATAGGAAAGAAAACAAAATTTTGTCTAAAACTAATTACAAATCCTAGAATAATAAAATGGTTATAAATAATTTAAATATAAAAAGAAGGTGGTGTATTATTATCTATCTATACTAATAAATTAAAATAAAATGTGACACATGTCACTTTTTTAAACCATTTTTATAAAAATTTTTTCGTCTCTCTCTCATATTAAATGGACCCATACTCCTTTTTTTTAATATTAAATATACTTTTATACATTTTTAAATTAAAAAAGATTTTTAAAACATTAAAATATATATTAATTTTAAAAGAGTACATTTTTTTTAATCCAAATTATTATGAAATATAAAATATTCAAAAATTGTTTTCCAAAAATAAATATTCAAAAAAAATGATAAACTTAGTGTTTAAATAAATAATATTATTATTTTATTACTTATGTATTAAACTATATAAACTATTAATCATATTATTATTGACTATTTATTATTATTTTATTTAACGGTGTAATACACGGGGTATTGACCTAGTTGGTTAATAAAGGAAAATAAATAAAATAAAACCAATAACCGAAGGTAGTTTGAATCGAACCACGACTGATGCCTTTGGGTGCTAGCATGGGTTCTAGGCTTCTAGCGTGCCTCACAAGTGAGTCAGGTTTCAGAAACTGACTTACATTTTATTTCATTTTAGGAAAGATTATCAATTTGCCCCTTTAATCCATTTTCTTCTGCCAAATGTCCATTTGTGATTTGACCAAACAATCCCGAAAATGACCACTCTTTTTACAGGCCGCCACACATATAATCATGGGCTCGACCTGTAGTCTAACCTAGTAAAAACGTGACGTGTCCACCACGGGCGCAGACAGCCATAGAATAAGACAGTCGTCCATATATGGTCACGGGCGCCGGGTCCACACCGACATTCCTGTTACGGGCGCCGCGCCCATAAAAAAATTTTAATACTTTTATCCGAGCGTAAAGAACCGGGCGGCCGAACCTACTTTATGGCCCCGAACCAGGTTTACGGGCGTCTCATCTTTTTTTTGTGTTTTTTTCGGTGGAAAATAATCATGGGCGCCCGCCCGTAACCGAAATTGAACGTGGGCGTCCCGCTCGTAAACTACCCACTTTCAAAAAAGTTTTCCCGCCCAATTTGAAATACAGTCAATATTCTTTTTTCTTTTTACTGAATTTTTGTTTTAATACTAATTTTTTATTTTTATATAAAGTTATATTTTTAGTAAATCCTCCCCTGACATAATATAACTAAAGCAAATTTATCTAATAATACCAAGTTATTGAAGTGATATCCTTTCAAGTGGTTGCATAATTGTGTTTTCAACTTTACAAATTACACCTATAAATTCAGTGTAGAATTAGAGTGTCATTTATAACAAAAAAAAAACAAAAAACTCTAGCATAATATAACTTGTATATATATATCTTTACTATTATATAATGAATATTGGTGAGATAAAAATCAAGATCTTAAATTTAAGAAAAATACAAGTTCAAAAGCTTGTGGTACAACCAATTTCAGCTTCAATTCACAACCGTGTTACATTCATTCTTAATTTCAGATTGAAACTATGGTTTTTACTTTCTTTCTCCCAGAAAAAGCTATGCCATTAGACCGCCCACAGCGGTTGCCCCGCTGGGCTAGCGGGCTCGAACCCCGCCGCGGGAACACCGCCCCCTGCCACGCGGTGCCCGCCGAAACCAATCCCACGGCCCCCGCTCCTCGTTGGGTATTCTGCATTTTGATTGGTCCATTTGAAAATGGTGGGCCCCCTATTTTTGTAACCGTTACAAATTAAAAAAAAAATTATAATAAAATCAATCTTTATATAAATCACTCATTTCAACCATTTTACACACTCATTTTCATTCAAAACTCTCTTAATTTTTATACATTTTTTTATAAAAATGTCATCATCCTCTACGGTGTTCTCATCTTCTGATAGCGAGGGTACTGATCTTTTTATCGCGGTTTTGTCTACCATGGCTCAAGAAAACGCTTCTCAGATTCCTCGGCCTATAATTAGAAGAATTCAGATTAATCGAGACAGGGAAGCGGGGCATGATCTGTTGATGCGTCATTATTTTGGGCCCGAACCGTTGTATAATGAGAAGTTGTTCAAGAGGCGTTTCCGGATGCAACGACCTCTATTTGAACGTATCGTGAACGATCTAGAGGTTGCAGATACTTATTTTCAATTGAGATGGGATGCTCGCGGCAAGCGAGGATTCACACCGTTACAAAAGTGTACGTCGGCTATTCGACAATTGGCATACGGGAGTACGGCAGACTTAGTGGACGACTATTTACAGATGTCAGACAGCACTTCCAGATAGTGCCTTTATAATTTCTGTAAGAATATACGTCGACTCTATGGTCCTAAATATTTGCGCAAACCAAATTATAATGATGTTATGAATTTGTATGAACACCATGAAAATTATCATGGGTTTCCCGGTATGCTTGGTAGTATTGATTGTATGCACTGGGATTGGGAAAATTGTCCGGTTGCATGGAGAGGACAATTTATGAGAGGCGATCACGGATGCCCCTCGATTATTCTTGAAGCAGTTTGTTCACAGGATTTATGGATCTGGCATGCATATTTTGGCATGCCTGGTGCGAATAACGACCTAAACGTTCTAAACTCGTCGCCGTTACTCAATGATATGGAAAACGGTGTGTTTCCACAATCATCGTTTTTTTGTAACGATAACGAGTACGCTCACGGTTATTATCTTGCTGACGGGATTTACCCAGAATGGCCGGTTTTTATGCAAACAATAACATGTCCAACAACCTTTAAACGGAAAAGGTTTCAAGTAGCACAAGAGGGTGCAAGGAAGGATATTGAACGGGCGTTTGGTGTTCTTAAAAAAAGATTTCAAATTATAAAAAATCCGGCTAGAGCATGGCATCCTAAAAAAATTAGATCCGTTATGTATGCATGTATCATAATACACAATATGATACTTGAATGTGAGAGCAAGTCGATTAGCCCGTTTGTTCCCGATGAAGACGACCGCCATCTCCTTTTGACATTGATGACCCGCGTAGAGATAACCAAATTTTGGCGTTGCGAAACAAAAGCATTCACGAGTCGTTAAAAGCCGATTTGGTCGAACATATCGAAAGGGTTCGAACCGATATTGTCGTTCGTAGCATCTAAGCCGACTAGTATATTTTTAATATGTTATTGTTTTTTTAATGTAATGTTTGTTTTTTTTGTAAAATATTGAATTATTTTTAAATTAGAGTAATGTTTTTTATTTAATTTTAATTGTTGATGACGTGGAATAGTGGGGAAGGGTTTTCAGTGGGGTGATGACGTGGCATGAAATTTCAGTGGGGAAGGGTTTTCAGTGGGGTGACCGCTGTGGATAGTCTTATTGGCTTCAAATCTCTCAAACAGGTAATCTTTTGATCTATCATCTATCCCTTTTGATTCTTGCTGCCTAATCTGTTAGAATGTTAGTGGGATTTGAGAATGCATTGAAGCTTTACATTCCTCAGATTCAAACACCTCAAATTCAAACGCATAAAGAAACCCTAATCCAATGAAGCTTTACATTCGCTCTCTTCTTCACTCATAATCTCGAAGCCGTCTCTCTCTCTCGCGATTCGCCCTAAAATCAAGTGAATAGGGCTTTTTCTTTTTTGGAAACCTAACACGCAGTTGTTGTGGGTTCGACGATGATGGCTGTGGCGGTACTAGGGTTTCAACCCTGGTCGCGGTCTCCTCTTGACAGAAAACACCACCACCCGTAGTATTGGTTGTGGTGAATTTGTGTTTTCGTTGCTTGCAGACAAGGTAAGGGTCTTGGGGTTTAAATCGTCTTTTCAGCACAAGTTACACCAGTGGTGGAATATCTGGATATCTTATGATGTATCAACGAAAATGACACACTACTGGTTAAGGCATGGGGTACAAGGGCTAAGTGCAGATTGAGAATGAGTGGTTGTGTAGCTTTTTTTTCGGTAAGAGATTCATTGTAATTTTATAAACTCTCATGTCTCTTGACACGAAATTAATTATTAGTTTATCTTTAATTTTGTTCTAAAGTCTACGCATCGATTAATCTATTTCTCTAATTTTCTTACAGAAGTTCTTTTTGCTTTTTTTTTTCTATTTGAACTTTGCTTAAATAAGGTGGATGAGGAAGCTAAACAAATAGGATCTGAGAGCAGAAGGATTCTTCATATTAGTTATCATTTGGTGAATCTGCGGATGAGTGAAGCATTTGTCTCAAATCGTTTTGATTTTGCAGGTCTAGAGGTACCATTAATCTGTGTTTTTATTTTGTTTATGGAAATTAACGAGTGTTGATGATTGGATGAATTAGTTTTTTGAGTTGTTTGTTTAAATAGCTCATTAATTTGGTTGCCTCTGTTTTATATAATCTAAGGACAAAGTGGTAGACTTCCGTTGGTTTTATTATGGATCAGCATCAGGAGATATTTCCCTTCAGGTTGAACCCATTTCAATTTATGAATAGATTATCAAGGTTTAAATGTTTAATGTTAATTTATTTCTGTGTTTTTTTTCTTATGATTAGGTGCTTCATTCAATACCATCAGGTAACAAAGTGCAGACAAGGATTGTGTAGTGTCTTAACATTGCAGTTGCCAATTTTTGCCCCTTTGATCTAGGGTTTCTGGTCTTAGCAAAGATGGGTGTTAATCGTCATCTCACTTGAAATATGTTTACATTTTTAGTTATAATTTTTTTTGCACAACAACACATTAGCAATTGTGTTCATGACAATTTTATTTATTTCGTTTATTTAAGAAGAAACACTACATGTTGACATATCATTAGTTGAAAGAGTCTGCGTGTTATGAGGCAGTTTTGTGTTATTTGATGTTTTCTTTGCATGATGGTTTATAGTGTTGCATAGGTTCTCTACGTAGCTTTTATGATTTCTGCATGACACATTCTATTTCTGCACAGTTTATATTAGATTTGTATTATGGGTTTTGTTTGTTTTTTATATGTTTTTGTCACGAAGAAAATTGAACTTATTTGAGGCTAACATCGATCTGTACTTGAAATACTAAAAACACCATAAGTCCACTTTTGATGCAGGTCGGTATTAAGAAGTTTGTGAGTGTTTCTTGTGAAAATGTTAGTAGCAAGTCTCACATGATAGAACAATGTAGCCACTGGTTACGCAAGGGCTGGCTTACTGTTGTGGATCTTGCTGTTTTCGAGCGTAATGACAAGTCAGGTATCAAACCATAACTAACTAAACCTTACTTATAGTATATGGTTACCTTATGGTTTACGGCTCAATTTTTTTCTCAATTTTAAACTTTTGGTTTTGGTTTTGGTTTATGGCTCATATAGTGTATTGATCTGGTAAGGTTTTGAGGAAAAGGTTTGTTTTTTGATTTTCAATATATTACCATTTTTTTCATCCTTCCCATATGGTGTATGGCTCAATTTTAAACTTTTGGTTTTGGTTTTGGTTTTGGTTTTGGTTTTGGTTTATGGCTCATATGGTGCATTGATCTGGTAAGGTTTTGATGAAAAGGTTTGTTTTTTGATCAATTTCTGACATAATCAAGAGACGATGGCACTAGCATTTCAAGCAATGGGTCTCCATGTTTTTCGGTAAAAAATTGTTTGCAGACTCGATTGCAACGATTTTGACTCTTATTATTCCCAAAATAGGACTTTCTTACTCTAAATATAAGGATTATAAGTGTCTTTATTTCTATTTTCCAACAATTCATAATGGGTTTGGTTTCCCTCAAGGTTTTATGATCCTACTTTAAAAAATTAGTGATATGCCTTCTCTTTTATATATATTTTTTAATTTGCATTATTTCCTTTAATGAAGTTGTATAATATATTTTTTGTTAACCCTTTATGGCACTCGATTGGCACGAGAATAGAACCACCTAACACCTGCAAATTTTTAAACCAAGTATGCATAATCATACGATGCCCATATTCAACCGAAGCACAATCCCTGGTCATGCCTTCGTCATTTCTGGATGGGAGTATGAGACTATTGATGTTATTCATTTTCAGTAGTTTTTATTTTAGTGTTGAGTTTGTAGTTAGTTATATACTCAATTAAACTGATATTTTTAGCCACGTGAACATAGACTGTGATTATGTTTAAAACCAACACAACAGTATTTTGTGCCTTTTTTCAGGCTGAAAAGAATCATTGATTGAGGTGCAAGCTACAAAAGAAGATTCAACCACCTTAAAACTACGTCGTTTTGCATTATTGCTAATTTTAACCAGTATTGTAGAATTTTTTTCTTTTGTTTCTAAAGATTTTTTAAGGGTACTTTATGATGGTTCATATAATCATATGTGTTATGGGATGTAGGTTGGATGTTTTTGTTATGCATATCCTTTAAAGTCATTATGTGCACCGAATGATCATTGGGTGTTTTCAGTCACTCCTTTCACTTTCAACCTAGCTGATGTGTTTTCCTCGATTACCATGACCATTGAGGTAAGAAACTTTGTATCTTCTCCCTTGGTTTTGCCTACGCTCATTTGAATAATCTAGGTAGGAAATCCACATACCATTATTTTCCTATAAATAGTTTACTGTTTACTTATATAATATCAAACAAATTGTTAGGATGCTATTTTAGTTGATGAACAACAGCAAACAACGATGTTTAACTCATTTAGGTTTGATTTATGTAGTGCCTTATCTGAACTCTTTGTCCTGCAGGTTCACCATTTCAATCCAATAAGTTGAAATCTCTCGCTAGATCACCAATTTTGTAAGGAAATACAACTCATTTTTTAAAAATCTTTTTTTTTTTGTTAATATTACAACTTGTTTGAAACAAGTTTATTATGATTATGATTCCAGGATATGAAAAGAAGATGGAAAACGTGTGAAAATGGGCAAAAGAAACAAGTGGCTATGCGAAAAGCTTCCGGGTGAAATGGCTTTCGCAATAATGTTATGGGGTTGATTTTACTTACAATATCTGTAGGATCAGATGTTCTCAATTGATTCAATAATAGAGTATAGCAGCGGAATTCAAAGTTGAATTAGCACGATCATAGCAAGAACAAAGTTCAATCAAACAGTAAAGCACAAGTTTGTTATAGAGAGAGAATTCTGTAAAAGGAATAATTCAATCAATCGCAATAACTTCCTGTTATTACAAAATTGTCAACTGCCCTTATATAAAGACAGTGACGTCTGATGATGTCACATGATGTTGACACCTAACAGACAAAACAAAACAACTGAAAATAACTAAACTACTGAGAATGTCTACAACATCTGAAGACATTCTCTTACAACTACTGAAGTATTAAAACTAAAACATCTGATGAGTAAACTACTCATCAGACTTTTACAAGAACTGAAAGAAAACTACTGAAGACTAAACTACACACTACAACATCTGATGACTTACACTTCAGCTGTTGTATATCACTTCAGATCTTGTAACTTCTGTACATTGTATGTCAGCCGTTGTGTTCTTCTTCAGTTGTTATAAGTGCTGTGAGACTTAGAGATTTTTCTGATCAGGCTCATTGGTTCTTTTAGTCCAACAAACTCCCCCTGAACCAATGCAGCCAAAAACCTCTAATTTATTGATGGTCTCACTTATTTACTCCCAGGCTGAAAGATAAGTCTTTTTCTTTGAGATCAGTATCAAAATGACCAGTTAAAGTGTATGCCTGATAATCAACAGCTTCCAAAAAATCTAACAAGCAAAATATGAGAGGGAACTCCATTGGGGAAATGGACTATGAGCATTAACCCCTCTCATTAAAGCTATTGATTATATACTAACCTGAAGGACTCCCTGACATATGCCTCAAGCAGTATTACCTTCTCTTCTGGAGTCAGCCTCTTAGGTTCACCTTCAAAGAAAGACTCAGGTCCATAGTACTCAGACAAGTACCTGGCCGTTGTCCCATCATTCAGCTCAACTCTAGTAATCTCTCTGTATACAAACTCATCAGGATGCTTCCCTTCCAAAAATAGAGAAAGCTCATTTTGTTGAACATGTTCAAGTTTCCTATATACCAAGCCTTTCTTGATCATTTTGTTTTCTATAAACGTTGGAGCTTTTGAGCCAGAGTTGTACACACTCTTGAAGTCATTGATTATCTCCCAAGGATCAAGTACTGACCCTAGCATAATGTCAGCACTCAAGACCCTTCTGATTCTTCTGGCATAAGATGCTGGAGCCTCTCTCTTGTGGATCCTATGAATGATTCTTGGATCAGGCCACATTCTAATCTGTTCCTTCCTATACTGGTAGGTGAACCTCAGAGCATACAACCTTTGAGCTTCTTTCTTCATTGCAATAATGGTTGATGTCTGAGGATAATCCTTATCAACCATCTTTAGGATTTGCTCATCATGCTGTTTCTGGTTCTCTTCTTCTTCAAGCTTCACTTTTACTGCCAACATTTGAGATTCTGGTGTGAGCTTTGGATGTTGTCCCAACACCAGTGGCTTCTCAGGCACATATTTGGCAGGTAAAGATACTTTCTTCTTTTGAATGGCCAGACTTAACCCAGTTGTTGCTGAATCAGGCTTTTGAACATTTGTTTTGATGACTGTAGAGATAGGCATCCTGTCTTCCTCATCAGAATCTTCATCTTCTTGAATTCTCAGTTGCCTTCTTTTCTTTAGAGGAGCCCTTACCTCCACACTTTCATATGATTTCTCAACCTCAACCCTCTGAGTTTGAACTTCTTGTTCTTGCATCTCCTCTTGTTCAGTTTCTTGTACATCAGAGGTTGTAACTTGTTCAGTACTTACTTTCTTAAAACTTACTTCAACTTCTTTATCAGCCTTTTCCAAACCTTCTACATTTTCTTGCTCAACTTCCTCCTCAGCTCTGTTGACAACCTCAGCAGTTTTATTCTTCTTCTGTCTATTGTATGTCACTTGAATTGCAGGAGACCTTTCAGAAGCAATATCTTCATTGTCAGACCTTTGCCTTTTGGAAGCTGAAGTTGTGACTGACTCTGTTCCTAACTCCCCCTTTTTGGCTGCAGGGGAAGAAGGAGTATGAAGAGTTGTAAGTCTGGCAGTCACAGCATCATCTACCATCTGCTGAATTTGAGATTTGGAGGGTAGCCTCTCATCAAGGGCTTGGACAATGATGGTTTTCAGTAAAGGAGTGATGAGAGGGATGACAGTTAGAAGGGCAGCAGCTAATGCCTCTGGGGGCTAGAATCCAAAGGATTAGTGCCTGAAGCAAAGGCTGGTGGCATTTGAAATTGTGAAGTAGTGGTGGAAGTGTTTGGGTGACCTTCAGGATGAGAAGGTGCCATCTGTGGGGTAATTGGGAAAGATGGTCTTTTGTCCTTGGACATTTTGGTGAGTAGCTCATTGAGTCTACAGACCTCAGCCTCAAGGATTTGATTCTGTTGCAGAACCTCAGCAAGTGTCCTTTGGTCATCAGTAGCCTTAGCTAAATCATCTGACCTCCTGAGATTATCAGGATCTACCTGAGTTGAGTGTGGCTCAACATGATCAGGTGCCCCTTTTTCTTGGTTCTGGGGACTTCCAACCTCAGGGGTAACCCCTTCATCAGTTGTTGCCTCTGACAAGGTCTTAGCAATGGTACCACTATCAATCACTCCAAATGATGGAGGTGATGAAGTAGCAGCCTTGTCAGATATCAGAATCTCTCTTTCCACACTAGGAGATCTGATGTGGTAGTCATAATCCTGTGGGCTATCAGAGACACTTTTATCCTCCCCCTCAATGTTGGAGCTTATCCCAGTAGTGATAGGTGTCTGGGAGGGGATAGGAGTGTTCAACTGATCCAGGATGTTTTCAATAACAAAAGTGGGACTATCAGGGGTGGTTTCCATAGGAATTGGCTTTGAAAGAGAGTGCACCCGGGGAGATTGGTGCTGTTCAATAGAAACCTTTTCAACTGAAAGAGGTTCTAGAAATGTGTCTGCCCCTTCAAGGGTTGCACCAGGTTCCTGTTGAGAGGAATCCTGGGCGGTTTGAGCCGGTGGAGTCTGATGGACCACTGGTTGACTACTCCCAGTGGCCATGTCATGCCTTGGTGAGGCATGGGCAGACTCAGGGGACTCATTTCCCTGAGCAGCCTTTTTGGTTTGTTTGGATTTTGGTTTAGTGGGGACTTTGGATTTGGATTTTGTGGTGGAGGCTGTGGGTTCCCTCTGCTTGGGTTTTAGCTTTCGGGCAGCCTCTTTGAGAGTAGGGTTAGAGTTGTGTCGGGAATATACTTCCAACAAAACTGCTGGAGCAGAGATCCCCTGACCAACAAGGCCATTTTGCTGAAGCTGTTTCTCTATGATGGCCATGATAAAACGTGGATAGAGTAGCCATCTAGAAGAAACAGGCTTAGCAGCATGTTCAGTTAATTCAGAAAACAGGATTTGAGAAAAATTTAGTTTTTGAGATTTAAGGATTGAATACAATACCTGTTGCCATCTGGAAGACATTTGGTCCCATGAAGAAGACTTTGGAGCCAAGCATATGTTGATCATATGAAATATCAGGCGCTCTGGGTCATTGAAGTTCTTCTTGTACAGAGTGGAATCACTTAGGTCACCTTGGTATTCATGACTTGTGAAACAGAGGTCAAGTTGATTCTTTGGGAATTGGGTGACCAGATTAGCATCATCGAGCTGAAGAACGTCCCTCAGTTCAGCTGGGCTTATGTGCACGTTATGACCATTGACAGTGGATCGAAGAGAGATTACTCCTGTGCCAACATTGATCAGTTCCACATTCATCCAGAATTGATGAATAGAGTCGACATATAGTGTTGGATTGATGAGAAAAGCAGTTTTGAATTGAGAAGCATTCATCAAATCCACAGCTTCATCAAACTTTGACCAGAAGGAGGATTTGGTCAGATGAGCAATGGAGTTATGACGCGGTTTCAAGGTTACGGACGCCATGGATGCAAAGACTGGAGAGGGAAAATAGGTTTTTGAAAAAGATGGAAAGTTCTGAGAAAGTGATAATGAAACAACTGAAGAAGGTTGAGTTAAATAGAGAAAACAACAGAAGTTAAAACAACTGAAGAGTAAAATTACTCATCAGGTGTTGTCGACAGTTTTGTTCAGCAGTTGTTCATCAGACTTTGTGGAAATTTTGTTTATCAGAACTTGTGAACAATGTGTTCATCAGAACTTGTAAACAATTTGTTCATCAGAACTTTGTGGAAATTTTGTTCATCAGAACTTGTAAACAATGTGTTCATCAGAACTTGTAAACAATTTGTTCATAAGAACTTGGAAACAATGTTTGACCTTCAGTATTTAGTGAATCAATACTCATCAGTACTTGTAACTTAGAGTATTAGAAAAGGTCATATATTTTTCCTTGAATCAGTACTTTTGATATGTATCAATATTTACTGAAAATATCAAAAAGTTTCAAGGTAAAAAAATTTTATTTGAAAAGAAAAAATTGAAAATATTTTTGGGTTTTTGAAAAGAAATGAAAATTTATTTGATGAAAAACCAACCTATTCAAGTTGCAGCATACCAAGCCTTAGAACTAAATTTTGAAAAGTTGAGGTGTCTAAAAGCTTAGTAAAGATGTCTGCAAGCTCATCAGCACTAGGAACAAACTTTGGATCAATCAGACCCTTTTCATAACAATCTCTTATAAAATGATGTCTGATCTCAATGTGTTTAGTCCTAGAGTGCTGAACTGGATTCTTGACAATACAAAGAGCTGAAGCACTATCCATTAACAATGGTGTCTTCAGTTCTTTGATGCCATAATCCAAGAGTTGAGACTGAAGCCAGAGAATTTGTGAAGTACAACTTGCAGCAGCAATGTACTCGGCTTCAGCAGTGGAAGTGGCTACAGATGTTTGTTTCTTACTTTGCCAAGAAACCAGACAATTTCCGAGAAATTGACACCCACCAGAAGTAGATTTTCTTGAGAGTTTGCATCCTGCATAGTCACTATCAGAAAAAGCAACTAGCTTGCAGGAATGTCCAGTGGAATACCATATTCCCAGAGATAGAGTGCCCTGCAAGTATCTGAAAATTCTCTTCACAGCAATTAAATGAGATTCTTTAGGTGCAGCCTGAAATCTAGCACAGACACAAGTGGCAAACATAATGTCTGGCCTTGATGCAGTTAGATACATCAAAGAGCCAATCATACATCTATAAAGAGTTTCATCCACTGAAGTACCTTTCAGATCAGCATCAAGTTGTGTGGTGCTGCTCATGGGGTTAGAACATGGTTTACAGTTTTGCAAATCAAATTTCTTTAACAGCTCTTTTGTGTATTTTGATTGGTGAATGAAAATTCCATCAGGTTTTTGTTTAATTTGAAGACCCAAGAAAAACTGTAGTTCCCCCATGGCACTCATTTCAAAATTTTTGGTCATAAGCTCAGTGAAAGCATCACACAACTTTAGATCAGAAGAAGCAAATATGATGTCATCAACATAAATTTGAACAAGTAGCTTATGCTGTCCTACATTCTTTATGAATAAAGTTTTATCAATGGAGCCTCTAGTGAAATTATTTTTGAGAAGAAAAGTGGATAAAGTGTCATACCAGGCTCTAGGTGCTTGTTTCAGCCCATAAAGAGCTTTATCAAGCTTGTACACCCAATCAGGATGTTTATTGTCCTCAAAGCCTGGAGGTTGACACACATACACTTCCTCTTTTATTTTACCATATAAGAAAGCACTTTTGACATCCATTTGAAAAACTTTTAATTTGTGTAAGGCAGCATATGCTAAAAACAATCTAATTGCTTCTAGTCTGGCTACAGGGGCAAAGGTCTCATCATAATCAATACCTTCTTCCTGAGAGAACCCCTGTACAACTAGTCTGGCCTTGTTCTTAACTATTTGACCATTTTCATCAGTTTTATTCCTAAACACCCATTTAGTGCCTATTGCACACTTACCTTGGGGTAAAGGAACCAGCTCCCAGACTTGTTGTTTCTGGAACTGCAGCAACTCCAACTGCATTGCTTCCACCCAGCCATTGTCTTTGAGTGCAGTGTGATAGTTCTTTGGCTCTTGTTGACTGACAAATAAGGCATAGAGGCAAAAGTTTGATAATTGACTTCTTGTTGAAACACCAGCAGAAATATCACCAAGAATTTGAGATAATGGATGATCCTTCAGTTCTTGATATGGAATAAGAGCAGTGCAAGTGTTTGCTGGAGGTTCAGCTGCTGCAGAAGTGGATGAAGAACCAGGGAACAATTCAGCTGGAATTTCAAATGATGTGGAAGAATCCAGAATTTCATCAGCATTTGTATTTGGAGGAGCAACTGGAGCAGGAGGAGCAACTGATTTTGCAGATGTAGGCAGATTATCACTGAATCTGAACAAATGAGTACTTTCATCTTCATCATCTGGAATTCCTTGTGTGGTTTCTGTAGAATCTTTTGGTGGATTTGCTGGAAGTACCTCATGTTCTTCACCATTAGGTTCAACTGGAAATTTATGTTGCAAGATGTTAAGATCAAACATCTCAGCAGGATTTTGAGGAATGGAATCTTTGGGACATTCATTGAATTTAACATGAAGAGTTTCTTCAACAATCTTTGTTCGACAATTGAACACTCTATAAGCCTTGCAAGTTGAAGAATATCCAACAAAGTATCCTGCATCAACTTTGGAATCAAATTTGGTAAGTTGATCTTTGGTGTTGAGAATATAGCAAGGACACCCAAAAGCTCTGAAGAAGGAAATCAAAGGAGTTAAAGAGTGAAGTATTTCATATGGAGTCTTCAACCATCTTTGATTCACCAAAACTCTGTTTTGCACATAGCAAGCGGTATTAACAGCTTCTGCCCAGAAGGTTAGTGGTAAACCAGAATCTGCAAGCATTGTTCTGGCAGCTTCAATCAAAGTCCTATTTTTCCTTTCTACAACTCCATTTTGTTCAGGAGTTCTGGGAATACTGTACTGTCTCTGAATTCCCTTTGACAGATAAAATTCATCCAGAAGGTGATTTCTGAATTCAGTGCCATTATCACTCCTAACACACTTGATAGGAATAGAATATTGCTTTTCAGCAAACAACACAAAATTCATAATAGCCTTGGCAACCTCACCTTTTGAGTGTAAGAAGAAAGTCCAGACAAACTTTGAATAGTCATCAACAATAACTAGACAATACTTCTTCTTTGCCATAGACATTATCTGCACAGGACCAAACAAATCCATGTGCAGTAGTTGCAGGCAACCAGTGGATTTGGAATCTCCAATTGGAGGAAAAGAGACTTTGTGTTGCTTTCCTTTCAAGCAGGCAGTACAATTCTCATCACAACTAAAGTCCTTTAAAGGAAGACCTCTAACCAAACCATGTTTCACCAATTGATTCATGTTTTTGATGTTCACATGACCTAATCTTCTATGCCACAGATTTGATTCCTTGAAAGAGGCCTTAGAGAATAAACAAGGATGACCCTTGACAGAGATATTCTTAGATAAATCAAAGGCATATACCTTTCCCACTCTGTTAGCCTTAAGAAGTGTATACTCATCTAAAACTTTGCTAATCAAAGGCATCACATCAGAAGATAAAATCCTACAATCTTGCTTAGTGAAAAGAGAAACATGACCCTTATCACACATTTGACTAACACTCAGAAGATTGTACTTAAGATTTTCAACATGATTCACATCATCAAACCTAATTTCACCATTTGTTACCATACCTTTCCCAATAATGTAACCCTTAGCATCATTTCCAAAGGATACAAATCCCTTCCTTCCAGTAAAATAATTTTGAAGGAGAGATCTGCTCCCAGTCATATGCATGGATCCTCCACTGTCAACATACCAGATGCTATTTTGGCATGCTGAAGGACCCTGCATACAACAACACACTCAGTTAGACTTTGGGACCCAAACCATTTTGGTTTTGGGTCTGTTAACACATGAATAAACAAAATGAGCAGTGTCAGTTGAAGCAACACTTGAAGCATTCTTATCAGAAGATTTTGCTTTGACTTTTGATTTTGATTTCTTTTTATGAAATGAATCAACAGATGCCTCTGCCAGATTGACTCTTCCTAGCAGTTGTTGCATCATTAACATCAGTTGATTATGATTTTGTGTCAAGATTTTGATTTCATTAGACACATTCTGACCTGACTTTGGATTTTTGGGTTTTAACACTTTAGTTTCTTTAACTGATGAAGAATTTTTCAAGTGTTGTTTCTTTGAATCTGGAACCACCTCCTTACCTTTCTTGAACTTATTTGATTCAGTTCCATGTGAGGTGTTTCCAGTCTTTGAACTGACAGATGATTCTGGTACAAACTTGGAACGAAATTCAGTTTTCATTTTGAGAAGGTTTTTGTTTTTATGCTTTATTTTGTTGAATTTAGAACCTTTTCTGTACCAGCAATCATCAGTGGAATGATTAAACAGCCTACAAATTTCACAAGGCACCCTCTTTTGCTTTTCCTTGTGATTATCTACAAGTACTGATGACTTAGATACTGAGTTTTTGTTCTTCAGCACATTTGGAACATCAGTATTTGTAGACAAATTGATAACAGCTGATGTGCTGACAACCTCTGAAGAGGTATTCTTCAGCACTTGTCTATCAATCCTTTTCCACTTATCAGTAGTTGTGCCATCAGCTTTTTCTACAACTACTGATGAGTGATTCTGACTTATCAGAAGCCGTGCATCTTTCTCTCCAGTGCCATGCCCATCTGACTTAACCAGTTTTAAATTTAATTCATTTGAAACCTTTTCATCAGGGTTAATCTCAATTAAAACACTATCCTGACATGTTTCATCCTGGATAACATTTGTACATCCAAGAGAATAAGAATAAGTTTCAATGTCAATAGTTTCAGACTCAGATTTGCAGGCACTTGAATCACTTTCAAATGATTCTTCAGCATCAGACTTTTCTGAAGATTTGGTGGATTGGTATACACTGTCTCCTTCAGACTCACAGTTAAGATTTTTTGGTGTATAATCAGTTGGAGGAGCAGTGTGATTGTATCCAATACCAAACTTCACATTTGATGCTGTTTGCTTGTTTAACAGCAACTCAAACCCCTTGCAAGATTCAACCCATCTTGCACATTCTACTTGGGTTGCTGCAAGTGTTTGTTTCAGATCATTATGCTTCACAAGCATGACTTCCACTCTAGCTTTTTCATCAGATAACAAACATTTGAGTTTATAAATATCAGACTCTTTTTCATTTAAAGCTTTTTCAAACTCAGTTTTGTTTTTAGCCACAGCCTTCTCTAATTCAAATTTCTCATTTATCAATTCTACATTTATTTCCCTAATGGAAGCAAATGCTGAAATACATGACTCTGAGCATAACTTAGCTTTTGATTCAGAAGATACCTGTGATGTTGAAGAAGATTGACAAGAGTTGTCAGTTGAATCAATAGCCATCAATGCAAGATTTCCAAAAGGATTGTCTCCACCATGTGGACCATTTTCAGAATAAGGCTGCATGTTGAAGTCAGATAAATCATCAGGTAGACTACTCCAATCAACTACTCCAGGAGTAAAGAAACTTTGATGCTGTTGTTGTTGAGACTGTTGATTGGTTTGAGATTTGCTGGTATCAGGAAGAGCAGGTGATTGTGAAGGAATTAATGCTGGAGTGTGTGTAGGTTGAGGCATGTAGAAACAAGGATATGGATATGGCATAGGATTTTGTTGAACAAAGTGAGCTGGATAGAATTGTTGTTGACTAGTACCAGAGGATTGTGGTCCTTTGCTTGATGGGTTGTTGCTTGGAAAAGTCACAAAGGGTGCAGCAGAGTTAGAACCAGTAGATTTGCACTCCCTAGCAAAGTGACCAAGTCTGTGACACTTATGGCACCTCAGCTTCCCTTTGTCAAATCCAACTTTGGTTTTGCCAGATAATCCAGGGAACTTTCTTCCTGTTTATTTATAGAACTTTTGTGATCTGATGTTGATTAATGCCATTTGACTCAAAATGTCCATCTCCTCTAGATCATCATCCAGGATTCCTTTCAAATCATCCATCACAAAACACAAGTTATCACCATAATTTCCTGCATTACCATCAACTCCCACAAAAGCATGTTCAGAATTGTTAGTAGAAAAATCAATATGTTCATCATAAGAACATTCAGACCCATTAAACTCTGACTCCTGACCTATCAAAGCAGTGTTACCAGGAACAAAATCATCAGCAAGTTTTCCAGATGAAGACAGTTTTCTCTTTTGTTCTACCTCTCTCTCAAATGTTAAGAGTTTCCCATGAAGTTGGGTGAGAGATAGATGTTCTAGAGTTGCACTGGAGCGTAGGATAATAGTATAAGTATCCCATCTCTCAGGCAGTGATCTGAGAAATCTGTTATTCATCTGACTATTAGTATATTCTTGCTTAACCATTTTCAACTCAGAAATTAAACATGAGAAACGCTCAAATTGTTGAGTCAATGATTCACCCTTCCTATGAGAGAACGTCTCATACTGTTGGGCGAGGATTTCTCTTGTGTTTGCTAAAACCTCATCGGTTCCACCAAATTGTTCTTTCAGTGCAACCCAGAGATCATGAGCAGTATCATGATGCATCAAGCCAGAGTAAATCTCATTCGGCAAAGCCATGGCCAGAATACCATGAGCTTTCGCATCAATTTCAAACAGTTTGATATCCTCATCCGAATACATATCCGAAGGTTTCGGAATCATTAGTTTAGTTTCAGGATCAGTAGTCATGGGTTTATAAGGACCATGCACTACAGATTTCCAACATCCTGCGCTGTTAATTGACAGGTGATGTAGCATTCTACGTTGCCATATGGTGTACTCACTCCGCACAAGCATCGGAGGCTTGGTTGCGGAGCCTGTATTGTGCGGATCATTGTTTGGAGTCGTCATGATCACAGATTCAAGCAATTAGACACAAGCTAATGCAAATTTCGATCAATTGATTCAAAACAAATTAATATTGAAGGACAAATCAACAGAAGTTAACAGAAAACTTCAATCTATAACAAATTCTTACTTAATCAGCTAATTCGATCAATTAGAGAACAAATTTGAGCAGTTTCAGAGATCAATTGTTTAATCGATCAATGATTAACCTGCTCTGATACCAATTGTAGGATCAGATGTTCTCAATTGATTCAATAATAGAGTATAGCAGCGGAATTCAAAGTTGAATTAGCACGATCATAGCAAGAACAAAGTTCAATCAAACAGTAAAGCACAAGTTTGTTATAGAGAGAGAATTCTGTAAAAGGAATAATTCAATCAATGGCAATAACTTCCTGTTATTACAAAATTGTCAACTGCCCTTATATAAAGACAGTGACGTCTGATGATGTCACATGATGTTGACACCTAACAGACAAAACAAAACAACTGAAAATAACTAAACTACTGAGAATGTCTACAACATCTGAAGACATTCTCTTACAACTACTGAAGTATTAAAACTAAAACATCTAATGAGTAAACTACTCATCAGACTTTTACAAGAACTGAAAGAAAACTACTGAAGACTAAACTACACACTACAACATCTGATGACTTACACTTCAGCTGTTGTATATCACTTCAGATCTTGTAACTTCTGTACATTGTATGTCAGCCGTTGTGTTCTTCTTCAGTTGTTATAAGTGCTGTGAGACTTAGAGATTTTTCTGATCAGGCTCATTGGTTCTTTTAGTCCAACAATATCGGATATATGTACACTTTTTCGACGTCAGATAATCATCATCTTTAAAAATGAATTTGAGTAGGTTTATGTTTCTTAAGGAAGTTACTTTTTAGAAAGAGTTATGCCGACTTTTTTTTTTTTTTAAATCTAGGATCATAATTACTTGCGTAGTAAGTTTTTAAAAGTAAGGTGCTACAATTAGCGATTTAGAATTAGGTCGTCGCCGCCGCATCGCGCGGGTCTCCAACTAGTATATATATATATATATATATATATATATATATATATATATATATATAGGGGAAGGATATTTTAAGAAGGCTAAAAACCATGAGAAGCGTGAGAATGCACGAGAATGTGACACGTGTATTTTAGGTTAAAGGGTATAAATGTCAACACATAAATGGAGGCTGCACATGCAAGTCACATGTTAATTCCACCAAATTTTTTAAACGTATGTAACTATTTTATACGTTAAAATTTTTTTAAAAAAATTACACCATAAAATCACAAATTTCTTTACCTTTCTAACGAGTATAATATTGTTATATTTAACAATAGAAAAAGAACAAACATGATTGTTCTTGAAACTTGTGCGTTTTTATGGTGTTTTCATATTGTTTGTGAAACTAGACATTTTATGGTGTTTTGAACATAAACAAAACACAACGTTTTTTAATTGCGTCATTTACACATGACGTTTTATGGTGTTTCTGTACTGTGTAATTTTCACAGACATTTTATGGTGTTTTTGAATTGTAATTTTATTTATGGTGTTTTTAAACTGTAATTTTATTTATGGTGTTCTTGAACTGTAATTTTATTCATGGTGTTTTTGGACTGTATAATTTTACACATTGTGTTTTATGGCGTTTTTGAAAACTAAAAAACATGACGTTCTAAACTTTGTGTTTTTACACATGGTGTTTTCGAACCACGAAATTTTACACATGGCACTTTTTAATTGTGTAATTTAAGTGTAAAATACCATGTGTAAACTACTAAAACAAGATGTTCATATTAACAGTAAGACGCATAGTCTAAAAACATCATGTACAAACTTAAAAAAAATGCAAAATCCGAAAATGAACGCCATAAAACATACATATTTATAACCAATGTAAAACACCATGTACAAACTTAACACATTTATGTATAAATTAAAAACACCATGAACATATTTAATACACCATATATTGACATTTAAGTTTAAAACATCATGTATAAAATGTTTATGAATTAGGTGTTTTTGTTATGGTGTTTTTCAAATGTTTATGAAATATAGCGATTTATGGTGTTTTTTTTCAAATGTTTATGAAATATAGCGATTTATGGTGTTTTTAGTATTAAAAAACACCATAAAAATGCCTGGTCTTAGTTTCATGAATATCCGAACACAAAAACACCATAAAATGTTAACACCATAAACACAATAACATATCTTGAAAAAACGCCATAAACAATAAAATATCTCGAAAAAACATCATAAACTAAGTTAAAAACACCACGTACAAACTTAGGTGTTTATGGTGCTTTTCGTTTTCAAAAAACCAAAAAATGCCCTCTTTTAGTTTTATTAATACGCAAACACCAAAAAATAACATAAAATGTTAACATCATAAACACCATAAAATATCTTTGAAAACACCATAAAACATACATATGTGTAAAAAACACCATAAAAGATCAGTTTCATATATATTGGAAAAACACCATAAACATATGGTTCGTGAAACTCATTTTAGGTTGTTATTTTAATTTTAAAAAATATACTAATATTATACTCATTAGAAAGATAAAAAAATGCTCGATTTTATGGTGTAATTTTAAAAAAAAATACTTACGTATAAAAAAGTTACGAATGTTTAAAAAAAATGGAGGAAAATGCATGTGACTTGCATGTGCAGGTTTTTGGCTAGATCTTCTCATTCTACCCCTACTGATGGTTTTAACTTATAACTATTTACGAAAATACCACCAGATTAATCTCAACCACAAAACCAAGTGATCTAATGGTTGAGATTACTTCTCACACTTTTTATGGTTTTAAGACTTTTTAGCCAAACCTCAATCTATATATATATATATATATATATATATATATATATATATATATATAGGGAAGGGATCATATAATAACCTTGTGTAATTGAGGTAACCCATAAACCCTACCTCAACCATTGATATAATATAAAATATATTAGATTCTAAATTAATGGTGAAGATTAGATTAAGGACAAAATAGTAAAAATACATTATCTCTCTCTCATCTCTTTTTGTCAGACAATTGATTATATGATCAGATGCATCACATCTACACACACCATTTTAATAAAAAAAACACACAAGATCAGATCTAACACACTTTTCTTCAACCTTTCGATGAAATCACGAAGGGCCGGCAACCGTCGGTGGCATGATGATCCCGCCCTTCTCTAGCGATGATTAGGGTTTTGGATGGTGATCGTGATTCCACCCTCTCCGACGAGAACCATGACTACGATGGTGGTGTGGTTGTGTCTCGATGATACACACAAAGCAGTTCTTCAGATGCTTCCTCATATATTCGTGGGCAAACCCGATCGTCTCCAGAAGATCATCAACACAGTTTCTGATGCAGCAAAACAGAGCTTGAAGAAGAAAGGAATGCCTTTGCCTCCATGGCGAAGAGCTGATTATGTCAAAGCAAAATGGATATCTCCTTGCAACCCTGATAAAAACAACCACCAATCTTTCAGTGAGATTACAATCAAATCTAACCCGGTTTCAGACTAAAAAGACCCGATTTTGATTGCTGAATTTGAAGCTACAGATGAAGAACGATTAGAGGAAGCTGTTAAACAATGGGAGCCATTGAAGATCAGACCAAAGGTACCAAAATCTGGAGGTAAAGTCATTAGCGGTCTCATGTACTCAATGACATTTAGAATTTGAGATGCTTTTTGAGATGCTCTTTGTTGTGAGGATGCTTTTTTTTTTTTTTAATTTTCACCAGATGTATTTACATGTTTTGATTGATCAAACATGTTTTTAGTTGATATATGAGATTAAGAGATTTATTTACAAATCTTTCAGATTCAAATGGGGTTGCTTTTGTGCTAATCTTTTTGATGAAGAAGTATGTTACACTGAATTTGTTCTCTTGATCTAAGAAAGACAAAGTTGTTCAATCTAGATTTGTTTTTTAAGCAAATTACCTTAATGTAACAAATGATTAAGGTAATGTAACTGTTTTTTACATTGATGTAAATAGTATTGTAATTAGTTTTTGAAGCAACTTAATTAATGAACGTCTACATTACATCAGTGTAATACTTGAATACACCAATATTTGTATTAAATTTAAGTTATTTTTGAATTTTCTAAAATCTTGATGAAAGATGTTTTGCATTTCTTATAGTATAAGTGTAATCTTTTTATCCTTACATCAATGTAACCCGTCATTTTAGCAATCTAATAATGAACATTAAGATGAAAACTACGTAATATTGGTGTAATTATTGGTGTAATTATAATAGAATTAAAGAGAAAATTACAAGAAATTTAATGGCGTAATTTTTATAAAACCATATTGCGTTGTCAAAGAAACCAGATTGTTCATTACATTGACGTAACTACGAGTATTTTGGAGAAATTATTAGTTTTTGGCAAAATTATAATAGAATTAAAGAGAAAAATATGAGAAATTTAATGGTGTAATTTTTATAAAAAAATAAATATGTATAAAAAAGTTATAAATGTTTAAAAATTATGGGGGTAACTTTTTTAAAAATAATAGAAAAGGTAGGTGGTTGGGAAAATGTCAAAAATGTCCTTTTCATTTAAAAAAAAATGTTGACACTTGGCATAATCTTATTCAACTTGATTTTAATCTAACCATTAGATGGGAGTTATTGAGTTTGCTCAATTATGGTGGGTTACCATTGAATCCTTGCCCTATATATATATATATATAGGATATGTATATTTTGGAAACCATGTTGAGTTGAAGAAACTTTGGAAACCACATACTTGGTCCATATTTAGCCACATCACCATTTCATTTTAATAATCCTATATAATACAAGGGTAATTTAGTCTTTTCCAACAAAAATACATCCATACAATATTTTATTATTTAACCACATTCTCTCTATTCAAATATTTTATTATTTAACTACATTATCTCTCTTCAAATTCAAACCAAAGATAAAATATTTAATTTTTAAACATTTCTCCCATTTTATTTTCCCACCATAAGTTTTAAATAAATAAAATATTTGATAGGATGCTGGCTGTGTAAAGTGATGTCTTTGTTACATCTATGTTACGTTTTTCGGGATATTGTGTATATTTATTGTTATACCTAGTACATTGTTTGGTTGTGTTTTATTTATTTTCACCATATTTTATAACATTATAACCATTTTTTTCCTGATTTAAAGGTCTGCATTTATTTAACTTCATTTTTTTTATATTCCTTTTTTTCCAACTAATATTACTTTTATAGTAATGCATAATTTCATAATAGATTTCCAATATTTTCATTTCGTAATATTTAGATAAAAAAAATTTAAAATCAGATACTTATATTTTATCAAGTTACGTTTATGTTACATCTAGACGGACTAATTTGACACTTGATTTTTATAAACTCTTATATTTTATTTTGGTTTCTTTTTAGTTAGTATTATAATTTTCCTTTTTTCATAATACACTATTCAAATTTGAATATTTATGTTTTTTTAATTCAACCGGATATTTATTTCCATCAGATTTGAACAAGCGATTGATATGCGTGTTACATTGATGTTACATTACATGTCAGTTCCAAATGTTTACGACTTTCATCATCTTTTTTTTTGTGTTTTTTTGGCATGATACACCTGTTACATTGAAGTTACATTACATATATGCAGTTAATTTTTCCTAAAAAACAGTCCAAAAAAAATTGAACATTTTTTACCTTGTTACATTAACGTTACACAATACAAATGAGGTTTCAGGTCACTTAAAAACCTAAAACTGCTTTAAAAACAGGTTTCTAACTTGTTAAGAACCGACACTCGTTTAGTTAACTGATTTTTTGTGCATCTCTAGTTACACTTAGTGTACATATGTAACACTTGTAACACAATGTTACATATATGTAAAAGAAAATACTTCAAAGACATTCAAACTTACATACATGTAACTTTTATGTAACATATATGTAACAGTTGGTTACGTATATAAAATTAATAAAAAGGAACCATGTTACATAAAGGTAACAAAATCAAAGTGACTTCAAATTTTATTCAAGAACGCATGCAAACATAATTTTGCACAATGAATCATGTAACTTCGATGTAACAAAATACAAATAAAAACTATGTAGCTGAAATAATTTTGAATCATGCAAACATAATTTTGCATAATTAATTATGTTTGAAACTTATGACTCATGATTTTGAATTTTGTAAAAAAGAGATGAGAGAAGGTGTGCCTTTCCTTTTTTATTTAGTTGACAAGTACAAAATAATAGATTACCAATCTACCTTTTTTGTACTATAGTGTACTATAATCCATTTTTTTAAATCAAATTATAATCATCTCACTTTTCAAAATCCATCTCAACCATCCAAATATTTAATCAAAGGCTAAAAAAAAGTTTCCAAAGTTTCTTCATCTTGACCAAGTTTCCAAAATAACCATTCCCTATATATATATATATATTATTGAAAATTAATATTCATTATAAACCATAAATTGACATAAACTGTGATTTAAATTGACATAAATTATGATAAAATTAACCTTTTAAATAAATTGTAACCAAATTTAAATGATAGCTTTCTATCCATTAAAGAGATAGAGAAATGTCTGCTCTATTAAAGGCTTTGGACTAACCAAGAAAGTGAAGCAATAAAAATATAAAATACATATAAAAATGATAAAACTTATACCAACAAGAGTCTACTTTGAAACATTATCACCTCTACTAAACGAAAATCACCGTTTTTTTGTAAAACCGACATGTTAATGTTTAAAAATAGTCTATTGATCGTATTTCAAATTGGGTGGGAAATTTTTTTTTGCAAGCGGGTAGTTCAAATATGTTTACGAGCGGGACACCCATGTTTAAACTCGGATACGGGCAGGCTACCCATGTTCAAAATACACTACGAGTAGGGTGCCCATTAACAACATACTCTATGGGCGGGGTGCTCACGATTATTTGCAAGTGGGTAGTTCAAGGGCGGGATGCCTATGTTCAAATATGTTTACCGACGGGACGCCATGTTCAAATTCGGACACGAGCGGGATGCTCATGTTCAAAATACACTACTGGCTGGGCACCTATTAACAACATACACTATGGGCGGGGTGCCCACTAGGGCTGTAAACGAACCGAACGAACACGAACGAGCCCTTGTTCGTGTTCGTTCATTTAACTTTTAACTTGTTCACAAACGGTTCACGAACGCTTACCGAACGGAAATTCTTGTTCGTGTTCTTTCATTAAAGAATTTAGCTTGTTCACTCACGGTTCACGAACGCTAACGAACACGTATTATTTAAACAATAAAAATCAACATTTTTAATCTCAAGCAATAGAGATAATCATTTATAAATATATAAATTAAGATATTATAGTATTAAACCAAAAATAACTTAAGTATTGTGGTATTAAACTAAAAATTAAAAATAAACAACACATTTAATGAATAAATATAATAAACGAACTTAACCGAACATAAACGAACGTAAACGAACATGTTACCGAACGTTCACGAACACAAATGAACGAACACGACCTATGTTCATGTTCGTTCATTTAACTAAACGAACGGAATTTCTTGTTCGTGTTTGTGCGTTTATTAAACGAATGAACATAAACGAACTGTTCGTTGAACGTTCGGTTCGTTTACAGCCCTAGTGCCCACAATTATTTTCCGTTAAAAAAACACGAACAAAGAGGAGATGCCTGTAAACTAGGTTGGGTCGCATGTAGGCTTTGTTCGGGCGGCCATAAATTAGGTTCGGCCGCCTGGTTCTTTACGCCTGTAAAAAAGTATTAAAAAATGTTTACAGGCGCGACGAACGTAACAGAAATGTCGGTATGGGCCCGCGCCTATGACCGAAAATTTGAATATATGGGTGCTTGTCTTAATATATGGGTGTCGCCGCCCGAAAAAAATGTGGTCATTTTCGAGATTGCTTGGTTAAATGGACATTTGGTGAAAGAAAATGAGTTAAAGCGGACAATTTGATAATTTTTCCTTCATTTTATATATCTACATAACCAAGGGCTTCTAGCCTAATGGTTATCCCTTTGGCTTTCCTACGGAAGGTCACGGGTTCAAATCCCTCCCAATGCGAAATAGGGGTCCTTGGGATGTCAGGGGGTTTTCCGGTGCGGTTTCCTCCTGGGGTGGTGGTGGGGTCTCAACGGAGGTCATGATAACTAGACATTGGTGACGTGGCCTGGAAATCAGTGGTTACATAAAGTACATGCAGCACATAACTATAGGACACACATTAAAAAACAAACTAAAATTACATTATAAATCAAAGTTTTTTTTCTTTTTAAATTTTACATTATTTTTTAGCCAATGAGTCTACAAAACATTGAAGAACGTAGGGGCTGTTTGTTTGGATCTGAATAGGTCTGAATGGTTCTGAATCTGAATGGTTCAGATTCAGACCGTTTGTTTGGGAAAAAAAGACATCTAAATGGGTTCCAAGGTCTGAATGGTTCAGATTCAGACCGTTTGTTTGTGAAAAAAAGACATCTGCGATGGTGATGACGATTGGTCTGCGGAGGAGAAGGGGAGGAGATGTGGTGGTCCGATGGAGAACGGGAGGAGATGCGGAGGAGAAAAGGGTTGGATTCTGTGTTAAACGATGGCTAGGTTGGATGCGGAGGAGATGGCTAGGTTTTTGTGTTTAAAAAAAGTTTTTTTTTTCAATTCAGATGTGCAACCAAACAGTTATCATTCAGACCATCTTAACCATTCAGACCCTCTTAACTATTCAGACATCTTAACCATTCAGCACTTAATGATTCAGATTTAACCAAACAGCCCCGTAATCAATGAAAGGACTTCGTTTTAGACTTACTGGCTGAACAAACAAAAGGCTTAGCCGGCAGCCCAGACTAGAGGTGCACAAAAAAACCGGGTATGTAACCGGGCCCGATCCAAAACCCAGAACATGACCCGATTAGTACCCGAACCCGGTTGTACCCGGTTCGTACCCGAAAAAACCTGGCGGTTCCTACCCGGGTATGGCCGGTCTTCATACCCAAACCGACCCTAACCGGGTGCCATAGGGTATGACTTTCGGCTCGTGTACCGACCCGGAACCAGAACCGGGTATGCATAGGAACCAGATTCGGTTGTACCCTATTTTAAAATGTGCACCTCTAGCCCAGACTAACTTAAACAATAAATTCAAAGCCTAATTTAACCATTACGTCGATTAGACATACTGAAAAAATGTTAATTAAATTTGTTAATTTTAGTAATTTCTTTTAACAAATCATATATCTCGAGCCAACCAAGAACCATGACATCCATCAAAAATCAAAGTTGGTTGAACCCATCACACCTTTTTCTCTTGACCACCCACTCAAGACCCTCTAAATTATATAGCCAATGGTCAACTTCCGGTTCAAGAATTCTATCATAGTTACACCCATTTTTCATTATCAATTTCCTTCTCTTTTCTCCATACCCAACTCCTTTTCGCAAGGAAGCTGATCATGGGTACGGAGGTGTTGCACCCACAAGATTTCTTCATCAATGTTGCTCCGGTGATCGTTTCGAAAACTCGAAACACATTTTGCACAACCACAAATGGTTGCAAGAAGCCACACCAACCCGACCCGGAGAAAAGGGGTTCAGCATCCGGAAGAGAACCCGATCATTTGATGCCGACTTGCGAAAACGGTGATGATTCGTATGCGGGACCGGTTTTTGTTCATTCTCCATCACCAAGGTCTCTGCCTCTCCCTTCATTCTTCAACAAGAAACAAGAAGGCTTGATGACTATGGTGGAAGATCCTGGCGGTTTTGATGATTCCGCGACGAAATATCTGTGCCGCCTGCTTCGGCTTGGGTGAATGGTGTGTGTTGGTGGTTGATTTCTGCCATGGGAGGATGGATTGGTGAAGGATGTAATGAAATATGTATGTGTATATGGATGTAGGTTATGGGGATGTAAGTAGTGTTAATGAAAGAGTTAGATTATATGAATGTTGGATGATCAATATAATGTTTGCATGTTATTTCTATATGTTTTGTGAAGTCCTTCTAATAACATATTTGTATTTTTCTAGTTATATCAATTGTATATCATGATACATATATTAAAATAGCAGCTTATTGATTCATGTATTGTACAGAGTTGTATGAAAAATAAAGATTACAAAGCAATTGTTGATAAGAAATAAATATACAAATAACGTAAAGTTTATTACATTTAGGTTATTTCATCAAAATAATGTAATTGTTTATACCGGACAGAAAAACTAGTAAACTATAAAGAGTAAAAACGTGCCACTCTCATAAAACTAGCGAATTCTTAACAAATCTAAACACATAAAATTACACAATAGAGCATGAAAAGAGAGGTTTTTAATTTTTGTTGGCTTTATGCACCACTTGCAACATGGGATTTGATTGTACCATAAAAAAGGCTTAATTTTCGTACCTTTTCATTGCCCACCTTAGTATAGATTTTTTTTTGAGGTCTTGTATATATCCAAACCTTTTAGAATCTTTCTACTTTTGAACCATCTCTCTGTCTTCTGATAGCTGCCCCAATTCTACTTTTAGGGTCTCTTTGGTTCGAAGGCATGCAATGGAAGAGAGAATGGAATGGATAAGAGAATGAAGTGGACGTGAGAAAAAAATGAATCATTATCATTCCATTGTCCTGCTTGGTTACCTCTGGTAACGAAATGATTCATTACTTCTTGTTGTTTGACAGACATGAGAAGATGAAGGAATGTAATACAATTTATGGGTCGAGTTGTGGTTATAATCATTGTTCAAATCATAAGTCAGGTCGTTGAGCGGGTCATGTGTCATGGGTTGAGTCATGGTTCGGTCCATCGCTTTGTTCATTGTTTGGTTGTTGTTTAGCTCATGGTTCAATCATGGGGCATTCCATGGATCGGCTCATGCTTTGGTTTGTGGATCGGGTTATGGTTTGGTTCATGGGTTGGGTCATTGTTTGAGTCAAGGGTCGGGTAATTTTTTGAGTTATGGATCAGGTCATGATTCGAGTAATGGTTTGGATCATGGTTCGGGTCATGGCTCGGATAATGGTTTGGGTCATTGTTTGTGTTATGGTTCAGGTCATGGGCCGGTCATGGTTTGCGTCATGGATCAGGTCATGGTTCGCGTCATGGGTCAGGTTAAGGGTCGGCTCATGGTTTTGGTCATGAATCTAGGTCATGGTTTTGGACATGAGTCGGGTCATTGGTTAGATCATTCTTTCAAAATAAGGAATGAAAAAAACACTCTTATTCCAAAGAATGAAAACCATCAAGTGAAGGAATCAATTCCTTTATGGAATGGTGCATTTCATTCCTATGTGGTAACCATTAACCAAACACATTTATTTTCATTTTAACGTAATGCCGTAATGACTCATTCCATTCCATCTTATTCATGCTATAAAACGCTAATTAAGTCTTGTTGGTTTGCATTCCTATGTTTAAGATTGGTTTTAATACCTTTAAATTTAGCAATCACAACCAAATCCGGAGGACTAGAACAATCCACCATTTCCATTGCAATTTTAACTTCGAAGAATAAGGGTTTTGAGTGACATCCATAAATAATACGCTTTAAACAGGATTGACCCAAAGTTTTTTTCCCATAGATGGTTAACGTGATAGGAGGGTGATCAAGACCACTTCCACATATGGTAGAAATACACAAAAAAAAAAACGGTTAATCGAAACAGTACCGGTTTGTAACCAGTTAGAAACCAGTTTTAGGTTTTTGAAAAAACGCCAACTATGACAGGTTTGAGGTTTCAAGAGACCAAAGCAGTTATTAAACAATTTTTCAAATCAGTTAATCGGTTCATCTAAGGGGCTGTTTGTTTTTTGAAAAAACGTCTGCGAAGGTCTGCGAAACCTCTTTTGTCTGCGCCCCGCAGACCAAGGAAAGATGTAGGGTGTTTGTTTTCTCGCAGACATTTCATTAAAAAACGTCTACGAGACCTCTTCTTGGAGAAGAGGTGGACCATCCACTTCTTACCTCTTCAAACCATTTCTCTTCTTCCCATCGATGAACACAAGGCTGATCTCCACCGTCGCCGCCCTCCTCCACCGATCTCCGCCGCCGCCGCCCTCCTCCATCGCCCTAGTCGCGGTCTCCACCTCCACCGTCGCGGTTCTTCCCATCGGCGAACCCTAGTCGCGAACCCTGGTTCGATCGAAACCCTAGAACGATCGAAACCCTAGTCGCGGTCTCCTCCTCCACTGCCTCTGGTTCCTTCGATCGACGGCAGGGGTTTGATGATGACAGTGGTGGACGGTGGTGGCTCAACGGTAGGTGGAGGAGGACGGTCGGAGAGGAAGACATTGGCGGACGGTGGTGGCTCAATGGTTGACGGTGGGGTTGAAGACCGTGGGGTTGGGGACGGTGGGTTGGGAAGAGTTTGAAGAGGTTTTTGAAAAACAAACACCCTCAAAAACTCTTCTTGTAGGAGTTTGGTCCACCTCTTCTGCAAAAGAGGTTTGCAGATGTGGTCCGCAGACCGCAGACGTTTTACCTCTGAAAAAACAAACACCACCTAAGTAAAAATCGGTAACTAACTGTTAATCAGTTTCCGTTTTTCAGACCGGTTATTAACCAAACCGATTATCGATAAAAATGACCAAATTTTGACCTAACAATTGACTCCTTGAACACAGTTTTGTCGTCGTTGAGATCATCGTCTCCGTCACCGGAAACCGTCTCACGGTAACGCTGTTTTATCTTCATAAGTTCATATTATACGCAATCGATCGTTTACTTTTGAACAATGGTGATTTTGCTTTTCAGATAGAGACGTAGAGATCACGATTACGTCCAATTGCGTTGTGTGCCTCGCCTACCAAAACCCTAAATCCGAGAATCTGGCATCTGTACTGTATCGTGTGTACGGTTCTATTTCGTATCGCTAGCTTACTTTTTATGCGATCATATTTTAGTATTTGAAGTACACAATGATTAAAGTACTCAGGTAGTGTTGTGATACTGCTGATTTTTGTGGAACAAATTAAGAATGGTTGCAGTTTTGAATGTTAAAAATCTTGTTCTCTTCAGTTGCGAAATTTATTTCAGTTTGATGCCGTATTGTAAGAGTTACAATCAATCTTTGATGTTGAAAATTAAAGAAGCTTGGGTTGGGCTTATTGGTTTTGAAGTTAGAATCCTTGGAACCACTTGAAATGGAAGTATTTGGTTAAAAGGTTACCTGGTTCTTGTGCTTGACATCTTTGAAAGGTTCTTGTGTTTGAAATCTTTGAAAAGTATTTACTTGTGTTGCTACACACTTAAGATGTCCAAGTATTTTTGTTTTGTATCTTTCTCTGGTGTTGGAGATTGGAAGCACTGGAATACTTGAAAGTTGAAACATGAACTGATGATGATAAAATGAGTAGTTCCTATTTGGATGCTAACCTTTTGGACATGTCAAGTCAAATTGTAACTCTTTTCATGGTACAGTTTCTTGTGTACAGAAATATGTTCAGTGATCGTATCATGCTATTTATACAACCTTTTTGGTGTTCTCTAAACCTAAACAGGGTGATGTTTCATAAAATAGGTCAAGTGGACTTTAGTTAGTTGTAGATTGCCAGGATTAAAACATCCATGTATTTTTGCTTGCTAAGACTAGTTGTATCCTATTATGTTATAAACACAGCTTATTTTGCACTGATTTTGTTATGAAATGGGATTTTTTGACTTAATAATCATTAGTGTTTGCAAGTCAATGAAATCGTATTAGTAGGTTACAATGCTTTCCGGTACAGGAATGACTGATTGACATTGACTGTTTGTGTTAAGACTGTGTATCAGTGTAATTGCACTTCGGCAAAAGGAGGAACACTCTTCTTTACTAACTTACTTATTGTTAACTTTTTTAACTGTCATAACAGGATTGAAAATCATACATTGAGTAGAAGATGGATACGAGTAATTTGATGCCTACTCAGGGTGCAAGCAGTGCTGCTGTTGACTCCTCCATGGAATCTGGTGATTGGAGGACTCGGCTGCATGTAGATTCACGGCAAAGGATCGTGAACAAGATGTATGCACTTGTAATATTTCTTTTTAGTTTCTTATCTTTTTGTGCTCCAATAATTGTTGGACGAATCTTGTGATTATTTATTAGTTATAAGGGTTAATTAGTGAAGTTTATTTTAATTGTTTAGAGTTTTAGAATTATGGGCAGATTTTTTAGGAATATAGTTTAATTTAGATTATAATTAGGGTATTAGAGTTTTCTTAGTAGTCAAGGTTTATTTGTATTATAAATAGAGTGTTGGTTCTCTATTTTTGCAAGTCAGAGGCGTGAAATTTTTCACAAAATTTATTAGCTGAATTATATTTATAGCTAGAATAATATTTATAATTTTATATACTTATTACTTATTCTAGATAAACTAAATTATAAACACTTCCTTCATGTGTGTTTACACACTCACACACACAAATGGTGATGTTATGGAAAATATTTGAAGTATTGAAAATTAATACTTATTTTGAAACTTATATATAAATTTTTTGTGTATATATGTATAATTTTGTAAAATTATATATAAATCTCCAATCCGGTTAATCCCTAGTCCCCACCTCGCCGTCCAACTACCGACTAACGATTTCTACAACCATGGGATAGCATGAAATTTGATGAAGAAGGCCTATGAGAAACGCATCAAAGATCCTGATTAAGGAGGAGATCGACATAGTAAGTTGCTATTGTCAAAATATGATGGAAAGGGAAACGGCGGTTTTTGTGAGCACTGTGGTCGAGGCGGTCAAGGAAGTTCGAGCAATGATGATCAAGGACGTGACCGGGGTGGAGGTTGCAGGGCTGGTCAAGAAAGGAATGGTCGACTTCAACAAAACAAAGGTCAAATGGAGAGAGACAAGAGTCGTATAAGGTGTTTCAAGTGTAACGAACTCACACATTATGTTCCAGACTTCCAGTATGTCCTAGTTGGGAAGAAAAAAAGAAAAGGTTAACTTGAACCGGGTAGATGAGCCTCAAATACCATTGCTTTAATGAATAAAGGGGTTACAAGATTAGGGAGGTGATTGTTAGAATAATCTTGTAATTAATTAGTTATAAGGGTTAATTAGTGAAGTTCATTTTATTTGTTTAGAGTCTTAGAATTATGAGCAGATTTTTTAGGAAGAGTTTAATTTAGATTATAATTAGGGTATAAGGTATTAGAGTTTTCTTGGGAGTCAAGGTTTATTTGTGTAAAAAATAGAGGATTGGTTCTCTATTTTTGCAAGTCTTACAAATAAATAAAACATTAGAGTTGTGAAAGTTTTTCACAAAATTTATTGTGTTTACCAATTGATTGGCTTCGAAAATTTGTTTATTATTCTACTTGAGTGTATTATTTGATGTGACTGGTTCTCTGCACTTTTTTGATTTGTAAAAAGGTGTTTTCTACCTTCACCTATTGCTATTAATTACATCATTTTGACTGACACCATGTTGATCTTGTGTAGAATGAATACCATGAAAAGACATCTTCCATTCTCTGGGAATGAGGGACTACAGGAACTTAAGAAAATAGCTGAGAGGTTTGAAGAGAATATTTATACGTCGGCCACAAGCCAGGTTTGTTGTGTACTTTATCTTATATATACACATACACACACACACACACACTATTTACATATATACACATACATATATGTATGTCTATATATATGTTTATAGTTTTTTTTGGCTTTTGTGGAAAGAAGATGTTGTAAGAGCCCTTCCTTATGAATGAACCCTGCAGTTCAAATATAGAACAAATAGTCAACAAGTAATATCGTGTTTTTTTATATTCAGTTCAAATATAGAACAAATAGTCAACAAGTAATATCATGTTTTTTTATATACTGTAATGTATTTTCACTCCTAAAATCTTATGATTTATTGGGTTTTCAGTCTGATTATATGCGAAAGATATCCTTGAAGATGTTGTCTATGGAAATAAGATCACAAAATCCAATGTCAGACGCAATGCAGTCAAGCTCTGCCACTAGTAGTGCAAACTCCTCAGATCCAGGTATTTTGCAATGTACTATCATTCATTGTATGCCACAAGAATTACTAATATGATTTTTGTAGGAATAAGTTTCCATTTATATATATATTTTTAACTAAACTATTTGACTTTAATCCATTGGATAGGTTCTCAAGTGATGCAGCAAGTGAACAACCAAGGGCAGCAACCATTGGCGGATCTATAGCCGTGAACCCACCCTGTTTCGAAGATGTAGTGTAAATTTTTTGTTTTCGAAAGCCTTAAAAGGTAGGGTGAACCTATTAATATTTTTAAGAATGAATCCTCTCTGTGATCATATATAAATTGTCCTAAATTCTAAACCCTTAAGACCCTGCAAGGGGGCACTACCCCCTTGACTCCCGCTTGGTCCAGAGTTCAGAAATTTTAATTTAGTGCACACTTCGCATCTCTAAACTCTTTATTGAAGATGTTTTTTTTATTAAATTATTGACTAGATATATCGCACTGTTATTACGTGATGAACATTACAAGACCCGAACAGTCTACCTAAAAATTTTATGTCATGTTCTATCTGATTGAAGCGTCTGAGAAAATAGTGCAACCATATTAAAATTTCCTGGATCCGTCACTGGCAGCAACTTCCTATATCTTTGGCATCTAATAATATTCAATCAGGATTTAGGACAACAAATAATGTCTCTGAGCATGTACATTAACATTGGTTTAATGGAATGCAAGGCTCTTCGGGTTTATCATGTGCATTGATACCGAGTAATGGTTTACAGCAACCCAGTATGCCAAATGTTTCCGTTCAAAATTCAAACTTGCGGAACATTCAAAACATGTCTTGTGTTCAACAAAATACTATAGGAAATACAATGGGCCCAGTAACTTTGCAAATCAAAGGCAGCAGATACAAGGAAGACACCAATGAGGCATTGCCTCAATGGTACCCCAAGATTCTTCCAACTGGGAGGTTTTGGATTCAAATCCCTTCCGTAGCGAAAAAGGGGTCTGAGGGGGGTCAGGGGGTTTTACCAGTGGAGTTTCCTCCTGGGGCGGTTGTGGTGGCTCATGGTGACTAGGCCTGGAAACAGTGGGTTCACACGATTGAGACCTTCGCCGTTCAAAAAAAAAAAAAAAAGATACAAGGAAGACAACAACTAGCTCCTCAACAGCAACAAGAAGCTCCAAATGCTCATTTATTAACAGCAGTTGCATCAAATGCCAAAGCAGTTATTTGAGGATGGTCGCCGAGCCTTAGATGTTCAACATGATTTGTGTGTCACTCTTATGTAGTTTTTATAATTTTAACATATTTTTCTAATCTCTCTCATGTTTTTTTTTTTAATGACCATGCTAACCAACTTTCGTGGTAAACCCTGGATCCCTCTTAATACCCGACTTACCAGGAGGAACTAGTAAAGTACAGCCGCAAGCAACATGGTCGGTGGCCTATAAGGAAAATCGTCTTAAGTGAGGATTGAACTTCAGACTTTTAGGCTGTCTCTTCTTAACTTTAACCACTATATCACATCCTTGGATTTTAACTCTCTCATGTTAAATAGGAGGACCCGTGTTACTTTTTAGCGCATTTTCATGCTTCTCTTTGATATTGAAATAATGATAATGATATTAGAAAAAACATATTTTGATAGCATTAGATAATAATATAAACATAATCATACGATAACATATTTTGAATTTATATTATGAGAAAAGCAAAAACCTATTTTCTAATAAATACTAATAAATACAAAACTAGCAAGTAGCAAGGATCATTTATTATTTTTAATTATCATATATGCAGCATACCTTTTATACACCAACATCATTAAAATTAACGTTAGCTTTTTTTTTTAAACAACAAAAGTTTATTTATTAAACATCGGCTGGTTATCAAGGAGATGGACATGATCAAAACACTCAGCAAGAAAAAAAGTGTACACCTAATAAAGAAATTACAATTGCGTAGTCATTTTATACTGCCCTTTCCTTTGTAACAAAGCCGCAAACAACCTAGTATTGACCCAAAAACTTTATTTTATTTAGAATACGGTCAATGGGTGTCCTTCTATTGTTGAACTTTATATCGTTTTTGGCCTTCCAAAGACATCACATTGATGTTAAAATGAACACATGCAATGCCTTCTTTTTAAACAAGCTTGTCGTTATATGGGAATGAAGTTCCAAAAGATCCTAGATCAAGAAGGGAGACAAACTAAATATTACACCATGAGCTCACGAATTGCCAGACAATAACTGGATACATATAAAAGGAGAATAAGTGGGTTGTTGTTAGAAAATCTTTGCATAATGGACAAAGACCTGGAGATACCACCACGCTCCTCTTCATTAGAGCATCTGCGATAGGAATACAATCCACCTGAGCTCGCCAAACTATAACATTTACCTTTAGCGGGACTCATTCTGACCAATGAAGATGAAATCAGTATTTTGGACAACTCTATTATTAGATCGAAGTCTTAATGCTTGAACGTCAAGTATCCCTTTTCTATTAGCAAGCCATCTTTGTTTATCAACACCTCCATTCCATTGAATGTGTGCAAGCACTCCTAAACATTTTTTCACTTCTTTTAGGTCCATTATTACAGATGAAACTTGTGACCATTTCCAGAAATGGACTAATTTGGTATCTCCTATGCATACCCGATCCTTAACAAAGCATTGCTTATTTGTTTCAATGCTGAAAAGTGTCGGGAAATTTTTACAAAGTGGTAGCTTATCCACCTACGGATTCAACCAAAACAAAACTTCCCCACCTCCTCCAATTACCCCTTCTATCAGTTTGCAAAGATTAATGTTAAACCTTGTTAGAGTGGAATCTATTTTGAAATGTTGTTCCACGTCTTTGAAATTATGGACCCGAGAAGTTAGGTGAATAGCGTCCATGGCTATTCAATACGGCTTCACGACTCTGTCTTGTATATCCATCACCATCTATCCAATAAACAAATGTAAACAAAAATATATTTTTTGGGAATGTAATCACTTCCAACCAACCCAAATGATATATTTTTTTCTTTTTTTTTTTAGATTTCCTTTCCGAAGAAAACTTCTTATTTTATCCACATCTTCTGGCATTTTACTCAGGCTTTAACTAGAGAGAAAAAAATTTAATAGAAGACTGTTAAAGTTGACTTGGTCAAAGTAATCCGACCATTGATGGAAATAACTGTCGCTTTCTGCAATGAGAGTCGAGATACAAAGATGTCGATTACTCACCAACATCACATCATCGATGAGCATCAAATGAGACACAACCAGACCACTTTTTGCGATACGAAGACCTTGCTAGAGTTGTCACATCACTATTAAGTATGCAATCTAGTGCTTCGATGGCTATAAGCATTGACTTTCCCAAGTTGGTGACCCGTATATTAGAACATAGGATCTATACCCATATAGACATCCATAACATCCACCTTGTGAAAAATTAATCTACCCAAGAACTAAATCAATGAAATCCTAGACAATTGAGTCAAATGCTTTATCAAAATCTAGTTTTAAGAGCATGGATTGTATCCTTGATTATTCAATCAACATGATCAAATCGTACATAATTATAATGTCTCTATTGGATAGAAAAGCCATTTTGTTTTCAGATATAGGAGAGCCAATCACTAGTTTCGTCTGGTTAAAAAGGACTTTGGATGCCACCTTCGGAATATAACCTATGCCTGGCAAAATGGGCGGGTTGAGTTGGGTAATGGGTCAGAACTGGTTCGGGTCAGGTTGGGTGCGGGTTAGAACGGGTTTTAAGCAAACTCAATTCGGGTCTAAATGGATTGTTCTTAAAAAATATCGATCTAGTTTAACTTAAGATGTGTTATAAGTAAACAAATAGTCCATTTGGAAAAAAATTAGTGATTTTCTCATCAAATATGTTATTAATCATTCTTAAAATGTTTGAATCCATTGCATTTACATAGTTTTTTGGTTATCCATCTTGACCCGCATTGTGTTTA
Organism: Mikania micrantha; assembly: GCA_009363875.1. Classification (NCBI taxonomy): domain Eukaryota; kingdom Viridiplantae; phylum Streptophyta; class Magnoliopsida; order Asterales; family Asteraceae; genus Mikania; species Mikania micrantha. The sequence continues at coordinate 16,443,568 of CM018683.1, forward strand.
AATGCTACCCATCTCAACTCATTCAATATCATAATGTTACCCATTTCAACCCATTATACTACAATTGTTTACCCAAATCATCCATTTTATTTGGTTTGGGTAAAAATTGCCACATCTAAATATAACCTATTAAACTCACATGTTTAAAGTCATTAAATGATTGTGGATCACTTGTTTTGGGAGTAAGATGTAAACAAGAGGAGTTGCACCCTCTACTAAGTGAGAATGTCTAGTCAATGAGTAGCGAATCATCATCCGTGGGCGGTATAGATGCAACCAAAAAACTGGTTAACTGAATCTGTTTTTTAAATAAGTTTTTAGTTTTTTAGAAAAAACGGATGACTAGTTTGAGGTTTAAAGACACAGAACCAGTTAACTTGTGCATTTAAGTAAAAAATTGGATGGTTTCGAATTTTATATTGGTTACATTTTGTGCCCCTCTATGAAGATTCCTAACTTTTCCCATAGAAATTTACTATGTTATTACGTGAAAGTTGAATAGGTTGATTATACAGCCCACTAGCGGTGCTTACAAGTCATCCCAATTTCCGTCTCTAACGATCGATTCCTTGAAAACAGTTTCGTCGGAGTTGAGATCATCGTCTCCGTCACCGGAATCCGTCTCACGGTAACGCTGTTTTATCTTCGTAAGTTCATATCATTCGCAATTGATCGTTTGCTTTTGAACAATTGTGATTTTTATTTTCAGATGGAGACGTAGAGTTAATGATTACGTTCAATCGCGTTGTGTGCCTTCGCTACCAAAACCCTAAATCCGAGAATCTGGCATCTGTATCGTGTGTACGCTTCTATTTCGTATCGCTGGCTTACTTTTTATGCAATCATATTTTAGTATTTGAAGTACACGATGATAAAAGTACTCAGGTAGTGTTGTGATTGAACAAATTAAGAATGGTTGCAGTTGTGAATTTTTAAAATATTGGTCTCTTCAGTTGCAAAATTGATTTAAGTTTGATGCCATATTGTAAGAGTTACAGTCAATATCAATTTGATTTTGAAAATTAAAGTAGCTTGGGATGGGATAGTCGGTTTTGAAGATTCGGAACCACTTGAAATGGAAGTTTCCGGGTAAAAGGTTTACCTGGTTCTTGTGTTTGGCATCTTTGAAAGGTTCTCCATGGGAAACCACTTGCGTGGTAAACCCCATGATCCCTTCAATGCCCGACTAACCGGAAGGAATAGGTAAAACAACAACCGGATTTGTGGCCTCCAAGGAAAATCGTCCCAAGTGGGAATTGAACTTGAGACCACTTTAACTACTGCACCACTTCCTTGGAGGTTATCTTTGAAAAGTATTTACCTGTGTTGCTATATTCTTAAGATGCCCAAGTGTTTTTGTTTCGTATCTTTCTCTGGTGTTGGAGATTGGAAGCACTGGAATACTTGAAAGTTGAAACTTGAACTGATAGATGATAAAATGAGTGGTTCCTATTTGGATGCTAACCTTTTGGACATCTCAAGTCAAATTGTAACTCTTTACTTGGAGCAGTTTCTTGTATACCGAAAAAAGTCATATTCTGTGACCATATCATGTTATTTATACAACCTTTTTGGTGTTCTCTAAACTTAAACAGGGTGATGCTTTATAAAATAGGTCAAATGGACTTTAATTAAGTTGTAGATTGCCAGGATTAAAAATCCATGTATTTTTGCCTGCTAAGCTTAATGGTATGTTGTTATAAACACAGCTTATTTTGCTAATTCAAAGACTGATACTTTTGACCAATTTTTGCACCCTTAGTCCCTTAGCATTCTTATTACACTGATTTTGTTATGAAATGGAATTTTTTAACTTAATAATCATTAGTGTTTGCAAGTCACAAGTAAATCGTAATAATAGGTTACAATGCTTTCGGGTACAGAAATGACTAATTGACTGTTTGTGTTAAAACTGTGAATCAGTAAATGCACTTTTGCAAAAGGAGGAACATTCTTCTTTACTAACTTACTGTTAATTTTTTGTTTTAACTGTCATAATAGAATTGAAAATCATACGAGTAGAAGATGGATACGACTAATTGGAGGCCTACTCAGGGTGCAAGCAACGCTGCTGTTGACTCCTCCATGGAATCTGGTGAATGGAGGACTCAGCTGCAAGTAGATTCACGGCAAAGGATCGTGAACAAGATGTATGCATTTGTAATATTTCTTTTAGTTTCTCATCTTTTTGTGCTCTAAGAATTTGGTTATCCTAACCTGCTTGAGTGTATCATGTGATGTGACTGGTTCTCTGCACTCATTTGATTTGTAAAAAGGTGTTTTCTACCTCTACCTAGTACCTATTGCTATTAATTACATCGTTTTGACTGACACCATGTTGATCTTGTGTAGAATGGATATCTTGAAACGACATCTTCCGTTATCTGGGAATGAGGGACTGCAGGAACTTAATAAAATAGCTGTGAGGTTTGAAGAGAAGATTTATACATCAGCTACAAGCCAGGTTTGTTGTGTTCTTTATCTTATATATACATACGTCGGGCGGTGGGGTAGATACTAAGGATTAATCGGATTGGAAAATTTATATATAAACTTTCAAAATTATATATATACACATCCAAATTTTCTATATAATTTTTATAAAAATGTTAAATTACACACACACACACATATAGAATTTTATCAAAAAATCGCTGGAGTTTTTGTTGGAATATCAATAGTCGCCGGAAATCTTGCCGGAATTCCAAAAAACGCCGCCAAATTTTAAAAGTCGCCGGAATTTCATTGGATTCCGGTGGAGCCGTTTTTTTCCGCCTAGCCGACTTTGACCGATTACCGACATTTTAATTGACTACCTAAAAATTAATTAGTTCCTAGCCGACTACCAATTAATCGGCCGACTAGGCTGATTTTTACAACACTAATACTCACACATGTATGTATGTGTGTATATATATATATAGGGAGAGAGTCAAATGTTAAACTTTGTTTATTGCGTTAACCGAATAACTACATCTTATTACTTTGGGGCACACATTAAAGTAAATCTAAAGGTAATGTTTTTTTTTTCTTTTTTAATTAATGTAGGGCCCATTTACATTAATAAAAAAGAAAAGAAAAAACCTAAGCCTTTAGATTTACTTTAATGTGGGCCCCAAAGTAAAAAGATGTAGTTATTCGGTTAACGCAATAAGGAAGGGTTAACATTCGAACCATCCCCTATATTTATATATATATATATTTCTAGTTTTTTTTTCTTTTGCGGAAAGAAGATATTGTAAGAGTCCTCCCTTATGAACGAACCCAGCAGTTCAAATATAGAACGAATGAGCAACAAGTGTCAAGTAACATCATGTTTTTTCATATATTGTAAGGTAATGTAACTCCTAAAATCTTATAATTTATTTTGTTTTCAGTCTGACTATTTGAGAAAGATATCCTTGAAGATGTTGGCAATGGAAAATAGATCACAAAATCCCATGTCAGACGCCATGCAGTCAAGCTCTGCCACTAATAGTGTAAACCCCTCAGATCCAGGTATTTTGAAATGTAGTATCAATCATTGTATGCCACAAGATTTACTAATATGATTCTTTTTTTTACTAAACTATCCAACTTTACTCCATTGGATAGGTTCTCAAGTGATGCAGCAAGTGAACAATCAAGGACAGCAACTTCCTATATCCGTGTCATCTAATAATATTCAATCACAACAAATAATGTCTCAGAGCATGTACAGTAACATTGGTTCAACTGGAATGCAAGGCTCTTTGGGTTTATCATCTGCATTGCCACCTAGCAATGGTTTACAGCAACCCACCAGTATGCCAAATGTTGCTGTTCAAAATTCAAACTTGCAGAACATTCAAAACATGTCTGGTATTCAACAAAATACCGTTGGAAATACAATGGGCCCTGGGAACTTTGCGAATCAAAGGCAGCAGATACAAGGAAGACAACAACTAGCTCCCCAGCAGCAACAAGAAGCTCCGAATGCTCATTATCTTTATCAGCAGCAGTTGCATCAAATGTCAAAGCAAAAACTCCAGCAGCCCTCAATGCAATCACACATTCAGCAACAGCAACAGAATCTGTTAAAGTCAGGTCCTCTGCAACCGTCTCAACAATCTGTAATGCAACCGACAATGATGCAGACATCTTCTCTCTCTTCAGTTGTACAAAATCAACAGCCTGTTGTATCACAGTCATCACAACCATTAATGAACCATCAGCAATCGATTCTAAGACAACGACAGCAACAAATACAACCAACACAGCAAAACTCGATGGGGCAGCAGACAAATGTTACAAACATGCAACATAACCAGCTGTTAGCTCACCAAAATAACTACCCAGACTTGCAGCAACAGCAAAGATTAATAGGACAGCAAAATAGACTTTCAAATATACAGCAGCCACAACAGCAGTTAATTGGTCAACATAACAATCTTTCTAGCATGCAAGAACTACAATCTGGCAACTCCAACATGCAGACCAATCAGCATTCAGTGCAACAAATGATACACTCTAATATTCCCATGCAGCAACAGACTCAGCTGAGTTCAGCAACGTTGTTGCCAACACAAGCTCAACAAACACAGCTACAGCAGCAAGTGATGCCACCTATGCATTCACAGCCTGGCCAGTTGCAGCAGCAGATGGGTATGCAACAACAGCCAAATCTTCTGCAACGTGATGTGCAACATCGGCTTCCAACTTCAGGTGTTTTTCAGCAGCATAATGTGATTGATCAGCAAAAACAACAATTTCAGCAACAGAAAGCTATGCCTGAGGCATCATCAAGTAGGTTTTTTATTAAATTTGTTTACTTTTTTAATATTCAACCTATATCTTTAATGAGCTAGCACATGCAACTTCTAACTCTTAAATTTTTAACGAGCTATTGCATGAAATTTCTAACTTTGTAGCATCATTAGATTCGACAGCTCAGACAGGCAATACAAATGGTGGGGATTGGCAGGAGGAAGTTTATCAAAAGGTGCTGTATATTAAGTTACTTATCTTCTAGAGCAGTGGAGGCAAATGACACAAAAGTTTACTCTGAGTCGAGCAAAATTGTCATGATTGTTTTAAATCAAAGTTTAGAATTTCCTACCCTTGCCACCAGTTTCCAGTATAAGATATCTGAGCAAGAAAATTATTACTGATAAAAAAATGTTAATCAGATATCAAGAGCTTATACAAATTTTTTGCTTGTCACCATTTTAGTGTTGCCATTCTCTTGTTTATACTAGGTTTTGGCGATTAATACTGTTCTATCTTGACTATCATGTTCATTGTCTCAAGATGATAAAGAACTGTAGGGAAAATGGGAAATTGTGTATTTCTTAATACTTTTTTCAGTGACTTGTGAGTGGGGATATTAATCATTTGTCAATATAGAATACAGGAATTGAATTGTTTTTCTTATGTTTACAGATAAAAGCTATGAAGGACCTTTATCTATCAGATTTGAATGACATGCACCAGAAAATTCTAGGCAAACTGCAGCAGGTAAGTTGGTCTTTGTGGCTCTTGCTAAATTTTGGTTTTTAATTTTAAAAGAATGTAGAATCAATTAAAAAATAATATGTCATCTACAAGAGCATATGACTTAAGGCAATGTTTTATTTCTTAATATGTTGAATTTTGCAATGCAGTATGATTCTCTCCCTCAGCAATCAATAAACGAGCAGCTTGAGAAGCTTAAAGTATTTAAAATTATGTTGGAACGTTTCATGCAATTTTTACAGATCCCTAAGCATGGTATCATGGCTAATTCCAAAGATAAGCTGGGTGCTTATGAAAAGCAGATTATTCAGGTCATTAACTCGCATAGGAGAAAACCGGTGGGCCCACAACAGCAAGCCCAAGCGATCCCCGGACCACATATGCAATCTATGCAGCAATTACAACAAACACACTCTCAATTGACACAAGTTCAGTCACATGAAAATCAGATGAATATAAAGGGTTCTATGGCACCAATGCAACCAAATAATATGGGAAATTTACAGCAAAGTACTACACCTTTGTCAGGAGGTTCTAATGTTTTACAGAATATGATGAACTCCATGCATCCCAGTTCAGATTTTGACCCAGGTCAAAATAAAAATATGAACTCTTCACAGCACGTCTCTAGTGGTTCTATACAACAAAATACAGTGAGTGGGCCCCAACAAGTTAACATAAACCCAATGTCACTACAGGTGAACTCCAATATGCTTCAGCATCCAAATAATAAACAAGAACAGTTGCTTCAAAGCCAGCAAATGAAACAATTTCAACAACGCCAAATGCAGCAACAATTTCTGCATAAACAACTTATGCAACAGCAATTGCACCAACAAGCAAAGCAGACACTGAGTGGACAGATGCTAGGAAACCAGTTATCTCAACCTCATCAGATAAATGATGGCAGTGACATGAAAGTTAGACAGATGGTGAATGTGAAATCAGATGTTTTACAGCTGCATCATGCAACTGCAATTTCTGCCCAACGGTCTACTTATAACCAGCAACTAAAACCAGGTGTTCCAATTTCAACTCATCTCCTCGTGTCTGCTTCTCCACAAATGTCACAGCATTCATCTCCTCAGATTGACCAGTCAAACATGTTCAAATCTGCCAACTCACCTCGTACTGCACCTTCTCCTTCAACTTCCTCTGCATCTCCTATCCCAGGGGAGTTAATAAATGGTGTTTCATCATTATCTAATGTTGGGAATGTTGGCCATCAACTACCATCTTATGCGGTTTTACCTACTCAATCTCTTTCTATTGGCACACCTGGGATATCTGCTTCCCCTTTACTTGCAGAGTTCACTAGTCCAGATGGAAATAATGGTGATGTTGCATCAATTGGATCTGGAAAGCCTGTTACAGAACAGCCTCTAGAACGCCTACTCAAAGCGGTCAGTTTAGAAATGCACATGCATGTTTGTATAATAAAATACATCCATTATTACTTAATAGAGGTGGCAAGTTGATGGGTAACATGTTAAAATAGGTCTTGTTTTAACAGGTTAGTTCTTGTACAGAACAAACGAGACAGCTTTCATAGGGTGTTCATAAACAATTTCTAGTCCATTTGCTTTAATGTTATATACTGGGGTTGACAATAGTAACCTAGTTTTATCATTGTTCTATTTATGTTGCTCAAGTTTTATATTGTTCCATTGTTTTGATTTTATTTAAAATAGTTCAACTGAGTGATCTAAATGAAACATTTTCTCATAGATAAAATATAACCTATCCATAAGTGAATGAGTTGAAATTGCCATCTAGGCTCTTAAGGGTGTGTCTTAGATATTTTTTTCATAACCTAAAACTATATAGGACTAACACATTTTATTCATTTCTTTATACAGATAAAATCAATATCACCAAAAACTTTGAGTGCTTCAGTTTGTGACATTGGTTCGGTTGTGAGTATGATTGATAGGATTGCAGGGTCAGCACCAGGTAATGGGTCGAGAGCTGCAATTGATGAGGATTTGGTTGCCATGACCAAATATCGTCTTCAGGCAAGAAATTTAGTTACTCAAGATGGAACAAATGGCAAAAGGAAAATGAAACGGTTTACAAGTGCAATGCCATTAGGTGTTGTATCATCGACTGGCAGTGTAAATGATAGTTTTATGCAATTGAATGCTTCAGAAAGTTCTGAGCTGGATTCAACTGCATCTTCTTCAATCAAAAGGCTCCGGGCCGAGGTATTATGTTTTTAATTATTTTTTATTGATGCATCAGATCTTGCTTGTGTTAGAGCGTTTAATCTTGTTTTTTTATTGCATCAATTGTGAAATTTCAATTGCACTCATGAGTTGCCAGAACATTTTACAAATCCAGCATATGGTTTTCCATTTACACACTAGGCGTTACATTATTAATAGTTTGGATACTCAAATTCAATGGACATAAGCTTATCGGGAAATTATAAAATTATAAAAAATGCTCCTCCCCTAACACAATCCCTCCCCACATAAACACACAGGCACATATATATATATATATATATATATATATATATATATATATATATATATATATATATATATATATATATATATATATATATATATAAATATCATGGGACCTTATCTCTATTTAATATTTATATATTTACTATTCACTTTCATGACTTTTTATTATATATAGTAATTCTGGAAGTATGTGACAAACAAGTGTTGTTTCATTGTATTTGTTAACTTTGGAATCCATTGAAAAATCTGAATTTGATAAACAATTTTTTGACATGTAACGTTGACAGTTTGACACCACAATAAGGGTATTTGTATCCATAGTTATCAAATGCGTAAGGCACCCTCAAGGCGATTGGTCCCCGCCTAGGGCCTAGGCGTTAAGCGCCAAAAAAGCGGGGGCATGAGGAAAAAAAAACGCCCTTTCCAAAAAAATTCTAAAATAAAAAATAAGTAGACTAGAAATCCAAAAAGTTCTCACTAACCAAACACAATGTTCAAAATATCAAATAGCAAAATCATCCCAAATGAAAAAATCCCTCAAAACCAAAAAAAGTTTAAACTTGAGAAGCCATGTGTACTGTAACAACAGAGAATGAAGCTTGATTAATTCTAACAGAAAGCAACTAAGGATAAATTACTGATCTATAATCAGAAGTTAGAATAAAGAAAAAAAACGACAATGAAGCTACTGGAAGTCCGGAATACGATTAACTTGTGGTTAGGAGAAGAATTAGACTAAAATTATGTGATATGATATATATAAGATTCATTCAAATTTTAAATTTGAAATTGATATCCACAAAGTAAGGAGAAGATATGAAAACACGTTAATTATGATAACTTATAATTAATTTATATATTTTTCATAAATTAAAAAAAAAAAAACAAGTTTCCAATTAACGCCTTAGTTTCCTAATTATCAGAAGTGTTTATTTACCGCCTGGCTTCAGATTGGTGCCTTAGGCGCTCGCTTTTGATAACTATGTATCTAATATATTTAAGGGCATTTTTTTATCATCCGTGTGGTTTTCGACCAGGATTGGCGTAAGCAAAACCAAATTGACACTTGCATCTTGTGTTACAGCCTAATCATGCACTTTTGGAAGAAATAAAGGCGATAAATAGGGGCCTTATTGATACTGTAGTATCTATCAATGGGGAAGATGATCCGGCTGCAGCCTCTGCAGTTTCAGAGGGTGGTGATGGAACCTTGATTACATGCTCCTTCAGTGCTGTAGCTCTTGGTCCAAACTTGAAGTCACATTATACTTCGGCACAAGTGGTGTGTTATTACATTATATGTGTTATGTCGGTTGTATAAAATAGCGTTTTTCATGTTCCCTGCAGACTTATACATGCTATCAACTAATGTGCAGTCACCTATCCAACCATTAAGATTGCTTGTTCCTGCAAATTATCCAAATTGTTCTCCGATACTCTTGGATAAGTTCCCAGCTGAAATCAGGTGACGAGTTTGGCTTAATTATTTGAATTACTTAGTTTTTATCTTTCTAATGCATTTCGTGTTTGTCGTTTTTTAGAAACCTGAAAAGAAAAATAGTTTTTTTTACAATGAATTGCTACATATAACATATCTTGGTTGCAGTATTTTCTTAATAAGGAATTTTTATCCCAAATTTATATGTTTGTGCATGGTCTTACTCTCATTGCCATTGATCAATAGGGATATTTTAGTCATTTTGGTGCTAAAATAAGCATAGTTTAGGATGTAAACAAGCCAAGCTAAGCCTAAGCTCACCTATTCTCGAGCTCGATTTTTTAGAGCTATGATTGTGAATAGTTTTTAAAGCTAGAGCTTATAGCTCGTTTAGTATTTAATTATTTAACTATTATATTTGTCAATATTTATTCTTTGCTTTTTTTGGTATTTGTAATTATAATATTTATATATAACATAATACATATTATTTATTTGTTTTTCATAAGTTTATATATAAAAATCCCCATATACACACACATACATATATATAGGGATTGTATCCTGCGAATACTCTATCTTAGAGAGGAAACCCTTAAATCCTATCTGGGTCTTCTATTTGGAATCTTGAAAATAAATATGTGGTCCATATTAAATTGAATAAAAATTATGATTTGAACAAAAAAATATTTAGTGTATGCATGCATGCATACATACATACCAATATGTGTGTGTATGGGGAGTGTATTATTTGTGATTAAAATAATTTCATATTAAAATAAATAATAGAAAAGAATTGACATTTTCTATTTTGGACCACATATTAAAATTAAAATAATTAAAAAAGAATGTGTTGTAGATTAAAATGGTAAAAGGATAAATTGACATTTTCTATTTTCTTTTCTATTAAAGCGTAAAGGCAATAAATCAAATGGAAGGTCAATATTGAGTTTATCTTCATAAACAAATAAGTACAAAAAAACATGTTGATTATATCCAAATTTGGAGGTACCAATAATTTTAATTAAGCATGGGTAGTGATAATTTTAATTAAGCATGTTGAATCCTCAGTTGATTTAATCCTAACTACATACTACTCCAACATTTCAGAATAGAAATAAATCATTTTTTAGCCTTTCATTACTTATTAGCATTAGAATGTTTAGTGATTCAATTTTTATTTACAACGTTTCATAACAAATCATTAATGATTGGCCAAATCATTGATACAAACAATATCCAAATACCAAATCCGAAAGGGTTAACTTTTTAATTATGCTCACTTTGCAGTAAGGAGTTTGAGGATATTTCAACAAAAACCAAATCAAGATTCAGTATCTGTCTCAAAAGTCTTTCACAACCATGGTCACTTAAACAAATTGCAAGAACTTGGGATGCTTGTGCTGCTGCTGTTATCTCAGAGTATGCTCAGCAAAGTGGTGGTGGTACTTTCAGCTCTAAATATGGTACCTGGGAAAACTGCTCAACTGCTGCTTAATGTTAACTTCAACTTTGCAACAAGTATAGTTGTCCTTTGGACAAGCACTTTATCAATTGTGACTTCATGTGTTTTTATAAGGTGCCACACACTCAAAAGCGATGGCCACCGGAGTCGAGTTGAAGGCCCACCGCGCACGTATCATATGATAACTTCTAAATTGTAAATTTACAAGCATTAAAGTATATCAATTATGTAAAAAGTAGCAAATGAATTGGATATTGTTTACAATCCAAAACATAATACTCATAAGTCATAACTACAAATGAGTATTCTATAGTAATAGTAGTATCAAATTCTTACCGATCAAACACAAACATTATTGCATTTGTTTTTTATGTTCTCATATTTTGCACCCTTTTATTTCAATGTTTTTTTGTTAGTTTTTTCACATTGTCAATGATGCCGAATCAATATATTGTACAAATTGACAATAGTTATGATATTTACTTCATATCTCACTATATTTTTATCTGAATTTCTCAATACAATACCAATCTCATTCCTACTTGAAGCCAAGGTTAAGCTAAGCAGCAGTTGAATGAAAACCTACAAGAAAATATGTAATGGTTTTTGTGGTCAAGGAATAACATACAAGTTTAACGATTAAATCTCATCAAGATCGGTTTTTCTTGGAGATTACCGATCTGGTTGCTTCCCTATAATTATGCTTTGCATGTTCCACATGATTAGTCATGTATTCGAAAGGACCTTGAGGTTTACTATTACTTACAAGCACGCTTCTACGTTCTAACTTTTTTTTTTTTGAACGGCCAACTAATCAACTGTCGGGTACTTCGTACGCGGCCCCCAATGACTAAAGGATGCCCAAGCTGGCCACTAGTCCAAACGGACGGAGCCCCTAGCCCACCAGCCACCAATTCTCGAGGAAAACCTGACCCAAGCACCCGCCCACAGGCACGACGGTGGAAAGTCGGTAAAACCGAGTGAGATCAAGAATCGAACCCAGGACCTGGGTCTTCTATCACTTCTCCCATACCTCCATCTTACCACTAGGACAAGACATCATTGGTTTCTAAGTTCTAACAAAAGCATTAAAAGGTGCAATCTTTATGTATGCATTATATGTTGCACGCCTCATAGGTCACTCGTCTTGTGCACACTTTTACAAAACAAGTTGCGTCTCATTGCCTAAATGAAGCTTTATTTGTGGAACAATAAATTTAACCTAGCAACATGAAACTTGATATCACTTGTGTTTGATCAAACAACATTTACAAGTGCATTGACGATTACTACTCTTTTACTCTCGACGCTATCAATAACCTTAACCAGGTTACATGTCTATAGTGTTAAAATCTAACATATCGACAACAAAGACAATTCGCTTGATCTTTTGCCAACATAAAACTTTGACCTTTTTATGGATGTTGTGCTGGAAAATCAAAAGGAGAGAGAACCTAACGGGTGGATTAATTTGAAAACGCGAAAAATAAGGTTCACATGAAAGGTTCTCTCAAGGCTGTAGGTAGGTTGAGTTCAGGCTCCAAAGCAGGAAGTGGTGAAAAATAGAAGTCAACCATGTCTTTGCTTACTGCTTCCAAACTTGGAGTATCCCACTGGCAAATTCAAGAAAAAAATATTAGCAATTCCACAATGTTTTTCTTAAAATACCTCTAATTTTACAATAATCGTACCCAGTAAATCTTACCCATAGCACAACTATTGATAAGGTCTAAGACGGGTGAGATACCTTACCCCTATCCCTAAGGAAAGAGGTTAGTTCAATAAAGACCCCCAGTTCTAAATACCACGGATTTCACAACGGTGTCTAGAACTAGAGATGGCAATAAAGGCGGCTTGAAAAAGGTCAACGCAGGTGTTTTCGTATGGGACATAGAAGAACACCATAAAGCATCATTTTTCTTTTTGTTTATTCATTAAAAAACACTATAAAACAAGTAATTTTATGAACATCAAAAAAACCATAAAATGTTTAGTTTTCATGCACCTACGATAAAACACCAAAATTCACAAAACACCACGTTGATTTACAAAATAAAACGAATGTATGTATTCAACATGTACATTTGCTGAATGAAAACACCATGTGTATTTCCAAGATAAAAACACCATAAAATATTGTTATCTGAGAAAAATTTATAAGTGGCGTAAAATAAACACTATAAAACATTTGTTAACATTTTTGTTTATTTAGTGAAAAACATCAAAGTGTTTTATGAGTATTCAAAAAACACCATAAACACTAAGTTTCATTAACCTACGAAAAAACACCATAAAAAACCAGTTTCTTAAAACATATCAAAAACGCCATAAAATGTCCTGTGGTGTTTTATGTTCTGCTAGTAGTGTTTCAAAAACGCCATAAAAATGCAAGTTTTATGAACATCTAGTTTTGTTAATTTTTTTAAACAATTAATATTATACTCGTTATAAAGATAAAAAAATGCTCGATTTTATGGTGTAACTTTTTTAAAAAAATAATAACGTATAAAAAAGTTATGAACATTTAAAAAAGATGGAGGAAAATGCATGTGACTTGCATGTGCAGATTTTTTGCTAGATCTTCCCATTCTACCCCTACTGATGGTTTTAACTTATAATTAATTACGAAAATACCACCAGATTAATCTCAACCACAAAACACATTGATCTAATAGTTGAGATCCCTTCTCACACTTCTCATGGTTTCTAGACTTTCTAGCCAAACCTTATACTATATATATATATATATATATATATGTTGCATGTATCCAAAAAAAGTCAAAGGGCGTTGGATTTTCTTGAGGTTTCACTTAATTAATTAAATGTAGACTTCGGGAAAATTTTAAATTATTTAATCTGTTTTTTTAATTAAAAACTTATAGTTTATGTATTTGACCTGTTAGAGATCAAACATAACTTGAATCAACCCGTTTCACAAGTAATGTAAATGGGTGGAAATTTCCACAACCATCAAGGAGTGTTAACGAACACAAAGGGGTACCTTTGGGGCAAAGTCCTTATCAACCAGTCTTGATCGAATACCCTACAAGGTATCAGACAAAGATCAATTAACAAAAATGCTTAATTATAAGTAACTTTTTTTAAGAAGATATCTTGGAGGATCTAGTATTACCTCACAAAAATTTTCAGAAACTTGTTTCGAGATGAAATGCAACGACGTGCGATATTCACGAGCTAAACACTGATCAAGAGGCTGGAATCTACCTTCCCTTATCTGCATTTCACCACCTTAAGTTGTATGGCTTGGTTTGGTACTAAATGCATACACACGTATATGTATAGGGCCGTTCAATACGAATTCAAATTTTAAGCATGAAAATGTAAAAAACGTGCAATCACGTGCACATAGTGCATGTAAGTCATTGTAAGATAATAACATTTAGGTGGTGTTTGTTTTTTCAGAGGCAAAACATCTGCAGTCTGCGGGCCACATCTGCATACCTCTTTTGCAGAAGAGGTGGACCAAATCTCTGCCAGAAGAGGTGTTAAGAGTGTTTGTTTTTTTCCTTTCAAAAGAACTTCCCCACATCAAAAATTGGCAATCAAAATTAAACAAAAGCTACCTGTGCCGACCATCAAAGCGATAGAATCAAAAAATTGGCAATCAAAAACCAAACAAAAACTACATACAGACACGATTGCACATTGCTCGATTGAAGGAATCAACCACCGCTTCTCTCTGTCCCCACTGCAACTCCGTTTCCTCGATGAACTAGATTCTCCAATTACTGGTTCAAATCAACTGTTATTCCCCTTGTTCCTTGATCCATCTTCTCCGGCGCCGAATTACGAAGCTTCCGACGCTCGATGAGTTGAAAGTGAGGAGGTCGAGGTCTAGGGTTTTAAGATTGGGCGATTTGGTTGATGATGTTGACGAAGATAATGAAGATGAGGAGTTGTTGGGATTTGGATTTAGGCATCTTGCTCGGAGGCACAGGCTCGTGTTTCCGATGAGGCATCATCAGTTCCCGCGTGAGCCGGAGGGTCGGCCACCGGTGTGGAGGTGGACGGGGACGAGGCACCGGTGGGAGTAGGGCAGCAGGGTTGTGTGAAAAAAGGGAGGAGAATATGGAGACGGGAAGAGCTTGGGAAGAGGTGGGAAGAGCTTGGTCCATGTCTGCGTGAAAAAGAGGCTGGGCAGATGTTTTTTAATAAAACGTCTTCCGAAAAACAAACAATCTGTAGCCTCCAACCTCTGCCCGTCGTCTACGCCGCGCAGACAAAAGAGCTCAGGAAGAGCTTTTTGGAAAAAACAAACACCCCCTTAGTGGGAAAAGAAAATATACGGTCAAAGAACCGCCTTATTTATTGCATTTAAAGGTTTATACAAGTGCCTACTGCCCTACTAAATACTGCCTAGAGCCCTAGAGAGTTATCACATTTCTCTGTTTAATATGGGTTTTGTATCTCTCTCTCTCTCTCTCTATATATATATATATATATATATATATATATATATAATATAGGGATTGAATCCTACGAAAACTCAATATTAAAGAGAAAACCCTTAAACCCTATGTAAATCATTGATTTGGAATCTTGAAAATAAATATGTGGTCCAAATTAAACTTGAATAAAAAATTGGGTTTTGAATAAACAAATCATTTTTAATGTGGGTTAATATGGATCACATGTTTATTTTCAAGATTTCAAATCAATGGCTCACATAGGGTTTAAGGGTTTTCTCTCTAAGATAGGGTTTTCATATGAAAACCCGATCTTAGAGAGAAAACCCTTAAACCCTATGTGAGCCATTGATTTGAAATCTTGAAAATAAATTAATTTTGATTGTTTGATTTAAATAATGTAATTTGAAATGAGTGGTTTATATTAATTCTAAGAATAAGTTGTTGAGATTTCTTGAAGGTTATTTTAGACATTTGCAAACTAAATGTAATTTTGTTTGAAAAAAGTTTACTCCTTCTATTATGCCATTAAACTTATCTTATTTTTATCTTTAATTCAAGCATAGTCTTTTCAAATTATAAAAGTGTTTGTAATTACACCACTGTAACGAGCTGTAACATTATAAATCATTACATTGTTGTAATTACATCTCGTTATGTGATAAAAGTTTACCCTCCTGCTTTTAAAATCATCGTAACTTTTATATATATTATTATTTTTTTTATAAAAAAATACATCGTTAAACTAATCATATTTTTATATTTAATTCAAATTATTTGTGATCAAACTGATGAAAAACAAGTTGTAACATTAATATTATAAAATATCATTATTTTTCAAAAAGTTTTTTTCCTCCCATTTTGTAAAGCTCCCCATTTAAAAAAAAATCACTAATCTTTAAAAAACTTCACAAGTCTTTTATACAAATGGTAATTTTCTATAAGATTACGTCGTTTAATACATATTATTATATTGATGCTATTATAGCTTGTTAGATAATTTATTGTTTGTATTTATGTTACAACTCGTTACATTGATCGCATCTCTAACTTGTATTGATATAAATTAATTTAATAGTCAATTTTTTATAAAAAATAAAATTGTAATTTATATTTACGATGTGGGGGGATTTTTTTTTAACGTTTTGGAAGAAAAAATTACGACGAGAAACTACGGCTATAATGGAATTAAAAAAATTACGACGAGTTTAGTAATGTAGTTTTTATAAAAAATAGCATACTATAAAAAAGTTCGTATAGTTACGAATGTTTTGGGAAAAAAATTGGTACGACCATAATGGAATTCAAGAGAAAATTACGATGAGTTTAATAATGTAGCTTTTATAAAAAATAGCATACTATAAAAAAGTCTATAAAAATCAAGGGGAAATCTTTGCTATAAAAAAAATAGGGAAATGAAGGGAGTTTGAATAGCGACATTTGTCACATTCTTATTTAACCTAATTTGTTTTGTTAGGTCAATTGACTAAAATATTCTTTTGAATTTTCTAAAATGATGCCTATGTGACAAATTTTTATTAGTTAAAATGAGTTATTTAGATGTTGCATATAATATGAGTTATATTTTATGCTCAATCTTATATGTAAACACACACGTGCGCGCACACATATATATTAGATGTGTGTGTGTTTTCAAAAATGTGAAAACTGAACTCACAGATTGCAAAGTGATCTTTAAGCTCAACGGGGAGGCTTGCTTCAGTTTCTTTAAAGCAATTGAACATAATTCATCATGAGACTCTCCTGCTTTCTGTCCAATAATAACACAAGTTAAAGCTAAAGAAACTAATTTAAAAAAAAAAACATAATGCATTATCAGTTGAAAACGTCTAATAAGAACCATGCAAAAACAAGAGAAAGGGCATAGAAACTTACTAAAGCATCCACTATTTCCTCAACAGTGTCATGGCAAAAATATTTATCTATCCTATCAATCCTGAAACAAAATTAAAAATGGATAAAACCAATTTATATGGGTGTAGCAAAGATTTAGGATCAAATGGGTACCATAGGGTTATAATTATGTTTGACGGGCCAAATGGGTTAAACATAGAGATTTAATTAGAGAAAGAAATGTATGAGAATCAAACGAGTTGAACAGGTAGATTGAGAGTCATCATAAACATATCTAAATGCATTGCAAGCTCCTAATCACTTTATTAAGAAAAAGATTGAATCTAGTCAAAACCATATACGTTTTGTAATCATATTTTGCACATAAGATGCTGATAATTCCCTAAAATATGCATAAAAGAAGTGTTTATGGGTTAGCTCAAAAACCCAACCCATTCTGTCCTGTTTTGACATGAGACGTTTCGACTTGCTACCAAAGTACTAAACCTACCCAACCTGCCCATATTGCTACCTGAAATCAGATGAAGAGTAAAATAGACGATTACTTGTGAAGAACACTGTTTTTATCTATATAAACAAGATCACCATATTGAGAAAGGGATTCTGATATGACAGAAGGGTCATCTGTCATTAATTGTCCAAGGCGTTCTTCAATCCACGCAAGTTTCTGTAGGGATCAATATATCATGATGAATTCATAGTTTCCAACAAAAAAAATGATAGACATTGTACTTAAAGAGAAGCACCAGGTACATACTGCATTTAGGGAAAAGTGTGTCGCAAGACCACAGGCAACCAGTTCAGCACCATTAAGTCTTTCCCCGGTCAAAGCCAAAAATTCACCTGCAATAACAATAAGAGAGATGGAGAGATAATGAAATTGTCAACCAAAATCCTATATCTATTTTATAAATAAAATAAAGGGCAAAAAATGGTAAGCACTAAACATATGAGATCACAATTGGCTCAAAGAATAAAACCAAAGAACACTTCTTTAAGCAATCATCAACGATTGTTATCTTGTGAAATTCAAGAAGAAAAGACATGACACATCTTGCAACTTGATCCTACTAGCTATTTATAAGAAAAAAGTGCAACTCCTAATCATCAAAGAAAAAACCATAACTAAAATGCTTAAATCAAGCATTGATAGATTTATGCCAAGACTCATTTTGACTGCATTGATTTTGACAACATAATTAAAGAAATTATACATTTTTCACTTCAAACTTACAAACATGATTAGAGCCATCATCCCCCCCCCCAAAAAAAAAAAAAAATAGTTTGTGCACTTCAATCGTCGTAGTAACTAGTAACGTCGGTTCTTCATTTTCATAAAGTGTCAAGTTAACTTTGTCACTTCTCCACTTTGGACATTCATTCACAAAGTGACCAAGCTCACCATACTTGAAAAATCTAACAAGTCTCTTATCCCCTTGGAACCGTTCTCCATTCTGACTTTTCTCAAACCCATGACCTCTTCCCTATCCATGTCCAAAGTCATCCCAGTTTGAGCTTCCACAACCATAATGCTCACAACCTTGCTTTTTCTCCTTCTCTCTTTTAAAGAGCATCAACCACCCATGAATGTCTTTGTTTTAGTTCGGTCCCTTGACACATTTCCTCAAATCCTGCAGCTTAGTTGCTCGGACTCGATCCACCCCCAGAAAACATGTTTTCAACCTTTCCCAAACTTGTTTTGAATCTATATATGATGTCATTTGTAGCACAAGTTCTTCAAGGATGGCTTGAAACAAGAAAGCAAGAGCCATTTTTTCTTTCTCTAGGTCAACAGTAACATTAACCATTGGTTCAATAGCTCCCATTTGTGACGAAACATGATTGAACAAACCAGGTGCTTTGGTTAAAAATAAATTGCTGTAGTGTTTTTTTCTATAGTTCAAAGCAGCAACCAGATCAACCCATCAAGGTTTTTCAAGACTGAACAGGGACTGATTAAAGTTGTATGACAACTTCAAGTCCTTATTCAAATTGATAATCTAATCTTATTCTTCCTCACTTTTAACCCACAAACATGATTAGAAACATCATAAAAGTAATTATATAAACAAGCAATGAGCCCAATCTACAAAAAAGCTTTTTTCTAGGGCGAATGCGAGACATGAACTTTTCGAATAGCCTTAGCCAGAAATGATCAGTTTCCTTTAAATGGGATTAAAATTGCCAACTCTAGAAGCATCTTTTGCAGTGAGACTTGAGAGTCCTTTGAATCTTTGTTAATTTTGGCAATAACACGTGACTGATTTTTTTTAATTGAACAATTAGGCTAACAATTACTTTCTCTTTGTTATTTACATCATATAGTATTCTATCATTTTATAAGAGTGATAACAGTATAAGATCTATCTTTTCAGAAAATAATATCCATTTTTCTTCACCTTTTTAATCTTGATGTAATCCACAAAACACTAGAAATTTGAAGAATGTTCAAGAAAATTTTTAAATGAAAGCTACATAATTTAGAATAAAATTCACCTAAATAACCAGGCAGACGAGAAAGATAAAATGAAGCCCCTGCATCTGGATGGAAGCCCATCTGAACTTCTGGAGTTGCAAAAACCTGCAATTCATTTCAGGTGTTTAATTTAAAGAATAAAAAAGATCTTCTAATACACATGTCCATCGTTGCCAATAGTAATAATAAATAAGAGATCAAATTTGCAGCTTGAAATGCAATCCAGGATCATTTTGTAGTTGCCCATTTATTGTTTATATGATTATAATGATAGAACGTTATAGAGTACTAATTTGATGACTTTAAAGTTTACAATGAAAAAATGCTGTAACAAAAAATGTCTATTTTAGGACTAATAAAACAAATGATGCCATACAGTCTTGTCAGTTGCAATGCGAAACATTCCAGGAACTGCAATGCCTGCTCCACCACCCATCGTGATACCATCCAATATACTTAACTGTCAAACAAACAATAGTCAATGATCAATCACCATAAGTCCATAACACAAATGCAGTGTGAAGGAATACACTAATCTATAGACAATAACTTCAATTTTCTAAAGATAGGACGTTGGATACTCACATTTGGCTTCAAATAAGTTCCTAAAAGGTATATAAATTGATATAATGTCCTGAAAAGTTCTTTGCATGCTTCATCATTGCCTGTTTCCAAAAAATAAATTAGTAAGAGAAGCAATACCTTGATTAGTCCCAAAATGGATACCTAAAAGGCTAAAACAACACACTACTTGAGCAAGAAGTATGTCAAATCGGAAAATTGGAATGCATTTTTAAAATTCAAAAAAATTTAGTTTCCACGGGAAAAGCCCTAAACACACACACATCAACGATTGGTGCTTTACAACCGTACACAAAATCATATATACAGACAAAGAAGTAAAAAAGGAAAAAAGAGTACAAGCCTTTTTGAAGCAAACGATACACGGTCACCATATCTGCACCAGAACAAAATGCCCGACCACTACCCTTCAATAAATCCAAATTTCATTCAGCTACAACAAAAACACCTAAAAGAAAAGTAAAGTTTTCAAACAATGCATGAATACCTTCATCGTCACAAATCCAATCTGTGAGTTATCTTCCCATGATTCATAAAGTCTCTGTAACCTACCAGCCTACATATGACATTCCAAAAACATTATCTACACATAGCTCAGCATGCAAAATCATGTTAAACAAGCACACATATGAGATTCCAACAAGGGTCTCTTTTCAAATCTAACAAGATGCATTTTCCTATACTTATGATCCCATAGTTTTCAAAGGCGGCTTAGGCTCTCAAGCGGAGCTCACAATCGCCTCCAGAGAATCCAGATGCTTTGGCAAGCTTCCAACCAGATTCCAGCAAAACATGTTTATCCTTAAACATCCAAAAATGGTTTGGAAGCTGTTTAAAACAGCTTGAACAAACCCGAAACAGGTCTAAAACATGCATAAAATCCTTAAATATGGTATTGAATGCTATGTGCCTTGCTTTATCTCGGGCCCTCTGTTACCCTCTGCGCCTTCAAAAACTATGTTTGAACCTATATTTTTCCAAAACGAGTTGAAATGCACAAAAGTTTGAAACAAACCATAGAGGTAGTAATAGCATTGAGCTTTGATGGCCGATTGAGTATGGCAGCTCTCGAGAAAGCTCTCCCTTCCACCAAAACCTGTTCGATTAAGTATCAAGCGTTCCAAATTCAAAAACAATACGAATTCAAGAAAACTTCGAATTGAAGTATGAATCAGCATCAGATGTTGAAATTTGAAACGATTTGAGGATTCAAGTGAGATACCTCTTCTTGAAAATGGTGATCTTGAGTGTGACTGTCAAGTTGAGCAGAAACGGTGGTGAATCGATTGTGAGATTGTCTCTGCAACGAACGGGTGAATAGTGATAATGATCTCAATCGATGCATCTTCTAAACCCTTGAATCTTGATTCACGTAGCGGAACAGCTACTGCGCAGGTTTCTCGTATAGACTGATTCGTGATTTTGAGGAACAAAACCTTGTCCAATTGGGCCATACCCATTTCTAGATTTGGACTTTAATCCCATCAAATGGGCCGGGTACATCCATTTTTACGGGCCGAAAATGTTATGGGTTAGAAGGGAAAAGAGAATTCAAAACTTCCCATCTATTCCCGAGTTCATTAAAGAAGAGAAAGAAAAGAAAAAAGAAAAATGTTGTGTTCCTAAGTTTCATTAAACGAGGGAAAAGAAAGGAAAATAACACATGTCGTGTTCCCGGGGTTCATTTAAAGCGGGAAAGGAAGGGAAGTGAAAGGAAAACTATGCAAAATTACGTAGTTTTTCTTTCCTTCCGATTTGGAAGAAAATGGAAGGAAATAACTTCATTATTTTTCTTTCATTTCCTCTCATTTCTTTTTCTTTCTTTTCCATTCTTTTCCTTTCAGTTATCTCCTTTAATAAACTCGGGAACTAAGCGTTCAAGATCCGAAATCATTTTTGATACAGATCCATAACATAGAATGAAACCGGTCCTAATCAAATAAGATCCACTGGATTTATACCGTTTTGAGTAGAGGTGCACAAACCGGTTTTTCTAAATTGGTTTTGGTTTTGATCAACAAAGTCAAGAACTAGTTCCGATTAGGTTCAGATTCTGACTGATTTTTATCGGTTTTTGACCAGATAATAGTGGAATCGGTTCCCTTTTTCTTGTTCCAATTTCTCTGAAAAACTAGAACCTCTAGGTTTGAGATTATATATGTTGATTCAAGATGTATTTTTGCGTGAGTATAAAGATGATGAAATTTATAAGAAAAAGGCAAAGTTATGTTCACTTATGACAACACATTTAGGGTAAGTTACCTATCATATATTTAGTATACCTTAGGTAAGATATCAGATATCGTGCAATAACACCTAAGACTTTCAATACTAGATCTTTGTCTTTGTCTAGTTAAAGTTCAATAGTTGTAGGTAATATTTATTTAAAATAAAAACAAATAACAAAACATTTGTAAAAAAAAAATCAATCATAAGGAGTACTTACTTTACCAATGATCCTCAACTCAAGTGATTTAGGGGAGGTACCATGTGGGTTCAATATAAAATATGGGTTACATGCTAGGCTACGAGTTTTCTCTCACCCATTGTGGGTTTCCTTTTATTAGGTGTGGATATGATCGGGTGGGTCTATAACCTGTCAGTAATCCAAATTGTCGTTAAAAAAAAAGGAGCACTTACTTTGGGTTTGTCTCCACTTCAATAACATGTATGATTACACATTATCGATTTCAAAAGATCACTTTATTGACCAGTAACGACTTCGATTAAGTTTACCCAATCGTACGACTATTCGAAAAGTTACCACTGATAATCCAAGACTAAATGGACATGACATCCATTTAAAGCTGTTTAAATTAATCACTATGATTCCTTGATTTGTTATTATCTCCTCAAAGGTAGGGCTGACAAAATAGGTACCTGTTAAAACACGATTAGACCTGTTTGGCAAAATAATTCATCACACATTATCGATTTCAAAAGATCACTTTCTTGACTAGTAACGACTTCGATTAAGTTTACCCAATCGTACGACTATTCGAAAAGTTACCACGGATAATCCAAGACTAAATGGACATGACATCCATTTAAAGCTGTTTAAATTAATCACTATGATTCCTTGATTTGTTATTATCTCCTCAAAGGTAGGGCTGACAAAATGGGTATCTGTTAAAACACGATTAGACCTATTTAGCAAAATAATTACTATTTGATTTTTTACATTTTTAAAAATAAAAAAAATTAAGAGGCTAAATTTCATCGTTTTTCTTTTATTTTTACATAAAATATAGAACTGTCATGTTTAAATCACCAAACCAAGTGTTAAACAAGTTGTTTTCATGTTTGTATTTGCATTAATTGCGTCGCCTGAAACCTGTTAAAACCCGTTAAGACCCGTTTTGCCAGCCTTATTTAAAGGTAGTAGTAATTAGGGGTATTCATCAGATCGGATAACGAGTTATTTGGGTTTTCAGAATCGGGTCATTCGGATTTGAAAATTTTATGGTCTATCTGAAACCTGACCCAACCCGAATCTCAAAATATGTTACCCAACCCGAAAAACCCAAATTATTTCATCCGAATATCCAAACAACCTGTATAAACTAGCTTTATTCGGATACCCGACCCGAAAAAACTATTTTTTGCATATCTGAAACTCGACCCGAACAACCGAATTAAATTTCGAATGAGGTTTTTCTGATTTCGGATACGATTCGGATTTCGGATTTTTTTGAGTTTCAGATATTTTAAACACCCTTAGGGGACTCGGAGTGGGAGCCGGGAGAGAGGAGGGGAGAGCCGGGGAAAGTCGGCGCCGACCGGGAACACCACCCCCCCGGAAGTGGGGTGGGGTGAATCGGGAAGCTTCCACCGTTTTGCACCGATGTGGGGAAAGGGGTAACGGTCGTGAGACCGTTGGAGAGTTTAAAAAAAAAAACTAGTTTTTATTCTATTTAAACAACTCCAAAACAATCACAACTCACACTCTTTATCATTTTATTCTTTCATTCTTCACTCAAATTTTATAAAGTTTAAAACAATGGATCCATTTACGTTGGAGCTTCCCACATTTGAAAGTAAATCGTCAAGTTCAGAAGAAGACGAGATCAATATCAAAAAACGAAACTTTGATTTTTTGTCAACCATCGTCGCCACGAGTTTAAACGAGTCGCCACTGCATCGTAGACGATATTGAAAGAGCTTTCGGTGTTTTGAAGGGAAGGTGGAATATATTTGTAACGACCCGTTTTTGATAATATGAACAAGTTTGAAATAATCGTCAATAGAACGATTGAGATTATTAAAAATTGAAAGTATGTGAGAAATTATGAACGTGGGAGAAAACCGTTCGCGAAACGGGGTTACGGATTGACCGGAATCGCGAAACAAAGATAATGTGGTTTGGGACTCTTCGCGGTACGCGAAGATGATTATGAGGTTCCGTAGCGGTACGCGAAGGACCAAAAATATCTGAGAACTCCGGATTTCTTCGCGGTACGCGAAGAGCTCTTGAACCCTCTTCGCGGTACGCGACGGGTGTGGCGGCTTGGCAGAAAGCTTATCTTCAAAGATTTCAACAGAAAACTCATTTTTCTTATTTTCTCGATCATTCTCACCATAAACACACACATATACAAAAATTTAGCATCCAACATCGATTTTGAAGCTATCCAGACGTTCGGGTTGAGCCGTGGATTGTTTCTACACGTCCAGATCGTTGTTTTTCATTCAGAAATCCGTTTGAAGGGTAACGATCCATTTTATCTCATTTATTTTGATAATATACGGATTAAATATAGATTTGAGTATTGTATAATGATCTGGGATGATTAGGAACGAAGTACTAGGTGTTTTAACGGTGAAGATGTGATTTTGATCCGTTATAATGCCCGTTTGTTATGAAACTTATATTATTGAGTATGGTTATTAGAGGGGTGATTAAAGAATAGTTGTGATGGTTTTGGATCATTCTTTAGAATGATAAATTAGTGTGTAAGTTGAAAGTTAATGATTTTAACATAAAACGATGCTGTGATAATTTAAATATGATTAAGCGCATGTGTAAATAAATTTCTACACATGGGGTGTTGGTAAAAGCCTCAACGAGGTTTTAACTGAAAACAAGGAATGAACAGGTCGAATGAATTAGATTACATAAATAACACACGTGTTGTGTTTATGTTGATAAATTCTGTTATATGTGAATATATAATAGGAAGAGGAGGTGAATCTAATTCTAGAAGGCCTGGAAAAGAGTTGGAAATTGTTGATAACTCTTCAAATTAAGGTAAGTTACCTATTTGATGGAACGTGTACTTAGGGACTGGGTGAGTCCATACTGTGACAATCCGACTTTTCGAATTAACATTGTTAACTGAAAGTGGTTAGATCACAGGTCCAATAAGACATGTAAGGCCCAACAAGGCCCAAGAAGGCCCAATGAGGCCAAGGTAGGCCCAATGAGGCCCAAGGTAGGCCCAACTGTATTTATGAGGCCCAAAAGAATTAATCTAGCTCAACAATATTCTAAGTGGCCAATTAGTAACAATTCGATTTTTCGGGTTAACTTCGTTAACCAAAAACTAACCGAAATGTTGGGTAATCAAACAAAAATAAATTGCAAATGTTAGGATATAACAAAACAACTTTACAAACATTTAAATTATGAGAGTTGATGTTAAAAATAAATAAAACGTTTAAATTTGACTTTTAAAGTCAAAATACATGTAATAAAACAATGAAAATTCGAAATTAGTGATTATCTATCATAATTAATCAAATTAATCACTCATAAAACCTGTAGTGATGATGAGAAACGGTTTTTCATCAGTTAATAATTTCATAATTGCCGAATTAAATCTAATTGAAACCTATCAAGTTGAAAACCGTCACTTGTGACTATAAGATCCTACAATTCGATTGAAACTCACGAAATTGGACATCCTTATACTCTAGTCGGCATTCTTAGGGACTTTTGCACACAACAATTTAATCCCAGAAGCCTTGGATAGAAGATTTGATTCGAGAAGTAACCGAACTCAAGCCTATAGTCGAAATATATAAATTCGACATCATTCAAGGTAAAAATTCGTTCCTAAACTACCTAAAGATTCCGATTAAGAAAACCCATATGCTAATTTCGTGTAAAAACATCAAATTGATGAAGTTTCAATTCTAGGGTTCTTGATGTGGAACGAATTGGGGGTTTTGATTCAAACGTGTTTTAGAATCAAATTAAATTATGTAGAAAGCTTCATAAACCTCCGATCAAACTAAACCATATTACAATTTCATATAACAGTCACGAATTGACCAAGTTCACGTTCTAGGGTTCATTACTTTAAATGATTTGGGGATTTCGATTAAATTGTGTTCTAAAATCAAATTAAATAAAACCAGTAGTTTCAGAAATGTCCGAACAAGCTAAAACAGGTGTCAATTTAATGAAACATTAACGAATTGATTGAGTTCGATTGATAGGGTTCTTGAACTTAAACGGTTTGGGGATTTTGATGAAACCTAACTTAATTTTCGAATCAAATAACTTAGAGAGGTTCGAAATCTTCTTTTTGAGGAAACTCAATGAACCCAAGATCTGTTGTAAATCAATTTTATCGATTTGAGTATGGGGGGAAATGGTTATGTTCGAAACACTAAGGATTACAAATTGGGACATGGTGTTGACTAAAAATAGAATTAGGACCATCCTTAAACTCGTTTTGAACCGAAAAATAAAACCCCTATGACTCTGGGATCGATTAGATTCGAATCGTGGGTCAATTTGGAACCCAAAGGGGTTCGGTGGGTTTACAAAGGGGAACCCAGGACTTGAAGGTTAAAAACATTTGAAATTCAATTGTAGTACAAAATCATAACCAGATCAGCTGGTTGAGTGATTGCGTTTGGTCCGGGAGGTCGTGGGTTCGAACCACACCTCTGCCGGTTTTTAAATTGAAAACCAATTTTTGGTATTTGCGTCATAACTCACTCGTTTTAACTCCGATTTTATCCGTTCGAGTTGCGTTGGAACCGTAACGGGAATACGAACACTTTGAAATAATAAAATTTATATTTTGGATCGAAAACGAAATCGCGTATAATTACGGTTAGTTAAATAAAATCACAACGACTATATGATTTTATTTAAACGAGTTCAAAGGCACGCGTACTTTCGTATGCACGTTTCTAACATTCTAATTTACGTGTATTGACACGTATGTGATTTTAAGCACAACACGACATTCCGAATAACACTAGGTTACTGTTAAAACACAGATTCTTCGTAGAGGATTTTCTACGCAAGTTCACGAGTGTTTGATCATTCTGCAACAATCAAAGGTGCGTACACGGCCCCTTTCTTATTTTAACTGTTTTGGGGGAGAAAACATGTGCAACAAACGCTTTTAGATACATATCACTTGCATGAGTTAGCTGTTTACATTAAGTGCAAACATAGCATTACAAAGCCTTCTCTTTCGAACCGTTTAATTTGCCGGAGTGCAAAGCGTGGTAGTTAAAGATAGATCTATTGGGTTTGACAAACCTCACTTGGTAGATGGGATCTACGCAGGTGTTTGACTGACCAAACACACACATTGCTATTGTTCGTGCTAGACAATAGTGTTAAGGCAAAAACATGCTATAGCATGGCAACTCGTCAGCTTCGGTGTCGACCACTTGTGTAAATAGTTTATATGACTAGCTATCATGACTGTGCATGTGTGATTATGTTATCTACAAACTTGATATTCAAACTGCTGTTTTGAACCTTGTGAATACTTAAACCTGTGTATGCACCAACCATTGTGTTGACTTGATTTACATGTTTTCTCAGGACACTAAGACACAAGCAAGGACAAGCAGGGACTAGGATGTTGAGTCTCATGCATGCATTTCAGTTCAAGTGTTTTAGTTTTGATCAATTAAGACATTGAATGTTATTGGATTTGTAATTTACATTTTCAAACCGTTACGTTTTGTTATTGATTTTAAAACGCTTCCGCAATCATTGAAACTTTGATGTTACAGTTTTAGACCAACATATGTTAAAAAAAATTCATATAGGGGTCTTCGTTATGTCTAATGATCTGAGATCCTGGTTTGTCACGTTCCCAAACGGTATGATTCCGTTAGTTGAGAATTGGGGGTGTGACAGATTGGTATCAGAGACATTGGTTATAGCGAACTAGGTTTGCATTTTGTAGACTTAGACTATAACTGTTAGACATTAGACACTTGCCTACACGATCGTTTGTATGCACTTACATATGACATTATGTAACAGATATGGCATCATCGTCTAAGCGTATTCATGATGAAGAGTCACATGTTGAAGTTGAAGAAGCTAAGAAGCGGAAACTGGAGCCAGTGGATGATACTATTCACTATGGCGAGGATATTCACATTAGACCCAGAGGGAGCATCCATTATTGGCAATGGTTCCCTGATCTCATCCGTAGCTGGGTACGCAAGGAGAGAGGGCCTCCTCCATCCGCTACTTCATCTACTACTGATATATGGACTTTACCGTCTCTAGGGTATCCGCTAGAGCAAGCATTTGCTGCACTCGTGGCACGTATGGATCGAGAGATCCGTAATATGCGCGAGGCGGCAGGGGCAATCACAGGATTGTTGGAAAGTAACAATTGGATTATGGATAAGTGGAGGAGTCTTAAGGAGGAACTGACTCGTACTGACGAGTTACATGAGAATATGGTGGATGATATAGAAATGATGCGAAATGCTATCATTGAACTCACCAACCGACTTCAAGATGCTGAATTTCGTGCAACTATGGCCGAGGCACGACAACAAGAGACGGAACTACGTGCGGCTATGGCCGAGGCAAGGGCCGAAGAGGCCATTGCACTATCTAATGCGGCTATAGATGGAACTAATGTAGTCGGGGATTTGGCCGAGCAAGCATTGATACTTGTCACCGAACATATACAGTATGATCATGGTGCAGAGGGTGGTCCACCAGAACAGGCTGATTCATCTTCCAGTGTTGCACCGCCAAATGATGGAGTTTAGTTACTTTATGTTATTTATCTTTCAGTAACAAACTTATATGAGTGGGTTGTACTCATAAAGTAGATTTCGTGTTTAGTTTTTTTGCATCTCTTTGACAAACAATTGTAAGCACTAGTTTATCTTAAATGATTAAGAATTGTTACCTTAATGACTATGGTAGTGTGATACATTTACTTTGTGCATGAGTGATGATTATGCGATGGGTGTAGTCTCATTATGTATATTTGTAAATAGGGAGATCATGGTTGGAGGAAACATTAACATGACCACAACGGAGGTTGAGGCACTTATTAACACTCGAATTACCGAGGCAATCGCAAACTATACGCAAATATACCAAACAGGACCACATGATCCAACGGGGGAACTGGTAAACCCACAAATGTGCACGTTCAAGACATTCTTGAACTATAAACCACGTAATTTCAAAGGATCGGAAGGAGCCCTTGGACTTCTTCAATGGATTGAACAATTAGAATTGGTGTTTGAGAGGTGCAATTGTCCGGAAGAAAACAAGGTCAGATACGCAATTGGTACTTTGGAGGGTTCAGCCTTGACATGGTGGAACTTTATCGTACAGACACTCGGCTTGAATACAGTCAATGCTCTTACTTGGAACGGATTCAAAATCCTGTTGCAGGAAGAGTATTGTCATAGTAATGAAATGCAAAGACTTGAGGATGAATACGGGCAACTCAAGATGAAAGGTTCCAATATTGAGGAATACACTACTCGATTCCAGCAATTAGCAAGACTTTTACCGCACAGGGCAACCTCACCTAGCAAGTGGATCAAGAGATACATTGGAGGGCTGGTATCTCAGGTTCGAAAATTGATCATATCTACAAATCCTACTACCATACAGCAAGCCGTTCGACTGGCACACCAACTGACTGATCAAGTGATGGAACGGGGAACATTACCCAAACGAACAGTAACAGCTAAGGCAGGTGACCACAAAAGAAAATGGGATAGCATTGTTTCCAAGAGTTCCACTCAGCAGTCATTTCAGGAGAATCGCAAGCAGGAATCCAACAAGACTCATCACAATTCAAACAATAACCAACAGTCATCAGGAGGGTATAATGGTAAATACCCAAAGTGTAACAAATGTGGATTCCATCACCTTGGGAAACAATGTGACAAATACCGATGTCAGCGATGCAGAAAGATAGGGCACGTAGCAAAAAACTGTCGAGGGAAACGGCAGGCAAGCTCACTCAATCAGAACAACACACAGAAAGGATGTTTTGAGTGTGGCTTATCAGGACATTTCAAGAAGGAGTGCCCACAACTCAAGAAAAGAAGGGCTAATGACATGATTACAAAAGGAAACAACAACAACAACACCAATGTTGCTAGGACAGGGCTTTTGTGATTGGAGGACGTCAGGCACGGGAAGATCCCAACGCCGTTACGGGCAGTTTTGATGTAGTCATTGGCATGGACTAGTTATCCAAACACCAGGCTAAAATGGTATGCCATTAAAAGATAGTTCGAATACCTCTTTCGCATGGAGAGACACGGTATGTACAAGGCGAGAAGAGCAGTACGCCACTGCGTCTCATATCTTGTATGAAAGCACACAAATGTCTGCGGAAATGTCATACGACAATTATAGTACTTATAACCGAGAAGCCGGTAGTTGAGAAGAATATAGAAGACATTCCAGTAGTTTGAGAATTCCCTGAAGTATTTCAGAAGATCTACCGGGATTACCGCCTATCAGACAGGTGGAATTTAGAATCGACCTTACATCAGACGTAGCACCGATAGCTAGGGCGCCTTATCGACTTGCATCGTCAGAGATGCAAGAGTTATCCACACAACTGCAAGAGTTGTTGGGTAAGGGCTTCATACGACCTAGTTTTTTTTTCACCGTGGGGAGTACCAGTCTTAATTATCAAGAAAAAGGACGGGACTTTCCGTATGTGTATCGATTACCGGGAACTGAACAAGGTTATCATCAAAAACCGGTACCCGTTATCTCGAATTGACGATCTGTTCGATCAATTGCAAGGTTCGTGTTACTACTCGAAGATTGATCTCAGATAGGGTTACCATCAGCTCAAAGTACAGGAAGGTATCCCTAAGACACCATTCAGGACACGCTATGGCCATTATGAGTTCTTGGTCATGCCATTTGGATTGACAAACGCTCCAGCTGTATTCATGGATCTCATAAATTGTGTTTGTAAACCTTATCTTGATAAGTTTGTCATTGTTTTGATGACATTCTCACCTATTCACAGTCTGAGGAGGAACACGCTGAACATCTTCGACTATTATTGGAATTATTGAAACAGGAACAACTGTACGCTAAGTTCTCGAAATGTGATTTATGGATGCGAGAAGTACAATTTCTGGGTCATATAGTTAATGAAAAGGGTATACATGTGGATCCAGCGAAGATTGAAGCGATTAAGAATTGGGGAGCACCAAAGACCCCTACCGAGGTACGACAATTCCTTGGGTTGGCGGGTTATTATCGACGATTCATTGAGGGATTCTCAAAGATCGCTCAACCACTCACAGCTCTTACACACAAGGGAACGAAGTATAACTGGACGAATAAACCGGAAACTGTATTCCAGTTATTGAAATAGAAACTCTGCAGTGCACCGATTCCGTCCTTACCGAAAGGGACGGAAGACTTTGTGATGTATTGTGACGCATCTGCACAGGGTTTGGGAGGTGTATTGATGCAACGTGATAAAGTGATTGCTTATGCTTCAAGGCAACTACGACCACACGAAAAGAATTACACTACTCATGACTTGGAGCTTAATATGAGGCAACGACGATGGGTTGAGTTGTTGAACGATTACGAATGGATGTTAAGCCTTAGAAAAGGATAATTTAGTACATGAATCCTTACGGGGCATGGAAACACAATTGGATGTTAAGTCTGATGGAACTCGTTGTTTCATTGATAGACTTTGGATACCTTTGCGTGGTGGTTTAAGGGAACTCGTTATGGGTGAAGCACACAAGTCCAGATATTCAGTCCATCCGGGATCAGACAAGATGTATCATGACTTGAAGGCACTGTATTGGTGGCCTCACAGGAAAGCTGATATTGCTAAGTACGTTAGCAAATGTTTGACTTGTTCGAAAGTCAAAGTTGAACATCAGAAGCCATCTGGTTTACTGCAACAACCAGAGATACCGATGAGGAAATGAGAACAGATTTCGATGGATTTCATTACTAAGTTACCCCGTACACCGAGTGGTGATGATACGATATGGGTAATTGTCGATCGATTAACGAAATCTGCATACTTCTTAGAAATCAAGGAAACCTATAAGATGGAGAAACTGACTAGTATTTACATCAAGGAAGTGGTAGCACGGTATGGCGTGCCAATCTCTATCATATCAGATCGGGATGCCCGATTTATTTCCAACTTTTGGAAGTCACTTCATAAATCATTGGGGACTCGTTTGGATATGAGCACTGCCTATCATCCACAGACCGACGGTCAAGGTGAACGTACGATTCAAACGCTCGAGGATATGTTACAAGCATGTGTAATTGACTTTAATGATAGCTGGGAAAACCAGTTATCATTGGTGGAATTCTTTTACAAATCCAGAACAGTATGGCAGCGGTTTGGGATCGACAAAAGAGTTACGCTGACAAACACCACAAACCAATGGAATTTCAGGTAAGAGACCGAGTTTCTTCTAAATGTATCACCTTGGAAAGGTGTGACACAATTCGGTAAGCACGAGAAACTTAGGCCACGATACGTAGGACCTTTTGAGATCCTAAAAAGGATTGGTTCGGTAGCGTATCAACTCCAGTTAACCCAGTGGAGTTCATGATGTCTTTTATGTATCTAACTTAAAGAAATGTTTTTCTGATGAGACATTGATTGTACCTCTGGACGAAATGCAAGTGGACGAACAGTTACGATTCGTTGAGGAACCGGTGTAATCATGGATTGAGAGGTCAAACAACTTAAACAAAGAAAGATTTCGATAGTCAAAGTTCGGTGGAATTCAAGACGTGGTCCTGAATTCGCATGGGAAAGGGAAGATCAAATGATGAAAAAGTATCCCCACTTATTCAAAACAACAACAAACATTAAGAATGCACGTTAAATTTCGGGACGAAATTTCCTTCAACAAGGGGATGATGTGATATTTCACATTCTAACTATAAGCACAAACAAGCACAAACACCTTATACTATTGATTTTAGTATAAACAACTGGGCTGAGCACCAGCTTTGCAGAATGCAAACACAAACATTTCATATTAGTACATACATGATTGATTTCAAACAATGTACTACATTTCATGGTGGTACAATCATGAGCGATTAAACGATAGTAGTGCTACAAATAGAAGGAATCAGAATGATTGTGTAAGGTAAATTGACGAGTACAGGGGCCCATGTAATCGTGAATTTACAGTTACGCATGAATTTTGGAAGTTTCTATATTGTCGACTACATTTAAACATCTGCTATGTGTACATTCACATATTTGCTATGTGTGAGATTTCATAGTACAGTATACAAACACTTTGTTCAATTGGTTTTACAAACATTTGTGCTACATTACAAATTATACATTTTATGTGCTACATTTCATATGTTACATGTTATGGTAGTACATGCATGATTGGTTACACACATTTTACTATGTGCGGAGTTGCATAGTACAAACAGTTACGGACACTCACTATGTGTGAGGTTACACAACACAGTATGATCAAACACAAACAGACACAGTTAGGTGAACTAACTAATGTACACACAAACAGTCACATTGAACGATCACATTTAGTTGTGATGTTGCAAGCATTAGATTTTGTGTGTGAATACACACAAGCACACGGAATGATCAAATCACATTATCACGTATGATTTAAACTCGTAAGTAGTTTCCTAACTACTCCTAACATTTACTAATTTTCGGGACGAAAATTCCTTCAACAAGGGGATGATGTGACAATCCGACTTTTCGAATTAACATTGTTAACTGAAAGTGGTTAGATCACAGGTCCAATAAGACATGTAAGGCCCAACAAGGCCCAAGAAGGCCCAACAAGGCCCAAGAAGGCCCAATGAGGCCAAGGTAGGCCCAATGAGGCCCAAGGTAGGCCCAACTGTATTTATGAGGCCCAAAAGAATTAATCTAGCTCAACAATATTCTAAGTGGCCAATTAGTAACAATTCGATTTTTCGGGTTAACTTCGTTAACCAAAAACTAACCGAAATGTTGGGTAATCAAACAAAAATAAATTGCAAATGTTAGGATATAACAAAACAACTTTACAAACATTTAAATTATGAGAGTTGATGTTAAAAATAAATAAAACGTTTAAATTTGACTTTTAAAGTCAAAATACATGTAATAAAACAATGAAAATTCGAAATTAGTGATTATCTATCATAATTAATCAAATTAATCACTCATAAAACCTGTAGTGATGATGAGAAACGGTTTTTCATCAGTTAATAATTTCATAATTGCCGAATTAAATCTAATTGAAACCTATCAAGTTGAAAACCGTCACTTGTGACTATAAGATCCTACAATTCGATTGAAACTCACGAAATTGGACATCCTTATACTCTAGTCGGCATTCTTAGGGACTTTTGCACACAACAATTTAATCCCAGAAGCCTCGGATAGAAGATTTGATTCGAGAAGTAACCGAACTCAAGCCTATAGTCGAAATATATAAATTCGACATCATTCAAGGTAAAAATTCGTTCCTAAACTACCTAAAGATTCCGATTAAGAAAACCCATATGCTAATTTCGTGTAAAAACATCAAATTGATGAAGTTTCAATTCTAGGGTTCTTGATGTGGAACGAATTGGGGGTTTTGATTCAAACGTGTTTTAGAATCAAATTAAATTATGTAGAAAGCTTCATAAACCTCCGATCAAACTAAACCATATTACAATTTCATATAACAGTCACGAATTGACCAAGTTCACGTTCTAGGGTTCATTACTTTAAATGATTTGGGGATTTCGATTAAATTGTGTTCTAAAATCAAATTAAATAAAACCAGTAGTTTCAGAAATGTCCGAACAAGCTAAAACAGGTGTCAATTTAATGAAACATTAACGAATTGATTGAGTTCGATTGATAGGGTTCTTGAACTTAAACGGTTTGGGGATTTTGATGAAACCTAACTTAATTTTCGAATCAAATAACTTAGAGAGGTTCGAAATCTTCTTTTTGAGGAAACTCAATGAACCCAAGATCTGTTGTAAATCAATTTTATCGATTTGAGTATGGGGGGAAATGGTTATGTTCGAAACACTAAGGATTACAAATTGGGACATGGTGTTGACTAAAAATAGAATTAGGACCATCCTTAAACTCGTTTTGAACCGAAAAATAAAACCCCTATGACTCTGGGATCGATTAGATTCGAATCGTGGGTCAATTTGGAACCCAAAGGGGTTCGGTGGGTTTACAAAGGGGAACCCAGGACTTGAAGGTTAAAAACATTTGAAATTCAATTGTAGTACAAAATCATAACCAGATCAGCTGGTTGAGTGATTGCGTTTGGTCCGGGAGGTCGTGGGTTCGAACCACACCTCTGCCGGTTTTTAAATTGAAAACCAATTTTTGGTATTTGCGTCATAACTCACTCGTTTTAACTCCGATTTTATCCGTTCGAGTTGCGTTGGAACCGTAACGGGAATACGAACACTTTGAAATAATAAAATTTATATTTTGGATCGAAAACGAAATCGCGTATAATTACGGTTAGTTAAATAAAATCACAACGACTATATGATTTTATTTAAACGAGTTCAAAGGCACGCGTACTTTCGTATGCACGTTTCTAACATTCTAATTTACGTGTATTGACACGTATGTGATTTTAAGCACAACACGACATTCCGAATAACACTAGGTTACTGTTAAAACACAGATTCTTCGTAGAGGATTTTCTACGCAAGTTCACGAGTGTTTGATCATTCTGCAACAATCAAAGGTGCGTACACGGCCCCTTTCTTATTTTAACTGTTTTGGGGGAGAAAACATGTGCAACAAACGCTTTTAGATACATATCACTTGCATGAGTTAGCTGTTTACATTAAGTGCAAACATAGCATTACAAAGCCTTCTCTTTCGAACCGTTTAATTTGCCGGAGTGCAAAGCGTGGTAGTTAAAGATAGATCTATTGGGTTTGACAAACCTCACTTGGTAGATGGGATCTACGCAGGTGTTTGACTGACCAAACACACACATTGCTATTGTTCGTGCTAGACAATAGTGTTAAGGCAAAAACATGCTATAGCATGGCAACTCGTCAGCTTCGGTGTCGACCACTTGTGTAAATAGTTTATATGACTAGCTATCATGACTGTGCATGTGTGATTATGTTATCTACAAACTTGATATTCAAACTGCTGTTTTGAACCTTGTGAATACTTAAACCTGTGTATGCACCAACCATTGTGTTGACTTGATTTACATGTTTTCTCAGGACACTAAGACACAAGCAAGGACAAGCAGGGACTATTGCATGCATTTCAGTTCAAGTGTTTTAGTTTTGATCAATTAAGACATTGAATGTTATTGGATTTGTAATTTACATTTTCAAACCGTTACGTTTTGTTATTGATTTTAAAACGCTTCCGCAATCATTGAAACTTTGATGTTACAGTTTTAGACCAACATATGTTAAAAAAATTCATATAGGGGTCTTCGTTATGTCTAATGATCTGAGATCCTGGTTTTTCACGTTCCCAAACGGTATGATTCCGTTAGTTGAGAATTGGGGGTGTGACACATACTACAAGTGATGGCGTTATCGTTATTGTGGTTATTGTTGCTGCATGATTCACAAGGTGTGTGAACGTGCCGTTATCATAACTGTAGTTATTGTTGCTGCATGAGTCACAAGGTGTGTGAACATGCCGTTATCATTATTGTGGTTATTGTTGCTGCATGAGTCACAAGGTGTGTGAACATGTCGTTATCGTTATTGTGGTTATTGTTGCTGCATGATTCACAAGGTGTGTGAACGTGCCGTTATCATAACTGTAGTTATTGTTGCTGCATGAGTCACAAGGTGTGTGAACATGCCGTTATCATTATTGTGGTTATTGTTGCTGCATGAGTCACAAGGTGTGTGAACATGCCGTTATCATTATTGTGGTTATTGTTGCTGCATGAGTCACAAGGTGTGTGAACATGCCGTTATCATTAATTGTAGTTATTGTTGCTGCATGAGTCACAAGGTGTGTGAACATGCCGTTATCGTTATTGTGGTTATTGTTGCTGCATGATTCACAAGGTGTGTGAACATGCCGCGATCTACGAATGCGTAGATGTTGGGTTGGTAAGGTTATGATTTGGTGTTGACATTTGAAATTCAAGTGTCAAATTTGTGAATTACGATTTTTGTGAAATATGATGCACAATTGGTGTGTTGGGTATTAATATATGTGTTATATTAAATTATAACAATTGTGCATGAATGGGAGATATATTGAGGTTTTGGTTGAAAACGAACCGTTAGTAAATCGTTTTAAATGTGGTTAAATGTTGTTGTCAACATTTTATGTGAAACCTCAGTAGTGTATCCATATGGTGTTATGGAATACACTTGATAAATGATGGGGTAATCTTACTTAGTTCTAACGAACTAATGGTGACTTTAAATGTGATGTTACAGGTACAAAAGAGCAGGGTGGGCGGTGATGGTGATCGGAAATCGAACGTGGAGGCTCGTGTGGTGGTTAAATATATAAATAATCGATCATGTGTGAAGCTTTTGTGTAATAACAATTGGTGGTGTTTGTAAACATACTTAAACTTAAACTTGTTTTTAACAGGTGTGGTAATAGTATGTTTAATAGTTTTTAAAACACAAAAGTCGTTTTTGTTTTAACTGGGACCTAAACATAATTTATTAATTATTGATGTTAAATGTCCAGTGGGGACATGATAGTGATTGGGGTGTCACAATATTGCATCGTCCCGCAAAGCAAATGCATCCACGAAGTTTACGAAAAATTATGTATGCTTGTATCATTCTACACAATATGATTTTAAAATGGAATGGGTCAGCAATATCACCAGAACACATAGAGGACCCTCCTAGCGATGAACAGCTTGAAGAAGACATTCTTTATCAGCTACGATCAAGAACAACGCACGAAAATCTTCGAGCCGACCTTATCGAGCATTTGGAGCATTTATCGCAACAATATCACGCCAATAACCCTAATAATTAGTATTTTCATTTAATGTAATATCTTTTTAATTTAATGTAATATCTTTTTAAATTTTAATGTAATTTTATATTTTATTTTTAATGAATCTATTTAATTATTATTATTATTTATTGTTAAAATAATTAATTAAAAATAAGATTTGAAAATGGGGAAAAGTGGGACGACACCGTGCAAAATGGGGAAAAGTGGGGAAAGCTGATGTGGCGCTGATGTGGCAACGGGGAAAAGTGGGGAAATGTGGTACCACTCCTTGTGGCCTTAGTAGTAATGAAAAAAAATATCCAAGTCTTACACAAAAAGTATGCAACATGTTAGTGCTAAGTAAGAACTTTACACTAGTTTACTCAAATCAAGACTTCTTCACACATTGCTAGTATGTTAACATGTTTCATGATAGAGACACAAAAAAGAAACATGAACGCCTTAAATCAACAAACACAAAGCAAGATTTCAGCAAATGTTTTAAAAGCTCACTTTCACAATTTCGTGTATGAAATCAGAGCATTAACGAATATTCATCTTTATAAAATGAATAATGTAAAAATCCAAACATGAGTAATGAATCAACAAAAACAACTGCAAAAAATCATAAAGACAAGTGAAAGTGAAGTTGGGTGAAAGATCCTTTGCAAATAAGGGCGACCATTCTCTTTTTCCGTTCGTAGTGTTAATTTTTCGACCGAAATGTTATTTTTTGTTTTAAGCATCGGTTTCCCCCTCCCTTGCTTCAAAAAATTAACATGTATTATAGGTTACGTAAATTTCCGCCCCCTGCTTCAAAACTTTCAAGCTCTTTCACTGGTGAGAGGCATGCCTAGCACATTTCACTTGCCAATTTCTTCATTTCTTTCGCCTATTAGATCATCCATGGTAATTGAAAATTTAAAGTTCGGTATAATTCAACCCTAATCGGTTCCAATTTCCAAATAAACAAACAAAATGAGATGTAAATGATTGTAACTTTAAACACATCAAGTTCGGTTTAGTTCAACCCTAGTCAGTTCCAATAATTTATATCTTTTTTCTTAAAATAAGGAGTTTGAGCCCTATTGGTTAAAATGCCTGATGCGGGCGGTCAGTATACTAAAAACAAGACTAAATTTAATCTAATTAACTTAAGCTAAAGACACCAAATCTAATCCTAGACCTATACTTAACCTAAACACCTAGTAATAATCGGAAAACCTAAACTAGACCGCTCCTAAGGCAAGTGTACCTGTCGGTGGCAGAATAGCTGACGAAAGTCCAGATATCGAACCAATGGACACTAGTATAACAAACTAAACCTAGACTGTGAACTTAACTAAGGTAAAAGAGGGGGGTTTGGTGCTAACTGACAACCAGATCAGACTAAAATTGACCAAGTGAACTAAACTAACAACTACACTAAAACAACAATACTAAAACTGAAAGTGAAACTGGAATCTAACTGTAGTGAGGAAAACTGGTGTATCTAGGCTGGAATTCAAAAGTATGACAGATGCTGATTTGAACTGATCTATGAAAGATGAAGACTAGGATCTTTAGAATCAGACTAAGGAATACCTAATGGGACCCAGATCAGATACCAGGCAACTCCAAGGGAATATCCTAAGACTGAAATGTATGCACTAGTCAATCGGGTCACCTTCCGGAATTTTCCCGATATGCAATTGCACTCAAACGGGTGAATCACCTCCCGGATTTCTCCACCCGTTTGTATCCTAAGATACTAGAGAGCTATAAAGTTGACAACTTTGACATGAATTGACACTAACACTAAGTAGATCTAAGACAACGCCCTCCCGGGTCGTTTAACTCAAAAATCTAAAGTGTAAGAGACCAACCATCTAACCTATCACCTCCCGGATTTCTAGGTTAGGTTACACATGCAAATAACTATATTTAATGAAGTCTAATCCTATGGAATGTGATCAACAACCCATAAACTAACCTAAAACACAAAGTAGTAGGCTTAACATGCATCTATGTGTGGAAAGACCTTCCTAAACACATGTGGATCAAACATACACCAAATACAATCATTCAACATCTGTAAAAACCATCAAAGTTCCAATCTTTACAACTGATTACAAAGCATATATCATCATCAAGCATAAATCAAGTCCAAAATCATCAAAGTTCACAACTTTATCATCCCAAACCTAGATACAACCATAGATCTAGCCACAAAACATACTAACAGTAGCTAAACAAGTCTGAATCAAGTCTAAAAACATTAAATATCAAAGCTTTAAACTAAGAACATGTAAAGAAAAGGAAAATACTCAAAGAACAAGGTCCTTCTTCACTTCTACAAGCCCTAATCAAGCTCTTCCTTCCATGGTTAAGCTCCAGCAGCCTCCTAGCTTGATTAGGGTTCCAAAGTCGCAAAAGAAGACCCCCAAAACGGCTGGAATGCGATCCCTTTTATAGAGGGCTTGAAATTAGGGTTTTAGGCTAAAAATCCATCTAGGGCGCATAGCCTAGCGATGTATGCGCGAGGCTAGGCTATGCGCCCGGAAAACAAGAATAATTTTGGCTGAAGATGCCAGGCACATAGCCTGGGGCCAAGAAGCCCACGCTAGGCTATGCTCCTAGGGCTAGTTTTCCTGATTTCTTTGTATTTTCACCCGCTCTTGATTCCGATGCCCGTTTGCCTTCATTTCCGCTCCTCCGGGACACATTCCTACACAAAAACACTAAAATGTAAAAAGGAACTAAAATCGACTCGAAATATTTGCAAAACTAATGAAAACAGACTTGAATATGTACAAAAATGGATGTGTTAAACTAACACATCAAAAATACCCACACTTAAACCTTTTTCGTCCTCGAAAAAGCTAAGAAAATGGAATCATAGATCAGGGCTAGGTTTTTAATATGCAATGATTTAACAGTCTTAAATCCTTGTGTATTATTCGCGATTGTTGATATAATGGTCCAATCTAAACCCAAACACCAATTTCAAGTTCCCTAATCATGATTTATTTATGTTCAAGTTTAATCATTCGTCTTATGGATCCCATCCCTTGGTCAAAACGAGTTATCTTAATCCTAAACAACAGCTTTCAAGGCACATGATTAAATCAAAAGACTTAAACCCACCTTTGTATGCAAACGACCTAGATAAAGTTAAAATTTTAACCTGATGATGGAAATGGATGAAGGTGTGAGCATTTTGCCTTTTTATTCTCTCATTTTTCTTTTTTTTTACCTCACTTGAGCGTATTACAACACTGTTTCACTCGGTTATGAGCCGGGGTATGACAACTGCTTTTTAGCTCTTATTCTCTCTTTCTTTTATTTGCACAGGCTCAGCTTACTTAGTGGATTATGGTATTTCTTTATTTAGCGGGCGCCATAAGTCTCGGATTTATTTTCATAAAAAGAGAACATATGTGCCAAGTTTAAATTTTAAGAAATCTAGGTTGTTAGTTTACAGAGGTTCCTTTATTCACTATTACTTAGTTTCAGATTTCCCGAATTTTCCAAGTTTTAAACCCACAAGAATCCTGAATTTAAGTTTATTCTATCAAATCCTAAGGAACTTTCTATCGGCTGGGCCTACCAAAAAATCCCAAATCAATTACACAAGTTAGCCTCTAAAAACATAAGTCCTAATCATAGTCCGATCATCTTCCATTTATAAAATGCAAGCCAAAACAAGGACATTTTCAAGACTCTAGCTATATACAACCTAAAACTCTAGACTTAATTAGAAGATGCAAAATAAATAAATAAACAAACGAATATTTACAGGAAGAGAAATCTAAGGTAAAAAGTGAAAAAGACTTAGCTGATCACGCAACATCAGCACGAGTGAATCTGATCCAAAAAAGAAGTCAATCAACAGCCGGCCGTTTGTAAATGAAATAGTCTAAGTAGCCGCCACCCGAATGTAATTGAGTACTGAGAGGCCCCGTTCCTCGGAAGTCCCTCAGTTGGTAAAACATCAAAAACATAGCTCTTAAACCGTAGAATAGTAGAATACTATGGCAGCGGAAATCTTTCCATAACATTTAATCTTAACAGGAATGCCAGTTTCTGAATAGGTAGTCCTCATGTCTTGCCACGAGCTATCATATCCTTATCATAACCTGCTCAACCTGACATGCATGTAAAACAAGTCAGCTTTATGCTGGTGAGTTCTAAGTTCATTTCTTAGAAAAATCTTTATTTATTCATGTCATCACATGACAAAATTTAAATACGTTGCATACCTGTTCTCATATCAT
Source organism: Mikania micrantha (assembly GCA_009363875.1). NCBI lineage: Eukaryota > Viridiplantae > Streptophyta > Magnoliopsida > Asterales > Asteraceae > Mikania > Mikania micrantha. Next base: position 16,486,215 of record CM018683.1, read on the forward strand.
AGTTTCATAACATACATAGCCTCATAACATAATTACATAACATACATATCATCATAACATCATTCATACGGTGAAGAAACTTCACCGTTAACTGCTGACCCTGAAGTCAAACAGGCTTGAGCAGCATAAAGCTCTTTAACTACCAACCCGCAGCTGGTAACTCATACATGTATAAGATTTCTTTAACACTATCAACGCGCAGCTGATAACTCAAGCATGCCTAAGATTTCTTTAACTGAACTGGCGACACACAGTCGGCAGGCCTGTTCTTTCACAGGACTCTTTAACCATCAACCGAAATTGACGGCTCATACCGGTACAAGACTTCTTTACATATATCATTCATACATAATATGGTTTAAATCATTTAAACCATCATCATCATAAACGGCTCCTTTCACCGTAGTGTTCAAGTTTTGCCCAACCGCAGCCAGCAAAACCTCATTTCCTACTCAACCTCGGTTGAGTCCTTTAGAATCATTTCCTTCTCAACCGCAGTTGAGACTTTAAAACATTCATCATATTTTAGCTGAGATTCTTAAAAATCATTTACTTCTCAATCATCATTGAGACTTAACATATTCATTACATCTCAGCTGAAATTCTTAAAATCATTTACTTCTCAATCATAGTTGAGACTTAAAACATTCTTTTCTTTAAAACATTCTTTATCTATAAACATTCTTTATCTGTAAACTTTCTTTATCTGTAAACATGTTTTACCTGACTATAATCAGGTTAAAATCACTTTCATACAATACTTTATACATACATACAATCATTTTCATAACAGAACTTTATAACATGCATATCAGCCCAAAATGATAAAACATTTAAAACAGGGCTATAAGAACTCACAATCATTTCAAAGATATTTATCATACATGCACATCAGCCCTAAAACGTTAAAACAGTAAAAGAGGGCTCATAGAACTCACCTGATGTCTTACTGTAGCAAGATCACTCGCAAACTGGTACTAATGGTGTAATTCTGCATTCGTTTACACTTAATAAATCATTTATGTTTTAACCTATTGATTAGATCTTTCTGAACGTTCAATGTCAAAGACATTGTCTTGAAAGTCATCAAATAATTAGTGTTGTTGATTATAATGCTAAAACAGTTCCTGAACAGATTAATGGCTTAGAAATGATAAATCCTTATCATTGATTACCCAGATATCATGAAATATCACAACATCGTCTTAGAATAGGTTTAATAACCATGTTTAACATACTAATCTGACTGTTATCACAAACATCAGATAATCGTTCCAATAAGTATGTTAATGATTGTGATTAGTTTGAAACACTTAGATTTAACCTTTGCATTTCAAAGATTAACCCAACTAATCACCTAGATTGTCATAATCAAATGGATTAAACCATTATAATCATAGTTGTGATTTCATGCAAACCGGGCATTACAACGGCTCAAAACAAGGATTTAACCGTTAGAACATCATGTTCTTCATTTATAATCAATCCTAGCCATCATCTAGGCAATAATCAACAATCCTAACTATCTTATTACTTTCAAAATCAAGATCTAATCAATCAAAATCAAACTAGAAGGTTAAAACGAACCGTTACCTGATCTGACGAATTTCTGCGGTTAAAACGACGATCAGGACTTGTATATACGATCCCTGGGATGATCCGGATGTTTAGAAACCTCAAATATGAAGATTGGAGATGTTAGGAAGGTAAAATAACGTCTGGAGGTCGAAGGAAGTCGATATTTGCAACTTTTACGCGTTCTGGTGGTTTTTATCCAACTTTGGCCGACATAGTCCCTGGGCGCATAGCCTGACTCTGGAGGGTTGGGAGTTAGGCTATGCGCCTAGCGTGTTTTTCTTCCAATATTTGATTTAAACTTCGTTTCGCGATTCCGGGAGCATACGAACTCCGTTTTGCGCACGGTTTTCGCCCACGTTCATTATTTTTCACATACTATCAATCCCCAATAACAAAAGTTACTAAATCCTCGTGGATTTCAAGCACGATCAAATGTGCTCACGTCATAATTGCCGAATTTTTTTTTTCGTACGCCGTCGTCACAGTTTCCACAGTAACCGAAATCTCGTACGTTTACTATTAAATTTCTAAATTTTCGGTTGTTACAAATCTACCCTCCTTACAATAGGTTTCGTCCTCGAAACCTGTTACGTTTCATACAAATGTGGGTAGAGTCGTTCCGTCTCGTTTTCAGTCTCCCATGAAAACCCCAAATTCTTTTCGGTGTTTCTATTAAACCGTAATTTGTCTAATCGTCTTATTATGCAATTGTTTTCTTTTGTGTCGACAATTGCAACTGCTTCTTCTATGTAGTTTAGCTTTGCATTAACCTTAGTGTCCTTTATAGAAACATGTGCCTGCTCGTCTGCCAGACACTTACTACTCATCATACATCATGCATCACTGTTGACCAAAGTCAACAGTCTCAATCATATCGAACATAAAACATAATTTCGTTCACATCATCCAACCCTGATCACATAAATATCCTAATCATCATTATACAACCACTGCTACTGAGCGTAACAATGGGCTTATGCCGGCACAAGGCTCTGTATCCGTTGATCTGACCCGCCGAAACGTTTTGCAGATCCATACTTACCCAATAACAAGCACTGGAGCAACCATAATTACCTAAACGAATATGGGAGCAACATCATACTTACCCCGTAACAAGTACGGGAGTAACCATACCCAGTTATAGTCGTGGTTGATTCTGTGTTTATAGCCCGATCGGCTCCATATCCTGATATTATCAGGTCATCTCTTTCATACTTACTCTATAACACTTATAAGGACATCATTCATTTATCTTACATGATACACTAGCATCATATCACCATTCATCATAATCATCATGCATTCCATGCTAGCATCATAACGGCATTCATCATAATCACCATGACATCCTAAACCTGTCATGCTAGCACTATTTTATCATATTAATTTCCTAGTAACATAGGAATCATTATACTCATAACATGCTTTGCTAGTATCATATCATCATATCATTCATCATGGCATCGTGAACACGTTATGCTAGCATATAATCATCATAGCATCATACTGTTATCCTAACAGCCTAGGATTTCATCATAACACCTATAATTGTCATCATACAATTCATCATCATAACTTACTAGCATGCATCCATCATGCTTAGCCGACTTTCATGCATAAATCGTGCTAAAGCTAAACGTACATACATAGTCATGGTATATCATTATTCATCTTTCGTTCATCAGCATCATAAGCACAGAACAACGTAATCATAACAATAAGCATGCTTTAATCACACGTTGAAGATCACATGGTAACAAATCGTCTTCCCCTTTTATGTCATACTTTAGCTGTGACAGGTAGCTTATTATGACCCTTAATCCTTACGTCCTTATCTTTTCCTAACAGTATGCTACCACATGTCATATTCTTTAGCTACAGCATGCGTTATTCCTTACTTTGTTGACTGTGCTAACATTTTCACATTTAATCTCTACCAACACTTATCTCTCTTGGTATTAAACCATTTATAAAGCACTCGTTGGAAGTTGGTCATAAATAAACTTTCGTAACATAACTTACATACATATCTTAACACATAAGGTTGTCAATACATAAAGCCAACCAACTTTTTCATTGCATAAACAGACTAAAACCAAGTCTTGGTGTTGTTACAATATTTCATTAGTCGCCTTATAATGAGGATTTTTCTTATTTCCCTTCAATAAGAAGGCTTTATCATTTACCTCATCATTTGCCTCATTAAGAGGACTTCATCATTTGATCCACTTTATGCATGACAATCTTATCATAAAACTTTCCTTTGATAACATACGTATGCACACTATCACATAACAATACCATGAATTTTCTTATACATGAGATAGTGGTTATCATCCTTTATCATTAAATTTGAACTAATACAAAGTTCCTTGAGTAGTTTATTGCAACATATGCAAGACTCTCTTAACACCTGTAACTGTATTAAATTCACATTTTACAATCTATCCTTTACGCTCCATACATATCCTATACATGTTCAACATCTATTATCTTGTGAAGACAATATAATTCATTAAACGATAACCATGTTGCAACACTTATGTATCTTCTTCTAGCGTAAATAGATTTCTGTTAGAGTTATTAAAATCATCTCTAACATCTTTAGCATACCAGTTCTTGGTTCAATCGGTCTTCACATCACTTCTTGTCAAAAGCAATTCGTATTATGTCAACTTTTCATAACCTTCGAACTTTCTTGATGGTTTAACATTTCTTTTCATTCGCATTTAACATAAGACTAACTCTATACTTTTCATTCACTTATACCTAATGCCAGGCATACATTCATTTACCATCATTTATCTTTGCTTATCAATCCCTAATCGCATCTTTATCACATATGTCTTTATAATCAACTTTTCTATTTCACTTTCACATTTAGTAACCACCGGTACAATTCCCAATTTCGAATGTCAACATGTATTCCTCAACCTAGTGAGACCTTGTCAGGATTTAGGATACTAACAAAGCATTATCACTCATGACATAGAGAATAATCTCATCAAATCTCTAGGTCAAATTTGAACTTACATCACCTCAATCGGATGTACTTATCCTTACTTTATAATATTATTCATTCTCAGGCGATGAATAATTCATCCATAAATAGAGTTCCTTGATTCCTTTATAAGCCATTTCCTTCATTCATACGTTAATTCTATCATTCGTAAACCAATTGGATCACCTACACATAAACTCAGTCAACCGTGATGATTCTCTTCATCCGTGATTGATTTATTTCATCCATATTGATATACATACATTCCTATCTTCATTATGTTACCGTTGCCCGAGTAATAACACCCTACACTGCATTCACCATTATTGTCCTCACCACCTCCCATGTATACGTTACTTCGTGAGCAGTCATCATCTTCCAACTACATTTCTACCATTGATCAAACTCTGTTTCCATGTTCTAATGGTTTCCTTCCTGATCGACCTTTGAATTATCACATTTACAATTTCTTAGAGTATGTCATTCAGCATTAGCTTCTCAACAACTTCAATGATGAATTCACTGTGACCATAATGTAATTAGGAAATAAAAGGTATTCGTATGATAGACAATAACACAAACTCAGTTGTATAGTAAATCATTAATAACAGTGTCCGGAATGTCATTAATCACTTACTTTTCCAACTGTGTTTCTATTATTCCCATTCATACTTTATACCTATTAGTCCATGTATCTTTGTCAAACCAATAAAGTAAGACCTTAATCAGTATCCATCTGACCAAGCAAACATTCCCAATTGTCTCCATAACCCTTTCAACCTCGCTATTCGCATGTTGTTCTTTACCTTTATTGGCATCAAATAGTTATAATTCGTTCAGTCATTAAATCTTTCCTATGGTGTCCAAGTCATATGACAGATGAAACCCGAGCATTAGTCATATAGATAGATCCGTAACCGCAGTAGCTAATTGCGGTCACTATTTATCTGTACTCGTGTGTCTAGGGTTTCTTCCACCACATGCTTAGTTCATTTCCTAATAAACATTATTATTACCCATAGTCTAAACAATCTAACATATTCATGCATCTTAATACATATAGGCACATAAACATACATCTTTACTTTAATTACATCATATTGACTCTAAGGTACATAAACCTTAAATCTATTTCAAATATATCATGACACATATTCCTTACTTTAGCAAGATGCTCGTGGCATTGAACTACCTTTAACTGGCTTCCTTAACCTTGATCCCATTCTCAGTTTAAGTTCAGGCATTAGGTTATGCCCGAATCTCTCAAACTATGGCTCTGATACCAACTTGAGAGGCCCCGTTCCTCGGAAGTCCCTCAGTTGGTAAAACATCAAAAACATAGCTCTTAAACCGTAGAATAGTAGAATACTATGGCAGCGGAAATCTTTCCATAACATTTAATCTTAACAGGAATGCCAGTTTCTGAATAGGTAGTCCTCATGTCTTGCCACGAGCTATCATATCCTTATCATAACCTGCTCAACCTGACATGCATGTAAAACAAGTCAGCTTTATGCTGGTGAGTTCTAAGTTCATTTCTTAGAAAAATCTTTATTTATTCATGTCATCACATGACAAAATTTAAATACGTTGCATACCTGTTCTCATATCATAGTTTCATAACATACATAGCCTCATAACATAATTACATAACATACATATCATCATAACATCATTCATACGGTGAAGAAACTTCACCGTTAACTGCTGACCCTGAAGTCAAACAGGCTTGAGCAGCATAAAGCTCTTTAACTACCAACCCGCAGCTGGTAACTCATACATGTATAAGATTTCTTTAACACTATCAACGCGCAGCTGATAACTCAAGCATGCCTAAGATTTCTTTAACTGAACTGGCGACACACAGTCGGCAGGCCTGTTCTTTCACAGGACTCTTTAACCATCAACCGAAATTGACGGCTCATACCGGTACAAGACTTCTTTACATATATCATTCATACATAATATGGTTTAAATCATTTAAACCATCATCATCATAAACGGCTCCTTTCACCGTAGTGTTCAAGTTTTGCCCAACCGCAGCCAGCAAAACCTCATTTCCTACTCAACCTCGGTTGAGTCCTTTAGAATCATTTCCTTCTCAACCGCAGTTGAGACTTTAAAACATTCATCATATTTTAGCTGAGATTCTTAAAAATCATTTACTTCTCAATCATCATTGAGACTTAACATATTCATTACATCTCAGCTGAAATTCTTAAAATCATTTACTTCTCAATCATAGTTGAGACTTAAAACATTCTTTTCTTTAAAACATTCTTTATCTATAAACATTCTTTATCTGTAAACTTTCTTTATCTGTAAACATGTTTTACCTGACTATAATCAGGTTAAAATCACTTTCATACAATACTTTATACATACATACAATCATTTTCATAACAGAACTTTATAACATGCATATCAGCCCAAAATGATAAAACATTTAAAACAGGGCTATAAGAACTCACAATCATTTCAAAGATATTTATCATACATGCACATCAGCCCTAAAACGTTAAAACAGTAAAAGAGGGCTCATAGAACTCACCTGATGTCTTACTGTAGCAAGATCACTCGCAAACTGGTACTAATGGTGTAATTCTGCATTCGTTTACACTTAATAAATCATTTATGTTTTAACCTATTGATTAGATCTTTCTGAACGTTCAATGTCAAAGACATTGTCTTGAAAGTCATCAAATAATTAGTGTTGTTGATTATAATGCTAAAACAGTTCCTGAACAGATTAATGGCTTAGAAATGATAAATCCTTATCATTGATTACCCAGATATCATGAAATATCACAACATCGTCTTAGAATAGGTTTAATAACCATGTTTAACATACTAATCTGACTGTTATCACAAACATCAGATAATCGTTCCAATAAGTATGTTAATGATTGTGATTAGTTTGAAACACTTAGATTTAACCTTTGCATTTCAAAGATTAACCCAACTAATCACCTAGATTGTCATAATCAAATGGATTAAACCATTATAATCATAGTTGTGATTTCATGCAAACCGGGCATTACAACGGCTCAAAACAAGGATTTAACCGTTAGAACATCATGTTCTTCATTTATAATCAATCCTAGCCATCATCTAGGCAATAATCAACAATCCTAACTATCTTATTACTTTCAAAATCAAGATCTAATCAATCAAAATCAAACTAGAAGGTTAAAACGAACCGTTACCTGATCTGACGAATTTCTGCGGTTAAAACGACGATCAGGACTTGTATATACGATCCCTGGGATGATCCGGATGTTTAGAAACCTCAAATATGAAGATTGGAGATGTTAGGAAGGTAAAATAACGTCTGGAGGTCGAAGGAAGTCGATATTTGCAACTTTTACGCGTTCTGGTGGTTTTTATCCAACTTTGGCCGACATAGTCCCTGGGCGCATAGCCTGACTCTGGAGGGTTGGGAGTTAGGCTATGCGCCTAGCGTGTTTTTCTTCCAATATTTGATTTAAACTTCGTTTCGCGATTCCGGGAGCATACGAACTCCGTTTTGCGCACGGTTTTCGCCCACGTTCATTATTTTTCACATACTATCAATCCCCAATAACAAAAGTTACTAAATCCTCGTGGATTTCAAGCACGATCAAATGTGCTCACGTCATAATTGCCGAATTTTTTTTTTCGTACGCCGTCGTCACAGTTTCCACAGTAACCGAAATCTCGTACGTTTACTATTAAATTTCTAAATTTTCGGTTGTTACAAGTACGAGTGGTTAAAACCAGACTGCAGATTAAGATCTCAAACAAACCAACTAGATTAATTGAAAAAAGAAAAAGACTCAAATACTGACTTGATTGCTTATTTACAACTGACTCAAATATAAGAAAAATCTTTTTGCAAAGTTTTTGATTTTTTTAATTTTTTTGTGTTTTTAACTTAAAATAATTACAATTTCATTATTTAATTACAAGTTTTTATTTATTTACAAAAATTTCAAAAATTTTATTCAAAATTTGACTTCAACTATATAATGACTTAATTTACAAAAATTAAAATTAAAATTGAAAGGCGCCAGCCTGACATACCCACACTTAGAACAACACATTGTCCTCAATGTGGATTTAAAACTGACGAAAGATAATAAAAACTAGAATACAACAAAGTAAAGAGACGGACTCCCTGATAATTTGCAATCGTGTTGTGAGTGAGCCGCGCGCCTTTCTATATACGATCACAACTCATATACAATTGTTAATACAACAACAAATATATTACAATAATACAAACACCATTAGATACAATGTTACAACATAAACAATAATATACAATTTGAAACAATCATACAACAACAACTTACAAATTTGTACAATAAATTAACAAACAACACACGATATAAATATACAACTTTTATTTTAGTATACAATTTATATAATAAGTTACAAAAATTATACATACATATTATACATACATTTTGTGTTCAATTATTTCATACAAGTATAAATTTACAAATTTTATTTATGTTAAAAGTAATATACATATATATTATACATATTTATTATATTATTGTACATACAATATTTATTAATTTAATATAAGTGATAGTACAAGGTTACAAATTTATTTGTTAGGTTACAACATGATACATAAATATAATTTATTTAGTTCTAATATACATACTACATTTTTATAATTTACAACACAATCGTTTTTATTAAGTTTATTTTTGTACAAAATTATTTATTCATAATATACAATTTTATTTTATTTATATACTTAAAGAATTTATTATTTAAAAGTACAATGTATTTTTACAAGAGTTTTATTTAAAATACACAATATTATTATTTATTTTAATTTACATTTACATTTACATTAATATACATAAGTTACATACATACATCATCATTACAAATACATATACTTATTTTACAAAACATATACATATACAATTACATCTACATACAAAATAATATACATTTATTGTTATTAATTATTAAACTGATACAAATTTATTTTACCAGTGTTACAAACACATACATATAAGTATTTATGTTATTGTATTATCATTACATTTATTCAAAAGACTATTACTTTATTTTATATACAAAATAGTATTATGACAGGCTGGCGGTGATGACTCGAGATGATGGTAATGGACTGTGATGGCTTTTTTATTTAAGTAAGTAAAAGAAAATTCTAAAAGTTTAATTACTTAAAACTAATTAATTCCTAATAGCTTAGAATAAACTTAACTATAATTAACCTAAATTATAATTAATCATAACTAAAATTATTTTTAATGAAGCAAAATTAACTAGACAATTAAAGTAATTAAAATCCTAAGTAATCTAATCTAAACTAGCAAAATAAAATAAACTAAATTCATTAACGCTACTAAAACTAAAATCAAGACAGAATCAAAGCAAACAAACCCTAACAAGTTTACGAAAAATTAAAATTAACCTAAAAGAGATAAAAGGAAAACCGAGTTGAGTCACTAGTATTGAATAAAGTGATCAGATTTAATGCTAGGTAATGCAATCACGGCATACCCACACTTGAATCTGACACAATTGTGCAAACACACAAATACATCACCAATCCCACAAAACTCGATAAACTTAAACTAAAACTATGTACACTATATACAATTTGGGCCGAAGCCCGAATCCCTAACATAACCTTAGTCAGGAGGCTTCTCCTTAATCCATCCTCTGTCCAGCCCGTTCAATTCCTTTCGCTCATGATTAAAAATTAAACCAATCGAATTGAAGAACATTTTAAAACAATTGAACGAGTCGGGCCACCAATATTTAAACTTCCCTGGACCAAACCGGATGCCTGGCATGTAATGAGGAGAATGGTTGTGCACAAACCTTGCTCGCTTGGTTCTTCTTTTCTTCATTCGGTTTGGATCCACTACCTTCCTTTTTGTTGCCTTCTCCCGAGGTTCTATGAATTTCAGTGGAGTTCCATCCTCTATCTTCCCTACGGGCCGGCTCTGGCGCTTTACCTCTTCCACTAACATTTCTTCTTCGATCATAGGTAGCTCAACCTCCATTTCTATGGTCTCCTCAACAAACTCTTGAGCTTCCACATGGATACTCACACTTAGTTCTCCATTTAATAATGCCTCTAACATCTGTAGATCACCAAGTGGGTCAAAATGTACATCCTCCTCTACAACAGAAGGTATATCCAACAGCTCATCACCAAACTCATCTTCCCAAGATTGTTCTTCAGTGACTTCATCTTCCAAATCAACTTCAACTTCCTCCTCCTCTTCTTCATCATCATGCTGAAATTGAAATCCCAACTAGTTACCATCCCAGTCGTAGGTAAATCGTCCCTGATTTTTCACACGGGATGCATTTATGCACTTAATGATATCTTGGATTTCTCTATCTCTTTTTCCCCTGGCATATCCAAACCATGCATTCAGATCCTCTCTACATCTATATGCACACATGAAGCACTGAACTTAGAAACAAGACCTGAAACCTAAAAATAAAACCTAGACTCACAAGACTCACCACAAAAGACTCACAAATAAAAACAAAACAAAGAGAAACACAGACACAATCAAAGCTAGTTTCGCTATTGCCTAGTGTCCCCGGCAGCGGCGCCAAAAACTTGATGCGGGCGGTCAGTATACTAAAAACAAGACTAAATTTAATCTAATTAACTTAAGCTAAAGACACCAAATCTAATCCTAGACCTATACTTAACCTAAACACCTAGTAATAATCGGAAAACCTAAACTAGACCGCTCCTAAGGCAAGTGTACCTGTCGGTGGCAGAATAGCTGACGGAAGTCCAGATATCGAACCAATGGACACTAGTATAACAAACTAAACCTAGACTGTGAACTTAACTAAGGTAAAAGAGGGGGGTTTGGTTGTAACACCCCGACCGACGGCGGAATCATCGGGATGCCACGAGGGATGTGTAGATTGTTCAAAAGCTCATGGGCATCTAAATCAAATCATCATATATCATTTAAACAACTACAATAATTACACAAAAATCATGTTCATCATGAATCAAATACATCAAATACACAAAAGATTTAGTTAAACTAACTAAACTCTAATCGCCAGAAATTTAGTTAATTAACTAAGTCCAAGAATCCTATATGATGATGATGTCCAAAATAGAAGAGATCCTCCTCTTCATCCTACTTGTCTCCATCACCTGAAACATGTAAGAAAATCAAGTGTCAACTACAAAAGTAGTTGGTGAGTAATCATAAGTTTTTATATTTAAAAATGTTTTAGTAAAATGCGTTTGAAAGTTTATGCTTAAAATGGTTTTATAAAATGCTTTGTTTAAAACGGGTATAAAACTTATGATCTTCTTGAGAAAATCCATATGAATACCTGTATGAGATAATCCAACACACACCCATCAATTCAACAGCCAAACCCTTACACAATCACATAACCACATAACCAAATCAATCATAGCCAATCACAAATAATCATAATCAAATATAGGCAATCAATCCACAACAAATCAACCAAACTCAATCAATCATATTCTCAATCAATGTTCGTGACTATACATGATCATTATGTAATTAACATAAGTTAAATACATGATTCATGGAGTGGTAGCTAACCACGTGACAATACATGAAGTCAAAGCAATTAACCGAAGTCAAAGGCAATGATTCACAGATGTGGAAACCATCCACGTGACAATACACGATGTCAAAGCAATTAACCGAAGTTAAGAGCGATGATTCTCAGGATTTGTGACAATACTTGTAGTCTTTGTTATTGACCTAGGTCAATAACAATGCTTACATGGATATAAAATAATAATAGATAATCCCATAATAATGATAATTTCAAATGTGAATATCATATTGATAAACAGGTATTAGCCTTGTGTTATCAAAATAATATTTAATTTGGTATACATGTTTCACCTCCGGGTTTTAAAACCAAAAACAGTTTAAAGAAAGGGAGGTTATGAGAACTCACCTGAGTCCTTAGATTCAGTGTTTTAGAAGTATGCGCGCTCGCGTACGAAGAAATCAGATCAACTAAATCAACCTGTAATTATAGTGTGTTTGTGTTTATAAGTATTAGCAATTCCATTATCTTATTTGTCCTTAAATGTTTACTTTTGATGATCAAGCATTTTGTCAACTTAGTTTATCAATTCTAAGTTAAGTCATACACTTGAAGTTTTAAAAATGATTATCATAAGAAAATCATTCAGATTTGTCCGTTTAAATTATTTACTACATGATAATTAGTTGTAAATTCCTTATGTGTTTCTCTATAGTCATGAATATTCAAAGATGTTAATCCTTATCATACACATTTCTATACCCATACTTGCATGCACCCTTAGTTAGGTAATCATCATGAAATTTAAGTTAATTAAGCCTTTAATTCAATTTCAAGAAAACATGCTTAGCTTGACTTTATAACATGATCAACAAATATAATTTCATAATTCAAATTAATCTCTATAAAATATTGACAACTTAACTATCATTGCATGCATGTTAGTATATGTAAGTGTATGTGTGCATGCTTGATTCCCATTATCCTCAATCCTATTTGTTTAGCCGGTTTTTGTTAGGTCACCCATGAGGGCAGCGAACCTTATACCCAATTCAGGCCAGGTTCGGCTAACATAGGGAAAAAGAGGGTTCGTGGGTTTCCAAAGGTGCTAGGGTTCGGCTAAAACAAAGAAGGAGATTCGGCTACGAGGGTTCGGGAGTGTCCAACAGATGTGACAGATTCATTGAACAAGGACGGTTCGATACCCATCTAAAGGGTTCGGCTAGCCCATAAAGTTCGCCCCAAGCTCAGGGTTCGCTGCATGGGAATATAGGGTTCGCTGGCCATAACAGTTGCCGAGGGTTCGTGGCCCAGAAAGACTCGCCAACAGGGTTCGCCTAAAAGGTTTTAATGGCGAAGGCTGCATGGCAGGTTCGCTCCTAAGGGGTTCGTCCCTTCCCAAAAGGATCGGCTCCCACAAGGGTTCGCCGAGACTTGCCTTGCTGCCTAAGGTTCGTGTGAGAGGTAGGGTTCGGCCAACAGCAGCCTTACACGAACCTGTAGCTCCCAAGCTGATCATCGCCATTCCCTCGACATCCAACCTTAGCATGTCCGACCATGGTTCTAACACTCTCACAGTTATGCGATTTAGAGTTTTCAAGGTAAAACAATAGTTTAAACTTAAAACTTGATCTTGGTTCACGTTTAGAGTGAGAACCGAAACTAAAGTACAAAAGTTACCTCTAATCGTCGGCCAAACACTAGATTTTCTTGTATCTTCTTGTTCCCTTCGGTCACACGAACGCGTGGACACCAAGATCTTGCAATTCCGTCAAGAAACGAGGGAGAAATCGTAGAGAGAAGATCTAGAGAGAGAAAGAGGCGTGGGTTTGTGTTTTAGAGAGAGAATGCAATGGTGAGAATGAGGGAAATGGTGGAAGGCTTCTTCCATATATCGCGTGTTTTTCCCACGCGTCCGGTCTCGTTTTTATCGCGATAAAATAAAATAAATGGTCGATTATGCTCGGTTTTTAACGAAAACATATTTAACACGTAAAACATTAAAATAAATAGGTTTCGTATTAAATAGAATGGTTTTAAATAAATTGTTTCGTAAACTGATTCCGTTTCATTTTCGTTAGTCAATTAATTAATAATTAAATTTATTTGAAACGATTTAAGTTGTGATTCCTAATAAATATTTTTAGTTTTCATTATTAAATTAATATCGTTTGATATTATTCAATTATCTCGTCGAAACGCGTTACTCGCGTACGTATTCGTAAAGATCGTCACCTTTGCGAATCCGACGCTCGTATCGTATTTCGATTAGATTTATGATTTAGGGAATATCATTTCAGCATATTATTCTTAATAATTATATTCGTATGAATCGTCACCCACGCGAATACATTATTAAGTTAATATTTCTGAATCAACATTCGCGTTTAAGTAGTGTTCGTAACCTCACTTCGCGTATTTATTAATCTCATTATTTATTAACTTAAATATTATATTCCCAAACCACAACCCACTAAACCAAGTCACTGACACATCCATGATAGACCGAAATATGCATATGTATAGGGCATATGCAGAGGTAGATCGCAACCTCCCCTACACCGTCCCACCGCTATTTCGATAAACCATGACCATGTGTCCTTGACTACGTTTAGCAACCATAACATAACAAACTCCCAATTCCATCCCAAAACCATTCTCAACCCATTAATCCATAATCATCAGTAATAACACTGCGATAAACTCTATGGGTCTGTTCAGTTAAATTTCAACTAAACTTCCCAAGGTTTACGCGTATAATATATTATAAAATCATGCATACCAGTAACAGTGACAATATCAGCAAAGTCAAACAATAATATCATAATCAATAATATTCATAAATCTCCGGTCGTACAGTACAATCGTACGGATGTACGGACAACCGAAAGTACAGTGATGTTACAGTCTCCCCTAGTTAAAGGAATTTCGTCCCGAAATTCAACTTGGAGTGACCGTAGTAAATAAATGTGGGTACTTAAGCTTCATCTGATCTTCCCGCTCCCATGTGAATTCTGGACCCCGCTTCGATTCCCAACGTACTTTGACAATTGGAATTCTACTGCGTTTGAGTTGTTTAATCTCCCGATCCATTATCTCCACTGGTTTTTCAACAATGTGCATGGTATCATCGATGCGGATGTCATCGAGTGGTACCTGAAGATCCTGATCAGCTAAGCACTTTCTTAGATTGGACACGTGAAACGTCGGGTGCACATTACTCAGTTCAGAAGGAAGTTCCAATTTGTAAGCAACCTTCCCGATCCGTTCAAGGATCTTAAAAGGGCCAACATAACGTGGAGCAAGCTTCCCCTTCCTTCCGAATCGAACGACGCCCTTCCAAGGCGACACTTTAAGTAATACCATATCTCCCACTTCAAACTCCAAAGGTTTTCTTCTTTTATCCGCGTAGCTCTTCTGTCGACTGCGAGCAGCTAATAGATTGTCACGGATCTGGCGGATCTTGTCAGTCGTTTCCTGAATCATCTCAGGACCAGTGACCTGTGAATCGCCGACTTCGGTCCAACAAATAGGTGACCGACATTTCCTGCCATACAGAGCTTCAAACGGTGCCATACCAATGCTCGCATGATAACTGTTGTTATACGAGAACTCAACCAATGGTAGATGGCTATCCCAATTGCCACCAAAATCGATGACACAAGCTCTTAACATGTCTTCCAATGTCTGAATCGTTCGCTCCGTTTGACCATCCGTTTGAGGATGATAAGCAGTGCTAAGATCCAGTCTTGTTCCAAAAGCTTCATGAAGTGATTCCCAAAATCGTGCCGTGAAGCGAGCATCACGGTCCGATATTATGCTTAAGGGAATACCATGTCGACTCACGATCTCATCAATGTAAATACGAGCTAACTTCCGCACCGGGTAAGTCTCGCGTATCGGTAAGAAATGAGCCGACTTGGTTAATCTATCAACTATCACCCAAATACTATCTTTACCGTTTGCGGTTCGTGGGAGTTTAGTAATGAAATCCATGGAAATATTCTCCCACTTCCACATCGGTATTTCTGGTTGTAGTAACAATCCCGAAGGTCGCTGATGTTCTGCCTTGACTTTGGCACAGTTAAGGCATTTTGACACATATTCAGCAATATCCTTCTTCATTCCAGGCCACCAGTACAAGCCCCTAAGGTCTTGATACATCTTATCAGAGCCCGGATGGATTGAGTAACGAGACTTGTGAGCTTCATCCATAATCAGCATCCTCAGATCACCCCTGTTCGGTATCCACAACCGATTCAAGTAATACATCAAACCGTCATCCTTAGTTTCCAATAAGATTTCAGCCCCACAAGACATCTCATTTTTCAAGTCATCTTGAGCTAATGAGTGTTGTTGGGCTGTGAGAACATCATTTCGGAGACTATTGTGCACTCGGACACTATGGATCTGAACTTGACTCTTGCGACTAAGCGCATCTGCTACTACATTCGCTTTACCAGGATGGTAGCGAATTTCGCAGTCATAATCATTCAACAGTTCAACCCATCTCCGTTGTCTCATATTGAGTTCTTTCTGATTGAGAATATGTTGCAAGCTTTTATGATCAGTGAACACTACACACTTAGTGCCATAAAGATAGTGTCTCCATATCTTCAAGGCAAACACGACTGCACCAAGTTCCAAGTCGTGTGTGGTGTAGTTCTTTTCGTGAATCTTCAATTGTCTTGATGCATAAGCCACAACCTTTCCCCGTTGCATGAGAACACAACCGAGACCTAAGTTGGATGCATCACAGTAAACCACAAAATCATCATTTCCATCAGGCAATGTCAAGACAGGAGCATCACAAAGTTTCTGCTTCAAGGTCTGAAATGCCTCTTCTTGCTTTGGTCCCCACTCGTATAGCCTATTCTTCTGAGTCAAAGCAGTGAGAGGGACAGCAATCCTGGAGAAATTCGATATGAACCGCCGATAGTAACCGGCAAGTCCGAGAAACAATCGAATCTCCGTCGGTGTCTTCGGTGTACTCCAATTCTTCACAGCATCAATCTTCGCAGGATCCACGTGAACACCGTATTCGTTGACTATGTGCCCCAAGAATTGAACTTCCTTAAGCCAAAATTCACATTTGGAGAATTTGGCATACAGTCGCTCCTCTCTTAGGATCTCCAAAACCAACTTAAGGTGTTTCTCGTGTTCTTCCTTGGTCTTTGAGTAGATCAAAATATCATCAATAAATACAATCACGAATTTATCCAAGTATGGCTTGCAAACACGGTTCATGAGATCCATGAAAACCGCAGGTGCATTGGTAAGGCCGAAAGGCATTACCAAAAACTCATAGTGGCCATATCTGGTTCTGAAAGCAGTCTTGGGAATATCATCATCATGTACGCGAAGCTGATGATACCCAGACCTCAGATCGATCTTTGAAAACCATGCCGAGCCTTGAAGCTGATCGAAGAGATCATCGATGCGCGGCAGTGGATATCGATTCTTGATAGTCAACTTGTTCAATTCGCGATAGTCGATGCACATCCGGAATGATCCGTCCTTTTTCTTGACAAATAGGACCGGTGCACCCCATGGCGAATGGCTCGGGCGAATGAATCCTTTGTCAGTCAGCTCTTGTAGCTGGCTCGCCAATTCTTGCAACTCCGAAGGCGCAAGTCTGTAGGGAGCTTTGGCGACTGGGTTCGCACCAGGTACTAAGTCGATTCGAAACTCAACTTGACGTTCTGGTGGAAGACCCGGTAAATCGTCTGGAAAGACTTCTGGAAAATCTCGTATCACCGGAACATCTTCAATTCTCTTTTCTTTCTCTTTCTTCTCCACAATGTGTGCTAAGAAGGCTATACATTTCTTCCTAAGGTACTTATGTGCTTTAGTGCAAGACATCAGCTTAAGACCTTTACTAGCAGTTTCTCCAATTATTCTCAAAGTTTCACCCGAAGCTAAAGGAATACGAATATATTTCTCATGACAAACAATCTCCGCTCTGTGGGTGGCTAACCAGTCCATGCCTATGATAACATCAAAGCTACCAAGATGCATAGGTATAAGATCAATCGGGAAAACGTGATCATTTAAGTTCACAGTACATCCGATAATAACAGTGTCAATATCAATAGTGTTTCCGTCAGCCACTTCCACGTTAAACGGTTTATCTAAGTATGTACGTGTTCTACCAAGCAAGCATTCAAAATCATATGAAACGAAACTCCTATCAGCACCAGAATCAAATAAGACAGATGCATAAGAGTTGTTGATCAGAAATGTACCGTTGACCACATCCTGGTTGGCTTGAGCAGCTGGAGCATTCAGTTGAAAAGCCCGGCCTCTTGCCACCCTCTGATTATTTCCAGTCAACTTTGGGCACTGATTTCTGAAGTGACCCACTTCACCACATTCATAACAGGCTCTTGCCTGTGCTTGAGGTACCTGGCGAATGGGTACAGCCGGAATAGGTTGAGTTTGAGGAGCTGGTAGTGCAAGCGGTGCTTGTTGCATCCTTTGTGCTTGCGGTGCACTCCGACAAACGTTTGCATAGTGCCCGAACTTGCCACAGTTGTTGCAAACGCGACACGGCAAGTTAGGGGCATGATGATATCTGCAAGTGTTACATTGGGGAGTGTTCCCAGTGTAACTTCTTGCAGCAGAATTGTTTGATGATTGCTGCGCAAACTTCGCAGCAGGTACTGTTACCATGAAATTCCTATTCTTTCTCTTCTTGTTGCTGCTTTTGGACGAGCTAGCCGCTTCAGACTTGACTTCAGTTTTGACTTCTTTTGCAGTAGTCTTGGTGTCAGTCTTCTTGTGTCCCTTCCGAGTAAGAGTCCCATTCTTCACATGGTTATCAGTAAGAGTTGCAGATAGACGGATAGCAGCCTCCAGTGTTTTGGGATTACTCCCGTAGACCGTATCCTGAATCTGTACCGGCAGTCCGCCGATATATTTCTCAATCGCCCTCTCCAAGGGTGTCACCATATGAGGCACTAGCAGACTATACTCATGGAATTGAGTATTGTAGATGACGTTCTCGCCACTATCTTGTTTGAGTTCCCAGAACTCAGTCTCCAGTTTCCTCATCTCGCTTCTAGGACAGAATTCAGTGGTCATCAGATTTTTGACCTCCGTCCATGTCAGTGCAAGTGCAGTATCCACTCCCCTAGTTCGCTTTTCCCCATTCCACCAAGTCAGTGCTCTCTTTTGGAAAACACTGGTGGCATAGCGAACTTTCAGATTTTCAGGGCATTCGCTGTTGATGAAGGTGTTCTCCATACTCTCAAACCACTGCAGCAGACCAGTGGCTGATTCAGCACCCGTAAATTTCAGGGGATTGCAGGAATTGAAGTGTTTGAACGTGCAAGTTGTCTGGTTTGCACCACCTCGATTCTGGTTAATGTTCTGGTTAGCCTGAGTCAGTTGGCTCACCAATCCAGAAATAAGTGTGGCTAACTCTTGTATGCCGGAGTTGGCATTACTGTTGTTAGCATCCCCATTGTTTGAGTCATCTTCGTTGTGACGGCGAGGCGGCATGTTTCTGAGAAATTAGAAACATGTTACTACCGTTTACAACGTAAGTCATACAAACAATGGTCAATTGAGTTTATTTTAAACAGTTAGGATTACATATAGGAACTATATTTATCTCCTATCTGTCATTAAACTCAAAATGTGTATAATTTCCTATTATTATTCTAAGTGTCCTAGTTGGTCATAACTAGTGTTAACTAACTATTTCCTAGATCCTATACATTCTTCACTCTATACTAACACTGACAACCTCCCAATGCAATGCAACAAGCTTATATATAGGGCATATGCAGAGGTAGATCGCAATCTCCCCTACACCGTCCCACCACCGTTCCATTGCACCACGATTATGCCCTTGCTAGTGTGTAGAGTGTGTCATGTACTTCATCATAAATCTCACTTCACACACCTTATCCTTAGTAGGATAATTTTGAGTGAAGTGATCTCTAGTTCCCTTGGACAATTAGGTTTACCTAATGTCTAAGTTCACCTGACATGTAGGCTTGCCTATTTCTAAGTTCACCTAATGTCTAAGTTCACCTGACATTAAGTTTCCCCCAACTGTCTAAGTTCACTAAAATCCATATCAATTCCAATGTCAATAATCATCATTAAGGGTTCATATCATCACAAAGTGTTCTTACTGTCACTAAGTGTTTATATCCTCCCTATAGTTTTATTCTAATCAAGTGTCCATACCACCACTAAGTGTTAGTATCATCACTATGCGTTTATATTATCATCAAGTGTCTATATCATCATCCAAATCCTCAATTTATCACTAAGTATTCGTATTGTTCGTTGATCCTATGCACCCTACGTGTCCAATCTGTGTGTTTCATAAGTGAGTTTATAAATATTTATCAAGTATAATCATCCATGAGTCAATCCCAGTCAATCCATCAAACATATCATCAACAGTCCACAATCATATCCTCTCAAACCCTCCTAGTAGGGTCCTAATAGTATCCTAAGTTCCTGACACTGACAGACCCCCGATATACTTCAAATGGTATATGTATAGGGCATATGCAAGAGTAGGTCGCAACCTCTCTTACACCGTCCCACCACCTTTGTAGTATACCACGAGTGTGTCCTTGTCTGGTGATCACAAGATCTAACAGATAATTCCTAAAGCAATTAAATTTCCAAGCAGTTAAGTTCCTGAGCAGATAAGTGTCCCAAACGGGTAGTTCCCTTATTCCTCAATACTGACATCCACCCGATGTACTGTAAATGGTATATGTATAGGGCATATGATAAGGGTAGGTCGCAACCGCCCAAACCACCGTCCCACCACCTTTACAATACACCACGAGTATGTCCTTATCGAGTCATTAGGGCACACGTAAGCAAGAAATCAGTAGCAGCATATATATTCAAATGTATAACAGGAGTTCAGTTAACATGTAATAAACACATAAGCATGAAATCCTGAATATACTAACTAGTGTATGAATTTATTCATACTAGGGTATCCTACGGTTATAGACTAGGTCAACCATTTCTAGTAACCTAATTCCCTATAACCCAGGCTCTGATACCAATCTGTAACACCCCGACCGACGGCGGAATCATCGGGATGCCACGAGGGATGTGTAGATTGTTCAAAAGCTCATGGGCATCTAAATCAAATCATCATATATCATTTAAACAACTACAATAATTACACAAAAATCATGTTCATCATGAATCAAATACATCAAATACACAAAAGATTTAGTTAAACTAACTAAACTCTAATCGCCAGAAATTTAGTTAATTAACTAAGTCCAAGAATCCTATATGATGATGATGTCCAAAATAGAAGAGATCCTCCTCTTCATCCTACTTGTCTCCATCACCTGAAACATGTAAGAAAATCAAGTGTCAACTACAAAAGTAGTTGGTGAGTAATCATAAGTTTTTATATTTAAAAATGTTTTAGTAAAATGCGTTTGAAAGTTTATGCTTAAAATGGTTTTATAAAATGCTTTGTTTAAAACGGGTATAAAACTTATGATCTTCTTGAGAAAATCCATATGAATACCTGTATGAGATAATCCAACACACACCCATCAATTCAACAGCCAAACCCTTACACAATCACATAACCACATAACCAAATCAATCATAGCCAATCACAAATAATCATAATCAAATATAGGCAATCAATCCACAACAAATCAACCAAACTCAATCAATCATATTCTCAATCAATGTTCGTGACTATACATGATCATTATGTAATTAACATAAGTTAAATACATGATTCATGGAGTGGTAGCTAACCACGTGACAATACATGAAGTCAAAGCAATTAACCGAAGTCAAAGGCAATGATTCACAGATGTGGAAACCATCCACGTGACAATACACGATGTCAAAGCAATTAACCGAAGTTAAGAGCGATGATTCTCAGGATTTGTGACAATACTTGTAGTCTTTGTTATTGACCTAGGTCAATAACAATGCTTACATGGATATAAAATAATAATAGATAATCCCATAATAATGATAATTTCAAATGTGAATATCATATTGATAAACAGGTATTAGCCTTGTGTTATCAAAATAATATTTAATTTGGTATACATGTTTCACCTCCGGGTTTTAAAACCAAAAACAGTTTAAAGAAAGGGAGGTTATGAGAACTCACCTGAGTCCTTAGATTCAGTGTTTTAGAAGTATGCGCGCTCGCGTACGAAGAAATCAGATCAACTAAATCAACCTGTAATTATAGTGTGTTTGTGTTTATAAGTATTAGCAATTCCATTATCTTATTTGTCCTTAAATGTTTACTTTTGATGATCAAGCATTTTGTCAACTTAGTTTATCAATTCTAAGTTAAGTCATACACTTGAAGTTTTAAAAATGATTATCATAAGAAAATCATTCAGATTTGTCCGTTTAAATTATTTACTACATGATAATTAGTTGTAAATTCCTTATGTGTTTCTCTATAGTCATGAATATTCAAAGATGTTAATCCTTATCATACACATTTCTATACCCATACTTGCATGCACCCTTAGTTAGGTAATCATCATGAAATTTAAGTTAATTAAGCCTTTAATTCAATTTCAAGAAAACATGCTTAGCTTGACTTTATAACATGATCAACAAATATAATTTCATAATTCAAATTAATCTCTATAAAATATTGACAACTTAACTATCATTGCATGCATGTTAGTATATGTAAGTGTATGTGTGCATGCTTGATTCCCATTATCCTCAATCCTATTTGTTTAGCCGGTTTTTGTTAGGTCACCCATGAGGGCAGCGAACCTTATACCCAATTCAGGCCAGGTTCGGCTAACATAGGGAAAAAGAGGGTTCGTGGGTTTCCAAAGGTGCTAGGGTTCGGCTAAAACAAAGAAGGAGATTCGGCTACGAGGGTTCGGGAGTGTCCAACAGATGTGACAGATTCATTGAACAAGGACGGTTCGATACCCATCTAAAGGGTTCGGCTAGCCCATAAAGTTCGCCCCAAGCTCAGGGTTCGCTGCATGGGAATATAGGGTTCGCTGGCCATAACAGTTGCCGAGGGTTCGTGGCCCAGAAAGACTCGCCAACAGGGTTCGCCTAAAAGGTTTTAATGGCGAAGGCTGCATGGCAGGTTCGCTCCTAAGGGGTTCGTCCCTTCCCAAAAGGATCGGCTCCCACAAGGGTTCGCCGAGACTTGCCTTGCTGCCTAAGGTTCGTGTGAGAGGTAGGGTTCGGCCAACAGCAGCCTTACACGAACCTGTAGCTCCCAAGCTGATCATCGCCATTCCCTCGACATCCAACCTTAGCATGTCCGACCATGGTTCTAACACTCTCACAGTTATGCGATTTAGAGTTTTCAAGGTAAAACAATAGTTTAAACTTAAAACTTGATCTTGGTTCACGTTTAGAGTGAGAACCGAAACTAAAGTACAAAAGTTACCTCTAATCGTCGGCCAAACACTAGATTTTCTTGTATCTTCTTGTTCCCTTCGGTCACACGAACGCGTGGACACCAAGATCTTGCAATTCCGTCAAGAAACGAGGGAGAAATCGTAGAGAGAAGATCTAGAGAGAGAAAGAGGCGTGGGTTTGTGTTTTAGAGAGAGAATGCAATGGTGAGAATGAGGGAAATGGTGGAAGGCTTCTTCCATATATCGCGTGTTTTTCCCACGCGTCCGGTCTCGTTTTTATCGCGATAAAATAAAATAAATGGTCGATTATGCTCGGTTTTTAACGAAAACATATTTAACACGTAAAACATTAAAATAAATAGGTTTCGTATTAAATAGAATGGTTTTAAATAAATTGTTTCGTAAACTGATTCCGTTTCATTTTCGTTAGTCAATTAATTAATAATTAAATTTATTTGAAACGATTTAAGTTGTGATTCCTAATAAATATTTTTAGTTTTCATTATTAAATTAATATCGTTTGATATTATTCAATTATCTCGTCGAAACGCGTTACTCGCGTACGTATTCGTAAAGATCGTCACCTTTGCGAATCCGACGCTCGTATCGTATTTCGATTAGATTTATGATTTAGGGAATATCATTTCAGCATATTATTCTTAATAATTATATTCGTATGAATCGTCACCCACGCGAATACATTATTAAGTTAATATTTCTGAATCAACATTTGCGTTTAAGTAGTGTTCGTAACCTCACTTCGCGTATTTATTAATCTCATTATTTATTAACTTAAATATTATATTCCCAAACCACAACCCACTAAACCAAGTCACTGACACATCCATGATAGACCGAAATATGCATATGTATAGGGCATATGCAGAGGTAGATCGCAACCTCCCCTACACCGTCCCACCGCTATTTCGATAAACCATGACCATGTGTCCTTGACTACGTTTAGCAACCATAACATAACAAACTCCCAATTCCATCCCAAAACCATTCTCAACCCATTAATCCATAATCATCAGTAATAACACTGCGATAAACTCTATGGGTCTGTTCAGTTAAATTTCAACTAAACTTCCCAAGGTTTACGCGTATAATATATTATAAAATCATGCATACCAGTAACAGTGACAATATCAGCAAAGTCAAACAATAATATCATAATCAATAATATTCATAAATCTCCGGTCGTACAGTACAATCGTACGGATGTACGGACAACCGAAAGTACAGTGATGTTACATTGGTGCTAACTGACAACCAGATCAGACTGAAATTGACTAAGTGAACTAAACTAACAACTACACTAAAACAGCAATACTAAAACTGAAAGTGAAACTGGAATCTAACTGTAGTGAGGAAAACTGGTGTATCTAGGCTGGAATTCAAAAGTATGACAGATGCTGATTTGAACTGATCTATGAAAGATGAAGACTAGGATCTTAAGAATCAGACTAAGGAATACCTAATGGGACCCAGATCAGATACCAGGCAACTCCAAGGGAATATCCTAAGACTGAAATGTATGCACTAGTCAATCGGGTCACCTTCCGGAATTTTCCCGATATGCAATTGCACTCAAACGGGTGAATCACCTCCCGGATTTCTCCACCCGTTTGTATCCTAAGATACTAGAGAGCTATAAAGTTGACAACTTTGACATGAATTGACACTAACACTAAGTAGATCTAAGACAACGCCCTCCCGGGTCGTTTAACTCAAAAATCTAAAGTGTAAGAGACCAACCATCTAACCTATCACCTCCCGGATTTCTAGGTTAGGTTACACATGCAAATAACTATATTTAATGAAGTCTAATCCTATGGAATGTGATCAACAACCCATAAACTAACCTAAAACACAAAGTAGTAGGCCTAACATGCATCTATGTGTGGAAAGACCTTCCTAAACACATGTGGATCAAACATACACCAAATACAATCATTCAACATCTGTAAAAACCATCAAAGTTCCAATCTTTACAACTGATTACAAAGCATATATCATCATCAAGCGTAAATCAAGTCCAAAATCATCAAAGTTCACAACTTTATCATCCCAAACCTAGATACAACCATAGATCTAGCCACAAAACATACTAACAGTAGCTAAACAAGTCTGAATCAAGTCTAAAAACATTAAAGATCAAAGCTTTAAACTAAGAACATGTAAAGAAAAGGAAAATACTCAAAGAACAAGGTCCTTCTTCACTTCTACAAGCCCTAATCAAGCTCTTCCTTCCATGGTTAAGCTCCAGCAGCCTCCTAGCTTGATTAGGGTTCCAAAGTCGCAAAAGAAGACCCCCAAAACGGCTGGAATGCGATCCCTTTTATAGAGGGCTTGAAATTAGGGTTTTAGGCTAAAAATCCATCTGGGGCGCATAGCCTAGCGATGTATGCGCGAGGCTAGGCTATGCGCCCGGAAAACAAGAATAATTTTGGCTGAAGATGCCAGGCACATAGCCTGGGGCCAAGAAGCCCACGCTAGGCTATGCTCCTAGGGCTAGTTTTCCTGATTTCTTTGTATTTTCACCCGCTCTTGATTCCGATGCCCGTTTGCCTTCATTTCCGCTCCCCCGGGACACATTCCTACACAAAAACGCTAAAATGTAAAAAGGAACTAAAATCGACTCGAAATATTTGCAAAACTAACGAAAACAGACTTGAATATGTACAAAAATGGATGTGTTAAACTAACACATCAATGCCTAACCCAATTCTTGTATAAATATATTTAAAATGCTATAATATTAATTTGTTGTCAGCAAACATATTGTCAAATTAATAAACTAGTGGGTTCCCCACGTGTTACAGTGGAAATTCCGTAATGATTCTGAATATTAAAACGCACACAAGATTATGTATATTAAAACAAATATATAAAAGAATTTCACAACTGTTATCACTCAGACGTAAAAGCCTAAGGTGTAGCCGTCATAAACGTATGTATATTAGAGATGAACCATATAAGTTTAATAACGGACTGAGTTTATATAAAAGAAGGAAAAAACAAAGCTGGTATTAATAAAAAAAATTCAAATGAAAACAAAGTAAAAAAGAAACTCGCGCACTAATGCTGGAATTCCGACACAATTATGAACATTAGAACGCATATTCAATCCTATATATCAAAAACCAGATATAAAAACATGTCATAATGGTTGTCACCTCGAACTTTAAAGTGTGGTCGTCATAAATGAGTGTAGGAACTGAGTTTATACCAAATAAAAAACAAAATAAACCAGATATTAATAAAAAAGTTAAAAAAAACAAAGTAAGAACTAAGGATCAAAAGAAAATTTTAATTAATTGTAGCAACTTGAGTGTAAATGAAAAAAAAATAGAAAAATATACGAAGAACTAAAATGCTGAAAAATTAAAAGAAAATTAATAAATAAATGATAAGATGACCCATACTATGTATAACAATAAAGAATCTAATTCGTTATAAGGTTAATTCAAATAACACAAAAGATAATTGAGAATGTTTTCAAAGATTACAAATAAAAAAAAAAGAAAAATAATTAACATAACCATTTTTTCTCTCTCTTCAAAGTTAATATATGTAACTTAATCCATTTAATAAAATTTTTGTCTTTTAAATAAAAAGGTTACGAGTTTAAATGGGGAAAAATATAGTTTAATTTAAAATAGCTTATGAGTAAAGGTAGAAGTATTAGTAAAGCATATAAATAGTTCTTTTGATAATTAACTAAGATGATTTAACGAGCATTTAAATGAGAATCAACAATTTGTTAATAATAAAAAAATAATCATTTATAACTACATGATTTAAGGAACATCAAAGTCATTTTTTCTAACTTGTTTTCATATTCTTTAAATCACATGTCTAAAATATGGTTTTTTCGATTTTCAACTAACATTTATTCTCAATTGAAACACACACACACATACAAAGAATAATTTGAAATCCCACTTAAGTTGAGAAAACATTTGAAAACTAAGTGTAACTTTGATTTTTTTTTTTTGTATTTAGAGATGCAAGATATGTTGTTATAATAAAATAATAAAAAATAAAAAAGTTATGAATATTTGTTACACATATAACACACAATGACATTTTTACATCTTATAACAGTAAAAACCAAAGATATAACATATGAGTAACAAACAAATATAACTTTTTACTTATATCTTTCTTTATAACAAAACACATTAGATTTTTTAAACACACAAAAAAATGTTACACTACGTTTTCACATGTTTTCTCAACTCAGGTGAGTTTTTAGTTTATCTTTCCCATATATAAATACGTGTGTGTGTGTGAAGTGTGTGTGAATTGTATCATGTAAAAACTCGATATTAAAAAGAAAACCTATAAAACCTTATATGGATCATCCATTTGGAATAATGAAAATAAATATGTGGTTCTCAATAAAGTTGAATAAAATATTGATATCTGAACAAAAGAACCGATTTTAATGTGATTAAATATGGACTACATATTTATTTTTAAAATTCCAAATTAATGACTCAAATAGGGTTTAAATGCTTTCTATTTAAAAACGGATTTTCACATTATACAATCTAGATATATATATATATATATATATATATATATATATAGGATTGTGCTCAAATAATAACCCTCTCTTACGGCGATAACCCATTAACTTTGCCAAAAAATATCCGAATCTTGAATTTTTTTTGAACATCATTGTAACACAATTTGAACACCATGTTCAGTTTTGAGTTTGGGCTAATTCATCACCGTTTAAAAAATATCATCGTTGTAAGGTTTTTGCTACAGTACTGTAAGTTTTAAATATTTAAACACTTACAGTACTGTAAGAGCCCAAACGGTAATGAATTAGCCAAAACTCAAAACTGAACATGGTGTTCAAATTGTGTTACAATGATGTTTAAAAAAAAATTCAAGATTCGGCTATTTTTTGCCAAAGTTAATGGGTTATCGCCGTAAGAGTGGGTTAGTATTAGAACATTACCCTATATATATATAAATAACAAACAACATAGCAATATGGCAGAAACATAAATTAAACAACTCCTCCTGATGTACAAATAGAAGAAGGCAGTAACAGAGTTTATACTGCATATGATGGTAAATCTATATATGACTGGAATATAGATGGACAATCTGAATTTCAAATTCTAAATATATTACAAGAAATGACTATGGCATCTAATGCATATAAACAAATAGGAAATAATGAAATACAAATTTTCAAAATGATTGTTTCTGGTTTTTCCGGAAATTTAAAAGGATGGTGGGATAATTATGTAACAGATTATGATAAACAATTTATTACAAATGCTAAAAAAGTGAAATTAAAAAATGGAATACAAGTCCAAACTGAAGAAACAGATATAATAAATACACTTATATTCGTTATTATAAAAAATTTTATAGGAAATCCTTCAGATTACCAAGAAAGGAGTTCTTTAATATTATTAAATCTTACGTGTAGAAAATTAAAAGATTTTAGATAGTATAAAGATGTTTTTATATCTAAAGTTATGATGAGAAGTGATTGTAAACAATCATATTGGAAAGAAAGATTTATTGCAGGATTACCAAAATTATTTGCAGAAAGAGTTAGAGAGAAATTAAAAGAGAAAATAACAATTATATACCATATGACGAATTGACATATGGACAAATAATAAATCATATAAATCAAGAAGGTTTACAAATATGTAATGATTTAAAATTAAAACAAAAAATGAAGAAAGATGGTATTAGTAGTAGAAATGAATTAGGTAATTTTTGTGAACAATATGGTTTTGAAAATATAAAAATACCAAGTAATTCAAAAAGAAAAAATAATTATATAAAAAGAAATAATTATATAAAAGGGAAAAATTATAGAAAAAACTATAAGAATAGAAAACCTAAAATTGAAGAACAAAATTATAATAAAAATAAAAAACAAAAGTTTTATAAAAGAAAAGTAGTAACTTGTTATACTTGTGGTAAAAGAGAACATACCTCAAAAAATTGTTATTCAAAAAGAAAAATAAATGAATTAAATATATCAGATGAATTAAAAGAACAAATAAATAATATTTTAGATACTAAAATTAGTGATGAAGAATTTTCAGATTATGATAGTAATGATATAAATTATATTTCTGATAGCGATAATACTAACAGTAATAATGATGAAGAATGTGGATGCATTGGTCCATGTTTATGTAACATTGATGGATCTATAAATATGATAAATAATGAAGAAAATCTAATATTATTAAAGCTTTTAGAAAACACTGAAGATTTGAATTTAAAACAATTATATTTAAAAAAATTAAAAGAAAATTTTAATAAAAAATCAGAAACAATAGAAGATACTACTGAAATATATAATTTAGAAGATATTTATAAAAAATTTAAAAAACCAGAAAAACCTATAACTATGCAAGAATTACAAGAAGAATTAAAAAATATAAAAGAAGATATTAAAATAATCAAGTTACAGATTAAAAATATTGAAAAAGGAAAAGAAAAAAAAACTAATGTCGGAAGTATAATAATTAAAGGTAATGAGACTAATGAAATTAATATATTAAAAGAACTAAATTATCAAAAGTGGTATACTAAAGTAAATATAATTGTTAATAACGAATTTAGAATCACTTTAACAGCTTTAATTGATAGTGAAGCTGATATGAATTGTATTCAAGAAGGAATTTTACCTACACAATATTATGAAAAAACTTCATATAGATTATCTACTGCCAGTGGTTCAAGGCTTATAATAAATTATAAACTATCAAATGTTCATATATGTAAAGAAAACTACTGTTTTAAAACTCAATTAATATTAGTAAAAAATCTAACCTCTCAAATCATATTAGGAACACCTTTTATTACTCAATTATATCCTATAATTATAAATAGCAATGGAATTATTACTAAAATTTTAAATAAAGAAATTACATTTGAATTTGCTGAACCTGTTTTATCTAAACAAATAAATATTATAAATTTAAAAGAAAAACAAAAAGAATTTTTGGTAAATGAAATAAAAAATGAAAGAATAAAAGAACAATTAAAAGATAAAACTAATATAATTAAAATTAAAAATATTGAAGAAAAATTTATAAAAAATGTGTGTGCTAATATACCCAATGCCTTTTGGCAAAGAAAACAACATATTGTAGAATTACCATATACAAAAGATTTTGATGAGAAAAATATACCAACAAAATCTAAGTCTATACATATGAATCAAGAATTAGAAGAACATTGTAAAAAAGAAATAAAGGATTTATTATATAAGAAATTAATTAGACCATCTAAGTCTCCTTGGTCATGCTCTGCATTTTATGTAAATAATAGCGCTGAAATAGAAAGAGGTGCTCCAAGATTAGTAATAAACTATAAACCTTTGAATAAGGTTTTAGAATGGATAAGATATCCTATACCAAATAAGAGAGACTTATTAAAAAAGATATATGATGCTAAGATATTTTCTAAGTTTGATATGAAATCAGGATTCTGGCAGACTCAAATTTCTGAGAAAGATAAATATAAGACAGGATTTAATGTTCCATTTGGACATTACGAATGGAATGTAATGCCTTTTGGTTTAAAAAATGCTCCTTCTAAATTTCAGAATATTATGAATGATATTATTATTCCTATAGGAAATTTTTCAATAGTCTATATTGATGATGTTTTGATCTATTCTAACTCTTTAGAACAACATTTTAAACATTTAAATATATTTTATGATAGAATTCATAAGAATGGATTAGTAGTATCTCCTACTAAGATAAATCTATTTAAAACAGAGATAAGATTTTTATGTCATGATATTAAACAAGGAACTATTATACCCATAAATAGAAGTCTAGACTTTTCTAATAAGTTTCCAGATGAAATAAAAGATAAGAAACAATTGCAGAGATTTTTAGGATGTTTAAATTATATACACGATTTCTTTAAAGATTTAGGAATTATATGTAAACCCTTATATAAAAGATTAAAAAAGAATCCTGAACCATGGACTCAAGAACATACTAATATTATTAAACATATTAAAACAAAAATAAAGCAATTACCATGTTTAAATATTCCTCACCCTAACGCTAAATTAATAGTTGAAACTGATGCTAGTGATTTAGGATTTGGAGGAATATTAAAGCAATCTTTAGAAAATAATAAAGAACAATTAGTTAGATATTATTCTGGATCATGGAATGATACTCAAAAGAATTATTCAACTATAAAAAAGGAAATTTTAAGTATTGTATTATGTATTAAAAAATTTGAAGATGATTTATATATGAAACCTTTTTTATTAAGAATTGATTGTTTATCTGCAAAACATATTTTAGAGAAGGATATAAAAAATTTAATTTCAAAACAAATATTTGCAAGATGGCAGGCATTATTAAGCAATTTTGATTTTCAAATTGAATTTATAAAAGGAGAAAATAATTCTTTACCAGACTTTTTATCAAGAAAATTTTTACAGGGAATATGAGCAAGGATACAAAAAAGATTGTTTCATCAAAATCAAAGCCATCATTATCAGCAAGTTCTTCTTCAAGTTCTCCATTACCTATTCACAATAGTTTTACTCCATTATCTCCATTTCCAAGATTTAGACCATCTTCACCTGTTCCTATATCCTCGAGACCACCATATTCTTCTATTGTTCAAACAACTAGAATTCTACCTCAATCAATTATTCGTCCCAATACGTCACACCCCCAATTTTCAACTAACGGAATCATACCGTTTGGGAACGTGACAAACCAGGATCTCAGATCATTAGACATAACGAAAGACCTCTATATGCTTTTAAACATAATTCAGTCTTAATTTGTAAAATCAGAGTTTAACTTTTGCGGAAGCGTTTGAAAATTAATAACAAATTGTAACAGTTGTAAAACCATAAATACAATGTTCAATGTTTTAAATCAACAACTAAAGTAAACTGTATGCATGAGACTCAACGTCCTAGTCCCTGCTTGTCCTTGCTTGTGTCCTAGTGTCCTGAGAAAACATGTAAATCAAGTCAACACAAAGGTTGGTGCATAACACAGGTTTAAGCATTCACAAATGTTGAAACCACAGTTTGAATATAAAGTTTATAGATAACATAATCACACATACATAGTCATGATAGCTAGTCATTTGTACTATTTACACAAGTGGTCGACACCGAAGCTGACGAGTTGCCATGCTATAGCATGTTTTTGCCTTAACACTATTGTCTAGCACGAACAATAGTAATGTGTGTGTTTGGTCAGTCAAACACCTGCGTAGATCCCATCTACCAAGTGAGGTTTGTCAAACCCAATAGATCTATCTTCAACTACCACGCTTTGCGCTACGGCAAATTAAACGGTTCGAAATGGAAGGCTTTGTAATGCTATGTTTGCACTTAATGTAAACAGTTAACTCATGCAAGTGATATGTATCTAAAAGCGTTTGTTGCACATGTTTTCTCCCCCAAAACAGTTAAAATAAGAAAGGGGCCGTGTACGCACCTTTGATAGTGAACAGAATGATCACGTGCTTGAAAGTTCGCGTAGACAACCTTCTACGAAAAATCTGTGTCATTACAATAACGTCGCGTTATTCGTAATGTCAAATCGTGTTTGTGGTCTTATACGTGTCAAGACACGTATATTAATTTGTTTAAAGCGTTCATACAAAAGTACAAATGATTTCGGATTCATTTGTTTAAATCGTATAAACATATACGATTATGTTTATATACACGTAAATATACGCGACCGCGATTTTTGGTCAAATTATAAATTTTATGATTTTATTTTGTTCGAGACAAAATTTTGGTTCCAACGAAATTCGAACGGGTCGAAACGGAGTTACTATGAAAAAGTTATGTTTTAAAAACCAAAATAGGTTTTAAATACTAAAACCAGCAGGGGCAGGGTTCGAACCCCTGACCTCCTGGATGAAACACACAACTCCCACCAGTCTATCTAGCTTAGTTTTCAGCAATGGAGTTGATTTCTAATTGGTTTTAAGCATCAATAAATCGGGTTCCCTTTGTTTAACCCTAACCGAACCATATGGTTCCCAATTGAACCCCAATTCGACTGTGACCTATCCTCAACACATAGGGTTAATGTTCTATGAGTCCAGAAGAATTCAATTGTGGTTTGTATTTGATATTTAGTGTTGAAAACCCGGCCCAAATTGATTTAGATAGGTTCGAACTTGAACCTTAGACTTCTAATTTGTTTTGATGAAATTCGTTGATAAAAGATTCTAGATTCATAGGGTTTTCTTTAAACATAATATTTCGAAACTTTCTGATCCATTTAATTTGAATAACAATTTCGTTTAGGTCGAAATTCCAAAACTTTTTATCACATGAACCCTAACTATCGAATCTGTGAAATTCGATATAATTTCCTGAAATTTATACATGGGTTTCGATAAACAATGAATCACGAAACTATCTGGATTATTTAATTTGGTTTTAAAACCCTTTTGCATCAGACCCCCAAATCGGTTTTGTCTAAGAACCCTAGAACTCAAGCTTGATCAATTCGTTGTAGTTACATGAACTAATCATAGGGTTATTGTTAATCGTGACTCTCTGAAACTACCAGTACCATTTAATTTGATTCTAAAACGCATTTGCATGAGATCCCCCAAAACGTTTTGAGTTAAAAACCATAGAAATCGAGATCTGAGCATTCGTATTCGTTTGATGAAATTAACATATGAATTTCATTAAAACAATGATTTCGAAACACTCTGTGGGTTTTAATTAGATTATCAGACTCGTTTGAATCAAATTCCCCAAATCGGTTTTTAACATGAACCCTAGAACTCGAATTCAATTAATTCGTTGTTAGAACCTCAATTCAACATAGGGCTATTCTTAGTCGGCCATTTTAGGGTGTGTAGAAGTGAATTTTTACCTGGTTGGATGTTCAATTCATGGAGATCGACTTGAAGGTGGAGTTCGGTTGCTTCTCGGACCAAATCTTCTGTTCAAGACTTCTAGGATCAAATTGATGTGTTCTTAACCTTCTAAAGATGCCGACTAGATGATTAGAGAGTCCAATTTGATGAATTATGGTCGACTAATACGGGTTTGATATGCATTTGTAACGGTTTTGATATAATGAGTTGTTAAATAGGCTTAATTCGACATTAATAATGAAATTAAAGAACGAATTGATGATAGGTATCATCAATATGATATTTATTGATGATTTAATGTGGTTATAAATATATATAATTACGGATTTATGATTTCATTATTGTATAGGTCGAATTTTGACTTCCAAGAGTCAAAATTGAACCTTTCTTGAGTTTACAAGTTTAATCCTTATAGTTTAATTGTTTCTGGACCGATTTTGTTCAATTTCAGTCCATCTAATTTAGTATTGATCAATCTCGTGTGATTTCGTACCGTTTCCGTTAGTTTTTCGGTCAACGAGGTTAACCCGGACTGTCAAACTGTCACACAATATATCTCCTATATCCCTTCCAACAGATTCTAGTTTATATTCTGTAAATCCTAATCATAAAATTATTAAGATTTTAGAACCTATTGAAGAAGAAAAAGTTTCTCAAAGCTTTTTAACCCTTATAGATTATTTATATCCAAGAAATTGTCATTTTTATGATTCTGATCAAAAGAATATTGATTATTATCAAGCTATATTAGTTGATACCGGTTCTGTTGATATTCAACATATTCTCAATCCTCAAAACCTATCAAAAATTGACTATTCTAAAATAAAAATTAAAAAGATTATAAGTCTTGAAGAATGGAAATCTAAACCATTCGTTCAAAAAACTCTTTCAAATTTCAATTCATATTCTCCATATAATTATTACGATTATCAAGAAGCTTGGGAAAAGGCTCTTTTATTTAGAAATTTTAATCATTCCGGGTTCATATACTATGATGAGCAATTCTCAAACAATTATCCAAGATGGTTTGTTAAATGGTTTAAGTATATCGGAATCATTCCAAATGCTTTTCCTAAACAAATTCTTGAGGCCTATAATAAGTTTATAGACTATTTTAAGCAAGATGGAATCCCTGATTTTGAATACACTCTTCAATTTATGACTGTATTTCAAATTTCTTGGATTTTCTCTTGGACTTATCATTATCAAGTTAAACAAGATATATCTCCTCCTCTTCTCCTAAGACATTATAGGAGTAAATGGTGGAATAAATTTTCAATTGAAAAATCCAATATTGCTTCTGTGCAAAAATATTATATGTCTATATCCAGTCAATATGAAAGATCTGTAAAGACTCCTATTATTCAAAATCTAAATTCTTTTCAAGATCAAGACTATATAATTCGACTACAGTCTTGTTCTACCCCTGAAGAAATGCAGAGAATTATTAATGAGATTAAGCAATCTCCTTCGGGGTCAAAGCGTTCTACCAATGAAGAAGATTTACAAGATTCTCAAGATCCGTATGAAGATATTGGACCCATATAAGTTATCCATGGGTTGATCCGTTTCTAATATGGGTTAATCTAAATTATTGTCAAGAAGATAACAATCAGACGCAATTTTCAAAGACGTGACATTCATCTCAATTATTGTCAAGAAGATAACAATCAGACGCAAAGAAGATAACAATCAGACGCAATTTTCAAAGATGTGACGCGATTTTCAAAGATGTGACATTAACTTTATGTCAATATTTATTAAAGTAGCCGCAACTTTAATAAAGGAGATATCAAATATTCTGGAAGAAGACAATTTACTTTTCTCAAAGGCCGACAATGTTCAATTATTTTCCAATTCGGATAAGGCTGGAGACTCTATAAATTAAAGACTCCATTGTTGTGTAATTCATTCGAAAAAATTACTTAAAATTAAATGTATGAAAAAACCCTCTCCTCAAAAACTTGTATTATCAACCACCCAATGTTCAAAATCTTTAGATTTTCAAGTTATTATTGCTCCATCCAATTGTAATAAAATCATTTGTAATTCAGATATTCAAGAAATAAATAAAGGTATTATTTAAATATGAGTTGTTTAATTTATGTTTCTGCCATATTGCTATGTTGTTTGTTATTTAAATCTTCATGCTCTCGATCCTTAACCAAATGGTATCAAAGCCATGATTATTCAAGTGATATTATGTCTAAATACTCTAATTAATTATTTGTAAATGTTATAATGAAAAAATTTATTGAAAAAACAACGTCATATTCTGAAAATTTAGAACTATGCTGTGTTGGCAAGTCCTGTCGGCTAGACGGTTGGATTAGCGTAAGGCTCCAAGATAGAGAGCAGCCGGACCACGTCTTGGGCTTTGGGGATGTTCCCTCAGTATAATCTAAAAGTTCAAAATATTGATTAAGTTAATTCAAAAGATTTTTATCATTAAAACAAATACAAATAATGAATCAGATATCTAGATTTTTATCACGAAGAGATCATAGCTCAAATACTTCAGCTAATGATCAAGAGGAAGATTTAAACAACAATATGAATTCTTTAGAAATAAGTATTTCTCAAATTGAAAGCAATTTATTAAATTGGAATATACCTAAACAAGATGTAAAAACTATATATAAAATAGAAACTTTTGATTTCTTACAAGATTACTCAATCAAAATGACTGAACAAACTATTCCTATAAATAAAGATCATCAAAATTTACAATTATTATCTAAAGAAGCTATATTAAACCATAGAAAGAATTATAAATTTTTACATATAGGATTAGTACAGGTAGCTATAAAACCTATGTTCAGATTAGGAATAGACGCTCCCATATTAACTATATTAAGAGATGCTAGACACACTAATTTCAATAATTGATTATTAGCTATGGCTGAATCAAATATAGCCAATGGTCCAATATATTTTAATTGTTATCCTAATTTTTCTATAAGATTATTTGATCCAAACATTCTTGATACTTTAACTTTAACAATAAAAACAAGAAATTTAGAATTTAAAGAAAAAACCAATGCTGCAGTATTAATATATAGAGTTTATTATAAAATAATGACTACAACTATAGAACCAAGAACTAAATTATCATCTCCAAGAGATGAAACAATATTATTTGAAGCTAATACTATGCATGCTAAAGTTATTACTCCAAAAAGATTAAAATGGAATGAAATAACACAATCTTTAAATTGGAATTTACAAGATATAAATCCACCAAAACCAATAGATATAGATAATCAAACATCTAGTATAATAGAAAAATCTGATGGTTCAATAGAAATATCTTTTAATAATAATAATAATAATTCTGCTAGATGTGACACCACTGTCACTTTCATGTCCCCTCCGGACATTAACATCAATATTTAATAATTTACGTTTAGGTCCCAGTAAAAACTTTTTGTGTTTTACACACCTGTAAACATACTATTTACTAACACCTGTTAAAAACAGATTTACATATGTTTACATACTCCTCAAAACATTTGATACACAAAAATTACACAACTGTTTGGTTATTA
This sequence comes from Mikania micrantha, assembly GCA_009363875.1. Lineage (NCBI taxonomy): Eukaryota > Viridiplantae > Streptophyta > Magnoliopsida > Asterales > Asteraceae > Mikania > Mikania micrantha. The sequence goes on from CM018683.1 coordinate 16,524,188, forward strand.
AAACTAAAAACCATCATGTGAGCCTTCACGTTCGATTCCCGATCACCATCACCGCTCACCCGACTCCTTAGTACCTGTAAACACCACATTTAAATTCACCATTAGTTCGTTAGAACTAAGTAAGATTACCTCACTATTTCACCCAGTGTATTCCATAATATCATATAGATACACTAATGAGGTCCCAAATAAAATTTGACAACAACAGTCAACCACATACAAAACGATTTACTAACGGTTCGTTTTCAACCAAAACCTCATTATATCTCCCATTCATGCACAATCATTATAATTTAATATAGCACATATATAACCCCACAAAACTCCGATTGTGCATTATATTTCACAAAAATCACAACTCGTGGTTTGACATTTGAATTTCAAATGTCTATCCCCTTATAAGTCATTTATCGTTCACACACCTTGTGAATCAATTACATTGGAATTGCAAGTCTTATGTTCACACACCTTTGTGAATCAGCATGCACATTTCCAATCCACCATTTGTTCACACACCTTGTGAATCTATTACATTGGAATTACATGTCTTATGTTCACACACCTTGTGAATCAGCATGCACACTTCCAATCCACCATTTGTTCACACACCTTGTGAATCTATTACATTGAAATTACATGTCTTATGTTCACACACCTTGTGAATCAGCATGCACATTTCCAATCCACCATTTGTTCACACACCTTGTGAATCTATTACATTGGAATTACATGTCTTATGTTCACACACCTTGTGAATCAGCATACACATTTCCAATCTAACATCTACACATTAGTAGATCACCACATGTTCACACACCTTGTGAATCATGCAACAACAATAACCACATTCATTTATATCATTCCAATCAACTCAACAATTCATATATATATGCTAAATGCATAACTACTTATAGTGTGGACTCACCCAGTCCTTCAACTACAAGTTCAATCAAATAGGTAACTTACCTCGCTTTGGAGAGTTATCAACAATCTCCAACTCTTTCCCAGGCCTTCTAGAACCAGATTCACCTCCTCTTCCTATTATATATTCACATATAACAGGATTTAACAACATGAACACACAACTTGTGTTATTTATATAATATAATTCATTTGACCTGTTTTACTTTTCATATTCAATCAAAAGCTCATTGAGGCTTTTTATCAAACAACTCATGTGTAGAAACTAATCTACACATGTTCTTAATCATATTTAACTTATCACAACTTCATATTTTAAAATCCGTTGCTTGACTTCCTTTATCAACATCTGGTTGTAACTCACACGTATACAACCAGTTTCAATTCACCTAACACCCATACATATTGATTCAAACTCATTTGAATCTCATTTATTAGTATGTGGCATACAGAAGTCAAGTCATTATTTATAATTAGCATATCATGCTAAAATCATTAACTTTCAATTTCAAACATTTAATCAACACTTGAACTAGATCTATCATTCCAGAGAATGATCTAAAATCATCATAACCATGATTTAATCATCCCACTGGTTATCATATTCAATAATATGATTTTCACACCAACCGGACATCATAACGGATCAAAATCAAGATTTCACCGTTAAAACATCTAATCCTTCGTTTCTAATCATCCCAAATCATCATATAATGCTCACAATTCAATTTAATCCGTATATTATCAAGATAAATGAGATAAACGAATCGTTACCCTTCAACCGGATTTCTGGTTGAAATACGACGATCAGAACTTTGCAGAAACGACTCCTGGATCGATCCGGATGATCTGATAGCTTCAAAATGAAGATCAAATGCTAATTTTTCGTTTATGTGTGTGTTTATGGTGCACAGGTTCGAGAAGAAGAAAATAAATTTTCTTCATGAAAATCTGATAAAAATCAAGAATCTGCTGAACCGCCTCATCCGTCGCGTACCGCGAAGGAGGGCTAAAGATCTCTTCGCGTACCGCGAAGAAATCCGGAGCTCTCAATTCTTTTGGTCCTTCGCGTATCGCGAAGAGGAACTCAAAAACGTCTTCGCGTACCGCGAAGCATTCCAAAACATAATTTCTTTATTTCGCGATTCCGGACAATCCGTAACTCCGTTTCGCGCACCGTTTTTGCCTACGTTTATCATTTCTCGCATATTTTCTATTTGTAACAATCACAATCATTTTATTAATGATTATTTCAAACGTGATCGATAATTGAAAACCGGTCGTTACACTAGATATTCAACATCAAGCAGTAGTATAAATAGTATAAATAATATACAAAGAAATAATTTAATAAGATCACAATCAATGAAAATAGCAGGAATAGATTATTCTAATTCTATACCTAAGGCTTTTTATGAACAAGAAGAAGATAATAAATCTGATAAGTCATATAATCCTAGTAAATCTGATATGGATTTTTTAAAACAATTATGAGTGATACTAGAATTCAAAGAAGGAATCCTCAAGTTCAATTTTATGTTTCAGCATTAAAAGAATTTCATAAAAAATTAAAAATATATAAAATAGAGTTAGAAAAAACAAATCAATATTTAGAAGAAAATAAATATAATGATAAAATACAAAAATTTCATCATATGAATTTTAAATATTTTTTACAAGATAAAATAAAAATTAATAAAGAACTTATAAAAATTTGTTCTACAAATATATCAAAATATACTTGTTAATATGAGTGATACAAAAATTCAGTGTAGAAATTCTCAAATGAGACTTCTTAAAATTTTAATAAAAGAATGTTATGAAAAATTATATAACTATCAAAATGAACTATTAAAAATAGATAATTATTTTAATAATGAAATAGAAGAAGAAAATATAGAAGATCGAGTAAATAAATTATATTATTATACAAATCTTCAATTCCATTTAAATGAAGAAATAGAATATCAATTTAAAAAGATAAGAATAATTTCTACTGAAATAACCAAATTCACTTGTTAAAATGAATAAAGAAATGATGAATTTTTTAAGATGTGAAATATTAAATAAATATAATTTAGATAATCTAATATGGTATCATAAAACATTTAATCAAGAATCTAGATTACTACAATACTAACTTAAATGGCTATCATCAAATATGGTATCATAAAACATTTAATCAAGAATCTAGATTACTACAATACTAACTTAAATGGCTATCATCAAATCATAACATTTCATGAAATGTTAACACAACCAAACAAAACATACTACAGACTAAAGAAGTTCACCACCCACACAAGACATAAACAACCAAAAGAAATTCACCATAAGTCGAATAACATAAGCATAAAAGATAGGGAAATAATACATGGACCTGATCAACAAATATCGAAGGAGTATTCTATTCATTAGATGGCATGAAAAGTATCATGTATACCACTTAATTCCTCTGGTAGCTCAAGGCGATAAGCAACATTACCTATCCGAGCTGTAATTCTAAATGGTCCAATAAAACGCGGGCTAAACTTCCCTCGTTTACGAAAACGAATTACACCCTTCCAAGGGGAAACCTTTAACAATACAAAGTCTCCCACTTGAAATTCAATCGGTCGTCTTCGTTTATCTGCATACGACTTTTGACGGTCTTGTGCCGCTTTCAGGTGAGCTCGAATTTGATCAATTCGTTGATTTGTAACTTTCAGTATTTCTTTATTTTCAAGCTCTCGCGGTCCAACCTCCCCCCAGCAAACGGGAGTACGACATCGTCTTCCATATAACATTTCGTATGGAGGCATCCCCAATCCAGAATGATAACTGTTGTTATACGAAAATTCCGCCAGAGGTAGATAGTCATCCCAACTACCTCCGAAATCAATTATACACGCTCGTAACATATCCTCTAGTGTTTGAATGGTCCGTTCACTCTGACCATCAGTCTGAGGATGATACGCCGTGCTCAACAACAGTTTAGTACCCAATTCCTCTTGAAAATTCTTCCAGAAATGAGAAGTGAATCGTGTGTCTCGATCGGACACAATCGTCACTGGTATTCCGTGACGCGACACTATTTCTTTCACATACACTTCAGCCATTTTCTCAGAAGAATACGATTCACGAATAGGAATAAAATGAGCGCTTTTAGTCAACCGATCCACAATGACCCAAATCGTATCATATCCCTTTCGGGTTTTCGGGAGTTTAGTAATTAGGTCCATTGTGATGTGTTCCCATTTACACGTAGGAATCTCCAAAGGCTGTAATTTGCAATAAGGCTTTTGATGCTCAGCCTTTACTTGCAAACAAGTTAAACATTTTTCAACATATTTAACAATATCTCGTTTCATACCTGGCCACCAGTAATTTACCCGAAGGTCTCGATACATTTTAGTGGCTCCCGGATGAATTGAGTATTTTGATTTATGAGCTTCCTCCATCAGGTCAGTTTTCAAAGAACAAGTGGGAGGTATCCACACCCTACCCCATCTTGTCTTTAACCCACGACTATCTTCATCCAGATTATGAGCTTGTCCCTTTATTCGGTCTCGTTTCCAGTTTTCTTCTTTTAAAGCTTCAATTTGAGCTTCTTTAATTTGATCCACCAAATCAGAAGAAATCACAATCTTCATTGCTGTAACCCGAATGGGTTCATGTTCTTCTTTCCTACTCAAGGCATCCGCCACCACATTGGCTTTTCCCGGATGATAAAGGATTTCACAATCATAATCCTTGAGTAATTCTATCCAACGTCTTTGCCTCATATTTAATTCCTTCTGTGTGAAGAAATATTTCAGGCTCTTGTGATCAGTGTAAATTGTGCATTTCACACCATACAAGTAATGCCTCCAAATTTTTAAGCCAAACACTACCGCTGCCAATTCTAGATCATGAGTAGGATAGTTTACTTCATGAACTTTCAGTTGCCTCGACGCATAGGCAATCACCTTACCTCTTTGCATAAGGACACAACCAAGCCCAAGATAAGATGCATCAGAGTACACCACAAAATCATCAGGTCCATCCGGTAGAGTTAATACCGGTGCCTGAGTTAACTTGAACTTGAGTTTATTAAAAGCTTTTTCTTGATCATCACCCCATACAAATTTCACATCTTTTCTTGTTAGTTTAGTCAAAGGAGATGCAATTCTTGCAAAATCCTGTATAAACCGCCGATAGTAACCGGCTAGACCAAGAAAACTTCTAATTTCAGTTGGAGTTTTAGGAGGACTCCATTTCACCACCGCTTGAACTTTCGAAGGATCAACAAGTATGCCATCAGCACCCACCACATGTCCCAAAAACTGGACTTCACGCAACCAAAATGCACATTTAGAAAATTTGGCATATAGTTTCTCCTTCCGTAAAGTTTCAAGGACTTCGCGCAAATGACAGGCGTGATCACCCTCGTTTTTAGAATAAATAAGAATGTCATCGATAAAAACAATAACAGATCGATCCAACATTGGGCGACACACCCGGTTCATCAAATCCATGAACGCAGCCGGTGCATTTGTCAATCCAAACGACATCACAAGAAATTCATAATGACCGTAACGAGTACGGAAAGCAGTCTTGGGAATATCTTCCTCTTTAACCTTGAGTTGATGATAACCCGAGCGAAGATCGATTTTAGAAAACCACGACGCTCCTTGCAACTGATCAAAAAGGTCATCAATTCGAGGTAGAGGATATCGATTTTTCACAGTCACTTTATTCAACTCCCTATAATCAATACACATTCTAAGGCTTCCGTCTTTCTTTTTAACAAAAAGAATTGGTGCACCCCACGGGGAGATACTCGGACGGATAAAGCCCTTATCTAAAAGATCCTGTAACTGTGTCATTAATTCTTTCATTTCAGATGGTGCCAACCGATATGGAGCTTTAGCTATGGGCTTAGCCCCAGGAATAAGATCAATCTTAAAATCAACATTTCTATCACAAGGAATTCCCGGTAATTCATTGGGAAATACATCAGGAAAATTCCTGACTACTGGAACATCATTAAGTTCCTTTATCTCCTTTTCTACATCAAGAACATAAGCTAAGAATGACTGACCCCCATGGTTCATGTAATTCATAGCTTTAGCTAAGGAACACAATATGGTTCCACCTCGTTTCTCTCCCTGAATACATACTTCATAACCACCTGGAGATGTTAATTGAATAACCTTGCGGTTACATACAATGTTAGCTTCATATTTGGACAACCAATCCATCCCAATCACGACATCAAATTCTCCCAAGATCATTGGAATCAAATCAACCTCATAATCCTCACCATCAATAGTGAGTTTACATCTATGATAGATGTCATATACTAAGAAACTCTTAGAATCAGCTATTTCTACCTTTAATGGATAAGGTAGCTTAGCTATTACAAACGAATCATGATTCACAAATTTCACAGATATAAAAGAGCGACTAGCTCCAGAATCAAATAATATATAAGCAGGCAAGGAATTAATATGAAAAGTACATGTCACCACGTCTGAAGTGACTTTAGCCTCTTCCGCCGTAATTTTGAAGGCTCTACCCTTTGGTGGGGGTATTTCAGCCTTCTTGCCACTACCTTGGGCCTTAAAAGACCCACCACTAGTACCTCCTTGACCTGCTCCCCTCAAATCCGGACACTCACTTCGTCGGTGTCCCGGTTTATAACAGTTGTAGCACAAATTGAGTGCACTGGCACATTGAGAGGCAAGATGCCCCAACTTGCCACATTTATAACATACCACCGATTTAAAATAGCACTCACCAAAATGTTTCTTTCCACATTTTGAACAATGTTTAGCTTCTCCCAGAGAACTAAACTTTTTAAGTGGACTAACAAATTTCCCCTTTTTAGAGGATCCCACATCCCTTTCCACCTTTCGTTTTTCTCCACGATCCTCTTGCCTTTTTAACTCCAATTCACGCTCACGAGCGCAATCAATCAACTCCGACAAAGTTTCAAACTTTGAGGGTATAAGGAACTCCCGGTACTTAGCATTCAACATGCTATGGTACCTGTTAATCCACATTCGTTCAGTCCTAAGAAGATCAGGACAAAATTTAGCTTTATCAAAGAACACTGCAGTAATAGTGTCTATATCCTCCTCTTTGTGTCTCATATGTAAAAATTCCTCAGTAATTTTATCAATAGCAGCCTGAGGACAGAATCGTTTAAGGAACAACTCCTTAAATGCACCCCAAGTCAAATCCTTTATACCATCCCGACCCTTCTCCTTTCGAAGAAGTTCCCACCAATCTTTTCCTCGCTCTTTCAATTGGTTTCCGGCAAACATTACCTCGTCAGACGGATCACAGTGACACGTTTCAAACGTGCTTTCCATATCAGCTATCCACCTTTGGCTCAACAGTGGATTCACCTCACCTTTGAATTCAGTTGGCTTACAAGCCACAAACTCTTTATAAGTAACCTTTTTAGAAGGTTTTTCACCACCCATTTCATCTTTAAGAGTTGCAAACTCTTCATGTATAAAATCTTTCAACGAAGCTTGTAATCCTTCTAAACGAGTTGGTAAGGTAGCTTCAAATGCCTTAGCTACCTCCTCCCTCACCATCACTTGCAGTTCGGTGAGATGTTCTTCCTCATGCCCAAACCCATCGGGGTTATGTTCATCAGCCATTTTATGACTGAAATAATATAACATATCATTAGTTTACATATTTATACTCCACATATATGCAAACCACATACTCCAAACCACACACTCGTCCTTAACGGACTTATACATTACATGTATATGTGTCTTTATTGAATATTCACACTCTTGTGAATTACTCAATTATTCAACTAATGATGACACAATTGTGATTCTAACTGATCACATACATTCACTTTTAACACCCTACCAATACTTCCATATACTGGTGTGAAATAATGTTCCTAAGGATACGTTCATATCATGTATATGTTACTAAGCTGGCCAGGCATAGCAAGATATGCACCATATACCCGTGTCCTTGCGTTCACTGTTTCACACAAGTTAGGAATATTGGTTTATAACAAAACAATTTCCATATCATTTAACAATTTACAGATACATCATACCTGGTGAGTTCGGCTTGTGATCGGATTTTGAATCGAACGGCTCTTCCCATCTACCCAGAGCTCAATGGCTTGAGTTCAAGTGTTCATGACGCACTTAAATCGCTCAAACCGTTGGCTCTGATACCAACCTGTGACACCACTGTCACTTTCATGTCCCCTCCGGACATTAACATCAATATTTAATAATTTACGTTTAGGTCCCAGTAAAAACTTTTTGTGTTTTACACACCTGTAAACATACTATTTACTAACACCTGTTAAAAACAGATTTACATATGTTTACATACTCCTCAAAACATCTGATACACAAAAATTACCCAACTGTTTGGTTATTAAAACTAAAAACCATCATGTGAGCCTTCACGTTCGATTCCCGATCACCATCACCGCTCACCCGACTCCTTAGTACCTGTAAACACCACATTTAAATTCACCATTAGTTCGTTAGAACTAAGTAAGATTACCTCACTATTTCACCCAGTGTATTCCATAATATCATATGGATACACTAATGAGGTCCCAAATAAAATTTGACAACAACAGTCAACCACATACAAAACGATTTACTAACGGTTCGTTTTCAACCAAAACCTCATTATATCTCCCATTCATGCACAATCATTATAATTTAATATAGCACATATATAACCCCACAAAACTCCGATTGTGCATTATATTTCACAAAAATCACAACTCGTGGTTTGACATTTGAATTTCAAATGTCTATCCCCTTATAAGTCATTTATCGTTCACACACCTTGTGAATCAATTACATTGGAATTGCAAGTCTTATGTTCACACACCTTGTGAATCAGCATGCACATTTCCAATCCACCATTTGTTCACACACCTTGTGAATCTATTACATTGGAATTACATGTCTTATGTTCACACACCTTGTGAATCAGCATACACATTTCCAATCTAACATCTACACATTAGTAGATCACCACATGTTCACACACCTTGTGAATCATGCAACAACAATAACCACATTCATTTATATCATTCCAATCAACTCAACAATTCATATATATATGCTAAATGCATAACTACTTATAGTGTGGACTCACCCAGTCCTTCAACTACAAGTTCAATCAAATAGGTAACTTACCTCGCTTTGGAGAGTTATCAACAATCTCCAACTCTTTCCCAGGCCTTCTAGAACCAGATTCACCTCCTCTTCCTATTATATATTCACATATAACAGGATTTAACAACATGAACACACAACTTGTGTTATTTATATAATATAATTCATTTGACCTGTTTTACTTTTCATATTCAATCAAAAGCTCATTGAGGCTTTTTATCAAACAACTCATGTGTAGAAACTAATCTACACATGTTCTTAATCATATTTAACTTATCACAACTTCATATTTTAAAATCCGTTGCTTGACTTCCTTTATCAACATCTGGTTGTAACTCACACGTATACAACCAGTTTCAATTCACCTAACACCCATACATATTGATTCAAACTCATTTGAATCTCATTTATTAGTATGTGGCATACAGAAGTCAAGTCATTATTTATAATTAGCATATCATGCTAAAATCATTAACTTTCAATTTCAAACATTTAATCAACACTTGAACTAGATCTATCATTCCAGAGAATGATCTAAAATCATCATAACCATGATTTAATCATCCCACTGGTTATCATATTCAATAATATGATTTTCACACCAACCGGACATCATAACGGATCAAAATCAAGATTTCACCGTTAAAACATCTAATCCTTCGTTTCTAATCATCCCAAATCATCATATAATGCTCACAATTCAATTTAATCCGTATATTATCAAGATAAATGAGATAAACGAATCGTTACCCTTCAACCGGATTTCTGGTTGAAATACGACGATCAGAACTTTGCAGAAACGACTCCTGGATCGATCCGGATGATCTGATAGCTTCAAAATGAAGATCAAATGCTAATTTTTCGTTTATGTGTGTGTTTATGGTGCACAGGTTCGAGAAGAAGAAAATAAATTTTCTTCATGAAAATCTGATAAAAATCAAGAATCTGCTGAACCGCCTCATCCGTCGCGTACCGCGAAGGAGGGCTAAAGATCTCTTCGCGTACCGCGAAGAAATCCGGAGCTCTCAATTCTTTTGGTCCTTCGCGTATCGCGAAGAGGAACTCAAAAACGTCTTCGCGTACCGCGAAGCATTCCAAAACATAATTTCTTTATTTCGCGATTCCGGACAATCCGTAACTCCGTTTCGCGCACCGTTTTTGCCTACGTTTATCATTTCTCGCATATTTTCTATTTGTAACAATCACAATCATTTTATTAATGATTATTTCAAACGTGATCGATAATTGAAAACCGGTCGTTACACTAGATATTCAACATCAAGCAGTAGTATAAATAGTATAAATAATATACAAAGAAATAATTTAATAAGATCACAATCAATGAAAATAGCAGGAATAGATTATTCTAATTCTATACCTAAGGCTTTTTATGAACAAGAAGAAGATAATAAATCTGATAAGTCATATAATCCTAGTAAATCTGATATGGATTTTTTAAAACAATTATGAGTGATACTAGAATTCAAAGAAGGAATCCTCAAGTTCAATTTTATGTTTCAGCATTAAAAGAATTTCATAAAAAATTAAAAATATATAAAATAGAGTTAGAAAAAACAAATCAATATTTAGAAGAAAATAAATATAATGATAAAATACAAAAATTTCATCATATGAATTTTAAATATTTTTTACAAGATAAAATAAAAATTAATAAAGAACTTATAAAAATTTGTTCTACAAATATATCAAAATATACTTGTTAATATGAGTGATACAAAAATTCAGTGTAGAAATTCTCAAATGAGACTTCTTAAAATTTTAATAAAAGAATGTTATGAAAAATTATATAACTATCAAAATGAACTATTAAAAATAGATAATTATTTTAATAATGAAATAGAAGAAGAAAATATAGAAGATCGAGTAAATAAATTATATTATTATACAAATCTTCAATTCCATTTAAATGAAGAAATAGAATATCAATTTAAAAAGATAAGAATAATTTCTACTGAAATAACCAAATTCACTTGTTAAAATGAATAAAGAAATGATGAATTTTTTAAGATGTGAAATATTAAATAAATATAATTTAGATAATCTAATATGGTATCATAAAACATTTAATCAAGAATCTAGATTACTACAATACTAACTTAAATGGCTATCATCAAATATGGTATCATAAAACATTTAATCAAGAATCTAGATTACTACAATACTAACTTAAATGGCTATCATCAAATCATAACATTTCATGAAATGTTAACACAACCAAACAAAACATACTACAGACTAAAGAAGTTCACCACCCACACAAGACATAAACAACCAAAAGAAATTCACCATAAGTCGAATAACATAAGCATAAAAGATAGGGAAATAATACATGGACCTGATCAACAAATATCGAAGGAGTATTCTATTCATTAGATGGCATGAAAAGTATCATGTATACCACTTAATTCCTCTGGTAGCTCAAGGCGATAAGCAACATTACCTATCCGAGCTGTAATTCTAAATGGTCCAATAAAACGCGGGCTAAACTTCCCTCGTTTACGAAAACGAATTACACCCTTCCAAGGGGAAACCTTTAACAATACAAAGTCTCCCACTTGAAATTCAATCGGTCGTCTTCGTTTATCTGCATACGACTTTTGACGGTCTTGTGCCGCTTTCAGGTGAGCTCGAATTTGATCAATTCGTTGATTTGTAACTTTCAGTATTTCTTTATTTTCAAGCTCTCGCGGTCCAACCTCCCCCCAGCAAACGGGAGTACGACATCGTCTTCCATATAACATTTCGTATGGAGGCATCCCCAATCCAGAATGATAACTGTTGTTATACGAAAATTCCGCCAGAGGTAGATAGTCATCCCAACTACCTCCGAAATCAATTATACACGCTCGTAACATATCCTCTAGTGTTTGAATGGTCCGTTCACTCTGACCATCAGTCTGAGGATGATACGCCGTGCTCAACAACAGTTTAGTACCCAATTCCTCTTGAAAATTCTTCCAGAAATGAGAAGTGAATCGTGTGTCTCGATCGGACACAATCGTCACTGGTATTCCGTGACGCGACACTATTTCTTTCACATACACTTCAGCCATTTTCTCAGAAGAATACGATTCACGAATAGGAATAAAATGAGCGCTTTTAGTCAACCGATCCACAATGACCCAAATCGTATCATATCCCTTTCGGGTTTTCGGGAGTTTAGTAATTAGGTCCATTGTGATGTGTTCCCATTTACACGTAGGAATCTCCAAAGGCTGTAATTTGCAATAAGGCTTTTGATGCTCAGCCTTTACTTGCAAACAAGTTAAACATTTTTCAACATATTTAACAATATCTCGTTTCATACCTGGCCACCAGTAATTTACCCGAAGGTCTCGATACATTTTAGTGGCTCCCGGATGAATTGAGTATTTTGATTTATGAGCTTCCTCCATCAGGTCAGTTTTCAAAGAACAAGTGGGAGGTATCCACACCCTACCCCATCTTGTCTTTAACCCACGACTATCTTCATCCAGATTATGAGCTTGTCCCTTTATTCGGTCTCGTTTCCAGTTTTCTTCTTTTAAAGCTTCAATTTGAGCTTCTTTAATTTGATCCACCAAATCAGAAGAAATCACAATCTTCATTGCTGTAACCCGAATGGGTTCATGTTCTTCTTTCCTACTCAAGGCATCCGCCACCACATTGGCTTTTCCCGGATGATAAAGGATTTCACAATCATAATCCTTGAGTAATTCTATCCAACGTCTTTGCCTCATATTTAATTCCTTCTGTGTGAAGAAATATTTCAGGCTCTTGTGATCAGTGTAAATTGTGCATTTCACACCATACAAGTAATGCCTCCAAATTTTTAAGCCAAACACTACCGCTGCCAATTCTAGATCATGAGTAGGATAGTTTACTTCATGAACTTTCAGTTGCCTCGACGCATAGGCAATCACCTTACCTCTTTGCATAAGGACACAACCAAGCCCAAGATAAGATGCATCAGAGTACACCACAAAATCATCAGGTCCATCCGGTAGAGTTAATACCGGTGCCTGAGTTAACTTGAACTTGAGTTTATTAAAAGCTTTTTCTTGATCATCACCCCATACAAATTTCACATCTTTTCTTGTTAGTTTAGTCAAAGGAGATGCAATTCTTGCAAAATCCTGTATAAACCGCCGATAGTAACCGGCTAGACCAAGAAAACTTCTAATTTCAGTTGGAGTTTTAGGAGGACTCCATTTCACCACCGCTTGAACTTTCGAAGGATCAACAAGTATGCCATCAGCACCCACCACATGTCCCAAAAACTGGACTTCACGCAACCAAAATGCACATTTAGAAAATTTGGCATATAGTTTCTCCTTCCGTAAAGTTTCAAGGACTTCGCGCAAATGACAGGCGTGATCACCCTCGTTTTTAGAATAAATAAGAATGTCATCGATAAAAACAATAACAGATCGATCCAACATTGGGCGACACACCCGGTTCATCAAATCCATGAACGCAGCCGGTGCATTTGTCAATCCAAACGACATCACAAGAAATTCATAATGACCGTAACGAGTACGGAAAGCAGTCTTGGGAATATCTTCCTCTTTAACCTTGAGTTGATGATAACCCGAGCGAAGATCGATTTTAGAAAACCACGACGCTCCTTGCAACTGATCAAAAAGGTCATCAATTCGAGGTAGAGGATATCGATTTTTCACAGTCACTTTATTCAACTCCCTATAATCAATACACATTCTAAGGCTTCCGTCTTTCTTTTTAACAAAAAGAATTGGTGCACCCCACGGGGAGATACTCGGACGGATAAAGCCCTTATCTAAAAGATCCTGTAACTGTGTCATTAATTCTTTCATTTCAGATGGTGCCAACCGATATGGAGCTTTAGCTATGGGCTTAGCCCCAGGAATAAGATCAATCTTAAAATCAACATTTCTATCACAAGGAATTCCCGGTAATTCATTGGGAAATACATCAGGAAAATTCCTGACTACTGGAACATCATTAAGTTCCTTTATCTCCTTTTCTACATCAAGAACATAAGCTAAGAATGACTGACCCCCATGGTTCATGTAATTCATAGCTTTAGCTAAGGAACACAATATGGTTCCACCTCGTTTCTCTCCCTGAATACATACTTCATAACCACCTGGAGATGTTAATTGAATAACCTTGCGGTTACATACAATGTTAGCTTCATATTTGGACAACCAATCCATCCCAATCACGACATCAAATTCTCCCAAGATCATTGGAATCAAATCAACCTCATAATCCTCACCATCAATAGTGAGTTTACATCTATGATAGATGTCATATACTAAGAAACTCTTAGAATCAGCTATTTCTACCTTTAATGGATAAGGTAGCTTAGCTATTACAAACGAATCATGATTCACAAATTTCACAGATATAAAAGAGCGACTAGCTCCAGAATCAAATAATATATAAGCAGGCAAGGAATTAATATGAAAAGTACATGTCACCACGTCTGAAGTGACTTTAGCCTCTTCCGCCGTAATTTTGAAGGCTCTACCCTTTGGTGGGGGTATTTCAGCCTTCTTGCCACTACCTTGGGCCTTAAAAGACCCACCACTAGTACCTCCTTGACCTGCTCCCCTCAAATCCGGACACTCACTTCGTCGGTGTCCCGGTTTATAACAGTTGTAGCACAAATTGAGTGCACTGGCACATTGAGAGGCAAGATGCCCCAACTTGCCACATTTATAACATACCACCGATTTAAAATAGCACTCACCAAAATGTTTCTTTCCACATTTTGAACAATGTTTAGCTTCTCCCAGAGAAATAAACTTTTTAAGTGGACTAACAAATTTCCCCTTTTTAGAGGATCCCACATCCCTTTCCACCTTTCGTTTTTCTCCACGATCCTCTTGCCTTTTTAACTCCAATTCACGCTCACGAGCGCAATCAATCAACTCCGACAAAGTTTCAAACTTTGAGGGTATAAGGAACTCCCGGTACTTAGCATTCAACATGCTATGGTACCTGTTAATCCACATTCGTTCAGTCCTAAGAAGATCAGGACAAAATTTAGCTTTATCAAAGAACACTGCAGTAATAGTGTCTATATCCTCCTCTTTGTGTCTCATATGTAAAAATTCCTCAGTAATTTTATCAATAGCAGCCTGAGGACAGAATCGTTTAAGGAACAACTCCTTAAATGCACCCCAAGTCAAATCCTTTATACCATCCCGACCCTTCTCCTTTCGAAGAAGTTCCCACCAATCTTTTCCTCGCTCTTTCAATTGGTTTCCGGCAAACATTACCTTGTCAGACGGATCACAGTGACACGTTTCAAACGTGCTTTCCATATCAGCTATCCACCTTTGGCTCAACAGTGGATTCACCTCACCTTTGAATTCAGTTGGCTTACAAGCCACAAACTCTTTATAAGTAACCTTTTTAGAAGGTTTTTCACCACCCATTTCATCTTTAAGAGTTGCAAACTCTTCATGTATAAAATCTTTCAACGAAGCTTGTAATCCTTCTAAACGAGTTGGTAAGGTAGCTTCAAATGCCTTAGCTACCTCCTCCCTCACCATCACTTGCAGTTCGGTGAGATGTTCTTCCTCATGCCCAAACCCATCGGGGTTATGTTCATCAGCCATTTTATGACTGAAATAATATAACATATCATTAGTTTACATATTTATACTCCACATATATGCAAACCACATACTCCAAACCACACACTCGTCCTTAACGGACTTATACATTACATGTATATGTGTCTTTATTGAATATTCACACTCTTGTGAATTACTCAATTATTCAACTAATGATGACACAATTGTGATTCTAACTGATCACATACATTCACTTTTAACACCCTACCAATACTTCCATAAACTGGTGTGAAATAATGTTCCTAAGGATACGTTCATATCATGTATATGTTACTAAGCTGGCCAGGCATAGCAAGATATGCACCATATACCCGTGTCCTTGCGTTCACTGTTTCACACAAGTTAGGAATATTGGTTTATAACAAAACAATTTCCATATCATTTAACAATTTACAGATACATCATACCTGGTGAGTTCGGCTTGTGATCGGATTTTGAATCGAACGGCTCTTCCCATCTACCCAGAGCTCAATGGCTTGAGTTCAAGTGTTCATGACGCACTTAAATCGCTCAAACCGTTGGCTCTGATACCAACCTGTGACACCACTGTCACTTTCATGTCCCCTCCGGACATTAACATCAATATTTAATAATTTACGTTTAGGTCCCAGTAAAAACTTTTTGTGTTTTACACACCTGTAAACATACTATTTACTAACACCTGTTAAAAACAGATTTACATATGTTTACATACTCCTCAAAACATTTGATACACAAAAATTACCCAACTGTTTGGTTATTAAAACTAAAAACCATCATGTGAGCCTTCACGTTCGATTCCCGATCACCATCACCGCTCACCCGACTCCTTAGTACCTGTAAACACCACATTTAAATTCACCATTAGTTCGTTAGAACTAAGTAAGATTACCTCACTATTTCACCCAGTGTATTCCATAATATCATATAGATACACTAATGAGGTCCCAAATAAAATTTGACAACAACAGTCAACCACATACAAAACGATTTACTAACGGTTCGTTTTCAACCAAAACCTCATTATATCTCCCATTCATGCACAATCATTATAATTTAATATAGCACATATATAACCCCACAAAACTCCGATTGTGCATTATATTTCACAAAAATCACAACTCGTGGTTTGACATTTGAATTTCAAATGTCTATCCCCTTATAAGTCATTTATCGTTCACACACCTTGTGAATCAATTACATTGGAATTGCAAGTCTTATGTTCACACACCTTTGTGAATCAGCATGCACATTTCCAATCCACCATTTGTTCACACACCTTGTGAATCTATTACATTGGAATTACATGTCTTATGTTCACACACCTTGTGAATCAGCATGCACACTTCCAATCCACCATTTGTTCACACACCTTGTGAATCTATTACATTGAAATTACATGTCTTATGTTCACACACCTTGTGAATCAGCATGCACATTTCCAATCCACCATTTGTTCACACACCTTGTGAATCTATTACATTGGAATTACATGTCTTATGTTCACACACCTTGTGAATCAGCATACACATTTCCAATCTAACATCTACACATTAGTAGATCACCACATGTTCACACACCTTGTGAATCATGCAACAACAATAACCACATTCATTTATATCATTCCAATCAACTCAACAATTCATATATATATGCTAAATGCATAACTACTTATAGTGTGGACTCACCCAGTCCTTCAACTACAAGTTCAATCAAATAGGTAACTTACCTCGCTTTGGAGAGTTATCAACAATCTCCAACTCTTTCCCAGGCCTTCTAGAACCAGATTCACCTCCTCTTCCTATTATATATTCACATATAACAGGATTTAACAACATGAACACACAACTTGTGTTATTTATATAATATAATTCATTTGACCTGTTTTACTTTTCATATTCAATCAAAAGCTCATTGAGGCTTTTTATCAAACAACTCATGTGTAGAAACTAATCTACACATGTTCTTAATCATATTTAACTTATCACAACTTCATATTTTAAAATCCGTTGCTTGACTTCCTTTATCAACATCTGGTTGTAACTCACACGTATACAACCAGTTTCAATTCACCTAACACCCATACATATTGATTCAAACTCATTTGAATCTCATTTATTAGTATGTGGCATACAGAAGTCAAGTCATTATTTATAATTAGCATATCATGCTAAAATCATTAACTTTCAATTTCAAACATTTAATCAACACTTGAACTAGATCTATCATTCCAGAGAATGATCTAAAATCATCATAACCATGATTTAATCATCCCACTGGTTATCATATTCAATAATATGATTTTCACACCAACCGGACATCATAACGGATCAAAATCAAGATTTCACCGTTAAAACATCTAATCCTTCGTTTCTAATCATCCCAAATCATCATATAATGCTCACAATTCAATT
Source organism: Mikania micrantha (assembly GCA_009363875.1). Classification (NCBI taxonomy): domain Eukaryota; kingdom Viridiplantae; phylum Streptophyta; class Magnoliopsida; order Asterales; family Asteraceae; genus Mikania; species Mikania micrantha. Next base: position 16,542,284 of record CM018683.1, read on the forward strand.
TAATCCGTATATTATCAAGATAAATGAGATAAACGAATCGTTACCCTTCAACCGGATTTCTGGTTGAAATACGACGATCAGAACTTTGCAGAAACGACTCCTGGATCGATCCGGATGATCTGATAGCTTCAAAATGAAGATCAAATGCTAATTTTTCGTTTATGTGTGTGTTTATGGTGCACAGGTTCGAGAAGAAGAAAATAAATTTTCTTCATGAAAATCTGATAAAAATCAAGAATCTGCTGAACCGCCTCATCCGTCGCGTACCGCGAAGGAGGGCTAAAGATCTCTTCGCGTACCGCGAAGAAATCCGGAGCTCTCAATTCTTTTGGTCCTTCGCGTATCGCGAAGAGGAACTCAAAAACGTCTTCGCGTACCGCGAAGCATTCCAAAACATAATTTCTTTATTTCGCGATTCCGGACAATCCGTAACTCCGTTTCGCGCACCGTTTTTGCCTACGTTTATCATTTCTCGCATATTTTCTATTTGTAACAATCACAATCATTTTATTAATGATTATTTCAAACGTGATCGATAATTGAAAACCGGTCGTTACACTAGATATTCAACATCAAGCAGTAGTATAAATAGTATAAATAATATACAAAGAAATAATTTAATAAGATCACAATCAATGAAAATAGCAGGAATAGATTATTCTAATTCTATACCTAAGGCTTTTTATGAACAAGAAGAAGATAATAAATCTGATAAGTCATATAATCCTAGTAAATCTGATATGGATTTTTTAAAACAATTATGAGTGATACTAGAATTCAAAGAAGGAATCCTCAAGTTCAATTTTATGTTTCAGCATTAAAAGAATTTCATAAAAAATTAAAAATATATAAAATAGAGTTAGAAAAAACAAATCAATATTTAGAAGAAAATAAATATAATGATAAAATACAAAAATTTCATCATATGAATTTTAAATATTTTTTACAAGATAAAATAAAAATTAATAAAGAACTTATAAAAATTTGTTCTACAAATATATCAAAATATACTTGTTAATATGAGTGATACAAAAATTCAGTGTAGAAATTCTCAAATGAGACTTCTTAAAATTTTAATAAAAGAATGTTATGAAAAATTATATAACTATCAAAATGAACTATTAAAAATAGATAATTATTTTAATAATGAAATAGAAGAAGAAAATATAGAAGATCGAGTAAATAAATTATATTATTATACAAATCTTCAATTCCATTTAAATGAAGAAATAGAATATCAATTTAAAAAGATAAGAATAATTTCTACTGAAATAACCAAATTCACTTGTTAAAATGAATAAAGAAATGATGAATTTTTTAAGATGTGAAATATTAAATAAATATAATTTAGATAATCTAATATGGTATCATAAAACATTTAATCAAGAATCTAGATTACTACAATACTAACTTAAATGGCTATCATCAAATATGGTATCATAAAACATTTAATCAAGAATCTAGATTACTACAATACTAACTTAAATGGCTATCATCAAATCATAACATTTCATGAAATGTTAACACAACCAAACAAAACATACTACAGACTAAAGAAGTTCACCACCCACACAAGACATAAACAACCAAAAGAAATTCACCATAAGTCGAATAACATAAGCATAAAAGATAGAGAAATAATACATGGACCTGATCAACAAATATCGAAGGAGTATTCTATTCATTAGATGGCATGATCCAAAGAATAATTCCCATAAGCCACTTGCCAAAGATGATATGTCAAATGGATAAGATGGTTGGTTGTTATTGGATCCTTCACCTTATAATAAGAACTTGATGGTTGAGACCACCAATCATGCGAATCCATATGTGGGTAACCAGGAGTGGGAAGAGCTGCATCAATAGGAAGGATGTGATAATCAACATGAGAATTTTTTGTTAAAATAGGTGATTTTTGAAATGTTAAATGTTTTCTAGGTGGTTTTTTTCATAATCGGTGTTTCTAGGTAAGTTGCAATTGGGGGGAGCGACTTCCACTTTTTTTGTACCAAAGTCGCAAGGGGGTAAGCGACTTTCACTTTTCTTACACCAAAGTCGCTGCCCCCCTTACGACTTTGCTACAGAAAAGTGGAAGTCGCTCCCCCCTATTGCAACTTACCTAGAAACACCAAGATTTAAAAAAAAAACACCTAAATATCCTTTAACATTTAAAAACCCACATATTCCAACAAAAAAATTCTCAACATGATTGTATGTCTCTTAATAAGGCACACCTGCCTTGTAAGTCTCATAGTGACAGACCTGCTCAAAATGATTATACACCCTTTTGAAGAACTTCTCTTGTTGACTGATCATACATATATTGATTTCATCTTGCTTCTTCTTTCATTCCTTATTCTTTTCAAACTTCCTAGAATCCCTCTCCCAAGTTAGTAGTTTGTCAATGTAATTCCACTCTTGTTGGCTCCTCTCATACCTATCATATTCACTTTCCTCATGGTCTTCTTCATCTCCTTCTTCCACATTATCTTCTTTCATTGGATCCTTAGGTTTCTCATAAATTCTCTTCCCATTTTTATCCTAAGTATGCAAGCATACCTTGTCTTTCGAAAGTCAAATTCTTCGTTGCGAAATCGGGAAATGCTAAATGGTGTAACCTTTCGAATCATTGGTTTAGCATTGTCTGAAATAACCCTTGTATTAATTCACAAAAGATGAGACAACAACATGCAACGAGGAATAACCCTACGCTCATGACTTTCACGAGCTTCCCACACATTGAGTAGAACCAAATGCTTAAAGGATGATGTTGGAGAACTTGTAAGAAATCACAAAGTATCTCTGAATCAGCTAAGCGAGCTCTAAGAAATCATAGATGAAGCATATGATTGTGCCACAAGTTAAAAAAGTATTAGGTTGGTCAAAAAGTTTGTCTTTATAACTCTCGTCTTAAATTTTTTCTGGGAAAATTGAAGAGCAAGTGGACGGGACCATTTGTGGTTACATGTGTGGGCAATTCGTGAGAATATGAAATTGATTATGTTGAGGATCTTATGTTACAAAAAAATGGTTTGTTTGCAAATAATTTTTTTTTTGTCATAGAATCTTTCATGTTTTATGCAAATTGTAAATCATTTATCAAGTGCTTAATGATTTAAATGATCAACATTTGGTCATGGCGAGTTCGTAATCTTTTAATTTCGGTATAATGTAAACACATATGACACCTTTGTAGTTGATAAGAATGACATTTTGAAAGTTGAGATTATGGATGATGAAGAATGATGAGAGATAAGTGAAGTATGTACACTTAAACAGAATTTTAACATCTTGAACTTGTTTTGCAGAAAATGGGTTAGACTAAAGGAAACAAGAGGTTAATAAGGGAGGTGAAACCAAGTCAACCAAGTGGACCAAAGTCGTCATGGGTCAACCACAAAGATTGTCTAACCACGAGGAAAAGAGGCAACAAACTTTGTATCGAGAAAATATTGGGGAGATACATCATAAGACCTTATTATTGTTGAAAGAAAGACAAACGCACATGACTTCTAGAATTATGAGTAAATGAAATGCTTTGAACTAGGGATGAGCGTTTGGTACCTGGTACCCATACCGGTACCGGTACCGAACCGGTACCTGTTTAGTCTATAGGGTACCGAGACCGGGACTTATTTTTACTAAATTTCGGGATTGGGACTAGTGGGTACCGGGACTAGATACTTTACCGAAATATACCCCTTAGTCCCGTTAGTACCCGCATATGAAAAGACTCATGTTTTTTGTATTTTTTTTATTATTTGTAGGAAGAAGATGAGACATTTGTTGATGAGATGCCGCCTAATAACGTGGAATCTAGTAATGAGACATTTGTTTTTTATTATGTAGTTAGTTTGTTTGGTTTCTTGACACTTGAGAGTTGATGGTACATTTGTTTTGTTTTGACTTTTGGAAATCACTAGAGTATCTTGTCATTTTGTCGTGTGAATTTTCATCAGTGTATAAGTATACAATCAGGTAATTCGTTTTGGGTACCGGTACCCAAACATGTAGCAAGCATAAAAAAGTGAAACTGTATCGGGTACCAAACAGATACTGAGTACCGAAATACCGGTACCGTACCGGTACCCATTTAAAGATTTCAGGACCGGTACTGGGACTCAAATTTTGTAAATTTAGGGACCGGGACTAGTGGGTACCGGGACCAGTACGGGACGGGATTGGTACCGAGCTCATCCCTACTTTGAACGGCTTGGGTGGTTTGACGCGCTAGTTGCTAGAAAATTTGAATTCTAATAAGATTTATTTGAATGAAATCATTGAAAGGATGTTAACTCTTAAAAAGATTTCAGACCGTAATCATCCTTGCACTACTCAGTTATGGGGGACAGTTAAGAAAACAGAAGTTTCCATGTTTTTTGAAACAATTGATGAGATTGTTTTGTTATGACACCTGAGCTATCAATCCAATAAGCCCATATGAGTGTCTTCGTGACTCAGAGATACTTTGTGATGAGAAGAAAAAAGGCCTCAAGTCTTTGGAGTTGTTGAGAGAGTTGCTTGTTTTACCCTATGATTAAATTTATTAAAAAATGAAGCTGTTTAGGAAGAATTTGAAATCTTTGCGTAAGTTATTAACCAACATCCTGTGTTGAAATGTTGCTCCACGAGCTAGTTATAAGGTAATGGTTAGGAATTCTGAAATACGGGTTTTGTATGCACTGGTTCTCCAACATTATCCAATAAGCGTTTGGTTCTAATAATTGTGTGGGAAGCTCGTGAAAGTCATGAACGTAGGTTTATTCCTCATTGCAGGTTGTTGTCTCGTCTTTTGTGGAATAGAGGGGATATTTCTGGCAATTCTAAAACAAAGATTCGAAAGGTTACACCATTTAGCATTTCTCAATTTCGCAAGAATGAATTTGACTTTCGAAAGATAAGGCATGCTTACATACTTGAGGATAAAAAAGGGACGAGAATTTATGAGGAACCTAGGGATCCAATGGAAGAAGATAATGTGGAAGAAGGAGATGAAGTCCATGAGAAAAATGAATATGAAAGGTATGAGAGGGGCCAACAAGAGGGGAATTACATTGGCAAACCAATAACTTGGGGAACATGGTCAAAATATGGTCTCCTCATGATCAAGCTTCATAGGAGAGGGATTTGACGAAGTATGAAGAGAATGAGGAATGGAAGAAGAAGCAAGATGAAATAAATAAATGTATGATCTACCAGCAAGAGAAGTTCAAAAGGGTATATGATCATTATGAGTGAATCCATCACTACAATAACTACAAGGCTTTCAAGAGACATCCATTCATGTTGATTATCATCCTTCCTTTTGATAAAGGTCTTCCCCCTCCAGATTGCCCACAGATGGATCAGTCTCATTGGTGGTCTCCAATGGCGGATTTAGGTAGTAAGCTGTGGGTTCACCGGAACCCACCGCGTATCGAATCGTTCGTAGAAAATTTTTTTATGAAAGGCTTAAAAGGTAGGGTGAACCCATTAATATTTTAAGGGTGAATCCTTACTGTAATTTTTTTCTCAACAGTTTGTCAACTTTAATAGATTAAATAATCTTTTTTAGAGACTTCTTGACAATCAATGCTTGTATTTCTATAAAATCGTAAAAAAAATATTTTCTGAAATCAATATTTTTTTCCAAATTTTATATAGGTTTGGGGGCGCTGCCCCCTTGACCCTTACCACTGGCTCCACAACAGTTTGTCAACTTGAATGGATTACATAATCTTTGTTAGAGACTTCTTGACAATCAATGATTTTCAATAGAATCGTGTTAAAATCATTTTCCGAAATCAATATTTTTTCCCAAATTTAATTTATGTTTCGAGGCGCTGATGTCGACGGAGCTTAGCTGATAAACTAACTAAAAACCGACTCTAAAACTAGACACAAAGTAATAAATCTAGACTCTCTAAAACCTAAGCTACCGACAGGCAAGTGTACATATCGTATGTAGCAAGACAAAAGTAAGTCCGGATATCGAACCCACAGACTTCTACAGACTGTACTAACTAGACTCAATAACTAATCTATACAAAATTTGTACTTAAATAAAATAATAATAAGGAGGGGGTCTTCTCACAAAACTAAAAATAACTTAAATAAAACAAGACTAAAGATGAACAAGCAACGAAACTAAGACTAAATCAAGAGAAAGAAAACACTACCTAGGCTTGAATCATATACATGCTTGACAAGGTTCTATCAGGGATGGAACTAATGTGATACCGGGATCTTTAAGTACTAAACTCTAAGGAAACCTAGAGCATCCTCAACCCTTCTCAAGGATAGTCAACTAAGGATCCTAAAAGCCGTTAAACCACCGGTTAAATGGATTCCCCTCACAGGTCATCCAACTACTTATGAAATATCCGCTAGATTATCTACCTCACAGCACGATAATCTCAAAACACATAAGAAATAACTGTTAAACAATCTACCTCACGGCGCGACAGTCACAATTCACTTAAATGCTAGGGATAACTTGGATTTTCCTATTGGACTCGATAAACATGATTTGATAGACATACTAGAAAGATCTTCTCACAAAGGTTCTAACTAGAAATCCAACATCCAAGACTTATCAACAACTTCTCACCTCACGGCTATTGAAGCAAGTTGCACATCTTAATTGTTTAAATCTTGATAAGACATTCCTATGAATCACTCGGCATAAGCAACTCATCCACTAATCAAAAACACACAGTAATTGATTCTAGCATGCACCTATTTTGCGACAGACAATCGCCAAGACACATGAGGAACATAATATCAATCATTCAACCACAAAAGATACACATACACATCCAATATTCAAAACCGAATCTTTAAATCATAATTCCATCACATCAAAATGTTCCAACACCGAAATAAACCAAAATCAAACATGCATAATCATCTAACCTAGATAGTTCTAAGAGTTTAGCCACTAAACATCATATGAAAACAAACCATAATCTGTTTAATGTAAGAAAACATGGAAATCAAAGAGAAACAAAAAGAAACAAAGTAAACCGAGTGAAGAACACCCAAAATCTTCAATCCAATGCCTCGATTCTTCAATCCAATGCTTCCCAAACTTTTAGATCGCCTCCAATCGCCCCTAGCTGTCTCTCTGATCGTCCAAAAACGAATGCCCTAGCCTCAGCCGTTTCAATTAGGATAAAGTCGAAATTCTGGAAATCAACCCGCGTCGCGCTACGCGACAGGCCTCCAACAACCCTTCGCGCTACGCGAGGGTACCCATTACCCGACAAAATAGTCGGGTCAAACCCGCAATCATTAACAGGGGTAAAACCGTCATTTTCCACCTGTCGCGCTACGCGACAGGGTTTTCTATGGTTGTCGCGGTACGCGATAAAGCTATTTTCCAGCTTTTATCTTCTTTTGTTCTCGGGTTCGTTCTCGTTTAACCTGGAGCTCGTTTTCTTGATCATTTTGTGCCAAAATGACATGTTCATTACCTGCAAGCATGAAATTACAGAATTGTGAAGAACCAGCTTGAATCGACTCTAAAATCTAAAAAACTGTACAGAAACGAAATAAAAACAAATAGAAAAATAGATGTGTTTTGCAACACATCAGGCGCTGCCCCCTTGGACTCCACCATGAGCTTTTCCCCTAGGTCCCCTGCGAGGGACGCGACCCCCTTGACTCCCATTTGTTCCGTATCTCAGAAATCTTAAATAAGTGTTCACTCTGCACCTTCAAACTCTTTAATGAAGGTTTCTTTTAATTATTGACTTAATATATCGCATAGTTATTATGTGATGAACATTACAAGGCATGAACCGTCAAACCGACCCGGAAATTTTTATGTTCGGTTCTATCTAATTGAAACGACTGAAAATAGTGAACCCACTGAAAATATTCCTGGATCCGCCATTGGTGGTCTCAACCATCAAATTCTTCTTATACAGTTGAAGGATACAACCATGTGACCCATTTGAGACGTCATCTTTGGCAAGTGGCTTATGGGAATCAATCTTTGGATCACGTCATGGCACCCAATGATAAAAATACTCTCTGATATTTATTGATCAGGTACATGTATTCTTTCTCTATCTTTTATGCTTATGTTATTCGACTTATGATGAATTTTTTATGGTGGTTTATGTGTTGCATGGATGATGAACATCTTTAGTATGTTTTGTTTGGTTGTGTGAACATGTCATGAAACTTATCTATGCTTATGTTATGTTTTGATGATAGCCATTTACGTTAGCATTGCATGCATGCTTGTGAATAATCAGGATTTTTTTTGAGAAATATATTTGCATATATGAGAAATGATATGACAAATGTATGCCTAACCTAAGCATGAATTGATAATGATAAAGGAATAAAACATAGATGAATTATGGTGTGTTGAAAAGCTTGGTTTTCTTGAAAACACCAACATGTGCATGCATTGTTAAGTTGGAGTTTGAAGTGCTTAGCTTCCTAACCCAAGGTCCATAAACGAAAATTGCACCTCAATATTAGTAGTTGAGTTCCAATTATCAAGTGCCAAGTGTTGAAAAAAACTATGTAGATACTTATAATAAAAAATAATAGAGTAAAATGTCATTTTAGTCCTTATGGTTTGGCAACTTTTGCCATTTTAGTTCAATAGTTTAAATTATGCAACTTTGGTAATTATGGTTTCATTTTGTTGCCATTTTGGTTTCCATTTTATTGTCATTTTAATCCAATTAAATCTAAATTTTTGACTAAAATGGTAAAAATTAACAAACCACAAGGACGAAAATGGCAATAAAATAAAACCATAATGACCAAAATGACAAAACTTTAACTATTCGACTAAAATGACAAAAATTGTCAAACCATGGAGATTAAAATAACATTTTACTCAAAATAATAATTAAAGACAATAGTTATTGAGGGTCACATCTAAATAGGGCTTTTAAGTTCTCAAAAATCATAACATAATCCTCATCATAATTAGTGCCCGGTAAATAAACCAAGTGCATAACATCACTATATAATAATTACAATCTATGATGGTTATATCTATATTTGAGACAAAATCCTGAAAATCTACACAAAACAATCCTCATAGATTGTATAATCAAATGTATAAATTAGATTGTTATTAGTGATAGTTTCAAAGCACATCGAGATTCTTGAAACCTCATTATACTTTGAAATCAGGAAGGTTTTCACCTTGCACATTTGGGTTAGGGTAAACTAAGCATCATGACACACGACCAGTACACATTGTCTTTAAATATATGGTTGTATGTAGCAAGCTGAGTTTAAAGTGGATAGTAATATCAACAACCTCATTTGAACATGAAAGTAGTTCCTTAATTTTGGATGAATGTGGATGGTTTGGTTTATCATTTATGATCTCAATGTGATTCTTTTTCGGGAAGAAAAAGGTTTAAGCTGAGGAATTTTAATGTGTGAAAGAGATTGTGTCATAAAATACACATGTTATGCTAGTTTTATCAAGACTTTGTTGGTTTGATATGTGTAGGAAAGAGGTGGAAGACTTACAAAATACAAGATACAAATATATGTAGCAAAATGAGAGAAGTGGTAACTTTATAGAAATCTAACCAACTTTCAGCTTTTTTCCAATTAGGTCACTCATTTTTTTTGTTTCAATTAAGTCACTCATATTTTTTTTTTGTTCCGATTAAGTCACTCATACTTTTTTTTTGTTCTGATTATGTCACTTATTTTTAATTTTATTTCAATTAGGTCACTCATATTGTAAGTAAAATGTTTGTGATTAGAACATTATTTTAAAGTAAAGTGACTTAATCGAAACAAAAAAAAAGTACGAGTGACTTAATCGGAACGAAAAAAAGTATGAGTGACCTAAGTAGAACAAAGCTGAAAGTTGGTTACAATTGTATGACATTTTCTCTGAGAAAATAAAGTTGGAACAGAATTGCTAATTGGGCGTAAAATACTCCAAAACTAGCATATTTTACGCTAGCTTCCACCAAGAAATTTACTTGTTCACCATATACATATTTGTTTGGCGTATTGGACTTCCATGCTAGCGTCTTTTACATCAGGTGGCTTATTTTAAGCAAGTTTAATAGTCTTATGCGGTTCGACCCAGTTTTGGATGATTCTATAAAGTGGGGAGTGGGAAAAATCGAAAAAATTCACCCTAGAGGCATGGAGAAAGAAGGAAAAGAAGAAAACTCTCAATTAAACTGGAAGACTTGATTATTAGCACTTGATAATCATATTTTGGATGGATTCTTCCCTTCAATTATTCATCCCCATCATTCCACGCATGTGTGACTAAACAATCTTGTAATCACAATTGGTCATAGGGTTTGTAATGAATCTGTATGCGGCGAACAAATACGTTTCTTGTTGTAAGATGGCGTAAAATACGTAAGGTGGAGTATTTTATGCCCAATTAGCATTTTATGACACAATCTCTTTCACGCATCATTACGCCCCCTCCCTCCTCTGTCTCTCTCTCTCTCTCATAAGAGTTTCATCCTTACAAACCTTAGAGGTTTCATAGTCTTGAAATTAGAATAATCTTATGTTTACGTGCATTCCAAATATCTTTGTTAACATTTTAGTGTTATTAAAGCCAATTTAGTTTAGATAGATTGCTTAATATCAAACAAGAAGTTAAAATTAAATGAATTAAAAGGGTGTAAAATGCATGCAATAGTTGGAATAACTTTGATTTCAGTTGAAACCTTCAAAGTTGCTAGCTATAGAAACCCATGGATCCAAGAAGACACCACCTGACGACAAGAAGGCCCAGGTGGGGTTGTGGACCTTGTGATGGTTTGCAAACAATTTTACGAAGTCTATCATTAGATTATTAAATGTGAAATTTAAACGTGGAAATCAAATTATTGGTCGTACCTCATTTATACCCAAAAAAAGGCCCCTCCACCCATTTTGGATAACACCACGCCACATGTCGGCCACTCATTGGCTCCATACCCTCTTCGGATAGCTTAATGGGATACCAGAGAGCGAAAATGATGCAACTTGGAAGTAGCAAAACCAATAACAATAACCAAACCTCCGTGTGCATAGAGAACCGGACCATGGCTGCAACCCTATGCAACTCCTGCAAAACGACGCCGGCCAGCTTGTTCTGTAGAGCTGACTCCGCCTTCCTATGCATACCGTGCGATGGCATAGTTCATGCCGGCAACAAGCTCGCGGCACGCCACCCGCGTGTGTGGATGTGTGAGGTGTGCGAGCAAGCTCCGGCGAGCATAACCTGCAAGGCTGACGCAGCGGCGTTATGTGTTACCTGTGACCATGATATTCACTCCGCTAACCCCCTAGCTCGCCGGCACGAGCGGTTTCCGGTGGTTCCGTTTTACGATGCCGCCGCTGAGGCGGCGAAAATAGGCGGTGAAGGAGAGAACAACGAGCCTCATTACCTGCTGGATTTTGATGTTAATGTCGCCGGAAGTGAAGATCTGGAAGCGGAGGCTGCCTCGTGGTTACTTCAAAATCCGAATCTGAACAAAGTCGCCGATGGATCTGAGGATGATGATCTCAAGGCTACTGAATCGGAACCGGAATACTTGTTTAACGAGATCGATCCATACCTGGATATAGATCTGAAAACACCGGATCAAAAACAAAAACCTCATCAGATCGTTCGCAGATACAATTCCACAACCGACGGCGTTGTTCCTGTACAGATCGAGAACGATAATCATGACTATCAAATTCCGCAACAAACACACGCTTCTGAATATGTAGTTGAAGGATTACCTGCATACGACATCGATTACGCCGGATCTAAGCCATTTTTGTACAATTTCACATCTCAATCGATAAGCCAAAGCGTAAGTTTAATCAAACAACTCTCAAATAGTCAAATACCCCGAACTGCTTCCAGTTTAATAAATAACTAATCATGTGATCTTTGTTCATCAGGTTTCGTCGTCTTCGCTGGAAATTGACGTCGGCGTTGTCCCCGGTCACACCGCTTCAATGACAGATGTGTCAAACCAGCAGCCGCAGCATCAGGAATCATCGACGGAGGTTTATCCAACTCCGGCAATCGGATTCGATCGTGAAGCTAGGGTTTTAAGGTACAGAGAAAAGAGGAAGAACAGGAAGTTTGAGAAGACGATTCGATATGCTTCGAGGAAGGCGTACGCGGAGACGAGACCAAGAATCAAAGGTCGATTTGCGAAGCGAACGGAAATCGATGTCGACGCGATCATCTCGCCGGAATCTTCGTACGGCGTAGTTCCGTCGTACTAATTATGTTTTTTACTTTTCCTGTATTATTCGTTAATCCATGTGTAAATACACCACATATATATTATTAGGATAAAGTGTGTAACTCTTTTCTTGTAATATTAAATAATTCGGTGCTAATAAATTACTATTTATCCGGAATAATAATGTTCTATCGGTTAACATTTTTTTTTGGTTTTTATAATTCTGAGAACTCAATTACGTGATAAATATTATTATTTTTTTAATACTTTACTAATCAAAATGAACATTTAAAACATGACAGCAGGTAACTAAGTCGGTGGCTTCCAGGGAACATTCAACATATTTAGTCGTATAACAAATAGTCAGGGACGAAGGATAGTGAGGGCCTGGGGGGCCGGGTTTTTCGGCTCAGAAGCAGGTATGTAGTAGGATTTGGTCGAAAAATTTTATATTAATAGAGTCTGCCCCCCTTGGTTTTTCTTCCAAAAAATTTTATATTAAGGGTCGGCCCCCCTACCCAAAAATTTCAAGCTTCGTCCCTGCAAATAGCATTGAACAAATTCTTCAACATCCTTCAAATCATGGTTGCTAAAATCGTTAAATGCTATTAGGTTGGTCGACTATAGTATACTGAGAGCTCGGACTAGTTGACGATTACTTCAGAATTGGTAGACAAGTCTCGAGTACTTGGTCTAGCCAGGAAATAGGAATAATATTTGCGAAACGCTAGAAGAGTTTACAATAACGTTTCAAATAAAAGACCATAGAATTCGAAGAATTTTGCGGTTTATTATCAGGATTTGACAGTAGAAATTTCACCAAAGAAAATTCAATTAAAGGAAATTGAAATCTCTTCTTCACAACCACATTTTCAACTTTATTTTTTCTAACAAATTTTCAAATGTTTATTATTCTGTCAATTAAATGCATCGCACATTAAAATTAGTTATTTTAACAAACTTTAATTTCAGATTCAATTATTTAAATTCTTTCAACAAAGTCCAGCTTGTATTTATCTATGCATAAAACAAAATATATTAATTTTTTCTTTCAAACACTCTTATTTGTTTGGTGCTCATGGTTCAAATCACGAAATTGCCAAAACAAGTCATTGGTTCGGTTTTACAGTCAGGTTTTTCCCAAATATTTTGTTATCCAGTTTGAAAACGTAATGAACGATTTGATTTACAATTTTCATGAACCGGTAGTAAAAAATCAAACTGGAACATATGTTTCTATATATATATATATAACGATTATATCATGTAAAAACTCGATTTTAATGGGGAAAAACTTAAACCATATTTGCAATGGTTTATATAACAAGTCAGTTTGATTTGTTTTTTTTTTAATGGACTCAAAAGCCCAAAACAATGAAATATAAACCAAACAAGAAACAAATTGTTGATAAAGGTTCCGTTTAGTTTAACTTTATTTTAGGAGTAAATTACGATTTTGGCTCATGTGGTTTAAGTGTTTTAACTATTTCGGCCCAAAATAGAATCTTCTATCAATTCAGCCCCTGTGGTTTAGACAACTAACATTTTTGGCCTCTAACCATAGTTAGATTTTAGACCAAAACTGATAAAATAGTTAAGTGTGGGGTAAAACTGGTAGTTTTCTAAACCTCATGGGTTTAATTGATAGAAAATTCTATTTTGAGCCAAAATAGTTAAAACACTCAAATCACAGGGACCAAAACCGTAATTTACTCTTATTTTAAACTATATGGTTTTAGCATTCATTAGTCAAAAACTGTTTATGTTTAATTAAATTTAGCCACTAAGGTTCTTAAACTTAATAGTTTCACTTATATATTTTGTTTAAAGTTTAATTGGAATCATATTATTAATATTTCAATGGGTTATTGCTTGCATAATTGGATTAGTTATTTTGGTATTTAGTTGATTTAATATTTTCATGTTAAAAAGTAATCGAAAACATGAAACCGTTATAGAAAAGACCTCGAATTTTGATTTCACTTAAAGGCTTTAAAATGATTGAGTTAACCCCGACTAGTAAAAAAGAAAATGAAAGTCATCATTAGGCGTCCCTCACCGACCGGTCTTACGGCCAACATGAGGGAGGTAAATCGCGTGATCTAGAGAAAATTGGGTGGTATATTAAAAACCTATCATAAAAACACTCAAACCATATAGGTCACGCAAAAGAGAGTTATCGATGATGTTAACATGTTCATAGAAAGACTTGCTTCTAATAAGCTAAAGATCAACCTGTAAAATAAAAAGAAGAGTTAATTACATAGATGTTTGGTATCAAGGGTATAAATTTGCAGGTTTAGAGTTTGGTGACTCGATTTTATAACAAGGTTAGGTATTAACACTAACAGATGTTAAGTTTTGAGTTAAATTAAGGATAAATAACCAAGACAGCTTATTGTAACTAAAAAGATCATTTAAGTAATTAATTATATATTGAGCAAGGACCATTTGTGTAAATACTCCAAAGTAATAAAAAATAAGGGAAAATGTTATAGAAACATAATCAACTTTTGATTTTGTTCGAATTAAATAACTGGAACTTTGTTTCGTTTCAATTAGATAACTTAAGTTTGATTTATGTTCTAATATAGATAAAAAAAACCTAGATAATAGGTAATCTTGATTCGTTTAGGCTTTATAAGTGCATTTTTAGATGATTTTATTGCCCGTTTGAAAGTTCTAAACGTATTTTAGACTCATTTGTGCATTTTGTGTTTTTTTCAAAATGTTACAGAAACGGGTCATAAAATCATCAAACAGGTCTTAAAATCATCTAAAAATGCACTTATAAAGCCTAAACGAATCAAGACTACCTGTTATCCAGGTTTTTTATCTAGTATTAGAACATAAATCAAACTTAAGTTACCTAATTGAAACAAAACAAAGTTTCAGTGATTTAATTGGAACAAAATCAAAACTTGGTTATGTTTCTACAAAATTACCCCTAAAAAATAAAAATAAAAATTGAAACCCAATTCCATTCCCCCTCCCCCCAACCCACCTGGACTCACCTGTATTGGTGACTTGTGGAGCGACCACACCAGCCTTACGCCACCCGGTGATTTCATAAGCACCACCACTGTCACCTCCTATCTTGTAATGTTAGGACACCATCACTGATGCTGTCAACTTTTCTGACCTGCAACTAGACACACCATCGGCTTAACTTTTACAGGAATCAGGATGGCTGTCATCATCGGAAAACAAGAGGGATGTTTCGGTATGTTATCTTCGCATCACATCCTTTTTATCTCAGATCACCTCTGCTACCAATCGGTATCCATGAAGCTCAATGGACACAACAATGACCAATTCATCCTCATTGATCCATCAACAGTAACCCTTGACCCCATTGATCCTTTGTTTAACCGTTAGGGGTAGAAGAAACCGTCAAGAGAGATGGCAGTAAAAGAGATCAAAAGAGAAAGAGGTGAAGATGCAATCAGTTATGAGCCAAAATGGTGCTTCTTAGTGTTTTTGGTTGACAGGGATGATAGTGTGCATGGTGGAAGTGATGGTGGTGGGTAGTTACAAAAATAAAGAGAATTCAGTTGAAGGTTTTTTTTTTCCTTTTTTATATTTCATCTATAACACATAAGTTACCCTCAAACATGAAACAATCTTAATAAGTTTCATAAGTAGTTCCTTTGATGTGACATGACTAAAAAATGTATTTTAACCTAACATAAAGATGACAGATGTTAGCCTTAATACCCGATCTTGTCCTTAAATCAAGACTCTAAATCCCAAACCTGTAACGTTAAACTCTTGATACCCAAACCTGTTGCTTTTCGTACACCACATGGATCATCAGCGTAATTAACTCAAACAGATACAAAACTGCTCCTTTCTCAAATTAAATGTTAAAAATACAAACAATAAAAAAAAATCAGGTACCAAGTGACCATATGTGCAGAAGCATGTCAATAAATATTTTTTAAAGGGATATTTATTTCATTTTACCAACAGGCTTGTATTATTTATCATCATTTTTCAGCCAAATTGTCTAACGGGTTCTTTTCACATGGTCTAAAAAGAGACGATGCCTGCAATTAAAAATGTAATTATTAATATCTTTTAGATAATCAATTTCAAATATGATTACAGAAATAATATAAAACCCCTTTTTGTTCAATTAAAATGACTTAAGATGGTATATGATTAGGCTCGTTTGTTGTGCGCACATATAATATGTGTATGTGTTGGCCTCGAGGGGCAAAAGTAAATTTGGACCAATTTTAACGTTATTTTACTTAACTTTGGTGAAAATATTGGGTTGGTCAGTTAATGAAACATTAAGTTGGTCGGTTAATTAATCATCATGAGCCAGGGGTCTTATTGGAAGCAACCTCTTTATTCTTATGGGATAAAGGTAAGATTGTCTACATCTTACACTCATCGGACCCTACCTTAGCTTTGCAATAGTGGATATTATGCCTGGCAAAAGTAGACGCCCATTTGCGGTGCACGCATATAATGTATATATGTGTGGGCCCTTAAGGACAAAAGTAAAAGTGCACTAATTTTAACATTATTTTAATTATTTTGTGTAAATAACGTTAAAATCATTAGGATGATCAACTTCAAACGATAACTTTGAGCCGGGGACTCTTTCGGAGCAGCCTCTCTATCCCAATTGGGATAGGGGTAAGGTTTGTATCTATCCTTCCCTCCCAGACCCTACTGAAAAGTGGGAATATACTGGGTAAGGTTGTTGTTGTATGCCTGGCAAAAGGAGCCCACTAGTTCTAAGATGGGTTATTATGGACATCTAAAATGACATAATGTGATATTTTGGACCATTGTTAAAATTTTATTCGGTTTAAGTGGATTGACTGTGGTAAAAAAGTACCACCACGGGTCAGAATGGGCAGTACAAATTCCCACATGGGTTAGAAATGGGTAGATTTTTCTGAATTTCTCTTCTACCCACTTGCCCAGTGCCCACATGCTACCCATCAGAAATCTCATTTGCTCATCGTCACTCCTCTTGACAGGTGACCACCGCATACCGTGGATCTCACCATCAGTTCTGACTTCAACTTCTCCATCACTTCTCTATCTCACCGCTTACTGTCGATCTCACCATCGAGTTGTTGTGGTTGGTTTCTATAGGGTTTTGTGCAGAGCATGAAGTGAATGCGTGAAGAAGTGTTGTTCTTATGTTTGGTTTCATCTATAAATTAGGTTCAAATGGCTGCTACAAATCAAAGGATTACTTATAACTTGGTTAATTTGGGCATTAAGTAAATCAAAAGGGTATCTTCATTCCTCCACTTTCAGAGAAGAACACCGTAGGTAAGATATCGACATTTCCGTTAGTATGGCCAAGCATGTATCGTTGTTGACAGTTTTTCTTATTTAATTATACAATTCATTGACATTGAAATAGTTTATCAATTTATGCATTTCTCTTCTGCATTTTTTGAATTGGAACTCTTATTCATTAATGGGACAAGGATTATTGGGGATTTAGGATTCATACATCTTTAACTAACTATATACAAATACTATATGTCTAATGTTTTGGTTGAAAATTATGCAAAATTTAATGTGAATTCAAATGCTTGCACCCTTTTAAATTGCTTTATTAATATTAGATTAATTCAAATGTTCTGTTGCCCCTACTCCTTAAATTTGCTTACGTTGCTAATTGTGAACTATATAGAGTCATAAGATATACTACAGACAAGGTGCCCACCGTACACGTCACAAGAATTAGGTATTATACAAGGCAAACATAGCCCATGTATATCAGGGTGCTCACCATGTGTTTGTTAAAATGTTTCTGTGAATAAATTAGCATGTCTTCGTGTTTTTTTGGATGGTGGATGCTTTTGGCTTATGGTTGTATTGTTTTATATGATTTTGTTTAATTGCAATTACATTCTTGACTACCCAAGTACCCATACATACATTTTACCTTCCATTTAAATATTTTTTGTTGTCTTTATTTTGATATCATGCAGTTATTGATGATCGTGTGTCTCATTATTAATCTTTCTTGTTCTTATATGTGTGAATGTTGTCAAGAATGTAGAATTGAGCTCAGTTTCTCAAGATAAAAGCTTGAAAGCATTCAATTCGTTGTTGTAATCTCTATGTTCTTGAAGCATTGATTCCAACATATGATAGCAATAATTTTTAGGGTATCCCGTACCCGGTTGCTTGATGTGTATGCATTTAAAGCTTTTAAATTGACATTGGTTTTGATAATAGGATTACCTTAATTTCTTGACTAATTTTTCTAAGTTTCTTTTTGGTGTTGCTTGGTGTGTATGCTAGTCTTTGTGCTTCTTGTTTTGTCGACTACATTGGGTAATTTTTTAGTCATTGGCTAATTTTTTAGTGTTTCTTGTCTTCTTTTTTACTTTCAGTTGACATCCAAAGAATTAGAAGAGGAAAATTGACCAGATCTCCATCTTTGACAGTTTATCTTAATCTTAATATATGTGTTTTTGCTTGTTAGATCATATATTCTCTTATGGTTGATATTTATTTATTTTTAAATACCCCTGTATTAATTTTCTTTAATATTCTTTTCATGTCATAAACAATGGTTTTTTGAACCAAATCCCAACTGACGACCTGGATCAGTAACTATTGAGTTGAAAAGACAGAATATTGAGCTGGAGGTTATACATTCGAGGATATCAAGCTGAAGGTTTTGGAACAATGCTGCAGAAAAATAAAATAATAATATAGGATATTATTAGTTTTGTGAATATTGAGTTGAAGTTCCGAGAATATTAGTTTTGTTATGTAAGGGAAAGATTGTCTCATACTTGCTAGATCAATATATTTCAGGTTATTGTTGTTTTGCCTACATGGTTTTTTTTGTTGTCTTGCTTTTTTTATTAGTTGGGTCATTTTTTAACACAACCTGTTTCGACCCGTGTCTTTTTTTGAGAATACTCGTTCTGACCTGAACCATAATAGTCATTTTTCTGAGATGGTCCATCTTAACCCGAATCCATCCTGAACCGAACCCATTCTGCCCCGCCACCCAACCGGCCAACCCGACCCAACCCGCCCATCTTATCAGGTCTAGTGGATATACTAAATACGATGATTGATGATGATAACGAAGATGATGTTATATGATTAATAAAAGTAAAAGGATCATCAACCTTTCATATTCCAGTCTCTGGATAACAATGCCATTTAGTAAAAGCTCTGAACTATAGATTGCTAATCCTGCATTAACACAAGACATTGCAAGTTTCAACTAGCGTCCAATAAATAAAAATTTTACTAACCCAAAATTAAAAGGTAAATTAAAAAATTAAGTTAAATAAACCTTTTTCAAGAAAAGGCAAGCAGACTGCATAATCCTCTTCACATGACAGAATCAATAATCCTTCAGGAACGTTATCATTTCCGCCCACTTGTTCAACTGCCTTAAATCAAACTCGCACAAGATTTGTTTCAGCAATAAAAAAGAGAGTGGATATTTAATATATATATATATATATACACACACACACACACTTAATTAATTAAATAATAATTGCATAAGTGAGATACATTGTTACACACCACACCGTGAACTGCTTTAACCAAGCTTGATAATATCTCTTTCCCAGGTTTGGTGTTTGGTGTAATCAAGACTCTGTGTCCCTACACGAAATATTAATTCATTAATTAAAAAAAATTGGCGTTATGATATTTGTACAATATAAAATTTAAAAAACTAACATAAGTACTTAACTACCTTTAAAAGTGGATTTTTGGATGCACGTGCCAATGAGGATGGAATAGTAAAACCAAATTCTCTCTCTTTTTTAGCATCTCTCAATATGAAATTTTTTTCATCAATGTGACAGCAAGCTTGTCCACAGCTTTCAAGCCATAGATGTGTAACTATTGGCTTCCCAAGAGCAATTGCTTCCAACATATTCCTTGTACGAGCAAAATTATCTGCTATGAAGTGTGTTGCATCTGACATTGAAGACGATTCTGAAGCCCCCAAGCGAGATAAAATCTGACAGTTATATCAGTAATGAGTGGCAGTTAGCAAACCCTAAATAGAATGGTAAATGTGACCAAATGGTCAGGTTGGTTAACAGTTCAGGTCAAAATGGGTCAAATTTGTACAAGGTGACGCGCGCAGGGTTATATGTGATTGGCCTGAGGTCCAAAAATTTTAGTTTTTCTTAAAATAATTAGTGTAGAATATGACTTTATTTCAATAATAACCTAATTATTTTATTGAACTACACCTCAGTGAACTTCAGACCTTTTAGTCTTTAGACTTGTTGGCCTGTTGGGTGTGTTTCCTTTCAGCTAATCTTTGTTATTTAACCCGTTGGAGAAAACATGGCCTGAATTGATCCATTCATAAGTAAATTAGTCAAAACAGATCAAAGCATGTCATTTTATTTTTTTTTTTAAAAAAACTCATTGTGTTATGGGTCAGGAGATGAGGTCAGAACGGGCTATTTTTGTAGCAACCGATACGAACAAAATCAAGTTGGGTCTGCCTATAACGATATATATATAAAAAAAAATAGCTTCTTTTATGTATTTTTAGTGTGTAAATATGATTGGAGAATATTATATTACTTCAATGATAACCTAATTTTAAATGAAATTAATTTAGGAGGTTTTATGCATTACAATTACACTTTATGCGACTTGAAAGCTTAGACCTTTAGCCTCGTTCTTCCTGTTTCCTTTTTCAGCAGCTTTTTTATTTGACGCATTTGAGTAAAAGCATGACCCAAAATGACAAAATCACAAATAAATGAGTCTAAATTGTCTTCTCTAAAGAGTAGTACTCAAGTAGAAAAAATAACAAAAACATGCAACCTTTTTTTGCTGCTTGATTATATCTCCATCCAAGTGCCTACTGAACAGAACACGGATCAAAGAGACATCTCTCCTCTGTCTAGTACCCTTGCTAGGAGATCCAATCAATGGATCCGTGGGACATAAACCATTCACTTCTTGAATAAGGAATGGTCTCCCGCATGACTGCTTTAAATATTCATCTCCCATGCAGATTGGAGACATATCTTTTACAGGTGTCCCATGGCTTACAGGAGTAACACATCCTGAAAGAGTGTGTCCAAAATTTTCTCTTATTGACCCTTTTTCTTGTTCCGTAAAACCAATAGCTTTTGACCTTGTTAATCTAGAGATAGATTGTGCACCAATTTCTTTTCTTGTAGAAGATGACGTCCGGCTTGTTCTTTTGCCTTTTGATTGGAATCCAGTAAGGATATTGATATCATTGTTTGGCTCATTATCATTGATAGATTGCCTTGTTCTATGCGCTACAGGTGTAATATTTTGAATACGCTGTTTTTTGACCAACATTTGGTCAAGGTCAAGTTTTCCTCTTTTCAATGTTGTCTTTACTGTTCTTTTTGCAACATCAGATGACACGATGTCAAGATTCTCACTCTTTCTAGCACCAAGCTTGGCACGCCTCACTTCCTTTGACAGATCACTACTTATCTTTGACTTTGATCGTGTTGTTCTGACTCCCTCATTAGACACAGGTAGGGGTTGAGTTTTGTGAGAACCCTTTTGCATATGACTGCTACCCACATTAGTTTTGGTAGAATCATGATTGGCTTCTAGCAACCCATAGCACAAGTCTTCCATTGCTTCGGCAGCCATTTGAGTATCAAACTGAACCTCGGTCGTTTCTTGAACTGTTCCTTGAATATCCATGCCATTTGCCATATCTGTTGACTGCTTATCCAATTCTTTTATAAGATTCTTTCGGAAAGTTAAATCCTTTATGACTGTTCCTAAACTTTTCTTTAAATTATTGTTTTTACCCAACACTAATTTTGAGTCGGACTGTCCCAAATTCTTGCCACTTCTAGAAGGAACAGAAGATTTGAGCTTCTGACTTCCACTAGCAAACAAAACATCCCTCTTTTTTCTATAAAATTCTCCTCCACCTTCATCTTCAAGATTATTATCCCAACAAAAAGTTTGTCTTTTATCAACTTCATTGATAACATTAACACTTTTGGCAAAAATTTGAGTCCCTTTAGCACTTAAAACAGGTTTTGATTGGTCTCCAGCTGACCTTCTAATGTCAAAATCATTACCACACTCGGTATTAACTTTCAAAAAGCTATCCACAAAGTCAAGTGCATTTGCTTGTGATGCATCCCCAGGTTCTTGAGAATTAATATAGCTTAATCCAGCCAACTCAGTATCCAATATAGGTGAATTAGTTGCTCCATCAAGGTCAGATTTATCATTTAACTCTTTCGTTTCATTTTCAGCAGGTGTATTTTCGTCAAAGAGTTTTCTTGCAGTTGACCTACCAAATCCACACTTATTTCCACTTTCTTGATCATTAGTTAATCTTTTGACCCCCTCCAGGTCATAAGATTGATCTTTTTGAAATAATACTCTTTTATGTTCAATGTCAGGTTCTGAATTTAAAGCAGGACATGATGGACTCTTGCTGAGTGCTCTCAGGCCAGCGGCCCTTATACATGCTGCACGAATTGTGGTAAATGTCTTGTGACCAGTTATTGCAGTTGACCTACCAAATCCACACCTATTTCCACTTTCTTGACCATCAGTTAATTTATTGACCTCCTCCAGGTCATAAGATTGAATTTTTTGAAATAATACTCTTTTATGTTCAATGTCTGGTTCTGAAGTTGAAGCGTGACATGATGGACTCTTGCTGAGTGCTCTCAGGCCGGCAGCCCTTATGCATGCTGCACGAATTGAGGTAAATGTCTTGCGATCAATTCCTGCCATGCAAATAACATAAAAGTATGTTAAAAACACATCACTATGACTAATCAACAACAACAACACATACCCAGTGTAATCCCACCTTATGGGGTCGGGGGAAGATGAAAACACCTTATCCCTACCCCAAAGTGATAGAGAGGTTGCTTCGTAAGAGTCCCGGCTCAAAAAGGTTTTGATAGTTTTCAATTTTTATTTTTTTAGATATTATATACCAATATTTTCACTAAAGTGGCTGTTTCAAAACATTTACTTACAAATGGGTCAATTTAAATGATCTTTTGTCTCCATCAGGTAAAATTTTTAAAAACCCTGGTATGAAATGGGTTGTAAGGGGCCGAAAATGTCTTTAATTGCATAAAGTATTGTGCTTTTAGTTATCATTAACTACCTCAAAGTGATTATGTTTAACGTAGAACTATTTTATGCATGTCCTTATCTATTAAACATATCCCTCAGGGTTATATTTCACAAAACTCTAATTCAGACTATCAGCTTACATTTATGTAGCATAATTTACTCCAATGGTTCATAAAAAGTTTCGTTTTAACAAAAAGTGTTTCAGGTGAACCGTACTAACAAAGTCACCCATTATATCAACCCAAACTTGCCACCTCTAAATTCACTAACTACCAGAAGTGTGATGTTCACTCCTTTCACGATCTGTTTTTGTTGTGTAATGCTTTATATCCTCCTTGCATTGATGTGTACTCTTCATATGCTCTATGTCTGATGAATTAGCACAATCTCCACTACCAGAATCTATATCAGAATCATTCGCTATTTCAGTCTTGTCAGATCCTTCATGATCACTAACTACAACTTCTTCGTCATCATAACCATTAAATAACTGAGTCATATTCCTTTCAGCTGAATCAAAAATGTCCATCACTTCAATTTCAGCATCACTGTTCACCAATTGGGTCTCGCCAGCAAGATTGACCAGTTGGGTTTCACCATCAGGATCCATCACTTGGTTTTCACCATCAAGGTCCATCACTTGGGTTGCTGCAAATTCATTCCCATACATGGCAGTATCATCAAATGGAATAGTACTTTGTGGAATATGTAACTGCTCAGTATCACCATCGCATCTATTACCTATTTCAAGAAAGAGAAAAAAGATCATATAATTGTGTGACCCGTTTAATTCTAAAAATTACACTGCCAAAAACCGAACAATTTGATTTCTTCTTCTAGTTTTATCACCGATAACTGTAAATATTTCTTACCGAACGATGAAATTGGAGATTCACAAAACTGACTATCAAAGATCTGCGTCTCCTCACCGCCAAAATCCCACGTACTACTATCCGATTCGTATGATTTATCGTCATCATTATCATCATCTTCTCCCATACTATCTCACCTGCACACGAAATTACAAAAAAAGAAAGAAAGAATTCTTGATTTCAAGATTTGGCGGGTTGAAACGTCGCAGAAAAATGTCGATCCATTGGTGTTGAGGGTTAGGGTTCTCTTTCAATGTTGGGAAATCAAGATACAAGTATACAATTGGGGGTTTTAAAGTGTAATTAAACGGCTATTTTATTGAAAAGGTTTTAAAAATACATTTTAATGCAAGTAAGTAAACTTGTGCTATAAACTTACTAACGCATAGATTAAATAAGGGTGTTGTTATTCTCACACCCCCTTTCTTTAAAAATACACCCCTAAGACGGCCCGTACTGCCCAGTACGGCCCGTCTCAGTACTTGGTCAAACATTCATGTCTGACAACATGTGCCAATGATTGGGAGCAAGACGGGCCGCATTGGTCAGTACAGCCCGTCTCATTCATCGTACAGACATTCTCTGACATCCTAGAACAATGATTTAAATCAAGACGGGCCGTACTGACCTGTACTGGCCGTCTTGCCCAGACGGCCTAGTTTGGCCGTTTCACCCCAAAACCAGGCCGTACTGGTCATTGCGACGGAATTCCAACGAAAAAGTGAGATCATTGCGACGGAATTCCGACAAAAAGTGAGATCATTGTGACACAATTCTGACGAAATTTCAACAAAATTCGTTATTTTCTTTTTAACAATGAAACCAAATTCACCTAGTTTTTCACCTAGTTTATTTCGTTTAAATTATTTAAACTAACGTAAACAAACTAATTATAAAATGAAATATATGGTTAAAACGACATTATGACGTTTAATTAACATAATAGTCGTATATCGTTCAAACGACATTATGATGTTTATATTTGGCCCGCAGGGGTGTTAAAATATAAAAGTGAGGTGTCTAAATAAAATTGCCCTTTTGCAAATCAGATTCAAACACATTTTTTCCTTGTTAAACCATTGCATAAATTTCATGAACTCTTTCATTTGTTGTTGTATTTCAAGTCGTTCCTGACGCTCTTTTCGTATTTCTTCTTTGCCATTTTGCGAGACATATTTAAATGTATTAAAATAAAATTATTTATTTTAAAAAAAAAAAATTTTGACTAATACGGCCAGTACTGACCAGTACGTCCTGGTTTGGGTTGAGACGACTTGGTTTTGGGTGAGACGGGCAAAACTAGGTCGTCCAGGCAAGACGGCCAGTACAGATCAATACGGGCCGTCTTGATTCCCTCCCCACCGGTTGAGACCCAAATTGGCTTGAAAAATATAAGTGAAGACTAAGACGGGCCGTACTGACATGTACGGCCCGTCTCACAGAATCTTCACTGAATTCAAGACATTCCTTTAGAATGTTTGTCTGTACCCTATACGGGCCGTACTGTCTCAGGTCGGTGGGATGTTAAAATATAAAAGTGGGATGTCTAATTAAAATGGCCCTTAAATAAATATAACATGTTATAAATAATAGATTTATAAAGATTTTTATGTTTGATGTTATTAGCTGTTGATAAAAAAAATAATAAATGTTTAAAAGTTATAAGTAACAAATAATAAAAATTTAAAAATTATAAATTTATATTTTAAAATAAGATATATTGAAATTTTGTTATAATTTATTAAGTTTTAATAATTTTGATAATAAGAATATACATATCTTACTACTGTAATAAACAAAAATCTATTCTGACACTTGTCAAATTTTTAGATTAATAATGTCACATGTCATCTTTTTATAATATCATTCAATTCTCTTTCATATTATCAATATTAACTCTCCTATTAACTAATTATAATACTAATGATTATTTACTTTTTTAATATTAAAAATATTTTTTAATTAAAATCAAAATATTTTATCAAAAAACATATGTGGAAAAGCGAGCACTAATGCAAGGAAATGAGGTGTTGTTCGTCCACTTTTGCTCCAGCTGAGAAATTAATTATCTTTTAGTCAGAGGAAACTCACACGTAAGCTAGAATCGGATAAGTTGAAGATGATGGGAATTTTCCAATTTGATTGGGGCGGACCCTGAAGAATCTTCGTATTCTGTCTACATCATCTGTATCTAGTAAAGGATTGAAAAACTGGGGTCTGCCCTTCTCCCCTACGTGCTGATTGAATAGGAGGGGTTTGAGTGGACTATCTTACGAGAATAGGTTAAGAGCTGGTTACAGCTAGTACTATGGAACAAAACCGTCGAAAATAGACTTTCTAAAATAGACCATATATGCCGAATCTGATTTAATTTTTTTACTAAAATACGTAAGTTTTCTGAAAATCAAAATTTTGAATGACCAAAAAGATTTTAAAGTTATTTTTATTAATTTTTTTCTAATAAATAAGTTTCTCACAAAACACAATTTTTTTTAAAAAGAATGAAATAAACTAGAAAACAGAGACTTTAGACAAAAAAGATTTTTATAAATAAATTACATTTTTAACACAAAATCCCTAAAAATAAATATTTTAAAGTACTAAAATTTTAAAAATAATAGTGAAAATTACACTTTTGATCTTTTATGTTTGATGATATTTACAAATTATGACATGACTAAAAAATTGCATCCTACCTTCTTATTTTGCGGGAAAAAAATATATTTTTGATTCTTTATATTTATGGATATTTCAAATTTGGTCACTTAACTTTGATAATTAAAAAATGATAATTACCATCTTAATTTTAAAACAAAATAGTTTTTGAGAAAAAAAAATTAATGTCAATTACTTTTAAAATTTCAGCTGTTAAAATCAAGAAACTCATGTATAAATTGTTCAGTTATAAAAAATTTAATTATTGTTTATTACTTAAATTACTTATTAATATGTAAATTAATCATTTTTTATAAAAATATCGTTTTATAATTGCTAAATTTTTACTATTAATGGGTTTATATTTTATGCTAAATCCGTGTAATATACGAGGTAATAGTCTTATGTGTGTGTATATGTAATTATTTAAATCATTATTTTATGTATGAAAGAAGGTTACTAGAGAAATAGAGAGAATTTTTTTTATGTATTTCATCATAAGGCAACATATGTTCATTCTAGACATTTGAAGGTTACTATCTAGTATAAGACATTTGTCCTAATGCTACCAATGTATGTTAAGATGTTATTCTCTAAAATAGGTTGAGGGTTCAAGTCTTGTAATAACAAAAAAGTGAAGAAAAAATTGTTAAAAAAATCTAATAGGAAAAATAGACGGAATTTTTTTTCCGCATTTTATCAAGAGACAACATATGTTCATTTTATACATTCTTTTATTAGAAATTTAGAATAAGTAGGGGAGGGTAGTTGTTATTTTTTTTCCTCTAAAATAATTATAACAGAAAGTATTAAAAAAAGGGTGAAAGAATTTAAGAGGAAAATATATATTTTTTTTCATTTAACAAGAAAATAAACCTATGTTAGTCTTAGCCTCTCAGCAACTAAAATAACAAGTATCACAACAAACTATATGTTACTCAAAAACTAAAAATTCTAAATGCTAAGGCAGACGCAAAAATCTAAATGAGGGCAGAGTTAAGTAATTAACTAACGGGATAATGTTGCACAAATGTAACCAACTTCTGAAATTGTTATAATTAAGTCACTCAATCTTTTTTTTGTCTCAATTAAGTCACTCAACTTAGTTTTGGTGTTTTAATTCTAGGTTTTTTACCTAAACAACATGTTATAAGGTAATATGTGTTTTTTTTCCTTATAAATGATTGTACATAACATTAGAAAATGAGAAAATTGTGATATTTTAATGGATACTGTTGGACTTAGATTAATGGGTTTAACCATCCGTCCATCTTCTCAAGTTTATTATGCGAATTTGGTTAGGAATTTTTCGATTGATTTGAGTTGGTGGAAGGCCTATTTGGATGGATGCATGGTGGATCGTGACTTTGAATAGAACAATCAAGATCTTTGAGCCGGGTACTTTTTTGGAGCAGTCTCTCTATCCCAATTGAGATAGAGGTAAGGTTTGTATCAATCCTTCCCCCCAGACCCTACTGAAAAGTGGGAATATACTGGGTAAGGTTGTTGTTGAATTCTAGGTTTCGTGAAGGCGGTTTGGATGAAGACCCAGAAGATTATTGGAAGATGGAGTATTTTCTGGATAATTGATCCGTTTGCTTTGCTTTTTGATGACAGGGCTTCAAGATTTTATAAGGAAAAAAATTTACCTTGTAACCTGTTGTTTAGGTAAAAAAACCTAGGATTAGAACACCAAAACCAAGTTGAGTGACTTAATTGAGACAAAAAAGAAGATTGAGTGACTTAATTGAAACAATTTCAGAAGTTGGTTACATTTCTGTAAAGTTATCCCTTAACTAACCATAATACATCTAGATTCTTAAAGCTATTAAGTTCATGTTCCCAAGTCACATCAATCTACAATTTAAAACACTAGAACATGAAACTTCATGACTATACAGGTCCCAAAACATACAATATTCACACACCGTTAACAAAATAAACAAACTATTATGCCTACCTTATGGAACCATTTGCAACCAATTGTGCCATGCGAAGCTTTCCTTCCCCATCTAACCGATCAAACATTTTGGCAAGCGGTGCGCTCCTACCAATCACAGACATCGCGATGAGACGTTCATCAAGAGTGAGTCCAGATAAATTTTCCATTTGAGTCATAACTTTGTCCATGTCATTAGCTGCATTGATTTTCACATTACCACCCGTAAAACTTTCGATAATATTCTTTAGTTTCTCCAATGATTCCACACAAGTCTCACTTAGGTCCTTCTCTTCATCCCTTTTGCGTTTTGAGCGGACACCCTCTATAACTCCATGGGTTGAACCAGCATCCTCACCAACCTGCAAGTTTTCACTTTCCACACATGGGCTAATTTGGTTTTCTTCTACAACTGCTTCACCCCCACCACCATTTTTTTGAAAACACATGGCTCTATCCTTACTAGAGATACCAAAGATAGTGCACAGCTTGTTATAATGAGGAAATGACCGATTCCTAAATCGAGCAGCCTCTCCATGAGTCTGCAAGGCAACCACAAACATTATATGCTTTGCAAATAACAACTATAACTAGTAAAGCTCACTCATAACAAAACTATTGACATGGTCTCTGGAGGGTAATATGTAGCCAAAGTGCCAAACTTTACTATCTCTAGAGACTCCCCACTCCAAAACAAACAACAGACAAAACAGATTGTTTTAAGCATATAGAGATAGAGATAGAAAGCTACCCATCACAAAAGAAATGGTGACATGGTAAGTAACGACATACATAATATCACAAAACATCACATAGGCATAAACATATGCTTTGTAGAGAATATTCCAGATTGCGAACAAAATTGATTCACCGGATGAATTGAAAGTCGTGAATTACACTTTCAGATCAAACTATTTGTGGTTCACTCAAATGTTTGATCGAATAAAATTCAATTCGAAATCAAGAAGTATGAAATTCTTCTGTGTCAAAATGAACCAGTGAACTTCATGATTAATCAATTTCAAATTTTACGATCGCAGGTTTTTGGAAACTGCTTCCAAGCACTTTTTAAGTTTTCTATTTTACAAAATTGCCATTAAACTATCATTATGAATTTTATATCAACACTACGTCCAGCCAGGAGCTGCCGCCCCTAGGACCCGCTATCCAGAGGTGCCGCCCCGAACCCCAACTAAGGGGCGTTGCCCCCTTGGAACCCCCATTGAATCATAAAACATTAAACAAACGTGCACCCCCCACCCAACTTGTTTAATGAATTTCATGATTCGTATTGATCGATAAAATTAATCCCAATTACACTAAAATATCTAACATGCTTTGCATAACTATATCAACAAAAGATGTTTAAATTATACCTTGATGTACTCATCCCATACTTGATTGTCTGCAATAGCACATGAAGTCTGACGGTCCCAACTGAATCCACTCATGTATTAGCCAACCAACATGTCATGCATAATGTGGACGTTAATTTTCAGTGTTTTCATCCTGGTCTTAACAGCCTTTGCTGAAGAAACTACTTTTGGGTCCATCAACCCTAGCACTGCATGAACATACTCGGGTTTGATATCAGCATTTACATATTTTCCTGATACATGTAATTCCATCAGTGAATCGACTAGCATTGTATCTTCCTCCTTAGTCCACACCCATTTGTTTTTTCCATTATTAGGTACATATCCATAACCTGTCATGTCTACAAGAAGCAAGGCTAAAAGAAAACTAAGCACCATGGTAGATACAATCATCAAGTACAAAATGGATAAATTTCAAAATACTGGTCAATTAAATGTTTCACTCATCTACTCCAATCATTCTTGAAATCAATCAAATTTTCTACAACTGAAGAAACCCGAACTTTACTTTTATTCTACAGATGCATTAGGCTTTCGGTTTCCATTAAAATGCATCATATGCAACCATGGTTGCAAAAGTCGTTAGACGCTACCAGGTCGGTTGACATGAGAGTTGCAAGTACGTAGCCTAGGCGGAGCGAACTCGAGGAATACTCAGACATTAAAAAAAACTAATTCATCGTGTTGCCTCAATCAATATTTTGTTCTTAAGCTCTGCAACTCCATTTTGTTATGGAGTATGGAGAACACCGATCTCTCTTTGAATGCCCTTTTCTTTGCAATATGAATCAAGAAAAGAGTTTTTAAATTTTCTGCCATTGTCACATATATGGTTATAACAAATTAACAACATAACAACTGATATTTTCAATTTTTATTATATAAAGCTTCGAAAAGGGTCTTTGCTCTTTGCCAAAAAAAAAAGAGTAAAGAAAATCTTGAATAATCATCAGTTATGACTAGACAATATGATCTTCTTGATACTCATAACATTTGTGGGACCGAATAAGTCCATGTGTATAAATTGCCGTGGTTTAGTGACCAAGTGAATTAATTTCGACTTATGAGAAACCTTGTGTTGTTTGCATTAACACACGCAACACACTGATCAAGGCACTTGAATTGCTTTACAGGAAGGCCGATCACACAATCTATACTACTATATAATACATATTAGAAGGACAAAATAGTAATTTGCTTAAATCTCTTAAAATTAAGAGTTTTACAACTCTTATAGCATATGGTACAACTTTTTAATTTTAATCTAAATGTTTGTTTGTGTTTTCACTTTGTCTCACATTGGTAGCTTTTAAGAATTTAAGTGAAATAGAGTGATTATAAAAGAAAACATTTTAAAACAAACAAATCACTTCTTGACATTTTTGAATTTTGGTGCATTTGGCCTTTTATTTTAGTAGTTAAAGTCAGTTTTAGTTAACTACCAAGTTAAAAAAATTGCTTTTGTTATGGTTATGACTCAAGAATGAACCATGCAAACCTTTAGAACATCCAACTTAAGTGTTGTGTTTTCGCTGCAACGCGCGGATACTAGACTAGTTTCCTCTAACAAGTCAATCTAGGTTCTTGAAGTTGACATGACCTAAGCATCTATGCCAAATAGTCAATTCACTATCAGTTGCTTTTGAAATGAAACACTTTGCACCCTCAAGTGGAGGAGCATGTTTCAAATCAAGCACATAAAGATTATTTATTTATGAGCTCTGAGAAGAATCTGGTCTTCAAAAATGATGAAACCAGGCTTAGGAATTATACTCTTCGAGTATGTGAAGTGAGTTGGGAACTTCTTATCACATACTTATGAGTTATGATACACTAAGCATATTGTATTGTTGCTGCTCAACAAAGTTGACAGTTAACACCCTCATAGCTGATGTTGCCACTTCTAACTACTCCTTTGTCATATATTCTTCCTCCTTTATCATCTCCGAAAGCGATGTTCCAGTAAAAAGATTTGACATCCTCAAGTATCCAAAGAGGTCGCCAGCGGCCAGTCATATGTCGAGACCAGCTCTCCTTGGCTGTCAAAAACAGCTCTTTGAACCATGTGCTCATGCCTCGAACATCATTGAGCTTTTTTAAACCAAGTGCACGATATTGCAAAGAGCAGGTTACACAAAATGGATAAGCTTCAAAAGACTGGTGAATTACATGTTTTGCTAATCTAAATATCTAATCATCATGCGATTAAACCCTAGCTTTCAATTCATTCTAGTGATTCAACAGAGAATGACGATCAATGCATCCAAAAAAAAAGAACAAAAACTGCATTAGGGTTCGGTTTCAACTAAATCGGATCACGTAAGAACATAAAATAGAAGTTCTGCTGCTTACCAGACGACGAAGATGGAGGATCAGAGACTAGTTGCTGTAATTCTGTTTGTCCTGCACACTACATTACAAACAAATTGTGTTGATTCCACGATCTTACAAAGTTTGACAAACTTAAGACATTAATTGAAATTGAAAAGAGTAGAAACCTTAAATCACAGTCCACAAATGTTCATTTGTGCAACCGGAAGAGATGGAGCCGGAAAATGGGGACCGGAGATCGAGGGGAGTGATGAAATTAAAATAATGATCGGAACATTATGCGAAACACAGAGATATTTTTATACCTGCATCAATCCAATGAGTTCATATATGTTTGATTGTTCGGCCTCCTCTGACCCGTTCAGAAATCAGAACCACTCCACTGAAAAAATTTGGGAACTGCTAGGGAGACGCATGTTCATCCATACGACTCGTATGGGTCTATACCGGTCGTATGGATATTTTATTTTCAACAAAAACTAACACATCATATCACAGTTCAGTCATGCCCCCATACGGCCCGTATGAGCTTATTAAAATATGATTTCATAATCTATCATGTGATACACTCATTATAGTACTAATGTTATTTTAAGGGGTTTCCTGTAAAGCTACAACAATAGTCCTTTGTTTCATTTATTTAAATTTGAATAACATACAATACAACAAGTGAGATGTCTACATCAAAAAAGTTGTCATATCCAATATTACCCATTGTTTATTATGATTATTATTTATTATTATCCGTGTGTATAGTGCTATATAAATATAAATATTAGAAATGCTAGTTTCCATAAAAAAAAGTTTATAACTATACGGGTCGTATATGTTTATACGGCCCGTATGTACTTTCAACCGTCAGACAAAATCAGACAAATTTGACACCCATACGACCCGTATAGGTCATACGACTTGTATGAGGCTAGGTGGTGTTAACTGATCCATAAGGGGTGTCCAAATAACGCGTCCCAAAAATTTTCTCACCCCGTTTAAAATCTAAAAACTAGAGTCGTCACTATACAGAAAAATTTTTCTCACTTTGCCACATCATCACCACTAAAATGAAATCAACCAATCACAGACGGTAGGATTTTTTGGGTCACATTAAAATGATATCAACCAATCACAAAAAGGGAGGAGATAACGGGGAGCGGGCACCATTCAGGTTGTTTCTGGGATGCTGCCAGGGGAGGGAGCGGTGTTCTTGCTGATCCCGCCCAAAATGAAGTCCCCGTCGAGCCAGTGGGGGAGTATTAAACCCAGCCCTGAGTCTACACTCTACATGGTTCAACTTGACAGCTTATGGTGAGTTTTGCTAGGTATTGTTCCAAATAATTTAGGATGGATTCTTTTAGAATTTTATTTTTAACTACCGAAAAACAGACCTAAAAATAATTTAAACAACAATTAAAAAAAGAGCAAATTTCGAGATGGTCCCTATGGTTTGCTGTTATTTTATTATTAGCCCTTAAGTTTCGTAAATTATACATATGGTCTCAAATTATAAACATTTGAAACATATACAGTCCTTAGTGAGGGTAATTTGGTCAAATATGTGAGGGTAATTTGGTGACCTAAGGACTATATGTGTTACAAATGTTTAAAGTTTGATACCATATAGATAATTTATGAAACTTAAAGAAAAAGAATGTAGCAAATCAAAAGGACTATTTCAACAATTTAATCTTAAAAAAACAAAACAGAATGGCAGACATGATGAGACAATGATCTTTCTGTTTAGTTTGAAAGAAAACAAAAAGAAAATAAGAAGAAAAAGACTACATATCTTTGATTATAAGACCACCCATAGTGTTTGCATCGCCAAACAAGTGGTGACTCCCTTTTCGGCGGGGCTAGGCGGGAGCACCGCCCCAACCCCGGTAGCAACCCTCTTTAGCTAAAAACGGCCCCCGCTCCCCGCTTGTTGCTCTCATTCGTGATTGACCATAGAAAATTATTTAGTGATGATAATGTGACACGGTGAGAAAGGTTTTTTAGTGGGGTGACCACTCTGGGTTTTAAAGATTTCAGTAGGGTAATGATGTGACAGAAAATTTTAGTGGGAAAGGATTTCAGTGGGATGACCATCGATATTGCTATCCGAGCTCTCTTATTGAATTGGTCATTCAATATGCATTCTCAATATTATGCCTTGAAGAGGACTCGAACCTCGACGCTCTTTAGCACGAAATTTTGAGTCTCGCGTGTCTACCATTTCACCACTAGGCATCTTGAAAGTGAATCGTTCCATAAATATGATATCAATCTAGTGTGATGTATGGAATAGTGGAGTATTGGAGTATTTCTATTGATCGGTCATTTTGATTCCATTAGTAATGAGGATTCGGAATATCACACATTGCTCAATCAAAGAGGGATTCACCAACTAAAGGAAATATCAATTCTTTGGGATCCTTCCTTTCTTCAAACGGAAGGAATAAAGATAGAATCAAACCGATTCCCGAAATGTCTTTCTATATATTCCTCAATGTCCCGGTTATTCACGAGAAGCAGATAATTAATCATATGCTTCCGGAAGAAATCAAAGAATTTCTTGGGATGTGGATGGTCTAAAATATTGTTCATAATTTTCTTTGTACAGACGACACATCTTTGACTGCATATTACTATATATGATATTCTTTTGTATAGATAATAATAAGTCGATTGAAGACAATGTTTTTAAAATCAGACTCGACATCAAACCAGTTTCTTTAGTAGTTAGCGGTTGGACCGGTTTTAAAAACCGGATGATGTCATATATATTAGATAAATGTATGTATATTAAATATAGAGAAACAAAAATATCCAAATATTATATAGCTAAAAAACTGGTTCAATCGGACGGTTCGCCCAAAAACGATGCTGAGCACATAACCAGACCGCCTGAGTGGCCAAAATCCATTCCGACCAGTCAGTCCGGTTCAGGTTTAGAAACACTGGTTGAAGCCCTAATTTAACTCAATTAGGATTGGATAATGAAATCATGGTTGGTAACTCATCCTAATTTACTAAAACAAGTTGGCTGGCATAAATTTTAAGTTGATTTCGAGTTAAAGGTAAATCACTCCAATGATTGTTGGTATTTTGTCTTTTAAAGTTTATATAACTAAACATTGGAGTCTTTTCTAATGAAATCATCAAAATTAAAAGAATGACTCAAGTCATTGAGACACGAGATGACCAAAGTCGAATACGAACCAAAGCAAGCTTAGATTCTGTTACGGTTCAAAACTATTGCAATGTATGTAAATTGCCCATATCGACTGTATAGGCATATTGTGAGATTTATACACCAAATGAGCAATCTCACCCATCAAACTAGTGTTTCTGGGTTGAGTTCTCGTGTTTGATCTATAACAGAAGATTCCAACTAGATGTCTATATTGAAGATTTGGGACATGAATAAACACTTCACACTTTGTTTTATTATAAATCTGCCTTTCATATATCCTAATTTTAACCCGGAAGTACATAAGAAGTTGTCTCAAACCCCTGAGGAAATACTTTCTTTCAAATATTTGCTAGTGTTACTTAATACCCAAGATTATTTTACACAAAAAAAAAAAAATAGAATCAGAAAACTGAAAATACAAATGATGCATAAACAAGAATTGGAATCACCACCTCCTTGCTTCCAATGTGTATCATTTTGCACACCACAGACTGCTTTGAAACCTTCAGTTTCTGTATACAGCATAAGACAACATATCATTTCATTCAATCTCACTGAGAAAACTAAGCACCAGTGTAACCCGTTTACCTAAAACAAGGTCAATGTGGGTTAAACTCGATGCCAACGGGTTTGAATGGATATTCAAAGCTTGACAAAAAATGAAACATGCCAAATGTCAACCAAAGTGTATAAAAATGCTTACAATTTCATTCAGAATATATTTAGATTATTAATTAAGCAGTATATGTAGCAACTAAGGTGAGTGACATATCAAAACTGTCAACTTTTTTGCAGGGATAGGGTATCTTAATAACATAATTACAAGGTTTTATGCACTAAAAATACAATTGGGTACTTTCAATTCCTGTTTAGTTAAAATTTGATTTTACTCGACCGACCATTAGAGATAAAGCACAAACATAATATTATAAACAAACATACAAGCTTACCCAGTATATCCCCACTCTTCAGTTGGATTTGGGGGGAGGGAAAGATTGAGACAAACCTTACCCCTATCCCAATTGGGATAGAGAGGCTGCTCCGAAGGAGTTCTGGCTGAAAGTTATCGTTTAAAGTTAATCACTCCAACGCTTTTAGCGTTATTTTCACAAAATAAGTAAAATAATGTTAAAATTAGTGCACTTTTACTTTTGCCCCTTATGCCTCATTTGCGGTGCACACATATAATGTGTATATGTGTGGGCCCTAAATAGGTCAAAGTAAAATTGCACTAACGTTAACGTTATTTTACTTATTTTGTGAAAATAACGTTAAAAATGTATGATGATCAACTTCAAACGATAACTTTGAGCTGGGGACGCCTTCGGAGCAACCTCTCTATCCAAACTGAGATAGGGGTAAGGTTTGTCTCTATCCTTCGCCCCCGACCCTACTGAAAAGTGGGAATATACTGGGTAAGTTTGTTTGTTTTTTTACTTTTGCCCCTTGAGAACCCACACATATATACATTATATGCATGCACCGCAACACATCATACTGTTACAAAAAAGGACAGCAAAACTATATTGTAGCATATACTTGTTAATAGTACCGAATGTAATAGTTTATTGTTAAATGAAAATAAGCAAGTACTAGCACAGGTCAATCCAACCCAGCTAACCTGAAATAGATCAAAATGCCATTGTACTTGCATACCTTTCTTCAATTATACACTCAAGGAAACACTGTTATGGCTTTTCTCAATTGTAAAAATGTCTAGACTTTATATAAATTAATCAACATCAAATGAGAAAAAGAATATAGATGATCATATCGTCATCAAGAATGATTTACATTAAGGTAACTTGATGAAGATTAAACAAAAATGAGACAACTAATATAGAGGAAGATGAGATAAGAAGAGATGCATACCATGAACAATCAATAATCTGCCATAATTTCCCTAAATAATTCCTTAGGTGCTGCAATTAAAATGTATTATGTAACTAACAAGAAAAATGATATGTAGAGATTCACCGTCATGATTTTGCAATTAAAACCTTACCAGGTAATCCTGTAAATCTCTCATATTGTTGATAAGCTTGCCCTATAAACATCTCCAGCCCTGTAACAATTAAAGCTCCGCATTCTCCTGCTTCCCGAAGCAATCTAGTGATTTTTGGTGTGTAAACAGCATCAAATACCAGTGCATACGATTTCAAAGCTTCCTGAAAAGAAAAATAAAAAAAATGATACTCATGCACATATACAACTTGGATTATCATTAAATTATCAAATGAAAGCTTTATATATCATAGCAAATCAGAAAATGATATATATTTCGAACCTTAGAAATAGGAGTTTCATCAATATTTGGCTGCATACCAATTGAAGTAGTGTTTGCAAGTATCATACCATCTTCTGGGCTGTACGTATTTAGATCAGCAAGAGACAGAGCATTTCCACCAATTATCTCAGCAAGTTCTCTAGCACGATCTATATAGTGGTAAAAAAGGAACAATTTTTAAGCAATTGGTGTATAAATTTTCATCTTAAGGTTTGT
The DNA here is from genome assembly GCA_009363875.1 of Mikania micrantha. NCBI lineage: Eukaryota > Viridiplantae > Streptophyta > Magnoliopsida > Asterales > Asteraceae > Mikania > Mikania micrantha. The sequence goes on from CM018683.1 coordinate 16,580,408, forward strand.
TTGGATTTACATTTTTGTAATTATTTAATTCTTTTTCTTTTTTTTTACAAATTGTTTTTTTTTTGTCATTTTATCCAAGAATTTGCCAAACACTCAAACGTCTGACTATAACATCTTTAAGCAACAACTCACAACCTGTTTGATTGCAGATGGTTATCTGATTCTGACTATTCAATGTCACTTAATCACTTTCAAAACTTACATCCCAGCACCCATAGAATACGATGAGCGCATAACATTTGCATAATGTTATATCTGCAATTAAGTTGAGTATTTTGAGTCTAACCATAAGTCCGATTGGCTATCACAATCCTTGCACCCTTCTCTTTTGCTCCATAAGCAAGTGCTTTTCCAGCACCACCAGCACCAATAACCACAAATAGTCTACCAGCCAAGGGTGACCCAATTGAACCATTTTGTACACCTGAAGCTGAGACGGTACATGTGGCATTTTAATGATTTGTGTTTTATCATAAACGGGCCAAATAAAAAATCAACAAAAAGGAACCGATGTCAAATGGGTTGAACTGGTTGAGAATCGCCTTAATCCATTCCTATGCATACAACCTCTTAAGTTGTTTTTTTTCCTAAGAATTGATTATTATTAGTGTAACAATATTGTTTTTGTAATTGACAAACTTATAGAACAGACAAAAAGGTATTTGCATATAATCACAACCCGGAACCATTTTGATCTAATCCAGCCCGCCCATAATGTCACCTCTAGTAGAAATTACCGAAGGATACCTCGTAAACCATCCTCAATAGCAGAAATAGCTCCTACATAGTCTGTATTGCAACCGTATAGCTTCCCATCATTTTGTCTCCTGACGGCACAATTGACTGCACCTATTGCCTGTTAGAGAAAACCAGTATAATAAATGAAGAACGTTATCTTCTCCGGTAATAATTATCTGCATCTGCTTCAATATGCAAGTTTTCTATGTAATTAACAATATACTTAACCTTTGCAACTGGATCAACCTCATCACAGCATTGAACTATAGTTTCTTTGTGAGGAATGGTACAACTGCATCCATAATTATCACATACCATTGTAAATAAATTAAGATTTTACAAATTCTAACCAGCAGAGGCGATAAAAGAGAAATACTACATTCAATGAAATACATTAAAATTCAACCTGAACCCAGCAAAATCTTTAGATGAGTAAGTCTCAAGAAAATTCTTTACATTGTCCACCAACATATGCACAAAAATTCCATTGAAACCAACTGATCTAAAAGCTTTATTGTATAACATAGGTGACTTGCTATGTGCAACTGGCTTTCCAATAATACCAAATACTTTTGTATCCCTTCTTATATGCCTAAAATTGAACAAATCCATAAGATCTTTAATTGTTGGTTGCCCAGGTGCAGATTCCAATCCACGTTCAAGGGTAGCAAATGTCAGATATCCACCAAACTTTGGACTGAGTAGTCGAGACATCAAACCCTTCTCGCCCATCGCCATTGCTATAATTGGAACCTGAAAGATTAACCAATTCACTTGGATACAATAAATAACAAATGTCACACTAACAGAAATAACAAGGACCCATGAAACTAAAAATATTTCCGGAAACTAAGCCGCATGACTTACATCACTTACTTGAGAATGAGCGATTATTTCAAAAATGCGAGCCACGTCAGTTATATCTACAGCAGTTGTTGCAACCTTCACAATGTCAGCCCCTGTTGACTGTATTCTCTCAACAAGGTTCTTGAGGTCTTCTAATGATGGAGTATTTTGATAATTGTGAGAAGAAACAATGAGTTTGCACTTTGTAGGCTTATCTCCACTGATTAAAATCTTGAAATCATCAACAGCCTGCACTTGAGTAACTGAAATGAGAAGTTTGATTGGAATGTTATGTTTGATAGTAGATAACAATTGGTATATTATATCATAGTACTTTAGATGTGTTTGTGTGTGTAGTTAAAGATGTGTTCATAAAGAAAATTTATTAAAAACAATGTAAAAAATGCAGATGTTTTTCACTTTGAGTCAAATGGTTGCTTGGAACAATAAGGAACCTGAAGCTCAACATCAATATGATCAGCTCCTAACTTCATTGCTAATTGAAGAGCCTCCAATCTAGTCTGTTCATCCCCTTCATACTGACCACCTTCCCATGTTGGTCTACAAAATAACAAAGAATCAGAGACCATTTGGGGGGCAGATTAACTGTTATGACTGCATTCATAATTTAAGGATACCAATTGGACGGGTATGGATAATCCTAATTAGGGCTGTAAACGAACCAAACGAACCGAACGAACACGAACAAGCCCTTGTTTGTGTTCGTTCGTTTAACTTTTAACTTGTTCACGAACGGTTCATGAACGCTAACCTAACGAAAACTCATGTTCGTGTTCGTTCATTATGAAATTTATCTTGTTCACGAACGCAACCGAACATATGTTATTTAAACAATAAAAATCAACATTCTTAATCTCAAGCATTAGAAATAATCATTTATATAAATATAAAGTTAAATATTATAGTATTAAATTAAAAATAGTTTAAATATTATGGTATTAAACTAAAAATAAAAAATTTGAGAATATACAACATTTAATTAAAAAATATAATAAATGAACATAAAGGAGCGTAAATGAACACATAAACGAACATTCACGAACATAAATGAATGAACACAACCTCTATTTATGTTCGTTCATTTAACTAAACAAACGAAATTTTTTGTTTGTGTTCATTCATTTACTATACGAACGAACATAAACGATCTACCCGCCGAACGGTTCACGAACTCTTCGCTGAATGGTTCGTTTACGCCCTAATCCTAATCCCATACCTACCAGATATACCCGCTAATTTGTTAATTGTTACGGGTCATCAAGTAGAGATTTCCAAGTACATTTTTTACTAATTTAATTTTTATATAACTTTATTACTCAAATATCTCATTTGGGAGCAGTCTTGTGTAAAATATCACCTGTAAGTGAAAAGCGTGGGCAGAGGACTAGATTGAATTAGGGTTCGGATATCTTCCCGAAAGCAAAACACTTTCAAGCTGTCCAATCGGAGTTCAACAAGATCAGCACCACTGGATTTGGCCAAATTCATCTGAACCAGCATCTGATCCACCGTATCCGTCATTATCGGTGCACAAATTAGGGTTGAATTCCTCCGAATCCCTTCACTTTCTCCCAATTTCTCGATAACAGACGTTACCTGATCAATTAAACACTTGCACGGTGAAAATGTTGTAGATGAAGTCATGATTACTCAATTTTATCGACATTGATGCAATTACATATGCATCAAGAGCAATAGAAGATTAGTAGGGTTGACTTACGTGCTCCATTGCAGGTGTCGTGAAGTGCAGTTCAGTGAGGAAGAAGGGGTTAGGTGGGAACACGTTTTGAACGTTTGATGGCTATAAACGTTTACAGCAAAAGTCAATTTCTATTTGTCCACCTTCACAAAATGTCCAAATGGCTATCCATGGGCGCCGGCGCTTACAATTACACGGATGCCGCCCATGATTTACGCAATAGAAACCTCTCACGTGGTTATGGTTGGATCAGATTATGGGCGAGACGTCCATATTGAAATTTTTTATTCTCGGTATTTTTATAGTTGTGGGCGGGACACTCATGGTTAGATCCGATTATGAGCGGGGCGCCCATGTTGAAATATATTATTACGGGTGGGGCGCCCATGGTTAGATCCGATTACAGGCAGGGCGCCTATGCTTTACGCCAATAGAAGCCATTTAAACATTTTGGTCCTTTTTTAGGTCAAAGTGAACAAATAGGGAATTTACTGTTACAGTATAGTCCAACGCTTGACCGACCATGAAACATTCCATGTATAGTCAACACTCAACAGAGAAATGTGTATGCTTGAATAGGCGATGTGTTTTACATTTTTTTTACAATAAACACCCGGTGACGTGTGATTATTTCGTTTGAATAACATAGTTTGATAACCGGACTTATTTGCTGAGAAGAAACCTTACAATTAGAAAAACTTATGACTTAACTTTGAGCAATTTTTTAATCTAGGCAAGACTTTATTTTAAGTATTGACAGAGCTTGAAAAAAAACTTGGAGGGAGCCGGACGGTTTTTAGGAAAAAAACAAAAAAGATCGAAGGATTTTTTGATAAAATCCTACTTAATCAATCCTTCTGACATGAAAAACAGGGGGCAGGTGCCGAGGCCCGTCGGGCTCTTCTTAAAAACCGTCGATGATTTCAAGTCCTCTAATTAAAGAAGTTAAGTGATTAGCACAGTGTTGTCAGAACCAGACCAGACCGGGAGGTCGACCGGTCCAAAAACAATATGCGAACGCCCTCAAGGTAACCGGCCGGTTGAACTGGTTCACTAGTCGGAGCGGGAACCGGTTCACCGGTCGGACCGGATTTCAAGTTTTTTTTATAAATTTTTTAACTAAAATCCAAAGAATTAGACATTAAAATCAAACCTTGTATTTTTTTAACATGATTATGTGTGTTTAAACATTAATTATGTTTGTTTAAATGTGTTTATAACTCTATAATTTTTTTGGAACTTTTTATATATTTATTATGTTATCCGGTTCTTGAATCCGGTCCTACCGGTCCGACCAGTAACCAGTAAGGCGTCAAGTTCGACGTCCGGTCCAGTAACCATTGAGGCACTCCCTCATATTCATTTATATATGTGTGTTTATAAACGGTAAATCACTTGTCATTTTCATTGTGCCTGGCAAAATGGACGGAATGAGTCGGGTTGGGTAACGGGTCAGAACAGGTTCGGGTCAGGATGGGTGCGGGTCAGAATGAGTTTTAAGCAAAATCAACTCGGGTCTAAATGGATTGTTCTTGATCAATTTAATTTAACTTTAAATGTGTTATAAGTAAATAAATAGTCTATTTAGAATATAGATTTTGAAGTTGGGTCTTTTAATTTTATAATTATAGAAATGATATCTTATCTTCTTGATTTGTAACTTTTTTTTTTACAGAAACTAACAATAGTTTTAATGTAAGGTAGTTCAAGGATATTAATTGTTACAAATCAATAAGGTCATATGTCATTTATGTAATTATTAAAGTTTTAATTATTGTTTTATTACTTTACTATGAAATTCAATCATTTAATATCAAATTATCATTTTATAATGGGAAAATTGCCAAAATAATCATTGTTGACCACATGTTTATCAAAATAATCACACAGATTCCGACGTCTAAGACGCCCATTTAGACGTCCCTTTAGACGCCCATTTTGTGTACTTTTTTACAACATACGGGCCCACATGTCGGCGGCTTTGTCGGGGTGTCTAAGACTCCTTTTCTACCGGCGTCTTAGACGCCCCTTTAGACGCCCTTTTTCTGTTTAAGACTCCTTTTCTACCGGCGTCTAAAGGCGTCTAAGTCGGCGTCTAAGACGCCGGTTGAAAAGGAGTCTTAGACACCCCGACAAAGCCGCCGACATGTGGGCCCGTATGTTCAAAAAAGTACACAAAATGGGCGTCTAAGTCGGCGTCTAAATGGGCTTCTTAGACGCCCGTAGAAAAGTAGTCTTAGACACCCCGACAAAGCCGCCGACATGTGGGCCCGTATGTTGTAAAAAAGTACACAAAATGGGCGTCTAAAGGGGCGTCTAAATGGGAGTCTTAGACGCCGGAATCTGTGTGATCATTTTGGTAATTTTTTGGTCAACATTGATCAAATTGGTAATTTTCCCTTTTATAATCCCTATATTTTTATGAATAGCTAATTAATATTTTATATGGGTAATAGATGATCTCATAATAAAAAAATAAATCCTCTATCGGCACCCAGTGGTTTATGTATAAAGCTTGATCTATCAACCATCATAACATATAAGTTTCAAACTCAAACTGACTCATAGAAATACATGAACACAACAAAAGTAAAATAACAACAGACTCTTACGACACTTACAATAACATTATTCATACATTCGGTTTGGACCAAATTAAACTATCGTTTCATGATTTTCTTCGTAAGCATGTAAAACGAGAGCCATACTAGCAACAAAAGTGTCACGGTCGATATGAGTGACATAACGATCGAGGCTCCAACGTGATTACAAAAGGAATCAAACATGTTACATATCTTGTTCCATCTCGAATGAGAGTTCCCTTTAAGTCCGATGTATGCTACCGCTGCTCCTGCTCCCGCCGCTGAAGATACGATACCCAACAACACCTACATTAACAAGTTGTTACATCAATGACAAAATTAAAAATGTGTCTGAAAGGTTTAAACCCGCTTAACCGATAATTTATAACACACATAACGCATTTAACTTATCATTTTAAATAGTTAAATAGATTTACATGACTTTATATGTATATATATTTTTATAGTTATGCAAAGTCATGCAATACCTGTATCCACTAGCTATCCGAGATAGCACATGTAAGGTTGACAAAACGAGTCTTAACGGGTTTTAACATTTTTAGACGACGCGATTAATGCAAATATAAACATAAAAACGACTTATTTAACACTTGGTTTGGTGATTTAAGCATGACAGTTCTATATTTTATTTAACAAAAAAAAATGATGAAGTCTAGCATCTTAATTTTTATTATTTTTAAAAAAGTAAAAAATCAAATATTATTTTTTTTGTTAAACATGTCTAATCGTGTCTTAACATGTACATATTTTGCCACATGTGACATGTCACACTACTTCCACCATCTAGGACAGTGAAATGACATGCTTTTTAACAATGTTTTCATAACCGGACCGGACGTCGAACCGGTCTCCTTACTGGTCAGAGGTCCGACCGATCGAACCGGATTTAAGAACCGGATGATTTTATATACATTATATATATATAATAAAAATAAATAAAAAATATAAAAAAACGGTTCAACCACCCATCCGACCACCGGTTCGCCGGTTCGATCGGCCGGTTCACCCAAAAACGGCCCAGAACCCCTAACCGGACCGGTCCGACCACCGGTTCGACCGGCCGGTCCGGTTTTCAAAACATTGCTTTTTAAGCATGTCTGAATTAGTGTTTTAAAAAATGACATGCTTATTTAAAAGGCATCATGTCCGGTTCAATCCACGTGTAACATGTCTCGTGTCAAACCTCAACTTTTTAACAAAAAAAAAAATTGTATTCGGTGGTTGTCCACTTAGTTCCCGCTTTGCGCCGGGTTAAGGAGGGGACAGATCGCTTCGTGATATAATATACACAACCTTACTCTACGCATATGTGCAAGAGATTGTTTCTCACAACTTAAACCCATGAATTCAAGATCACAAAGCATCAACTTGTAAGTTGCTCCAAGGCCCACTCTCAACTTTTAACACAAGATAAATTTTGTGACCTCTAATCATTAGTATTAGAGGTGCACAAATCGGGTTTTTTTTTAACCTGTTCCAATCAGTTCCAGTTTCAGTCAACAAAATCAAGACCCGGTTCCGGTTCCGGTTCCAGTTCCGGGTTTCGACCGGTTCCTCCCGGCTTTTGGCTGGTTCGGGTTCGGGTTTTGGCCGGGTACAGATGGAACCAGATCCGGTTTTTCTTGTTTCGGTTTCGGTTCTAATTTGTCTGAAAAACCGTACCCGTTCGTACCCACCGGTTCCGGTTCGGATTGTCGGTTCCGGGTCCAGTTTTGTTGCCCACCTATAATTAGTATGGTACAAGATCTAGCTTACTGAATCTAGTATCACAAAATAAGGCTGCAGCTTCCCTGATCTCCCTCCTATCTTCTTCAGTGCCAATACTGATGTTGCACCCGTGATGATGCTGTACAAGCAAGCCACACAATGTGCTGCTACATAGTATCTGCATCATATATATATGGTATATAACAAACAATCATACATAATTAATACCGCGATCGACACCATTGTTACGCAATGGCGAACCCAAAAAATTTTTTATGGGGGTCGGAAGTTTTTTGTTGACAATTATTTGTCGTTAAATATTTTATTTTTTAGACTTTCAAATCGGGTCAGGTCCGATCATCTAAACTAATGATAAAACTAAATTAAATCACAAATACGTAATAAAAATACGTTAAGTTATCGTCTTGTTGATTAGGTTGATATGATAATATTGATTTTTCCAAGGCAGAATTCGATGTTATACACTCAAATCAACAAATATGGTATTAAAAGAAGATGGTCCAAGTTTTCTTTTAAAAAACTGTTTCATATATCTAAATATCAAATTATACCAAATAAGTTTTAACTTTTAATATTATACTATAACCACTCAATATATTAATTATGGTTATTGTGTAAACTGGTAAGTTATCATTTCGATTGTAATTGGTAATTGGGTTTTATCACAAGTAATGAATATTGATTATGTTATTTGGATATTAGTTTGGTTCTAAAATTGGGGGGGGGGGGGGGTAATTAAATTTTCATGAGGGTTGGTGACAAAATTTCTTAAAGACTAGTTAAAATCAGATCGTATATATAACTAGAAAAAAATAAAAAATTCATGGGAGTCGGTCGACGCCCGTAACTCTATATTGTGTCCGCCAATGGTTACGCGTCAAACTAGTGTTACTTACATGTAAGCTGGTGACTGATTCCAATTTGCATCCAAGGGTATAATCATAATCGGTGAAATGGGTATCATCTTGCTTTGTTTAGATGTGACCATAACAATAACAGCAGCTAAGCCAGTCACAAACAGCAACGCCCTCAAGGCTACATCAATGATCATGTGGTTCCTTTTGCCGCCGGACCACTTCACCGGAACCGCCATATCAACGGTGGCAGGTGGTGTAGCTGTGGTGTTAGTGGGTGCCATGGTCACCGGATGGCAGATAGTAGTAAAGTAAAGCTTGTGTTTGTGGTTGGGATGTATGGTACACGATTTATATTTATAGTTGAAAATATCGACCGTTTGAAAGTGGTATTGACTTTATATGAATAAATTCCCTATTTGTCCAGTTTGACCCAAAAAAGACTAAAATGTCCAAATGGTTTCTATTGACGTAAATCATGGGCGACCCGCCCGTAATTAGATCCAACCATGGGCGCCCCACCCGTCATAATATATTTCAACATGAGTGTCCATTACGGATCCAACCATGGGCGCCCCGCCCACAACCATAAAAATACCGAGAATAAAAAATTTCAACAAAGTTCAATCATGTATTTAAATAATTTTTCATCGTTTGCTTCCAAAAAAAGGATTTTGTTAACTACCACTTGCTCCACAGCTTATTACCTTTTTGGGACCATGATGTTGAATGATGTATATTTGGATCGATAAGAAAATCCATTATTTTGGAGAAAACTAAGAAAAATAATCAAAATCATTACAAATTAATTTTATTTTTCATTTTTTTTCTTTTTTATTATAAGACAAGAAATGTAAAAAAAGAAAAAAAATGTATTTTAGGTTATTACGTCTATGTAACTTGTATGCTACGCATACTGATTACTTATATGTAACTTTATAAGTTACATACGAAACTTTTTGAGTTGCATATACGTAACTTCGTTATCTACATATTTTTTTCGAAATTTTCTTTTTTGTTTTTACATTTCTAACCTTATAATAAAAAAATTATGAAAAGAATTTTCAAAAATTTTATTGGTTAGTATAAGTTTTCTTGGTTTTCTTCAATATGAGAAGTTTTCTCATTAACCTTCCTCATTTGGATAATATGTTTAAAAACCTGTGTATTACGTAAGTTAATTAAATAAATTTTAAAATTAATTATTTTAAATATAATATCATATATTTAAAGATGTGTTATAAAAATTTAAAAGTATAACTCAACAGCTAATTTTATTATTTACCAAATTGAATAAAATTATTATATTTTAACGAAAGAAAAGGGAAAAAAATAAAATTGAAAAAAATCATATAAATATTTAATAGTAAAGACAGAAAAAAAATTAATTTTTAGATGTTTTAAAAAAATAACACGTGTTATTTGAAATCTTCATTTATTAAAATATACTAATACTAATTAACATTTAATAATTAAAATATGCTAATTTACATTTATTAATTTATATGAAAAGGAAGTACTGAAATTGTAGTGGATGGGTCCATGTCCTAAAACGATACTCACATTACCATATAGACAAATTTCAGCTTTTAAAGTCAGTAATAATATTTTTTTTATTTATGTTTTTACACATAAATATACTTTCTTCAAATAATGATTGTTGAAAGATTACCTATATTAAATGTTAAGGGTTTGTGACTACAAAGTGTATGTCATATAATACTATATTTTTTTTTGAACAGCCATCATTAGATTAAAAAACTAGCAAAATGCTAGATACAACCCAATTTATGATACAAGAAAGCGTCATAAATAAACAAAATACAATCAAATTAAACACCTTTAGCCATGACATTAAGAGACCGGTATATCCTCCAAAAAACTGGACTGCAACCTTTATAATTTCCATCCCACAACAATAGCCTCAGCAACCAGCTAGACACCAAGCAACCAACACATTCTTCCTTCGTTCTTACATGTTAATTTCAGCCACAACCATACCCAAATCTTGAATGAGAAATTCCATTTGACAGCCATATTTAAACAAAGCGGATTAAATCATCAATAGACCTAAAACCTTTCAAAACTGTTAAGTCCAACCTGGATCCTAGCCCACAAAAGGACCTGCTGTGTTGATACTTCTTAGAATGACTAGATTTCCAGCTAAAGCATCATGAAATAGAGAGATATTTGCTGTCTACAAAAACCAAACAAAGAAAACCTAGCAGCATTAAGGGACCCATAACCATATCTCCATAATCAATCTCACCCCAAGAGTCCAACCCAAGATCAAACCCAAGACTCAGACTGAGATTTATAACTAACATATCCAAACCAACCCAGACCCCAAGATTTCAAACGACCACGAAAACCCGAACAACCTCCAACAAACCAAGCCAAACTCACCACCACCAATACGATATGAGAATTTTAATCCCCTTTTAATGCAATCAAAAATAGAACAGGAGATGTAGATCACCAAACTGGCCAACCCATACCCGAGCATTCCAAACAACCTGAAAACCGAGAAGCCACCATAGTTAAGGGCCTTTTCCTGGACCTGGCACAAACCCAAAAAAGATTTGTACCCCGGTGAAGCCCCGACCACGAGCACCCGAATCGGAAGAAATATTAAAACACCATCTACTGCTCACCACATGACAAAACCGAAGATTAAAGGTTCTATAGATTAAGTGGTAAGGGCTCTATGACTACAATCCATAGGTCAAGGGTGGCATGGTTTAACGATTTTTAATATTTCGTGCTTATCTTTGAGTTCTTACTTTTTGAGAGTGATATTGCGTTTGCGAGGGGGTTGATTTAGAGTTTCAGGACGAATTGACACATGTTTTAGCCGTTTTTGGTTATGTTTTTGACATTTGTAATGATGTCGCTACTTTTGTAATCCAGTACCCATATCGGTCCTTTCCTCTCTTCCGGTTTAATAGTCTCATATCTTTATCTTAGGATTCTCATATATTATTATCTCCCGGTTTGGTTAGCAAGAGACCAAGTCTAGGAAAACATCTTTCCCGGTCATCTACGGGCTTCACCCGAATCTACATCACTCTCCACTCAATAGTTCTTGGGCTTATGTCCTGTTTATCTTTAATAAGGTTTATAATACGAAAATGTAATTTTCATTTTCCTGTATTGTACTCCTATCTTAACATCTTGTTAAGTAGGTTTTCTGTTATATTATAAATAACTAGCCTAGAAACATGTGTATTACACATGTTAAATAATTAAAAAATATAATTTATTTATATCAAATTATAATAAGTATTTAATTATTATAAAATTATATTTTTAAATAATTGAAAATATTCTTATAGTTTATTAAATTTTCATAAATTAATAAATTATTAGAATTACAAGATTTATATTTTTTAATATTTAATTATATAATTTAATTAGTAAATATTATAAGTATTTATTAGAAGAGAGAAACGAGAAAAAAAATTTAGATTGCATCAGAGCTTGACATATGTCTCCTAAAAATATTCTTTTATTATAATATGTAGATGTAGATAATGTTAAAAAAAAAAACATACCTTCAATATATGGTCATGAAATCAATTTTTAAGTTGAATTAACAATAAGTTATCGTGAAAGAGTATTTTGAAAATTATCACTATCAGTAGCTCCTTGAATGGTAACTCACTGGTTCAATAACATAATTAATTAAAAAGCCAGTTAATACAAACAAACTCACATTAAAGTCAGTGACAACTGACAAGTTCAACATGAAAAACTACAAAATAATAAAAAATTAAAAATATATTTGAAGTAACAAAAGTATTTTTGTATTTTTCTTCACCCAAAAAAACTGCCAAGTTAACCGTAAGATCAAGCTAAAATTACATCTTTCTATACTAATAATTGATTTCAAAAAATGTCATATGACATTCTTTTATTAATCCAAAAATAAATTTTTAATTTTAAATTTAAATATAAAAAATCACAATTAATATTATTAATAGTATTCATGGTTTACATAAATACACTAATTTATACAAATAATTAATAATATGATAATAAATATCATCTATGTTTAATGGAATCTTATCTTATCTTACTATACTAATAAACAAAAATGTATTTTGTCACTTGTCATGTTCTTGCATCACTTTTACCACATGTCAACTTTTTATTAAATTCATTTAATTATCTCATACTAAATAATTATATTCTCTTTCTTATTAAATAAATATAACATTAATAACTAATAATATTATTTATCTTTTAAGTTTTTTAAAATGAGAAATATTTTATTTTCTAGAAAATCAAAGTTAAATGACAATTTTCTTTAAAAATGACTTTTTATAAAAAATAAAATAAACTATAAACGAATGTCTTAAACAAAAAGATTTTTATAAACTAATGACGTTTTTAAAAATTATTTTAAAAACCAAAGTAAAAATATTATAGATAAAGTTACACTATTGGTCCTTATATTTAACGTTATATTTAAATCGAGTTGTTAAAATTAAATAATTACATAAATTATACTTTTTTACCTTCTTTATTTATAAAAGTTACTTTGATAGAATACAAACTAAAGCTTTATTATCAATTAGTTTAAAGATAATAATTGTTACAAATCAAAAATATCACATATCATTTGTATAGTTATTAAAGTTTTCTATTGTTGTTTTATTACTTAAAATATTCATTAATATGTAAATTAATTATCTTATTTTAAAATATCGTTTTATAATTTTTAAAATTTTTGATATTAACTATTTAATATTTTATATTAAACACGTGTAATACACGGGGTAATAATCTAGTATATATATAGACACACACACACTAAGAACGTTTTTCATATATTTTTATTTTTAAACTTTTCTAATGAAAAAATATTACTAATATTATTATTTTAATTATGTAAATTTATGAATCCATAATTAAAAAGTCATATAGTTTTTATTTTTGAACCCGTGTAATACACGGGTCTATAACCTAGTGACGTAATAAAATAAGAAAGCATGCTACGATATTATGTAGTGCTAGTACTAATTAAACTTATAGTTTTGTTTCTAGTGACGTGTCTAGGCAAAACGTGTTCTAATTGAGGAGGTAGCCACGACTTTATAAGAATGCTTTGTAAATCACCTTAACTAATATGAAACTTACATCTCCAACCCCTAGAGAGCCTAGCGTCCAGAAACTCAGTATAGTGTTTGTTTTACCTTAATAAGTTGTCTATCCAGAAACTCATGGTTTATTTTCACCTAATGAATTAATTGAGCACACAAAATGTGTTATGCTAGAGAAGATATCTAACCTCTTATAAGGAAGGCTTCATTCCCTTTGTTAACCGATGTGCGACTTAATTACATATATATTTACATATATATCACCCTTAGGAGCCCAATGTACTCACTAGTACACTAACGACAAAATATTATCTAACTTAGTTTACGTGACATTTTTTAATCAGCTGCTTTTTTGATCTCATTTGTTTTTTTCTCTTGTAAAGCCTAACTCTCTAGCCGACTTGGTTACTTGTAATGTTGATGTTTGTGATATGCAATTTAAAACATGCAGTCTAGAAACATCATGATATGTGAGAAAAATATCTCTCTAAAATGTAACGAGTTCTTGTTCTAAATTTAGTATATTATTTTTTGAATTTTTTATTTTGAAAATTTTCTTATGACCGTGGGACCCATTTACGTGGTAAACCCTCGGGCTCTCTCCCATACCCGACCAACCGATAGGAACGGGTAAAACGAGACCGCAAGCAACCGGTCGGTGGCCTCCAAAGAAAGCTTTTTTCTAAAGAAAATAAAATACATAGAATTGATAGTGTCCCTTGAAATTGAGCAAAAGCATGTTGATTTATGGCTACGTGGAATTATCTTTGTGTTTGATTCAAACTTGGTCACTTGTTTTTTGTCCTAAAAAATGGGATAAAAAAACAAATATGGTTTGGTTGAGTGATGACTCTATTTAACAACTCTCTTGAAAAAAAATCAACATTCATGTTTTACAATCATATTAAAATGTTTTAATAATAATTGGGTTTGAGTAGGGTCGTTTTTTTCTTGTAGCATTGAATTTTATTCAATGTTCATTTGAAGAATATGTTTTCAAAATCAAGCTTTTAAAATATGTACTTGAAAACTATATATTATAATTAAATTTAATTTGATATATACCTTTATTTACAACTTTAATTACATATATACCCAAATGAAAAGTTAAAATTACATATATCCTATTTTTTATAATATTTTTCTTTATATAAGAAGGTATATGTAATTTAAAATTTTAAGTAAATGGATACATGTAATTTAAAAGGTTAGGTAAGGGTATATGTGTAATTTTATTTTTTATATAAGGAATATATGTAATTTATATAAGGAATATATGTAATTGCCTCTTATAATTATATCCACTATTCTTTGTAATTATCACTTGAAAATATACATATATTCTAATAAATAAAGATTTATAGATGTGACACCTTGCAAATTCCAAGTCAGCATTTATATTATTTTAACAATAATGTATTATTATTGCATACGTGGCACTAGAATTATGAATGTTTATTGTGACACGTGGCACAACAGTTCGAACACACCGATAATTCGAGGAATTATCGCACAACACTCGCACGTGTCTTGAATGACGAACGTTGGTGAACGGATCAAACCACAGCACAATGTCACTGCACTTAGGTTCGGGTGAACCTAATTTAGTTAGAACAATGCTTATGTGTCGAGAAACGATGCCTGCAGTCGAGAAATTCGCGAAAATCGCTTCAAACTATGAAATTGGGCTTATTGGGCTCAGCCGAGACCCGTTGCGGTACGCGATGGGCACCCAAATGGGCCTTCGCGGTACGCGAAGCCTGGGCGGGAGAATTTGAATTCTCCGAAAACCATCGCGGTACGCGACGACCGATCATCTTCCATCATCGCGGTACGCGGCGTGTTTCGGGAACCGAATAATTATTTTATTCGTCGCGCTACGCGACGGTGCTTTTTGCCAGGTGTCGCGGTACGCGACGCAGCCCTATGCGCAGAAATCTTTATAAAACCAATGTTAATCATTTTGCTAGTCTCTACTCGTTTTCTCTCGACTGAAACACTCAAACTCGACCAAAATCAATCTGTTACCCCCATCTTCATCAGAAGGAATCAGCAAGAACAACATTTGGAGCTTCATTGACAATCAAAGATCGAGTTTTGAAGAAGCAATCGAAGAAATCGACTAAGGCCTTGATTCAGCAGCTGTAATCTCGACTCCAGCCTCTCCTAGAACTATTCCAGACCTGCTCAAGCCCCGTCTCGACGATCTAGAACTTTGTGAGGTAGTTTTCATGCCTAATCTAGTTTAAAATCGCTAGAAAACATACATGCAAGGGGAAATACCCACATGCATCACTAGCACCACTTTAATCACGAATTTTTGATGTTGTAGATCTGTTTTTGATGATGTTACCTACTGATTTGATGATCTAACTATGATATATGATGATTTTGATAAGATTAGATGAATATTTGTTGATTTTATTAGTAAATGGACACTTGTGAGTACATGCATGTATGATCTAAGCTTAATAGCATGATTGTTAGTATTGAAATGTTGATTAAAGTGTTATTGATGATGATTTACAAGGTTAGAATGGTTAACCATGTCAAGATTTGGTCATTTGGGGATTGTTGCTAAGAATAGTAACTTTAATGCTACTAAGATTGTGTTTTGATGAAATAACCATATTTGTATGTTTAGGTCCATATGTTATGCTTGAAAATGATGTTTAGAAGTTAAATGGTGATTATTTGTGCATAGAAATGTTTAGAATGGTCAAGAGTAGAATTTTCATGAATGTTACTATAAATAGTAACTTTTTATCAGAAGTTTACATATGGATGATATGCATGATAATGTCTTGAGTCAAACATGCTTATTGGATGATAATATGATGATATTGATGGATTTGTGTTGTTGAAAGAATGGATTTTGTGTATTTTTCATAAGTTACTAAATATAGTAACTTTATTTTGCAAAGTCGGGAATATGAGCATGCTTGATATTATTAAATGGCTAATTATGACTAAAATAGTGATGTTAGATGATATTAGTTGTTAAACTTGGTGAGATATGCTATTTGTGCAAACTTTCTAATTATAGAAACTTTTACGCGCAAACTATGCTAAACCGGCTATGTGTAACTATGTGCTATGTGATAACATGCTCACTTAGGATAAACATGCATGTTAGAATAAACGTATTATGATTTATTGCATGACTTGCCTAATGTGGAAACTTTCCTAAAATAGAAACTTACTATAAATAGTAAGTTTCCTCACGAAAGCAATTTTGGTATCCGTACACATCACACGACACTAAATCGCACATTACACAGTCACTTGATCCAAAACCGTCACCAACGGGTCGTTAGGTCAAACACGGTCAACACGGTCAAACACGGTCAACTCGACCCACATAACAACTTGGATGTTGTTAAACACGAACACGGTCCTGTGAGGCCCACACGTATGCAAACACAAACTCATAGTACCTATGTGATATAGGTGACTACTAGCCGGCGAGCTACACTATCTCTATTGAGCAAACACTTTACTCGAACTCAGGTGAGTTTACAGCCCCACTTTTACTATTCAACTGTTTTACTTAACTTTGGAGTGAGAATACTATGCAACTACTTTAGATATATGACTGGTATGTTGTGAAAACCATTTTCAAGTGTAACTTTTATCGCTTAAAGTCCTCACTTATCCTTACCGTTAGTTGTAACACAAACGAGTCGTAATTACGTAGTACTACTGGGTTTGACTAACCCCACTCGGCACCAATGTTGACTGGAGGTCATAACGAGTGTAATTTCGATGGGAATGTGGGTTCAGCAATGACCTGCGGAGGCAAACGGGAACAGTCTAGTTTCGGTAAGATGAACTGACACACTCCACGGATCGTAGATCCAACAACAAAACTTAACATACCCAGTATATGTCTGTTTACTTTTCAGTCTGTCTAAACCTGTGAACTCACCAACTTTTTAGTTGACACTTTTCGCATGTATTCTCAGGTAAATGATGGAGCACACGCTAGGACACAAAGAAGGAGTACAAGAGAGACTCATGCATATTAGACTCCTAGGCTTTGTGTTGATGTGTTCATTTTGAAAACAATTTGATTTATGTAGTGTCTGATACAATTTACTTTCCCCTGTAAACTTTGTTTACTTGTGATGTTTAAAACATTTCCGCTGCTTTACTTGAAAACTTGTTTACTTTACAAAGATTGTGTGATTGTATAACTCATATAGAGTCGTTCTATATGACCATGAGCTGTGATCCTGGCCACGTCACACCCACGTGGGCTGACACCACGAGTGGGAATTTGGGGGTGTGACAATAGATATAAATGTTATGCTATTAGAAAACATCAAAACTAGTTTCCTAACTTTTTCTTCTAATAAATATTTATAGAACATTTTTATAATTTTTATTTTTATTTTTTTTCTATTAATTAGTACTGATTTTATTTAATTGAGTAACTTTTTTTGGAAGGCAATGTTTCACGTATGTTGTCTTAAACGAGCCTTTGGAGACACGCCTCCCAGATGCACGGGAACCCTATGGAATAGGTAAACACTCGCCTCCCATCGAGAAACCTGGGATAAACCTCAAGATCGTCATATGAGATAAATGTCCTTAAACTTGACCCAACGAGAGTAGAACCCACAGCCTCTATAATGAAAGGTTGGAGCTCTACCAGTGGGTAAGCAATGGTTGACATTTAATTTAGTAAATAATATGATTACATTATACATCATATTTTTTTATATTTTTATTAAATATATTTAAGAAAATATATGATACGCTATTTAAAATAAATAAATTTAAAATTATTTATTAAACTTATGCAATACACATGTTTTTAACATACTAATATATAAAGAAAAGAACGAAAATTTTATACCATAACTAAACATTAGACCCGACAATCTTTACCCAAAGTAAGGGAAATGGGTTGATTTGGGTGAATAAGTATTGTATGTTTAATGAAAAAATCACTAAAGATTATTTTAAATAAACTATTTTTTAAGTTGCAACTCATTTTGACTTAACTAAATTGAAGTTTTTTAAAATCGACCAATTTAGACCCGAATCTATTATGATCCGTTACTCCATCCGACCCAACACGTCTATTTTTCCAGACTTACGATAAACATACTAATTTCAAATTACGTTTCCTATATGAATTGGAGGGTTAAGTCTATCTAGAGAGAGTTTTCTTCCTTTTATGTTAAGATAATACATAGCATCAAAAAGTGGGAGTAGGACCAAAGGTGGGAAAACCAGGCTTCTTTAATAACAGGTTTCTGAATAGGAACCTGCTATGGTTTTGGTTAACAAAGCTAAAAATCGTGTAAAGATGAAATTGGTTTGTGTTAAGTTTGTGTTTTTGACGGGTTTTGACAAGCTTTTGGCCGGGTAGAGTTGGAAAAGGTTCTGTTAATTCCGGTTTGGTTTTGGTTATGATTTATCTGAGAAACTAAAACACATGTACCCAAGAGTTCGGATAGGATAGGTTCCGGTTCCAGATGCGGTTTTTTGTCCACCCCTAAGTATGATATTAGAGATGCACAAAGCCTTTTTTTTAATTGGACCTCGTTCCAAACTGTCAAA
This sequence comes from Mikania micrantha, assembly GCA_009363875.1. Taxonomy (NCBI): domain Eukaryota; kingdom Viridiplantae; phylum Streptophyta; class Magnoliopsida; order Asterales; family Asteraceae; genus Mikania; species Mikania micrantha. Next base: position 16,599,573 of record CM018683.1, read on the forward strand.
GATGGAATCGGTTATGGTTATGTTTGGGTTTGTGACCGGGTTTTGACAGGTTGTGATCGGTTTTTATTGTTTTTTGGCTGGTTTGGTTCCGGCTTTTGGCCGGGTAAAGGTGAAGTCACTTCTGGTTTTCATTTTTCTAAGAAATTGAAACCATGTGTACTCATAGGTACTAATTAGGGTCAGTACTGGTTTCAGGTAAGATAGTTAGGTCCCGTTCTAAAACCAGGTTTTCCCCCCACCTCTAAGTCTCTAATTGGTATGCATACACTTACACAGATAGGTCTCATAATTATCATGGGCCTTGACAAATGGACATGACTAAATGGTACAACATTGTGTTGTAATAATGTCTTTTCCAATGTTTAGGGTTAAGTTTCATGGCATATAGCTTTAATAGAAATGTATGAGTAGCAATTGGGCTGTTCGAATCTAGTTATGCTATACTGGGCTTGGACAGGACGCTATAAATAAGAAATGGGTTGGTCTGCTTCCGGGTGGGCCGGTTCTAGTGGTGGCTTCTTATTTCATAGTCTTCTTTAGACATTGACAAAAAACCGGTTTGGGTTTACAAACCGGTATTCCATAGTTCTCAAACTGGTTCCATCCAAACCGGTTCCCAAACCGGTCCGAACCGCCGGTTTGGCATAGGTTTGACATCCTCATCTCCCAAACCGGTTTTAACCCCTCCAAACCGGTTTCTCCCCTCCAAACCGGTTTCAAACCTATCCAAACCGGTTCTATAGGTTTGACATCCTCAATCTCCCAAACCGGTTTCCAAACCAAACCGGTTTTCAACCAAACCAAACCGGTTTTCACCCAAACCAGTTTTGACCATCCGTTGACCAAACCGAATCGGTTCTCAAACCAAACCGGTTTGTGCAACCCTAGTCTTCTTCTTTGTCTTGTTTCTCTCGGATATTCATCAACGGATTACACGAAATTATATACCTTTTGAAGATGAAATTATCCGTCAAAATTTCTTTGTTTTGTATTTGGAATGATGATTGATGTATTTGAAAACAATAACCGTGATAAAAAGGATATATGTTTAATTTAATATTAAAACGTTAAATGAAATTGTTAAAGACAAGTCGAACACATAAACAAACTGTTTAAAGTCCTTAATTTTTAAGGTCTGTATCATAAAAAATGAGTTATATATAGCATACAATTGGATAAATTTATTAGGTTAAAAAACCATATGAAGAGGTGAAATCTGCTAGAAAAAAAACGATATTGTAGGAATTAAATCTGTCTATTCCCACGTAGCAACCAGTCAATCACACACAATCAAATTGTCATCCTTGAAATAATTAGCATTTTTTTAGTATTCTGTTGGAGAAGTATCATGTGACTTTATCAACTCTAGTTCACGTTGAACGTTCACGCAAGCTTGATCGGGGCATCGAGTATTTTGCGTTCTAGTTGACATTTCACTTTCTAGTTCGCGAGTTGTGCAACCTTACGCAACAATCATGGAAGATTGATCGATTTGTTAACCTTTTTGATGAATCAAGAGGTGTTGTTATGGACTTTCGGTGGTGTGTTTGTGTTAGTAGTTTGTAGAAACCGCAAACTCTAAAAGAATTGCTTTTTAAGAAAACTTAATTGCAAATTTGAGGTGTTTTTCATTTGCTTGATAATTGTTTCTATCGTATACTTTATTGAATTACAATTTGGTAATTGGTTGATAATTTCTTGAATCTTGCTTTTGCTCTCACCCCTCAAATTTCACAATTATTGTTGTATGCTTGAATTTTGGATTTCATAATCCATAATTCTAAAAGATAAAAAGAAAAAGAAAAAGAAAGTAAAAGTTTTTTTTTTTTTTTACACTTTAGTAAGCTACATAACATTGACACAAAAAATATACGAGTTTAAGTCTTAAGGGCTGTTTGTTTTTCTAAAAAACGTCTGCGAAGGTCTGCGAGACCTCTTTTGTCTGCACCCTGCAGACCGAGGAAAGATGTAGGGTGTTTGTTTTCTCGCAGACATTTCATTAAAAAACGTCTGCGAGACCTCTTCTTGGAAAAGAGGTGGACCATCATCTTCAAGTCTCTTCAAACCTCTTTTCCAATTCCCAGCCGTCGCCCCCTTCTCTTCTCACCCCCAGCTCCATCGTCGATCGTCTCCATCTCCATCGCCGATCGTCTGCACCCACCTTCTCGATCGTGAATCTATAGCCACCATCTCCACAGATCGTCTACAGCCACCATCTCCATCGCCGATCGTCTACAGCCACCATCTCCATTGTCAACAGCCACCATCGTCTACAGCCACCTTCTCGATCGTGAATCTACCGCCTCAAGCAACCACCGGAAGTTACTCCTCCACCGCCGCTCGTGGCTACCAAACGCGACTCCGACCACGAGCGTGACTACTGCCGCTCGTGGCTCCACCGCCGATGGTCTCCGATCTTCACTCCGATCGTCACTCCTTGGCTCCAGCAACCACCAACGAAATTTTCTTTTAGGGTTTAGAACTGATGGGGACGATGATCGAGCCATGGGGACGGTCGTGGTTAGGGTTGGGGAAGAGATTGTGAAGAGGTTGAAAATGTGAAGAGGTTGTGAAGATATTGAAAAACAAAAACACCCCCAAAAGCTCTTCTTGCAGAGGTTTGGTCCACCTCTTCTGCAAAAGAGGTCTGCAGACGTGGTCCGCAGACTGCAGATGTTTTACCTCTTCAAAAACAAACACCACCTTAGTAAAAATAAGATTAGCCAGAATTAAGAGTAGAAAAATAATGCTAAAAAACATATTATCAACAACCAAAATGTACATAGCTTCAACTAATAATACCAATTATTCACATTATTATTTTTTTTACGAAAAACTTTCGGTTTAATCCACTCCTAAAATCTATCCAACTTTGCTCTTAACGAGACTTGAACCTTCGCCACCAGATAATAACATCCTTCTACTAACGTCTTGATACCATTAAGCTAGCTAGTAGCCATTCTTTCCACACTAAATTTATTAATTAACATCAATACATCGCATTTGTTGAATATGATTATAAAACAGGCTGGGAATTGTTAGAATCATGGATGCCATCATAAGAAACGAAAGTATTCTCCGTTTTAAGGAGAAATCAAATTGATGGATAAGAACAATCGTCGTGCAACATATAAAGGAGACGAAGTTAGGAAAGAAAACGAGTAAGAACTCGTATGGAAAAACACAGGGCACGATCGTGTTTCGTTGCATTATCGTGCCGTTTACATAAAATGGATTACAGAAACATGGAAGAGGAAGAAGATGCATTGCCCACAAGTTGAAGTAGGCAAACACTAATGCCAAATTGAGGTTTTCTTCCATGCTGTGTTTGAAGATACAAGAGAGCTATATACCTCTATCGGTAATTATATAGGAAAAATTTAGCAAAAATGTTTCCACTAGGTCCTTTTAGTTTCTTCAAGTTGCAATGGTAAGCCCCTTTGGCTAAAACATTTACAATTGCACCCTTTAACTCTTCATTTCTCTAAATTTTAATATGCAATTCTATATATATACTTAATTTTGAATGTCGGTTGGTGCAATTCTTGATGCATATATTATAAGTGGCTCTTGTTTCAATATAAACCTTAAAAAAACGTTTATTTTTGAATATTTATATAGGGTAACTTTGTAAAATAGTAAATAAATTTTGTAAGTATTTTAGTTAAGTTATCTAAAGTTTTTTTTATATCTTTAAAGTTACTTAATTTTTAGAGTAAATTGCAATTTTAATCCTTTATGTTTACACAACATTTTAGAGATAGTCATTTATATTTCAAATGTCAAAATCAGTCCTTTAAGTTTTCAAATGATGCAAACTCGGTCCTTTTTCCGTTAACTACGCTAAGTACAAACAGAATAAATAACCATATCTGAAAATTTATGTAAACATAAAGGATCGAAAGTGAAATTTACTCAATTACTTATATGATTTTTTTTGCCATTTATGTCCATATTCTGTTAATATTTAACGGAGTTAATGGAGAAAGGACCGAGTTTATAGCATTTGAAAAGTTAAAGAAGTGAAACATAAAGAACAATCTCTGAAATTTTGTGTAAACATAAAAGACCAAAAGTGTAATTTACTCTAATTTTTATTAGACGTGTTGGTAAAAGAAAGTTGCTATTCCATGATGAACTTTGTTGCTAATCCGTCAAAAGCCAAATTGCCCACATCCATATTCACGACGAAATATCACCAACGATAAATTATCGATGGAAATATCCTTGGTCAAAAATCATTCGTGCTGTAGCGTTGTAGGCTTGTAGTGTTAGCTTTATAGAAAAATGATGAACGTCATCATTAGGCGTCCCTTACCGAGCGGTTTCACGGCCAACATGAGGGAGGTAAATTGCGTGACTCAGGAAAAAGTGGGTGGTGCCGGGCTTTCAACCCTATACCTCTATTACAGATTCTCACTCTCTTACCACTAAGCCATCATCGCGGGAACAAAAAGAATAAAAAGTGTCAGCTTTATAGTGATTTAAAAGAAGCTAGCATTAAAGTTTTAAATCATTTCTTCTCCATGTAATTCTTTTTACATTGTAAAAAACTAGTACTTACACCTCTATCTTCAATTTAGGGGAGTACGAACTTAAAAAAAAAAAAAACATAAACATAAACATAAATGCAGGGCCGGTTCAAACTTTTGGGGGGCTCAAGACACATACAAAAATTGAGGCCCTTTTTGTAAATACTATTTTGTATGCGATAAAAATTTATGGCTCGCAAATTCTGAAAAATATAAAATATGTTAATTTTTTTTATCTGCATAAGTTTACTCATAATTACAGTTAACATATTATAATAATAAATGATATAAAAAAAGAATGATAGAGAATACAATGCTTAGTGATGAATTTTTATAACTCTACTTTTCTTTATTAATCAACTTGATTACCATATTACCACTCAAAAGTTTGTCTAAATCATTCACTCATATTATTAATAAAAAAAATATTCCAACGTCAAGTAAAAGTAGAATAAAAAGGTACAAGATGTAATTTTTCATATTCAAAACAACAAAATAAATAATTTAGACGATAACGAACATAACCCAAACGGTTGGGGCTCCAAAAATTTGGGGGCCTCAGGCTCTTGCCTATATTATTCTTTAACTAAAGCCCGCACTAGTGGTGCACAAACCGGTTTTTTTTGCCAAACCGGTTCGGTTTAGGAGCCGATCCGCTTTGGTCAAGCATGGTCCTAAACCAGTTTGGGGTGAAACCGGTTCGGTTTGGAAACCGATTTGAGAGAAAGGGGTGCCAAACCTATAGGAACCGGTTTGGAGGGGTTGAAACCGATTTGAATGGGTTGAAACCGGTTTGGAGGGGTTGAAACCGATTTGAATGGGTTGAAACCGGTTTGGAGGGGTTTGAAACTGGTTCGGACCGGTTTGGAAACTAGTTTTAAAGCCAAAATCTCGAACCTATGTCAAATCGGCGGTTCGGACCGGTTTGGAAACTGGTTTGGCTAGAATTGGTTTGAGATCCACTAAATACCGGTTTGTAAACCCAAACTGGTTTTTTTTGTTCACCTCTAGCTGGCACTGCATAAATGCAACGAAAAACAAACGTATCAACTTAAACAGAAACACAATCGTAATAAGAATGAGATTATGGGAGTGAAGCAAGCCATATACATAGTTAACTGATTTTTTTTAGGAAAAAGGCACATAGCCCCTGTTAGTTGCATGATATATATATATATATATACTTTTTCAAAACATTAATAAATCAGGAGTGTTTTAATGTTTATTTTTGCTAGTAATTTTTAGACAATGCATATGATCTTTTAGGGACACCCTAATCTCTTATATTTTCCGCAAAAACCTACCTCTTAGGCTATATCATTGGGGAAAAACTCTGTTGGTATCAGGATTTGAACCTAAAATCACCCTTTTATCTTTCACTTCTTTATAGTTCCCGTGATGGTGGCCTAGTGGTAAGGGGTGAGGATCTGTAAATCTGTAATGAAGGTCTAGAGTTCAAAGCCCCGGCACCACCCAATTTTCCCTTGGTCACACGATTTACCTCCCTTATGTTAGCCGTCGGACCGGTCGGTGAGAGACGCCTAATGGTGGCGTTTACCATTTTTTCTTTATGTGGCTAAACTATAAGTTTGTTAAACCAAAACACAAATTTCTTATTATATAGTCTGATAGATGTAGTACTTCATTTATATATATTGTTTGTTTTATAAGTACCCAATGTTGGAAATTTGCATTATTTTAAGGCATACGTGTATGTTTTTGGTTATCATAAACTTTAAAATTGTGCCTTCTTATAGTTATATGGTACAAGCATGTGGCGTGACAGCAGGTCACAAGTCAATTTTTAGTTAAACAGTAATTTTGTAATATACATTTTTTAAACTTAAAAGTTACAAGAGGATGGAGAAGTTTAAACAATAGTAGTCTTGGGGAGTTGTTATCATGTGTTTGGAGAGCTTGTACTCCAGTTGATTTAAAACAAAATTTATACCGAGATGTTGATAAAAATAAACACGTTGTAATGACTTGCTTAAAATTTTTTAAAACATCATATCTTAAAGGTCAAAATTGAACCTACAAAAAATGTATCACCAATATTAAACCGTGAAACGCCATTAGAAAAACAGGTATCACATTTGACACGAGAGGAGCTAGGTTTGAATAAAATTTGTATTGAAATATGAAACCATGAAAACAAGTCAAAACATGAAAATTTATTTAAAAAAAGAGGTAAAAATCAGTTTAAGTAAAAATGATAATAAATATGTATCAATATGACATGTTTAACATGCTTAAATATAACATATTTTGTAACACTATAGTATACGACTCGACCTGACATGTTTAACAAGGTTAATAAACAACAAAATAAAATAAAAGTCACCAAAAATTAAATTTAAAGAATTAGAGTAAATTACTGAGATGGTCCTGTGGTTTGTTAGTGTTTCACATTTGGCTCTAGGTTTCATAAATTACCCATATAGTCCCAAACTTTAAACATTTGTAACACATTTAGGCCTTGTTTGTTTTTTAACAAAAGGTCTGCGCAACCTCTTATGTCTGCGCCGCGCAGACCACACGCAGATGTTGGCACCTGCAGACTGTTTGTTTTTTCGAAGACGTTTCATTAAAAAACGTCTGCGTGAGGTCTTCTTGGTGCAGATGTGGACCAACTACTTCTAAGATCTTCTAAGGTTTGCAGAGACTACCCACCATCACCAGCCACCATTGCTGCCCACCACCGCCAGCACCGCTGCCACCCACCGCCGCCAGCCACCCGCGCCGGCCACCGCCGCCCTCCACCGTCGGCCACCCGCCCACCACAGCCTCCCACCACCGCCAGTCACTACCGTCGGCCGCCCCCCTCCGGCCACCACCGCCGCCTACCCCTGCCACCCACCACAGCCGCCCACCACCGCTGGTCACCACTGTCGGCCACCACCGCTGCCGCCCTCCACCGCCGGTCACCCCCACCACCTCCACCACCGTCGGCCACCCTCATCACCCCCACTGCGTCTTGAGATCCTAACTGCCATGGTTCCGCCGCATTACAAGGAGCAATTTTGAGAAATAGCCATTCTAGAACAATCATTTGATCTGTTTTAGCAACTTTACAACACTAATAATATCAATCCGTCACAGATAGATTACATAAATGGTGCCACAATTTGATGTCCTATGTCCCCATAGGTGTGCATTAATCGCATAGTCAATGTGAAACAACAATCAGTTACATCAAGAACATAAAACAATCAGTTGAGTAACTAAATCTATGACTAACAATGTCAATAATTCAATTTAAATTACATGACACTAATATGAGAGTCAAACAAGAATATCATAGTTTTAATAATTAAATTATATATATAATTATATATTATCCTAATAATTTACTAATTTACTAAACATTTAATAAAATATAAAATATATTTCAATTATATCTTTATCTTAAAATATAATTTATAATTATTAAATATTTATTTACTCTTATTTGATATCAATAAATTATATTTTTTTAACTAATCAACCCGTGTAATACACGAATTTCTAAACTGGTTAGTTAATAATAATAATAATAATAATAATAATAATAATAATAATAATAATAATTATAAACATGTGTGTGCTTCATCACCAGAAAACCAGAAAAAACATATAAATTCTCTTTAAATCCTCTTATTTAATTTGTAAAATAGTTTTGTTATTATTTAATATAGAGAATCCTATTTAATATTTGATGCTAAACTAAATCGTGAAAAAAGTGTGACAGGAAGTGGTAGGTGCCAACTTGTATTTATGTTTTCTTTGCCGTTTTTTTAACATTATTTTGTTTGTTAACAAACTATTTATTGGTACTTGATAACTATTATATTATTGTTGTAATTATTGGGTGGGATCCACTAGGTAGAGAATTTTGCCTAAAAATAGTATAAACTAATAGGAGTTTAACATGTGACATGTTAAAAACATAAAAACAGAAATCCAGTAAAAAACCAAAATTCAGTTCAAAAAACAAAATCTAGCAAAAAAAAAACAAAAAATCTAGTCCAAAAATAATCAAAACTACAGTACAAAAAAATAAAAAATCCGGTACAAAAAAAAAGCTAGTACAAAAAAATAAAAATCTATTACAATAAATAAGATGTTATGCTTATATTATCATTCATTCATTTTTTTACCTTGCTACATGTCAAGCTTCATTTGATTAATATTCTTCTTAGGTAAAAATCTTTTCGTATTTGATAATTCCCTTGTAATTATTATATTAAGGTTATTATAAAAAGACTCTCTTATAAGGTAACAAGATAAAAATGATTTTTAACAACTCATAAATAAGATAAAACGGACTCTGATTGAACCTATTCCAGTAGCATGGGTACTGAGGGTACTGACTCATCAAATCCTTGCCTAAACTCTAAATCTTAAACCATAAAGTATAAACTCTAAAGCTAAAACCTAATTTTAATGACGTGTGGTAAAGACACAATAAACTAAAAGCTAAACCATAAAATCTAAATCCTAAAAGAGTTAATGAGCTTGAAAACATAAGAGCAAGAGCTAAACTCTAAAAGTTAAACCAACACAATGACAAGTAGGATAGAACAATGATGACGAGAATAAAAGACTCAATAATAATGAACAAAAAGACATAATATGTCAAAATCATAAATTATATAACTTAAAATCTAAATCCAAACCCTAAACATCTATGATCATAGAGTTTGACGAGCTGGTTCTGAATTTGACCAGAGTTCTTTTAAACCTGTTTATAAGAAATTAAAATTCATTCTCACCATTTTTACAACTAAAACCTCTTAACTTTGAACCCTATAATATATATTATATTTGTTGTTATATTATTATTATTATGTATTTCAAAAAGATTAAAGAAAATAAAAATGAACACCACATTTTTTAAATCATCTTTATGAAAAGAGAAAACTATAAGACGGAAGCTTCTTAAAATAAGTTTTCTAATACTAAGAAAAGCTTAGTTTTATTGGTTTTGATTAATTTAATTAGTTTTGCCCATAATAGTAAAAGAAAAAAAAAAAGAAATTATGTAAAAACAATTAACCACCACAACAAATAACAATAATAATAATACTATGTTTTGATTTTTCATTTGAACAAATTTATATGCATTGGTTGCATTATATTAATCTTTCATATGAAATAATCACAAATTAACTATTTTTACTCGGTTTTATACCGCCACAAAGTAAATTTAGAGGTAATTCACATATGATTAAGTTTGTATATATTAATGGTTAAAAAATCTAAAAGTTGATCTCTCATTTTGTTTTCTATAATAGATTATTATTTTAAAAACTACTTTAATTAAAATTGTTTTCACTATTAGAAATCGATCATCACCGGGTGATTTTAAAACGATAGATATTGGTTGGAATCATCGATGGTTACCAACAAGGACGGACCCTGTCTTTCCGGTCAGAAGTGTCAGTTTAGTAGTATTTCGTCAGAAAATTCATTGGTTTCATTTATATATTTCCTAAAAATCCTTTGCTCTCTCTGTTTTCTTCTTAAAAAATCTTTTCACCCCTCCGTTTTTTTTCTTAAAAATCCTCTGCCCCCTCCAAGCTTTTTTAAGCTCTGTCAATGGTTACCAACAAAAGATTTATATCATAAACAGGGGCGCAACTTTGTAGAGATAGGGGGCGACCTCCCCCCTCTTTTTCCGTCTGTTGTGTTAATTTATCTGTCGAAATACTATTTTTAGTTAAAAATAAGGGTTTCGCCCACCCTCGCTTAAAAAAATTAACATGTATTATGGATTACAAAAATTTTCGCCCCCTCTCAAGTCAATCAAGCCCCGCCACTGATCACAAAAGAGGCAATTGTTGAGGGATTACTTTCTTTTTCACTCACAAATCATATTCATTTGCCTAAATTTGAACATATGACCTTCTTTGTAAGAGATAATGTCTCTATTAAGTGAGCTAGTCCCATATTAACTGTTGAGGGATTACTCACACAGATAAAAATTACATTGAGAATTTTCTGGTGCCAACTAGTACAATTTATACTGAATAGTTCATTGGTAATCATCACTTGTTCATGGTTTTAGATACCGTCAACGATCCAACGATGATCTACTCCCATCGCAACGTGTGACATGGTCATTCAACTAGTTATATAACATTTCATATTAAACCATGTCACAATTTCTAATGACGATGTTGCAATTTTGATAAATGTTTATATAGTAGTATATTCTATTAAGAAATGTATGATCTATTATAAATCGCTAACGCTTATCTTAGGTTAACTAGACTCAAATTTGGCCACTTATGGTCGATTAATCATGGGCACGTTCATTAAAATAACACACTATAATTTAATAATCAACTTAGAAGCCTTGTAACTCACATTAAGAGGTATTATATATATTTAAAATTTTAAATATATACCTCAAATCCTACTTAGACTTGGCACAACGGTTACCCCGTTGGGCACGCGGGATCAATCCCCGCCGCGGGGTCCAGCGGGAACACCGCCCCCCTGCCAAGCGGTGCCCGCCGAAGCAAGCCCCACGGCCCCCGCTCCCCGTTGGGTTTTGTGTGATCTCATTGGTCCATTTTAAATGGGTGGGCCCCCTTTTTTTTAACCGTTGGACAATTAAAAAAAAAAAATTATAATAAAATCAATCTTTATATAAATCACTCATTTCAACCATTTTACACACTCAATTTCATCCAAAACTCTCTTAATTTTTATAGATTTTTTTATAAAAATGTCATCATCCTCTTCGGTGTTCTCATCTTCTGATAGCGAGGGTACTGATCTTTTTATCGCGGCTTTGTCTACCATGGCTCAAGAAAACGCTTCTCAGATTCCTCGGCCTATAATTAGAAGAATTCAGATTAATCGAGACAGGGAAGCTGGGCATGATCTGTTGATGCGTCATTATTTTGGGCCCGAACCGTTGTATAATGAGAAGTTGTTCAAGAGGCGTTTCCGGATGCAACGACCTCTATTTGAACGTATCGTGAACGATCTGGAGGTTGCAGATACTTATTTTCAACTGAGATGGGATGCTCGCGGCAAGCGAGGATTCACATCGTTACAAAAGTGTACGTCGGCTATTCGACAATTGGCATACGGGAGTACGGCAGACTTAATGGACGACTATTTACAGATGTCAGACAGCACTTCCAGAGAGTGCCTTTATAATTTCTGTAAGAATATCCGTCGACTCTATGGTCCTAAATATTTGCGCAAACCAAATTATAATGATGTTATGAATTTGTATGAACACCATGAAAATTATCATGGGTTTCCCGGTATGCTTGGTAGTATTGATTGTATGCACTGGGATTGGGAAAATTGTCCGGTTGCATGGAGAGGACAATTTATGAGAGGCGATCACGGATGCCCCTCGATTATTCTTGAAGCAGTTTGTTCACAGGATTTATGGATCTGGCATGCATATTTTGGCATGCCTGGTGCGAATAACGACCTAAACGTTCTAAACTCGTCGCCGTTACTCAATGATATGGAAAACGGTGTGTTTCCACAATCATTGTTTTTTTGTAACGATAACGAGTACGCTCACGGTTATTATCTTGCTGACGGGATTTACCCAGAATGGCCGGTTTTTATGCAAACAATAACATATCCAACAACCTTTAAACGGAAAAGGTTTCAAGTAGCACAAGAGGGTGCAAGGAAGGACATTGAACGGGCGTTTGGTGTTCTTAAAAAAAGATTTCAAATTATAAAAAATCCGGCTAGAGCATGGCATCCTAAAAAAATTAGATCCGTTATGTATGCATGTATCATAATACACAATATGATACTTGAATGTGAGGGCAAGTCGATTAGTCCGTTTGTTCCCGATGAAGACGAACCGCCATCTCCTTTTGACATTGATGACCCGCGTAGAGATAACCAAATTTTGGCGTTGCGAAACAAAAGCATTCACGAGTCGTTAAAAGCCGATTTGGTCGAACATATCGAAAGGGTTCGAACCGATATTGTCGTTCGTAGCATCTAAGCCGTCTAGAATATTTTTAATATGTTATTGTTTTTTTAATGTAATGTGTCTTTTTTTTTGTAAAATATTGAATTATTTTTAAATTAGAGTAATGTTTTTTTTTTAATTTTAATTGTTGATGACGTGGAATAGTGGGGAAGGGTTTTCAGTGGGGTGACCATTGTGGGTGTTAAAGGATTTCAGTGGGGTGATAACGTGGCATGAAATTTCAGTGGGGAAGAGTTTTCAGTCGGGTGACCGCTGTGGATAGTCTTAAAATGAGATTTAATTGTGTATATTTGTTTGTTTATTTATTTGTAAAGTTTAAAACCTATTATGATTCATTAATACGTGTATGGTTTGTTACAACTTATTATGACATAACTTAGTCAACCAAACTTAATTTTGGCTAATCATTGTCAACTTGGTCAAACAAAGTCAATATTGACCGATCAAATAACTATCATCAATAAAAGTCAAACTTGATCACTGATGATGATGAATCATGTCAGTAGTTCACCGAAATCAACATATTAAGACTTAATAAGTAATAAAGAGCATTATGTATTTATGTCTACAATGATCCTCAGCTTAAGAAGGGGTGTTCATCGGATCGGATAACGGTTAATTCGGATCTGATTGTCCGGATTTGAAAATTTTAAGACCTTATCCGAAACCTGACCCGATCCGAATTCGAAAAATTTCTATCCGAAAAACCCGAAAAACCTTAATAAACCTATTTTTTCATCCGAATAACCCGAATAAACAGGGCTTATTCGGGTTTTTCGGATTGAATTCGGATATCCGATCCGAATAAAGTGGATTTTGGATATCCGATATCCGATCCGATCTGAATTCTATTAAAACGGATATCCGATCCGAATCTATCCTAATCTTTAATTCATTCGGATCGGTTTTTTCGGGTTTCGGATACGATTCGGATTTCGAATTTTTTCGGATTTTGGATTTTTTGAACACCCCTAAGCTCAAGTGGCTGAGGGGGGGAGAGGGGTACAATGTGCCTTCAATATTAAGAAGGTCAGGCGTTTAAGTTCTTGCATAAACAAAATATGATTTCTATGCTGGCTTAGGGGGTTTGTCTCACCTATGGTGGGTTTCCCCATATTAGGTGTGAACATGATCGGGTGGGTTTATGACCCGTCAGTGATTCAAATTGTCGTAAAAAAAATGTATTTATGTCTTATTAAGAGTTATGATATCTCTTAAGGCCCAAGATGACTCGTCAAGTAGAACACAATAGAACTCGTTATAGCACACATTTATGATTTATCAACTGAATTCAATCTTGACTAACTCAAGTCAAATCTGTTTAAACAAAGTTAAATTTGGTCAAACAAATTCTCTATGGTCGATCAAAGTCAAAATTGTGGTCACTTATGTTAAACATGGTCCGACATAATTCATGAATTCTACCGCATTAAAATTTAAAACACCAACATGACCATATAAGGCCCACCATACACCCATTAAAATGATGACTCTTGAGCCCAATACAGGCTGCTAAAACGTGAATGCTAGAGGTGGGAGAAAATCGCAGAACCGACAGCCCTAACCGGAGCCGGTGATACCGAATCGGTGGGTATAGATGGTTACAGGTTCTTATAGAAATCATAACCAGAACCGGTTTTACCTTTACCTAGCCAAAACACGATCCGGCACCACGCAAAACCCGAACAATTACTGGTCAGAACCGTTCTTAACTTTATTGACCGGAACCGGTTCCCCAAAAAGAACCGGTTTGCCCACCTTTAAATTGAATACCATGTAACTTTCAATGTATACATAATTGTAAGTTAATGTAAGCTTGATCCATCATAACAACTATAATTTATACAACTTTTAAAAACATATTATTGATTTATAACGCATTATAATCTTAGCTTGTGTAGATGAATTAAAATCATTATATCTCCCAAAAAGATATAAAAATCATTACTTATTAAAAAGATAATTTAAAATGAAACACATTGACACGACTAAATTTTGCCTTGACTTATTAGCATATATGGAATTTTATGCATTATAAACCAAACTATGTTTAAAATATTTTACTTGTACAGAGTTTATCACACTCATGATTATCTAATTGCTAGATGTACACACTTTTAATCCATATGTAAACATTATAATATATAAAACACATTCTTGGTATATTTGTTAGACAAGAGATATAGGCCAAATATGAGATCTATATCTATTTTACAATACACACACATAGGCAAAGGATAAATTAGACACCCACTTAAGTTGAGATAACCCGGTGTAAAATTCAACGTTTTTCTCTCTCTTTTTTTTTTTTAATTTAGGCATGCAATATTTGTTATTATAATAAATTATAAAACATAAAAAAAATTATAAGCACTTTTACACATACATTACAGAATGACGTTTTTACATTGTGGAACATTAAAATAAACCAAATATGTAACATATATGTAACAAATACATATAACTTTTTTATTAATTTTTTTTTATATTCTTATAAAAACATATATTGTATACTTAAACATGAAATAAAAGAAAAGAATTTAATGTTATACTAGGTTTTTACGGTTTTATCAACTCAAGTGAATTTTCAATTTACCATTTCCCCACATACACAATTGTACACACACACACATATACATACATACATATGTATCTCTCTATGTGTGTATGATAACGTTATAAATCACATCATGAGCCTAGAACAAAAGTAAAATTGCATTAATTTTAACGTAATTTTACTAAATTTTTGTGAAAATAATGTTAAAAGCTATGAGTTGATCGGTTAATCAGACATATTGAGCCACATGTCTCCTTAGAGGCAACCTCTATATTCTTACGAGGTAAAGGTAAAATTATATACATTTTAGCATCTTCAGACACCATCTTAGCTTTGCTAATAATAAGATATACTAAGTATGATGATGATGATGATGATGATGATGATGATAAATCGCATCAAAACTCAAAAGTCCACAAAAGAGAAGAAAGGATCAAATAAGATAGGTCTTTTGTAAGACATATTAACTAATGACCCAATGATCTCACACAATCTTCACAAACACAAGCCAACTAATTATTAAAAGAAAACATACACTGAGATATACAAAACCAATAACAAAATGAACAACAAGTAATATCAAACAGTGAGAAATGTGGCATCCATCAAATTAACTATCGCCTAGCAATCTTCTTAGAAAGCATGTAAAGAGAGAGCCAAACAAGCAGTAGAAGTGTTATTGAAGATACGAGCGATAGCAGAATCGAGGCTGCAAAGTGGAAGCAGAAGGAACCATATGTGTTACATATCTTGTTCCATCGCGTATGAGAGTTTCCTTTGAGTCCAACATACGCGACTCCTCCTGCTGCCCCAGTTGCTGCAGCCACAATGCCTAGCAGCAACTGTCGCATATATAGATATCCATAATTAGAGATTAGATTGGTATATAGCATTTAAAATAAATAAATAAAGTTTAAATAAGAAATTTAGTTTCTTCAAAACATAAAGGATGCGTCAAGTGGAAGTTAGTTATTGCACAATGAGGAAATTACATGCGAAGCATTTGTGAAATTATCACGTAATAATAATTAACACTTGCATAATAATTCACCTGTGTATGATAATTCTTTCTCTGCATGAAAATATCATATATGAAACTGCTTTATATCAAATCTATCGTAAGGTAAAACATGCTCAAAAGGTTTAAAATGTATTTTAGTGTTTGTAATTTTATAAATTAACTTATTTCTAAAATTGATTATTATTTTAATAAAATATAAAAATACTTTTGAAAAGATTTCAACTTGCAAAATTTTGACTCGCCATTAAATATTACTAGTTTTAAACAGAGTTTATTTGGCCATTTATTTTTGGCTTAAATGAGTGGAAGTCAAACCTATGTTCCTTTAGCATTCAACCTCTTAGGTTAATCAATTTTACTATAAAGAAGAGTCTGATTTGTTTCAATCTCTATTTTTAAAACTCGAGTTTGGATCGGGTTTGCAAGTGTTTTTTCGTTTAAGATTGCCTTTCCTTGGGCTCGGGCTCGGGCTCGGGCAAGTTTGATTATGCTTCATTCGAGGTTTTAACAAGCGTCGCCTAGTAGTGACTCGACTCGACTCAACCCGCTTGACCCTCCTAACCCACCCATTTTACCAACTTGGTGATGCATATTAAACAGGTCTGTTTCAAGTGCTTACAGCATCAAACATGACAAAATGAAACTGCAGCTTCGTAGACGTTCCTCCTCGAACGAAAGCCAAGACCGATAACACACCAGTGATGATGCTGTACAAGCAAGCAACCGATAGCGCTGCGACTAAATATCTGCAAGAGAACCACATGTCAAGTTATCGAACCCAAACTCGTAACTACTCGTTCAAAGACTCAATTAGCACCATGATTAGTCAAAATCATGACACACACACACATATATACAGGGTATAGATAATTTGAAAACCCATTCTCAATGTGAAAACCATGTAAAAATCATGTAAAAAAAACGTTCTTTTTTAATTTTTTTTACAGGTTTGTAACATTATTTGGCACATTTTTATAAAAAAATAAAAAAAGAACGCGGAGTAAATATTTTCAAAAAAAATATTTTATAAAATCGTGTATAACATATTTAACATCTGGACACAGTGTTACGTATGTTTTACGTGGGTTTATAAAATATTTTTTAAAAAAATATTTACTCGGCGCTTTTTTTATTTTTTTTATAAAATTATGCCAAATAATGTTACAAACCTGTAAAAAAATTCATAAAAAAAACGTTTTTTTTACATGATTTTTCATGGTTTTCGTAGTTTTCTCATTGAAAATGGGTTTTCATTTTATCTTTCTCATATATATATACACACACACTTACATGAAAGCTGGTGAATGGCTAAACTTTGCATCCAGGGGTACCGCGATTCCTGGTGCAACCGGAATCATTTTGGTTTGTTTAGAAGCAACCATAACAATGATAGCAACCAAGCCTGTTCCAAATAACAGGACCCTTAGGGCCACATCAACCACCAGACCCATGCTACTCTTGTATTCCGGTGGCGGTGTTGCTGATGACTTTAGTGGCGCCTCCGCCGCGTCGATGGATGACATGGTTGCAGGAAATTCAATAGGAGCTAGCAATTTGAAGGTTGTATGGTTAGTTTTGAAGTTGTGGTTGGGTGTTAGTGAACAAATTACTATATGCACATTTATATAGAGTTTTGGTCAACTTGATGACGGGATATTGGAAGGTTGTCACGCAAGGTTAAGTGAAATTTGACATTTATTATTTTTCTAATAGGGTTGTACATGAGTCGAGACAAACTCGGCCCTATCTCGAAAATGAATGAGCCTAGTGGGATTGGTTTGAATTTTTTATTAAGCTGAAAAGCTAAGTTTTAACGCAGCTTGTAAAAGAGCTCGAGCTGTGAGTCGTTTTTTGTGGTGTTTAATTTTAGAAAACATATATCAATCAATCAACGTACTCAGTATATCCCGTCATTAGCATGCTAAGGCAGGGTCTGAGGAGGGTGAGATGTAGACAGCCTTACCCCTACCCCGTAGGGGTAGAGAGGCTGCTTCCAGTGAGACCCTCGGCTCATGATGCTTGATCAACTGTCCGAAACGATTTTAACGTTATTTTCACTGAATAAGTAAAATAACGTTAAAATTAATGCAATTTTACTTTTGCCCCTCAAGAGCTGTCGACACATATATACATTATATGTGCGCACCGCTAACGGGGCGTTAATTTTAGAAAACATATCTTAAGTTTTAATACAAACAGTTAATAAAAGAAATAATGTTGAGTGGCTTGATTATTTATTAATTTTAAATTTTGTATTTTTCTATATATAAGAAAATCATTATTTATTATTAGTAAAATAGTGAACCTTACTTATGAATTATTTTAAATAAAAAACATTAATAAAAAACATAGAAAAAAATAATTATATATATATATATATGCTTTTCTTTTAAATAAAAAAACATTAATAAAAAACATATATATAAAAAGTGATTATATATGTGTGTGTTATCATAACTTATAGACACGTGTGCATTACATTTAGTCTAAAAATTGAGCCGAGTCACTACCGGCTCGAGTTTGGCTAGATTATAAAACAAGTCACGCCTACTTGACTTGTTTAGAAGTAAGTTTTTTTTTTTTTTTTAAGAAAAGCCACACAAATTTTTGAACAACTTTAATCTCTAACAAAACTATGATGTTATCAAGCCCATGCTAACCACGGTTTATTCAGAATTATAATTATAACAATTGTTGTAAAAATCGGTCTAGGCGGCCGCTTAGGCGCTAGGCACCCTTCAACTGTCTCGATTTTGGCCTAGGCGATGCCTAGGCGCTAGGCGGTCCAGGCGGCATAGACGGGGGCCTAGGCGGCCTAGTCAGATTTTTATTTTATTTTTTTTTATTTTTCTTTAACTTTTTTTGACTTTTTTCTGGTAAAAATGGACCAAATTCATGATTATTTAGACATTTTTCAACCAAAAATCATTAATACGTCTATGAAACATTGAATCCCGTCAGTTAACATCGAAATTAATCTCTAAACTTTGAACTTAATGTTTAAGTTTGCATTTTTAAGTACTTTATTTAGTATATTTAAGTTTATTTTTTAATAACAAATATCCTGCTAGGTTTTTGATTATCTTATAAAAAACTGCCAAAACCAACTCGACTACATGCAGCCTAAACAAATCTGAAAGTAACTAAAACCTCCATATGACTTGAATATGCAAATATTTTATTTATTTATTAAATATATTAAAAAAATCATTGATGGTTGAATAAACACTTTAAATGATTGTCAAGTGGTTTGAATTATTTTGATTTTTCATTTTTGTATGTTTGTAAATCTGATCAATTTATAATTTAAGAAGTTGAAATTGTTCACAAGATTTCTTGATGTAGCTATGATCATCAATATCAATAAAATAAAAGTTTGTTCGGTCAAAATGATGATAAACTCAGGCCTTGTAGGCGTGTAGTCAATGTGAATACAAATAAATATATACATATACATATATAGGGAAAAGATAAAATGAAAACCCCTCATTCGTGTGAAAATCATGTAAAAATCATGTAAAAAAACTTTTTTTTTATTTTTTTACAGGTTTGTAACATGATTTGGCACATTTTCATAAAAAAATAAAATAAAAAAGCACCGAGTAAATATTTTAAAAATATATATTTTATACACCAACGTAAAAATGTGTAACACTACGCCCAGATGTTACGTATGTTTTACATGGTTTTACAAAATACTTTTTTTAAAAATAACTACTTGGTGTTTTTTAAACTTTTTTTATAAAAATGTGCCTAATAATGTAACAAATCTGTAAAAAAAATTCAAAAAAAAAACGTTTTTTACATGATTTTTAAATTATTTTCATACTAAGGAGGGGTTTTCAAATTATCTATAACCTATATATATATATAATTAATTCTTCATCGTTTTTTTATTAATTTATAGGTTTTTGTGATTTTATTATTAACAGATATTTGTTCAATAGTATGGTATTTAATATTGTTATTTTTGCAATATATAGGTAAGTAGGTAACCAAGTAAAGAATGTAATATTTTCATTATTTTTAATAATATAATCTTCCCATTCTTTTGTATGTAATATTCTAGAATCTTGATTAAAAGTTTTGTGATACCATAATAGATTATCTATATTATATTTATTCAATATTTCACATCTTAAAAAATTCATCATTTCTTTGTTCATTTTAACAAGT
The DNA here is from genome assembly GCA_009363875.1 of Mikania micrantha. Lineage (NCBI taxonomy): Eukaryota > Viridiplantae > Streptophyta > Magnoliopsida > Asterales > Asteraceae > Mikania > Mikania micrantha. Next base: position 16,619,825 of record CM018683.1, read on the forward strand.
GAATTTTGATATTTCAGTAGAAATTATTCTTATTTTTCTAAACTGGTATTCTATTTCTTCTACTAAATGAAATTGAAGATTTGTATAATAATATAGTTTATTTACTTGATCTTCTATATCATTTTCGAATTCATCCTTTCTAAAATAGTTATCTATTTTTTGTAATTTATCTTGAGAAATATTTAATTTTTCATAACATTCTTTTAATAAAATTTTTAAGAATTTCATTTGAGGATTTCTACACTGAATCTTTGTATCACTCATATTAACAAGTATATTGTGTTATTTTTGTAGAACAAATTTTTATAAGTTCTCTTGTAATTTTTATTTTATCTTCTAAAAAATATTTAAAATTCATATGATGATATTTTTGTATTTTATCATTATATTTATTTTTGTTTAAATAATCTTTTACTTTTTCTAACTCTTTATTATATATCTCTAATTTTTTATAAAATTCTTTTAATGCTGATATATAAAATTGTACTTGAGGATTTTTTCTTTGAATTCTAGTGTCACTCATAATTCTTTATAAAATTCCATATCAGATTTACTAGGATTATATGATTTATCAGATTTATTATCTAATTCTTGTTCATAAAAAGCTTTAGGTATAGAATTAAAATAATCTATTCCTGCTATTTTCATTGATTGTGATCTTTTTAAAATATTTCTTTGTAAACTATTTATAATATTTATACTACTGCTTGATGTTGAATATCTAGCAGAATTATTATTATTAAAATTTATTTCTATTGAACCATCAGATTTTTCTATTATATTTGACGTTTGATTTTCTATATCTATAGGTTTTGGTGGATTTAGATCTTGTAAATTCCATGATAAAGATTGTGTGATTTCATTCCATTTCAATCTTTTTGGTGTTATAACTTTTGCATGCATAGCATTTGCTTCAAATAATATAGTTTCATCTTTTGGAGATGATAATTTAGTTTTTGGTTCTATAGTTGTAGTCATAGTTTTATAATTAATTCTGTATATTATTACTGCAGCATTTGTTTTTTCTTTAAATTCTAAATTTCTTGTTTTTATTGTTAAAGTTAAAGTATCAAGAATATTTGGATCAAATAATCCTATTGAAAAATTATGATAACAATTAAAATATATTGGACCATTAGCTATATTTGATTCAGCCATAGCTAATAGTGAATTATTAAAATTAGTATGCCTAGTATCTCTTAATATAAGCAGTACAGGAGCGTCTATTCCTAATTTAAACATAGGTTTTATAGCTACCTGAACTAATCCTATATGTAAAAATTTATAATTTTTTCTATGTTTTAATATAGCTTCTTTAGTTAATAATTGTAAATTTTGATGATCTTTATTTATAGGAATAGTTTGTTCAGTCATTTTGATCGAATAATCTTGTAAGAAATCAAAAGTTCCTATTTTATATATAGTTTTTACATCTTGTTTTGGCATATTCCAATTTAATAAATTATTTTCAATTTGAGAAATACTTATTTCTAAAGAATTCATATTATTATTTAAATCTTCCTCTTGATCATTAGCTGAAGAGCTATGATATCTTCGTGATAAAAATCTAGATATCTAAGAACATACGTTTTTTATAAATTTTTCTTCAATACTCTTAATTCTAATTATATTAGTTTTATCTTTTAATTGTTCTTTTATCCTTTCATTTTTTATTTCAATTAATAAAAATTCTTTTTGTCTTTCTTTTAGATTTATAATATTTATTTGTTTATATAATACTGATTCAGCAAATTCAAATATAATTTCTTTATTTAAAACATTGGTACTAATCCTAGTACTATTTATAGTTATTGGTATAATTGAGTAATAAAAGGTGTTCCTAATATGATTTCTGATGTTAAATTTTTGACTAATATTAATTGAGTTTTATAGCAATAACTGTCTTTACATATATGTACATTTGATAATTTGTAATTTATTATTAACCTTGATCCACTAGCCGTGGATAATCTATATTAAGTTTTTTCATAATATTGGGTGGGTACGATTCCTTCTTGAATACAATTCATATCAGCTCCACTATCAATTAAAACTGTTAAAGTTATTCTAAATTCATTATTTATAATTATATTTACTTTAGTATACCATTTCTGATAATCTAATTCTTTTAATATATTTATTTTATTAACCTTACTATTAGTTTCACTATTGGTTTCAATTGTTTCAATTTTTTCTTTTTCCATATTTTTTATTTGTAATTTAATTATGTTAATATCTTCTTTTATATTTTTCAATTCTTCTTGTAATTCTTGAATAGTAATTGGTTTTTCTATTTTCTTAAATTTTTTATAAATATTTTCCAAATTATATATTTCTGTATCTTCTTCTGTTGTTAATTTTGTATTTAAATTTTCTTTTAATTTTTCAAGATATAATTGTTTTAAATTTGAATCTTCAGTTTCTCCTAATAATTTTAATAATATTAGATTTTCTTCATTATTTATCATATTTATAGATCCAATATTACATAAACATGGTCCTATACATTCACATTCCTCATATTCCTCATTACTATTATTATCACTATTAGAAATATAATTTATATCATTACTATCATAATCTGAAAACTCTTCATCACTAATTTTAGTATCTAATATTTTATTTATTTGTTCTTTTAACTCAGATAAATTTAATTCATTTATTTTTCTTTTTGAATAACAATTTTTTGAGGTATGTCCTCTTTTGCCACAAGTATAACAAGTTATATCTTTTTTCTTATAGATCTTTCGTCTTTTATCTTTTTTATAATATTTTTGTTCTTCAATTTTAGGTTTTCTATATTTCTTTTTATAATGTTTTTTTATATAATTATTTTTTCTTTTAGAAGTATTTGGTAATTTTATTTTTTCAAAACCATATTGTTCACAAAAATTACCTAATTCATTTCTACTACTAATACCATCTCTTTTCATTTTTTGTTTTAATTTTAAGTCATTACATAATTTTAAACCTTCTTGATTTATATGATTTATTATTTGTCCATATGTTAAATCTTCATATGGTATATTATTATTATTTTCTCTTTTAATTTTTTCTCTAATTCTTTCAGCAAATAATTTTGGTAATCCTGCAATAAATCTTTCTTTCCAATAAGATTGTCTACAATCATTTCTTGTCATAACTTTAACTATAAAAACATCTTTATACCATCTAAAATCTTGAAATTTTCTACATGTAAGATTTAATAGTATTAAAGAATTCCTTTCTTGATAATCTGTAGGATCTCCTATAAAATTTTTTATAACAGCAAATATAAGTGTATTTATTATATCTGTTTCTTCAGTTTGAACTGGTATTCCATTTTCTATTTTTACTTTTCTTGCATTTATAATAATATTCTTTTCATAATCTGTTATATAATTATCCCACCAGCCTTTTAAATTACCAGAAAAACCAGAAACAATCATCTTTAGTATATTTGTTTCATTATTTCCTACTTGTTTATAAGCGTTAGATGCCATAGTCATTTCTTGCAAAATATTTAAAATTTGAGCTTCAGCTTGTCCATCAATATTCCATTCATATAAGGATTTACCATTATATTCAGTGTAAATTCTATTGCTTTGTTCTTCAAATTGTAAATCAGGAGGAGTTGGTTTAGGATACCAATTCCTATTATCTGGTTTTATATTAAAATCATTTAATTTATTTATTATTTCAGATTTATTGTTAAATTGAGATTCTAAATTTTCATAAGAGGAGTCTGTATTATCAGATTCATCTCTGTCTCTTATAGTATTTAGACTTAAATTTTTTAATTTTTTTAATGTTTCTAAATGATCTTGCATTAAATTTAACGTTTTTTCTTTTTTATCAAGTATTATAGGAGTATCTATTGTAAATGGTTTAAATATAGGATTTTCTATTTTTATTCCTTTTCCTTTATTTTTTATTTCTAATTCATTTTTCTCATTCTAAATTCTTTCTAATTGTTCTCCTATAGTATTCAATTTTTCATTTGCATAATTATTTTGAAGAATAATTGTGTGTAAATTTTTTGAATCATCTTCAGTGATTCTAGATAATGGTATTCCTAGATATTCACATGTTTATCCTTTATAAATTTTATATTTTCATGTGGTGGATGAATAATATATATATATATATATATATATATATATATATATATGGATGGTTCGAATGTTAACTCATCCTTATTGTGATAACCGAATAACTACATCTTATTACGTTGAGGCCCATATTAAAGTAAATCTAAAGGTGTAGATTTTTTTTAATTTTTTTATTAAAGTAAGTGGACCCTATATTAATTAATAGAAAACCTACACCTTTAAATTTGCTTTTGTGTGGGCCCCAAAGTAATAAGATGTAGTTATTCGGTTAACGCAATAAACATAGGTTAACATTTGATCATGTCGCTATAAATATATATATATATATATATAAGAATGTTTAAAAGGACTTTTAAAAACTTAAAAATCAACCCAAATAAACTCCGAACGAACTCATTATCGCGTCATTGAATCTAGTTTGTCGAACTTTAAACCCTAAACGTTAAACCCCAAACCATAAATCATAATACTAAATGTAACATCCGGCCTCGTCCACCACCAATATTGTCCGCTTTGCCCACTCGGAGCTCACGGTTTTGCTTTCGGTTGCCCGGGTGAAAACTTCCCAGGGAGGTCACCCATCCCTGGATTGCTGCAAACCGAGCACGCTTAACCGTGGAGTTTTCATGTGCTCCACAGCCAGCTAAGCCGAAAACGCGTTGGTGATGTTAGAGGTGGATCGTTACTTATGAGCCAGGAATATCTCATGTTTACGGCCGATGTGGGATTTGCCTAGGATGTTAAATACACCCCCCTTAGGGACTCATCGTCCTCGATGAGGTTTGCCCCACCATCCTGTGTAGAACAGGAGTGGCTCTGATACCATTCTGTAACATCCGGCCTCGTCCACCACCAATATTGTCCGCTTTGCCCACTCGGAGCTCACGGTTTTGCTTTCGGTTGCCCGGGTGAAAACTTCCCAGGGAGGTCACCTGTGACACCTCGTAATTTCCAGGTCAGCAACTCTATCATTTTTAATAATAATGTGTATTATTATTACATACGTGGCACTAGAATATTTGTATTTAGTGTGACACGTGGCACAACAGACCGATAATTCAAGGAATTGTCGCACAACACTCGCACGTGTCTTGAATGACGAACGTTGGTGAACGGATCAAACCACAGTACACTTACACTGCACAATTAGGTTCCGGAGAACCTAAGTTAGTAGAACAACGCTTAAGTGTCGAGAAACGATGATCGTATTCGAGAAATACGAGAAATTCGACTCAAAACAATGAAATTGGGCTTATTGGGCTCAACTGAGACCCATCGCGGTACGCGATGGGCACCCAATTGGGCCTTCGCGTTACGCGAAGCCCGAGCGGGAGAATTTGAATTCTCCGAAAAACGTCGCGGTACGCGACGACCGATCATCTTCCACCTCCGCGGTACGCGGCGTGTTTCGGGAACCGAATGATTATTTTAATCATCGCGGTACGCGATGATGATTTTTGGGCGGTGTCGCGGTACGCGACAGGTCTAGTTTCGCAGAAATCTTTATAAAACCAAGTTTAATCATTTTATTCACCTCTACACACAATCTTGCGGCTAACACACATCTTCTCGACCATCAACCATCTGTTACAACCATTTTGCACCAGTAGAAACCACTTCAAGGTCGTTTGGAAGCCATTGGTGAAGATTGAAGCCTTGTAGAACCCACAAGAACATCCTACTTTCTTGTTTCTGGAATCTAAACCGATCACAGCCACGTTGGGAGAGTTACAGACCTGCTCAGACCCTAATTCACGGATTTAAGGCATTATAAGGTAGTTTCTATGGTCAATCTTGCTTAAAACACTCACTAGGCACACATGCAAGCCTCGTAGGCTACATGCATCACCATTTTCACATTACCCACGAATTTGTGATGTTGTTAATCAGTTATTGACTGTGATTGCTACTGATTTAGTGATATGATGATAATCTATGATGATATTATTAAGGGTTTAATGACTATTTGATGATTATACTATGGAATGGTTACTTTAAGTGACATGCATGCATGAACTACAATGTTCTATGCCAATTCCAGTATTTAAATGTCCTTAGAATTGATATGTGAAGTGTTCCGCATGATTTAGAATGATTGATTATGTCAAAATCGACTATTTGGAGCTTATTGCTAAAAATAGTAACTTGTATGTTACAAAGTGGTGATTTTTGGTGAAATGACCACATGCATGTGATTTGATCTAAGATTTATGCTTGAAATGATGTTTAAGAGTTATCATGATAGTTATTTGATGCTTAGAAAGGTTTAGAATTGTTAAAAGCATGATTTTTATAAAGCTTACTAAAAATAGTAACTTTTTGGACACAAGTTGCAAATGCTTGATGAAAATGATAATGTATTGAGTCTAAGATGCTTATTTAGTGATTTAATAATAATATTGAAAGGATTATATTGATTGGGAGGTTTGATTTGTGATCATTTCTATAGGTTACTATAAATAGTAACTTTATTTCGCTAAGTCCATGATGTGTCGCATGTTAATCGTAATGATCATGATTAATAGGCTATCTATGACTAGGATAATGATACTTAGATGATGTTGGTTGATAAACTTGATAAAATATGCTTATTTTAGTAACTTTCCATATTTAGAAACTTTTACGCGCAAACTATGCTAAACCGGCTATGTGTAACTATGTGCTATGTGATAACATGCTCATTTAGGATAAATATGCATGTTAGAATAATCGGAATATGATCTTATGCATAACTTGCCAATTATGGAAACTTTCCTAAAATAGAAACTTACTATAAATAGTAAGTTTCCTCATAGGAACGATTTTGGTATCCGTACACTTCGCACGACACTAAACCGCACATCCCACGAGCACTTGATCCAAAACCGTCACCAACGGGTCGTTAGGTCAAACACGATCGATACGGTCAAACACGGTCAACTCGACCCACATAAACACTTAGTGTCGTTGAACACTAACACGGTCCGGTGAGACCCACATGCGCGAACACAAACTCATAGTACCTATGTGATATAGGTGACTACTAGCCGGCGAGCTACGCAACTCTATTGAGCTAACGCATTACTCAAACTCAGGTGAGTTTACGGCCCCACTTTTACTCTTAACTGATTTGCTAAACTATTGGGGTGAGAATACACTGCAACTGTTTTAGATATAGGACTGGCATGTTGTGAAACCGTTTCTTTTTGAGTGTAACTATTATCGCAAAAAGCCCTCACTTATCCTTACCGTTAATTGTTACGAACGAGTCGTTATTACGTAGTACTACTGGTTTTGACTAGCCCCACTCGGCAACAACTTTGACTGGAGGTCATAACGAGTGTAATAATCGATGTGAATTGCGAGTTCAGCGATGACTCGCGGAGGCAAATGGAAACAGTCTAGTTTCGGTAAGATGACATGACACACTCACGGATCGTAGATCCAACAACTAAACTTAAACATGCCCAGTATATATCTGTCTACAATTTCTGTCTGTCTAAACCTGTGAACTCACCAACTTTTTAGTTGACACTTTTCGCATGTATTCTCAGGTAACTAAAGGAGCACACGCTAGGACGCTCACAAGGACACACTAATGGAGTCAAGCTTACATATAGACTCATGTCCTAGGCTTGTGTGCATGTGTTCTGTTTTGAAAACAACTTAATCTTTGTAGTGTCTTGAACAATTACTTTCCGCTGCAAATATATGTATTTCTGATGTTTAACACTTTCCGCTGTTTATTGAATGAAACTTGTATTGTTTTACAATCTGTGTGAATGTGTAACTCATATAGAGTCGTTCTATATGACCATGAGCTATGATCCTGGCCACGTCACACCCATGTGGACTGACACCACGAGTGGAATTTGGGGGTGTGACAGACTGGTATCAGAACCTTGGTTATAGGGAACTAGGTTTGCATGTAGTAAACTTAGACTATAATCACTGCTCTACACTAGACACTACACTTACCATTTGCACACCGATATTACTATTATTATTGAACTGTTGTTTACTAATTTGAGAACTTACAGGATGACCGATAACAACAGAGATGCTAACAGGAACCCGGGCAAACGCCCAGCGGTCGATGACTTGACTGAGGAGAGTCGACGCAGGATCGACAGCATCGTGGCTCAGGTAGATGCGGAGATGGAGCGACGCACCCAGATGCTAGCTCGGGAGCGATACTGGGGATGGTTGCCTAACCTCCTACGAGATTGGGTAGTGGGAGAGCGGGTGCCTACGCCACGGTACAGGGGCGATACCTCAGAGGGTCCACGACTGCCGGCACTTGGGATGCCGATGGAGAGAGCCTTCGCGGCTCATGTTGCTGTAACCCGGCGGGAGCTTCGGAGAAACGCCGAGCTGTCCGACGAGGTTCGTGTTCTTCGCGAGAAGAACGATCGCCTGGAAAGGCGAAGCGACCGACTGTAGGAGCAGAACGATCGCTTGGAGGAACAGGTGGAGACATTACGTCTCCAGGTGTCTCAGCTCATGTCTCAGCATGGCCAGATAGTTGATGTCATGCAGGAGCATGACGGGCGCATTACTGAGAATCGGACGGATATAGTCGAGACTCAGGCGATGGTACAGGCGAGTGACGCCATGCTTAACGCATGGGCGGCACAGTTTATCGAGGAGCCGCCAGCTGAGGATGACGGACCACCGTTCGAGGCCGAGGACCTCGAGGAGGGATAGTTTGACGAGGATCCCGACGAGGATCCGGAGGAGGATGATGACGATAATGGGGACGCAGCTAGTGACATCTCCCATGTCTCCATGGACTCGGATTAGTAGATTTTCTTATTTTGTATCGTTTTCCTTTTATTTTATTTTGGCCTAGACGAGCGGGATGTGCTCGGAGAACTCGCATTGTACTTTCTTTTCAAATTATTGTACTTCAAAGTTGATATTAATGAAAATTATGCTCTATTATTATCTGTTGTATTGATATGACTGCTATTGATACAATCTCTGTTATTATATCTAACTTGACGTCTGACATGACAACTATTCTAACCTTGGCTAACACGTGACATATGTTGACTAACACTCTAACCCCTCTATATAGAGATATGTCCGGAAGAGGAACCAATGCCCTACGACTCAAACGCAAGGCCGAAAAGGCACGCATTGACATGATGGTCGAGCGCAAATTCAACAAGGTACTCGCTGAGTACGAAGCTAACCGACATGCCAGCGAGACGAGTGGCACCAACAATGGTATTAACCTTTGCCTAACATGACTAACATAGTATAGGCAGTATAGACACTAACACGTTGCAATGAACTCCGATGCACAGGATCTCATGGGGGATTAGCAAAGGGATGCTCGTTTAAAGCCTTCCTGAGCTGTCACCCTCACAAGTTCCAAGGTACTGAAGGAGCAGTGGGACTGCTTCGTTGGATAGAGAAGCTGGAGTCAGTTTTCTCCATGGTTGAATGCTCGGATGAGAACCGGGTGAAATACGCCACAGGAACTCTAGAGGGACCAGCTCTCACCTGGTGGAACACCCATGTCCAGACCCTCGGACTGGAGACTGCAAACTCCATTCCATGGGAGAACTTCACCAGGATGCTGCATGAGGAATACTGTCCCTGTGACAAGATCCGGAAGCTTGAGGAGGAATTTTGGGTGCACAAGATGGTGGGATCCGAAATCGAGAAATACTGTACTCGGTTTCATGAACTGTGCAAGCTCTGCCCGGCAATGGTGACGCCGGAGTATAAAAAGATCGAGCAATTCATCAGTGGACTGCCAGAGCAGATACAGAGCATGGTAACTGCTTCCGATCACACCACAATTCAACCATTGATCCGACTTGCCCACAAACTAACTGATCAAGCAGTAGCACAGGGAAAACTGCCAAAGAGGGGTGAACACCTGAAACCCCAAGAACCCAAGCGAAAGTGGGAGCCCAACAACAACCGAATCTTGTCACCTCAACAGCCAACTCAACACCGACCCACACCTGCCAAGGTCTTCACTGCCACCCAACCAAACAATCAGGACAAAGGGGGATATCGGGGCAACAACCCCAAATGCAACAACTGCTCATACCACCATCACGGCCCATGCCGAAGAGTTCGATGCACCAACTGTGGCAGGAACGGACACCTGGCCAAGTAATGCCGATCAAACCCCAACCCTAACCCCAACAAAGACAACACATTAAAGGGGTGCTTCACTTGCGGAAAGCCGGGGCACATGCGCCGAGATTGCCCACAGAACAAGAATGCAGGTGGCAACCCAGCAAGGGGGAGGGCATTCGTGATCGGATCGGGGGAAGCTAAAGATGATCCAAACGTCGTCACCGGTACGTTCCTTTTAAATAATGTCTACGCTAGCATATTATTTGATACCGGTGCCGATAGGAGTTTTATCTCTAGTGAATTTAGTAAATTGCTTGATATGACACCAATACCACTAGATTATAAGTATACAGTGGAGTTAGCTGATGGCAAACTTATCGAAACACAACATATCATCAAAGGGTGTGTTCTAACACTAGCAGACCATCAATTGGTGATTGACCTGATGCCGGTAACTCTCGGAAGCTTCGACGTGGTGGTTTGAATGGATTGGCTATCTGCGAACCATGCCGAGATCGTGTGCAACGAGAAGATTGTACGAGTTACATTACCAAGTGGCGAGCAGATCTCAATCCAGGGAGAACGACGCGGGATACCATTAAACATTATGTCGTGCATGAAGGCAAGCAAATACCTGCAGAAAGGTTACACCGCTATTTTGGCTCTGATCTCCGAACAACCGAAGAAGGAACGAAGGATTGAGGACATCGCTGTTGTTCGCGATTATCCGGAAGTCTTTCCTGACGATCTACCGGGACTACCACCAGCACGACAGGTGGAGTTCCAGATAGATTTAACCCCCGGAGCAGCACCAATAGCCAAGGCACCATACCGATTGGCTCCTACTGAAATGCAAGAACTATCTAACCAACTGCAAGAGTTGTTAGATAAAGGATTTATCCGACCGAGCTTCTCACCTTGGGGAGCACCGGTCTTGTTCGTGAAGAAGAAAGACGGTTCATTCCGTATGTGTATAGATTACCGAGAACTAAACAAGGTAACGATCAAGAATCGATACCCTCTCCCACGAATAGACGACCTGTTCGATCAACTACAAGGGTCAAGCTTCTATTCGAAAATCGATCTGAGATTGGGTTACCATCAACTCAGAATACAGGAGGACGACATACCAAAGACAGCCTTCCGAACGCGATACGGACATTACGAGTTTCTAGTTATGCCTTTTGGATTGACTAACGCACCAGCAGTATTCATGGACCTCATGAATCGAGTGTGTAAGCCGTATCTCGACAAGTTCGTAATCGTGTTCATTGATGACATCCTGATCTATTCTAAGACTCAGGAAGAACATGCCGATCACTTGAGACGTGTCTTAGAACTACTGAAGAAGGAACAACTATACGCGAAATTCTCCAAATGTGATTTCTGGATTCGCGAAGTTCAGTTCCTTGGACACGTAGTAAACGAGAAAGGGATACACGTAGACCCAGCCAAGATCGAGGCAATCAAGAATTGGGCAGCACCTAAGACTCCAACTGAAGTGCGGCAGTTCTTAGGATTGGCCGGGTACTACAGGCGGTTTATCGAAGGATTCTCAAAGATCGCACAATCGTTGACTTCCCTCACACACAAGGACAAGAAGTTTGAATGGGGAGAAAAACAAGAAGCTGCTTTCGATCTGTTGAAGTTGAAGTTGTGCAGTGCACCAATCTTATCGCTACCAGACGGGTGCGAAGACTTTGTGGTTTATTGCGACGCATCGAAGCAAGGACTCGGTTGTGTATTGATGCAACGCGAGAAAGTTATACCTTATGCGTCACGACAATTGAAAGTGCATGAAAAGAACTACACAACTCACGACTTAGAGTTGGGAGCCGTAGTGTTCGCACTAAAGATCTGGCGACACTATCTGTACGGCACCAAGTGCACAATATTTACTGATCATAAGAGCCTACAGCACATTTTCGACCAAAAGGAGCTGAACATGAGACAACGCAGATGGGTCGAGCTAATAGGCGATTATGACTGTGCAATCAAGTATCATCCCGGTAAAGCCAATGTGGTAGCCGACGCACTAAGCAGGAAGGAAACGGCCAAACGCGTGCGCGCACTACAACTTACCATCCACTCCGAACTACCAAATCAAATTCGGATCGCACAACAAGAAGCGTTGAGAACCGAAAATCTCACTCTCGAAGCCATGAGAGGGATGGACAAACAGATGAAACAAAAGGATGACGGAGCTTACTACCTGCTGGATCGTATTTGGATTCCACGTTTTGGAGACTTAAGGAAGGTAGTAATGGATGAAGCTCATAAGAGTCGATACTCAGTACATCCAGGTTCTGACAAGATGTACCACGATCTAAAGGCAACTTATTGGTGGCCTAACATGAAGTCAGAAATCGCAACGTATGTGAGTAAGTGTCTGACTTGCTCAAAGGTCAAGGTAGAATACCAGAAGCCTTCGGGATTACTCCAACAGCCGGAAATTCCAGTATGGAAATGGGAGCAGATTTCCATGGATTTCATCACGAAGCTACCAAAGACAACAAGTGGTTGCGATACCATCTGGGTTATCGTAGACCGACTTACGAAATCGGCACACTTCCTGCCGATTAAAGAAACTGATAAGTTGGAAAAGTTAACCCGAGTTTACTTGAAAGAAATCGTGTCCAGACACGGAGTCCCAATCTCTATTATATCTGACCGAGACAGCCGTTTCACGGCACATTTTTGGAAGTCCTTACACAAGGCACTCGGGACGAGACTGGATATGAGCACAGCATATCACCCACAAACGGATGGTCAAAGTGAACGAACCATCCAGACCTTGGAAGACATGCTTCGAGCATGTGTGATTGACTTTGGTAACAGCTGGGAGACTCACTTACCTTTGGTAGAGTTCTCATATAATAACAGCTACCACACCAGCATTGGAGCTGCACCGTTTGAAGCACTTTACGGGCGTAAATGCAGATCACCACTCTGTTGGGCGGAAGTTGGTGAAAGCCAACTGACCGGACCCGAACTCGTACATGAAACAACTGAAAAGATCGTGCAGATACGCAACAGAATGGCAGCAGCTCGGGATCGACAGAAGAGCTATGCCGATAAGAGGTGCAAACCTTTGGAATTCCAAGTAGGAGACCGAGTACTTCTTAAAGTCTCGCCTTGGAAGGGAGTGATTCGATTTGGGAAACGGGGAAAGCTAAACCCTCGTTATATAGGACCATTCGAGATCACTAAACGGATAGGCCCCGTGGCCTACGAACTACAGCTACCACAGGAATTGAGTAGCGTACACAATGTGTTCCACGTTTCAAACCTCAAGAAATGCTTATCAGACGAAACGCTCGCGATTCCTTTGGAGGAAATCCAAGTTGATGAACAACTTCACTTCGTCGAGGAACCGGTGGAAATTATGGACCAGGAACTCAAGAAGTTGAAACATAGTAAGATACCCATTGTAAAAGTTCGATGGAACTCACGACGAGGACCGGAATACACCTGGGAACGGGAGGATCAGATGAAGAAGAAATACCCTCATCTATTCGCCGAACAACCCAACACCGGCACGCGAACTGAATTTCGGGACGAAATTCCCAATAACTAGGGGATGATGTGACACCTCGTAATTTCCAGGTCAGCAACTCTATCATTTTTAATAATAATGTGTATTATTATTACATACGTGGCACTAGAATATTTGTATTTAGTGTGACACGTGGCACAACAGACCGATAATTCAAGGAATTGTCGCACAACACTCGCACGTGTCTTGAATGACGAACGTTGGTGAACGGATCAAACCACAGTACACTTACACTGCACAATTAGGTTCCGGAGAACCTAAGTTAGTAGAACAACGCTTAAGTGTCGAGAAACGATGATCGTATTCGAGAAATACGAGAAATTCGACTCAAAACAATGAAATTGGGCTTATTGGGCTCAACTGAGACCCATCGCGGTACGCGATGGGCACCCAATTGGGCCTTCGCGTTACGCGAAGCCCGAGCGGGAGAATTTGAATTCTCCGAAAAACGTCGCGGTACGCGACGACCGATCATCTTCCACCTCCGCGGTACGCGGCGTGTTTCGGGAACCGAATGATTATTTTAATCATCGCGGTACGCGATGATGATTTTTGGGCGGTGTCGCGGTACGCGACAGGTCTAGTTTCGCAGAAATCTTTATAAAACCAAGTTTAATCATTTTATTCACCTCTACACACAATCTTGCGGCTAACACACATCTTCTCGACCATCAACCATCTGTTACAACCATTTTGCACCAGTAGAAACCACTTCAAGGTCGTTTGGAAGCCATTGGTGAAGATTGAAGCCTTGTAGAACCCACAAGAACATCCTACTTTCTTGTTTCTGGAATCTAAACCGATCACAGCCACGTTGGGAGAGTTACAGACCTGCTCAGACCCTAATTCACGGATTTAAGGCATTATAAGGTAGTTTCTATGGTCAATCTTGCTTAAAACACTCACTAGGCACACATGCAAGCCTCGTAGGCTACATGCATCACCATTTTCACATTACCCACGAATTTGTGATGTTGTTAATCAGTTATTGACTGTGATTGCTACTGATTTAGTGATATGATGATAATCTATGATGATATTATTAAGGGTTTAATGACTATTTGATGATTATACTATGGAATGGTTACTTTAAGTGACATGCATGCATGAACTACAATGTTCTATGCCAATTCCAGTATTTAAATGTCCTTAGAATTGATATGTGAAGTGTTCCGCATGATTTAGAATGATTGATTATGTCAAAATCGACTATTTGGAGCTTATTGCTAAAAATAGTAACTTGTATGTTACAAAGTGGTGATTTTTGGTGAAATGACCACATGCATGTGATTTGATCTAAGATTTATGCTTGAAATGATGTTTAAGAGTTATCATGATAGTTATTTGATGCTTAGAAAGGTTTAGAATTGTTAAAAGCATGATTTTTATAAAGCTTACTAAAAATAGTAACTTTTTGGACACAAGTTGCAAATGCTTGATGAAAATGATAATGTATTGAGTCTAAGATGCTTATTTAGTGATTTAATAATAATATTGAAAGGATTATATTGATTGGGAGGTTTGATTTGTGATCATTTCTATAGGTTACTATAAATAGTAACTTTATTTCGCTAAGTCCATGATGTGTCGCATGTTAATCGTAATGATCATGATTAATAGGCTATCTATGACTAGGATAATGATACTTAGATGATGTTGGTTGATAAACTTGATAAAATATGCTTATTTTAGTAACTTTCCATATTTAGAAACTTTTACGCGCAAACTATGCTAAACCGGCTATGTGTAACTATGTGCTATGTGATAACATGCTCATTTAGGATAAATATGCATGTTAGAATAATCGGAATATGATCTTATGCATAACTTGCCAATTATGGAAACTTTCCTAAAATAGAAACTTACTATAAATAGTAAGTTTCCTCATAGGAACGATTTTGGTATCCGTACACTTCGCACGACACTAAACCGCACATCCCACGAGCACTTGATCCAAAACCGTCACCAACGGGTCGTTAGGTCAAACACGATCGATACGGTCAAACACGGTCAACTCGACCCACATAAACACTTAGTGTCGTTGAACACTAACACGGTCCGGTGAGACCCACATACGCGAACACAAACTCATAGTACCTATGTGATATAGGTGACTACTAGCCGGCGAGCTACGCAACTCTATTGAGCTAACGCATTACTCAAACTCAGGTGAGTTTACGGCCCCACTTTTACTCTTAACTGATTTGCTAAACTATTGGGGTGAGAATACACTGCAACTGTTTTAGATATAGGACTGGCATGTTGTGAAACCGTTTCTTTTTGAGTGTAACTATTATCGCAAAAAGCCCTCACTTATCCTTACCGTTAATTGTTACGAACGAGTCGTTATTACGTAGTACTACTGGTTTTGACTAGCCCCACTCGGCAACAACTTTGACTGGAGGTCATAACGAGTGTAATAATCGATGTGAATTGCGAGTTCAGCGATGACTCGCGGAGGCAAATGGAAACAGTCTAGTTTCGGTAAGATGACATGACACACTCACGGATCGTAGATCCAACAACTAAACTTAAACATGCCCAGTATATATCTGTCTACAATTTCTGTCTGTCTAAACCTGTGAACTCACCAACTTTTTAGTTGACACTTTTCGCATGTATTCTCAGGTAACTAAAGGAGCACACGCTAGGACGCTCACAAGGACACACTAATGGAGTCAAGCTTACATATAGACTCATGTCCTAGGCTTGTGTGCATGTGTTCTGTTTTGAAAACAACTTAATCTTTGTAGTGTCTTGAACAATTACTTTCCGCTGCAAATATATGTATTTCTGATGTTTAACACTTTCCGCTGTTTATTGAATGAAACTTGTATTGTTTTACAATCTGTGTGAATGTGTAACTCATATAGAGTCGTTCTATATGACCATGAGCTATGATCCTGGCCACGTCACACCCACGTGGACTGACACCACGAGTGGGAATTTGGGGGTGTGACATCACCCATCCCTGGATTGCTACAAACCGAGCACGCTTAACTGTGGAGTTTTCATGTGCTCCACAGGCAGCTAAGCCGAAAACGCGTTGGTGATGTCAGAGGTGGATCGTTACTTATGAGCCAGGAATCTCTCATGTTCACGGCCGATGTGGGATTTGCGTAGGATGTTAAACTAAAACCTAAACTTTAAAACCAAACCTTAAAGTTTAAAGACAACCTAATTGTTAAAAACCAAGGCCACTTTATAATTACACGTTAAAGCTAAAACTTAAAAGCTAATATTGTAGTGTTCGACGAAAGTATTATATATATATATATATATATATATATATATATATATAGAGGAGGGCTCCTAAGAAAACCCTCCTTTTTAAGAAAACTAAAAAAACCTTTTTTTAACCATTGATCAATTTGATCAATGGTTGTAATTGATTGATAGCAAATATTATAATTAATTAGGATTTTAATAATAATTGTTAGTAATTAAGGGTATAATAGGAAAATCAATTTTTTTTAAACTTGGAAACACAATTAATTCCTATAATTAGTCTTATATTTTTTCTCTCTTGTCTCCTGATTTTTCTTGTTTTAAGAAACAAAGACTATAAAACTAATTATTAAAAAACAAAATAATAAAAAAATCACATTAATTACACTCTGATCGCATATATAACAAGTAGTCTTAGTTCATTACATATATCACCTTGTTTGTACATAGCATCTGATTACACATATGTAATCAATCGAGTAACAGTGTATTACATATATGTAATCAATAAAGGTAAACGTGTTCGTACATATCAGCTGATTACACATATGTAATCAATAAAAATAACATTGTTTTACATATATGTAATCAATCAAAGTAACAATGTCTTACTTATACGTATGTAATCGTGTTTGTACATATAATTTGATTACAAGCATGTAATCAATCAAAGTGACCGTGGATTGCATATACGTAATCAATTAAATAGAACAAATGTAACACATATAATCTGATTACATATACGTAATCAATTAAATAAAACAAATGTAAGCATATATTACTGATTACATATACGTAATAAATAATAGAACAAATGTAAGCACATATTATCTTATTACATATACGTAATCAACCAAAATAAAACAAATGAAATCACTTATCATCTTATTACATTTATCTAATGAACCAGCGTTCTCTATTACCTTGAGATTACAAAATCTGAGAAGAAAAAAAGGTAGAAGAATGAATGAGGGAAGAATGAACGGAACAAAGATTACAAAATTTAGAAATTTCTAATTAGTTAACTCTTACTAACCTCCTTTTCTAGCTTATTAATATTATCAATCACAACATCTTGATTCATAATCCTAACATTCAACAAGAACCCGTTTGTGTTGAATCCCCAATCACAAAACCCTTATCCTTAGGGCTTTAATTTAGGTTTGAATCGCCAGAAGCCGTTTCTTCTTCTCCTAATCAAGGCCAGCCTGTCAGGCTTTGATCCATGTAGAATGCATCGTGCTTGAACCATTGGAAAAAACTTCACGCTAATTAATGGTGGTCGTAAATGGTATGTCGTTCGTATATCTGATTAGATGGATCGTCGGAGTGATAAAGTGGGTCGTCGGATGTGGTCTGAGTGGAGTTGCCGGAGGTGATAAAGTGGGCGGTCTGGTGGTGGTGGTGATGTAGTATGAACAAGCGGTCTAGTGGTGGGGATGCTGTGGAGGTGAAGGAATTAGGGCTGAAAGAAATACATGTTACAGATTGAGAGATTTTAGGGATTTTAAATTAAAGAGATTTAAATTACCTAAATTAGAGGAGTGCATTATTACTCAAATACCCTTTTGCTAATTAAATAAATAAATAAGTAGAAATTATGTGATTGGTTGATAGAAGTTTTCTTGGTTTTCTTAAAACAAGAGAGTTTTCTCATGATCCCTCCCCTATATATATATATATATATATATATATTAATCTGAAAAGACTGTCTTAGCTAAATAATCGAAAATAATCCGTCAAGATCAACTTAAATCTTTATTTTTTCCGAATATCATTGTTACATATTTATAAAATTTTCGTCCTTTATGTGTATATATAAATTCATATGTCTTGTATGATTTAACACGTGTGTAGCTTTTCTTTTTTACTACACGTATTAACTCAAAATTCTTACAAACAAGGAAAAAAAATACACGTGTTAAATCATACAAATCAAATGAATTTACAAATACACATAAAAGACGAAAGTATTATACATGTGAAACAGTGATATTCAGGAAAAAGCAAAGATTTGAGTTGACCGAGACAGTTTATCACTTTAATAGAGGGTTTTCACGAGATACAAATCCTTAAGTACAAAGGGCAAAAACTGTTAACAAAGGTAGGCTATTACTTTTTACCCTTTCAAATTTAATTCACGCAAGTTTTTAATGAATGATGGGACCACTAGATCTCAACCATTGATTAATTTGATCAATGGTCCAAAATTCTTCATATATTTCTCACGATAAAGTCTTTGTATTTGATTTCTTTCCTATATATATGTATACATGTGTGTGTATGTATATAGATGTACTGGATTATTACCCCGTGTATTACACGGATTAAATATAAAACATTAAATAATTAGTAATAAAAAATTAAAAAAAAAACAAACAATCTGTTATAAATTAAGTAGGTTACGTATTAATGAGTATTTTAAGTAATAAAATAATAATTAAATTTTTTAATAACTAAAGAAATAATACATGACCTACTTGTTTTGAAATAATACATATTTTTGAACTAATTGATGTTACAAATTCATTTACTTTTCTATTAAAAACTAATTGTTACAAATCAAGAAAATAATGTATAATATATATAATTATTAAAGTTAAATAACTTAATTTGATAATATCATTTAACATAAATAACTCAAGTTTAGTTTTCCCTATCATTTTTATAACTTTTGGTAGAACATAATTATTTTAAGCAATTTGTTTTAAGAAACATCATTTGTTTATAAAAATACCAATATTTGAAAACTATGATTTATAGGGTATTTTATTTAATTTTTGAAAATTTTTTTCTATTAAACTTTTATTTTCTAAAAATACTAACTTTTCTAACTTCTAAAAAAATGATTTTTAGAAAGTTTCATATTTTATAAACTTTTTTTTGAAGTTTGCTTTTTAATAAAAATATTTGATTTTAATTTATTAAAACTATTTTCTTGCATGTAAAAAGACAAATAGTATTATTACTCATTATTATTATAACTATAAGTATTTAATATGAGAGAATGTATTTAATTAATAATTAAGATAGATAATTTAAAAAAATTATAGAAAAATGACAAGTGGCAAGAAAGCATGAAAATATGACATGTGACAAAACTTATTTTTGTTTATTAGAATAGAAAGATTCGATTGGGAACTAACAATTCTAAAGAATTAAAAAAACATTTCTAAGTACATGTTTTTAAGGGTTATAAAAGCAATTTTTCTTTAAAATAAGAAAAATTACTTTTATACTTTTTAACTTGTAGATACAAATTGTTCTTATTTTTATTTCAATTAAATGTTTATATATATATATGAAAAATATCAAATAAGAAGAGGTTTTTGTTTAAAAAGTGTAAAAACTAATAGGATATTGACATGTTGCATTATAATTTAGGTATAACATATTAACATCTTATTCTTTATATTAGATTTTTATTTATTATTCATTTGTACTAGTTTCATTTTCTAGTTCTATATATCTTGTGTTGGATTTTTGTACTGTATTTTTGTTTTTACACTACCTTTTTTTACTGGATTTTTAAGTTTTTGTACTGGATTTTTAACTTTTTATACTGGATTTTTAACTTTTGTGCTGTTTTTTTTGTATTGTATTTTGTTTTCTGTACTGAATCTTTTTTTTATATTTTTAACATGTCACATAGGGGTGTGCGTGGTTCAGTTCAGTGCGGTTATGGTCATTTCCATAACCAAAACCGCTACTTCGGTTAATTCTAAATCCTTAACCATAACCAATTGATCGGTTAACCACTAATCGGTTTACCACCGGTTACGGCTCGGTTTCGGTTAAATTCGGTTAATAATGGAATTGTTAAAAAACTAATAAAAGCTTGTAAATATGCTTGTGAATTATAGATATATTAATAATGAAAATCTTAGTGAAGCTTGTTAAACTTTTTAGTGACTGAGATGTGTGAAAAAAAAAGTAAAACCACGTGAACTCGAATTCATTTTCTATTATATTTAGTTTAATATATAATCCATAATATTTGCATATAGTAAAAAATGAAGATTCATCTTCTATACTTGAATTGCACCATAACTTTTTAAAAAAACATACAAACATATAAATATTAAAAAACAAATATACATTATTCGGTTCGGTTAAAGTCGGTTAACGACTAGCCTTAACCATAACCATAACCGAATGGTTCGGTTAATGGCTTCGCTTAACCATAACCGTCGGTTAAAGTCGGTTTCAGTTAAATCGGTTATGGTTCGGTGTGGTTATCGGTTATGATTATATTATGCTCACCTCTAAATTGTCACATATCAAACTTTTATTAATTATTACTGTTATTAAACAAAAATCTCTAATAAATGTTACCCCTGTATATCATCCGTTAACGACATTATCTCACTTACAAAGAGAGTTGACCGGTTTGTTATTTAATTTAACTAATTTTTATTTTATTATTTTATTCATATTCCTTGCTGGAAGCCTGGAACGTATCTTCGTTTGAACGATCTTATCTTTATATAATAAAATAATAATTAAAATATTAAGTTGCTGGAATATCTGTCCAGTTAACTCAATTATCACGCAAATTTAGTTTTGATAATTTCAACATTAATTTTTAGGGAAAACCACCAAAATAGCCGGTTGACTCACTCTTTTTTACAAAATAACCATTGACAAAAATATTCACGAAAATAGCCTTTGACCACGAAAATATTGCCCGGTCAGCGATATTAATCCATAATATATCGCTGACATGGCTTTAATAAAAATTAGATTATACGCGTGGAAGCTGACATCAGTGATATTCCTTCCCAACGTTCATAAATGAGGCGATATTTTCCTTCCCGAGGCGATATTTACAATAAACGAGGCGATATTCGGCGGCCTACCTGCAAACGTCGGCTTCGCGTGTTCCCGAGGCGATATTTCATCTTTCTAGGCGATATTTGCAATGAACGAGGCGATATTCGGCGGCATACATGCAAACGTCGGCTTCGCGTGTTCCCGAGGCGATATTTTGCTGTCCCGAGGCGATATTTGCTGTCCCGAGGCGATATTTGGACATGTCAGCGATATTATATGGACAAATATCGTTGAGTAGGCGATGAGTGGTACACCTAGGCGAGATTATCCCATATAATATCGCCGTCAGCGATATTTTGCCAAATGGCGCTACCTGATTGGTCGAAAATTCCAGAAAATTCGAAATTTGTTGGCTAAAATGCCACTTTGACTGGTCAAAATGGCTATTATGGTGATTTTCCCTTAATTTTTATATTGCAAAAAAAAGTTATGTACTTTTTGCAGCTTTTAAAATACTGTTTTCCGGGTCCTAATATTAATACACCACCTCATTTTTAAAGATAATATCATATATCCTCTTATTAAAGATCAAAATTACATAAATCCCAAATGTTAAATTAAAATTACAAATATCCCTATGTTTCAAAATTGTCCCTTAGTAAGGAAAAATATGTAAGTTCTTTTTAGTTATTTATTAAGGGTAAACTAGGAAAAACATAATTTGTTTTTTTGATGAAATGGATAAATATGTAATACATTTGGTTTAGAAAGGGAAAATATGTAATTTAGTTTTATGATTGGGTAAATATCTAAGAAGATATATGTAATTGACTCTTTTTTATACATCATACTCAAATCAAATCAATCACATCATACTCACATAATTCTTACTTATACATATATTTTAAATATTAAAAAATTCAAAAAAGTATTGTTATCCATACTCCGGTGTACCAATATCAATACCCTTCATAAATCCTCCTAATAGTTACCATAAAAACTTATATTTATAATTTACTATTTTTGTATACATTAAACTTTGTATTGAGATATTAAATTTGGTTCTTAATCCTCCTAATATTAAATGATTCAAAAAATAACACATATTAACCTTATATCTTTTCAGAAAAAAATTTATGTAAAAAGACTTTCAACCTTAAAGTTCAAAATTATTTGAATTAAAAATTGTATCTCTCATTTGATATTCACGTTAGTTATTTAGATGAAGATCAAACTTTTACTTATTTTATTTATAAAATTATCAATGAAATTTAAGGAATTTAATTTAAAAATGCTAAAACAAATAAACAAACAAACAGTGGCGGATTCATGATTTTTTTCGAATGATGTCACTGTATTAATATATTATAGATTCATATTTCAGGTTGGTTTTACCGTTCGGGTCGGGTAATGCTCATCACATGAGAAAAAATCGATCAAATAAAAATCGTTAATAAAAATTTAAAAAAAAACACATAATATAAATTAGATTGTATTTACATATTAAAAAAAAAATACTTAGAGATGTTCCCCATGGGTTTTTCATCTTTTGAAAACATTGCATTACATCTTCGAATAAAAATTGTTGAAATACCTCTTTTTCAACATAAGAAATGCAAGAATCATTCAAGTATCAATCTCTTATCCTCTTACGTAATTTTGTCTTCACATGCTTCATCGAAGAAAAAGTTTTTTTCACACTAATCGTTGCAACTAGTGCTGTCACTAGTTTAAAAACCGATGATGTCACTTGAAAACACCATTCATAAATGTCCACATACGCTGAAAAGTCGATGCTGTCCCGGGACATCAATCCCACACAAGTACATCCTCCCCTGTAAACAAACATAACCGGTATATTCTCACTATTCAGTAGAGTCTGGGGGGAAAGGATGGACACACACCTTACCCTTATCCCAGTTGGGATAGAGAGACTGCTCCGAATGAGTCCCCGAATCAAAATTATCCCAACGATTTCAACGTTATTTTCACAAAATAAGTAAAATAATGTAATTTAAAAAATGCTAATTAATATATAGTATAGTGTTATATCCTACTAATATTATTTTTTAGGCAAATTGACTTTTAATAATCCAAACTTTGACCCATTGGCTGCTACCGGTCCCAACTATGAAAATCCCCAATAACGGTCCCAACTATGAAAATCCTCAATAACGGTCCGAACTTTCGACATATTTTCCCGTGGTGGAACACCGTCAAAAAAACCCTAACGACGTTAACTTTTTTTCGAATTTCGAACGGATTTTTTAGGGTTTTTGTTCAAATGGAAAATACGAGTCGAATGGCGTATAACTTACCTCGAAACATTGCTCCAAATTTCTCAATTTGATGATTTCTTTGACGAATTGAAAGTTTAGACACCAAAATTGGGAAATTTGGAGCAAAGTTTATAGGTAAGTTATTAGGGATTTTCATAGTTGGGACCGACAGCGGCCAATGGGTCAAAGTTTGGATTATTTAAATTTAATTTGCCCATTTTTTATAAAAGTATACAATCATGTATGTATTATGTTTTATATAAACCTATAACAAAGTTTATTATTATTATCATATATACAAATGAAAACTAAAGGAACAGTAGTAATAATAATAAACAAATAAAAATATACCATTTTTACCCTTGTGAACAAATGCATTTTCGTCTACCTGGTTAAAGATCAAGGTCATGAATACGGGTGTAAACGAGCCGAGCCGATCCCGAGCTCGTTAAGGCTCAAGGCTAGTTTAGAAAAATTAGGGCTCGAGCTCGAGCTCAGCTCGTTAAGATAAATTAGGGCTCGAGCTCGGCTCGTTAAAGAATTTTTAGGTTCGAGCTCGGCTCGGCTCGTTTAGATTTTATTTATTTAATTTATTTACTTTAATTACTAATTTAATTATATTTATAACTATATTTTATAAATTTAACATAAAATATTTAATTTAAATATATTTATCATAATTTTATATATAAAAATAATTAATTTTATAAATAAACACTTAATATAATAAATAAAAATTATATAAACAAAAAGCTCGTTAAGGCTCGCGAGGCGGCTCGAGCTCGTTAAGTAAAGCTCGAGCTCGGGCTCAATAACTAAACGAGCCACACTTTTGGGCTCGAGCTCGGGCTCGTTAAGGCTCTGCTCGTTCGAGCTTTTTACCGATCCGATCTCGAGCATTTCACGAGCTGCATTGGTTCGTTTACACCCCTAGTCATGAATATGTGGGTCCCCAGTTCAAAATCATGTAAAGCAATATTTCAGCTTTTGTTTTTATTTTTTCTTTTAATATTTAAATGGGGAAATAATATTGTAATTAAATAACAATAGCAAAATAATATACCATTTTTTCTTTTAATATTCTCTTTTATTGTTTGTTGCATTCTTTTGCGATGAATCGGTTAACTATTTTATGACTAATAGAAATCAATTGCAAACGGTTTTTGGGATATTGTTACCAATATTGTGTTGGAGCACTTATATCGACAAAACTGTATGACTCGAGATTTTTTTAATTAGGTGATATTGTGAGACGAGTTTTCTGTTGTTTAATATCTTTTTATATTATTAAATGTGTACAAATTAACAATATTTTTTCTATATTATTTATTGGTCTTATATTTTAGTTTTATGTTGTTAAATTTTATGACTAAGCACGAAATTTTTTTCTTTTTGGTGTGACGGTGATATTTATGTCGAGTACACTTTATGCTTTTATGCCGAAATGACATCCGTATTGACATATTTTTATGTCTGCATTGTGATATATGTGATCGTGTCTTCATTATGGTGCTTGCAACCGTTGCGGAATTTCCGCCGCAACGCGCGGGGAAACCCTCTATTTTTGAAACATTGACTATATTAACAAATGATTACAAAATTTCAATGATAACATTTTTCTTTAATATTTAAAATTGATAATATAAACTTAAATGCGTAAACAAATTTCTTAAATGTGTTGTAAAAAGTGTATAGAGATTCGTAAATTATAATTGTTACTTTTATTTTATATTGTTTTATACAATAAAATTTTTTAAATCATGTAAATTAATAAAAATATTACAAGACTAGGTACGTAGTCTATGTTATAGACACGTATTATACGAGTTTGAAGGTAGAAATTATGTAATTTTATAATGTCTTCGTAAATTTATATAATTAAAATAATTTTATTACACTTTCTAGGATATAATACATTTAAGTTAATACTATAAATTTCAAAAATAAAAAAAGTTGTTATTCGTTAAAATACTATATCATGTCAAATGCATGATTCATGAACATAATATTGTATGCTAATGTAGGGTTAAGTTCAACTAAATAAGCCCTTTAACTTAAAAAATCTAAGAAGGATCTTGAGCCATTAGATTATTAATCAATGACTATGATTAAATCAAGTTGTTGGAGGGTATTTTAGTCATGCCTACTTTTTGTTGACTTTTTATCAAATTCCCCCATATTCTTTAAACGTTCATAACTTTTACATGTGGAATTATTTTTTGAAAAAAAAATACCTTAAAAACAAACATTTTTTTATCTTCAAATTAATATAATTTTTGCTATATAAATTTTTTTTAGGTCATTGTGTCTTTTGTACATGTCATTGTGTCTTTTGTGTAGGTAATTGTGTCTTTTATGATTCTGCTCAATATTGTGTTTTCATGAACAATTTAAGACATAATGATGTTCTCTAATACATGATGTCAAGCAAAGATGACACAATGACAAGTATAAATAACACAATAATCTTGAAAAAAGACACAATTACCTGTAAAAAAGACACAATGACGAGTTATTGTGTCTTTTGTGTTTCTCCTAAATATTGTCTTTTGTATATTCATTGTGCTTTTTGTACAGGTAGTTGTGTCTTTTGCTTAGACATTGTGTCTTTTGTACAGAATTGTGTCTTTTGTGTTTCTGCTCAGTCTTGTGTTTTCCTAAACAATTTAAGACACAATGATGTTGCATAATACATAATGTTAAGTGAGGATTAAACAACGACGAGTATAAATAACACATTGATATTTAAAAAAGACACAATTACCTAGTAAAAATACACTATTATCTTTAAGAAAAACACAAAAAGATAATTATACACAAACGTTTAAAAAGACACAATGATAATAATTAGACACAATGAGCTGAAAAAATTTAATTTTTTGTAGAAAATATTATACTCATTTTAAAGATAAAAAAATGCTTGTTTTTATGATATATTTTTTTTTTGAAAAAAATAATATCGTATGTAAAAGTTATGAATGTTTAAAAAATGTGGGTGAAAGTGGTTATGACTAAATTATCCTCTAACAACTTTTCCCTCTAAAATTTTAAATTTTTCCTTTTAAAATTGATCTCATAATCTAATGATCAATAATCCTTCTTAAACTTTTTAGGATAAAAAGACTATTTAGTTGATCCTAATCATGTAAGCACAACTTATATCATGCATATTTTAAATGTTAATATTGTGCAGATAATTCAACTTAATATTGTTAACATTTATTGCATAATTTATTTTTTTATTGTCAAAATTTGATATTATTATTGAATTTTAAACTTTTGTTATTTGACATGTTAACTATAAAATAAAACCCAAATAAATTAGTAACAAATCAATTACAATGAGAGTCCAAGGCTCCAAGCCAAAGTATGGCAAGATTATTTTGAGACCGTTGTTTTCGTCACATTTATTCTTATCAAAATTTCACATTCAAAATTCTCTTTTGGCATATATCATATTTCTATCAAAATGTGAGTTTTTTCTTATATTAAATAATAATATTATGTTTTCTGTTAAAGAATTATACAAAAACTAATGATATTAGTTATATCCTTTTTTATAACTACGATTTTCTAACCTAGTGTTTACCCTGTTAGGTTTTCTGTGAAAGGTCTTGTGTTTGAACCTGGGTCAAGGTTTATTTGTTAAGGCAAGGCTATTAGTTTTACTAAGTTGTAGGGTTCCTCTTAAGGGAGGCTCAAACGTATACCTCAAAGACTCAAATCCGATAAAATAGTTGAAATCTCATCTTGGTGTCATCATTCCAAGTCACTAAAATGATGTCTTTTTATATTAAAAAAATTTTAAAAATAAAAGTTTATAAAAATATTCTTAATATATATATATATATATAATATTAAACATATATGATATTAATTATTGATATTATTAGTTATTTGTATTAGTTTAGTATATTGATGTAAACAATGTATATTATTAATAACATTATTAGTCATTTTCATATATTTAAAAATAAAATGCAATTTTTTAGAATAATAAGAGAATGTCATGCGTCATAATTCTGGAATCATTTATTAGAATACTAAGATATGATTACATAATTTTATTCGTAAACTAGTCTAATACATACAGGGTCAGCCCAATGGAACAAACAATCCAAGCAAAAGCTTAGGGTCCCAAAAAATATAGGGTCTCCCTTTTTTAAAAAATGTTTATATGTAGTTGTGTTTTTTTGGCATGTGAATTTCTTTTAAATTTGTGGGCTCTGAAGGGATTAAAAATAAAAAAAATCTCAAATAAAAGCTTTTTTTTCTAATATTCACAAATTGTTTGAGAAAAGGGGATACGTTTATGTGGAAAGGCGAAAAGCCAGAACGGCGAAACCTAGCAATCGGGTCTAGTTTTAAATGTTATTTAGCTTGTAACTTGATTTAGTTTATTATTATCGGTCTCAAGCCTGGATAATCAGATGAGAGTTTTTAACGTTACCGTTTGTGAAGCCTCCGAATTTTTATTCCGCATAGGCCCTTAAAATGATTGAGTTGGCCCTGAATAAACGGATGTATAAACTAGCTTCAAAACATAGGCTTCAAATACACACGTTACCACATCTAAATTGCCGGACCACCATCTTTAATACCTTCATTGTCCCAACCGACGGTTCAATCCATCAACCTCTCTCCCTCTCTATCCTTTTGTATTTGGGGTTTAGTGTTTCCAACCATAAAGGGATATTTGAGTTTGAGTGTTTTGTAGCAGCGATTATAATTTTATCTAATAAAAAGGTTTTTATTAGGTCGGGTCGGGTCGGGTCACGGATATTTTTTGTCTGATTAAGTTTGACTCAACAATATATTAAGGGTTGGATTTATTTTGCTTATGGCTGTTTGGAATTTGAATGATTTAAATTTATGTTCCAGATTTTTTTTAATGATTATACGTTTAATTAATGGAAAATTGGATTTGAATAATCCAAACTTTTATCAGTTACCGCTACGGTCCTAACTATGAAGATCTCCAATAATGGTCCATACTTTTGACCTATTTACCTTTGGTAGACCTCTGTTAAAAAAACCTTAACGTCGTTGACTTTTTTTTTTACTTCAAATTGATCTTTAGGGATTTTGATCAGAATGAGAATACAAGTCGGATGATGTATAGCTTAACTCAAAACGTTGCTCCAATCGAGTGTTTAAACTTTCAATTGATTAAGGAAATCATCGACTGGGAAATTTGGAGCAGCGTTTTGAGGTAAGTTATACATCATTCGACTCGTATTCTCATTCTGATCAAAAGCTATAAAAGATCCGTTTAAAAACGGTGTTAAGTTTTTTTAACGGAGATCTACCAGAGGAAAATAATGTGAAAGTAAGGAACGTTATTGGAGATTTTTATAGTTAAGGCTAGTAGCAGCCAACTGATAAAAGTTTGGATTACTAAAATCCAAGTTGCCAAAATTAATTATAAATAGTAGCTTAAAACAATTAGCAGCTACGGTTTGAATTTTGAAACATGTCCGTATCATGTAAAGCTTATTCCTATTTATTGTGACCTTAGTATCCAACTATAAAAGAAATTAATAAATTCTATAATAATGAGGTATTGTGATGTGTAGGATTCGACTTGGGCATATTCAATGAAAGAGAATGTCACAGCCAAAGTTACCTAGGACTGATGTATTACTATTACATAAATCAGATAAAAACATATATCAAATGTTAAATGAATTATTTATTTATTGTAATAATCTATTTAAATTATCTAATCTTCGACCAATCTCTATCTTTTCTTCACACATCCCCTTAATCCCATAACTACTTATTTTAGAAACAAAGAAAACAACAAACAGACGTACCATTGGGCTAAAATTGTTCAGTAACAAAAGAACTATAGTAACGATTTTGAAATATGAAAAATTGCAAGGCTTCTAGTGGTGACAAGGAATAATATTTATGGAACTAGCAAAGTCAACGGAAGTATTAAAATTGTAATGATCATAACATAACATTTGATAACGAATGTTAGAACAAATAACTATGCGAATAACAATTTCAACTAATCAGAACAAATACACAATCAAATAAGTCGTTGGTAAGGAGATACCTATTTGAGAACAAAACAAGAAAATAGTCTGACTCGTCAACCCATTGCACCAAATTGTGAGTTGTATGTGAGCACATACTATCACTCACCAAAACAAAATAATTATCATAGGACCAGTTTATACGTATCCTTAAATATGACTTCTCGATTGCTAGAATATGGAGACCTGTGAACTAGTCACACCGTCACGGAAAGTGCTGCACAATTGATGCCCCAATGGCTCGCTAGTATAATCGAATATCTAAGGCTTGCTCGGGTATCAGAGTCGAAACAAATTACAAATACAAGACAACCAAATATCTAACTAAAGGTCGCATGAAACAATCTCACAAGTCAATATAAAGGAATATGCGATAACGAGTACAAATTTAGTAAGTATATCAAATGCATAACAAATCCAAATTAGAATTAACATATGCTCGAGACAAACAGTACTAAGAGTAAAAAATTATCAAATCCGTACCACAAACGAGACAAACAAAATATACTATGATGAAAAGGGAATGAAATTCATACCTTAACCTTAACAAATAATTAGCAAGTAAATCTCATATAACAATCAAGCAATCCAAATCTCTTACGATTCAGCAAAATACGTGTTTTTGTTTTATTTAACGTTAATTCAAACGAATTATGATTGGTAATCATTCAATTTCGGTGATTTGAACCTTTTATCGTTAATTTAGTCGAATTGGTTTATTTTATTAATCATATACGAAATCAATTTTAAACTAGCATTACATACGGTAACAATTAAGTTAAATTTTTTTGTAATTGACGGGACAATTTCATGTTAAATATGGTTTGTGGTTGAATGTCTAACACGTTCACTCTTAATATATTTTTTTAATTTTGTTTCCAATATTTTATATATCTTGAAAGATTGTGAAGCATTTTTTAAGTCTAAGAAAATCAAATATTTATGTCATAAGACAGTTAGACCAATAATTTAGAGACGTTGCTATTGAACCCCCACGTTATCAGGTTGCAACTGTATACAACCATATACAACAATTGTGGCAACCAGTGGGGTGTGGCTTGGGTTGGCTTTTATGGTTTTAATTTAGATTATTTGAATATTTTATTTTAATTTAAAAGTTTTAGAACTAAATTTAAAGTTGAATAAAATTAATGGTTAGGTCTATATCTCGAGTTAAATAAATAAATTAAAACAAAGGATAGGAAAAAAGTTAAGAAAAGAAATAGAAAGAAAAAGAAAAGATGTAATTTTATTTTGTGTTCTAAAGTTTAAAGGATTAAAAAGTATATGTGTTCTCGAGTTTGAGAGTAAGATTAAAATGTATAATTTCACAATTATACAATCATTGGGTTTATAATAAGTTAAATAAAAGAGTGAAATAGTAAATAACAAATCTTACACATGTGAAGACCAAAAATCAGTACTGGTATTTAAATTTTCAAAAAGTACAATTAAAACTTTTTTACGTTTTTCATACTTTTAAACAATAACTTTTTAGTGTAGTATGTCTTACATGTGGATAACAATGTTGAAGCATCTCTCAAATTATGTATGTCATCTCTCAAACAATAACTTCTTGTTGAAATGGTCGAACAACAACGCTTCGACGTCTGCCCATTTGTATTTGTTGGGTTTCTTGATCATTTTACACGTCTTAAAAATGGTTTATTAATATGTTTTTAAAACTCAAGTTTGATTCATTTGCTAAAAGAGTGATGCAAACTTTTTCATTAGCCTTTAAAGACTCGTCACTTATCTAGTCAAATTCCAATTGTTATAAAGATTATCCATTGTTATTTTCATTTATAATTATAAAGATTAGCTTAACAACTTCTAGATATATACCTAATTAGCATGACTTGACTATAAAAATTAGAAGTATCTTGCACACAACTATCATCTTTCATCACATCATTCAAACATACATTACCATATTACAATATCACAAATATAGCTTTAAAATAATACATTGCATTTAATATAGTCAAATGTTGTTGTTCAATAGTTGTATATTTATTTGACCTAGCCACAGTCCAAAAAAAAAAAAATTGAACATTTACAGTACTCAAACAAGAGCATCTCAGATCTAACCATTTCGCGGAATAAAAATCGAGCAAGAAACACAAATAACAAAATACATGACCTTTTGAAAAAGGGTATCCTGGTGATTTCACTGGTCTAGAAATATTTGCCCCTTTTGCATTGAGTGGTTTTGAATCAAGTAACAAGTCTAGTCATTCACTGAAGATGAATCATTATGTTTCTTTCTGCGTGAACGGCGTTTAGGTGCAGGCTCAGCCAATGGACCAGACCATGTCTGGATTGGTGGTTTGATATATGAAAAGCTGGAGCTGAATGGGACATCAGGCGGGTCAAAATTTGTGTCTATGTGATGTGAAGAACCCAATGGGTAACCCAGTGTCCCGTCCTGGTGAGGTGGAGGGAATTTCTCGCTTTTGCTTTTCGCATTTGCGTGTGTGATCAACCGCCGTCTCTGCAAAGTATAACAGGTTCAAGATAATAAAAAACAAAGAAACATGTATGTGTCGTCAAATTCGACTCATATTACAAATAAGATTTCATCCCTAACGAATCAAACGACTATTTGTAGTTTGACCCATATAGATTTACATTTTTTCAGCTTGCCCATGCAAGTTTTCTAACCTATACAAACAAACTTACCCGGTATATTCCCTAGCGTCTGGGAGGAAGGATGAATACAAACCTTACCCCTGTCCCAGTTCGGATAGAGAGGATGCTCCGAATGAGTCCCCAGCTCATGATTTTGATAATTCAAATAGTAACAGAAAATAAAATTAAAAATATATATATATTAGTGGTTTGGCATACATCAATATTTACTTGCAGTTCAGCATTTGCTTCTGGAGCAGGCATAGCCCGTGCAGGTCTTTCGCGTGTGCGAGTCTTCTTCACTCCATCAGCACTGCTTTTGCCAGCAGCTTTCAATCTACCATAACAATATTCAAACTTAATTTATAAATAAATTTTACTTATTTATTTATTATGGTTTTAGTGATTTTTTTGCGTTACCTTCTAGCTTCATCACGCAGCTTGGCATCCATTTCCTTGCTAGGTGGATATTTTGGAAGGCTTGAAGGATCACACGCATAAGGTTTAGTCGTAAAGAACTGCAAAACAATAACTTTTTTTACATTAGAAAAAAATCAGATCCATAAAAATTTAAATAAGTTTGCAATGCTTACTTCACTACTCAAAGCAGCGGTTGCAGTTAGACGTTCTGCAGGATCTATTGCAAGAAGGGTATCAATCAGAGGCAGTGATGATGGCGGGAAATTTTTAAATGTTTCTGCTATACAACGTTTATATGACTGTTGGGGCTTAAATATGGTTGCATGTGGCAATTTCGACTTTTTCCAATACTCTTCAGAAGGCGAGCCGCATAATTTAAAAATCTTGTGAAGCTGCTCTACCTGATTGCACAAAAGATAAACGAAAAAAACTCGTAAATACATTTTTTAAGGCAAATTGGATTTTAATAATATAAATTAGGGTAAATTTCACTTTTGGTCCTATATGTTTTCACGTAATTTTAGATATGGTCCTTTATGTTTCTAAATGTCAAAATCAGTCATTTACGTTTCCAAATGTTGCAAACTCGGTTCTTTCTCTGTTAACTTTGTTAAGTATTAACAGAATAAAGACCCATATCTGAAAATTAATATAAACATAAAAGACAAAAAATGAAATTTACTCAATTAGTTATGACTTTTTTTCAACATTTATGCCCCCTATTATGTTAATACTTAACAAAGTTAACAGAGAAAGGACCGAGTTTGCAACATTTGGAACCTTAAAGGACTAATTTTGACATTTCGAAAAGTAAAGGACCATCTCTGAAATTTTGTGAAAACATAAAAGATCAAAAAGTGAAATTTTCCCTATAAATTATGACCCAGTGTGAGATAATAAATCAATCTATAATAGCAGTTTGACCAATAATACTATCAACTTTCACTTTCATCGCCAAGGGCAATCCCAGTAGCATAATCTTCAATAATTTACACTCGCTTTTTCTCACAATGATAATAGTGAATGAAATGGGGAAATATACGAGCAAAACCCATCAGGAATTAAGTGTAAAATAAGTCTAAAATTATAAAGATTATCTTACTAGGATTGCCCTTCACGAGGAAAGTGAAAGTTAAGAGCGTCGTTTGTCAAATTGCTAGTAGAGATTGTTATTAGCCAAGGAGTCATAGTTTGAATTATTAAAATCTATTTTTCCTTTTTTTTAAATATAAAAAAGATTCTAAATTACCTCTGTACGACCAGGCATGATAGGCTTTCCGGCTAATAACTCTGCTAAAATGCACCCTGCACTCCATAAGTCGATACCTACACCATAATCAGTTGCCCCAAGAAGTAGCTCAGGTGGTCTATACCATAATGTAACCACTCGGCTAGTCATTGGTTGTTTATGATTAGGATCAAAAAAGGATGCTAAACCAAAATCAGCAATTTTTAAACTCCCATCATTGTCAAGTAAAAGATTAGACCCTTTTATATCACGATGTAACACGTGATTGTTGTGACAATGTTCAAGCCCGGATAACAACTGATGCATGTAACACTTGACCTAAATTATTCATAAATGGTTAACACAAAAAATAAATATATAAATAATGATAATAATAAAACCAAAAAAAGGGCAGGCAATCTAATTTTTAGAAAAATATTGTAAACTAACCTGAGGTTCTGTGAACTTGATAGTAGGACTAGCAGCAAGTCCCGCTAAGTCATGCTCCATGTATTCAAAAACAAGATACAAACTACAAGACATTCTTGATGTAACCAATCCTTCCAATTTCACGACATTTGGATGATCTAAACGGCGTAATATTAAAATCTCTCTGGCCATGAATTTTACGCTTTCAGGCTCCAAATTGTCAAACCGAACCTTTTTCAATGCAACTATTTTTCCTGTCATGGTGTCTCTAGCTTTGTAAACATTACTGTATGTGCCTTGCCCAATCTATTTACAGCATTACAATGTAGATAGCATCATTAATAAAAATTCACTTGTGCAGTGTATAACAATAAGCTTTTTTATGGAACGGCAAGTACACACCCCCACCCATCTAATCATACTCTAAAATGTAAGCCATAACCCGTCTCAAGCAAGATTTGAATCCTCCGCCTCAAGGCTCAAGGACAGAGGGGAGGCACCTTAACCACCAGGATGTCCCATTGGGGACGCACAACAATAAGTAAGATGCTAAACATCACAAATCTACTTTTTCCACAAAACCGACATGATTAACTACAGATAAAGGTTGTAAACTAATGGAATATGACAAGCCAAGGGGTGCTTTTTTGTGTTTTGGAACACAGAGCAAGACGATTGAAAAAGCGTCTTAGGGTCTTGAGGTGGCACTTCATAGTTCATACACATGAGGGTCAAAATTAGGGCCTGGGGGAGGCTTAAATGAAAAAAAAAAAAATAACATAAGAATAAAGAGATTGTGAATGGTAACTTAATGAGGAAGGCTGATATGTAAAATATGTAAAAGAGATGAGAGATATGAACTTATGAAGCTTTTGATTGGGCATAAAGCTTATTTGGTTTTATATAGAGCAATTCTAGGCGTACATGAAGATCTCATATCTCGCCTAGGATCAGTTGTTAATGTCCGAATAAACAAATAGTGCTTCGAAGCATCCAATAATTCAGAGGCGATTTAAAGGATTTTGTTGTCATTGTACATATTGATTATTAAGCTATTTGAAATGCGCCAAACATCTTACTTTTTGATTATTACACCTTTAAAGTTTAAACAACATAAGAACACCCATACATATACTTCCAGCATGTTTTAACTTCCTAGACAACCGATTATTTGATTAAAATCATTGAATGTCACATAATTGTTTTCCAACAAACAACCCCACAAACGCAAATCCTAGTGTCACCCATCAAATCATGCTTACACAAATTAAGATATCAAAAAATCAAACATTTGTCCCAACAATAATACAAGTGTGTAAAAGGTCTTAAAAGAAAGATACTTTTTACTTGCCTTGGCAATTTTCTCAAAAGTATCAGCCCTGCGAGGAATCCACCCGTTGATCGCCTCACCAGCAACGGCTGATAGCCAAGAAGGCCATCCAGCAGCCACCTGTTCACCATGCACGTTCTTAGTCAGGTTATTCAATCTAGCGTTAGGTTTTGACCGCTTTCGTTCACCTCTCCGCCTCACATTTACATCTTTTTCCCCTTTCTGAACCACCCCATTTTGAACTTCCTGACCGCTATTGTTGTTGCCATCAAGATTCACAGTTGAATCTTTCTTCGTCCTCCTAGATTGAACATTTGGATCCCCATTTCTCTCTCGGCTTTTTTCTGCTACAATTTCAGAACTTGGTGGCCCAGAAGATGAAATCTCTCTTCCAAACACACACCCCATCTGTCCCAAACTCTGAGAACCCTAAACTAACCCTCATTTCTCATGACATTCTGAGCTAGTATCCCTTCACAGTTCACACATACACACCCTGATACACAAACGAATCAAATTCACAAACCCAATTTATCAATCCAACAATTTCAAGAAACAACACGTGAAGAACACCAAATACAGTCGATTTCAATGGCAATTATAATGGGATTTTGATAAAGATTACAAAGAACCCTAATTTATCAGTA
This sequence comes from Mikania micrantha, assembly GCA_009363875.1. Classification (NCBI taxonomy): domain Eukaryota; kingdom Viridiplantae; phylum Streptophyta; class Magnoliopsida; order Asterales; family Asteraceae; genus Mikania; species Mikania micrantha. Next base: position 16,656,562 of record CM018683.1, read on the forward strand.
ATCAATCAGGTGTATGCTATAAACTACAAAACCCAAAACTTATATCAATTAAAGATGAGCTACAACAAAAGGGTTTGATGGGAACAGTGTGAATCAAAGCAAGAAACTTTAATCAGTGGATTTGAAAGATGCTTGGTTGAAGATCTAAAGAGGGTTTTGTGACTTACTGATGACTTATTTTCAAAAGATTTGTGGAAATTGGAACAGAGAGTTGATCTGGTGATTTGAGGTGTTGTATTCGGTCTCACCACTACCAGTCAATCACTCAAATCAGCATATGCGATTCCAAGGTTTTGTTTCTGTAAAGGTCACCATCCCTGTAAAAAAAAATACCTAAACCATTGCATTTTATTAGTATTTATATTTCGCAAATAAATAAATCATTAACACTAACTTTATAAGAGTAAATTACCAAGATGGTTTTTATTATTTGCTTATATTTCACTTTTAATTTCCAGATTTCATAAATAATACATATGATCTCAAACTTTAAACATTTATTGCACATATAGTCTTTATGTAACGGTAATTTGGTATTTTGGGATCAAATGGGTAATTTGTGAAAACCTATGTATCAAGAGTGAAATACTAACAAATCACAATGACTATATCGATAATTTACTCTTTTTATAATTAAAGTGCATTTTATTATGATTAAACGTTAATTTGTAAATTTAGAGAATTTAAATTATGCAAAAGGTAAGAATACATTTCAATAAAAATTCTTGGTTTTAGAAAAATGTTTATCAATGTGATACGACTTTAAACATAAGAATTACCAAAAACGTGTTTATAACATGTTGACTGCTTGATGAAGTTTAAATATTGTTAGTTAAGTATGAAGAAAATATTTGTAAAGCATGAAATCAAATTTTCTTATAAACGAAATAGAGAATAATTTATTTAAAAAAAATTATTATGAGAAAATTTGTAAACCATGGATTTACTTCATGTAAAATATAAAAATAAATAAATATATATATATTGCATATTTACATACGCTTCTTAATGGTCAATGGTCAATGTAATCCTCTAAAATAGGGATTGTCCTGGAATACGCAAATTGACATATTGTCCTTTTGTGTTTAATTATAAAATAATATGATGTTAATGTGAACTATAAATCTATAATATATAAAAGTGGGAAGATAAAATAATAAAAGTTTTTTGTTTAAAAAAAATATAACTTTTGACATGTTACATGCTAAAAAAGAAATTAAGGATAATTTAAATTTTAAGGTATAAAATTTTATTTTTTCTGTATTGAATTTTTTTTTATTATGTATTTTTCCGTACTGTTTTTTGATATTTTTGTACTGGATTTTTGTTTTTCTTGTAATGGATTTTTTTATTTTTTGTACTAGGTTTTTTTCTTTTTCTACTAGATTTGTTTTTCGTACTTGATTTTTGTTTTTATGTTTTTAGCATGTCACATGTTAAAATCTTATTAGTTCTTATTTTTCTTAAACAAAAATATGTTCTTATTGAAGTCATCAACAATATAAAATTATCCTGTTTATATCTTAACATAATTATTTTTGAAATATGGGGTACAACCATTTTCTCATATAATAATGTTGCAATGAGTAAATAAATAAATTTGTATAACAAACTAAACAAGAGAAACACACAAGTTGTAATATTTTTATAGAAAAAGAAACTCAATTTTTTAAAGTGTTAACTACTTTTCTTTCTCTGTTAGGTTGATCTCAACCCAATTGTTATTAAAAAATCTTGGCATCTAACGTAATTCTTCCGGTTCAAACCAATAAAGTATTTGTTATTAAAAAAATCTTGATATGTAATATGTTATGCAACTTGTACAATTAACTAATTAAGTCATTAAGATAGTCTATTTTGACTTTTTTAACGATTAATTTGAGTATTATCAGATCACTAGAGTATCATCGTATCATGAGCGATATCATCCAATCATATTACTTTTGATATATTCCTCAACCCGTCAAATTTAACACATTTATTACTGATATTTTGCTATATTTTGCTTAACCTAAAAATGAATTTATAAAATGGAGAATGGAAGATAATATATGAAAAATTGAATTCCCAAAATTAATTACTTAAGTGGAAAGAAAACCAGCCACTAAAGTGGGCCAATATACCCGACTTTTCAAAAGACAAAAACAAAATTCAATCACTAGCCCGCTAATCTAAAAAAAATGTTAACGTCACCATTAGACGACCCTCACCGATCGATATTACTGTTAACATGAGGGAGGTAAATTGTGTAACCTAGGGAAAATTAAGTGATGCCGGGCTTTGAACCCTGGACCTCTATTACAAATTTTTACCCCCTTACCACTAAGCCAACATCATGGAGACTAGACCAGCTAATCTAGAGGTCAAAAAAAATTGGTTTCAGAATCAAAACCAACAATCTAAACCCGAACCAAATCGGTTCTTACTCTACCAAAAGGCAAAACGGTCCCAACTTGAAAAAGTCACCGTTCGAGGCTGATTCTTGAACCTATTTTTGAATGGTTTAACCCAAACCAAACCGTTCTTAAAGAAGTCAAAAATCATATAAAATCATAGTCAAACTGAGTAGATCACTTCACTCTTTAAAAATTGATTCCTAACCTGGACCAGTTTCACAAACAACTACTTTTGAGAAAGCCTATGTTGTTCATCCTTGTATGTTTGTAGGCGTAAAGATAGCCTTTTTAAAATTATTACTCGTATGTTTCTATTATCACTTATAAAAATTTTGGATATAAGTATACCCTTATTTTTAAACTCTATCGAAAACTCAACCCGAATAAGAATATACTTAATCAATCCAAATCTATCCAAATAACCTTAATTTTTACACCCAATTAGCCCGAATTTGGATATTCGATCAGATAAGCAAAATTTTGCATGTCCGATCCGGTTCAAATAAGAAAAATGTATAGCCAACCCGAATCTATTTGAATAACCCGAACAAGAATTCGAATCAGTTTTCTCGAGTTTCAGATACGATTCAAGCTTCGGTTTTTTTGAACACCACTAGCACGAGAAGTGCCTCTCATACGCCTATTGTGTGCCTATCGCCTCATTTAGTCAAAAGCACAATACCTTACGCCTGATGTCAACCAGGCCCAATCTCGTACATAAAAATTAGAATTACTTCTAATATAAGATAAGAACTTAATCATGACATAAAATTAAAGTTAAAAAAATTTTATAAAGTGATTTGTTTTCTTCCAAGGATAAACCACTTCCAAATTTTTTAAAAACTTGACATGCAACTACATTTAAACCATAGGTTGGTCAGTTAGTCAGGTATCATGAGCCAGGAGTTTCTTTAGAGCAACTCTCTATTCGTACGAGATAGAGGTAATGTTATCTACATCATACCCCCCCTCAGATCCTATCTTAGCTTTGCTAATGGTGAAATATACTAAGTACGATAATAATGATGATGATACATTACACGCTTTTATGTTTATATGCTTGCATGAGGATAATATTTGTTTTGATAGTTAGAAATCATATATATTGCAACCTATCATGTTATCATGTCTCCTATATTAATAGCCATCTATTTCTATATGAAAGCAGTCTCTCTTTCTCTACAGATATAGGTAAATTTTGTTTATATCTCACCCTCTTCAAACGCTACAAATATATATGTTATGAATGAGTTTTATTAGGTATGGTTGTTTTAATAACAATTCATGAATATATCTTTTATGGTATCAAATTCAGAGCACATTTTTTGTTAGAAATAACGAATTTGCAACTGGATTTGGCAGAAATTTGCCCATTTTATACCACAAAATCCTGCTGCATTAGTTCTAACATACATTCATGACCAATTATGAACCCTTTAAAAAGAACCAAGAGTGGGTTCAATAAAACATGCAGAATATATACTGCAAAGATCAGCCATGCTACCCTGCATATAATAATAACAAATGGTTATTAGAGAGAGAAAGAGAGAATAAAAAAATTAAAAATATATAAATAAAATAAAGAAATAAATAACTGCAAGATATAAGCATGCAACTGGATCTGGAAGTAATGAGTATTAGGTTTGACTAATTTACTAAAATTTAAGAAATCAAACAATAGGTCAAGATCACATCAAGAATAAGAAAGTCATACTATAGATAACATGTACCAATTGTAATCTCACTTTGTAGGGTCTAGGGAGAGATGAAAACAAATCTTACCACTACCCCAATGTGGTAGAGAGACTGCTTCGTGAGAGTCCTCCGACTCAAAAAACAATTTAAATTATTATTATTATTATTTATATATTATTTAAGCATCTTTTCCCCAATGGCCTTTAGACCTAATGAACAAATCATTTTATAAATCAATAATTTTGATTGAGTATCAATGTTGTGGCATTAAACTACTTGCTTAAAAAGGGGTTGATTTGGGTTTAAATTTCATCTTTAACAAGTGGAATGGGTCAAGTTTAAAGCGTTAAAACTAAAAAGGCACCCAAAGTGTTATTACTCGAAAGCTTAACTTAAACCTCCAAGGAAGTGTTGAAATGGTTAAAGTGAAGGAGACACAACCTAAAGGTTTCAAGTTCAATCCCCACTTAGAGCAATTTTCTTTAGAGGCTACCAACCCGGTTGCTTGCAGCTGCGTTTTACATGTTCATCTCGGTTAGTCAAGTATTATGAGGGTATCCCGGGCTTTACACGTAAGTGGGTTCCCACGGTCATAAAAAAAGGTTAACTTAATTTTAGGGCCGGCAAAATAGGTACCTGATAAGACAGGATAAGACTTGTTTAACAAAAAGTATACTATGTACCTTTATACATTTTTTTAAATAATAAGAATTAAAGGCTAGAATTCATCATTTATCTTTTTTGTTGCATAAAACATTGGACTGCCAAGCTTAAATCACCAAACCAAGTGTTAAGCAAGTCATTTTCATGTTTTATATTTACATTCAGCACTTCATCTTTCATCTCTAACATGTTAAACACGATAAGACCCTTTTTGACAGCCTTAATTTATTTAAACAAAGTTTGATATGATTTGAGCTGATTGAATCATATTTAATACACTAGTATTGAGACAACTTTCAAATACAAAAAAATAAAATAAATAGAGAACACACTTGACCTGTTTTGACCCGCACTAGATGTTACCTGTATCAACCTTATTTTGAACCACTACACAACTAGCCCATTTACCGTAAATTTATATATGTAATGAATTATATTTAAATGTTTTATAGTTTTGTTAACTAAAATATTGGCAGAACAGAGTAATAAGCATGAACACAAAAGTAAATGTGTTAGTTATACCTAAGAATCAGGTGACGAGTCATCATCATCTGATTTCTGAGGCTTTAGAGGCCCCTTGAAGGAACTTCCATCATCACCAAGAAGCTCACGAGTCGCTTTTTCAAGAAACTCTTGGGCAGCAGTTTTTACAGAAGTTTTTTTAGATGTAAGATATTTCCTTTTCTTGCTAGCATTTCCATCCGAACGCCTACGATTTATCCCCTCTAGCCTACTGATTTCCCTCATATTTTTCCTTTGATCTGGGAAAAGATGCAAATTATAATCCGGCAAAACTATTAAACATAAAAGAAAATATATAGATAAGATGTGAGGGAGCATTTACCAGGGGTGAGATCAGGTAATGAATGCTCGATGAAACGCGTTGCAGCCTGGTAGTTTAAAGTAGTTGAAGGGCGTAGGGGTTCTGCGTTAAATTGGTGAGAAATAGAATGTTAAAAAAATTTCTTCAACAATTCTGATAATCAGCATAGACAACTTGATTAAGATTATTAAAAATAAGCAAAAAGAAAAAACTCAATCCGAGGTGTTTAGAGCTCAAAAGCTGAGGCGCCAGGCACATAAAATCACACACACCAAGCATTGCCCTATGTACAATCATATATGTTTTATTTACAACCATAAGGCTATGTGTACTCATCAAGCCCCCATCACTTCACATAAACAACTAACACCATCACCCCCTCATCACTTCACGTAGGCACCACAGGTGTTATCATCACCTCTCATTCACGCCCCCTTCACTTCACATAGGCGCCACATAAACAACTAACATCATCACCCCCTCGTCAGTCCACGTAGGCACCACATGTGTTATCATCACCTCTCATTCACGCCCCCTATTCACCCCCTTCTTCACTTGCTTCACATTGCAACCCTCACACCGCCTTTGCCCCTCACGCCCCCTATTCACCCCCTTCTTCACTCACTTCACATTGCAACCCTCACACCGCCTCTGCCCCTCACGCCCTCAATTACCACCACACATGGCCTAAGTTGCATCTCTCTCATATGTCACATCAACCATTTTATCAAGCAAACATTTCAGAATGTAACTAATCCCTTTCATTGTTTTTATTAGCCTCTTACAAACCTTAAATTTGACCAAACCTGATACAGAAGTACATGAGGTGCTGCCTCAAGCCCTGAGGTGCTTTTATGATCACCTTGTTGTGCAAAAAAAAGACAGGCAAGGTATAAGGTGTGTGTTTACAAGGTGATTATCAACTTTAAGTCGCGATCATCAGTTTCAAGAGTCAATCATTTGCTAATTTAGGGGTCAAATAATCAGTTTCATATTAGATGCAGCAAATCAGCTTATAAAAGGGTAGCATGAAGTTACTCATATCCATATATTAATCTATTGCTTCCTTGAATACTCAGAATTTGCCAATCAATAGGAGTATTTGGGAACTGGTTATTTCACTCTTAAATAATTAGACAAGCAGTATGAACTAGCGATCCCAATTCCCAAAGACCCCAGAAAAATGATTACTAGATACTATCTCAGACATATGTGAAACAAGGTATAATTCTGCACAATCAAGTCTGTCCCTTTCATTACATCAGCCGAGAATATATATACACATTAGAACATATCACCTACTTTGAATACAAGAAATCTATTCCAAAAATATATTCCTATGATTATGCTAATTATGGTACAGCTAGCACAGCTAATATACAGCTGTGTATACAGCTGGTTAATATACCCCCGCAGTCGAATCAGGAGGTTGTCGGATGTTGAGACTGTCTTTGAAATCGTCAAAAAGAACTTTTGGTAGGCCTTTTGTAAAGATGTCAGCTATTTGAAACCGTGAAGGGACATGAAGAACTCGAACTTGTCCTCGAGCAACCTTTTCTCGAACGAAATGGATATCCAACTCTATGTGTTTTGTGCGTTGGTGCTGGACGGGATTTCCAGAGAGGTAAATTGCACTAACATTATCACAATAAACAAGAGTAGCATGAGTTGGGGGGTGATGAAGCTCCAACAGCAAGTTCCTTAGCCAGCAGGTTTCTGAGACAACATTGGCAACCCCACGATATTCGGCCTCGGCACTGGAGCGGGAGATGATTGGTTGTCGTTTGGAGGACCATGAGATTAGATTGGTTCCCAAATAGACGCAATAACCTGAGGTAGAGCGTCTTGTGTCTGGGCAGCCGGCCCAATCTGCATCGGTGTATGAAAGTAAGGAAGTTCCTGAAGTGGCTGTCAGATGAAGACCGTGGGATATGGTTCCTTTTACATATCGCAAGATGCGTTTTAAAGCCATCAAGTGAGATGTACGTGGGGCATGCATGTGCATACAAGCTTGTTGAACCGCGTAGCTAATGTCTGGGCGAGTGAAGGTGAGGTATTGAAGTGCACCTGCAAGCTTTCGATAATAAGTGCCTCCATCTTCAAGAGGAGAACCGGAAGTGGCACTAAGTTTGGATTTTGTGTCAACAGGTGTATGGGCAGGTTTGCAAGTGGTCATGCCTGCCCTTTCAAGTAATTCCCCAGCATATTTTTGTTGTGATAGGAATAGACAACCATGGCGCCTTACAACGGATATGCCAAGAAAGTAAGTTAGGGGACCCAAGTCCTTCATTGCGAACTCGTTAGCCAAGAGTTTCATGAAGAAGTTGTGAAGTTCCTGCGTGGAGGTGATGAGGATTATGTCATCCACATAAAGCAAAATGTATGCAATGTTACTTCCATTTTTGTAAATGAAGAGGGAATGGTCACTTTTGCTGTGTTGAAAGCCTATGGTTGAAACATAATCTGTGAACCTTTGGTACCAAGCCCTCGGTGCTTGTTTCAATCCATAGAGCGACTTCTTTAATAAGCAAACATGGTTCGGAAAGGCTTTATCACGAAATCCAGGGGGCTGGTGCATGTAAACAGTCTCACGAAGATCTCCATGTAAGAAGGCGTTCTTTACATCTAGCTGATGGATGGACCAGGAGTGAGAGATGGCGATAGAGAGAACTGTTCTGATCGTGGCTGGTTTTACCACAGGGCTGAAAGTATCACCACAGTCAATTCCAACTTGCTGGGACCTGCCATCACAAACTAAACGAGCTTTGTATCGCTCCAAACTGCCATTAGAGTTAAGTTTATGTTTAAATATCCACATGCTTCGTACAACATTCATCTGATTATTTCGGGGGACTAACTCCCACGTGTTATTTTCAAGAAGAGCTTGGAATTCGTCGGTCATGGCCTTATTCCAATCAGGGTTACGAAGAGCATCTAGAGGGCTGTGAGGCAGAGGAGAAGGTGCAGTATGAGTGTTTAGGTTTATAGGATTCTGGGTTTTTGCAGTCATGCTTCGGGTCTGAATAGTTCTGTGGGTTGGCATAGGAGGGGGATTGGGTATAGGAGCCGGCTGGTGATTGGATGGGACTGATTCTGAGTGTGATTGGTATGTTTCATAGGCTGTTTGTTTGGGCTGATTTGTTTGTGAGGAATGGGACTGCCGGTTGTAGGTTCTAATTGGGTTTGTTGGGTGAGAATTATAGGAGTCATAGGCGGGTGTTGTAGCTGTTTGAGTGCGCTGGTTACGTCTGGAGTAGGTTTTTAATGGTTGAGATGGTTGTGCTTGTTCATGAGGGTTAACAGATGGATGTATACCTTCAGAATGTGGTATAGAGTGTGCTGTTGTAGGAGCTGGTGGTGCTGACTGGTTGTTTGAGAGAGAGGAGGCTGTGTGGGCTGTATTTGGGACTGTAGATGAAGGGGATTCGGAGGTGGTGGTGTAGAAATAGGGATGAATGTTTGGTGAATCAGTAAATGGTTTGTATGTGGAGGGGCTGGTTGCTTGTGTGTGTGAGAATGGGAAGCTTGTTTCATCGAAGATGACATGTCTTGAAATAAGAATTTGTTTGGTTATAAGGTTGTAACACTTATACCCCCGATGGTTGGATGGGTGTCCTAAGAAAACACATGGAGTTGAGCGATTTTGAAGTTTGTGGATGGTAGTAGAGGGAAACAATGGGTAGCAAAGGCATCCAAATATGCGGAGTGGGGAGTAAGATGGTGACCTATTGTAGAGAAGGTGAGTGGGTGTGAGATTGTTTAGGAGTTTGCTTGGAAGTATGTTAAGGAGGTAAGTGGCATGTTGAAGGGCATGGTGCCAAAATTTGGTTGGGACGGATGAATGGGCCAAAAGTGTTCGAATAATATTGTTAATGGAGCGTATTTTTCGTTCAGCTTTTCCATTTTGAGGGGAGGTATGAGGGCAGGAAAATCGAAACTGAAGTCCATTGTTGGCACAAAAGTTGTGAAATTGGGTATTGTTATATTCCCCTCCATTGTCACATTGGATGGTTTTTATGTTGTGGTTGAATTGTGTTTTGATTAGAGCATGAAATTGAGAGAAAGTTTGAAAAACTTGGGACTTTTTAGCTAGGGGGTAAGTCCAAAGATAATTTGTTTTGTCATCTAAAAATAAGATGTAATACCGATGACCTGCTGAACTCAAGACAGGTGAGGTCCAAAGGTCACTGTGCAGAATGTCAAATGGCAAATATGTACATGAATATGATGGAAAAAATGGTAACTTTATTTGTTTTCCAAACACACATGATGAACAAACAGAATTCAAAGGTTTTGAAACTGAATCAAAAGACAAACTAGGCTTTAATAAATTTAAAATAGATGCGCCGGGGTGTCCTAAGCGACGATGCCACATGTCTTGAGTGATGGCAGCAAAGGCAGAAGGTGGAGTGAGCTGCGATGGTGAGTTGAAGGTGAGTGGGTAGAGGTCCCCGGTACTGTTGCATCTAAGGATTGGTATTCGTGTCTTGAGGTCCTTCACATTAAAACCAAACGGGTCAAATTCAATAGTAATACTATTGTCAGTTGTTAATTTTCTAACAGATATGAGATTTTTGATTATGTTTGGAACATGTAAGATATCACGAAGGATTAAGGGTGGATATGGGTGTTTTAAAGTGTGATGTCCTGTACCTTGGATTGGAATTGTGGATCCATTCCCAACGATAATATTCCTGAAAAGACTCTTATTAAAATAAGACGTGAAGTTACCTGTGGAGTTTGTCATGTGGGATGTTGCCCCGGTGTCCATATACCAGTTTTGGTCCGGTGGATGCATTGTCATGGTGTGAAAAGCTTGTTCAAGATCAGTGGGTGTGTAAGCTGACTCTGATGCTGCATAGGCCTGAGATGGTCTGCTGCCTAGAATGCCTGGTGCAGGGCTAGGAGGCTGAGTGGTTGGGCCGTGGGGTTGAGTTGGGTGTGGGCATGGAGGATATGTCCAATGCTGGTATTGGCCCCAAGGGGGTGGGTTATTCCAATGATTATTGTTCCTTGGAGTGCTGTAGTTTCCTGGTCCATAGAATGGTGAGCTACGGCCACGTCCAGTGTAATTTTTGTTCCTTCCACGGCCTGTGCCACGACCGCGGCCTCGTCCCCTGGGACTGTTGTGTTGAGGATTGTATTGTTGTGGGGTGTAGAGTTGATGTGACTCAGATCGAGTATGAGAAGGTGGGGGGTTGGTTGTTAGCAAGGCCGAGTCGGTTGTGTTTGTTGCTGAGGAGGCTGCCTGGTGAGATTTTCGTGTTTCTTCCAGGATGAGTCTGGATCGTGCCTGGTAGAAGTCTGGAAGAGGGGTTGACTGCTGAATCATCATCGCGACAGCTTCATAGCTATCATTCAATCCTGCAATCAACTGAAGAATTAACCTCTGGTTATTAACTGGAGCTTTAACGGCTGCAAGTTGGTCAGCCAACATTTTTAGGGTTTGGCAGTAGGCAGACATATTGGGATGATTGGCTAATTTGGTGGTTACAAACTTATGCTCCAAATATACAGCCCTAGAGCTTTGATTGTCCTGAAAAATATTTTCCAAGGCAACCCAAGCCTTACATGCTGTGGTTTTTGTGGAAAGAATGGTATGAAGAAGATCAGTGGAAATGGTGGAATAGATCCATTGTAGGACAATGGCATCTAAGCGAGACCAGAGTTGGACAGCATTGAGTGATTTTTGATGGTTGTGTTTGTCAATGTCAGAAGCAGCGGCGGCGAGAGGTGCAGGTGATAAAGGGGGAACCGCCGTGGGATCAATATGATCATGGACCTCAAAGGCTCTACAATGAATTCGAAAAAGTTCTGCCCAGGAATTGTAGTGACCCCCTTCCATTTCAAGAGTGAAAGGAATGAAATTTTTGATGTTTGAAACAGTAGTAGCAGGATGTAATTTATCCATGACAGAACGAAGAGCAGAAGGAAGAACGAAGAAGAGCAGAAGGAAGAACGAAGATCAGAGCCTGCGCTCTGATACCATGAAACAAGGTATAATTCTGCACAATCAAGTCTGTCCCTTTCATTACATCAGCCGAGAATATATATACACATTAGAACATATCACCTACTTTGAATACAAGAAATCTATTCCAAAAATATATTCCTATGATTATGCTAATTATGGTACAGCTAGCACAGCTAATATACAGCTGTGTATACAGCTGGTTAATAATATGATTATAATTCTCATTATTTAATGTCATGTTAATCACTCTCAAATCACGCATTCAAACACCCCCCCAAAGATGGCGAAGATGTTGGATTTTTTACTACAAAATAATCAGAAAGTTTAGTATTTTTTCATCTTTGTGGCTGCAAACTTTGGCAATCTACTTTGTTTTAAAGCACAAATCACACAAAAGCGACAGGGTCTAAACCTGAAGCGCAAAAGCAGAGAAAGTGATTCATACTCGAGGTGCAAGGTGGTTATATAATTTTTTTGCACTTCCAATAGATTAGCATCTCCTACCCAAAATACAGCTATAAATATGGTTTGTATATGATTTCATTTGTAAATTACCTACATGTACATCCTTTTTAGCTTCATATATAACACTTTGAAGTATCGAAACATCCCCTATACAAGAAAAGCATGCCACAGTAAAAAAATTTCCCCAAAAATCACGCTGTTTGTGCGCCTTTTATACAAAGTGCGCCTCGAGTCACACAAAGAAAGAGGCTTGGGTCGGAGGTCGCCTTGCACCTAGGTGCGCCTCAGCAGGGGCGCACCTTAGTTCAGACCGGGCGCCCCCCTGTTTTTTCGTGTAGTAGTGTATATTTTCCGATACTTATTGTAAAAATTTTTTAAACCTTTATTTCGCCCCCTAAAAAAAATTATTTCACCCCTGCAGTTTTGGTCAAGCTCCGCCACTGCACCTCAGGCATGCTTTTTAAAACCAAAGCAATAATCGTGGCTAGTTAAAGGCTCAACTACAAAGTATCTAGTAAGTAGTCATGAAAGAAAACTTACCATTACTCAAATTTATGCACTTGTCCAGCTTCTCTTGATACAAACTCAATCTATCCTACATCACCAATAACTCAAAAATCAAACAAAACCTACGAATCAAACAAATTTATATGAACCCAAAACACATATTTCGATCTATTTTCCAACAATCCCACTTGTTATTCAATAATCATCAATCAAAAAACCACATAAATTTGTGAAAACAAACCATACAAGTTCCGATCTGACAGGATGATCATATGGGTCAACACCATTGCAACGCAGCTTCACTTTCAAACAATCAAACAAAAAACACATTAAACTATGAACCTAATTCGTTTCTACTGCAATACGAGTGAAGATTGAGAGAAACACATACATGCGAAAAGTGCAGTGGTGGCTTTGGCGAGCAAGATTAGCGATTGAGCACGCTGAATTGGGTCCAATTCGGAGAGAGTTTCAGGGTCGCAAAGGGGCAAGAAATCGGCGAATTGAGTTTGGAATTCTTTGAAGTTGTTTGAAGTTCTGATCACCGACTCCATTACTGATTCTGGAACTGCTCCTCCATCCATGTTCGTGTGGGTTTGTTGCTGCAAAATCAAGTGTCGCCGCTAGATTTTGCTGAGCAGTTGCAGAGTTAGGGATTTTGTGTGTTGACGTATTGACGTCTCTATCTTTTTTTTGAACGGCGACGTTCCTACATACCACGTATGTTGTCTTAACAGGGCCCACCGGGCAGAGGTAAGACGCGGCCACACCAGATGCGCGGGAACCCCGTGGAATAGGTAAACCCTCGCCCCCCATTGGTCCAGAACCCGAGATTAAGCTCAAGATTCTTTCCCTCACCTGGATGTCCTTTAAATTGCCTCTGGTAGGACTTGAACCCATGACCTCTCGGTCACAAGGTGAAGCCCTAATCATCTAACCCTTGAGAAAAAAAATAAAAGAATAATTATAACTTTTTTTTTGAACGGCGAAGGTTTCAATCGTGTGAACCCACTGTTTCCAGGCCATGTCACCAAGGTCTAGTTACCTGGACCTCCCATGAGCCACCACAACCACCCCAGGAGGAAACCCCACTGGAAAAACCCCCTGACCCCCCTCAGACCCCTTTTTCGCGGTGGGATGGATTTGAACCCATGACCTCCCATTTGGAAGAATCATGGGGTACCATTGAGGCAATGCCTCTTTTGGTAAAAGAATAATTATAACTAGATGGCTCGAAAACGCGCATTGCCGCGTACATTTAACATACCCGTTTCGACTTTTGTGACGAATTCAAAAGAAATATTAACAAATAGAAAGGTGTGATTATAAGACAAATATATTATGGATCGATAAAAAAAAACATAACAAAACCAAAATAAACTACTCGTACATCATGATGTTTATTTAACACTATCATTTCACATCAAGAATAAACTCAAAAGAAAAAATACTAACAAATATTGTTTAAATAACAAAACCATAAAAAAAACAAAATAAATACCAACAAAATAAAAGGTAAATTAAACATAAAAAGCATCTAATGGTAATCAAACCTTGGACTCTAAAGAAAACCACAAACCAATGAACCAAACTTACAAACTGGTTGCACTTCTACAATTAATATATATATATATAAGCTTAACAAAACATTATTCATAATTTCCTTTTGATTAGATAGTAATATATATAGTTGAATTAACTAGAGGTTTCTTTTTTTTGAATGGCAACTTTCATAACAAAACACCCAAAACGAGTCAGCGAGGCGCTAAAACTCGAGAAGGCACCAAAGACACAATCCACCGAATGTTACAAAAAGATAAAGAACATAAACAAAAATACAAGATAAATTAAAAGGAGAAAATGCTCCAATCCTCCCAAGAATTATTCCCATCTAGCATGATGTTTAACCCAAAGGAAACTAAGTGCTTGAATCTCCTTAAAGATCACGTGATAAGAACTTTTCCTCCTGTTGAACACCGCGTCATTACGCATCTTCCTAATACACCAAATAGTTGTTAACACAATCGAATTAGAGGTTTCTAACATGTTTTGAAAACCGGTCCGGAAACTGGTGGGATGGCCGACCCATATATAGCATGTGAACCACCCTCTCAAGAATCGGCCGGTTCAGGCGGTTCACTGGTCAGATCGGATTTAGTTTTTTATATAAATTAAATTGAATAAAACATAAAAAACCAGACTCTGTATTTTTTTAACATTGGTATATCTGTTTGAACATTAATTATGTTTGTTTAAATGTGTTTATAATTATATAATTTTTTATATATTTATTGTGTCATCAGGTTCTTAAATCAGGTCCAACCGGTCCGACCAGTAACTAGTAAGACATCAGGTTCGACGTTCAGTTCGGTTCTGAAAACATTGTTTCTAACTAAGGCTATGTGTAATAGGAGGTGATGAGGGCACGTGTCTTTGGTCACGCTTTCCTCACGTCTGATGACCAGTACACAGTTCATGTGACCAAGGTGTGACTGAAAAGGGGGTGGTAGGAAGATATGTGTATATATATATATATATATATATATATATATATATATATATCTTATCTTACTATTCTAATAAACAAAAATCTTCAATTGTCACATGTTACATTCCAAGACCATCATGACACTTGTCATTTTTTTCATGCATTCATTTAATCTTCTATTATTAAATAAATGATATTATCTATCTTATTAAATAAATTATAATATCTATCTTATTATTAATAGCTAATGATATTATTCATCTTTTAACAAATTTGAAAATAGTTTTTGATATATTCAAAAGCAAATCATTTTATTATAAAATATATTTTAAAAATTTATAAAATATAACTTTCCTAAATATCAATTTTATTAAAAATAAGAAATATTTCAGTTTGACGGTAATTTCAACTTAGGTTATTTAACTTTAATAACTACAAAAATACTACCTTATCATCTTAAGTTGAAATAGTTAGTTTTTGACAGAAAACTAACTAATTAAATGTTTAAATTTAGTGTAAGGGATAGCTTTTTGAAGGATTTTGATATCAAGTTTATGGTTCTCGGCGAATAAATGGGTTCTCGACTTCATAACTTGTTCTCGATGATATTATGTTCTCGGTGGTGTCCGGTGGTTTGCATGTTATTTTGTTCTGGTTCTCAGTTATCTGTGTTTTGATATAAATACTTGTTTTCGTTCCAGAAACAATTAAGCATTCATTTAGTTTATGTGAGAGTTTTTCTTGTTCTCTTGGTTCTTCATTGTTCTTGCATCAGACGAGTATTTTCGGTTTAATCAAAACTCGTATGTAAGTTTATGAATGTTTGTTCTGTTTCTTGATCAACTAATTACTGATTTCCGCTCATTAGTTAGTTTGGTTTGATATCGATTTGATAAGATTCACGTGTTTGGGACTTACATTTAGTTAGGTTAGTGATCTCAATTATTACAAATTAAGAAAGGTAAATGATATTTCTATTTTTACTAAAATTTTTAACTATTGTTATATGATTTAAAGTAATTATTAATACACAATTTAATCAATTTATATTAAAATATCATTGATATAATTTTTAAATTTTCATTATTTACTATTTAATATTCAATCTGTGTGTTCACACGGGGTAGTAGACTAGTGTATGTGTATATATATATATATATATATATATAGAGAGAGAGAGAGAGAGGAAGTGGGTGATGATGGGGCATGATCAAGAGGAAGTGGTATATGGGGTGACAAGCGAGTAATGAAAATTGTCTCATATGTGGTGTTTACATTGCGCCTACTTGGAGTGATGAGTACACATAGCCTAACGCTAAGAGTTATCCGTTTATCCATTTTAACTCTTTTACGAGAGATTTTGGTTTTGAATTTGGACTAAGATTTTTATTGAGGTTACAACATGAGTTTATCTAGTTGTGGGATTTATTTAAGAATAAGCTCAAACACATGCCTTAAAGCGTCAAATATTATCAACAATTGAAATCTTGTCTTGAATGTTAAGTTTTAACTTAGGTGTTTGCATTCCATGATGTTCAAAAAAATATATAGAAAAAGAGGACAATTAAAGTATATAAGAAAAAACAACGCAAAAAGTCATCACGTGTAATATAGATGATGGTAACATTGTTCATATATAATCACATACTTAGGGTATATAAAATCAAACATAGTTATTAAATACATTCATATCATGGATTAGGCAGATAATTATGGACCATTAATCACAAAACATGTAAAAAAAATTAAATATAGATAACAATATTATACTCAAGTTATTTATAATAAATTCTTAATTTAATGGTTTATTCAAAAAATAAGTAAACACGTAAACAAACATTTAATTTCAAAAGGTCCCAAGCGCTCAAAAAAGTCAGCAATTGTTGGTCCTTTTTTGTCCCTTCCATAAATTTTCAATTACAAAAGAGAATATATTAACCATTTATTAGTTTTACAAATGACCTAAAATTATTTTATCCTTTTTAGGAGAAAAAACTTTTGTATCTTACAATTGAAATGTATTTAATACATAAGTATTTTCTTACTTTAAAAAAATATCTTATTGATTCTTTTTTCAAACACATTTCATAAACACAAATGATAAAAGTGTTGTCATATAATCTGAAAATGATAATGTAAGAGTCTCATGATGTAAATCTTATAAATATATACTTGAGTTTTAAGTGTGTCCCATAAAATATGTAGCTTTACCAACATGAACTTGAGTCACACAAAAAGCTAACAGAGTTGCCTCTTCAGAAACGATCTTTTTATTCCATTAGGATAAAAGTAATGTTTGTATTCATTTTAGCCCTCATACCCTACTGATTAGTAGAATGTTACGGGTTGTTTGTTCGTTAGTCAACAATTTAACCTAAGATCGTCGTCATAACCAATCAAACCGGGACATTACACCCCTAACAAAAAACAAACAAAATGACTTTTTCTTTACATTCAAACCAAAACATGAATGAGAAATTGAGAACAGTTGGAAACAGACAACTACAAAGTCAGAATAGTTTCCTGGTAGTGTCATTTCCATCAACAATATATACGATGTGTCACGCACGCAAAACACGAAAAAAAAATAATGTTTTTTAATAACGATTTAGTTTGATTCAGTTGTGGAAGATTTTAGTGTATCATCATCTACTTCTTCTACAGAAGAAAGTGGCTGGATTGGATTCTTGAACTGCACCAAGATCATGGTCATGTTGTCACATCCTTCACCTGTGGATGTTGATGGTGCCAAACATTTATCAAACACTCTTTCACATATTGTTGAAAGTTTACTTTCCTGTACAAGTTTTAAGAGCTAGTTAGATCAAAATTAAATTAGGACCATAACTTACAGTGTTAAAGAATTCATGCATCACTCTCAAAACTTGGGAGTTTTTTTCCAAATGGGTGTAGTTGAAAAAAATAATTACCAAAAAGGTGTAGTTGAAAACTTATTTACCAAAATAGGTGTTTTTTTCTTTATTATTGTTTTTCTTTTTTGATTAGTTAAAAGTAATTAAATAAAGGAAAACACCCATTTTAGTAAATAAGTTTTAAACAACACCTATTTGGTAAATATTTTTTTCAATTACACCCATTTGGTAAACTTGGTATAACATAGAATTCACACAATAAAAAATCACAATATCAAATGCACCCATTTTCTAGCTTAAGACATATATACCCTTTCCTAAAATGGTATTTTGGTAGTTTTGTTACTTTGGTTTTACGTGCCATGTTTACTCTATGTGTTTATGTGTTTCGATTAAGTATGATGCAGTGTTAGTAGTGTATTTTTGAATATATATAATAAAAAAAATAGGTTGAACTATGAGCTAGGGGTCTCCACCAAAGCCAAGCAGCCTCTCTAACCCATTTTAGGGTTGAGGTAAGGTTTTTCTTCATCTCTATCCCCCAGACCCCACTCAAAAGTGGGAATTTATTGGGTATGTTTGTTTGTTTTAAAACTTGCATCAGGATATGACTCATATGAGAGTTTGGAGTGTATGGAGAAAGAAAAAGGTATGGCAGTCATATTATATATTGTATTTTATGAAAAGGGTAAAGTGAATATTTAATTATTTTGAATATCTTTGATATTAATTTTTCTTGATGATTAAACAAACAAACATACACACTAAAATCACAATAAAAAGCAGGGTCTAGAGATAGTGAGACAAGTCAAACCTTACATCTAACCCATGGGCTTAAGAGCTTGCAGTTGACGTCTTAGCGATCTATCCCATGGGTTTAAAGAGGGCAAACCTTGAGTATGATATTATTCAAGTTTTCAGTGGTATACATAAAAAAATGACAAAAAAACGCATTTTTGTGAAGCATAAAAGTGCATTTTAAAAGAATGAACAAAAAAATAATATTGTTTTTACAATTAGATAACTTGTTGGAAAATATGTGTATTGCAAACTTTAAAAACTGATTGACTCCAAACTGCAAATCCAACACCCCATTACACACCAAGGGAAGTAGAAAATCAAATATATTCCATAATTCAAAGGTAACATGAGATATTCACACTTACTGATTTCAATTGTTCATGTATGAAATCCACTAATTGTTGGCTTGACATGCAATCCCTAAATAAATGAAAGTAATTAACTTAGCAATAATCCAAGGGCAAAAACAAACAATAGTTGCGTAGCATATCGATTATGCCACGACAAAGAAAACACGCTGATTTTGTAATTGCATAATAGAAACAATGGAGAAAGGAAAGATCTATTTACCAAATACCATCACATGCCAGCACAAGAAATTCGTCGTCATCGCATAGCTCAACCTAAGCAAAATAAAAAATTAATATCAAACAATAAAACAATTAGGTAAAAAGTTCATATAAATAGATACAATATTTACTGTATACCTCCTCACACTATACAAACATATATAAACACTATTTAATGTAACCTAGTCTAATATATATGGGACAGGGAGATTGTATCTACTTGGAAACATGCTTAACGTGTGTGTTCCTAGTCACTCCTACATATCCTTCAAGAGTGTCTCAACAATTAATTAAAGGTATGTGCCAGAAGTGCTTGAACTTCTTGCTGATCCATGCTCCAGTGGTTATTCATTGTGATTAGTCCCTATGAGTTCATTTGTTATAACTATAACATCCACCATCTCATACCACCAATATTATCAGCTTTGTCTAAGGCTTCAAACGAGCCGAACCGAGCCAAGTTTGGCTTCAGTTTGAAAATTAATGATTTGGCTTGTCTGCTTGGATTTTTTATTGAGTTGAAAAATGAGCTTGGCTCGTTTTTTTATTATTTTGTGTTTTTTGCATATATATATATATAGTATAAGTTTAGGCTAAAAAGGAGAAAAACTATAAAAAGTAGATGAATGGTTGTAACTTGCAAGTATGCCACGTCATTGGAGAAAATTAAGAGGGAATTTAAGTGGTTGGAAGTGTATAATGGGTATTGTAGCCATTGTTGACTTTTTAACAACTTCCCCCTATTTTTTTTAAACATTTATAACTTTTTTATACGTTATTTTTTTAAAAAAAAATTACACCATAAAATCGAGCATTTTTTAATCTTTTCAACGAATATAATATTACTATATAAAAAAACCGACCAGAATTGGAATTTTGTGTTTTATGGTGTTTTCAAGATGCTCATAACAATGAACACAAAAAACATCATAAAATATCCAGCTTTGATCTCATGAAAATCCGAACATAAACACCACAAAATGTTAACACCATAAATATAATAAAATATCTCGAAAAACACCATAAAACGTAAACACTATAAAGAAAAGTTAAAAAAACACCATAAAATGTCATATTTTATTTTCATTGACGCCTGGATATCATAAACACCATAAAATAATTTGAAAAACACCATAAAATGTACATATGCGTACAAAAAAAACACCATAAAAGTGTTTATGACGTTTTTTGTGTTCAAAAAACCATAAAATGCTTTGTTTTAATTCATTAACTTCTGAACATCATAAACACCATAAATAACTTGAAAAACACAATAAAATGTAGAGATGCGTTAAAAAAAACACCATAAAATTCTGTTTACATAACATTTGAAAAACACCATAAAATGAACAGTTCGTAAAACTCGGTTTAAGTCATTATTTTTATTTTTAAAAGTATATTAATATTATACTCTTTAGAAAGGTATAAAACGCTTGATTTTATGATGTAATTTTTTTAAAAAATATTAACGTACTAAAAAGTTATGAGCGTTTAAAAAAATGAGAGAAATTTGCATGTGACTTGCATGAGTAAGTTCATTTTTTGTTTTGACATGTTCACCCTTAGGCTAGAAATCCACATGTCATTATTTTGTGGCTTCTTAGGCTTTTTAAGGTTTCAAGCCTTTTTAGAATATCCTTACCCTATATATATATAGGGGAGGGATATTTTATAAAAGATGAAAACCATAAAAAGTGTGAGAAGCAACAAGGAAATGACATGTGTATATTAGGTTAAAGGGTATAGATGTCAAAATAAAAAAGGAGGTTGCACATGCAAGTCACATGCAACTTTATCCATTTTTTTAAACGTTCGTAACTATTTTACACGTTAACATTTTTTAAAAAAAATTACACCATAAAATGAAGCGTTTTTTTACCTTTTTAACGAGTATAATATTGCTATATTAAAAAAATTAACAAAACTAGATGTTCACGAAACTTGCGTTTTTATGGCGTTTTTGAACACTAGTACACTACTAGCAGACCATAAAACACCACAGGGCATTTTATGGTGTTTTTGAATACAAAAAACACCATAAACACTTAAGTTTAAACCTGGTGTTTTTTAAGTTTCGTTTTATGGTATTATCGAATAAAATATATTGAAAAACACCATAAAGCACAATTATGCTTGATTTTATGGTGTTTTTGCTTTATGGTGTTTTTGCATAACAAAACTAAATATTTTATGGTGTTTTTGAGCACTAAACAAAATAATAACGCTTAATTTTGCACTTGATGTTTTTAAACTACATAATTTTACATAGGGGCATTTTATGGCGTTTTTTGTGTGTATTTGCTGAATAAAAACACAACATGTATTTTCAAGATAAAACACTGTTATTCGTAGAAAATTGTGAACATAAGAAAAAACATATAGAAAAACACCATAAAGAATCGTTTTTTTTTTGTTTATTCATTAAAAAACACTATAAAACAAATAATTTTATGAACATAAAAAAAACATATAAAGTGTTCAGTTTTCATGCACTCAAGGTTTAAAAAAGCGGAAACGAGCCTCGAGGCGTTTTCTGTTAGCCTCACGAGGCGTAAGCCTCGAGGCGGACCGAGGCGTAAGCCTCAAAACAACCTTGAAAAATAATTAAAATTACATATATATTACATAAAAGCCACAATTTAACATAAAACAAATGATAAAAGTATCACAAGGTATAATACAATTGAATAGGTAGAGCAAATCGAATTCGAAAATGCATTGTATAATGAAATTAAGTACCATCAGCAGTTGTATATTTTTAGTGTAAAATGGATGCAAAGGAATCCTAAAGAATTTGAAGGTGTAAATTACACGCTAGTTAAGATTTCTAAGCTCCCGACCAAGCAGGGGTCAAGGGGGCCGCGCCCCCTTGCGGGGTCCTAGGGGCAGCGCCCCTGGCGGGGTCCAAGGGGCAGAGCCCCTGGTGGCGGTCCCTTGTGGGGTTCGGGGCAACACCCCGAAACCTAAACGAAATGCTAGATTTATTGTATACGCATGCTTTAGTTCAATTAGGTTTCTTATTTTACCTAAACGGGTGAAATAAAGGTCAAAAAACTCAAAACAGGTAAAAAAAAAAAAAGCCCAAAATCAAAAAATACCATCTTTAGTGAGGCTTAAGCCTCACCGCCTCGCCTCACCGCCTCTACGCCTCAACACGCCTCGGTCCGCCTCGACACAACCGAGGCTTAAGTTCCAAATCACCCACCTGAGGCTAAGCCTCAAAGGCGTTTTCTGGCCGCCTCAGCCGAGGCGTACGCCTCGAGGCGCGCCTCACGGCGCCTTTTTAAACCATGCATGCACTTACGATAAAACACCAAATTTCGCAAAACACCACATTATTTACAAAATAAAACGAATGTATGTATTCAACGACATGGACATTTGTTGAATGAAAACACCATGTGTATTTTTCAAGATAAAAACACCATAAAATATTGTTATCTGAGAAAAATTTAGAAGAGACATAAAATAAACACCATAAAAATCTGTTATCCTTTTTGTTTATTTAGTGAAAAACATCAAAGTGTTTTATGAGCATTCAAAAAACACCATAAAATGCTAAGTTTCATTAACCTACGAAAAAACACCATAAACAACCAGTTTCTTAAAACATATTAAAAAACGTCATAAAAACACTCAGTTGAATACAACACCCAAATTAATTGTATTTTAATGTATCAATATTATACTCGTTGGAAAGATAGAAAAATTCTTGATATTATGGTGTAATTTTTTTTATAAAATAATTACGTATGAAAAAGTTATGAGCTTTTGAAAAAAAAAATAGAAGTTATAAAAAGTCAACAATGGTTGCAATACCTATTATACCCTTCAAGCCATTTTAATTTCCTTTTAAAATCTCTTTTTGATGTGGCACATTTATAGCCTTTCAAATCCAAGATCAATGATTGAAATTCCTTCTCACACTTTTTATGATTTTATGACTTTTTAGCCAAACCTTAATCTATATATATATATATATATATATATATATATATATATATATATATATAAACTAGTAATTTTTGGTGATAAAATAATGAAAAGATAGGTTTAGAATAAAAAAAATCAACTTTAATGTGAACCACACATTTGTTTTCAGTTTTTAAAATG
Organism: Mikania micrantha; assembly: GCA_009363875.1. Classification (NCBI taxonomy): domain Eukaryota; kingdom Viridiplantae; phylum Streptophyta; class Magnoliopsida; order Asterales; family Asteraceae; genus Mikania; species Mikania micrantha. The sequence continues at coordinate 16,679,929 of CM018683.1, forward strand.
GGTGGTCAGGATTGGGTTTTAGGGTTAACTCTCTAAGATTGAGTGATCATTGGATACAATCCCTATACACACACCTAGGTAAAGTTTAAAACATGTTTACATGCGAAGTGTGCCTGGAATATCACGCAAGAAGTATTATCACTTGCTTGCTAAGTATCACACAAGAATGAAATTATCACACAGATTGGATTTATCATGCAAATGGATTATGCGTGACAATTTTTCATGCGTGATATTATCACACAAGTGTTGTTCCTTCTTACATGATAATTTCATGGAGATTTTGTACACTTTGCCCACAATTTGGCCTTGTACAATAATCAGCCCCTGTATGTGTATAGTTTAGAATTCGAGCCAAGCCACGGACTGAGCTCTAGACAAGTCAACCCCTGCCTCGAGCTTGGCTTGTACAAAATGAGTCAATTTAGCTCGGCTCTTTTAGAAACAAGTTGTTTTAAACCGAGCTTTTCTCAAGTGAGCTTCAAGCAAACCACCAGCTTTTTGAAGTTTTGAATTGCTCCCACTCAAGCATGCTTAATTGTGGAGTTCTCTTATCCACAACCAATGATACCAAAACGCATTGATGATATTTGAAGAGGATCATTCCTTATGAACCCAACATCTCTCTAACCACTGCTGATATGGGATTTGTGTAGGACGTTAGAGCATCCACAACGATGGACACCAGAAACCCAACCAAAAGCTCCATGTCAGTTGTCACTTCATATTTCCACTCATCCTCTTCCCCCCCCCCCCCCCTCCCTCACCATGCATATATAAATGTATGTATGTGTGTGTGTGTGATGCGAAAAGGGGCCACATCCCCACGTTTGTTTCCATCCAGATTTCCAAACAAGAAACCGAACACAATCACCGAACGCCTCCCTCCAACACTTGGCCAACACGTCTTGTTTTGCCACATTTGAACTGGATACTACGTTGTGGGAGCTATTATATAAGTGATCTAAGATCCTAACCAACATATACCGGTTGGTCCTTAGGGCCACATGACGCTAGCAGTCAAACAAACGTATTATTCAATAAGTAGCTTCAATTCATATAAACAAGTTAAAATGTAAACTATATTAATTTATTTTTAAAACAATCTAACCGGATCCTAACACTATAGTACACTATGGGATTAAAACTCTTGATGTCATGGAGAGAGGCACGATTAAGTACACACCCGGATACAATTAGGTTACAAGCTCTTTGGTGTAGGTTATAAAACAAACAAACATACCCAGTGAAATCCCACTTTTCAGTAGGGTCGGGGGGGGGGGGGGGGGGAGAGAGAGAGAAACACAAACCTTGCCCCTACCCAAAATCTTTGGTGTAGGTTATATTAATGACAAAACACATTTTAAAATTGGAAAAAAAAATCTTGGTCTTGGAAAGATGCGGTTAACTCAATAGCCAAATAACTCATTTATGATCGCCCCAAAAAATAAATTAAATGTTTAGTTCATACTTGGTAAAAAAAAACTCTTTTCGAAAGGTGCAAGGAACTTACAGTGTTGACATCAGGATCAGCAGTTACTATCTGCTTTTCAGGAGTTAAAAACTTGTTCTGCTTAAATTCCATGTCACCTACACAACAAAAGTTATAAATTCAATTAATTACAAAAAATTAGCTCATTTGTCCTCACATACAAAACATCCATGCAATGGAATAACAATTTTAAAAATTAAAATAAAAATTATCCAATGACAAAATGTATAAATTACCTATAGCTCTTGTAAGATTGAGACTGCCATTAACTCGCCCTGCATGAATGAATCCACCTGCTTTTAGTATCCTTTCCCTCTCAACCTCAAGCCCGGGCTTGTGATCTCTAGAAAGGTTGTATGCCTGTAAAAATATAAACCACAATAATATACGTATGTATATGTGTATGTATATGTATATATATATATATAATATTTAGGGGCTGTTTGGTAGCATCTGAATAGGTCTGAATGGGTCTGAATCTGAATGGTTCAGATTCAGACCGTTTGTTTCACCTAAAAGACACATCTGAATGAGATCCCACATCTGAATAGAGGTCTGAATCATTCAGATCCTAAATCAAGTCTGAATGGAAAAATGACAAGCAGGGTCCTCTATTCCTTTTATTTTTTTAAACCCTATCATCTTCTTTAATGAAATTTTCACCGTCATTGTCCGGTTCGACTCCACATATAATCCACTCGAAGTCTTTCAATATTGTTTTGTCTTTTTCAATTAACCACGTGAGTATTTGTCCTCAAATAAACTTTTATACGTAGTGATTAATTGCTTCCCCTGCAACTATTATTGTGGAAAGGGTTGAAGTTCTAGTTCATAAACTTATTGTTATTTATGTGGAATTTGTTATACGTGGATTGTGTGTATAGGTAGATAATTTTTTTCAATTTTCTCACAGCCACTCTCATGGTTCTCTCACAGCCACTTTCATGGTTTGTGTATATGATTAGGATTAGGATTTTGCAAGTTTTCATGGGTTAGATTATGATAATTTGAGATGATGTTGGATTAGGATTATTTGTGCCATTTTTATTCAATTTTTCTCAGCCACTTTCATGTTTTCTGTATATGAGTTGGATTAGGATTTTGCAAGTTTTCATGAGTTGAATTAGGATAATTTGAGATGATGTGGATTAGTATTATTTGTGTCATTTTTGTTTAATTTTTTACAGCCACTTTCATGTTTTGTTTACATTAGTTGGAATAGGATTTGCAAGTTTTCATGAGTTGGATTAGGATAATTTGTGATGATTTTGGATTAGGATTAGTTGTGATATTGATTGTTTGTTGTTTGAATTGTTCAAAGAAATGACAACAAAAAGAAGTAGGATTGTGTAATTTGGATGTTTGGATTTTAGCATGTTTGGCTTTTACCTTGTTTTAATTATTTATATTATTACTAAAAAAGGCTTCAGAAGGGTAAAATAGTCATCCTGCATATTCATTCAAATGTTCAACCAAACAATCTTAACTGGTTCAACACTTAATGGTTCAGACCCTCTTAACCATTCAGACATCTTAATCATTCAGCACTTAATGATTCAGATGTTACCAAACGGCCCCTTAATCTACTAATTGCGTTCATGAATTTTAATTAGAAAAAAGAGAGAATAAACCATTTAATTGATATTACCTCACCCTTTCTGGAAATTACACAACGAGAATCACCGGCATTTGCAACAATGAGTTGATTGTTCCTCATGATTGCAACACATGCTGTACATCCAGATGTTGGTCCTGTGAAATCTGAATGAGGCCCCTGCAAGAAGCCAAAGAACAATTTGATAAAATATAAAACTCTATGTATATCTAGAAAAAAACACGAAAAAATGGGTCAGATTTACCTTAGAGATGGTAAAAATAAAACAATTTTTAACTAAAATTATTTTAAAAAACAAATAAAATAACAGTACCTCCTCAAAAGCCCAGTCATCAACCTTATTACTTGCTTCCCCTCTTGGAGACCATATAAGGCCCTCAATCACGCCTGTGAATTTGTTTAGTTTATCTCCTAAAACCGATAATTCCCTCCACCCTCTTTGTCCTCGCATCATCTCATCCATTCTGCATCATATGTTAATTTAATTATAAATAATCATGATTAATTTGCAAAATATATATACAAGTTGTCACTAGTATATGAAGAAATTTAAAGATTTAAAGTACATGCATATGTACGTATGTGTGGTGCACGCATATAATGTATATATGTGTGGCCATCAAGGGCCAAAGTAAAATTGCACTAATTTTAACATTATTTTACTTATCATGTGAAAATAACGTTGAAAGTGTTGGGATGATTAACTTTAAACGATAACTATGAGCCGGGGACTCCTTCGGAGCAGCCTCTCTATCCCAACTGGGATAGGGGTAAGGTTTGTGTCCATCCTCCCACCCTATAGACCATACTGAAAAGTGGGAATATATACTAGGTAAGTTTGTTTGTTTGTTTTTTGTATATGTATGTTAACCTGATAAATGCCTTTTGTACGGAGGTTTCAATATCACCAGTAGAATATGCTTCATGCTTGAGAACTTGATGATGAAGATACTTTGCACAAAACTTAGCAACAACTTTACCTGAGGTAAACATAAAAATACTAATTAAATTGACGAAAACATTCAAATCTAAAACTTGCATACACATAATTAAAACAACACTATTTTGTACCTCCATGACCGTCATATACACCAAAGAAAGAAGTAATGGGGTCCAGATCAGGCTGCGCCGCATGCTGAAATAAAAAACAAAAAGCAAAACTGAAAACCATCGACGCAAGATATTCTGGTAACAGGTTCTTTTCGGTTTCAATACTGTGAACATTCAGAATTGATCATATGGGCATTCATCATGATTTGAGAGATCAAATATTGAAGTTGGCTTCAGTTTAATTGTAAATTAGAAAACAAATATAGAAGAACATGCACATGTATGCACCAAAAACATATTGAAAATAAGCATAATTGTTAAATCTTGAACTGGTTTATCTACTCACAGCATCTTCCATTGTTGCACGCCACCCTTGCATCGATGATAAACCATATCTGACCCTTTCATTCTCACCATCTTCAGAGAGCTTGTCTGTTTTAGGAGTGCTGAGATATGTACCCATGGTTTACCTGAAATCACAATAAATCAACTGAACAGAAGCCACCAATAAGCTCTTGAAAGTTTAAAAAAAAATGTTCACATGTGGCCTTCACATTTTAAAGATGATTAGTGAATTGGGGCCAAGAATTGTCACATTAAAATTGAACCAAACTAAACAACTTTTTTTAGAACGGAGGTTGATGCAACGGCAAGACTGTTGCCTCAGAGTGCAGTGACTGAGTATCGAAACCTTAGCCTTACACTCATGCTGCAATTGCAACATTACATTTTTCAGTGGCATTAGAGAGGCTTCTCCATGCTGCGATTGCAGCGGAGCTCCACCCAACCCTCCTGATGGGCCGAGTTGGTTGGTGACGAAGACTCGTCAACCAATCGTTCCAGGGAAAAACCAGGTAGGAAGCTTTAACCTTGCCGCGTAAAACCCCTTTGGCTCGGACACAAAGCCGGGTGATAGCCCAGGTCACGCATCATTGCCATGTCTCACCAATTTTGACAACAATGGGAATTGAACCCACAACCTCCAATAGGAAGTGTAGGTCTCTTACCACTGCACCAGATCTTGCGGACACCAAACTAAACAACTAGTTTGCTAATTTGTCTAAATTTTCAATTTGATTTCATCTCTCATTTGGTTGCTTAGTTTGAAGATATTACTCACCAAATGGAACAAAAGATCCTTCAAACCCCTCGCTAATTCGATTTCGTTAATTCGATTGTGTCCATTACTCACCAATTCGATTTGTCTAAATTTTCATTTGGTCAATTCGATTGAAAACCAGTTTAGATAAGCTTTAAGAACAGGATGCACAGTTAGTGGCATTCATTTTTGTTTCCATTGCTAAAAACAAACAACTTTGTTAACCCAATAATCTCATGAATCCAATAACCATCATCTTTCACTTTCCCATAATCTATATACTCAAGATTGGGGATCAAATCAGAAGAAATCAAAATCCCCAAATCTCCAATCAAACAAGATCATCTAAACATCAACTATATCTCAAAAACAAGATCATTTTACATGAATTCATCCAATTAGAATACAGTATTTACAGTTTATCATACGAACTTACCCAAATTGCCCACTTGGGCAGCCAATCAATTCGCGTAATAAACCGAACCCAATTCGATAGAAGCTTCAAGAAACGTAAAACGATGCCAGAATTGCTCAAAACTAACCGGATTTGGGATGATGATGGTGAGATATGAAGAACAAGTGTGTTGAAAGGTGCTAGAACGGGTAGTGTTGATGCAGCATAATACTGATTCATGTGATGATTGATTTGTAGTTATCCATTTGGGTGAAAATGAAAACCATTTGCTTTGACTTAGAGTCAAAATCTGAAACCTGGTGCCATTAACGTCGATTGGTAAGTTATGAGAGTCAAACAAAACAATTAGCTTTTGGATAGACGTACCTTTCAAAGTGTTGTTTGCATTTGAGTAAATTGTCGATATAATTATTTTTTTTTTTTGAACGGTGTATTTGATTGGGAATGTGAGTGGCCCTGTGGTATGGGAGCAAGCGGAGGAGAAGGTCTCAATCGTGTGAACCCACTGTTTCTAGGCCATGTCACCAAGGTCTAGTTACCTGGACCTCCCATGAGCCACCACAACCACCCCAGGAGGAAACCCCACTGGGAAAACCTCCTGACCCCTCACATACCCCTATTTTGCTGCGGGTGAAATTTGAACCCAAGATCTCCCATTTGGAAGAATCTTGGGGTACCATTGAGGCAATGCCTCTTTGGTCGATATAATTATATGATTTGTTAGTTTTTTTACTTTTACTTTTTTAAGTTATAAAAAGTAATGATTTCAAATGTTAAATATTTTTGTAACACATATGATCCTTAGATAAAGATATATTGGTCAAGTATATGAGGATAATTTAGGTGATCTTTGTTTTTTCCTAAAACCTCTACGCGGTCTCTTGTGTCTGCGCCGCGCAGATCATGCGCATACATTGGCATCTTCGAACTGTTTTTGTTTTTCGAAGATGTATCACTAAAAAACGTTTGCGTGTAGGGGCGTATCCATTAAGGTGTTATCGGGTTCGACCGACTCCAATGAACTTTTGATTTTCAATGTTATATATATGATCCAATCTCGACCGACTCCCAAGAAATTTTGTCTACGACTCCATGGGAGAAAATTATCGGGGGCAAACTGTTTTTGAACGACCATTGTGTAAGTTGAAACTTACTAGCATGATGAGAAAATGAGTGGACTTGTGTATAATTTGTTTATTTAGGTAATGTTAAACATATTTTTAAAAGAAAATTTAAACCTTTACCTTATTTTAATATTTAATTTATAAATTTAAATATGATTCTTTTGAATCATGTCGAAAAAAACCAATTTTATCATATTATCGTAATCAATGAGATGATAATTTAGCGTGATTTTTTAATGCATTTGTGATTCAATTTAGTTTTATCATTTTAAGTTGATTCGACCAAATTCTATTTGAATTTGTCAAAAAAATAAAATAATTAACAATAAATAATTATCCAAAAAAAATTTCTGACCCCATAAAAAAATTTTCTAGGTTCGTCGTTGGCTACGTGTGCTCTTCTTGCCGCAGGTGTGACACAGTCACTTCTATGATCTTCTAAGGTTTGCAGACACCACCTACAATCGTCAGCCACACCACCACCACCACCGGCCACTACCATCAGCACCGTCCGTACACCACCATCTGCATCGTCCGTACACCACCACCAATTTATGTTAACACTCAACATACGTTAAAAAAACAAACATTTTTGTTCTTGTAGACTGCAGACATTTGTTCCACATCTTCTTCTACAGATGTATGTAGATGTGGTCCGCAGACTGAAAACATTTTATCTCTTAAAAAAGTAATAACACCTTAGTAACTTAAGGGCTGTATGTGTTATAAATGTTCAAAGTTTGATATCATATGAGTTATTTATAAAAGAATAAATTGTTGAATTGGTCCCTATGTTTGATAGTATTTGATACCTAAATTTCATAAATTACACATATGGTCACAAACGTTGGACATTTGTACACGTATATTTCTTGGGTCACCAAATTAGCTCAAATACATAACCAAATTACTCTCACACAAGGACTACATGTGTTACAAAGTCTAAAGTTTGAGACCATATGAGTAATTTATGAAACCTAAGGACCAAGAGTGAAATACTAGCAAATCACATAAGCCATCTCAGTAATTTACTCTTTATAAAACCTAGTGATTAAAATTAAATACTAGCAAACCACATGTATTATCTCAACAAGTTACTCTTTTTATTTTTCGTGTAAGTTTTTTATGTCAAATTCCTTAAAGTTAAAACTAATATTTTTTTATCTTTAGATATAGCTATTAGCTTTATTTTAAATAAACGTAACTATTAAGAATTATAGAAAATTTCAAAAATTTCTTTTGTTGGTACTAATTTAACATTTACAAATTAATAATTTACAGATAATACATTATCATTTCATCTTTAGATTGGATGACCGTTAGTTTTTTGTTTAAACCAGTTTAATTCTTTTTAAAAACATATCTAATTAAATTGGATGAGTGTTATTTCTTTTTTATAAAAAAAACAGTTTAATTCTTTTTTTTTAAAATTGTTGTTTTCTTCATATTATCACTATAATCATGTTGTTATTTGTTACCATTATGATAATATGTTCATCATTGTGGCCACCCTAGGAGATTGAAATTACCAAATAACTTGTTACTGTGCAAAAGCTTTTAAAAAGGAGCATGAGGCTCTATCTTAGTTTATCAATTTTAGTCTTATTTAGAGAAATAAAAAATAAAAAATAAAGAGTAAATTGCCGTTTTACTCGTTGTGGTTTGGATGAATTTTCATCCAAATTCTTATTTTTTGCCAAATTGACATCAAGGTTTTTTGTCATTTTGCTCCGCCTGGTTAACCCATTAAAAAGTCAGTTATAATTCAAGGGTACTTTTGTCATTAATATTAAACTTTTAACAAAAATATTATGAAACTAAGTAACAGCCAATATTAAGTGCAAAACTAAGTACAAATGACTTGATTGTCATGTAAATATGTTTTATTAGTAACATATAATAGTTATAATATTTTTATTAAATATAAATAAGCATATGCATCATGATTATCTAAAACTATTACTGTTTATGCAATTAACCTATAAAAAATAAACTTATTTAAACTGTATATAAACCTTGATCACTTTAAGAAATTAAACTACTATCATTTGTAGTTATCTATAGCTTTAAACTTTTAAAAACTATATGCATTAAATTCGTTTTCGAAACGAGGATGTTAAAAAAAAAGCTAAGATAAAGATAAAACAACATTACGTTATAATAGGCACACAAATATTCACACACAGAGGGGCTTGATCCACTAAAAAAAATTTCCTAAGAAGAGTAAGAATCAATAAAAGTTTGAATGTGACATCCTAAAAATACAAAAACATAAATCCAATACGAACAAAATAATCTTGTACAAAAAAGATACATGACATACAAATAAAAATCCAGTACAAAAAATAATAATGTATAACAAAAAATAAAATCCAGTACAATAAAAAACTAAAAACCTTGTACAAAAAAAATATATATAATACAAAAAAATAAAAATCCGATACAAAAAATAAGGTGTTATACCTAAATTATTATGACACATATCGAATTTCTATTAGTTTTTACTCTTTAGACAAAAATCTTTCCTTATTTGATATTTTCTCTATATATACACATATATTAATTACTTTTTAGTTTTTATGTTACCAAGATAAATAGATAAATGATAAAAGTTTAAACCATAGATAACTACAAATGATAGTTGTTTTGATTTCTTAAAGTGTTTGAATTTTTGTATACAGTTTAAATAACTTAATTTCATACAGGTTTATTGCATAACCAGTAATAGTTTTTTAAGTAATCATGATGTATATGCTTATTTATATTTAATAAAAATATTATAACTATTATGTGTTACTAATAAAACATATTTACATGACAGTCAAATCATTTGTACCAGGTTTTCTACTATATATTGATTGTTATTTAGTTTCATATTATTTTTGTTAATGGTTTAATATAAATGACAAAAATACCCTTGAACTTAACTGAATTTAGGATGAGGTTAATCAGGTGGAGCAAAATGGCAAAAAAACAGAAACCTTGATGTCAATTTGTCAAAAAATAAGAATTTGAATGAATATGACAAATTCATCCAAACCATGGGGAGTAAAATGACAATTTGCTCAAAAATAAATTATCATGTAAACTTGTGACATTTAAAAATAATCCTTAATCGTTAATGACGAATAAGTTTCTATTAAGGAATAATAAATTATGAACAATATTATCTAACGTATATGAAGAAAAATAAGGATAAAGTATTTGCCCTACATTGTTTATATTCAAATACATGTTAAGTTTTATAATGTTTTTACAATTTATCAAAACTTTCATAACTTGAAAACAAAACTAATGGCATAAACCAAATTATCTATATATATTAAAATGCATGTGAAATAAATAGTGAAAAAAAATATATTATATTGAATAGTGAATTTAATATATGTATATATATATATATAATATTAAATAGTAAATAATAATGCATAATGCAAGTGAAATGAATAGTGAATATATATATATATATATATATATTATATTTAATATTATCTATATATATATATATATATATATATATATATTAAGATGCGTGTGAAATGAATAGTGAAAATATATATTATATTGAATAGTGAATTTAATATATGTATATATATAATATTAAATAGTAAATAATAATGCATAATGCAAGTGAAATGAATAGTGAAAATATATATATATATATATATATATATATATATATATTATATTGAATAGTAAATAATAATGCACATTAAAATGAATAGTAATGTATAAATGTCTAATCCATGTATTGAAGTTTCGAAAAATTAGACTTGGATCACCAGAGATTTTTAACTTTGAAAATTAGCGGATAGAGATGAGAGTGTTAAATTTGACATATTTGCTTAGAGATTTGAGTTTTTATTAAATTTGAGAAATTTGTTTAGTGATTTTGGGTTTTGTTGGTTTAGGGTTTAAGGTTTAGTTCGTGATTATAGATTTTATTTTGCTATGTAACTTATGCTTTTGCAAATGATGTATAATAACCGTTCTCGAGAGTGTATTGTGATGACCCGCCGCAACGCGCGGAGGGAATATACCTAGTTGTATACAATTTTAAAATGAAATGCATGTGAGCGGTTCTATAAATGAGAAGATTATTAACTTTGTTAACAATTGTTATAAAAAAAGATGTAATAAATAAAGTTGATCATTAGATCAAGAAATTACTCTAACTATTAGTCTATTATGCAAAGCAATAAATATATTGCAAATGCAACTCCTTTACCATTATTATTAGTTTTGAGCTTCTTGTTTACCCTACTAAAATCCAATGATATGTTCCCGCAATTGTGGCTTAGTGGTAAAAGGGTGAGAATCTGTAATGGATGTTTATGATTCAAAGCCCGGTACCACCCAATTTTTTCTGGGTCACGTGATTTACCTCACTCATATTGACCGTGGGACCGGTCGTTAAGTGGCGCCTAATGGTGGCGTTCACTATTTAAAATCCAATGATATAGGAGCTTGTTTGCTTTCTAATTTACCCTCCAAAAATTAAAGAAAAGTCAAGTTTGTTACCCAATGTTGAAAAACAATATAATTGAAACTAGAAAAGTTACCCGCCCGCTGCCGCATACGGTACTATTAAGCCAGATGTATAAAATTTATGACTACACAATTATGAATATCGAATATATTAAAAACGTTTATAAAAACAACGATATGTTATTAAGTCGATGTCGGTGTAAGTTGCTTTATAAATGGGTCAACTCAAACGTGAGTTGCTTTATAAATGGGTCAACCCAAACACAACCATTTTTTAAGCGTGTTATACTTGTTAAGCCAAAAACTAATTATTTTTGTGTTGTATTCGGGTCGTGTCAGAAATTGCCACTTTTAATTAGTAGAAAAAAAGAATGAAAAAATAATTACTTCTAAAGAATTAAACTGTGACGTGGGCCCATGTGCGGTGTGCCTTCGACAACCAACATACCAACAAAACAATTCTTTGCCATATATTCGATGGAGGGTAAAAAATTATATTTATCTAGGTGTGGTCGGTGGCATTTCATTGGTTTTTAAGTAAGAAGGTAATGAGACAGAAGATGAAGATAACGATTTTAATTCTGCTATATGAAGCTGTTGGAACGCCTCATTTGCGGTCCACGCATATAATGTATGTATGTGTGGGCCCTTAAGGGGCAAAAATAAAAGTGCACTAATTTTAACGTTATTTTAATTATTTTGTGAAAATAACGTTAAAATCTTTGGGATGATCAACTTTAAACGATAACTTTGAGCCGGGGACTCTTTCGGACCAGCCTCTCTATCCCAATTGGGATAGGGGTAAGGTTTGTATCTATCTTCCCCCCAGACCCTACTGAAAAATGGAAATATACTGGGTAAGGTTATTGCATACGAAGCTGTTGGACTGATAATGAATTCCTGTGACCTAAACGCATATAATATTTTATTTAATCATTATCAACACTCAACAATAACAAATTAGTTGTTAGGATCAATGATTGAATCTAATTCAAATCTAATTAATCAATCACCTCTTCATTTTTCATTTTCCTTGTGATTGAGTTTATGTTGAAAGCTTCCGATTGTAATCCTCAGCCTCATTGTCCTCCTTCGACGATGAAGGCACATGTAACTAGGACTGTAAACGAACCGAACGTTCAGCGAACAGTTCGGGAACTGTTCGGCGGAAAGTTTGTTTATGTTCAGTCATTTGTGTTCGTGAACGTTCGGTAACATGTTCGTTTACGTTCGTTTATGCTCGGTTAAGTTTATTTATCATATTTATTCATTAAATGTGTTGTATATTTTTAATTTTTAATTTTTAGTTTAATACCATCATATTTAAGTTATTTTTAGTTTAATACTATAATATTTTAATTTATATATTTATAAATGATTATCTCCAATGTTTGAGATTAAGAATGTTGAACTTTATTGTTTAAATAATATGTATTCATTAGCGTTCGTGAACAAGCTAAATTCCTTAATGAACGAACACGAACAAGAATTTTCGTTCGGTTAGTGTTCGTGAACCGTTTGAGGAGAGACGGGATAATAACGGTTGATATTGTGATAGAAGTTGCAACAACAACATAGCATTGAAAAATTAAAACCAACTTTGTCAATGGAACTTTTGATAGTCAAATAATCCCTAAGAATGATTGGAAAGGGGAAAAAGGCACATTTTTGGATTTTAAATAGCTGAGATTTATTCATAGGATAGTCATAACGGTTACGATAACTTTAAAAGGTTGGGATTAAGATAAACCATTGGTTAACTTATCACGTCCGATATATAATATACTAGGTAAAAAACCTATGTATTACACGGGTTGAAAAAATATGTTATATAAACATATCTATTATCAAAAAAAATAAGTAATTAAAAACCATGTACATTGTAAACTTTAACTAAACTCATGTTTTATATAGGTTAAATAAAATATAATATAATTTGTTAATCTATAAAGTAATAAAAATATATTTAAAATATTTGATGCAATAATTATAAATTATGTTTTAATTTTAATATTTTTAAATAATGTGTTAATATTTTTATGTAATGTAATTCATAATTAATTTAATTAAAGTATATTTATTCTTCTTTTAACATAATTAAATTAACTTATATATAACTTGGGTTTTTAAAAATTACCTACTTTTTATTATTTCAATATATTATATTTTTATCATTCAAATCATCCAATCATATTAAATGTTTAAAATTTTTTTGAAAGTAATTGTAAAAAACAATTCGTATCATTATTTTTTTCATTTGTAAATATTGTAAGAAATATAATTTAAATTTGATTATATTTAATAACTAAATAGAATTTGTTAAATAAAAATATAAGTTTACTTAAAAACTTCATAATTAATTTCATTTTAAAATATACATAATTAATAATATATTAATTATTATACATATTATAATCCATCATCCTTAATTCATATTCCTAATTTCTAACTAAATAATAAATATAGATAATTAAATAGGAGAGAGAAGCAGGAAAATCAAAATGTAGGAGTTCTAAAATTGTGACAAATGTTCACAATTATTTTTATTTATTAGCATAGATAGATTATCACAGGATAATGAATAGGTTTTGTTTTGAAAGTTAACATCCAACCTTCTATTATAATAATTTTTAATAATTTTTTCATAAATGTTTGAGTAGTTCAAAATTAGTTTTTCTAACTTTAATCTACTTTATGTGGAGTAAATAATTTTTTAAAAACCAGAAATGCATTCATATCCTTCAGACGTTGACGTTTTCCTTTCCGTTTTTTTTTTTTTTTTTTTCTCTTTAATATTTGCTTCCGTATCATCTTCATCTTCAACATATATTTTATGTCCTATTTAATAATAACAAATGCATATAATACTCATTAGTGATAATACCAATAATAATATAAAAAACTAATAAGAATATAATATCTGATATTTGGCTCAATTAACAAAATATATATATAGGTATCATATTAATTCATATATTTGTTATGGAATAAAACTGACTTTTAAATGAGAATAAAATCAAAACCATCCAACAAACTTGACTTTCAAATGATGAAGTAACTAAAATATAAACTTAAAAATAGTGTTTGGTTATCATATGGCGATTTCTTTAAAGAACATACTTTGAATATGCATTTGAAGGGTTAGTAATGGTTTCAATTTTAGAATATTTTGAAGATAGAGGTGTTTGGTTTCAATTTTAGAATAAATAGGTTGATTTGGTAAATTATTATTGTATTTTAAATTGAAATGCGTGACATCATAACATAGAACATATTTAGATATGTAACATCTTAACATAATGTGAGTCAATAATTGTTACTAAAATTTTACAAATAGATTATTTGTTAACTTATAATTTATTTTAACTTTAACTAAATTGATGTTTTTTTTAAAAAAAAACGACTCATTTAGACTCAAACTTATATTGCTTAAAACTCATCCAGATGCTCACATGTTCTGATATATTATCCAACCTGACTTAACCCATCCATCTTGTCAGGCTTAGTTGTAGAGGTTACACTACAATTCATTACTTCTACCCCTCATCAAATTAAAGTATACATCAATTTACATAATTAAATTTAAACTTGTTCACCATGAAAGTTAACGAATGTCGGGTCTTTGTTGCATTTATTGGTTGGTCTGTCATATAGCATTGGAAAATAGACAAACGTAATTTCAGATATATGTTAAAAAAAAAAGTTTTTACACACAATATTAGAGTAAATTACCGAAATGGTCCCTATGATTTGCTAATATTTCTAAGTTTCATAAATTACCCATATAGTCTCAAACTTTAGACAATTGTAACACATATAGTCCTTTTGTGAGTTTAATTTGGTCAACTATGTGAAGGTAATTTTGTGACCTAAGGACTATATGTGTTACAAATGTCTAAAGTATGAGAGCATATGGGTAATATATGGGTAATTGATAAAACCTAGAATTCTAGTAAACCACAAGGACCATATCAATAATTTACTCCACGATATTATAATTACGTCATTTCTATAAAAAGTTAAATTCTGAAAACCACAAGTTCATGTTAAATCGCCAATGTCTGTGACGTAAGATGTAAATTAAGATTATCAAAAGGTCCAAGTGAAGATGTGTAACACCATTATGTAATCCAATTTTCACTGGTTTTCTACTTTGTTCCTTTAAATACCACATGATTAATAGCTTTAATACCACATGATAAGTACAAGCTATGTTTTACCCGATCTCATTGGTTAGTAAAAGAATGGTAAACGCCACCATTAGACGCCCCTCATCGATCGATCTCACGGTCAACATGGTTAGTAGAGAGCAGTATGTCATGAAAACACTAGTTGTTTCCAAGAAAATTAAAAAAAATAATAATAAAGTTGTCAAATTTGGATTAAACATTTTTTAAGAAAATTTGAACTGAAAAATGTTTGTAATGATGTAATCTAACAGGTCGTCTTCGAGATTTTGAATACCCTATGCGAATACTAAACAGGCCCTATACATAAAAAAAATCATAAATCGATTAAATTGAGATAAAAAAAAATAGTCAATAAATAAAATAAAACAAAACTATTGTAATAAAATCTTATTTTTTTACATATTAAAATTATTTTTGTTTGAAAGTAATTTTATATATAATTTTTTTTAAATCGAAATTTTGGGCCCCTCAAAGAAATCAGGTCCAGTACGGTTGCACCTCCGGCACACCCTTAGGGCCGGTTTTGTAATCTAAACCAACCCGACCTGCGTGTATTGATTAATGAGTAATGACCCATGTTAACGCAAACCCAAAACCCATTTTAAATTAGTTTTGCTCTGGAAGCATGATTGAAACATATTCAAGTACAAAGATTACAACATAATCAAATTCAATCTAGAATCACAAAATTAAAATGTAACACAGCCGAAGTAGAAAAAGATTTTATATCAAACATTGCATGCAAATAGCATCTCATGAGTTTGCATAAAAAGACTCGAATAAAGCATCATTTTCGGGCCAGAATTATTACGAATGGTGTCAAATACGAGATACTACCGCTTAGTTTAAAGGGCAAGCTTTCTCAAACTCCTTCTGTTCTTTCCGACATAATTCAAATTCATCGGTGTTGTAGTACATGCAGCCAGCATACGCATCCATCTCTTTTGTGCACTTCTGATGAAGATCTTTCAACCTGCATCAAAACCAAGTTTTCTGGTGTTCATAAACTATATATTTACAAATATTCAGGAAACAAGCAAAGGATTATTTACTTGGCTAGTCGCAGTTGAATACAGACTAGTAGACCACTATATAAAAAAGATGGGTGGGGAGTATCTGTTGGACCAATCTTGTATTTATTTATTAGTTAGAGGTTTATTAGTAAAGTCTATTTATTTGTTTTGTTTTTCCTTAAAGTAGGCAGATTTATTAGAGATAGAACTTTGACTTTTGGGTTTTGTTTTAGTTTAAACTAGTATACAGGACCCGCGCGTTGCGGCGGGGTCTGATATACTGACGTAAAAAAAATCAACAGAACATGAGGTTAAAATCGTGTACAATAAAATGCACGAAAATACCCTATACAACATCTATAATGTAAGCTTAGAAACTAAGGGTTGAAGATTAAGAATAGTAAAGAATGTGATCACAGAAGACTTAAAAAAAAGTCCCTGCGTAAATGTAGAATTTATAAATGATACAAATATTATAAAATTATTAAATGTAAATCGTATATATATGTAGTATATAACTCATGGTTTATAAAATTATTAAATCTAAATCGTTTGTGAACTAATTACGATCAAAATGATATAAACGATACAAATATTCGATAATGTACGGATGCGTTATAGGCATGTAAACAACGCGCAAAATTTCTGTGACCATTTGGGTTAGAAATTTATATAAATGTTCATGAGGCCGTTGCGATCAAATTAATATAATTATGACATTTATCAGATAACCTAATGACGCGTTAAAATCATGTGAACAATAAAAATATGTGAGTAAAGTGAGAGGGGTCTTTAAAAATAAGAGTTCAAAGTTCAGGGTTATAAACGAAAATTTCAAATTAATTGAAAAGTATTGAAATATATCTTTTGATCTTTAGACGCGGTAGTGATTAGTGATTATGTGAGGGTTTGTATCATGTGAAAACCCGGTATAAGAGAGAAACCCCTTAAACCCTATCTGGACCATTGATTTGGACTTTTGAAAATAAAGTATGTGGTACACATTAAACTTGAATAAAAAATTAGGTTTTGATAAACAAACCAGTTTTGATGTGGGTTAATGTAGACCACATGTTTATTTTCAAGATTCCAAATCAACGACCCAGATAGGGTTTAAGGGTTTTCTCTTTAAGACCGGGTTTTCACATGATACAAACTATATATATGTGTGTGTGTGTGTGTGTGATGTTGGGTGTGTGTGTGTGTGAAAAAGTAAATAGTGTTTATGTGAGGGGGAGAATATTTGCAAATTAATACTCAAGATTCCAAATCAACAACCCAGATAGGGTTTAAGGGTTTTCTCTTTAAGACCGAGTTTTCACATGATACAAACTGTGTGTGTGTGTGTGTGTGAATAAGTAAATAGTGTTTATGTGAGGGGGATAATATTTGCAAATTAATATATATAATAATAGGGGTTTAGGTTAATGGTTTTATCGTACCAAAATTTCAATCAATATAATTCTATGGTTTTTTTTCTTTGATTCATCTCATTTGAGTTCTGGGAATTAACAGCAGAGGCTTCAATTGGTATCAGAGCCATCATCAAGCTTGTACCGGCGAACAAAGAAACAAAGATCAATCAGGTCGTTCTTGTGATCGGAAACCAGATCGGCAAGGAGCAGTCGCGATCAGCAATCACAATCGACGAAAAGCTACAGTCGTGGTAGACAATCACTTATCGGTGTCATTAGGGGCTGATTAACTTCGATCCGAGCGTGTAGCAGGAAGTAAAGTCGGATTCTGTGAATCATCCTCTCAGTCATGAACAGCAAAGGGGGCTGTTTGTGCGGCAGGTAGAGACCAACGAAACTGTGTGCAGTAAAACGAGATCGGTAGGGGCTGAAGGGGTCGTTTGCAACCAGGGAAACAGAAAAGCAGGGGCTGGTCGTGTTGGTGATCAATAGCAAGGGCAGATTGATCAGGGAGGTGGGGTTAGATATCTTGGATCAAGCAGCAACCTTTCAAGGTGTAAGCAGCAGTGATCGCGAGTATGGCTCAACCAGAAAATCAAGCGATGGTTACTGTTAAGGAGAACAACACCGTATCTCTTTAATGTCCAATATTGTCTTCCACAAATTACACGGTATGGGCTATGAGGATGCGAGTTATTTTTAATGTTCATGGGGTGTGGGAGATGATAGAACCTGGAACAAATCTGGATGCTAAGAAAAACAACCTTGCAATGGCTCTTTTGTTCCAAGCCATGCCTGAAGAACAAATATTGCAAATAGGAATCTTCAAACCGCAAAGGGGATGTGGGGAGTTCTTAAAAATCGTCACTTGGGAGCGGATCGGATTCAAGAGGCAAGACTTCAAACTCTAATGAGAGAATTTGAAAATCTAAAGATAAAGGATCAAGGTGTAATTGATGATTTTGCTAATAAGTTATCCGAGTATGCATCTAGAGCAGACTCACTTGGCTCGGTTATAGAAGAAACAAAATTGGTTAAGAAATTTCTCAACGGGTTGCCTAAACGTTTCATTCATATGGTGGCTTCTATAGAGCAGGTTGTAGACTTGAAGACCATCGGTTATGATGATGTTGTGGGTCGGCTTAAGGCTTATGAGGAAAGGATCAAGGATGAGGAGAACCAAACCGATCAAAATCAACTGTTATTTGCAAGATCATATGAGAAGGCATCAGAAAAGGCACACAAATGTGAACATTGTGGCTATGAAAGCTCTAACCGAGAAGACTTTGGACGTGGCCGAGGTAGAGGTCGGGGTTCCGGGAGAGGTCGAGGTGGTGGTGAGCAAGTTCCACGAGATAAAAGTCGCATTAGGTGTTACAAGTGCAACGAGCTCGGACATTACTTGTCGGAATGTCCTAGTTGGGAAGGAAAGAAATAGGTCAACTTGACTCAAGCGGATGAGGATCATCTACCTTTA
Source organism: Mikania micrantha (assembly GCA_009363875.1). Lineage (NCBI taxonomy): Eukaryota > Viridiplantae > Streptophyta > Magnoliopsida > Asterales > Asteraceae > Mikania > Mikania micrantha. The sequence goes on from CM018683.1 coordinate 16,699,307, forward strand.
CTTTAATGAATAAAGGGTTACAAGATTGGGGGGTGATTGTTGGACCAATCTTGTAATTATTTATTAGTAAAGTCTATTTATTTGTTTTGTTTTTCCTTAAAGTAGGCAGATTTATTAGAGATAGAACTTTGACTTTTGGGTTTTGTTTTAGTTTAAATAGGGGTTTAGGTTAATGGTTTTATCGTACCAAAATTTCAATCAATATAATTCTATGGTTTTTTTTCTTTGATTCATCTCGTTTGAGTTCTGGGAATTAACAGCAGAGGCTTCAGTATCCACAGCATATCAATAACAATAATTACTTTCTCATTTAGTAAAGTTTCAACCCGTTTGCATATGAATGGTTAGCTCCAGGTTAAGATTTATCTCTAACGGGTCAAAAGCAAACAAATAAAAGCTTAGCAGATATAAAAATGAAATTATTTTTAGAACTCCTAATCAACTTATATTAACCGCTTATACCTGCATCTTGCAGGATTCAAACACTCGACCTCTTGAATAAAGAGGAGGCATCTTACCACCAGAATGTTGTTAATTACCATGGAGAATCACATTAACTGGACATGTTTTTGGAATGCAACAACTACACCTCAAAGAGCTTAGTTTTGTACAACCATAGAAAATTTAATAGAGTGATATCAAATATTCAACAATCTTACACATAAACAATCAAAAGTCACAAAATTTAGTCAGCATAGAAAAGAAGCATGGAAGAAAGAAGATATGAGTTAGTAATCATGGGTTTTAGTTGTTAAAAACATAAAATGCTGAGTTTTAGCTTCACCCATTAGGATAGGGGTAATGTTTGCATTCGTCTCAACCCCCCCAAAGACCCTACGGATTAGTTGGACTTAAGCACTTAAGTGTGTATGTTTGTTTGATTTCTTTTAGCTTCACCTACAGGAAAATGAAATAAATAAAACTAAATGTTTGTTTGAGCAGGATTTTTCTCCACAGAGTATATAAATTTGAAGGTTAACATATAGCAACAGAAAGCCTCAATGATAAAAAATTAATATGGTATAAAGATGCTTTTGCATAGAGCAAATCCCCATCTGTATGTTGAAGCAGTCAAAATAGCAAACCACGTATATAATTTATCTATTCCTGAGTTAAAAATTTTCAAGAGGGTGCTTGTTTTTTTTTTTTTTATTCCAGTGCTGGCAGGATTAAAGCTTTGTTGTTACAAATATCTCGATTTTTTCCCCCTAATTATCAAACAGTTCAAGGAGCATACCATTGTCATCTCAGCATAAATCCTTCATGAAAAAAAACTAAAATCACTAATAATCAGGCCAGTTATCAACCACCTACAACTTATCTGATAAAAGGTACATGAAACTTTGGTAGTTTGGTTTCATTCTGTAACTGCTTACTACTTTTAACTTCTCAAACATAACATTTCTTTGCAAAATTTAACATTAGCAAACAATATGAGAACCACATGTACAGTTGTATACTAAATCAGCATTGCCACTGCCAATCTTTGGCTTCAGTATAAGATTAGGCTAAGTTCTGACACCTTAGATGGTATTGGAGGTCTAAATCCTATGAGGAAAAAAAGAAGGAAATGGGCTTTTAAACCCAATGAATATATGTACTAGTGTCACTATGCCTAAACTCCTCAAAGAACATGTTTGTGGCCTCAAGTCTCAACATAAGATAAAGCTTGAAAGAACAAATGAATTTACATGGCTTGGAAACTGAATATATTTAAGCACAGCACCTCAATTGCTTTTTTATCACATGAAGTCAAGACCGGCTCTATAACAGTGAATGCTCTGATTGACTCATCCTGGCTTATAATTTATGAACCCTATGAACAAACTTGTCGAAACTCAATAAGTAGGTTTGTGTATACCCTAGCTATGTTCAATAATTTTAAAGTGCAAATATCAAATATGATTATTCCCCCAAAAGCAAAATGTGACGGACCAAAGCTTTGAAGACTTGTATCTACTCAAATTGTGCTCAAACACTTGGGATTACTGGTCATTCCTATTGTCCTCATCGCATAACAACAATTTTTAAGGTCATATGAAACAAGTGACTGAACCTTATCATAAACAGAACCGACAGACCGACTATCGGGCAACAACAGGCATCACACCCTGTCTTAAAAGATGACTGAAAAAAATCACTGTTCTTCCTTCAATGCACATAAAGTAGTGTACAACAACTGCATACTCAAATGCTATATTATACATATAATTAGATGCGCATAGTGATAGGTGATACTTAGGAGTAACCTAATAGCATAGGATTCTGTATACCCAAGGCAAAATCACACAAAATCTGACCTATTCACCAGCCAAATCCACAGCTGAAAGAGATGCATACTTACAATGACAACACACATCGGGTCACTTGTCTGCCTTTATCAAGGCATTTCTCAGGGTTAGGGTCCTCCTTCTTGCACTTGAGGAAGGCAACGTTCTCACTTCTGCATCCGATCGCGATGTGCTTCGACGACGACATTAGCATCGCCGATGTCGGAATAGGATCGCCGGAAGCATCGACAGAACCCGCCATACCAAACCGATCTAAATCTCAGTCCCTATCCAACAACAAATCGATAATTCGTTATTTTCCAGATTCCAACTCACCCATACACTTGCAAAGAGATTGGATCGATTATAATAAGAAAACATACCATAAATTAATGCAAAAAAGCAAATTAAACACATAAATTATCATCAAATTAGGGTTTACGCACCTTATTTCTTGAGTTTCCACCGGAAATTGATGAGGATAGAGGAATGGTGCTCAGACTCGATTCAGGGGCAGCTGGGCGACTAAATTTTCGTATTTTGCATACGGGTTTAACCCGACTTTGAGTCTATGACTATATTTTTTTCATATGTCGGTCCAAAACTGCCGGTTCAGTTGTTTCGGTTATTTCAGTTATAGGGGTCGGTTTCGGTTATTTTTTTAGTGATTATTTTGAAGTTATAAATTTGGTTATTGAATTCGTTTTTATTGTTTTAAAGTGTTTTAAATCTTTTTTTAAGCATACGTATATGAAAATCACATCAAATACATGAAAAATAAGTTCAAACATATGAAAATATGGTTTAAATATACGAAAATACATGTAAAACATATGAAAAATACATGAATATATATATATATATATATATATATATATAGTATAGGGTTAGGCTAAAAAGGGTTAAAACCTTAAAAAGTGTAGGAAGAAATCTTAGCCATTGATTTTTAAGATGAATGGTTGTAAGGATGCCACATCATTTGAGAGAATTAAGGAGGAATTTAAGTGGTTGGATGAGTATAATGGGTATTGTAGCCATTGTTGACTTTTTAACAACTTCCCCCTACTTTTTTTAAACGTTTATAACTTTTTTGTACGTAATTATTTTTTAAAAAAAATTACACCATAAAATAAAAAGTTTTTGTATCTTTTCAACGAGTATAATATTGCTATATAAAAAAACGACCTAAATTGGTGTATATGAATGTTGCGTTTTATGGTGTTTTTGGGATGTTCATATCACTAAACACAAAAAACATCATAAAATGTTTAGCTTCGATCTCATGAATATTCGAACAACATAAACACCACAAAATGTTAACGCCATAAACATTATAAAATAGCTCGAAAAAACACCATGAAAAGCAAACACTATAAAACTAAGTTAAAAAACACCATAAAATGTCCTGTTTTATTTTCTTTAACACCTGAAAATCATTAACACCATAAAATGCTAACACAATAAAATAATTTAAAAAACACCATAAAGTGTACATATACGTTACAAAAAAAACACCATAAAGATGTTTATGGTGTTCAAAAAAACTATAAGATGCCTTGTTTTAGTTCGTTAACTTCTGAACATCATAAACACCATAAATAAGTTGAAAAACACCATAAAACATTAACACCATAAAATATAGACATGCGTTACAAAAAAAACGCAATATAATTTTGTTTAAATAACATTTGAAAAACACCATAAAATGAACAGTTAGTAAGACTCAGTATAAGTCATTATTTTTATTTTTAAAAAAATATATTAATATTATACCCTTTAGAAAGTCAAAAAACGCTTGATTTTATGGTGTAATTTTTTTAAAAAAATATTAATGTGCAAAAAAGTTACGAGCGTTTAAAGAAATGAGAGAAATTTGCATGTGACTTGTATGTGTAATTTATTTTTTGTTTTGACATTATTACCCTTATGTTTCTAATCCACATGTCATTCTTTTGTGGCTTTTAGACTTTTTAAGGTTTCAAGCCTTTTTAGAATATCCTTACCCTACATATATATATATATATATATATATATATATATATATATATATCGGTTCGGTTTCCGTTATTGGAGTTGGATAAACCGTAACCATAACCGATCGGTTAAGTCGATTTCGGTTAATTTACGTTCGGTTTTCGGTTCTGTTTCTGTTTTTTTCGGTTAACGGTTTTGTGTGCTCGCCCCTGCTTTTTCTGGTAAATTTTCTTTACTTGTCAGTTTTTTTATTTTTAATTTAAAATTTGAACAGTTAAATTACTGATATGATTTTTGTGGTTTGCTATTATTTTATTTTTGGTTCTTGTATTTCATAAATTACCATATGATCCGAAAACTTTAAACATTTGTAACAAATATACTGAGGGTAATTCGTTCAAGTATGTGGGGGTAATTTGATGGCCTAAGGACTATATGTGTTACAAATATCTAAAGTTTGAAACCATAAAAGTAATTTATGAAATTTATAGACCAATAGTGAAATGCTAGATAACCACAAGGACCATACCAATAATTTACTTAATTTTAAATTTACATCAGTATTTGTTACTATTTAACTTTTGGTTCTTGGGTTTCGTATATTACTCATATGGTTCCAAACCTTTAAATATTTGTAAACTTATCGTCACATTATTTACCAAATTATTCTCACCTAAGAACTATATGTTTTACATATATTTAAAGTTTGAGACTATATAGGTAATTTTATGAAACATAAGAACTAAGAGTGAAATGCTAACAAAACACAATAACCATCTCAACAATTTACTCCAAATAAAAGTTATCAAACTTTTTAAATTTTAAATAAAAACTATAAGAAAATATATTTTTTGATTTAATTAAAACAAACTATCGTTGTGTCTCTAAACTCTCTATTGTATGAAAGTCATGATGAAAAGTTTGGAGGCACCTCATCTTTATGTCATGATAGTAGCTTCTGACTATACAAGGTTTGAGATCATATGTTGTTTTTTCTTGGCAGAAACAATCATGAAAACAACAAAGCAAACTAATTTTGATAGTGTTTCTAAGTTAATGAAAAATTGGTGCAATCAAAATACCAGAGTCTTTATAGCAGTCTTTAAAACTATAGTAATTTCAAAGGTTTTATTATACCTGACAATCTTGACCCATAGCAAGATAAATGGGTAAAATTGAGTAAACAATTATTGCATTTTGAGTTTAAATGGGTAACATTATGACATAGTATGAGTTGAGATGGGTAACACCTTAACACAAAACGGGTCAAGATAGGTAACTTAAAAATCATGTGAACATAATGGATTTCAATGGGTAAAAATGATCAATAATATATTTAATGAGAAAATCATTAAAATTTATTTAAATAAATTATTTGTTTAGTTACACCTCATTTTAACTTGAGCGAAATTGATATTTTTTAAAACGACCGGTTTAAACCCAAACGAATTTTACTTAAAACCCGTCTTGACTCGCACTTATTCTGACACGTTACCCAACTCGCCTATTTTGCCAGGCATATGTTTTATGAATCAGATTCTTACATCTCTAAAAGCAAATATCACCCCAAATATGAATAGTTCTACTACTCATGAACAATAATCATGGCAACAACCAACAACCCAAGATTTGAGATCATGGATTAGGGAGAGTGTTAGGGTAAGTATAAGACCCCCTTGCTTACTGCTAATCCATTTTTACCTCCTTTACACTTTATTGATGTAAAGTTAATATGATAGTTTATTTCAAGTGCTTACTTTATCTAATTACATAAAAATTTGAGACATTACAACATATGATTTCACCTTAAGAGTAGTAAAGTACTTTTTATGTCCAAAACCCACCTTTATCCCAATAACCCATAATAAATAAAGAAGACTCCAATGAGAGAAAAAACCATATCTTTATAACATTTATAGGGATTCGTTTCTCTTCTAATACACTCCAACACCTTTAGGCTATGTGTAACCATCACCTTTAACTCATTTATCACCCCATATGTGTTAGTTTCTTACAATCACCATTAGTCACGCCCTTTCAAAAAACTTCGTTAAACAGCTAGTTCATTCGTTGCTTTCCGTGACCACAATCACATGTCATCCGTCAATTCCCAGTCACACGAGCTATGTAGCGGTCATTGAACATGAGGGCAAGACCAAGGGCACTCATGCCCAAATCATCCCCCAATATACACAACCATGCAAGCGAAGGAGAGATTAATCTTGGTGTACCGGTAATGGATATAAAGATTAAATTAAATCTTTTAATCTTAAAACTATTAAAGAATGTCATTTTTCAAGTTAATGGTTTTGTATCAAAATGGCATATATGCATGTGTGTTTGTATTATATATCACATGAAGACATTTGATATTAAATGCATAGTTAATCTCATGTATACACAGGGTAACTAACATATACATAAGAGATGTATGACATGATATACAAAAAGGTGCCATGAAATTGTATGTACAATCAAACAAATAATGTGGCATAATCACAAGTCGCATTTATCATCTTTTCAGTTAAAATTGCGCGTAATTAACCCCTCGAATATAGCATAAAGGTCCTTGTTTTCGGGTCCAAAAATTTCATCTGCCTTCCTTAAAGTTTCCTAAAATAATAATAAATGATTACAGACAGCATAAGTCCCACAAATGAAAGCAGAGTAACATCAGCTTATAAAAGCACATACCTCCTTGGATTGTTTTTGAGAGTTCAGTTCCTTCACATTAGCTAGGAATGCAGAAAACTGCTCGTATGATAACCGACTCCTGATAAGAAAAACACTAATGTAAGTTACAATCCAATAAAAAAAGATGAATTTGGGCTGTGAATAATTGATCATGAATTGATCATGGATCAAATGAAGAAAATTAGCCATAAATGAAACTAATCTATGGGTTGAATAGGTTAAACTTGTCAAAAGTCAACCATCCAATTTGACCTATACCCATATATTCCTGTTTGTTCCCAACCCATTTTAACCTGTTATCCAAATATATTTTACAACTGAATATGATGATGATGTAAAAAAGCAATGTAAATTTAGGCCTTGTTTGCGACGCACATATAATGTTTTTTGTGAAAATTACACTAATTTTAATGTTATTTTGCTTATTTTTTGTGAAAATAGCGTTAAACGCGTTAAGTTGGTCAGTTAATTAGGCATTATGAGTCGGGGGTTTCATTGAAAGCAGCCTCTCAATTCCAATGAGATAGAGGTAAGGCTGTCTACATCTCACCCCGTTAGTACGATAATGCACGATGATAGATGTAAGAGAAACAATGTAAATTTGGACCTGAAGGCTCAATAACACGATGTTTGCAATCTTTGACTCTCATTTCAAAAAGTGAATAGATGATATAAAAAAACATGCAATTTATTTTGGAATCTTTACAAAAGAGTGGTTTTGGATAAATTGTTTATTTTTCCATTTTCTCAAATATAATCCAATATTAATTATGACTAAATAATGAACTTAGTTATGTCATGTTAGATTTGCAAGGGCGGCTTATCTTCACCTGACTTGTCTGAAAAATTCTTTGCCATCCACCCGGGTCCTTCCTGAAACCAAAACAAAGAAAAGTGCGTATGAATGTGTCGATTTCCCTTTGCTTTTCTTATCTCTAATGGGTCATATAGATAAAATAGTATAAAAGCTAAAAACGAACTGTGTCTAACAGGTTGAAATTTGTCTAATTTATTTTTTGTAATCAAATTTAACACACAAAATGTATAAAAAATTTGTTTAAATTTGCAAAAAGATTTTCAGGTCAACTATCCTGTTTTGACACATAAGCAACCCATCCAATTTTGTGACAATTAGAAGTACCTGACATTGAACCATATGGACTTGAGCTTGTAGATGAAAAAACAGAAGACTTCCCATCAAGTCCGCCTCTTGCAGATGAAATAGCAATCGAGTGTCTTCTTGGAGAAACTGGCTTAGGTGTCCTGGTTGGTGATGCTGAGGCGGATAGAGTTGGCGGTGACCCAGGTGGTGTAAGGCGAGGTGTGCTTGTTTGGGATGCCAACAAAAGGCTTGGTGATATATGAGGTCTTGAGGCTGATATTATTACAAGACAAAAGACAAAATGTCACACTTGGTCAATAAATAAGTGGAAGAAGTCAATTAACAGATAAGAGGAGGTGAAATACAACTCTGTTATATAATATTAAAATCAGATAATCAGTTGTAATAGAACGGTTTGTAAAAGATACAATCTGGATGTGTTCTCAGAAATTGTAATAATCAAATAATATGTTTGAGTGCATAGTTGTCAACATGCAAGGCGCATAAGTCACACCCGGAGCCTAGGGGCATGGCACACAAAAAGCAAAGGCTTTTATAAACTAGGCACATCGTATTAAGTTACTATTTTTAATGTTTTAGGCTTAAAAAATTTTAAAAAATATATAAAGTCTAACTATAAAATAATTAATAATCTAGTTATTTACAAATTTTAAAATTAAAAACCTTTTTATAGTTGTTTTACACTGGTATGTGTTTGGATTTATTGGAATTTTGCCGGAATCTCGCTGGAGTACGCCTGGGCTGCCACCAGGCGCCTTTCCTGCGCCTACACCTTTGACAACATAGTTTGAGTGTTTAGATAATCTAATTATCTGAGGCGTGTAGTTATGCAAGTGCAAAAGACCCTAAAATTAGATTTAAAAAAAAGTCAAACAGGTTTAAATGAACAGAGTTTTGTTATAGCAGATATAAAATTGATTATTTAACCTAAATGATGAAACAATCTGTTCCAAAACATAAATCTAAAGTTCTAAACATTCTCTATATGTCTCACCATCCTTCACAAGGTCATCATGGTACGAATTCCCTACGTCTGAACTCTTTATCGATGAAGCGCTTTCATCATCTTCTGTAACACATTACGTCATCTTTTTATAATAAAAAAAATCTTCTCCTGAATAGAAATAATTTAAATGAAAACAAGAGATTAAGAACCTGCAGAATATGCTTGAGATGATAAGCTTGTGTGGTTTTGGACATCGACTGCAACTCCCGCGGGACCTGCAGCCTGTAGTCTCACAAAATACATGAACAAAAGGGATTTATTTGCACTTTTGTAAATAACTGCAACCAAAAAGGAAATCTTGAGAAAAAAGAACAGGTGATCTCAAGTTGGGAGCAAAAGTCTATCAAATTATTTTAAAAGAATGTCCAAAAAAGGTAACTTTATTTTACCCTTGGATAATCAATTTAGTTGCAATTAATTACTGGAAATAATTATAATCTCTACAAAAACCATATGATCCATAGTAAACACTAATTGATAGGATAATCATAAGCATAATTATGTTTATGCAAAAACTAATTAGGAAACTGCTCACATTAGTTCCTTCTTCATCTTGAAGTGACATCATGAGTGTCTTTCTAAAGCTCTCCAACTGCAACAAGTAAAAGAGGACCACAAACCAATTTGTTGGTTTCATCAGTTCATTAAGTCAAATAATATTTTGAAGAATAAAAATGTTCGAACTATTAAGATACTTCCATGGTTGTACATTTGTGACGAAACTTGCAAAGAAATGGGTTCATTTCTAAAACCAACTACAATGTATATGTTTTATGGCAGTAGGTTATACCATCATACATAACCTATCATACTATCATTCAACTATTAAACACCTAATCATGAGGGAAATGTTTTTTTTTCTCTCTTTCTTTGAGTTCCACACATATTGAACGTGTTGACACACATTTGACTATAAACATGGAAAGTTCAATTACAGCAAAAGGAATGTGTTGCGATTAAGGTAGTAAATAAGAGGGTTACTCCTCTGATAGTTCTGAAACCTAAAAGAAAATAAGATTAGTGTTTTAGGCCAAAAATAAAGTTGATTAATTTTACATAAGTAACAAGAATAACATGTTGACGTGAGGGTGCAAGAAAATGACTAAAGGTATAGTTTAGAAAGAAGAAAAAGCTAGTCAACTGCTAATTTTATCTTTATGATCATGAGTTAAACAACCGTGCCATCTTAAAGTGCTCCTACATTTTATAATCTAAACAGTCACCACGCAAAATTTCGACTACAAGGCGAGACTAATAAAAATACCCAAAAAAAGTGACATCCAATCCACGAAATAATTTGATCTACGGACAACATCTATCTACACATCATTATTCAATCATAAGAATCACACACACGTTTATTTTAATTCTTTTTAAGCCATTCAAATAATTACATGCAATTAAAACACACTAATTGTCCCAAGATGATGAAGCATAAGCACTTGGCACATTAACATAAAACATGGGGCATATGCAATGCCACACAGGCAGTCAGGCACACACCAATGAGAAGGTGGCACATAAGCACTTGGTGCATAAGATTTGAACATAATTGCCAACACATACACGTGTCATGGTATTATTGGTTGGCCATATCAAGCGCAAATCTTGCTCACATCCCATTGCATCAAAAAGATGGCTTTCCCTTCCATTAATTTAAATTGAAAAAAATCAACTACTATTTGAGTAATTTATATTGATCAATGGCTATTTTGGTAAAACTTGTTGGTCAAATGTACATCATGTTGATTTTCCCTTCTTTTTTTTATGTACTTTCTTACCGTTCAAGATAATAAGTAGCCTCATCATAATCATAAATCTTTCTACCCATTCAACTCTTATTCACATAAATGACATTCCACCTTCTAAAGGAAATTGTAATAGCGTAATTATACAAAAGTGTTTGCAATTAGTACAAAATAGAGGTCTTTTGCTATCAATGTAGCCAAAAGCCCAAAAGGTAAGTGTTGGAGGTCTTATTTAACCACAAAACTCTTTTGTTTTTACTCTTAAATAACTCTAAACTTAATTACATCTTGTCTTACACCTTCTCGTAGCTTGAACACGTGATCTTCTAAGAACTAAATTACATCTTGTCTTACACCTTGCTGTAGGTTAAACACATGAATTTTTAAGAAGCAAAGTCTCTGCCTGGTAAATTATTTCAATATGAACAAATATTGGAAGTTACAATTGTTATATCCAAACATGTAATGATAACACGCCTAAAAGTAGCCATTTTCTCTCTCCTAAAAAAATGATTTTTAAGACATGCTACTTTACAAAAACACAATCAAGTATACCAAAATTGCATAAATCCCAAAACCCTAATTAGAACAGATTTCACTCACTTCACAAAAAACCCTTAAAATACAATAAATTAGCAGCAAAATTAGGGTTCTAAATCACCTTAGCAACATCACGCTTGAGCTTGTTAACCGTTTCCAGCAAAGACGCATTCTCCTTCACCAAATCCTCCTACCATCACAAACCAAACTCATTACCCAAATCAACAGATTCAAAATCAAACAATACCCCTACACAAAACCCACTTTTTCCTGATTCGCAATAGTCAGTTTATGCAAATTCTGTGAGACAGAAGAATCAAGCGAGTCAATCTGCGAGTAGAGGTCGGCGATTACGGCCTCCCGCTCGGCGAGCTGCTGCCGTAGCTCGGAAGACTCCAATTCCAGGGCGGAGACACGGGTGGAGAGAGCAATTGAGGTGATTTTGCGAGCAACATCGAGCTGCTGGAATGGATCGGACGGTAAAACCTGCAACACTTCCGGTGGAAGATCGAATGCAGGGGTTGCTGATTCTTTTGCCAACGTATCGTCCATGATTTTGGGGTTTGTTTTTTTTTTTTTAATTTATTTATTTTGATTGGATAAAAAAAGGGTGTATTGATGCTTAGAGGGTGAGATGGAATATATGAGATAAGGTGGATTATGCATTAGGTTTTGTTTTGTGTACCAAGTTTTGTGTGGTTGTTGTTTGATTTTGATGGTGGATGTGGCTTGTTGACTTTGAATCGGTTGTGGTGGGTGGTTGTTGGTGGTCGGGGACTTGACGGTGGTAGGCGGTTGTTCAACGGTGGTGTGATCGGAACTCGAAAGTAACTTGGTGTATAGTTGAAAATAACTTGTTAACTTATTGTATTGAAAAAGTCAACATGTTAAAAAAACGTTTAATAATGACAAAAGATTTTTGTTTTAAGTTTTTTAGTAAGGTTAAGTTATATTTATGATTTTTGAAATGCTTTTTTATTTCTTTTTACTTTTTGATGTTTATGAAAGGTAATCAAACATTTTTCTTAAAATGTCACAAGTTAGTAAACATTTTTGATAAAAATGTTTTTAAAATAAAATAAGCAATTACAAACATACTCTTATTACATGCCTTGTTTATATATTTATGTAAATGAATATGTCTTTTATATGAAGATAAGTTGTGTAATTAGTTTATTGATACATGTCAAGCATGAAAAGTTAAACACGTCTACAAGTTTTAAAATAAATTTATTAGGCAAGTTGATGGGTTAAGCTTTAAAAAAGTACATGCTTTTAAACTTGTTGATGAATCAGTTTATTTAAATAACCAAGTTGATTAGTTAATTAAACAACTAAAATACTACTTGTTTAATTAATGGGTTAATTGTATAAATTTAGCTTACTTTTGTTGTTGTTGATCACATTGTTATTTCAATTTTATTAAACGAACAAACTTACCCTGTATATTCTTACTTTTAGTAGCGTTTGAGAGGAACGATATATACAAACATTGCTCATATTCCAGTTAGGATAGAGAGACTGTTTTGAAAAAGTCTACAGCTCAAAGTTATTGTTTAAATTTAATCATCCCAATGATTTTAACGTTGTTTTAGTAAAAAAAAAGTAAAATAATGTTAAAATTAGTGCAATTTCATTTTTGTCCCTTGAGGTTCTACACATATATACATTATATGGGTGTACCACGATTTTAATAGTCATGGAAAAAGAAAAGATTAAATTTTTAGTTTCGTTATTGCATTAAACAAACAAACAAACTTACCCAGTATATTTTCACTTTTCAGTAAGGTATGGGGAGAAATGATGGACACAAACATTACCCTTATCCCAGTTGGGATAGAGAGGCTGCTCCGAAGGAGTCCCCGGCTCATATTTGTCATTTGAAGTTAATCATCCCAACACTCTTAACGTTACTTTCACATAACAAGTAAAATAACGTTAAAATTAATGCAATTTTAATTTAGCCCCTTGATAGCTTACACATGTATACATTATATACGTGCACCACACATACGGTATAGCCCTTAAGACCATGCGGTATGCCAGGTGGGGGGGCGTGAACAACAGGTGGAACACCGCCCCCCTAGGGCGTTGGTGGCTTGGGCGTGGCCACAGCCACGCCTCTTCCTTCCTTCTCGACCGTTGCCAACGTTCCCAATTTCGACCGTTGCCAACTTAAAAAAAAAAATTCCTATATAACCCATTCATTCAAACACACAAAAATCTCCCACTCAAAAAAAAATACTTCTATTTTCTATACAAAAAAAAATACTTATCAATAGATCCCAACCAAACACCAAACCAATACTACAACCCGAGCACCCCACTTAACCGAAACCCGAACACCCCACCTCCGAATTGGTTCTTCAACCGTTTTCCAATGAATTATTTTTTATGATTAATTATATCTAGTTATTCTAATTTTTAAAAAATGGCATCATCAACCAACCAAGGGACATTTCCACCACAAATGGTGGAGTGGGTGGTTGTGGTTGGTGCCTACGTGGCGCATACTTGGAGTGGTTGGGAACAAGGGGTATACCCCATGGTCTAAGATTCAAAAGAGGATAGAAAACATGTTTGTGGGTCCAGGGTCAGCTTGACTATTTCGTTATGATATTGTCGACCCAAAATTACAATGTATGGAGAAGAAGAAGAAAAGGTGACGTGCCATAATAATTTATGGTTGTCATAACGGGTCAGACATGACCCGTTTAAGACATGAAACCCGAAATGGTTAGACACGAAAACGATCGAAATCTTATCTTGTCTATTTTTCCAAACATAAACACGACCAATTAAAAAACGTAAACACGAAATTACCCTCAGTTAATGCTATAAATGACCCGTTAAATAACATTTTAAACAGGTCTTAACGGGTTTTTACATGTTTAGACACGAAAAAATAGACATGTCTTAACATGTCGACCTGTTTTAGACACAAAACATGTTAAAATCATGTCGTATCGTGTTAATGTGTTCGTGTCTAAAAGTCAGCGCTGTGTCATATGCCCGTATGCACGAACTCATGAACGAAATCAATGTTTGTTTCTTCGCTATGATGCAATGTATGGCCATTTCATTCAGTTATATATTTATTAAATGACTTAGAACACATATACTTAACACAACATTTCAACATTTATTAATGACATTTTGAGTCATACTTTGAATTCATATAAAAAGAAACATCACAATTAGGTCAATCCTGTGATCTTGTCAGTCTTTACTTAAATTCAAACCAAAAGTACAGATAAAAAAGTCAAATAAAGCAGACACTAAGCAAAACTCGTAATTAAAACTAATAATTAGTTTTATGATCATACACTCACTATAACTATTAAACAGTACTAATAATTTATATTTCTATAATATATAATAAAAAAATAATAATACGACACATGGTATATTTGATAAACTTAAAAATTAATCTAATTTAATTCAATTAAGTCAAACTTCCAAATTTAAAAAACTAATATTTATTTTCTTTTAATATTAATGAAAATCTAATCATTTTAAACTTTCTTTTTCAATTAATAATTTCGAATATTAAAAATTGACAAATCTCATTTGTATTGTTAAAATGAGTGTTTCAAAATGTATAAAATGTACATTCTTTTAAAAATGTTTAAAATTTATGATATTCGTAAATATATATTTTTTTATCTTTAGTTGTTTTGTAATTCTTTTTTTTAATCAACTTTATTTAATACACATGTAAATAAGCCAATGATATATAAAATAATCACATGAGCACACATACATCAATAACATTGTTAGACTTCAATACTTATAAGTGTGAATTACATTTCTAGAAAAGAACACAATTAATATCAAGTTTGTAATACACACATCAACAAAAAATTTAATTACTTGAGAATATCTAAAGCATTAACTCATGGGTTGACCAACTTTTTGTCTCACAATATGACCTAAAACATAGCCGATCAATTACTCGTGTCGTGATATAAATTTAAAATCTACATACTTTAATAAAATAGTATTTTTAGGAGACACATGTCATCTTTCTCTCACAATATGACTTATGACCTAAAATATAGCCGACCAATTACTCGAGTCGCGATATAAATTTGAATCTACATATTCTAATAAAAGAGTATTTTTAAGAAACACATGTCATCTTATAATTAAATCTAAAAAAAATTTTCCCGCCTCTCTCTCCTAAAATGTTGATAATTTTTATTCATTAAATTATATAATTAAATATTATTAATTATAAATCTTATTATAAAAAACTTACTAATTTAATATTAATTAATAAAATATAATAAAATTTTAATTATATCTGTTTATATAATTTTAAAATTATTAAATATTTATAATTATTTGTTATTTGTAATTTTTAAATATTCATATTTCTTATTTTACTAACAATTAATAAATGTAATATATAAATCTCTATACAAATCATTGTTTATAACATGTTATATTTGTTTAACCCATGTAATACATGGGTTTCTAGGCTAGTTAATCTCATATATATCTATATTTCCAACTCAAACAACATATATACACGAGTAAAAGTTAAATTACAAATATTTTCTTATTTGGATAAAAAGATACATGTAATTTAAAACTTTAGATAATATGATATATATAATTTAAAAAGTTAAATAAGATAAAATATAATTTAATTTTTGAATCAATGATATATAAATTCATCAAGTTTATAGAGGATACATGTAACTGTTAATAAAAATAAAAAATCGATTAGTTCAACGACATTTTTATGACTTTCATAATAGGATGTTATAAGTTGAAGTATTATCTAAAAACAAATGTTGTTTTAGGTTGATTTAATTGGTGTTTATTTTTTAAGAGGTAAAATGTTTGCAGTCTGTGGACCACATCTGCAGACATCTGTAGGAGAAGAGGTGGACAAAATGTCTGTTGTCTGCAAGAATAAGAATGTTCGTTTTTTAATGTCTGCTGACTCTTAAAATAAATTGCTGATGGTGTATGGCGGCGGTGGGCGGTGTTGGTGGCCGGCAGTGGCGGGAGGTGGGGGCCGACATTGGCGGGCGGCGGCGGCGGGCGTCGTTGGTGGGTAGTCTCTGCAGACCTTAGAAGACCCTATAATTAGTTGGTCCACATCTTCAGCAAGAAGACCTCACGCAGATGTTTTTTAATGAAATGTTTTCGAAAAAACAAACAGTCTGCAGATGCCAACGTCTGCGCGTGGTCTACGCTAGGGGTGTGCGTGGTTCGGTTCGGTGCGGTTATGACCATTTCCATAACCAAAACCGCAACTTCAGTTAATTCTAAATCCTTAACCATAACCATAACCAATTGATCGGTTAACCACCGGTTACGGATCGGTTTCGGTTAAATTCGGTTAATAATGGAATTGTTGAAAAACTAAGAAAAACTTGTAAATATGCTTGTGAATTATAAATATATTAATGATGAAAATCTTAGTAAAACTTGTAAAACTTTCTAGTGACTGAAAATGTAAGAAAAAAAGTAAAACCACATGAACTTTGATTCATTTTCTATTATATTTAGTCTCACATATAATTCATAATATTTTTATATAGTAAAAAGTGAAGATTCATCTTTTATTCTTGACTTGCACCATAACTTGTTAAAAAAACATACATATATATAAATATTAAAAAAACAAATATACATTATTCGGTTCGGTTAAAGTCGGTTAATGACTAGCCTTAACCATAACCATAACCAAATGGTTCGGTTAATGGCTTCGCTTAACCATAACCGTCGGTTAAAGTCGGTTTCGGTTAAATCGGTTATGGTTCGGTGCGGTTATCGGTTATTTTTCGGTTATGGTTATATTATGTTCACCCCTAGTCTGCGTGACGCAGACATAAGAGGTTTCACAGATGTTTTACGAAAAAACAAACAAGGCCTTAGTGAGTTTTTCTATTTGTAACTTTCATCCAAAACCATTAGTCAGACTATCACACTTTGTTATTCAGGCAAAAGCATCTTGCCTTTGTTGTTAAAAAAAAGATAAAAATAATATATTTTATGAGTAAATTACCGATATGGTTCTTGTGTACTAGCATTTCACTCCTGGTCTCTATGTTTTGTAAATTACTCATATGGTCCTTGACTTTTGACATTAGTAACAAATATACTCCTTAAGTCACCAAATTATCCTCATTTTTTTTAACGGCATTTGATCTCAACGTGTGAACCACTGATTTCCAGGCCACGTCACCAAGGTCTAGTTACCATGACCTCTGTTGAGACCCCACCACCACCCCAGGAGGAAACCGCACTAGAAAACCCCCTGACCTCCCAAGGACCCCTATTTCACCTTGAGAGGGATTTGACCCCGTGACCTCCCACAGGGACGTCAAAGGGGTAACCATTAGACTATAAGCTCTTGGTTACAAGCGTCAAATGTTAGGAACTATATGGGTAATTATGAAACTTATGAACCAAAAGTGAAATCGGTAATTTAGTCGATATTTTATTTTAAAGATAACTTGCGAGGGAGGTTACACTTTAGAGGGTTGCTGCAGGTCGAAGAAGCTGTTGTATCTGGAAGGAACTAGACCATTCTGTGTTGGATTAATTCAACCCTTTCTGCTCATAATCAAAGCCCTGTTGATCTGCTAATCTTTGATAAATCATAACACAGATCGTTGGTGTGGTAGCATAATCATCTGGTGGAGATTGAAGATGGTGAGGAGAAACATCTCGAACGGAATGATACCATTGATGCTTTTGCAGGCGGCGAACGAGTACCGGAGACTTGATCGTAAACCTCCGGTCACCGCCGCTCTTCTTGCCGCCAACACGCTCATATACTTACGCCCTGCTTTCCTTCATCATATCATTCCCCCTATTGACGACGTCTGGTTCAATGCGTATCTCATTCTTAAGGTATGTCTAGGGTTTCCTTCACTCTTCATTTTTCTGATGATTTAGTAATTTTAATTAGATGATATGATACATCCCTAGGGTTTGTAATGATCGAATTGAAGCATAGTTTTGGTTTCCGATTGATTGATTTCGTCATTTCCCCTCTGTTAAGAAATGGACTTTGTATGATCGACATGAAACATTATTAATTGTTTAGCTTCGAATACATGCTCATAAGCTTTCTGATCGACTGATTTTCCCTCATGTTGTTTGTGATGTGCAGTATTACGATCTGAAGCGTTTGTTCTTATCTGCCTTCTACCATCTTGGTGAATCTCATCTGTTCTACAACATGATGTCTCTGTTATGGAAAGGCATTCAGTTGGAGAATTCAATGGGAAGCTCTGAATTTGCATCAATGATTGCAGCCCTACTTGGGTTGTCCCAAGGAATCACACTGTTATTAGCCAAATCCCTTGTGTTTTTCAACTACACAAGACCTTATTATCATGAACATGCAGTTGGATTCTCAGGTGTTCTGTTTGCAATGAAAGTGGTTCTTAATTCACAGTCAGACAACTACACCAATGTTCATGGATTTCTTGTGCCTGCAAAACATGCTGCCTGGGCTGAACTGATTCTCATCCAATTACTTGTTCCGGGTGTATCTTTTTTAGGTCATCTTGGTGGGATTCTTGCAGGCTTAGTTTATCTTCGTTTAAAAGCTTCAAATTTAGCTCCTTTGACATCAATGGTCAGAGGGTTAACTTCTGTGTTGGGTTGGCCTTTTAGATCACTGTTGTGGCCCCGCCTACAGCGGGTGTCTGGCAGGGGAAGAACTGGTGGCAGGAGGGAAAGCTCGCGAGGTGTGTGGAGGTGTCAAGCTTGTACATTTGACAACTCTGAGTGGTTAACTGAGTGTGAGATGTGCGGGTCTGGGTATAGTGATGATGGATTATCTTCGTTACAGAGGCCAAGCTCGGATATTCTTTTAGATGAAATACGCCAACGAAGGATTCAGAGGTTTGGTAGATGATTATAGCATATAAGTATTAAAATGATTTGAAAAATAAACATTAACTAAAGAAATGGAAGTTTTCAAAAGTGTTACGTATGTGTTCATAAATAAATAGATGTGTTGATTCTTGTTATATTTATTGGTTTTTTCAGTCCTTTTAGACTCTAAACTGGGTAACAGCATCTACTATTCAAATTTTACTAAATATTGGGATTTTACTAGGTATGTTTGTTATATTATGTTATGTTATATCGACCTGAATACAATATTTTGTAATTAAGTCATCTTTTAACAATCTGAATTCGCATTCGAACTTTTGTGAATATTTATTCTCTAAGTTCTACTATTTACCATCTCTATAATTTATTATGGGTAGAATAAAATAATAAAATAAGTGTTTGTGAGTAAAATAAAGAATAAAGATGGAGAATGAAATGTGGTAGGTTAAATATGAAGTGATAAATTAAAAATAAAAAAACAAAAAAACAAAATAATAATAATAATAGAAAAACAAAAAAACTCTGCTTAGTTAAATTACAGTGTGGAAATAAATAGCGAATTTCTACGGAGCTGACCTGATCTCCAGTCTTTCAACTCACCTGCCAACAATTTCTTCACATAACCTCTACTCATTCTTCCAATTCTTTGTGATTTCACCCTCAACAACTCAGCATCAAACTCTGGCAATCACATGAATGTTTCACGTTTGCATGCTTCCATCTTCATAACGACAACAAATTACCACAGATCTATACTTTTATCGTATATGTTCATGTTCTTCAACTCTTGATCATCTCAATAACAGTGTTCTTGATTTGCTTTATTGTGTGATTTAAGTTTATTGACTGTATTCCATGTGTTTGTTTGGAACAGCAAATTAAATGCACTTCTAATGGAATCACATTGCAAAATGACACATTGTGCTACCAAATTTGGTAAAATCTTCATTTCTTGTGTTATTGATGTGTAGGTTATTCCTTGATGTTTTGAGGAATTTGATGTTTTGAGATGATGGGGTTTGTTTGATTGAGATTGAGATTGATGTTGTTCCAAGTAAATTTGCACATGTTTATTAGTTTCCTTAAAGCTTTTGGTTAGTTTACCCCTCCAAATAAGGATTCTTGCTTGGTTGACTATGGAATTGACTGGTGTTTTAACCCTATGTTAATTAGTATGGTTGGATCACATTGCTATCATAGTATCATTTACTACTTACCCAAATTTATAAAGTTCATCCTTTTTGCTTTGTTGTAGTGTTTTTTTCTATAAATTTGTGATTTTGTTTTGACAATTTGGGTGTTATTTGTTTGTGATACATCAGTGTTTGATCCATTTGTGTTAATGCGAATGTTTCTTTTACCTTGTTTGTATATGTTCTGTGTAAAGACAACCTTTTCATTTGGGATGGGGTCTTTTTGTTGTCCAAATAAACCTTGCAATAATTGATATTAGACTACCTATGTATTTAGTGGCTTTGCATGAACAACCTAGCAATATTTGAACCAGAGGATTTCTTCGGAACAGCCTCTTTATCCTAGACCCTAGTGCAGACTGAGAATATACATGTTAAGGTTGTTTGCATAAACAACTTTAAGTAACGTACCAGAACATGCAAACGTTTACGTGTAGGACTTTAAATATATAATGGAAGAGAGAAAGTGAGGCGATTTCTTATCTATATTCTTAATGTTTTTAGTTGTGATACAAATACATAGTCTATGTGTAGTAGTAAAGTTTATATGTAGAGCCCTTATATAACCCTATTATACTACAACCAATATATTTTTGGTTCTATTAATTGAAAAGATCCAAAAATACTTCGTGAAATTGTAACAAAATTATGAAATTTGTCCATTTAATACACTGTGTTTCCTTAATATATATTCTTAGGTGTATATACCATGTGTATATAGTATGTATCGTGGTTGGATTGAATGTTCTATGCCTTGTATATCGTGTCGATAAATTCAAAACAAATGGTCCTATAGAAGCTTTTTTTTTTTGACCAGCAATACCTTGGATCCAGGATATCACCGAGCTCGAAGACTCGGAACCCGGATCATATGGCAACACCTGAACCCAGGATAGCCCACCCCAGGAGGAAACCATTTAGGAAAACCCCCTGACCCCCCTCAGCCCCATTATGCCTTGGATGAGATTTGAACTCATGACCTTCCATTTTGAAAAATCATGGAGTACCACTAGGACAAAGTCCCTTTGATAGAAGCTTATGTTATATGGTATCTACGGATCATTAAAAAAAAAAAAAAAATTCCATGTTGGTATTGATTACCAGACATTAATTGCAAATTCTGAGTACCATAATCACGTAAAAAAGTGTCATGTTATATTCATACTTATCACCACACAACCTTTATACGTATATGGGTTAATCATGTGTTAATGATTGGTCTCATATATATTTCTTATAGGTCGTATACAAGACATAAATGCAACCAATCATTGTAGAATCAATAAGTGTTAGAGTGGGTTATATACCTTCGTATATGCAGGGTCGGCTCAAGCTTTTTGGAGGCTCAAGACGGATACAAAAATTCAGGCCCTTTTCGTAAATAAATTTTGTCTTCGATACAAAACTATGGTTTGCAAATTCTAAAAAACATAAAATTATGTTAATCTGTTTATGTTTACATAAGTTTACTCGTAATTACATTTAACAAATAATAATCATAAATGATACAAACAAAGAAGACTAGAAACTACAATACTTAGTGATATTATTTTATAACTCTGTCATATTTGTTAATAGGGCTGTAAACGAACCGAACGAGCTCTTGTTCGCGTTTATTTGTTTAACTTTTAACTTTTTCAAGAACGCTAACCGAACGAAGATTCTTGTTTGTGTTCATTAATTTATGAATTTAGCTTGTTCACGAATGTTAATGAACATATATTATTTAAATAACAAAAATCAACATTTCAAGCATTGGAGATTATCATTTATAAATATATAAATTAAAATATTATAGTATTAAACTAATATTAACTTAAATATTATGGTAATAAACTAAAAATTAAAAATATACAATACATTTAATGAATAAATATAATAAATGAACTTAACCGAACATAAACGAACGTAAATGAACATGTTACCAAATGTCCACAAACACAAATGAACGAACACGACCTCTGTTCATGTTCGTTCTTTTAACTAAACGAACTTCCTGCCGAACGGTTCACGAACTGTTCGCTAAACATTCGGTTCTTTACAGCCCTATTTGTTAATCAGCTTGATTACCATATTTATCAGCAGGAAACTTGTATAAATTTTTCGCTTGTACCATTAATAAAAAAACTATTACAACGTAAAATAAAGTTGAAACAAAAAAAGTAGAAGATGTAATTATTCAGAAAGAGATAACCTTAAATAAACTCTCTTTTGAGAATATGAGTAAACTTTCTTCTTTCTTTTTTTTTTTTTTTTGTATTCAAAACGATAAAATAAATAACCTAAACAATACATCATATATAATTTGAACGGCTGGGGCCCAAAAATTCAGAGGCCCAATGCGCTTACCTCTAAAATCCTATAGGAGAGCCGGCCTTGCATATATACATAGTATAGGAAGGGTGTTAAAATAAAAAAGTTGTGTGTGAATAACCAAACCAAACAAATGTTGATGATGAAGAAAGGAAAGCAGGTTGACTTCTTGATAGGATGAGATATGACAAGTACTTTGTTCAATCAGGGAAACTAAATTTAATAAGAATTTAACATTTGATAATTTTTTAGAAATCAAGAATACGAAAAATGACAATTTTCTTGTTCCGGGATGCAATGTGGAATCATGGAGCAATACAGAGAATAATTCCCAATTTGACTTTAGGAGTTGTATAGTTATTATTTAAACATTTAAAAATTTAAGGTGTTCTAAATTTTGATCCGAGTAAAGTATCATTTTAGTCCCTATGATTTTACAATTTTTGTCATTTTAGTCTAATAGTTTACAATTTTGCAATTTTGGTCATTATGGTTTTATTTTGTTGCCAGTTTGGTCATTATATTATGGTTTTTATTTTATTGTCATTTTAGTTCAATTAAAGTTAAACTTTTGGACTAAAATGACAAAAATTAACAAACCACATGGACGAAAATAACAATAAAATGAAACCATAATTACCAAAATGATAAAATATAAACTATTTGACTAAAATGACAAAAATTGTCAAACCATGTGAACTAAAATGACATTTTACTCTTTTGATCCATTACCCATCACGAAGGACTAACTGATATAAGGTAACATCAAAACCACAAAACATCCAATGTATTCATTGTAAAAAGGGTCGTTATTTATATATTATATAAAATACATTTATATGTTGAGTCTACAGTGGTAATTCTATTTTTTTTTACCAAAGTCAAACAAAACGGCAGTCTAATTTTTTTTTTTTACCAAAGTAAAAAAAACGGCAGTTGTAATTCTATGTTTTTTTAACCATATTGTAATCCCATTTTTTTGTAACGATATTCGAACAGTGGTAATTTTTTTTTGTAAGGATCCGACACTGCTACAGTTATAATTCTTTTTTTTTAAATATGTTTCGAGTCTTGTATTTATTATCAATTGTAACGATTAACGTTGCGAAGCGTTGGTATATATATATTTTTAATCTGCTTTGAGTCTTGCTTTTATTATCAATTGGGCCGATTAACGCCGCGAAGCGTGGGTATAATTTTTTTTAATCTGGTTCGAGTCTTGCATTTATTATCAATTGGCCCGATTAAAGCCGCGAAGCGCGGATATAATTTTTTTTAAATCTGGTTCAAGTCTTGCATTTATTATCAATTGACCCGATTAAAGCCACGAAGTGCGGGTATAAATGGTTTTTAAATATCTTCGGATTTTTTTATTTGGTGTTTATAGATTCGTTTTCATGTTTCCAATGTTCGTTTTTACAACGGTAAACATTTATGTCAGAGCTTTGTTATCAATTGACCCGATTACCGCCGCGAAGCGCGAGTATAACCCTAGTTGAGATACACATACCAAAAAATAATTGTCAGGATGAACAGTTGGATATGAAATCATAAATGTTAGTTTTTTTTTGTTATCAAAACAAATTCTTATATGTTAGGTTTATTGGAGGTTTGGAGATTCGAGGATATCACTAAAACGATACGATTCCGTCGTAAAAGCAAACCTTAATCGTGATTAATTAATGCAACGATTCGAATATGCATAAGAGGGATAATCAATTGAGAACCATTGTTAATTGATAACTAAAAAACCAACTCTAGTCACAAGTTTAAATAGTATAATTGTAAATTTCTCTACTTTAAAGAAAAATTATTATACTCCTTAAATCATATGAATATAAATATGGTTTTTTTAATTCGTTACAACTTGTAGGTTCCTAATAGAATGAAACTGAGGAAAAAGTCAATTAAAACCCAAGTTTTTTTTTTCTAGATGCGTGTTGATGAAAAAATTATTTACCAAAATAGATGATTTGAAAAATATTTACCAATAAGGGTGTTTTTCAATATTTCTTTATTTTGAACTAATTTATTATATTTTTTTATTTAATCAACATATTATTATAGTTGGTTGAAAAAAATAGAAAAATATTATAATACGTTGATTAGATTAAAAAATAGTTAAAAATGAAGAAATAAATGAAACACTCTTTTTAGTAAACATTTTTCAAATCACTCATTTTGGTAAATAATTTTTCTACCAACACTTGTTTGGAACCTAAAAGTGTGTTGGTGGAAAATTATTTATAATTTATGTTTTCTCATTTGTCTAGTCCTGACTAGTTTTCAAAAGTTTTATAAAAAATATTAATGTTCATGAAACAACAAACATCGTCATTGCAATGTGTTTGGAATGTCCAAAATAATAAAAACCAAGCTAGTGTTCTCCTTATTTTAATAAAAGAATAGTTAACTTAACACATGTCATCTTCTCATGAGTTCTAACAATTTTTTCCCCGCATCTCTCTCGTATTTAATATTAATAATAAATAATTTTAAATAATTAAATTATACAATTAAATATAAAATATATAGATCTTCTTATGATAAAAATTAATTAAAACTTAATAAATCATAAGAAAACTTCAATTATATAATATCTTAAAATATAATTTTATAATTATTAAATTCCTATAATGTTTTAACATAAACCAAATTAGTTTAAATCAATCTTAAGTAGCTTTTTCAACAGTTCCCTTATTGAATCAGCTCGACATGTTTTAAGAACCACATGAAGTGTATATACTATTAAAACTAAAAATATAAACTTACAAAGAATTATATATATTATTAAAAGAGATGGGAGGGAACAATAACTTACCATTCAATAAGCCTGAAGTACAATTTACACTAAGAAAGAACAAGGTCAAGCAATAAACATCAAGTCAACTTTGTTAGGCTTTTCACACATGCATGCTTGCGTATCCCAAAATTTTTATACACATCATGTATATCTCAGTATTACTATATATATTGAAATAACAACTTCAGATTGAGTGAATAGTAATATATATAATTAATAGTTTTATGTGCGAGTGTTGATGTTTATAATAAAAAAAATAACTTCATAAATAAATACGCTTTTCACAAAAATAAACATATGCTTTGCAGACTTGCGGGTTATAGTCGTGTTTTCGATTCCCATCAACAACAAATATGAGTAATAATTAATTAATAATATAATATAATAATAATAATAACAACTAAATAACGATAGTAGTTAAATAATAATAACTAAACAATGTTTTCTTTATTTTATATATCAGTCCTATGTTCGCATTTTTTTATGATAAATTTTGTGAATGCATACACCTTTTTTATGATTTTTATTTTACGATTTTTAACATCACATGTTTTTGTTTGTGTTCGTGTTTTTTGGGAATGTCGTATGTTTTAGTGATTGCGTTTGTATTTTTTGAGAGTGTCGTATACTTTTGCGATAATTCGGTTAATTGTTTCAGGACGAAATGACAACCATTGTGTCCTATTTTTTAGTGTGTGTGTATGTGTGTATGTATATAAGTGAAAAGAAATAGTCAAGAGTTAGTTTTTTCTATTTTGGCAACTATATTTAAGTTTCAAAGTTTTATTCTAAACCATTAACTTTGATCTCTTATTTTTAAATTTACTTTTTTCTTTACTCACTTACGTTATCGGATAATAATCATAATCATATTTATTTGATCGCAATTACTTAACGAATGTTTATATAAATTTCGAACACAAACTGTCAAAGAAATTTTGTGCGTTATTCTCATACTTATAACGTGTTCGTACATTATCGACTATTTGTATCATTTTGGTCGTAATCGTAGAGTTTTTCTTATGATTTGGTTTCTTGATTTCTGATATTGTACGCTTAAGTTTGGGTCTGTATTCCTTAGAAGTAACATTTGATTTATTGTTTTATGACATATTAACAACCGTTGCGGCCAATTTTTTTGCAGAGCATGCACGTTTACGACAGAGTGACAAAAGTTGTGACGTGTTTTTCTATTTGTGTTTTAATATACTAGATGGTGTCTGCGTTCTGATATTCGAAATCATGACGGAGTATACGCCGCAACGCGCAGGAGACCTACTAGTTTAAAATAAATCCACCACACTACATTGTTTTATGTATAAATCTACAATGTTAAAGTATGAAAACACATCATTAGATAGTATTTTGGAAGTGTATAAAAAATAATAAAACATTTCAAATATAGATGCTTAACCAGTTTACGAAAATGTTTCAGCTACATACAATCAGAGTAATTATGCGTCCAGTTCTCGATCTAATTAGTCGGTTATGTTCTTAAAACACCAATCTATAATTCTTTAGTTTTGTAAAATTTTAAACTTTCACACTTTTATTCATCAAAACTTATTAAAAAGTATTTTTTTTAGGGAAAATAGACACCGAGTATTGTGATATCACACTATTGAAACAATAACCCAAATAAATACGTCAAGATGAAGCAAAACCTTTTTTATAACATCATTACAACACATATACACAAACTTTCTTCTTTTATGAGTTTGCATAAACTTATCACCATTAAAAACGTAATATCGTTGTAAGTTTTGTGTCTAAAACATGTACACTGCTGTAAGTCAAAAACTTACAACAAAGTTACATCTTAAAAGGTGATGAGTTTACGCAAACATATAAAATAAGAAAGTGTTCTAAATGTGTGACAATTATGTTAAAAAAACCAAGATTTGGCTTCATGTTGGCGGAGTTATTTGGGTTAATGTTTTAAAAGTGTGTTATTATTTGAACGTTACCCTCTCTATATGATTGTGATCATATAATAACTCACTCTTAAGCAATAACCCATATAACTTCGTCAAAATCAATCCGAATCTTTGATTTTTTTTCAAACATCATTGTAACTCAAGTATAATACTTTCTTTTTTTTATATGCATGTGTAGATTCATCACTGTTTAAGAGTTTGCATCATATTAGCTTTTTGGCTTATATATACACACATATAAGATAGTGTTCAAATAATAACTCACTCTTTAAACAATAACTCATATAACCTTGCCAGGATCAATCAAAATCTTATTTTTTTTTCAAACATCACTGTAAATAGAAACTTTTTTATGTGCATGCGTAGATTCATCATTGTTTAAGAGCTTACATCATTGTATGTTTTTAGCCTACATCAGTGTAAGTGTTTTAGATACAAAAATAAACGATTTAGTGACACAAAAATCGTTATAGGTTTTTTGTATCTAATACAGTTACATTGATGTAGGCCAAAAATCAACAATGATGTAAACTCTTAAACGATGATTAATCTACGCATACATATAAAAAGAATAAAATATTGTACGCGTATTATAATGATGTTTGGAAAAAAATTCATAGATTTGATTTTAGCAAAGTATACATGTTATTACTTTAAGAGTGAGTTGTTATTTGAATATTGTCATATGTGTGTGTATGCTTAGGTTTTAGTAAAAAGTATTAAATTTGCGAGAAGTGTGACTGTAGGTTAACAAGTGACATTTCTCTATTTTTTTAAAAGATATATTTTGGTCATTATGTTTAATATTTCATGTTACTGTGTAATATGTTTTTATTATTATGTTTTATTTTTATACCAAAATGTGTTATTTTGTTATTGTTTTTTATGCATTAAATAAACTGTTGCAATTTAATTTTTTATGTTTTATGTATTAAAAATACATAATTGTGTTATTTTACCAATGTTATTAAAAAATCATAGTTTAAACAAATATATTAACTTAGTTTTTTCATAAATACATTTTGACCACTATGTTTAGGTAATTGAGTAATATATTTATCATTATGTTTATGTTTAGGATATTGTCTAATATACTAATTATTGTATTTTAAGTTCAGGTCATTATGTAGCATGTTAATTATTTTGTTTTTCTTTAAGGCCATTGTGCAATATACTCATAACTCATCATTATGTTTTACGGTTCATGTCATCGTGTAATATATTAATCACTGTGTTTTGAGTTCAGGTCATTGTGTAATATACTCGTCATTGTGTTTTACGTTTAGGTAATTGTGTTATATTTATTCATCGTTGTGCTATACGTTTTAACTTATTTCATGTTATTTTTGTTATTATTTTTTATATTTAAATAAATATGTTATTTTTTTTATGTTTTTCATATTATGAGTACGTGATTGTAGGGTTCCTCTTAGGGTAATGTTTGAAATCCCGTCTTCAATGTCGTCGTATCAAGATGTTCAAAAACAAATCCGTGTAATACACGGTTTGATTATCTGTTCTATACACACACACATTTTTTTTTTGAACGGCATTTGATCTCAACGTGTGAACCACTGATTTTCAGGTCATGTCACCAAGGTCTAGTTACCATGACATCCGTTGAGACTCCACCACCACCCCAAAAAGAAACCGCACCGGATACAAATTTAAAGTTCTCTAAACGAATACAAATTGACCTTGGTGGATTGGTGGGTAAAAAACTATAAATGCAATAATAATCCTGTGGAAGATATTCACCAAAAAGGAACACGGGCTAAAATTAAAGCGACGCACAAGAGAGAGAAACCGAAGATCCAAAATCTTTCCCCCATCTCTCTCCAACTCACTCGTACTCGGCTCTTCGATTCGAAGATAAACTCGAATCAGGTAATCTTCTTGTTTTATATTTGCAGTTTTTTTAGATAATAATCTGTTTATGCATCTGGGTGTCTTTGATTCGTGAAATTTGTGCGAAAACAACACGCAAAATCGGATCAATTTGTTGTGATCATATCATCTTGCTGCGCAGACTCTGTTATAATCTAAACCCTTTTTGAGATTAGTTGTGGGTTTGTTTGCGATTGATTCTCTATCGAAATTCGAAACCCTTATCGCCATGTTGATGTGTTGTTTTCATTATTATTATTTTTTTAAGATTTTAGGGATTTTGAGGCGGGATTGTTTTTGGGTTATGTTTGGTTTGGATTTGGGGTTTCTTACTTTTTAGGGTTTATGCGAGGTTCTCCATTCTTGTTCGGGGTTTGTACGTTGATAACTTGATATTAGGTTATTTGATGATTGTTTGTAAGAATGGCTGTGCCGATTGGTCTGTTTGGTAATGCGATTTAAGTTTAACGGGTTTTGTTGTTTGAATTTGATGTCTCTGCGTGTTGTTGATGAGTATAAATATGTATTATTGTTGTCTTTTTTGTGTCATGAGATTCACAACGATTTATGTTTTGGAATATCACATATTACCGGGCTACTGACATTGTTTTGTTCTCTATTTTTTTCAACAAAATTTCGTTGTTGCCTTGTGTTTATTGTATCGGTTTTGTGTCCAAAGGGTTTGTGTTAATTTTTTATCAGCAGTTGTAAATACTTCCGTTATTTCATAGTTGTTTACATGTTGAATTTATTGTTCTAATTTTCGGAGGACAAATTGACTCATAAGTTATAAGTGTTACCTTTCCAAGGCTTGTGGTATTGTTGCCATGCATGATTAACAATTTAATACACTTTCAGTTTATAGGATGCTTTGTTCCCCATTTTTCTGTCACACATACCTAAATTATATATTGGTGTTTTTTATCATTTTTATTTCTGGTGAATAAAGTTTTGCTTCTCACTAACAACAATAAATGCCTGGATTTCTGTCAGAGCTGTAAGCTGGTGTGAAGTCCTAATCAAAATGAACGAGCGGAAAACAATCGATTTGGATCAAGGATGGGACTTCATGCAGAAAGGCATTACAAAGTTGAAAAATATTCTCGAAGGCCTTCCTGAGCCACAATTTAGCTCAGAGGACTACATGATGCTCTACACGTATCCATCCTCACTATTGTTTTTGTGATTTACCATTTAATCTACATTTTTATTAAGCTAAATCTTTTATAACTCCTTAACTTTTGTTCTAGAACCATCTACAACATGTGCACGCAGAAACCGCCACATGACTACTCTCAACAGTTGTATGATAAATATCGTGAGTCTTTTGAAGAGTACATCACTTCAACGGTAAAGGCATATCTTTTAGGAGCTACTTTTGAAATCCTATATGCTATGTGTAATGTCACATTAAATGTTATGCATTATTTTAAACATTCATTAGTTAGTATTTTGAAATCTTATATGCTATGTGTAATGTCACATTAAATATCTTTTAGGAGCTACTTTTGAAATCTTATATGCTATGTGGCATTCCATTAAAATATAAATCATTTGTTAACGCTATGATAAACAGAAACAGTTAGCATTTAGTTCGTATGTCTGTAATCTTGTGTGCACTTATTAAGGCTTAATTTTCTTTTCTGATGCTGAACAGCCACTGCATGTGGTGTGTAAGGTAAAGAACCTGAGTTTTTAATAAAAGAAACAGGTCTAAGAAGTAATTGTAGAAACATAGGGCCATATGCCATACTTAGGGTTTAGTAGAATAAATATATGCTTGTTTCATCTATCATGATGGCTATGCTTGCTTCCATATATATTAATTATATAAAAGTTGTTGGTAGGGTACTAGAATCGCTGTTTTACATTTTCCATTTATAAATGATCTAGTTTTACTGGTTTTAATGGTAGATTTTGTTATGCAGGTGTTACCTTCTTTAAGAGAGAAACATGATGAGTTCATGCTCAGGGAGCTTGTGAGAAGATGGTCCAATCATAAGATCATGGTTCGGTGGCTTTCCAGATTCTTCCACTATCTTGATCGCTACTTCATCGCCCGCCGAACTCTTCCTCCACTATATGATGTTGGACTTGCCTGTTTCCGTGATCTGGTATGTTATGAGGGTACCCATTAAGATAATTACGAAGTTAATAAAATAAATATTCTAAAGAGATTCAATGCATCAAAAATTTAAAATAAATCATCAAAGATCAGGTTGGAAATTTGCATCAACTACTTTAACTTGATTCATTCGATTTTATGTTTCTCCAATTTCACTAAATAGGGGTGTTCAAAATATCCGAAACTCGAAAAAACCTTATCCGAAATCAATTTCGGGTTTTTCGGGTCGGATAATATGATTTCAGATTCGGGTCGGGGTCGGGTTTTGGATATTCAAAAGCTAGTTTTTTTTTGGGTCGGATATCCGAATAACCCGAAAAAAAAAGGTTTATTCGGGTTGTTCGGATGCACGAATTCGGGTTTTTTGGGTCGGATAATATATTTCGAATTTCGGGTAGACCCAAAAAATTTTCAAACCCGAAAAACCCGATTCGAAAAACCCGAATAACTCGTTATCCGACCCGATGAACACCCTTATCACTAAATATTTTGTGTAGACTTACTGTTGGATGTGGTTGTTAGGTATACAGAGAGGTGAATGGGAAAGTGAGAGATGCTGTAATATCTCTGGTATGTACTTTACCATTGTTTTCTATGCAAATTTGGTTGTGTTAAATTTTCATTGAGATATTGTTTAATGATTTATAACCAGATTGATCAAGAACGTGAAGGAGAGCAGATTGACCGTGCTTTACTGAAAAATGTTCTAGATATATTTGTTGAGATAGGAATGGGGCAAATGGAGTACTATGAAAATGATTTTGAATCATCCATGCTTAAAGATACAGCAGCATATTATTCACGCAAGGCTTCAAACTGGATCTTGGAAGATTCTTGTCCAGATTATATGCTCAAAGTATTATATATCTTTAAAGCAATTATGATATCAACATCTTATTTTGTAAATTGTAAGCATCTTTTTTTTATTTAATCTGAAATTTCAGGCAGAGGAGTGCTTGAAAAGGGAAAAAGATAGAGTTTCTCATTATCTTCATGTCAGCAGTGAGCAAAAGCTGCTTGAGGTTTGTTTGTTTGTTTGTTTTTTTTTTTTTTTTTTTAAGTTTTCATTAATATGCTTTTGATTGTTATTTATTGTGTATCTCCAACTAATGGTGTGTAGGAAGTTCAACATGAGTTGCTGTCTGTATATGCAACTCAATTGCTTGAGAAGGAACACTCTGGTTGTCATGCATTGCTTAGGGATGACAAGGTATGCATTCATTACACTTTTAAACAAAAATATTGTTCAGATTGGTTTTGTAGTTGTAATATTTTACTTCTTCTTTAGGTTGATGATTTATCAAGGATGTACAGACTCTTTTCAAAGATACCACGGGGACTAGATCCTGTATCTAGTATGTTCAAGCAGGTTTGCTATATCAGACTCAAATTTGGTACTCTTTTATTCATTTTCATTGTTGTTTCATATATATTTCTGTGTTTTACAGCATGTCACTGCTGAAGGTACAACTTTGGTTAAACAAGCTGAAGATGCTGCAAGTAACAAGAAGGTTTGTACATAATAAACATCTTGGTTTTAAAATGTTCGATGAGGTAATCTAGAAAACGTCCTAGGGCCTTGAGGTGCTGCCTCATGTATATCTGGTGCAAAATGACGGTTTATAGGAGGCTATAACCCACTATTTTGTTTTAAGATGCTTATGAGTTATGACTTTCAAAATGTGATCCAATAAAATTTTATTTTAATTATTTAATTGCAAAAGATACATGTTAAACTTTTAATCTATCCAAAATTTTATTTGGAGAGAATCTTCATTTGGGACGTACGGTATGCCCAACTGTACCAAAAACCTAATTTTCAGCGTTGGTAGAGGGCATTTGGCGTACCTCAACATCCCTGCTGTATGGTACGCCCAGACCATGCTTACCATATGCCTAACTCTTGTCAATTTTTCCAATTTTTCTGTTGAAATCAGTCATATTAAATCCAACCTTTCCAAGGTTCCCAATTACTATCATGGCCAAATATAAACAATATATTTGACTTTTCAACTTGACATATTCTAAACATCAATTATTAAACATGAGGCAAGCATTCCTCATTTATCATTCCTAAATGAATGCCCACACACTAGTGATTCATCCCAACAATTCACCAACCTAGATTTTCACACTCTAGTGATCCATCTCAATTTATATTTCCAATTTTAAGGTCCACACTCTAGTTGCCCATTCATAATTTTAATGTCCACACCCTAGTTGTCCATTCCCACAATTAACCTTTTATAAATGTTCGCATTAGAGTGATCCATCCTAACAATTTACCAAAACACATTCAAGCATAATATTTAATACACTATCAAACTATCATATTCATGATGTTTATTCATCTATTGGAGGTCCACAATCATGTGGTTCATCTAATCCCATTACACTTTATTATTGATGTTTATTCATCTATTCGTTTGGCATTTCATCAAACACCTTAATGTGCAGAATTCATCTACATGATATTTTTATCATATTTACATTACTCAAGACCCACCCAAGTATAATTACTATAACCTCCTCAACAATTCTTAACCTATTGCATATAATAATGAAGTTTTTAAAACCCATATGAACTCCCAAAACCCACTCTACAGTTTCATCATCTTACATACAAGCAAGATAATAAATTCATAGATTTTACAGTACATTAACATCCATTTCCTGGATGTACACCCTTATGTTCTTTTCACAGCACACCCACAAAATTTGCTCAAAAGTTTAAGAACACTTACCAGTTCTTGGATTTTGAGGTTTTTCTCTTCTCCCCCCTTATTCTTGTCGCCCAGAACAGACACATACTAATATGGTCGCTGACTTATTATGACCAACAAGTTCCATTTTAAACCTTCTTTTAATATTATTAAAGTGTTAGCACATTTGACCCCTCTAGGTTTATTCATACATTAACTAGTTTTCAACTAACCTAGTCAAGTTAGTTACTAGCTAACCAATTAGAAAATATTATTTTAACATCATTAATACACTTGCACACATTGTAATTTAACATCTATGGCATTAATCATTTTATTACATTTTTGTTCAAAGTTCAAACTAGGTTGTTATAGAGGCTCATATGCGAAAACAATCAAAGAGATGAAGAGATTGTGAATGGTACACTCATAGTTGTCAAAGCGCAAGGTGCAAAAGAAGCAAGGGGTTTAATAAATTAGGCGCATAGTATTGAGTTACTATTTTTAGAGGTTTGACATGTTTTAGGCTTAGAAAATTTTAAAAAATATATAAAGTCTAACTATAAAACAATAAATAAACTAATTATATAAAGTTTTTATTTTTTAAAATTAAAAAACCTTTTTATGGCTGTTTTAGATTGATTTATGATTGAATTTTACAAAATTTTGTTAGATTGTACAAAATTTTCCCAAAATTTCCAGAATTTTGCTGAAATCTCGCCGGAGGGTGCCTAGGCTGCCACCAGGCACCTTTCCTGCTCCTTGCTGCGCCCGTGCGACAAGCCTTTGACAACATAGGGTATACTTAATAAAAAAGATTATATGTAAAAGAGATGTGACAGATGCAGGTTTTGGCTGACATAAAGCTTAATCTGATTGCATGTAGATTCGTAGAGTAATTCCCAGTGTAACAGAACCTCAGGCCTCGTGCCTTGGCTTTCGGACGTTAACCTCTTGGATCCAGCTTCTCAAATTTTATAAAACCAAGCTAAACAGTCAAGATACAATCTTCTAAATAATGTTTGTTTATTAAGTCGTTTTTGGTTTTTTACAGGCTGAAAAGAGAGACATGGTTGGCTTGCAGGAACAGGTAATAATTATAGCATGGTATCTGCAGATGTTATTAATGTATGTATTATTAGAAGCTTATCTGTGTCTGTGTTTAGGTTTTTGTTAGAAAAGTGATTGAGCTCCATGATAAGTACTTGGCGTATGTAAACGATTGTTTCAATAACCACACCCTTTTCCACAAGGTACGTACAGTAGTTTTTATTGATAAATAACTAATATGATTTTTCTGTCAGAGAAAAAAGAACGAACGGATCTTGTAGGATTCCCAAGAAATTCTTCGATTTCTTCCGGAAGCATATGATTAATCATCTGCTTCTCACGTTCCGTGAATAGCCGGGACATTGAGGAATATCACTGCTTTTATTTATTGAACTTTTTTGACTAGGCACTTAAAGAAGCATTTGAAATATTCTGCAATAAGGGTGTTGCTGGAAGTTCAAGTGCTGAATTGCTTGCCACATTTTGTGATAATATCCTTAAGAAGGGTGGAAGTGAGAAATTGAGTGATGAAGCCATTGAAGACACACTTGAGAAGGTATTCATATTGTAATAGATGTCATCCCTCTTTTATAGAATTGTTTTGCAGGCTGTGACATTTTAATTGCCCAATCAATTTACAGGTTGTAAAGCTGCTTGCATACATCAGCGATAAAGATCTGTTTGCCGAATTTTATAGGTATACGTGGTTAAGTTTGATGAACATTAACCTCCTGGTATAATAAAATGTTATATTTTCGTTTATTTGACAATTAGAGCTTGCAAAACGGGTCAGTGGGTTGGGTTGGTTTTGGTTGTAACTCTTTTTGTTTTAAGTTTTAATTTTTTTTTCCATATATTACTAGCATGTTAGTAAGATGCAAAACATGATAAGCTATTTTATTGTATATTTGTACCCATTTGAGATAAGACAAACAAAATTGACATGTTCATATTCAAATGGGTTGAAATTGCCACTTCTAACTTCTAACAACATATGATATTTTTAGGAAAAAACTTGCGCGGCGGCTTTTGTTTGACAAAAGTGCCAATGATGAGCATGAGAGAAGTATTTTGACAAAGCTGAAGCAACAGTGTGGTGGCCAATTCACATCAAAAATGGAGGGGATGGTAAGTATGCATACATTTAATTTCTAGTTTTCATTAAATAGTTGGTGTCTCAAATATGATCACATAAGTTAATGTTATATCATTTTATAAATAAAATGAGTTAGGAGATTTTATGCATTAAAAGTATACTTATGGATCTGTTTCTTTTTTGGCTTTTTTTGTTTGTTTAAATTTAACAATTTGACATGATGGAGATAAAGCATAGCCCAAATTAACCCTTTCATTGTCAAATAGGTCAAAATAGTCTCCTCTAATATTTTAAGGTACCTATATTATTGTAACTGTCTATATTTCATCCACCTTTTGTGTCTACTTTTCAGGTTACTGATTTAACATTGGCAAAGGAAAACCAGTCCCATTTTGAGGAGTATTTGAGCAATAATTCAAATGTTAGTCCTGGGATTGATTTAACTGTAACTGTGTTGACTACTGGTTTCTGGCCAAGTTACAAATCTTTTGATCTAAATCTTCCGGCAGAGATGGTGCGGCTCTTTTTTTTTTGGGGAAAAATTTTGGATTTATAGTTGTCTAGCATGTTTATCTTGTATCTTTTTTCCTTTTAGGTGAAGTGTGTTGAAGTTTTCAGAGAATTTTATCAAACCAAAACAAAGCACAGGAAACTTACATGGATATATTCATTGGGTACCTGCAACATAAACGGGAAATTTGAACCAAAAACTATGGAGCTCATTGTCACAACTTACCAGGTTTCTTTGTTAAAAAATTTCAATAATTTATTAACTTGTGTGTTATACATTAGTTGTTAATGTGCAAGTTTTTGACTTTGATTGAGTGAAGGCATCTGCTCTACTACTATTCAACACGTCAGACCGATTGAGTTATCAAGAAATTATGAGTCAGTTGAACTTGTCAGACGACGATGTTGTCAGGCTTCTCCATTCTCTGTCATGTGCAAAATATAAAATTCTTATCAAGGAGCCAAATACCAAAACAATATCTCCATCTGATTACTTTGAATTCAACTCGAAATTTACAGATAAAATGAGGAGGATCAAGGTATTTGAGGGTTCTTACTTTATATACTTATATATGTATGCATGGAGGTCAGTCTGTTCTATACGTAACTAATTTCAAGTTGAGAATTGCAACAATCTCAGCATAAACACCAGTACTTATTTTGCTTTAACAATATTGTCTCTCTTGGTCCTCTAATTAAAACTATTAGATGATTAAAAAATAAAATTTCTTTTAATCAATTCATTTAGGCA
This sequence comes from Mikania micrantha, assembly GCA_009363875.1. Lineage (NCBI taxonomy): Eukaryota > Viridiplantae > Streptophyta > Magnoliopsida > Asterales > Asteraceae > Mikania > Mikania micrantha. Next base: position 16,736,901 of record CM018683.1, read on the forward strand.
TAGAAGGCTGTTCAATACATAACTAATTTTAAGTTGAGAACTACACATAGTTGTCAAAGGCGTTAGGCGCACTTAAGGCGCAATATACTTAAAAAAAAATACAAGTATATAACACATATATACTTAAAAATTAATACTCTTTCATAAATACAAAATAGGATCTATTATAATTAGCATGCAACATAATATACTATCTACCAAAATTCCAATTCATAGAACTAATATCAAATGCTCAAAACCAATTCCAATTCCAATACATAATACTAATATTAAATAATATTAAATCTTCAAAACTAATAAAGATGGAGGGGGATAGATGTTAAAATATCAATGTTTTTAAACATTAATGCTCACCACTGTAATGTCCTGCGCCTATCCTAAAGCCACCGCCTCAATTGGCTTTTGTACAAAAAAGCCCAGATTTGCGCCTATGATGCAGAGAAGCGGAAACCTTGCGCCTGGCTTTTTTTTGCCGCCTAGGCAAGCGCCCAAGGCTTTTGACAACTATGGAACTACAAAAATCTCAGCATAAACGCCAGTACCTATCGCATTAATCGTCTCTCTATTTCTTGGTTCTTTTCTTATAATTTGTTTCGTATTTTGAACACGACTCTGTATATTTGTGTTTCTTTCTTCTGATTAGATGTTTAAACTATCATTTAATGAATTTATTTATTTATTTATATATTTAGATTCCTCTACCTCCTGTGGATGAGAAGAAAAAGGTTATTGAGGATGTTGACAAGGATAGACGGTATGCAATCGATGCATCGATTGTGCGCATCATGAAGAGCAGAAAAGTGTTGGGATATCAGCAGTTGGTTATGGAGTGTGTTGAACAGTTGGGCCGCATGTTTAAGGTAACCGCTTCTCAAAATACCTAATGTTGACCAAAAAATTGATACATTTTGCCTGAAAAGTCAAATAAGCACTCAAAGCAAAAATCTGAAGTTATAACAATAAATGGTGTGTCAAAGAGGATTAGAAAACTTGTATTATTCAGTAATATAATTTTTAAACTAATTCATTTAGGTGGTTTTATGTGCTAATCTTGTGTCTTCCTTTGATATTGGGGCAATTTCATATACCCCTATAAACCTCTTAAATTACGTATATACCCGATTCAAAAAATAAATTACATATATATCCTTGTCTAACCTTTTAAATTACATATATCTTCTTTTCTAAATATATAAATTACATATATTCTCTTATCTAAAGAAGGAAAATTATAAAAGAAAGGGATAAATATAATTAAAATTGATTTGGGTATATATGTAATTAGAGTTACGCCCCATTTGTGGTGCACGCATATAATGTATATATGTGTGGGCCCTTAAGGGACAAAAGTAAAAGTGCACTAATTTTAACGTTATTTCAATTATTTTGTGAAAATAACGTTAAAATCATTGGGATGATCAATTTCAAACGATAACTTTGAGCCGGGGACTCTTTCGGAGAGAGGGTCTCTATTCCAATGGGATAGGGGTAAGGTTTGTATCTATCCTTCCTCCGAGACCCTACTGAAAAGTGGGAATATACTGGGTAATGTTGTTGTAGTTGTTGTATGTAATTAGAGTTATAAATAGGGGGATACATGCAATTCTTCCTTTGATCCATTAAAGATTAAACATAACCTGAATCATATCATTTAACTCTTTCTGATGTCACCATGAACTTGTGCAGCCTGATGTAAAAGCCATAAAGAAGAGGATTGAAGATCTGATAACTCGTGATTATCTTGAACGAGACAAAGAGAATGCGAACTTGTTCCGATATTTGGCATGAATCTGTTTATGGTTATGGTTATGGTTATGGTTGAGGATGATTAGTTAAAGCCTAAATCGCATGAATCCCATATTAACACCGGTGCTTCAACTTTGGTTTGCTGAAAGCTACAGTAGATCTTGCAAATGTTTTGGTTTGATGATTGAATGATATGCCTTGACCCGCGTACGCCTCTTTTTTAAGTTTTTTCTTTAAAAAAAGCAAAATGATCTATCTGATGGTTCTTATTTGTGGATATTGTAATATTCTCTGTTTTGCTACTTACATTCTAGTTCACAGTTCAGACAAATCTGCTCTCTCCTTTTTTTTTTTAAAATTATTTATATATATTTGGCTTTACATGACTTTTTGTTGTTGCCTGTATTAACGATCTTGATGATATTCAGATGATAAAAGAGGGGTTTTCTGTATACAGATCTCATTTTTGAAGCCTGCATAATACTTGCTGTGTTGATTACTTGATTTCATATTAGACAAAAAATTGTGGGAAAAATTTTTGTTATTAATTGTGGGCATAAAAATCATTCCTATAGATGTGGTTATGAGTTTGGTAATTTACTAATTTGGTTTAGTCTTGAGTAGTTTCTGTTTAATTTTGGGTCCAGCTAGTATACACTTTTAGCTAAACTAGTCTAGTACCCGCGCGTTGTAGTGAAAAACACAACACTTAAGTTATATGTTTTAAAGGTTTGCATGATTCGTTCTTGAGTCATGACCATAACAAAAACATTTTTTTAACTTGGTAGTTAACTAAAAATGACTTTAACTACTAACATAAAAAGCCAAATACACAAAAAATGTTAAGAACTGATTCATTTGTTTTAAAGGGTTCTCTTTTATAATTACTCTAACTTGCTTAAAATTCTTAAATGCTACTAATGTGGGACAAAGTGAAAACACAAACAAACATGTAGATTAGAATTAAAAAAGAGTTGTAAAACTCTTAATTTTAAGAAATTTATGGAAATTACTATTCTGTCCTTTCAATATGTATTATATAGTAGTATAGATAAGGTCATAAAATTAATAATTTTCAATATTCTCTTACTTGTAAGATTGACTATTAATTAAAAATATATTGGTGATGAGTTGGTTTTAATTGCAACGGGTCAAAACTTTGTAATAATATTAATATAAAAAGATACATTCAAACATGTTATTTTCAACATGGAACCCATATCAATTATGTATTAGTTATTTTATAAAGTTTATGATAACATAGATCCAATTAGCCATTAATTAGAGAGTTATAATTAAACTTTGTCTAAAAGTTAAAGAGAAAAGTTGTTATAGTGTAATTTAGTCATAATTCATAACCACTTTTCCACATTTTTTAAACGTTCATAACTTTTACATATGATATTATATTTTAAAATATATATATAGATTATAAAATGAGTATAGTGTTATTATAAAAAATGAATTTTTTTTGCTTATTGTGTTTAATTATCGTCATTTTTTTCTTAAACGTTTGTGTATAATTACCTTTTTGTATTTTTCTTACAGATGATTGTGTCTTTTTTATAGGTAATTGTGTATTTTTTAAAGATCATTGTATCATCCTTGTTTATCATTATGTATTCTGCAACATCATTATATTTTAAATTATTCAGAAAACACAACTTTGAGCAAAAATACAAAAGACACAATGACCTGTATAAAATGTGTAATGCCTAATACAAAATACACAATGACATGTACAAAATTGTTCATACTCGTCATTGTGTCATTTTTTACGGGTAATTGTGTATTTTTTAAAAATCATTTTGTTATTCATACTCGTCATTATATCATCTTTGTTTGACATTATGTATTCAGCAACATCATTATGTCTTAAATTGTTTTACGAAAATAAAAACATTGAGTGGAAACACAAAAACACAATGACATGTACAAAAGACGCAATGTCGTATACAAAAGACAAATAACCTGTACAAAAGAGACAATTAACTAAAAAATAAAAATTTTTCTATAACAACACTATACTAATTTTAAAGATAAAAAATGTTCATTTATATAGCATATTCTTTTTTTCAGATAATAATTTCGTATATAAAAGTTATGACTTTTTAAAGATGGAATAATCTGGTAAAAAGTAGTCATTACTAAATAACCTCGAACATCTTGATTTAATCATAATCATTAATTAACGAACTAAATATGTCCGTTGAGAATAACTGCCTTAAAACACGTCGTGTTTCGGGTAACTAATAATAAATTTATTTTGTTCATAAAAAAAAGTTATTAAATATAAAAAGAACAAACTGTTAATATATCAAATAACGTGAAATTTCAAAATGTCATACGTTGATTAGCATCGTTTATGACAAAAAAAGAATAACTATTATCAACAAAATGGTTAAGAAAACTATTGCAGTTGCTAAAAAAAAAACAAATTTCATTAACAATTTCAATAAGAAAAGAAACAAATTATATTAGTTCAAATGTATATAAATGTGTATTTGTAATCGGTTACACCGGACAGGTAAATAGATATATATAATTAGACCCGGATAAAAGTGTATGTCAACAATTCCCAAATCCGTCCCAATGTCCTGTACCGACAAAATTTTTGAAAATCAATTACATACCCAGCTCAATACCCCGTCAAGTTGACTCCCATCCCATGTGTAGTGGGGGTTTAGGATAAACCCGTAAGACGCGGGTTTTGTCATCCCTACCCCCATCTCTCTCCGATCACTCGTACTCGGCTCTTCAATTCGAAGGTAAACTCGAATCAGGTAATCTTCTTGTTTTATAATTGCAGTGTTTTGGATAATAATCTGTTTATGCATCTGGGTGTTTTTGATTTGTGAAATTTGTGCGAAAACATCACGGAAAATCGGATCAATTTGTCGTGATCATATCACCTTGCTGCGCAGACTCTGTTCTAATCTAAACCCTTTTGAGATTAGTTATGGGTTTGATTGCGATTGATTCTTTTTCGTGATCATATCAGTATATCACCTTGCATTATTTTTTTACCATCAGTTGTAAGTACTTCTATTATTTCATCGAGGATGGTTATATAGGCATTTGAATAGTAGTCATATTAGTTTACATGTTGAATTTATTGTTCTAATTTTCAGAGTACAAATTGATTCATAAGTTATAAGTGTTACCTTTTCAAGGCTTGTGGTATTGTTCCCATGAATGATTAACAGTTTAACACACACTTTCAGTTTATTTATAGAGGCCCCCGTGCGCGTATATAATGTATTTATGTGTCGTCCCATAAGGGGCAAGTTGCACTAGATTAAGGTTATTTTACTTTGTTTTTGTGAAAATAACGTTAAAAACCATGGGTTGGTCAGTTAGTCAGGCGTCATGAGCCGGTGGTTCTCATTGGAAGCAACCTTTCTATTTTTACGGGGTAGAGGTAAGACTGTCTAAATCTTACCCTCCTCAGACCCTACCTTAGCTTTGCTAATGGTGGGATATACTTAGTACGATGATGATGATTTCATTAATTTATAGGATGCTTTGTTCTCCAATTTTCTGTCACACATACCTAAATTATATATTAGTATTTTTATTCTTTTTATTTCTAGTGAATAAAGTTTTGCTTCTCATTAACACCATCAAATGTCTTGATTTCTGTCAGCTGTAAGCTGGTGTGAAGTCCTAATCAAATGAACGAGCAGGAAATAATATATTTGGATCAAGGATGGGACTTCATGCAGAAAGGCATTACAAAGTTGAAAAATATTCTCGAAGGCCTTCCTGAGCCACAATTTAGCTCAGAGGACTACATGATGCTCTACTCGTATTCATCCTCACTATTGTTTTTGTGATTTACCATTTAATCTACATTTTTATTAAGCTTTTATAACTCCTTAACCTTTGTTCTAGAACCATCTACCGCATGTGCACACAGAAACCGCCACATGACTACTCTCAACAGTTGTATGATAAATATCGTGAGTCTTTTGAAGAATACATTACTTCAACGGTAAAGGCATATCTTTAGGAGCTACTTTTTAAATCCTATATGATATGTGCAATGTCACATTAAATGTTATGCATTATTTTATACAGGAACAGTTAAATGCATGTGGCATTCCATGAAATATTAAACATTTGTTAACGCTATGATAAACCGAAACAGTTTCAAACAAGCATTTAGTTCTTAATTCTTATGTCTGTCATCTTATATGCACTATTTAAGGCTTAATTTTCTTCTCTGATGCTGAACAGCCATTGCATGTGGTGTGTAAGGTAAAGAAACAGAGTTTTTAATAAAAAGGAACAGGCCTAAGAAGTAATTTTAGAAACATTGGGCCATAGGCCATATTTAGGGTTTAGTAGAATAAATTTATGCTTGTTTCATCTATTATGATGACTATGCTTCCTTACGTATAATTTAATTCTATAAAAGTTATTGGTAGGGTACTAGAATCACTGTTTTATAGTTTCCATTTATAAATGATATAGTTTTGCTGGTTTTAATGGTAAATTTTGTTATGCAGGTGTTACCTTCTTTAAGAGAGAAACATGATGAGTTCATGCTCAGGGAGCTTGTGAGAAGATGGTCCAATCATAAGACCATGGTTCGGTGGCTTTCCAGATTCTTCCACTATCTTGATCGCATCTTCATCCCCAGCCGAAATCTTCCTCCACTATATGATGTTGGACTTGCCTGTTTCCGTGATCTGGTATGTTATGAGTGTACCAATAAAATAATTTGAAGTTAATAAAATAAATATTCAAAAGGGATTCAATGCATCAAAAATTTTAAAATAAATTATCAAAGATCAGACGGAAATTTGCATCAACTACTTTAACTTGATTCATTCTATTTTATGTCTTTCCAATTTCACTAAATATTTTGTGTTGACATACTGTTGGATGTGGTTGTTAGGTCTACAAAGAGGTGAATGGGAAAGCGAGAGATGCTGTAATATCTCTGGTATGTACTTTACCATTGTTTTTCTGCAAATCTGGTTGTGTTAAATTTTCATGGAGATATTGTAAAATGATTTATAACCAGATTGATCAAGAGCGTGAAGGAGAGCAGATTGACCGTGCTTTACTGAAAAATGTTCTAGATATATTTGTTGAGATAGGAATGGGGCAAATGGAGTACTATGAAAAAGATTTTGAATCATCCATGCTTAAAGATACAGCAGCATATTATTCACGCAAGGCTTCAAACTGGATCTTGGAAGATTCCTGTCCAGATTATATGCTCAAAGTATTATATATTTTTTAAGCAATTATATGATATCACATCTTATTTTGTGAATTGTAAGCATCTTTTTTTTTTTTATTTAATTTGAAATTTCAGGCAGAGGAGTGCTTGAAAAGGGAAAAAGATAGAGTTTCTCATTATCTTCATGTCAGCAGCGAGCAAAAGCTGCTTAAGGTTTGTTTTTTTTTGTTTTTTTGTTTTTTAAGTTTTTCTTAATATGCTTTTGATGGTTATTTATTGTGTATCTCCAACTGTTTGTGTGTAGGAAGTTCAACATGAGTTGCTGTCTGTTTATGCAACTCAATTGCTTGAGAAGGAACACTCAGGTTGTCATGCATTGCTTAGGGATGACAAGGTATGCCTTCGTTACGCTTTTAAACACAAATACTGTTCAGATTGGTTTTGTGGTTATAATATTTTACTTCTTCTTTAGGTTGATGATTTGTCAAGGATGTACAGACTCTTTTCAAAGATACCACGGGGACTAGATCCTGTATCTAGTATGTTTAAGCAGGTTTGCTATATTGGACTCGAATTTATTACTCTTATACTCATTTCCAGTGCTGTCGTTTCATATGTATTTCTGTGTTTTACAGCATGTCACTGCTGAAGGTATAACTTTGGTTAAACAAGCTGAAGATGCCGCAAGTAACAAGAAGGTATGTACATACTAAACATATTGTTTTTAAACTGTTCTATGAGGTGATCTATAAATCATTCTAGGGCCTTGAGGTGCTGCCTCATATATATCTGGTGCAAAATGACGGTTTATAGGAGGCTATAACCCCCTAATTCGTTTTAAGATGCTTATGACTTTCAAAATGTGATCCCAGAAAATTTGATTTTAATTAATTAATTACAAAAGATACCTGTTTAACTTTTAAGCGATCCAAAATATACCATATGATGGTTTTCACTATACAAAATGTCTTGACGTCATATAAAGTGCATTTACACTAAACTTCGTTAAATCCCCAAAAAGCTTCATTTGATTCCCAATCACTTTTCGTCTTGGCCGTACCTTTGTATGACCTGAAATCATCACATATATATTCTCCATTAGTTCATAATAACTACGTAAGACACCCGTTCGATAACCCAAACGTACTGATCAAATGAGAAATTTTGGAGAGTCTTCATTTTGGATGTGCGGTATGCCCAACTGTATCAAACACCCAATTTTCAGCATTGGTTGAGGGCATCTGGCATACCTCAACATCCCTGCCGTATTGTACGCCCAGACCTGTGTACCATATGCCTAACTCTTGTCAATTTTTCCAATTTTTCTGTCTAAGTCAGTCATATTAAATCCAACCTTTCCAAGCTTCCCAAATACTATCATGGCGATATTTGACTTTTCAACTTGACATAATCTGAATATCAATCATAAAATTAACCACATTTTTAATCAATTTGTCTTTTTCACACAAATGATGCACATGAGGTCAACATTCCTCATTTATCATTCCTAAATGGATGTCCACACACTAGTGATCCATCCCAACGATTGACCAACCTAGATTTTCACATTCTAGTGATCCATCTCAAGTTATAATTCCAATTTTAATGTCCACACTCTAGCTGTCCATTCCCACAATCTACCTCTATGAATGTTCATATTCCAATGATCCATCCTAACAATTTACCAATACACATTCAAGTATAATATTTTTTACACAATGAAACTATCATATTCATGATGTTTATTCATCTATTGGAGGTCCACATTCATGTGGTTCATCTAATCCCATTACACTTTATTATTGATCAAAAATTCATGTGGCATTTCATCGAACACCTTAATGTGCAGAATTCATCTACATGATATTTTTATCATTTTTGCACTACTCAAGACCCACCCAAGGTTCTTAATGTTGGGTTAAACTTGTTATTTGTTTTAAAGTAAAGGTCTTATTTGATTGTTTTGTTTTCGGTAGATAAATATGTTTTGTTTAAGTCCTAGATTTCAGTTTATTAGTTGGGAGTTTATCTTTATTTGTTGGCTATAAAGCCTTGATTCTATAATCAATGAAAGTATGATTTTTCTCTGATATCAACTTCAATTGGTAACCTGATATCATTCGATCGGAAGGAATCAATCGATTGAAAAAGAAATCCGAAGGACCGTATGGGCGATTAGAATCAAGGCGGTGTTCCGAGTTCACGGGATTCTAGAGGCAATCGAACCAAGAACTTGGGCTGCCATGGACGCAAAGAAGGATGACATGGCTGTAGCACTCCTCTTCCAAGCAATTTCGGGGGAGTTGGTGCTTCAGCTATCACAAGGCAATACCGCACAAGAGATGTGGAGTGCACTGAAGATGCGGTTCGTGGGTGCTGATCGAGTCCGAGAAGCAAGGTTGCAGACTCTACAATTAGAGTTTGAAGCTTTACGAATGACCGAAGGGGAATCTATTGACGAATTTGCTGCGAAGTTGAGCAAACTCGTGTCAAAATCAAACCGCCTGGGTTCAACCATCGAAGACAAAACTTTGGTGAAGAAGCTGCTAAGCTTGGTGCCCCCCAAGTTCATAGCAATCGTCATCTCTATCGAGCAGTTCGCGGATATGATCACTATGTCGTTTCAAGAAGCCATAGGAAGGCTTAAGGCCTTCGAAGAAAGAATCAGACCCAAAGAGACAGGGTCAAGTTCAGGAACAATTGAACAAAAGGGGACCAGCTGTTGCTCCATTACGAAGAATGGCAAGCCAAGAAGCAACAGGAAGGGTTCAAGGGACAAGGTCGAGGCTTAAACAAACCTTGCTCCCGTGGAAGCTGCCGAGGCAGATGTGGCCCTGGTAGGGTCAGGGGACAGGAGTCAAGCCAGAACACCTACAAGCACAGGGGGTTCAAGGACCGGGCCAGCATCAAGCGCTTCAAGTGCGACTCTGTCACACCCCGAGCCGGCGGGGTAGGATCGGGTTTCCCTGACGGGTAGAAGGTTCCCGGGGCGCGATATCGAGAGTGATAATCGAAGTGATCAGATTGTTTACATTGCACATGATATATAAATGAGAAACTTGCTAAAATAAAATAACATAGAATTACAAAGTTAAATTACATCAGTTAAGTTTATAATTTAACAATGTAAATCTACTATAACATCATAAATCTTCAATCTTGTATCTGCACAAGATATACAAAATAATGGTGTATGATGTCCAAAATATGCAGGTCCAAAAGCTAGGTACTCTATCTGTAACATAGTCCAAAAGAAACAACTCTTCAGTTGACCTGTTCGTCACCTGAGAAGTCATGCAAAAATAAAGTCAACACATGGTTGGTGAGTTCATATAGTTTAGTGTTTGAAAATGATTTGAAACTGTTCCTTTTGGTAAAGACCCTAACCTCATTAACTTCAATGTAATATCCATATCGGTATGCTTATATATAGGGCATACCCCTGAGTCGAGCCTACAAGCCCGCCCAGACGCCATCCCACCACATACTAATACGCATATGACACTGTTGTTAATGACGATTAAGCATTTTTACCCTACAAACCTCTAATTTGAATTATGTTTTCCACAACTTGATTTACCTTTGATCCTCTTGAGTTCCTCATAGATATATGATTTCCCAAAAATCAGTGATAGAAATAAAATGTTGATTATTTAATTAAATAATTAAATAAAACATTTAAATACAACTAAGACATGATGATTGGGTTTTATATAACTCAATCAATTAGACTTAGTTGTTGGTGGTTGTCCAAGTTGTAACCTCTCACACGTGACCCATGTCAGGCATAACTCGCAAGGAGTACACCTGAACTGAGCGGGATTTTAATGTTTTGCCCGTTACAGCCTGACCCAACGGTCTTTTGCATCTGAATGGGACTTTAAGGATATCCTTTGATTCTTGATCTCTTGATTCTCTTGATTTGACTTTGATATTGAATTCATTTGATCGTTCATGTTATTGCCCGTATAGCCTGACTACAAGAGCCTTCTATACCTGAAAGGGACTTTATATGTGTGTTACACGTGGTCTTGATTCCCTATACAACTGACATCCACCTTTACTTGAATATTAATGATTTCATTAGATCATAATGATTTCATTATTTTCATGATTCACACACATTTATGATTTCTGATTTCCTTGAGTCTCTTGATCTTGATCTTTAGAATTCCCATGATGCACAATGATAATTGATTTGATTTTGATTCTTTGTTCTCAGATTCCACACTGAATTGGATTTCCTTTGAATTAGCTCCTTTGATTTTGTTCATTTGATTTCACTTTGAATTTAGATTCTTGAATTTGAGCTTGATAGACTAAGGGTTGAATTAGAGTTTAAATTTAAAGTATTACTCATAAGAGTACTTTAATTTATTTAATAATTTGATCTGTTTAATAATTACCTAGACAGGAGTCTAGGAGTATCAACAAACATATATAAGTAAAACATATAATAAATAAAAGCATTTAAATAAACAGTTTAAAATAAACAGTTTACGCATGCTTCTCAGCCCCGCGTTTTAAAACAAAAATGTTTAGAAAAGGGGCAATGAACTCACGTGTGTTGCTGTGCAATGAATCATAAAAGTTAATGCGCGCTCCTTGAATGTTGCTTATGTATCTTTAGCACCTGGGTTGTTTTAAGAGATTCGAATACGATAAGTATTTATAATAGACGTCGTATCTAAGGCTTTGGTCTCGGTGTGCAACTACGTGTCCTAAATTACTAATGTGTTTCTAGAATTCATTCTATCTAGTCCAAGATATTTCCCATATTTGATCCCTACCCCACATTAATCAATTAAAGTCTTTAAGTAAAACATTTTCAAACTAATTCATTTTAAGCTAAACATTTATTTAGAAAATCATTTATCTAACTTAATAAGATTTATAAATTACTCCTTTTTATTAAAAGCATAATTAATTTAAACAATGAGTATAAGTACCATGATGAGCTTAAGTGAAACCCATTGGGCCACCCTTGGTCCATTACTCAACTTTGAATCTTTAAACGATTTCGTGTTAGTTCCTTGATTAACCAAACCTTGATCGTTTATGAAAACCATTTTAGTTAGTTGTATGGCTTTATAGCCTTTTCTAAGGTTTTCATGTTAATGACAACTCAACACACTAACCCTAGATTATTGTTTGACCCTTATGATTTCATGATGGATTCTCAAGTGTGCTAAACTTAATTAATATTTATAAAAAGAACTCCTACCTAATCATTTGCATGATAAGAAAACTCTTTTTCTTTAGAAACTTCCAATCCTTTGTTGATATGGATCTCATTAGATAGTTATGTGTTGTTTTCACATCCAAGAAACCCTAATATAGTTTCCATGTGCACACACAATGTATGCACACACGCACGTAGAGAAAACATGCCTACACATGCTCACTCTTGCATGTAGGTTCCCGTAAGGGTTCCCATGCACACCCATACAACCCCATGTCGTTCCCATATTATCCCCATGCATCCATGTATTACACCACCTCTTGATCGCGATTCTATGTTCCACCCATACATTCGGCCGAAAGGGCTTGAACCGAACCACACTTGGCTGATTGAGGTTGACAGCCGAATGGTGGGGTGCGAATGAGCCTTGACCGAATATGGGTGATCTCGATCGAATAGCATGGGCCGAATGACAGGAGGCCGACTGTGACCACCGAATGAAGGCTCGACCGAATGGTTGCCATGGCCAAATGTGAACGAGCCGAATGGTGCGGTGGGGAGTCATTCGGCGAATGAGGGTTCACTTTCATTCGGCGAGCTGGTGTTGAGGCCATTCGGCCGCTCAAAGAAACTAGATGCAGCTAAGGTTTTTCCGAAGCAATTCGACTACAGGTTGAACTAAAACTTGTTCCTAACAGGTTTCAAGGGTTTAGTGGGTGTTTTCCCTAAGAATTGAAGTGTCTAAATCGGGTTCTAGTGAGGGCTCGAAATAGGGTTTTCAAAACCCTAAAACCGAGTTAAAACATGAACTTTACCTCAAATCCGTTGGTGAGGAGCTTAGATCGGTTGTACTTTCAAGTTCTACTAGTGATTGTGGTGATTTAGACACCAAAATCACACGAAATGGTTGAGTCTTGAGCTAGAAATCTTAGAGAGATGGTGGGTGTTTTTAGAGAGAGAGAGGGATGAACGAATATGGAGGGGTTGGGGCTGGTAGGTGGAAGAGAAATGGGGAAATAAATGCCCCATTTAATTCTTTCAACTACCCGTGTGTTCGGGTCCGATCGGTTTCACTCGGTTTCGCGTAGAACCTCCGGTTTCTCGCCGTTTTCATAACGAAACGACTCGATCTTAAATTTGAATTACTAATATGATTTTAGATTGTGATTCCTAATAAATTAACTAAATATCTTTTATTTATTTAGATTTCCAAATATTTAATTAACGTTTAAATCGAATCGCGCGGTCATCGCGCGTATTTGTTCGAATCGTCACCTGAATAAATACGACGATAACTACACTTTTCAATATGGTTTTCTAATTATCGGATATCATTTAGAACGTTAAACTTCCAGATTTATTCGTACAGATCGTCACCTATACGAATAATCTGTCAGTTTAGCATTCACGTAACGATATACGTGTTGTTTTGTTCTGTAAATCCTCACATACGTTTATACATAATAGAATCCTAACACATAATCATATAATGGTTCTGTGTCGTCAGATAATTATCTGACTCAAGAACCCTATTTCTGAACTTTGTTTCTGTTAATTGTTTATGAACCAGTTGTTTGATAACCCAAAATGATAATGACAACTGTTATGAATATGAAATGTATTGAAATGTGTATAGCTCGTACCTGTTTACTGTTCATGTCACTGTTTAAGATCACTGTTCCGGTGACGTTTCCGGCACTGATGTTACAGACTCCATGGGCAAGGAGGCTCCATTTTGCTAAACGAAGAACGCATTCCACCAAAGCAACGCTGGTTCTTCGACAATGGAGCCAGCAACCACATGACAGGGACGAAGAATTGTTCTCCCATCTTGACAAAGCAACAATTGGAAGAGTGAGATTCAGGGATGGGTCCTGTGTTGACATCAAAAGGAAGGGGAATATTGTTTTGGAGTGCAAAACTGGTGAACATCGAGTCCTCAAAGATGTATACTTTATCCCCTCCCTGAAGAGTAGCATAATTAGCCTGGGTCAGCCAACCGAATCCGGATATGAAGTGGTCATGAAGGAAGAGTTCCTGTGGGTCAGAGATGAGAATGGAACACTGCTGATAAAAGTTGAAAGAGAGCCAAACAGACTCTACAAGGTGGAATTAAAGGTAGTGGCACCAGTTTGCTTGCTAACCAAATTAGATGATATGGCCTGGCGGTGGCACGCCAGATTGGGCCATGTGAACTTCAGTTTCATGAAGACAATCGCAGAAAAGGGGCTGGCAAGAGGAGTTCCCAGCGTATCACATCCCATTCAGGTCTGTGACAGTTGCTCAGTAGGAAAGCAGCCTCGAAATCCCTTCCCAAGTCGATCAGAAATAGAGCCGAGGATCCCCTGGAGCTGATCTACGCAGATGTGTGCGGTCCAATCTCCCCAATCACAAAGGGAGGAAACAGATATATCCTGTTGATTGTAGACGACCACAGCAGATACATTTGGGAGTTTCTCATAAGAACATAAGAAGAAGTACTCAGCCACCTAAGTGAGTTCATAACTCGGGTAGAATTGGAATTTGGAAGAAAGGTAAGGAAGTTAAGAGCATACAATGGGGGAGAATTCACATCCAGAAGCCTTGGGATTTTTGCAAAAAGGCCAGAATCCAACATCAACTCACTGCCCCATACTCTCCCCAACAGAATGGGGTAGTGGAAAGGAGAAACATAACCATCCTAGACATGACAATGAGCATCCTAGATTTCAGTTTATTAGTTGGGAGTTTATCTTTATTTGTTGGCTATAAAGCCTTGATTCTATAATCAATGAAAGTATGATTTTACTCTGATATCAACTTCACTTAAATCATCAAAATCTCATCTTTTATGATTTACAAGTATAATTACCATAATTTCCTCAACGATTTTTAACCCATTGCATATAATAATGAAGTTTTTAAAACCCATAGAACTCCCAAAACCCACTTTACAGTTTCATCATCTTACATACAAGCAAGATAATAAATTCATAGCCTTTACAGTACATTAAGATCCATTTCTTGGATGTACATCCTTATCACGAAAATTGCTCAAAAGTTTAAGAACACTTACCAATGTGTTCTATGATGCAAGAGGTGATGATTATGTTCTCGAAATCAAACTTAAGAGTGGCAAGAACTAGATCAATTCTTGGATTTTGAGGTTTTTCTCTTCTTCCCCCTTATTCTTGTCGCCCAAAACGGACGCATACTAATATGGTCTTTGACTAATTTTGACCAACAAGTTCCATTTTAAACCTTCTTTTAATATTCAAGTGTTAGCATAATAGCACATTTGACCCCTAGGGGTGTTTATCGGGTCGGATAACGAGTTATTTGGGGTTTTTCGCATTGGGTCATTCGTATCTTAAATTTTTTTTGGTCTATCCGAAACTCGACCCAGCCCGAATCTCAAAACATGTTAATTGACCCGAAAAACAGTGATTTTTTACATTCGAATAACCCAAACAAACCGGATTTATTCGGATATCCGACCCGATTTTGCATATCCGAAACCTGACCCGAATCTAAAATCATATTATCCAACCCGAACAACCCGAGTTTGATTTCGGATGAGGTTTTTTCGGGTTTCGGATACGATTCAGATTTTGGATTTTTTCCAGTTTCGGATATTTTGAACTCCCCTATTGACCCCTCTAGTTTTATTCATCCATTAACTAGTTTTCAAGTAACTAAAGTTAGTTACTAGTTAATTAATTAGTAAAAATTATTTTAACAACATTAATACACAATTACACACATTGTAATTTAACATCTATGCATCGTTTTCAAAGGCGCAAGGCGTACTCAAGGCGCATAATGTTGGTTCAGGCCCTCATTAAAACACTCAAACAAACACAATCAAAACTCACGTAAATCTGCAGACTAAAATTGAATGCTAAGAAGACAAAAATTGGAACTCTCAAACGGTTGAACGATTATATCTAAAAGAGAGTACAATCACTAAATAACGAAAACCAATACTACTTATAGAAAAATACAAATCACATGCTAATAGAATATTCTAATCACACTCCTTTAGTTCAGCAACTCAACGTCCATTTTTCCAATTTCCTCCATCAAACTCGGTCAACATGGACCAGTTATTCAAAACGTGAACAAAGCCTCTAGAATGACATAACCCGTGAGCCCATGAGCTAAGATTTTCAACCCGTGAACTAACCGCGAACAACCGATTAACCCAACAATCACCCCCTTCATCGGTTTCACACCGTTCACTCACGGCACCGAACCGTCGTCTTTTGAACCATCCCGACCTATTCCGAACACCACGACCTTAACCGATCACGTCCAAGGTCTCCCCGGTTCAATCTGAAACAATCCACTACACTTGTAACATTTCACATGGCTATCCCGTTGGAACCGTTCATTAACATCTTGACTCTTAACGGATCAACGACCTCTTCCCCGGTCACATCCAAAGTCACCTGATTTGAACTTTCACCGCCATAATGTCTAGAACCATGTAGTTTCTTCACCCGAGTAACACAATCATATCAAACACCTTCATTTTAACAGCACCAAACCTTTTGATCATGCTTGTTCAAAGAGGCTTCTTCACCGATGACGAAAACAAGGCCATTACTTGATGCCTATACCGTTTCCTTTAACCTGCCAAGCAAGCCAAATCCAAAAGCCACCTGCCTTGATTCCTTCTGCCCACCCTTTCTGCACCTTCGGTTAGTCTCTTTTTCACACACGAACACACCCGATCAATTTTGAGTGCATCAACAACCTCTAGTTACGACCTGAATCAGCTAGAACTGCTGCTTTCCTCCTCTTTTGATGACCACTGACAGCCACGGACCACCTATACTCATCACCGGTCACCCCTGTCGTCTAAAACGGTGCTTCCACCTCAACAACGGCCGAACCGAAACTCTTTCTTGCCTCCTACTGCTATAAAACAACCCGTGATTTGTATGCCGGTAACCCGATTTGTGTGTGCAGCAACACCCCTTTTGCAATCCAAATCAGTAGCCTAAACCGCCTATTGTCGACTCATCTGCGCTTCTACTGCACTAGTAGCCCCGCACCCGAACTACTTTGGAAGTCACTCTCAAAACAACGTCTTCGACCTTGGCGCTCTGATACCAAATGTTGGTTCAAATCCTGATTAAAACACTCAAACAAACACAATCAAAACTCACGTAAATTTGTAGACCAAAATTGAATGCAAAGGAGATAAATTTGGAACTCTCAAATGGTTGAACTATTATATCTAAAGGAGAGTACAATCACAAAATAACGAAAACCAATACTACTTATAGAAAAATACAACTTACATGCTAACAAAATATTCTAATCACACTCCTTTAATTCAGCAACTCAACGTCCATTTTTCCAATTTCCTCCATCAAACTCGGTCAATATGGACCAGTTATTCAAAACGTGAACAAAGCCACTAGAATGAAATAACCCGTAAGACCCATGAACTAAGATCCACAACCCGTGAACCGCGAACAACCGATTAACCCAACACATAAGCCACACCCTGAGCCTAGGCGCAGCACGCAAAATAAGCTAGAGCTTTTTTAAACTAGTCGCATAGTATTAAATTATCATTTTTAGAGGTTTTACATGTTTTAGGCTTAAAAGTCTTTAAAAATATATAAAGTGTAACCATGCTTATCGATAGCGTCCATAGCGGGCTATAGCGCGCTACGAAGCGATGCGAGCAGAGATCATGATTAGGGTTTTGCGGGCTGATAGCGTGAAGGTAGCGATGGAATATGGACGACGACGACATGATTTTACCGAATTCCACCGATTTTACCAAATTCAACCCTAATAGTCGACGACGACGACTTCTGTGACGGAATTTGGACGATCAGCGACGGAATCTGGCCGACCGGCGACGGAATCTGGCCGACCGGCAACGGAATCTGGCCGACAGGCGACGGAAACTGGACGGAATCAGGACAATGGGTATCGTCAATGGACTTCTAAAGCAGGCGATTGAAATCAGGACGATCTGGAGACTCAATTAGTCAAATTGGAATGAAATTGACTTGGAGAACAGGTTTTAAGGCAGTCTGGCTAGTTTTTTTTTCCTTCTTTGGTGCACCAAATTGTAATTGGTATTTATTTAAAGTTTAGAATGATAAAAGGAAGTTATTTTGGTGGTTTAAACTATGAAGGTTTATTTTTGTTGCTATTTTAGATGAGTACAAATATTTATTATGTTTTTATATTACTATATCGCTAAACACCAAATAGCGGTCGCTATTTACCGCTATTCGCTACGTAGCGTATAGGTTGTTTATCGCTATTTACCGCTATTCGTTATCGATAACTATGAGTGTAATATGCAGAATTTTTAATATATAAAAGCTTTTTATGGTTTTTATAGACTTGTTTATGAATTTTGCCGGATTTTCCAAATTCTTGCCGGAAAGTGACCGCAGTGAGCCTAGGCTGCCACGAGGCGCTTTTCATGCGCCTGGGTTGTTATAGAGGCTCATATGCGAAAAAAATCAAAGAGATGAAGAGATAATGAATGGTATACTCGTAGTTGTCAAAGCGCAAGGCGCATAAGCCGTGCATGTAGCCTAGGCGCAAGGCGCAAAAAAGGCAAGGGGTTTTTTAAAGTAGGCGCATAGTATTAAGTTACCATTTTTAGAGGTTTAACTTGTTTTAGGCTTAGAAAATTATCAAAAATATGTAAAGTTTAACTATAAAAGAATAAATAAACCAGTTATATACAATTTTTATTTTTTAAATTTCAAAAACCTTTTTATGGTTGTTTTAGATTGATTTATGGTTATATTTTACAAAAGTTTGCTAGATTGTACAAAATTTGCCGAATTTTCCAGAAGTTTGCTAGAATCTCGCTTGAGCGCGCCTATGCTGCCACCGGGCGCCTTTTCCGCTCCTCGCTGTGCCCATGCGCCTAGGCGCGCTTCCGACAAGCCTTTGACAACATAGGGTATACTTAATAAAAAGGATTATATGTAGAAGAGGTGACAGACGAAGGTTTTGGCTGTACATAAAGCTTAATGTGGTTGCGTGTAGACTCGTAAAGTAACTACCAGCATAGTAGAACCTCAGGCCTTGTGCCTCGGCTTTCGGATGTTAATGTTAGGGATATTACAGACACGAACCCGAACACACACACGAAAGCAATAAAGAACACGTGGGTTTAACGTATTTCGGTCTAAACTGACCTACGTCCACGGGTAGCAACTAGGATATTTTTGTTGAGAGGTGATTCAACATTACAAGTACAAGACTTATATATAGAGATTGAAAAATAAAATTAACAAAAATAGAATGAGCATCATTAGGGTTAGGGCCGGCTACCCTTCCCCTTGTTCCCTGCCATCTATTCTGCCCAATTAAGGACTACGAACCCAACATTTAACTCCTTGGAGCTTCTCAAATTTATAAAACCAAGCTAAACAATCAATATACAATCTTTTAAAAATTTATATGTTTATTAAGTCGTTTGTGGTTTTTTACAGGCTGAAAAGAGAGACATGGTTGGCTTGCAGGAACAGGTAATAGACTAATAGTTATAGCATGGTATCTGCAGATGTTAATAATGCATGTATTGTTAGAAACTTATGTCTGTACTGCTGTGTCTGTGTTTAGGTTTTTGTTAGAAAAGTGATTGAGCTTCATGATAAGTACCTGGCGTATGTAAACGACTGTTTCAATAACCACACCCTCTTCCACAAGGTACATACACTAGTTGTTATTGATAAATCTCTAACGCTGTGTTCCTGAGTTTATTAAAGGAGGGAATATAAAGGAAAAGAAATGAGAGGAAAGAAAAGAAAAGAATGGCTTTCTTTCTTTCCATTTCCTTCCAAATCGGAAGGAAAGAAAAGCTAGGTAATTTGGCCTTGATTTCCTTCACACAACATGTGTTATTTTTCTTTCATTTCCCTTGTTAAATGAAACTCGGGAACACAAAAATATTTCTTCTTTCCTTCCATTTCCTTTCTTTTCTCTTGTTAAATGAACTCGGGAACACAACGTTTCTTTTTCTTTTTACTGCCATTATTTATCTAACTTTTTTGACTAGGCACTTAAAGAAGCATTTGAAATATTCTGCAATATGGGTGTTGCTGGAAGTTCAAGTGCAGAGTTGCTTGCCACTTTTTGTAATAATATCCTTAAGTAACAATTATGAGTATATAGTATTATAGTCCAATGCATATATTATGATACGTATTAAGTAACAATTACATGATACATCAATGAACTTTAAATTAAGTAGTTATTATCGCATACTATATTCACAAGAAGTTTTTAAAAGTTATGGTGATGTATCTTATGTATAACGGTCAGTTAATATTTTGTATGAAATAAATATACTTCATATTGATCTTGTTTTCTATCATTTCTTTCATAAAATATAACTGTGTTGATATAAACTTTGACGACCTTGAGATGAAGTTTTACATATTTGAGCCCATAATCAATGGGATTTAAAATAAGTATGAGTAATAACAGATGCACGTATTTATCACAACTAAATTACGTTATTAATAAGTATTTATTATTATGTATATATTTTTTAATAAGACTTAAATTAAGAATGAGTAAAACAACTCATAGTTATCACATGCTTACACTTGATAATTAGTCTTTAATATATGCACAACTTCTTAACAAGACTTGAATAAAGATTAAATGTGACGTATATTGATATTTTTTTTTACCATACTTGTTAAATTAGTTTTATTAATTCTCGATTTCCCTATGTAAGTTTTATAAAATATTCTTGTTTTCTTAAGTAAGTTTTATTAATTTAACAATTGTGGTTCGATGACATGGATGATAGGGGATAAAACTTGAGGCTTACGAGATCTTATGTTATAATCTTAACTTTGGGTTTATTATTCCTTTTAAATTGGTGGCATATAAGTGGTGTGTGACTCGTGAACGAATTTTCCTTCGAGAACGTGTCAACCAATCGATTGTTTTTGTTTAAAAAAAATGTATTTTGTTACGTTAGAGGTTTGTCATCATAATACGTTCTTATGGTTGGAAATGATATAGAAATTTATATCCTTCGTAATGGTATGTTTGGTCTTCATGACCGGATATTGGAACTTGGAAGTAAAATAAGACCAAAATATTGATTAGACATTAGGCCACAAGGAGTCATCCCACTTTTCCTCACTTTTTCCTCATTGCCACATCAGCTTTCCCCACTTTTCCCCATTTTACACGGTGTCGTCCCACTTTTCCCCATTTTCAAATCTTATTTTTAATTAATTATTTTAACAATAAATAATAATAATAATAATAAAATAAAAAAAGATTCATTAAATTTAAAATTAAAAAAAAAGAATACAACCAAAAAAAAAAAAGGAGAATACAACCTAAAAAATTAAATTAAAAAACTTAGAAAGGGCAATGCCATTTGAGCCATTTGTATATTTTTTGGTCGTGGTTTTCTAAATTTTTTGTTTGACGACCCACCATGTGATGAACCTCCTTCCATTTTACTTGAAAATTTTATAAATTTAGTGTATAGATTGTAGAATATGAGAGAAAAGTGTGAGATTTTTTGTTGTTTAA
Source organism: Mikania micrantha (assembly GCA_009363875.1). Classification (NCBI taxonomy): domain Eukaryota; kingdom Viridiplantae; phylum Streptophyta; class Magnoliopsida; order Asterales; family Asteraceae; genus Mikania; species Mikania micrantha. Next base: position 16,758,560 of record CM018683.1, read on the forward strand.
ATAGGAAAAAAATTGGATTTTTTTATTTATTTTTTGAAACCCAACCGTTGGGGTGCAAACGGTCGAATACAACGGTAATATTTTCCCCTCTCACGCTCGGGCTAATTCGGTGAGCACTCCCCGATTCACCCCAAGGAGTTTCCGGGGGCCTGGTATTCCAGGCCGGCCCCGGATCGGTGGAATCCTTCCCGATGTCTTCCCGTGCTCCACTCCGAGTGCTCTTAAAAAGGCTGCTAAAATTTGAATTAGGTTTAAGAGTAATTAGCTAATCAAATTTTTTATAGATTTAAATGTAATTTACACATTTACAAACCACAAGATACAAGAACTTTTTTTTAACCGCTAAATCAAGCATCTTTCGAAAAATAGGCAACTTGATCACACAATTTAGGAGGAAACTAAAAATATGAAAACCCCCTGCTCGTCTAAAAAACAATTTTCTCTTAGAATAACTTGAATCCAATACTTCTCACAAAAGAAATTAAGAGAGTACTATTAAGTTAGAAACCCATTGGTAAAAGATACAAGAACTAAATATAAATAATTTTAGACTTTTTAAAATCCAAATTCAATTTCTTTTAAATTTCAATAACATTTTTTTGAACGGCCAATTTGAATCACTAAAGAATCACTGAAATGTCATCGTGCTACCAGCGGTACGACCCGCTATATCTATCATAAAGTCATCAATTCAAGAGGAAACTCAAATAGTTTAAGAAAACCTTATGTGGGTTTCGAACCCAAAACTTATGGTTTCTGAGTTGTATCCCAAAAACTTTGGCGAATTTCAATAAACATAAGGGGTGTCATTTTTAACCAAACCCAATTAAAATCAACCTGAACAACTGTTAACCCGATCTAGTGATAAACCCGAACCAAAAAGGTTTGGTAAATGGTTAATTTTCTCAAAAAGTTGGTAACCCGAATAACCCGGTTATGTATATCATCGACTTATTAATATGTTATATGCATGTATATATGCATTCACTATTTTGAGTATGATTCATAATATCATTTGTCAAGTTAAAACTTTATATGTTGTGCATGTATATATGAATTCTTCCATATATATATATATTTGTCTTATCTGTAAGCTATCTCGGTTCATCTTTCAACTTATATATATGCTATGTATAAGTATATATGCATTCATTATGTATACGTTGTATGAGTATACATTAACATGAGATAAATATTTATTCTATATTATGTGAATGTGTATATTGTATAACATTTCAAGTGTTTTTATTGTTAATTTTATGTTGACCGTTAAGTGAATTTAGTATGACCCGAATATCGATTAATACCAACTCGAAGAACCCGATGACCAAAACCCGAATACCGAATACAAATAACTTAAATGGTTTGATAATCAGGCTTATTTTCAATGTCAAAAAACCCGAACAATCCGATTCGAGGAACCTGAAACTTGATTAATAAACCCGAATGACATCCTTGATGTGGTTCAAAAAGTGCTTAATGCTTTTATTAATTGTTAAAAGAAAATTGTTTGATAATCGTGTTAATGGTTGCACCTTTGTCGGATAATCCAACGGTCCCACAGTGACGACGACGAACACCCCCAAATACCAAGAAGGACCGCACTCGCCACTGCCCCCTTCGATTCAAGCTGAATTAAGATCAATCAGACTTCAATTCAGTTCGACTTCTATCACGAACACCTGTTGTCAAATTCCCTAAAGTTTATTCAGATCAAATTGCGTACAAAGGAGCTGATTTTGCTTCGATTTCCATCGTCTTCTGATCTCACAAGTATGAGCAAAGATGTCTGACGCTTGCGAGTTTTGCAGGGACGAAATGATTATGTTATATCTTGCTGAGGAATCTGTGTTTTCTCATCGCTAAAACCCTAATCGAACTGGTTGCTGCCGATATGCGAAGGTAAAAAAAACCCTAATTTTTACGGTTTTTGCAAAGTTGCTGCATTTGTATTGTTTTCTATTTCTAGTTGTTTCCGTGTTTATTGGTGTGTTTTGACTACTGCCTCTTGCTGCTTTCTGCTGAATTTGACTACTGCCTCTTGCCTCTTGCCACTGCAACTAATTGTCAAATGCGGTTTTTTTTCATTGCCAGATTGATACTGAATTGTCTTTTTGAAATGAGATGCTGAAGTTAAAAAGAATATAATTTTGTGTTATTGACCATTTTGTTATCCTCTTCAGTTGGTAAAATGGACAACCTGTTTTGATGATATTTTTGCTTCAACTTTTGTTACTGATACATGGATTAAGTTCCTTGTCAGTTTTCTTTGTTTTGGGGCATGGCTTGATAGATTTGAAACTGATGGATTGCAAATCGCTCGGACACTGATGCGGACTCCAAAAATGAAAAACCCATACCTCTTGATCAGTGTATGTAAGGGCTTTAGTGAATGGGGATGAGTTGATCATTGATATAAGTTGAGTGAGGTGAGAATGTTGAAACACATAGCCTTTGTCATATCATGTTACAGTCATTGCTCTAGCTTTATCATTAAGTCACTACCGTTTACAAGTGACCTACTGTTAGTTAACTGAGCACATTACACCTTTGATAATCTTTGAGTTATATCACAGTTGTCAAGGCGCATTCAAGGAGCATAGCCTCACCTAGAGCCTAGGTGCAAGGTGCATAGTATAAATATACAAATTTAGGGTTTTTTAGATATGTTTTATGCTTTTTTAGGGCCATTGTTATTGGTTTTGACATGTTTAAACCTGTTCAAATGTTGGACTGAATTTGGCCAGAAATTGCGCCCGAATGTGCGCCTATCCAGGCAAGGCACAGTTGCTGTGCTGCTCCACGCCTGTGCTCCTAGGCACACCCCTTGTGTGCCATTGACAACTATGGGTTATACACAACTCTGTTTATTCTTTTTTGTACTTTTCTTGATAGCGGTACTGCACTTGTATCTCTATTATTCATATTTATCAAAATCGTTCGGCACTAGTCGAGCAGTGAGGTAGGGACTTGGGATTAATCGGATTGGAATTTTTATATGCAATTTTTTAAAACTATACATATATAACCATTTAATCAATCTATGTATTTAGATTCCTCTACCTCCTGTGGATGAGAAGAAAAAGGTTATTGAGGATGTTGACAAGGATAGACGGTATGCAATCGATGCATCGATTGTGCGCATCATGAAGAGCAGAAAAGTGTTGGGATATCAGCAGCTGGTTATGGAGTGTGTTGAACAGTTGGGCCGCATGTTTAAGGTAACCATTATTCTCAAAATACTTAATTTTTTGAAAAGTCAAATAAGCACTCAAAGCAAAAATCTGAAGTTATAATAATAAATAGTGTGTCAAAGAGGATTAGAAAACTTGTATTATTCAGTAATATAATTATTAAACTAATTCATTTAGGTGGTTTTATGCATTAAACACATACTAATCTTGTGTCTTCCTTTGATAATGGGGCAATTTCATATACCCCCTATAAACTTCATAAATTACGTATATACCTGATTCAAAAAATAAATTACATATATATCCTTGTCTAACCTTTTAAATTACATATATCTTCTTTTCTAAATATATAAATTACATATATTCTCTTATCTAAAGAAGGAAAATTATAAAAATGTAATTAGAGTTATAAATAGGGGGATACATGCAATTCTTCCTTTGATCCATTAAAGATTAAACATAACCTGAATCATATCATTCAACTCTTTCTGATGTCACCATGAACTTGTGCAGCCTGATGTAAAAGCCATAAAGAAGAGGATTGAAGATCTGATAACTCGCGATTATCTTGAACGAGACAAAGAGAATGCAAACTTGTTCCGATACTTGGCATGAATCTGTTTATGGTTATGGTTGAGGATGATTAGTTAAAGCCTAAATCGCATGAATCCCATATTAACACCGGTGCTTCAACTTTGGTTTGCTGAAAGCTACAGTAGATCTTGCAAATGTTTTGGTTTGATGATTGAATGATATGCCTTGACCCGCGTACGCCTCTTTTTTAAGTTTTTTCTTTAAAAAAAGCAAAATGATCTATCTGATGGTTCTTATTTGTGGATATTGTAATATTCTCTGTTTTGCTACTTACATTCTAGTTCACAGTTCAGACAAATTTGCTCTCACCTGTTTTTTTTAAAATTATTTATATATATTTGGCTTTACATGACTTTTTTTGTTGCCTGTATTAACGATCTTGATGATATTCAGATGATAAAAGAGGGGTTTTCTGTATACAGATCTCATTTTTGAAGCCTGCATAATACTTGCTGTGTTGATTACTTGATTTTATATTAGAAAAAAAAATGTGGGGAAAATTTTTGTTTGTAATCTCAAGAAGCTCCTTTTCCTAATATATGCATTAGGCATAAAAATCATTCCTATAGATATGGTTATGAGTTTGGTAATTTACTAATTTGGTTTAGTCTTGAGCAGTTTCGGTTTAATTTTGGGTCCATATAATTAGGTCATATAATTAATAATTTTCAATATTCTCTTGTAAGGTTAACTATTAATCAAAAATATATTGGTGATGAGTTGGTTTTAATTGCAACGGGTGGTAATAATATTAATGTAAAAAGATACATTCAAACATGTTATTTTCAACATGGAACCGTATCAATTATGTATTAGTTATTATATAAAGTTTATGATAACATAAATCCAATGAGCCATTAATCAGGGAGTTTTCATAAAACTTTGTCTCAAAGTTAAAGGGAAAAGTTGTTATCGTGTAATTTAGTTATAACCACTTTCTCCACATAAATATTATATTTAAAAAAATATATATATACATTGGGGAAGGTTCCTCTAAAAAGTCTATTTTGCCTAAGAAGGCTAAGAAGGATTTTCAAAAACACGAAAACCGACCCAAACAAACTCCGATATAATTCATTTTTGCATCATTGGAACCAGCTTGTTGAACCCTAAAACACAAACATTAAATTGTAAACAATAAACCCAAATACTAAAACCAAAACTTTAAAAACAAACCATAAACCTAAAGATAAAACATAAAAAGCCAAAAACCAAGTCCTAAAATCTAAACTTTAAAAGTAGTTATTAAAGCTAAAACTTAATAGCTAATATTGTAGGGTTCGATAAGACGATTCCAACGCCATCGAAATGAGTTCAATCGGAGTTCGTTTAGGTCGGTTTTTGAGGTTTTAAAAATCTTTTTTAGCCTTCTTAGGCAAAATAAACTTTTTATTTGATCTTTCCCCTATATACATATATCATAATAACGGGTATTTTTTATTTTTAAAATGAGTATAATGTTATTATAAAAAATGAATTTTTTTTTATCTCATTATGTTTAATTATCGTCATTTTGTCTTTTTTAAACGTTTGTTTATAATTATCTTTTTATATTTTTCTTACAGGTAATTGTGCCTTTTTATAGGTAATTGTGTATTTTTTTTAAAGATCATTGTATCATCCTTGCTTATCATTATGTATTCTGCAATATCACCGTGTCTTAAATTGTTTAGAAAAACACGTTGAATAAAAATACAAAAGACACAATAACATGTACAAAAGATATAATGCCTAATACAAAATACACAATAACATATACAAAATTGTTCATATTCGTCATTGTGTAATTTTTTTGCTGGTAATTGTGTATTTTAAAAAAATCATTTTGTTATTCATAATTGTCATTACTGAATAACGTCGAATATGTTGATTTAATCATAGTCATTCTTAAATCCGTCCCAATGTCCTGTACTGACAATTTTTGAAAATCAATTACATACCCGTTGACTCCCAGTCCCATGTGTAGCGGGGGTTTAGGATAAACCCGTAAGACGCGGGTTTTGTCTGTTGGATCGATTCCTTTGGGTTTAGATATAGAGATGAACATGTAAATATAAATGAGATAGAGATTAGATGAAACCTGTGAATCCAGTGAACGTGTTGTTGATTCCAGACATGATTCCTGAGACGATGATCTTGACCGGGTTCCCGTTTAGGGTGTATCGTGAGGATGGAATGAGATGAGGGAGAGAGCTCGGTTGTTGTCACACCCCGAGCCGGCGGGGTAAGATCGGAGTCCTCGTCGGGCGGAAGGTTCCCGGGGCGCGATATCGGGAGTGATAATCAGAAGTGATCAGATTGTTTACATTGCACATGATATAAATGAGAAGTGCTAAATAAAATAGAATTACAAAGTTAAATTACATCAGTATCGTTTATAATTTAACAATGTAAATCTATTGCAAACATCATAAAATGACTATCTTGTATTTACGCAAGATATACAAAATAAATTGTATAATGATGTCTTCAAAAGTATGCAGGTCCAAAATACTAGTATTCTATATGAAGTCCTAGTCCGAACGAAATGACTTCCTAATTGACCTGTTCGTCACCTGAGAAGTCATGCAAAAAGATCAAGTCAACACATGGTTGGTGAGTTCATATAGTTTTAGTAGTTGAAAATGATTTGAAAACCTCATTTGGTAAAGACCCTGACCTCATTAACACCACATGTAATATCCACATCGGTATGCTTATATATAGGGCATATGTAAGGGACAAGCCCTAGCCAACATCCCACCACATACTAATATGCATATGACACTGCTGTTAATGACAATTAAGCATTTTTACCCTTAACACAATCCCATAAGTTCCTCTGTTTGTTGTCCCTGTCATTACAATCATTTGAAATCCATGTTGATTTCACAAGTTCATCACAAAATATGATCAACCACACAATTGTATAAACAGTTATAAATGCTTAATTAAACAAGTAAGTAAACATTTAATAAAATCTAAGTCCTTATGATTGGGGCCTGTGGTCATACTCGAGTAGACTAGTCTGTCAATCTAGGTACTTAGTAGTTAGGGAATTCTGTAAATATCCTCAAACATAAGACCTACAAGTCAATCAGTCTAGCTAGGACTTCTTGAAATATAGGATTTCTGGATTCAATGTGTTGGCATATGTTATCTCTGATATTTCCCATACTATCCCTTAAAAATGATTTAATGATTCGTCTGATTCTGTCACAAGAAGTACTTGATATGTTGATCATGGAATACTAGATTCGGTGATCGAATGTACTCTTGGTTCGTTGTTCATCAAACACTTGGTTTATTGAACATCGAATGTTACTTTGCAAAGATTGTTTTGTTTGATTTCTTGAAGTCCCACACTTGATTTGTCAAAATGTTTGGTTTGATTTCCTTGAATTCACCCACTTGATTTGTCAAAATGTTTGGTTTGATTTCCTTGGATTCACCCACTTGATTTGTCAAAATGTTTGGTTTGATTTCCTTGAACTCTCACACTTGTTTTGCCAAAATGTTTGATGTGATTCTTTTGAAATGTTTTGATCCGTTAAAATCTTTTTTTTTGTTTAAATATGATTATTCACTTAGTTTATAAGTAAATCAGTTAGTAAACCTGTATAAAATCTTCCTAGACATGGTCTAGGATAACATTTATATATATGTATAATATATAAATTTAAAAGCATTTAAGTAAACAATTTAAATAACGGTTTACGCATGCTTCTCAGCCCCGCGTTTTAAAACAAAAATGTTAGAAAAGGGGCAATGAACTCACCTGTGTTGATGTCTAATGTACTATCACAGAATACGCGATCTTGTTTGTAAGCTAAGTATCTTCAGTTCCTGAGTTATTTTATAAGAGTTCGAATATAATAAGTACGCGAAATAGTCGTTGTGCCTAGAGATGGGTCTAGTTGTGTGTGCAACTAAGTGTCTTAGTGCTAAGTGTAACTAAGATCTAATCTATCCTAGTTATCCTATTTGATCCCAATCCCATGTTGAATTACAATATTTACTTTTAGATTTTAGAAAATTTCGGCAGAGTTTCCTTTATTTTTCGTTTAAAATCCAGACAAATAAGTTGTCTATTTATAACAAGTCCCAATTCAATCAATTCAATAAATATTTATATCAAAACATTACAATTAATCCTTTATAACAAAATTTAATCAAAGGAAAACGATGCCATTTATAATTCACATTTCACATTAGGCAAGACTTTAGAAATTATTGAAGTAACTGTTACAATTTATAACATCTTCATTTTATGTAAACGTCTTTAATTCAATGATAATGTTTTTAACTTATATTGGGCCTTAATTAGTCTATCAAGCCCACCTTAGCCCATCACTTGTTGTTGATTTCCAAATGCTTTGTTATAATCCTTACACGACCACTCTCCCAACTTTAGATATAAGTATTAGGTTAATTCCATGTCAAGAACCCTATTTCTCATCCATGCACACACACACATAGCTAAATAAATCCATGCATGCAACGTATTGAATCTATACTTCGTTAGAACTTAAATTAATAACTAATTAATCCATCCTTAGGTTGTTAACACTAGTCTTGTTGATCATGGATCCACATTAGTCCAATTAAACGACCTTGAGGTTCGGTAGGGTATATAGGGCAGCGAACCCTTTAAGATTGGTCCCCAAGGTTCGGCTAACATGGATGTAAGGTTCGGCACATACACCACCGAACCTTTAGGATTCGGTTTCTAGGGTTCGCCATGCTAAGGTTCGCAGCCTTGCATGGTTCGGCCAGAAGGTTCGTATGCCCTAGGTTCGTGATGCTATGGTTCGCTGCATGCTAATAGCTTCGGTCGAGACTGGTTCGTGAGCCAGGGGTTCGCGACTGATGGACCAGGGTTCGGGGCTCATATTCGTGCAGGGTTGTGGCAGACAACAGGGTTCGTGGATCAGGGGTTGCAGGGTTCGTCGCAGAAGCCATGCAGGGTTCGGCTGCATGGGTGGGTTCGTGTAGGGTTCGGCCAGCGAACCTGTTTCATCAACCGATTCTTTGATCCCACGAACCTGTAATTCCTTCCCTTTTCTATTTCCAATTTGTTACAACAGCATCCTACCCTAGTTCTAGCCGATTACCATGGTTTATTTAAGGGTCTTATGTGCTTAGACACCGATTCTAATCACAACACAACTTGAACTCGTGAAAACCCTATAAACCCGAAAATAACATGATCTTTTACCTTAGATTTCGTGGATGGAAACTTGAAATACTTGTACTTCTGTAATCTGAATGATGAGAGGGTCGGTTTTACACCAAAAACGCTCGAATCCAATGAGAGATCACCAAGAATTTGTAGAGAGAAGGAGGAGAAACTTGTTCTAGAGAGAGAGGGTGAAAACGAAAATGGTAGGGAAAAATGAGTTTGGTGGTGGTGGTTGGTGCCATTATGAGCTCATTAAAGACTTAGGAAAATACCCGGTCTTTCGGTTTCGTTCGGTTTCGCGTAATATGTCGATTTCGCGTATTTCTCGTGACGAAACGACGCTATTTATAAAATTAGAAATCTTTTAATTATTCTAGGTTGTGATTCCTAATAAATTAACTAATATCTTCATATTTATTAAAATTTTAAAACAAAATTAACTGTTCAAATCGAAATGTACGGTCGTCGCGCGTATGCGTTCGAATCGTCACCCGTACGAACACGGCGATAACTATACTTTTCAACCTTGTTTTCTAATTATAGAATATCATTCAGAACGTTAAACTTTCAGATATATTCGGACAGATCGTCACCTATACGAATAACCCGTCAATTTAGCATTCACATAACAATATTCGTGTGTTTTGTTCTATAAAACCTCACATACGTTTATACATAATAATTCCTAAGCAAATAATCACATAATGGTTCTGTGTTGCCAGATAATTATCCGACTCAAGAACCATTGTTCTGAACTGTGTTTCTGTTAAATGTGTCTGAAACTGTTCTATGACAACCCACCATGATAATGATAAATGATATGAATATGAAAATTACTGAAATGTGTATGATTCATACCTGTTTACTGTTCATGTACTGTAGAGATCACTGTTCCGGTGGCGGTTCCGGTACTGATGTTACAGTTGTAGGTTACGAATTCTCTAAGGATGAGGAGAGTTCGTTTGTGATGTTGTGTAACCTAGATTATGAGCCTTAGCCTCCATTATATACACCCAAGGGGAAACCCTAATTAAGGATAGTAAGGGTAATTACGTCCATCATATAATTACCTATCTAAATGGGTATTTAATTTAATTGATCAATTAGATAAATAATCATGAGGGCCATATATTAAATATAATTTATTCTAACATTCTCCCACTTGGCCAAGTGATTATTTATTATGAGCATTAAGTAAGTCTGCAGATTGATAATACTCATTTTGGTTCTAAATTGTAATCATAGCAGAGAAATACAGTCATTGAATCAGTTATTCAATTCAAGACCCCCATTAATCATACTACAATACAAATTTAAAACTTAAGTTAGGATCAATTAACAAGTAAGCCCTTTAACGAATGATTTGTGTTATTAGTGTCTATATGTCATTAGGCATGCGTAAACATATATTTAGAGACAAACAAATCAAGTAAGTGAGGAAATTTCATTAATCATAAGTAAGTACATTATGCAATAAGGTCTTTACATAAGCCCATCTTCGAAACATGTTCTTCGAATATTTTAGGTGGGAGACCTTTAGTCATCGGATCCGCAAGCATAACTTTAGTACTTATATACTCAATACAAAGGTTATTTTCCTCAACTCGCTCGCGAACGAACAAGTACTTTGTATCAAGATATAAACCAGCACCGGTCGAACTGTTACTGTTCGAGAAGTTAACGGCTGCTGAGTTATCACAGTAAAGCTTCAATGGTCTAGAGATAGAATTAACGACTTTGAGTCCAGCGATAAGGTTTCTCAACAACATTCCATGACAGGTTGCATTGTACACTGCAACATATTCAGCCATCATAGTTGAGGTTGTTGTCAGCTGCTGCTTATGACTCTTCCATGAGATCGGTCCGCCTGCTAACATAAAGATGTACCCCGAAGTGGATTTCTTATCATCTTTGCATTTAGCAAAGTCAGAATCAGAGTAACCAACCACTTCTAAATTATCACTTCTCCTATAAGTCAGTTTGAAGTCCTTTGTCCCTTGAAGATATCTAAGTACTTTCTTAGCTGCTTTCCAGTGATCAAGGCCAGGATTAGTTTGATAACGGCCGAGCATTCCAGCAATGTAAGCGATATCGGGACGAGTACAGACTTGAGCATACATAAGGCTCCCGACTACTGATGCGTAAGGTATCATTCTCATTTGCGCCTTACCTCCGATTACTCCTCTTGTACACCATGCTACTCCGAACTTCACTGCACCTACTCCGACACAATCAGGACTCACTACTGCTCCAAACGTTACCGAGAATGAAAACATCTCCTTTAACTACTGGAGCTATAGAGGGAGAGCAGTGTTGCATGTTGTAGCGTGTGAGGACCCGATCAATGTAAGCCTTCTGAGATAAACCCAAAAGTCCATTGACTCTATCTCGGTGAATTTCGATGCCAATAACGTAAGAGGCCTCTCCGAGATCCTTCATGTCGAAATTATGCGAAAGTAAGCGCTTCGACTCATGCAACATATCTAAGCTATTACTTGCCAGAAGGATGTCATCGACATAAAGGACAAGTATAGTAAAGTTGCTCCCACTCATCTTGAGGTAGGTGCATTGATCCACTTGATTCTTCAGGAAACCGTGTTTCTTCATCACTTAATCAAACTTTAGATACCATTGACGTGAGGCTTGCTTCAACCCGTAGATGGATTTCTTTAGCTTGCAGACTAAATGCTCTTGACCTTCAGGCATGAAACCCTCAGGCTGTTTCATGAACACGTCTTCATACAAATCGCCGTTTAGGAAAGCAGTTTTGACGTCCATCTGATGTAGCTCTAAATCAAAATGAGCTACGAGGGCCATCACGATCCTTAAGGAATCTTTACGAGAGACAGGAGAGAAGGTCTCTTGATAATCAATTCCCTCTTTCTGAGTGAAACCTTTTGCAACCAATCTTGCTTTGAAGCGTTCAATGTTCCCATTCGGATCCAGTTTTGTTTTGAACACCCATTTACATCCTACGGGTTTTACTCCGTTGGGTAGTTCTACCAAATCCCAAACATCGTTTTCCTTCATGGAATCAAGCTCATCAGTCATAGCCATCCTCCATTCAGAAGACTGATCACTAGTAATGGCTTCATGATAAGAGGTAGGATCAGTAAACTTTCCGGCATCCATTTCAGCTTCAGTCAGGTAGGTTACATAATCATCAAAGTTAGTAGGCACTTTAGGCCTAGATGACCTCCTGAGCTGATTAGCGGGTTCAGCATGGTTGGTATTGTGTTGATGTTGATCAGATGAGGTGCCTTCATTCTCGGTAACGTTTGGAGCAGTAGTGAGTCCTGATTGTGTCGGAGTAGGTGCAGTGAAGTTCGGAGTAGCATGGTGTACAAGAGGAGTAATCGGAGGTAAGTTAGTCGACGAGTGTCTCCCCCCCGCGTCTTGTACTTCTTGCAAATCAGATTCAGGATTTTCGCTGCTCCCACTGACCTTTGAATCCTCAAGGAAATGAGCATGCTTTGTTTCTACAATTCGAGTGACGTGGGTAGGACAATAGAATCTATAACCCTTTGAGTGATCGGGATACCCGATGAAGTAACATGTAACAGTTTTCATGTCAAGCTTCTTTAAGAAGGGATTATAGAGTTTAGCTTCGGCAAGACAACCCCATACTTTCATATATCTAAGACTCGGTTTCCTTCCTGTCCAAAGTTCATAAGGAGTTTTAGGGACAGATTTCGAAGGAAATCTATTGAGTATATGAACTGCTGTCTTTAAGGCCTCGGTCCAGAGGAATGAGGGTAAATCTGAGTTGGCTAACATACTGCGCACCATGTTCATTAGGGTTCTGTTTCTCCTTTCAGCAACACCATTTTGTTGAGGAGTACCGGGCATGGTGTATTGGTTCACGATCCCCTGGCCTTTACAAAACTCATAAAATGGACCAGGAGCCTGACCCACATCAGTATGTCTACCATAATATTCACCTCCTCTATCTGATCTCACAACTTTTATTTTAAGATCTAGTTGATTTTCAACTTCAGTTTTATAATCTTTAAAAGTTGTAAGTGATTCAGATTTGTCCTTGATTAGATACAAGTACATGTAACGAGAATAATCATCAATGAAAGTGATAAATGAAGTATGTCCAGTTATTCCAGCAATGGTGTAAGGGCCACTAATATCGGTGTGAATTATTTCTAATAAATTAGAACTCCGAGTGTCACCTTTCTTAGTTGCTGTTGTCATTTTGCCTTTAAGGCATTTGACGCATGTTCCAAAGTCAGTGAAATCAAGAGAAGGTAAAACTTCATCCTTCACGAGTCGAGATAAGCGATCCCGTGAGATGTGGCCTAAACGTTGATGCCACAACATGGATGAAGTTTCTAAGTCTCTTTTTCTTTTAGTCTTTGTTGAGTTCTCATTAATGTTATATGATAACAAAGACTTAGAGAAATCATCATCTAGTTCTAACCTATAGAGACCACCATCCAAAAGACCAGTACCAAATACTTGAGAATTAGAACTAATAGTAAGTCTGCCATTACCATGAGAAACATAAAAACCATCCATGTCTAACTTTGGTCCTGATACAAGATTCCTAGAAATTTCAGGAATATATAAGGTATCATAAAGTTTAATACATAGACCGGTTTTCATTATTAATTCTAAGGTTCCCACGGCAGCAACAGATAGTTCCTTTCCATCCCCAAGCTTAAGTGTTCTTTGGTTTCTTTCCAGCCTCCGGATTGTAAGGAATCCCTGAGTAGAATTGGTCACATGAACCATAGAACCAGAGTCAAACCACCAAGTATTAGTTGGAACATTTAAATTAAAGGACTCAATTATCATATTAAGATGATTACCTCTCTTAACCAGCCATTCCTTGAAGTTAGGGCAATCTTTTTGCTTATATCCTGCCTTTCGGCAGAACCTGCAGTAAGGATTGCCATTGGAATTGTTAGAGCTGGAGGATGCACCTGCATTGGACTTAGGGACTTTAGAAGCATCCTTATGAGTATTGTTCTTCCTTTTCTTCGAACCAGTAGCCATCAGGTAAGCAACATCAGGTTTTTCCAGCTTCTGACGCTCTTCCTCTTGTACGCACATGGCAATCAACTCGTTCATCAACCACTTCTCTTTCTGAGTGTTGTAGTTGATCTTGAAAGCCTCATAAGATGCAGGAAGAGAAGTCATAATGAAGTGAACTAAGAAACCGTCACTGATCTCCATGTCTAATCCCTTAAGTTTACGGGCCATGTCGTTCATGTAACGCCCTACTTTTTATATGCTTTCCCTAACTAGAAAGTGACGCTTGTAATTCTATTTTTGGAAATCCTTGTATTTTTGTAATCGCCTTTTCGTTGTAATTGTTGTTATGTTCGAGACTTGGATCATAATAAAATTCATATTTTCGTACAATTCATGCTTTACAACTTCATACATTTGAAACCATTATACACGATATACTTGATTCGTGATCCTTGGAAACATATAACAAAGTTACAAATACGTGATATGGTTGCATTTTTCGATACTTAAACTTGATCGTACATGTCATTATTTTTCCCCGGGATTTAAAACTGATAGGATATACTTCTTATATTCATATTTTGATCCTAAAACATTTAGCACACTAATGGTAGAATAAGCATGCAACAAGCTTATAAAAAAAAAGAATAAAAATAATTCTTTATGGCTTGGCACGAATCCACACACTTCCTTCTCCTCCAATGGCCTCCAAACCTCATTTAATCACCCACCAACTAACCCTAACTCATCTCTTATAAAACCCATGCCTCCTCCAAGCTTTTTCACTTTACAACCACTCTCACAACTCTCTCAAATCAGCCACAAAGTTGCTGCTAACAAGAAGTTCGAGTAAATTCAGCACTCCTCACTAAAGTAAGCATAACTCACTCATTTCTTAACCTTTTTACTTGATTCTTTTTCCCACTTACTTGGATAAACCTTAGGAACATTTCCACTGAGTTTTTATGAAAAATAAGTCTCTGGAATGTCACCTAAATGGCTCCAAATTGGACTGCTACTTTCAGTTTTACATTAAAACTTTGTTAAACTTGGGTTCTCTCATCTCAAACCTATGTCCTAATGCTCATAATCAAATGAATGGTTAGTTGAGCTTAAAAACAAGGCTGAGACATGCTAACTTAGGGATTAAAACCTCACAAACTTTCTGTTTTGATTAGGGTTTTACCCACAAGTAGTGTCTAAGCTTGAAGCTTGATGAAAGTGTGATTGTTGGACTAGCTTGGGCTATCATTCATAGAATCCACTCACTACTTGATGTTTTTCCTTTAGATTACTTGTGTTATTTCATTCCTTATTTTAAATGATAATGACCCTCCTTACGTCTAAAACACATGTGAAGTAGTGAATCCAAAAGAGGTTATAAGTGGATGGTACATCCTCCCACCTCCTACTTGACTTACGTGGACATAAAGAGGTCTTAAGTGGATGGGTAATCCTCCCACCTCATGCTTGACTATATTATACTCTAGATATATAAAATATATATTATCTATACAATTAAACCTTGATGATAGCCTAGTGATCTCTTGTCAAATGTTGAGTTGTATCATCTAGAGACCTTAATGCTTGTCACGACTCTAATGGATCTTTGAATCCATGAAAACACACAAACTCCTTTGAGTTTTAATAGTGTCAAGAACAAGTGTTATATGTACAAGGTGATTATTTTCATATGCTTATTTTCATGATTGTTAAATTTCCGAATCTATAATCTTCCGTTAAAACTCCTCCAAACCCACACAACTATGTTTCTTCGTGTAGGAGGACAAGGTGCTTCATCTTAACTAATTAACAACACTCACGGGATATCAAGTAGGAAGCTTGCAAAGCCGTGAGTATACTCGATCCCATTTTGCCTTTTTATCACTTTGGGTGCAACATGTATGCTATATAAATTACACTTCACATGAAACTATTTTTATCACACTCTATCCATGCATTAACATGAAACTTTATGATGCTTGTTGGACTTGAATGCTAATGTAAACTATTTGTGTCGACATATGCTTCATTAACTTTGCTAGCCTACCTTAACAATTATAGCGCTATAGGACTAACGCACCGCCCACGAAACTTGGGGTATTGTTAAGTTAAACATGTTAACCTCCCGTTACTCTTTTGGGATAGGCTACTTTAACGCGTTGGATCCTTGGGTTTGAACATATTGTACACCGTTTCGGCATACTAGTTAACTTGCAAAATTATGATTCATGTTGGATATGAGACTTTAATCACTTTTATTCTATATTAAGCTAAGTATGATAACTTGTATACTCGCCAACCTTTTGTTGATATATTTGAATACATGTTGCAGGATGATTGATGAGTTGATGTCGAGAAGGAACGCTATTTAGGTGGACATAGATACACACCTAGATAAATTTTGTTATTTTTAAATGTATGTTATGAACAAGGTTGTACTCTATTTGGAATATTTGTATGACAATGTTAGTTTGAAATGAAATTCGAATCTTAATTTATATTGTCACATAGTGTTATGAAGTTTTGAGCAATTTGTTCGTCTCATCCCGATGTTTCCGCCATCGGTTGGGGTGTGACAGATTGGTATCAGAGCCATAACTATAGGGAATTAGGAAAAAGTAGGTATGCTTTGCCCTAGCCTATAGTTTTAGGAACTTGATTCTTATTTGTTGTTTAAAACTTCATGCTTCTTATTCTTCTTCGTTGGTCTATTAAACTTACATGCCTTTCCTAAGGCTAACACAAATACACTTGAAAGCTTGAAGGCACTCTTACTTCACCAACGAGGCGATTTGCACCAAGATAGGCCCTATGGCCCACAATTTTTGGTGAAACCCCTCATTTCGCATATTTTATTTTTGCACGAAGTTACGCCATCAAGCTAGGAGTGACATCCACATCTTGATGGAAAACTTCCATTTCATACTCTAGTGGACCTTATTAACGAGTCGGAATTCGCTTCTCGTTCAATAAGGAACAACCACATTAGGGTACGAAATCGTCAAGTTTGGGGTGAAACCCGCACCTTGTCGATTAAATCCCATTCCTCGATTTTCAATCTCGCCAAAGTCCCTATTGTTTCAGTCGATTAGAGACGTGTAGTAACTGGAAGGGTAAGATACCGTTAATCGCTTCTCGACGAGAGTATCTTACCTATAGGCCAAAACACGTTTCTCTAATTCGAATGGAATTTAGATCCACTTTGGAATAGTCGACGTTTCTCTACCCGAAACAATCCGATGTTTTATGAGCCTCTCTTTTATGATATCTCAATTAATATGTGATTTTATACTTGATACTTCGTTCGTTTCAAAACCGTTACACCATTCGCACGTTCCTCACAATAATAATAACCTCTCGTGAACCAACTAAATTTGCGATGCTTTCATTATTCATGTTATACTATGTGGAATTTACGATTATGTCATGTGAAACATGTTGAACATTTTATGCTACATGAATCAATTTGAACATTTTATGCTATGTGAAGCTTTGTGCTATATGATGCATTCATGACAACGATTTTTCTTAAAACAAACATTATGATCAAGTCTCACTTATTTGTTCTTTTGAATCTTAGATGTCTTCTCACCACTTGACTAAGAAGTCAAAGACCCGCTCTCAAAAGAAGATGATGACATTCATGGCCAACCAAATCGCTCGTATCGTCCCTAAGATTGTCACCAAGATCCAAGAATCCAACACACCAAACTCCTCCGTCGATTCAAAGACAGATGTGCGCAAACCCGTGTTCTTCAACTTCAAGCACTTTTCGTCTTGCAACCCCAAGCCATTCACTGGCAACGATGGGGTGACTACTATGCTTGAGTGGTTTGACAGCATAGAGGTCACATTCATCAACAGTGAGTGTCCCGAAGAGCTCAAGACGCGTAGCGCGACTGGGGTATTCCAAGCCCGAGCTCTAGAATGGTGGACAAACGAAAGGAACCTTCGTTCCAATGAAGAGGCTTATGCCTTGCCTTGGGAGGAGGTTAAGGCACTCATGATGGAGGAATTCTGTCCTATACACGAACAACAAAAGCTGGAAGAGGAGTTTTGGAACCTAAAGCAAATTGGTGACGATAACCTAGCCTACACCACTCGTTTCAAGCAACTCAGTTTCATTGTTCCCCACCTGGTTTCGACACTTGAACGCAAAAGCCACAAGTA
Organism: Mikania micrantha; assembly: GCA_009363875.1. Taxonomy (NCBI): domain Eukaryota; kingdom Viridiplantae; phylum Streptophyta; class Magnoliopsida; order Asterales; family Asteraceae; genus Mikania; species Mikania micrantha. The sequence goes on from CM018683.1 coordinate 16,776,668, forward strand.
CCTCAACGGGCTACCTCCTACTATGCGTGACACCATCGAGGCGGCCAAACTCGACAACATTGAGGCCATCTATCGTCTCGCCGCTTCCCTGAACAGCAATCGCGTTCGCGATAAACAAACTGCAACCCCTGTTTCTTCCAAAGCGGCCAATCAAATCACCCAACAATCAAGTGGCAACAAGGGAAAGAAGCGAAAGCAATCTAATCCTGGTTGCAACGCTATTGTACCAGCTGTTAGTCCAAACCCTATTCCACCAACAAATGAACGAAAGCCGTACACTGGGAGTCATCCCAAGTGTACCACTTGCAATTACCACCACCCTGCCAACGCCAACTGTCGCCATTGCATTACCTGTAACCGCTTTGGTCATACCACCGCTTATTGCAAGAACAACCCTAGATCACAACCTCAACAAGCTCAAGCCGCTCCTCAAAACACTAGACCAGCTAGAGCCTGCTACAAGTGTGGTGACACAACTCACCTTCGTCCTCAATGTCCTCAACTGAATCAAGAGCAACAACAAGCTGCAAGAGGACGAGCTTTCAACCTCAACGCGAATCAGGCGCGAAACGACAATGAGGTCGTTAATGGTACGTTCCTTGTTAACAACCTTTATGCTTCGATGCTATTTGATACTGGTGCGGACAAAAGCTTTGTGTCCATTGAATTTGAATCCTTGTTAGATTGCACTCGCTCTAAACTACCTAAGTCATTTTTCGTCGAAGTTGCCAATGGCAAATCCATCTTAGTAGATTCCGTTCTTCACGATTGCATTCTCACTCTCAACGAACACACTTTCCCTATCGATCTTATACCCATGAAACTGGGTAGTTTCGACATCATAGTAGGCATGGATTGGCTTCGTAAGAACCATGCTGAAATTGCTTGCCATGAGAAATACGTCCGTTTGCCTCTCCCATCTGGTGATACTTTACATTTCTATAGAGACCGACCTTCACGAGGACTGAATTTGATGTCCTGCACACAAGCGAATAAGTACTTACGTAAACAGTACTTTGCCTTTTTAGCCCACGTAGTGGAAGAAAAGGGAAATGGAAAGAGCGTAAGTGATGTTCCAGTGGTGCGCGACTTCCCCGACTTCTTTCCTGAAGATTTACCTGGTCCTCCTCCGCCTCGATCTGTTGACTTTCGTATTGATCTCATACCCGGTTCAACTCCTGTTGCCAAAGCACCTTATCGTCTTGCACCTTCTGAGATGCAAGAATTATCTACACAACTTCAAGAACTTCTCGACAAGGGTTTCATTCGTCCAAGTACCTCACCTTGGGGTGCTCCGGTGCTTTTCGTCAAGAAGAAGGATGGCTCGTTCCGCATGTGTATTGATTATCGTGAGCTTAACAAACTCACCATCAAAAATCGTTATCCTCTCCCACGCATTGATGATCTCTTTGACCAACTTCAAGGCGCAACTTGCTTCTCCAAGATCGATCTTCGATCTGGTTGTCACCAACTTCGTGTTCTCGAGGAGGACATTCCCAAAACCGCTTTTCGCACTCGCTATGGACACTACGAGTTCGTGGTTATGCCTTTTGGCTTGACCAACGCGCCCGCTGTGTTCATGGATCTGATGAATCGTGTTTGTAAGCCCTACCTGGATCGTTTCGTTATCGTCTTCATTGATGATATTCTTATTTACTCTAAATCTCAGACCGATCACGAACGTCATCTACGTCTTATACTCGAACTCTTACGTGTCGAACGCCTATACGCAAAGTTTTCCAAGTGCGAGTTCTGGATCAAAGAAGTCCAATTCCTTGGACACGTTATTAGTGAAAAAGGAATCCATGTTGACCCGTCCAAAATCGAAGCAGTGAAAAATTGGACCACGCCTAAAACTCCTTCTGAAATCCGTTCTTTCTTAGGATTGGCGGGTTATTACCGCCGATTCATCTCAAACTTTTCGAAGATCGCCGTTCCTCTCACTTCGTTGACTCAAAAGGAGAAACCTTTTGCTTGGGGTCCTAAGCAAGAGGAATCTTTTCAAACCCTCAAAGACTTGCTTTGTAACGCGCCTATTCTCGCTCTTCCTGATGGAAATGATGATTTCGTGGTATACTGCGATGCCTCGAACCGTGGTCTTGGTTGCGTCCTTATGCAACGAGACAATGTCATCGCTTATGCCTCTCGTTAGCTCAAAATACATGAGAAAAACTATACTACCCACGATCTTGAGCTTGGCGCAGTTGTCTTTGCGTTAAAGATTTGGCGACACTACCTATATGGTACGAAGTGTGTGGTTTTCACTGACCATAAGAGCCTACAACATATCTTTAACCAAAGGGAACTAAACATGCGTCAGCGACGTTGGGTGGAATTGCTTAACGACTACGACTGCGAGATTCGCTACCACCCTGGTAAAGCGAATGTCGTGGCCGATGCACTTAGTCGTAAGACTCATGTTAGTAGCATTCGTTGTTTTCAAATCTCTAGTGACCTTCACACTTGCATTCGTGAAGCTCAATACTCGTCAGCCAACAAAGGTAGTCCAATCGTCGAAATTCGTGGTGCTTCTATCGATCAACTTGCGACCAAATCGGATGGACTTCAATACTATCTTGATCGCATCTGGGTGCCAGATCGTGACAATCTTCGTGAACTCATCATGAACGAGGCACACAAATCCAAGTACTCGATTCATCCTGGTGCTGATAAGATGTACCATAATCTTCGTGCATCCTATTGGTGGCCTGGTATGAAGAAAGACATTGCCATCTACGTTTCCAAATGCCTCACTTGCTCAAAGGTCAAGGCTGAGCATCAACGACCTTCTGGGTTACTCGAACAGCCTGAAATCCCCGTTTGGAAATGGGATAGCATTGCTATGGACTTCATAACCAAACTCCCTCGAACACCTTCTGGTCATGATAGCATTTGGATAATCATTGATCGTTTGACCAAGTCAGCTCATTTCCTTCCTATTCGTGAAGACTTCAAAGTTGAGAAACTTGCTCGAATCTACACTGATGAAATCATATGTCGTCATGGTATACCCATTGACATCATCTCTGACCGTGATGGTCGTTTCACTTCGCGTCTTTGGCAAACTTTTCAGTCCTCTATGGGTACTCAACTGAATCTCAGTACTGCCTTTCATCCTCAAACGGATGGACAGACCGAACGTACTATCCAAACCCTCGAGGACATGCTCCGTTCTTGTGTCATCGACTTTGGTGGTAGTTGGGATGTGCATTTACCATTGATCGAATTCTCGTACAACAATAGCTACCACTCCAGTATTCGAATGGCTCCTTTCGAGGCATTATATGGTCGTAAATGCCGATCTCCTATTAGCTGGCACGAGATTGGTGATAAACATATTACTGGCCCTGAACTCATACAAGAAACAACGGATAAGATACTTCAAATCCGTGACAACTTACTCAAGGCTAGAAGTCGACAAAAGAGCTATGCTGACAAGAGACGCAAACCATTAGAGTTCAATGTTGGGGATCATGTGCTACTCAAAGTATCTCCTTGGAAAGGAGTAATTCGTTTTGGTAAAAAGGGAAAACTTGCCCCTCGCTATGTTGGCCCTTTCAAGATACTCGAGAGGATTGGCAAGGTGGCTTATCGACTCGATTTACCTCAAGAACTCAACAATGTTCACCCAACGTTTCACGTCTCGAATCTGAAGAAGTGTCTAGCTGAAGAAGGACTTCAAGTACCTCTCGAAGAGCTCCAAATCAACGACACCTTGCATTTTGTGGAAAAACCCGTCGAAATCATGGACTGAGGAGTCAAGAAATTGAGGCGCAGTCGAATTCCTATCGTTAAGGTTCGTTGGGAAGGAAAACGTGGCGCTGAATTTACTTGGGAACTCGAGAGTGATATGAAGACTAAGTATCCGCATCTCTTCGTTGCATCTTCCTAAATTTCGGGACGAAATTTCCAAAAGGAGGGGAGACTGTAACGCCCTACTTTTTATATACTTTCCCTAACTAGAAAGTGACGCTTGTAATTCTATTTTTGGAAATCCTTGTATTTTTGTAATCGCCTTTTCGTTGTAATTGTTGTTATGTTCGAGACTTGGATTATAATAAAATTCATATTTTCGTACAATTCATGCTTTACAACTTCATACATTTGAAACCATTATACACGAGATACTTGATTCGTGATCCTTGGAAACATATAACAAAGTTACAAATACGTGATATGGTTGCATTTTTTGATACTTAAACTTGATCGTACATGTCATTATTTTTCCCCGGGATTTAAAACTGATAGGATATACTTCTTATATTCATATTTTGATCCTAAAACATTTAGCACACTAATGGTAGAATAAGCATGCAACAAGCTTATAAAAAAAAAGAATAAAAATAATTCTTTATGGCTTGGCACGAATCCACACACTTCCTTCTCCTCCAATGGCCTCCAAACCTCATTTAATCACCCACCAACTAATCCTAACTCATCTCTTATAAAACCCATGCCTCCTCCAAGCTTTTTCACTTTACAACCACTCTCACAACTCTCTCAAATCAGCCACAAAGTTGCTGCTAACAAGAAGTTCGAGTAGATTCAGCACTCCTCACTAAAGTAAGCATAACTCACTCATTTCTTAACCTTTTTACTTGATTCTTTTTCCCACTTACTTGGATAAACCTTAGGAACATTTCCACTGAGTTTTTATGAAAAATAAGGCTCTGGAATGTCACCGAAATGGCTCCAAATTGGACTGCTACTTTCAGTTTTACATTAAAACTTTGTTAAACTTGGGTTCTCTCATCTCAAACCTATGTCCTAATGCTCATAATCAAATGAATGGTTAGTTGAGCTTAAAAACAAGGCTGAGACATGCTAACTTAGGGATTAAAACCTCACAAACTTTCTGTTTTGATTAGGGTTTTACCCACAAGTAGTGTCTAAGCTTGAAGCTTGATGAAAGTGTGATTGTTGGACTAGCTTGGGCTATCATTCATAGAATCCACTCACTACTTGATGTTTTTCCTTTAGATTACTTGTGTTATTTCATTCCTTATTTTAAATGATAATGACCCTCCTTACGTCTAAAACACATGTGTAGTAGTGAATCCAAAAGAGGTTATAAGTGGATGGTACATCCTCCCACCTCCTACTTGACTTACGTGGACATAAAGAGGTCTTAAGTGGATGGGTAATCCTCCCACCTCATGCTTGACTATATTATACTCTAGATATATAAAATATATATTATCTATACAATTAAACCTTGATGATAGCCTAGTGATCTCTTGTCAAATGTTGAGTTGTATCATCTAGAGACCTTAATGCTTGTCACGACTCTAATGGATCTTTGAATCCATGAAAACACACAAACTCCTTTGAGTTTTAATAGTGTCAAGAACAAGTGTTATATGTACAAGGTGATTATTTTCATATGCTTATTTTCATGATTGTTAAATTCCGAATCTATAATCTTCCGTTAAAACTCCTCCAAACCCACACAACTATGTTTCTTCGTGTAGGAGGACAAGGTGCTTCATCTTAACTAATTAACAACACTCACGGGATATCAAGTAGGAAGCTTGCAAAGCCGTGAGTATACTCGATCCCATTTTTCCTTTTTATCACTTTGGGTGCAACATGTATGCTATATAAATTACACTTCACATGAAACTATTTTTATCACACTCTATCCATGCATTAACATGAAACTTTATGATGCTTGTTGGACTTGAATGCTAATGTAAACTATTTGTGTCGACATATGCTTCATTAACTTTGCTAGCCTACCTTAACAATTATAGCGCTATAGGACTAACGCACCGCCCACGAAACTTGGGGTATTGTTAAGTTAAACATGTTAACCTCCCGTTACTCTTTTGGGATAGGCTACTTTAACGCGTTGGATCCTTGGGTTTGAACATATTGTACACCGTTTCGGCATACTAGTTAACTTGCAAAATTATGATTCATGTTGGATATGAGACTTTAATCACTTTTATTCTATATTAAGCTAAGTATGATAACTTGTATACTCGCCAACCTTTTGTTGATATATTTGAATACATGTTGCAGGATGATTGATGAGTTGATGTCGAGAAGGAACGCTATTTAGGTGGACATAGATACACACCTAGATAAATTTTGTTATTTTTAAATGTATGTTATGAACAAGGTTGTACTCTATTTGGAATATTTGTATGACAATGTTAGTTTGAAATGAAATTCGAATCTTAATTTATATTGTCACATAGTGTTATGAAGTTTTGAGCAATTTGTTCGTCTCATCCCGATGTTTCCGCCATCGGTTGGGGTGTGACAGTTCATAATCATGATGTGCTCACGAATGCCACTGATCCCGTCATATTTTGTAGACACCAGTTTCATTATTAGGGTGCTAGCATGCGCCTTGGAGGTTCCTTTGAATTGCTCCTCCACAGAAGTAAGATAAGCCTTCGCATTATTCAAGTCAGGAATAGCTCCTCTGATGATTGGGCTAATGGAGTTCTTGATAAACATGAGAGCCATCCGATTAGCCTTCTCCCATTTCTCATGCAGCAGCTTAGCTTCAGCAGTGCTCTTATCAGTGAGGGCAGGAGGTGCAGGCTCTCTCAGTGCATAGTCAAACTCAGTAATCCCAAGAGTCAGCATCAGCGAATCTTTCCAAGCAGAGTAGTTCGCACCAGTAAGGGTTTCAATTCCCATATTGGGAGCTGTGGATTATTTTAGATGAGAAAGAGTAATATACTTAGGCTATAGAAGAACTTAGAGTGATCTATGGGGTAACTTAGATCTAAGGCATGCATATATAAGGACCATTATAGTAATGAAGCTGTGATAATGAGTCTACTATAACATCAAATTAATAGACTAGATTAGGTTCTACTTAAACAAATGGGTTTCACTTTGGTTAATAACCATTCATTTAAGCATTAGGAACAATTTAGTTAGAAAGTAAAATGTGCATTAGGAATGTAACACATCACCTTTGGGTAGAAGTGAGACATTTATAAGCATTATGCACATGTTAAGTTTGCAAACATATATGTAACACATCACCTTTGGGCAGAAGTGAAACATACATGCTTTTAAGGCAAAATGATGTCATGTGAATATCTAATGTTTAAGGATACACACAAGTAATTGACGATGCTTAATAAGACTCAAATAATAAGATGTAACACATCACCTTTGGGCAGAAGTGAAACATACATGCTTTTAAGGCAAAATGATGTCATGTGAATATCTAATGTTTAAGGATACACACAAGTAATTGACGATGCTTAATAAGACTCAAATAATAAGATGTAACACATCACCTTTGGGCAGAAGTGAAACACTTGTTACTGAGTTTAAGCTGATTTTTGTATATTAAGGTTTTGTAAAACATAATGGTTTAAGGTTTTAACAAAACTATTTATTTTATCTCTTAGCCCCCTGATTCGCGGATCGAAAAATTTTTGGTTAAGTGTTCGTACACGAAATTTACTGTTCACGAAGTTAGTAATGTTCTCGAAAATAGTTACGTACTCGAAAATGGTTATGTACTCGAAAATGGTTATTGTACTCGAAAATGGTTATGTACTCGAAAATTTCGAGTAATTTCAGTTTTTCGAGTACACTTAGATTTCGAGTACTCTTAGATTTTCGAGTACAGTTTTTCGAGTACCTTATTTCGTGAACTTAAGAATTTCGAGTACTGTTAAAAATTTCGTGAACTTAAAATTTCGAGTACACTAAAATTTCGTGAACTCCAAAATTTCGAGTACACTAAGTTTAAAAAATAATTTCGAGTAAGTTAAATTTCGAATACTCAAATTTCGAGTATAATAAATTTCGAATACTCAAAATTTCGAGTACATCAAATTCGAGTACACCAAATTTCGAGTACTCTTAAAAACGTGTATGCTAATTTCGAATACGTTTAAGTCCGAAAATTTTTAGGTTTACGAAAAACGCACCAGATTCACGTTTTTACGAAAAACGCACCAGATTCACGTTTTTACGAAAAACGAACCAATTTTAAGGTTTTTCGAAAAACGACCCACTGTTCATACTCGTTTTTGTAAAACGTTTTTGGATTTTGAATCAATTTCGTGATTAGGAATCGATTAAACAACATATTTCTCTGATGCCACATGTTGGATCGATTCCTTTGGGTTTAGATATAGAGATGAACATGTAAATATAAATGAGATAGAGATTAGATGAAACCTGTGAATCCAGTGAACGTGTTGTTGATTCCAGACATGATTCCTGAGACGATGATCTTGACCGGGTTCCCGTTTAGGGTGTATCGTGAGGATGGAATGAGATGAGGGAGAGAGCTCGGTTGTAGGTTACGAATTCTCTAAGGATGAGGAGAGTTCGTTTGTGATGTTGTGTAACCTAGATTAGGAGCCTTAGCCTCCATTATATACACCCAAGGGGAAACCCTAATTAAGGATAGTAAGGGTAATTACGTCCATCATATAATTACCTATCTAAATGGGTATTTAATTTAATTGATCAATTAGATAAATAATCATGAGGGCCATATATTAAATATAATTTATTCTAACATTGTCATCCCTACCCCATCTCTGTCTGATCACTCGTACTCGGCTCTTCAATTCGAAGGTAAACTCGAATCAGGTAATCTTCTTGTTTTATAATTGGAGTGTTTTGGATAATAATCTGTTTATGCATCTGGGTGTTTTTGATTCGTGAAATTTGAGCCAAAACATCACGCAAAATCGGATCAATTTGTCGTGATCATATCACCTTGCTGCGCAGACTCTGTTATAATCTAAACCCTTTTGAGATCAGTTATGGGTTTGATTGCGATTGATTCTTTTTCGTGATCATATCACCTTGTATTATTTTTTTACTAGCAGTTGTAAGTACTTCCATTATTTCATCAAGGATGGTTATATAGGCATTTTAATAATAGTCATATTAGTTTACATGTTGAATTTATTGTTCTAATTTTCAGAGGACAGATTGATTCATAAGTTATAAGTGTTAGCTTTTCAAGGCTTGTGGTATTGTTGCCATGAATGATTAACAATTTAATACACACTTTCTGTTTATTTATAGAGGTGCCGTTTGCGGTGCGCGTATACAATGTATTTATGTGTCATCCGGGGCAAACTTAAAGTTGCACTAGTTTTAATTTTTTGATTATATATATTTTTAAAGAATTTAGGGATTTTAAGGCGGGATTGTTTTTGGGTTATGTTTGGTTTGGATTTGAGGTTTCTTGGTTTTTAGGGTTTATGCGAGATTCTCCATTCTTGTTTGGGGATTGTACGTTGATAACTTGATATTAGGTTATTTGATGATTGGTCTGTTTGTTAATGTGATTTAAGTTTAACGGGTTTTATTGTTTGAATTTGGTGTCTCTGCGTGTTGTTGACTTGTTGGTGAGTATAAACATGTATTATTGTTCTCTTTTTTGTATCATGAGATTCGCAATGATTTATGTTTTGTAATATCACAATTACCGGCCACTAACATCGTTTTGTTCTCTATTTTTTTCAACAAAATTTCGTAGTTGCCTTGTGTTTATTGTATCGGTTTTGTGTCCAAAGGATTTGTATTATTTTTTTACCAGCAGTTGTAAGTACTTCCATTATTTCATCGAGGATGGTTATATAGGCATTTGAATAATATTCATATTAGCTTACATGTTGAATTTATAGTTCTAATTTTAAAGGCTTGTAGTATTGTTGCCACCTAAATTATATATTAGTATTTTTATTCTTTTTATTTCTAGTGAATAAAGTTTTGCTTCTCATTAACAACATCAAATGTCTTGATTTCTGTCAGCTGTAAGCTGGTGTGAAGTCCTAATCAAAATGAACAAGCAGAAAATAATATATTTGAATCAAGGATGGGACTTCATGCAGAAAGGCATTACAAAGTTGAAAAATATTCTCGAAGGCCTTCCTGAGCCACAATTTAGCTCAGAAGACTACATGATGCTCTACGTGTATCCATCCTCACTATTGTTTTTGTGATTTACCAATTAATCTACATTTTTATTAAGCTAAATCTTTTATAACTCCTTAACCTTTGTTCTAGAACCATCTACCGCATGTGCACACAGAAACCGCCACATGACTACTCTCAACAGTTGTATGATAAATATCGTGAGTCTTTTGAAGAATACATTACTTCAACGGTAAAGGCATATCTTTAGGAGCTACTTTTTAAATCCTATATGATATGTGCAATGTCACATTAAATGTTATGCATTATTTTATCCAGGAACAGTTAAATGCATGTTGCATTCTATGAAATATAAAACATTTGTTAACACTATGATAAACCGAAACAGTTTCAAACAAACATTTAGTTCTTAATTCTTATGTCTGTAATCTTGTATGCACTAATTAAGGCTTAATTTCTTTTCTGATGCTGAACAGCCACTGCATGTGGTGTGTAAGGTAAAGAAACAGAGTTTTTAATAAAAAGGAACATGTCTAAGAAGTAATTGTAGAAACATAGGGCCATAGGCCATATTTAGGGTTTAGTAGAATAAATTTATGCTTGTTTCATCTATCATGATGGCTATGCTTGCTTCCATATATTTTAATTCTATAAAAGTTGTTGGTAGGGTACTAGAATCGCTGTTTACCTTTTCCATTTATAAATGATCTAGTTTTTCTGGTTTTAATGGTAGACTTTGTTATGCAGGTGTTACCTTCTTTAAGAGAGAAGCATGATGAGTTCATGCTCAGGGAGCTTGTAAGAAGATGGTCCAATCATAAGATCATGGTTCGATGGCTTTCCAGATTCTTCCACCATCTTGATCGCTACTTCATCGCCCGCCAAACTCTTCCTCCACTATATGATGTTGGACTTGCCTGTTTCCGTGATCTGGTATGTTATGAGGGTACCCATTAAAATAATTACGAAGTTAATAAAATAAATATTCAAAAGAGATTCAATGCATCAAAAATTTAAAATAAATCATCAAAGATCAGGTTGGAAATTTGCATCAACTACTTTAACTTGATTTATTCTATTTTATGTTTCTCCAATTTCACTAAATATTTTGTGTAGACTTACTGTTAGTGTGGTTGTTAGGTATACAGAGAGGTGAATGGGAAAGTGAGAGATGCTGTAATATTTCTGGTATGTATTTTACCATTGTTTTCTTTGCAAATTTGGTTGTGTTAAATTTTCATTGAGATATTGTTCAATGATTTATAACCAGATTTATCAAGAGCGTGAAGGAAGGCAGATTGACCGTGCTTTACTGAAAAATGTTCTAGATATATTTGTTGAGATAGGAATGGGGCAAATGGAGTACTATGAAAATGATTTTGAATCATCCATGCTTAAAGATACAGCAGCATATTATTCAAGCAAGGCTTCAAACTGGATCTTGGAAGATTCCTGTCCAGATTATATGCTCAAAGTATTATATACCTTTATAGCAATTATATGATATCAACATCTTATTGTGTGAATTGTATGCATCTTTTTTTTTTATTTAATTTGAAATTTCAGGCAGAGGAGTGCTTGAAAAGGGAAAAAGATAGAGTTTCTCATTATCTTCATGTTAGCAGTGAGCAAAAGCTGCTTGAGGTTTGTTTTTTTTTTTCAAGTTTTCCTTAATATATGCTTTTGATGGTTATTTATTGTGTATCTTTAACTAATTGTGTGTAGGAAGTTCAACATGAGTTGCTGTCTGTTTATGCTACTCAATTGCTTGAGAAGGAATGCTCAGGTTGTCATGCATTGCTTAGGGATGACAAGGTATGCATTCGTTACACTTTTAAACAAAAATACTGTTTAGATTGGTTTTGTGGTTATAATATTTTACTTCTTCTTTAGGTTGATGATTTATCAAGGATGTACAGACTCTTTTCAAAGATACCACGGGGACTAGATCGTGTATCTAGTATGTTCAAGCAGGTTTGCTATATCAGACTCAAATTTGGTACTCTTTTATCCATTTTCATTGTTGTTTCATATATATTTCTGTGTTTTACAGCATGTCGCTCCTGAAGTTACAACTTTGGTTAAACAAGCTGAAGATGCTGCAAGCAACAAGAAGGTTTGTACATAATAAACATCTTGGTTTTAAACTGTTCGATGAGGTAATCTAGAAAACATCCTAGGGCCTTGAGGTGCTGCCTCATGTATATCTGGTGCAAAATGACGGTTTATAGTAGGCTATAACCCACTATTTTGTTTTAAGATGCTTATGACTTTCAAAATGTGATCCAATAAAATTTCATTTTAATTATTTAATTACAAAAGATACCTGTTAAACTTTTAATCTATCCAAAATACACCATATGATGGTTTTCACTATACAAATTGTCTTAATGTCATATAGAGTGCATTTACACTAAACTTCGGTAGATCCCCATAAGGCTTCGTTTGATTCCCAATCACGTTTCCTCTTGGCCGTACATTTATATGACCTGAAATTATCACATATATATTCTCCATTAGTTCATAATAATTACGAAAGACACCTTGTTTAGTAACCCAAACGTATCGATCAACCGATAAAATTTTGGAGAGAATCTTCATTTGGGACGTACGGTAATCCCAACCGTACCAAAAACCCAATTTTCAGCGTTGGTAGAGGGCATTTGGCGTACCTCAACATCCCTGCCGTATTGTACGCCCAGACCTGCGTACCATATGCCTAACTCTTGGCAATTTTTCCAATTTTTCTGTCTAAGTCAGTCATATTAAATCCAACCTTTCCAATCTTCCCAATACTATCATGGCCAAATATAAACAGTATATTTGACTTTTCAACTTGACATAATCTAAATATCAATTATTAAATTAACCACATTTTTAATCAATTTGTCTTTTTCAACCAAATGATTCACATGAGGTCGGCATTCCTCATTTATCATTCCTAAATGGATGTCCCCACACTAGTGATCCATACCAACAATTCACCAACCTAGATTTTCAGACTCTAGTGATCCATCTCAAGTTATAGTTCCAATTTTAATGTCCACACTCTAGTTGTCCATTCCTACAATCAACCTCTATAAATGTTCGCATTCGAGTGATCCATCGTAATAATTTACCAATACATTCAAGTATAATATTTTATACACAATTAAACTATCATATTGATGATGTTTATTCATCTATTGGAGGTCCACACTCATGTGGTTCATCTAATTCCATTACACTTTATTATTGATCAAAAATTCATTTGTGGCATTTCATCAAACACCTTAATGTGCAGAATTCATCTACATGATATTTTTATCATTTTTGCATTGCTCAAGACCCATCCAAGGTTCTTAAACCATCAAAATCTCATCTTTTATGCTTTACAAGTATAATTACTATAATATCCTCAACAATTCTTAACCCATTGCATATAATACTGATGTTTTTAAACCCATATGAACTCCCAAAACCCACTTTACAGTATCATCATCTTACACACAAGCAAGATAATAAATCCATAGCTTTTACAGCACATTAACATCCATTTCCTGGATGTACACCCTTGTGTTCTTTTCACAGAACCCACGAAAATGGCTCAAAAGTTTAAGAACACTTACCAATGTGTTCTATGATGCAAGAGGTGATGATTTATGTTCCTGAAATCAAACTTATGAGTGGCAAGAACTTGATCAATTCTTGGATTTTGAGGTTTTTCTCTTCTCCCCCCTTATTCTTGTTACCCAGAACAGACACATACTAATATGATCTATGACTAATATTGACCAACAACTTCCATTTTAAATTTTCTTTTAATATTCAACTGTTAGCACATTTGACCCCACTAGGTTTATTCATCCATTAACTAGTTTTCAATAACCTAGTTAAGTTAGTTACTAGCTAAACAATTAGTAAATATTATTTTAACAGCAGTAATACACAATTACACAAATTGTAATTTAACATCTTATGGCATTAATCATTTTATTACATTTTTGTTCAAAGTTCAAACTGGGTTGTTATAGAGGCTCATATGCGAAAACAATCAAAGTGTTGTCAAAGCGCAAGGCGCATAAGCCAAGCATGTAGCCTAGGCGCAAGGTGCAAAAAAAGCAAGGGGTTTTTTAAATTAGGCGCTTAGTAATAAGTTATTTTTTTTTAGAGGTCTGACATGTTTTAGGCTTAGAAAACTTTAAAAAATATATAAAGTCTAACTATAAAACGATAAATAAACTAGTTATCTATAGTTTTTATTTTTTTAAATTAAAAAACCTTCTTATGGCTGTTTTAGATAGATTTATGGTTGGATTTTACAAAATTTTGCTAAGTCTTCCCGGAGGGTGCCTAGGCTGTCACCAGATGTCTTTCTTGCTCCTCGCTGAGCCCGTGCGCCTAGGCGCGCTCCCGACAAACCTTTAACAACATAGGGTATACTTAATAAAAAGGATTTTATGTAAAAGAGATGTGACAGATGCAGGTTTTGGCTGTACATAAAGCTTAATATGGTTGCATGTAGACTCGTATAGTAACTCCCAGCATAATAGAACCTCAGGCCTCGTGCCTCGGATTTCAGATGTTAACTCCTTGGAGCTTCTCAAATTTTATAAAACAAGCTAAATAGTCAATATACAATCTTTTAAAAAATTTTGTATGTTTATTAAGTCGTTTGTGGTTTTTTACAGGCGGAAAAGAGAGACATGGTTGGCTTGCAGGAACAAGTAATAATTATAGCATGGTATCTGCAGATGTTATTAATGTATGTATTAATAGAAACTTATGTCTGTACTGCTGTGTCTGTGTTTAGGTTTTTATTAGAAAAGTGATTGAGCTCCATGATAAGTACCTGCCGTATGTAAATGACTGTTTCAATAACCACACCCTTTTCCACAAGGTACGTACACTAGTTTTTTATTGATAAATAACTAATATGATTTTTCTCTATTTTTTTTACTGCTTTTATTTATTTAACTTTTTTGACTAGGCACTTAAAGAAGCATTTGAAATATTCTGCAATAAGGGTGTTTCTGGAAGTTCAAGTGCAGAGTTGCTAGCCACATTTTGTGATAATATCCTTAAGAAGGGTGGAATTGAGAAATTGAGTGATGAAGCCATTGAAGACACACTTGAGAAGGTATTCATATTGTAATAGATGTCATCCACTCATCCCTCTTTTATAGAATGGTTATGCAGGCTGTGACATTTTAATTGTCCAATTAATTTACAGGTTGTAAAGCTGGTTGCATACATTAGCGATAAATATCTGTTTGCCGAATTTTATAGGTATACATGTTTAAGTTTTGATGAAGATTAATGCCTGGTATAATAAAATGTTATTTTTTCGTTTATTTGACAATTAGAGCTTGCAAAATGGGTCAGCGCGTTGGATTGGTTTTGACCGGAACGCTTTTTGTTTAAAGTTTTGATTTTTTTCCATGTATTATTAGTGTGTTAGTATGATGCAAAACATTATAAGCTATTTTTATTGTATATTTGTATCCATTTGAGATAAGACGTAAACAATATTGACATATTAGTATTCAAATGGGTTGAAATTGCCACTTCCAACTTCTAACAATGTATGATATTTTTAGGAGAAAACTCGCTTGGCGGCTTTTGCTTGACAAAAGTGCCAATGATGAGCATGAGAGAAGTATTTTGACAAAGCTGAAGCAACAGTTTGGTGGTCAATTCACATCAAAAATGAAGGGGATGGTAAGTATGCATACATTTAATTTCTAGTTTTCATTTAATAGTTGGTGTCTCAAATGTGATCACATAAGTTAATGTTATATCGTTTTTTAAATAAAATGAGTTTGGAGATTTTATTCATTAAAAATATACTTATGGATCTGTTTCTTTTTTAGTTTTTTTTTTTTTTTTTTTTTTTTTTAAATTTAACAATTTGACATGGTAGAGATAGAACATAATCCAAATTAACCCATTTATAGTCAAAAGTATTAGCCAATCTTGATAATAATAATAGTCAGGGGACTATTGATGTAATTTTGTCTTTATGATTGTTTAAAGTATCTAGAAGGTCATAGATATTTTAGTAGATTAACATAAACACCATGTTTATAGGTTTTATCCTAAAGGAACAGGATAAACGCCTAATGTTTAGGTGTTTCTGTTGGATACATGTTTTATATATAGGGCTGATTTGCGATGGAAGTAATCAGAACTTTGATTAATAAATTGGAGAAGGATTTCCAAGTAATCTTTTTGTTTCTGCTTGTTTGTTTACAAATCTGGTACCAATTTCCAACAATTGGTATCAGAGCGCAAGGAGTCGAAGGGATCTGTGACGATTCAAAGGGCTGGATCGAAGCAACTAATCAACAGTACCAGAGAAGACGGAGATCTTAGCTGCACCAGAAAAGA
This sequence comes from Mikania micrantha, assembly GCA_009363875.1. Taxonomy (NCBI): domain Eukaryota; kingdom Viridiplantae; phylum Streptophyta; class Magnoliopsida; order Asterales; family Asteraceae; genus Mikania; species Mikania micrantha. Next base: position 16,792,919 of record CM018683.1, read on the forward strand.
AGCCGAAGACTTCAATGGCGGAAAGAGGGGACGCGAACAAGCAATTGGCGACGACGAGGGAGAATTCCAATCTCTCATTCCAGTGCCCAATCCTGACGACCACAAACTACCCGATATGGTCGCTCAGGATCAAAGCTATATTCAGGGCACATGGAATTTGGGAGGCTATTGAACCTGGAACGGATGTGGACCCAAGAAAAGACAATTCAGCCATCGCTTACCTCTATCAATCACTTCCAGAAGACTTGGTGCTGCAAATCGCACACTGCGAACACGCCAAGGATATCTGGGAGGCGATTAAGACTCGACACCTGGGGGTAGAACGAGTCATGGAGGCAAGGCTACAGACCCTCAAAGCTGAGTTTGAAGCTGCCAGGATGAAGAACAATGAAAGGATAGATGATTTTGCCGCAAAGCTCGCCGGAATCTCCTCAAAGTCAGCGGCCCTTGGGTCTATAATTGAAGAAACCACCCTAGTTAGGAAATTGCTAACTGCTATACCAGAAAGATTCTTAAATATAGCAGCTACAATTGAGCAACTAGTGGACCTCAAAACGGTGAAATTCCAAGAAGTGGTTGGGAGGCTAAAGGCCTATGAAGAAAGGACAGGGGCCTGCAGCTCAAGCTCAAACCAAGAACAACTCCTGCTAGCACAAGACCACGACTCAAAGAAGATAAGACATGACAAGGGGTATGGCCGTGGCCGAGGGAATGGCCAAGACAATGCCAGAGGTAGAGGCAGGGGTCGTGGGCGCTCAGGAGGACGTGGAAGAGGAGCAGGGCGTAGCACAGATAATTATGAGGGAGGACAATCTGCTGAGAAATTCAAGAAAGACAGATCGAAGCTTCAATGCTTCAGATGTGATGGGTACGGTCACTTTTCAGCAGATTGTCCTACCAGAAAGAATGATGAGCAGGCGAACCTGGCTCATGCAACCACCGATGGTCCTACACTTCTGATGGCAGTGGCAGGTCAAAAGGAACAGATACACCTGTCTGAGAACAAGGTGTTTCCAGCAAAATACGAGTCACAGGAAGATGGAGACCAAGTGTGGTACCTGGATACAGGGGCAACAAGCCATATGACTGGAAACAGGAACCTATTCACTAGCCTCGACACAAATGTGGAAGGTACGGTTAGGTTCGGGGACAACTCTTGTGTGACAGTGGAAGGAAGAGGCTCGATCCTTTTGGAGTGCAAGACAGGAGATCAAAGACTGCTTGCAAACATCCTCTACATCCCATTCTTGAAGAGCAACATCTTCAGCCTGGGACAAGCAGATGAAGAAGGATACGAAGTACAAATCAAGCAAGGTACTCTAACCTTAATCGAACCTGATGGAACTGTGATGATGAAGGTGAGTAGATCTGCCAACAGACTGTACAAAATCAGCCTCAAGACTGCAACACCAGTATGTCTCCTGTCAAAAATCAACAACCCAAGTTGGCTATGGCACGCCCGGCTTGGGCACATAAGCTTTGACACAATCAGGAGTTTGGGAACCAGTAACCTGGTTGAAGGAGTTCCAAAGCTAAGCCATCCCACACAGTTGTGCGAAGCTTGTCTCGCAGGAAAACATGCAAGACAACCTTTCCCTAACCACACAAGCTTTAGGGCACAAACACCACTCGAACAAGTGTATGGAGACCTTTGTGGACCCATCACCCCTGCAACCTCAGCCGGAAACAGATATTTCTTCCTCATCGTGGATGACCACAGCAGGTTTATGTGGGTGTTCATGTTAAAATCGAAGGACGAAGCATTCAGGAAGTTCAAGGAGTTCAAGACCATGGCTGAAAGACAATATGGGAGGAAGATAAAGACTTTTAGAACTGACAGGGGAGGAGAGTTCAATTCCAGCGAGTTCAAACGATTTTGTGAGGATGAAGGCATCTCAAGACAACTGACAGCTCCATACACGCCCCAACAGAATGGAATAGTCGAAAGGAGGAATCGAACCGTTCTGAACGCCACAAGGAGCATGCTTAATGCAATGAGCATGCCTCAAAACATGTGGGCCGAAGCTGTAAGACACTCCGTATACATCCTAAACCGAATGCCTTCGAAAGCCCTAAAAGACAAGACCCCTTTTGAAGCAATGAAAGGAAGAAGACCAAGACTTGACTACCTCCGAGTATTCGGGTGTGTAGGATATGTGAAGAATACTGGAGGCCAACAAAAGAAGCTGGATGACCGAAGCACACCTATGGTTCACCTGGGAATCGAACCTGGGTCGAAGGCATACAGGATGTATGACGTAGAGAACAAAAAAATTGTGATAAGTCGAGATGTAAAGTTTAATGAAGCCGGAAAGTGGAATTGGGAACATCATCAAAAGGTTGATCACAACCTGGAAGAGGAGTTCACCATAGAAGAAAGTTTCCCAATGGCCTATGATCAAAATGAAGAATTCAACAGTCCACAGGATCTGAATGGAAGTGACCATGTACCAGTCAATAGCCCACCAAGCAAAGAAACCTCACCACCCTCTGCTTTCAGCAGTCCCAGATTAAGAGTCCAAAAGAGGGGACCAATGTTACCTGACTCACCCTTAATCAGGAATGAGTCTGATCCAGCTGCAGCCCCTGAAAAGACATTTGACAATACACCAATTCAAGGATTCAAAAACTTGAATGAAGTGTATGACCTTCTGCTCACAGAAAGAGAACCAATGAACTTCTCAGAGGCAGCTGGAAAGAAAGAATGGGAAGAAGCCATGCGGAGTGAAATAGCTTCCATAGAAAGAAACAACACCTGGAAGCTAACCAACCTACCTGCAGGACACAGACCCATAGGATTGAAGTGGGTCTTCAAGATAAAAAGGGACTCAAAGGATCAGATCACAAGACACAAAGCTCGGTTGGTGGCAAAGGGTTATGTTCAGCAGCATGGTGTGGATTATGAAGAGGTGTTCGCCCCAGTTGCAAGGCTAGAGACTGTGAGGCTGGTACTTGCTCTATCGGCTCAAAGAGGCTGGACTGTGCATCATCTGGATGTAAAGACAGCATTCTTACACGGAGAACTGAATGAGGAAGTTTTTGTCAAACAACCAGAAGGGTTTGAAAAAAAAGGACATGAAGAAAAGGTGTACAAGTTAACTAAAGCCCTGTATGGACTAAAGCAGGCCCCTAGGGCCTGGAACCTAAAGTTGGATGGGGTAATGAAAGACAATAATTTCACAAGGTGTAAACTGGAGCAGGCAGTTTACACAAAACATTCAAGAAATAGTATCACAATAGTAGTCATTTATGTAGATGACCTACTAGTAACCGGGAATAATAGTGAAGAGATCAATCAATTCAAGACCCAAATGAGACAAAGGTTTGAAATGAGTGATCTGGGGCTGTTATCGTATTATCTGGGGCTGGAAGTATCACAAGGCAATCAGGGGATCAAGATAACTCAAACCAACTATGCAAGGAAGATACTCAAATTGGCTGGGTTGGCAGAGTGCAATCCCACAAAATTCCCAATGGAACCGGGATTAAGATTAACAAAAGAAGATGATAGCAGAGAAGTAAACGCAACTGAATACAGAAAAATAATTGGGTGTCTCAGGTACTTAACTCACACAAGACCTGATTTACTCTATGCAGTTGGATACACCAGTCGCTATATGCAGACTCCAAGAGTTACTCATCAGCAAGCAGTGAAGCACATTCTCAGGTATATCAAAGGATCGATCAATCTGGGAATTTGTTATCCAAGAGGAGGAGAAGGCACACTGATGGGATACAGTGATAGCAGTTATTTAGCTGATCAGGAGGATGGAAAAGGAACCACATGTGTGGTGTTTTACTTCAACAACAGGCCGATAACTTGGCTCTCACAGAAGCAACCAACAGTGGCACTCTCTTCATGTGAGGCTGAATTCATGGCGGCTACATCAGCAGCTTGTCAAGCCATTTGGCTGAAAGGATTGATTGCTGAGATAACTGGGCAGGAGGAAGCACAAGTTGTGATCAAAGTGGACAACAAGTCAGCAATAGCATTGATGAAGAATCCTGTTTTTCATGGCAGGAGCAAGCACATCAATACAAGGTTTCACTACATCCGAGAGTGTGTTGAAAAGGAGCAAATAAAAGTTGAACATGTTAGTGGGGAAGAACAATGTGCTGATATACTCACAAAAGCTCTGCCGAAGCTGAGATTTGCTGAAATGAGAAAGTTGCTTGGAGTAGAGGACATTGAAGAATCGAAGACGTAGAAGACAAAGCAAAATCAAGATTGGGGTGGAGATTATTAGCCAATCTTGATAATAATAATAGTCAGGGGACTATTGATGTAATTTTATCTTTATGATTGTTTAAAGTATCTAGAAGGTCATAGATATTTTAGTAGATTAACATAAACACCATGTTTATAGGTTTTATCCTAAAGGAACAGGATAAACGCCTAATGTTTAGGTGTTTCTGTTGGATACATGTTTTATATATAGGGCTGATTTGCGATGGAAGTAATCAGAACTTTGATTAATAAATTGGAGAAGGATTTCCAAGTAATCTTTTTGTTTCTGCTTGTTTGTTTACAAATCTGGTACCAATTTCCAACAAAAAGGTCAAAATAGTCTCCTTTAATATTTTAAGGTACCTATATTATTTTAACTGTCTATATTTCATCCACCTTATCTGTCGACTTTACAGGTTACTGATTTAACGTTGGCAAAGGAAAACCAATCCTTTTTTAAGGAGTATTTGAGCAATAATTCAAATGTTAGTCCTGGGATTGGGTTAACTGTAACTGTGTTGACTACTGGTTTCTGGCCAAGTTACAAATCTTTTGACCTAAATCTCCCGGCAGAGATGGTACAACTATTTTTGTTGGGAATTTTTTTTTGATTTATAGCTGTCTAGCATGTTTATTATGATATCATTTTTCCTTTTAGGTGAAGTGCGTTGAAGTTTTCAGAGAATTTTATCAAACCAAAATAAAGCACAAGAACCTTAAATGGATATATTCGTTGGGTACCTGCAACATAAATGGGAAATTTGAAGCAAAAACTATGGAGCTCATTGTCACAACTTACCAGGTTTCTTTTTTAAAAAATGTTAATAGTTTATTAACTTATGTATATACATTAGTTGTTAATGTGCAAGTTTTTGACTTTGATTGAGTGAAGGCATCTGCTCTACTACTATTCAACTCGTCAGACCGATTGAGTTATCAAGAAATCATGAGTCAGTTGAATTTGCCAGACAATGATGTTGTCAGGCTTCTCCATTCTCTGTCATGTGCAAAATATAAAATTCTTATAAAGGAGCCAAATACCAAAACAATCTCTCCATCTGATTACTTTGAATTCAACTCAAAGTTTACGGATAAAATGAGGAGGATCAAGGTAATTCAGTGTTCTTACTTTATATTAACTTATATGAGTATGCATAGAGGGCCATTCTGTACAAAACTAATTTTTAAGTTGAGAAATGCATAATTTCAGCATAAACGTTGGTACCTATTGCTTTAAACAAAATTTTTCTTTCCTATTGGTTTTCTACTTAAAACTGGTTATCTATTGATCCTGCTTCTGTATGCCCATAGGCCCCATATGGGGGTTCTTGTGCTATTGATGCAGTTTCGAAAGCAATCAAATGGCTCAAGAACAATTAGATAATCAAAGACTTTAATATGAACCCTAAGGCTCCAAGAAAAATGTTCTTATATTAAAACTCAATCAAAAACTGAATAATTTCCATTAAAACGTCATTATTTAAATACTCTTAAACAAAGATAAACTTTAACTAACAAACTGCCTAAAAATAAGAGATAAACCATAGTTACCTAAATCGCGGTACGCTCCGGTACGGGTACGCGGACCGGGTACGCGATTCGCTAGATCTAGTGTATTCGGTTCGAAGGGGGGTAGGCTCATTTCGGTACGATCCGGTACGATGTACCATGTAAAACCGGTACGATGTACCATTTATAACAATAAGAAGTAGTGATGTACCAAAAAAACATAACATAAAATATAAATTACCATGTTCAAAATTAGATAAAATATAAAATTACATTACAAAATAACAGAAAAGAGAAATTGGAGAAGAAACACTAGAAATAGGTGAAGAAGAGAAAGAAGAATTCATTGATTTATAGACCCAATTGAAAGAATGACGAACGTTAACCGTCTGATTTGGTCGGCAATTGGACTCGTTTGAACATCAGAAACTGAAACGACGGGAGCTGATTAGTCGGCGGACCAGCTCACCATTAATCGCCGTAACCTACCTCTTAGTCGTCGTACCCGCTCACCTCTAATCGTCGTGCCGCAACGTCTCCACGCCGTACCAAACCATCGTTAAACCGCCGTACCATGACGTCCTAGAACGACGTACCGGAGCGAACCAATTCGCTACCGTATTCCGATTGGGTACACAACGTACCAATTCGCAAAACGTGGGTGTAGGAGCGAATTAGGTAACTATGAGATAAACCCAAAGGAACAAAACATACAGATAAACATAAAAATAAACTAAATAAATATACTAAAAGATAATTATTCAAGATTCAAATATCTTTGATAAATATTGATCTCTAAATCTGATTTGATTATGTGATGCTCATGCATCATACTCCCCGTCTTTAAAAAAACTCGTCCACGAGTTTTACCGTCAACTCAAAACCACCTGGATCAAAGGGAACATCAGGTTGTCTCTTGCATGTTACCATGATTTTCACTTTCCTAGTGCTGTTTACACGAAAATTGCTTGTAAAACTTACCATTCCTATTTTGATCTTATCACCCCCAATGATCCCTTCACATTTAATAAAATTTCGTGGTTTCATGACCTTCATCCCACCAAGAAAATCACATCTTAAATCCAATTTTGAAGTAAAAATATCATTACAGACACGTGGACAATGAAAACTAATTCCACCTTCTATTGTTTTGGGATTTTCCCCATAAACCTCAACAATTTGAGTCAGTATATCATTAGAAATTATTTCCGAACTTTGAATTTTAAATGAGACTAAATTATCCCAACTTTCCTTCACAATATTCAAAACTCCCATAAATTGTGGTTTCGATATTTGAATTCCCATGCCGGGTCCATTATCATTTCGTTCAACGGCTGCAGTTGGCCATCCACCATTATCCACCGTAGAACCATCATCATTTGTCGTATCCACCTTCAAGAACGTATCTAAAAAACTAGCGGACGTTCTTGCGCATTTCGTCAATTCCCGGTTTAGCGATTCCCTGTTATTTTTAACACCAATATTCAGATTCTTAGAAACCCACAAAAGTTCCTCTTCTTTGATATCTCCATCCTCATATTCATCATAATGCGGTGAGCTTTCGACAAAGTCACAACCCTTCAAATCCTCTTCTTCCCCACAATCTTCATCCCTAATGGGGTTCGCGCGTTCGGTCTCAAGGACCTGTTGTGTTTGTAGTTTTCGAATGCGTTGCTGCAGGCACTCAATCTCCTGTTGTAACTCGAGATCGTGGACTCGTCTCTTGAGTTGATTGATCTCAGGATCCCATGAGTCGTGGCCAACCCCACTGTTGCCTCTGTTGGCGGATCTACAAGTTGAAAGTCGACTTCTATCACGGGCATGTGAACAACTAATGTACTTGTCAATGCCTCTGTCGGCGATTCTTTGAACAAGAGAACATTTGCCTCCACGTTGAGCCATTTGAACAACCAAAAGCTCTGATACCAACTGATGCAGTTTCGAAAGCAATCAAATGGCTCAAGAACAATTAGATAATCAAAGACTTTAATATGAACCCTAAGGCTCCAAAAACAATGTTCTTATATTAAAACTCAATCAAAAACTGAATAATTTCCATTAAAACGTCATTATTTAAAGACTCTTAAACAAAGATAAACTTTAACTAACAAACTGCCTAAAAATAAGAGATAAACCCAAAGGAACAAAACATACAGATAAACATAAAAATAAACTAAATAAATATACTAAAAGATAATTATTCAAGATTCAAATATCTTTGATAATCTTGATCTCTAAATCTGATTTGATTATGTGATGCTCCTGCATCTGCTATCTTCTGATTAGATGATTAAAATATCATTTATGCATAGAGGACTGTTCAATTACATAACTAATTTTAAGTTGAGAACTATAAAATCTCAACATAAACCCCAGTACCTATCGCTTTATTCGTCTCTTTGTTTCTTGGTTCTTTACTTAAAATTGGTTTTGTATATTGAACACGCCCCTGTATATGTGTGTTTCTTTCTTCTGATTAGATGATCAAATTATCATTTAATCAATTTATTTATTTATATATATAGATTTCTCTACCTCCTGTGGATGAGAAGAAAAAGGTTATTGAGGAGGTTGACATGGATAGACGGTATGCAATCGATGCATCGATTGTGCGTATCATGAAGAGCAGAAAAGTGTTGGGATATCAGCAGTTGGTTATGGAGTGTGTTGAACAGTTGGGCCACATGTTTAAGGTAACCATTCTTCTCAAAATACTTAATGTTGACCAAAAAGTTGATACATTTTGCCTGAAAAGTCAAATAAGCACTCAAAGCAAAAATCTGAAGTTATAACAATAAATGGTGTGTCAAACAGGATTAGAAAACTTGTATTATCCAATAATATAATTTTTAAACTAATTCATTTAGGTAGTTTTATGCATTAAATATATACTCATGTGGTGTCTTCCTTTGTTAATAGGACAATTTCATATACCCCTATTAATTTCATAAATGACGTATATACGTGATTCTAAAAGTAAATTACATATATCTCCTTTTATCTACATGAACTTTGGCTGATGTCATCATGAACTTGTGCAGCCTGATGTAAAAGCCATAAAGAAGAGGATTGAAGACCTGATAACTCGCGAATATCTTGAACGAGACAAAGGGAACGCAAACTTGTTCCGATATCTGGCGTGAATCTGTTTATGATCTATCTGATGGTTCTTATTTGTGGATATTGTAATATTCTCTGTTTTGCTACTTACATTCTAGTTCACAGTTCAGACAAATTTGCTCTCACCTTTTTTTTTTTTTCCTAAATTATTTATACATATTTGGCTTTACATGACTTTTTTTGTTGCCTGTATGAACGATCTTGACGATATTCAGATGATAAAAGAGGGGTTTTCTGTATACAGATCTCATTTTTGAAGCCTGCATAATACTTGCTGTGTTGATTACTTGATTTTATATTAGAAAAAAAAAATGTGTGGAAAATTTTTGTTTTTAATATCAAGAAGCTCCTTTTCCTAATATATGCATTGGGCATAAAAATCATTCCTATAGATGTGGTTATGAGTTTGGTAATTTGGTTTAGTAAACACTTTTTAGCTAAATAACAAGGTACAAGTTCATATATTTAACCATGTTATTTTCAACATGGGACCCATATCTATATAAGTTAATTTATATAGTTTATGATAATATAAATCCAATTAGCCATTAATTAGGGAGTTTTAATTAAGCTTTGTCTAAAAGTTACATAGTGTGCACAATTATACATAAACTTGTATATAAACTAGCCAACTAGGTTACTACCCCGTGTAATACACGGATTAAATATAATATATTAAATACATATTATAAAAATTTAGAAATTATAAAATAAAATATTAATATAAATTGATTAAATTACGTATGAATAAGTATTTTAAGTAATAAAACGATAAATAATATTTTCAATAACTAAAGAAATGATACTTAACCTTATTGATTTGAAACAATACAAATCTTTATATTAACTGATGTTAAAAGTTCGGTTGTTTTTCTATCAAAACCTAATTGTTAAACAAATTAAGAAAAATAATGTATAATTTCTATGATTATTAAAGTTATATAACTCAATTTGCAAAAATATCATTAAACATAAAGAACAAAAAATCTAATTTTTTTCTATCATTTTTATAACTCTTGGTTTTTAAAAGAATTATTTTTCAAACATTTTGTTTTAAGAAACATCATTCGTTATAAAACTCTCATTAAACTTTGATTTATAGTAAATTTTATAAAGATTATTTTTAAGAAAACTTGTTTTTATAAAAACTTTTATTTATTAAATACCATTTTTAAGTATTTCTTACTTTTAAAATAAACTGATTTTTAAATTATCAAAAACAATTTTCTATTATAAAAAGGAAAATAATATTAGTAGGCATTAATATTAAAATTATTTAATAGAAAAGATAATATAATTATTTAATAGGAGAGACAAATTAATAAATTAAATAAAAAGATAATTAAATAGGATTATAAGACATTGACAAATGACATTAAAAGTATGAGAAAGTGACAAGTGGCAAAAATTATTTTTGTTTATTATAATAGAAAGATTATGAGTACACAGTCAAATGCATATATTATGATACATATTAAGTAACAATTATATGATACATCAATGGACTTTAAATTAAACAGTTATTATGGTATATTATATTGACAACAAGTTTTTAACAGTTATCGTGATATATCTTATGTAAAACGGTTTGTTAATATTACTATTAAATAATATACTTGATATTGATTTTGTCTTCTATTATTTCTCTTATAAAAGATAATTGTGTTGAAATAAATTTGACAATCTTGAAATGAAGTTTACATATTTGAGCGCATATTCATCAGATTTAAAAAAAAACATGAGTAATGATAGATGCACGTATTTATCATCACTAAATTAAGTTATTAATAAGTATTTGTTATTATATATATATATATATATATATATTAATACTAAATAGGAAAAGACTTAAATTAAGAATGAGGAAAATAACTCATAGTTATCACATGCTTACACTTAAATAATGAGTCTTTAATATATTCACAACTTAATAACAAGACTTAAAATAAAGAGTAAATGCCACATATATTGATATGTTTTTTTTCACCATAGTTGTTAAATTAGTTTTATTAATTCTTGATTTCCTAATATAAGTTTAATAAAATATTCCTGTTTTCTTATGTAAGTTTTATTAATTTAACAATTGTGGTTCAACGACAAGGATGATAGGGGATAAAACTTGAGCCTTATGAGATCTTATGTTATAAACCTGACTTTCAAGGGTTTTATCACAATGATAGGCTTTCTTTTATATTGATGGGATATAAGTGGTGATGTGGTGTGATTGATGTACGAGTTTCCTTCGAAAACGCGTTAGCCAATCAACTACTCTTGTTAAAAAAACATTGCCACTTTAGTCGTTAGAGGTTTGTTGATCATAATACATCCTTATTGTTGGAAATGATGTAGAAATCTATATTGTTCGTAATGGTATATGACCGGATATTGGAACTCGGAAGTAAAATAAGACCAAAACATAGATTAGAGATTAAAAAGGCTACTAAGGGGCTGTTTGGTTAGGTCTTAATAGGTCTGAATGGGTCTGAATCTGAATGGTTCAGATTCAGACCGTTTGTTTCGCGAAAAAAACCATGTCTGAATGGAGAAAAATGTCTGAATGGGGGTCTGAACCATTCAGATCTGAGAACAAGTCTGAATGGGACACCACACCGTCTGAATGGGGGGAAAAAGAAGCCTCCTTTCTCAGCCGCTCGCAAGGACAACCACCGAAGGAAGCCCTCGTTATTCGTCAACCACCATGAACCAAATCATCTCGTTGGAACCACCACCATCTCGTCGCCGCCTTTCTCAGCCGCTCGCAAGGACGACGACGACGACCTACTGTTGCGAGGGCGATGACGATGATCGAGGGATTCGACGGTGGATGCGAAGGGGCTGCGATCAAACGCCGACGGGGTGGCGATCGAAGTTAGATGGCTTCACGGTGGTGCGATCGAAGGTAGACAACGAAGTGGCTGTTATCGAAGGTAGATGAGGGTGGCGATTGAAGGTAGACGGCGATTGAAGGTAGTGGTGCTCGCAGTGGTGCTTCACGGTGCTGCTTGCGGTGGTGCTTCACATCGGTGCTCGCGTTGTGCTTCACGGCGGTGCTTCACCTGGATGACGACGGGAAGATGGGGACGGGAAGGGTAGGGTTTTTTTTGAGAGAAAATTGGGATTTTTATTTTCATTCAGATGTTAGAACCAAACACACTTAATTGGTTTAACACTTAATCATTCAGACCCTCTTAATCATTCAGACGTCTTAACCATTCAGCACTTAATCATTCAGACTCAACCAAACGACCCCTAAGATTTGAATTTAGTTTTAGTGTAAATAGTTAATTAATTTTTTTATAGATTTCAAAATAATTCACACATTACAAACTAGAAGATACAAGAACGTTTTTTAACCGCTAAATCAAGTATCATTTGAAAAAGGGCAACTTGATCTCGTTATTTAGGACGAAACTCAAACTACGAGAACTCCCTGCTCATCTAAAAACAATTTTTCTTAGAGCGACTCAAATCCAATAACTATCATAAAAGAAATTAAAGGAGTACTATTAGGTTATAAAACCATTAGTACAAGATACAAGAACTTAATAGAAATAATTTTAGTTTTTTTTTTTTAAAAATTCAAATTCAATTTCTTTTAAATTTCAATACATTCTTTGAACGGCTAATACGAATCACTGAAATATCATCGTGTTACTAGCTGTTCGACCCAATATATCTATCACAAAGTCATCAATTCAAAAGAAAACTATATATTTGAAAAAACCACTATAAGTTTTGAACCCAAAATCTTGAGATTAGTTAGCATTATCCCATCATTATCTTTAATGTAATGTAATGCCTTTGGCAAATTTCAATAACATAATGTGGATCAAATAGGGCTTAATGCTTTTTTTAATTGTTGAAAGAAAAATGTTTGATAATCGTGTTAATGGTTGCATTTTTGTCGGATAATCCGACGGTCCCACAGTGACGACGAAGAACACCCCCAAATACCAAGAAGGACCGCACTCGCCACTGCCCCCTTCGATTCACACTGAATTTAGATCAATCAGACTTCAATTCAGTTTGATTTCTATCACGAACACCTGTTGTCAAATTCCCTAAAGTTTATTCAGATCAAATTGCGTACAAAGGAGCTGATTTTGCTTCGATTTCCATCGTCTTCTGATCTCACAAGTATGAGCAAAGATGTCTGACGCTTGGGAGTTTCGCAGGGATGGAATGATTATGTTATACCTTGCTGAGGAATCTGTGTTTTCACATCGCTAAAACCCTAATCGAACTGGTTGCTGCCGATATGCGAAGGTAAAAAAAACCCTAATTTTTACGGTTTTTGCAAAGTTGCTGCATTTGTATTGTTTTCTATTTCTAGTTGTTTCCGTGTTTATTGGTGTGTTTTGACTACTGTCTCTTGCTGCTTTCTGCTGAATTTGAATCCCTAAGCAAAAATTGGATCCTTATCGTCAAATTGCCACTGCAACCAATTGTCAAATGCGGTTTTTTTTAATTGCTAGATTGATACTGACTTGTCTTTTTGAAATGAGATGCTGAAGTTGAAAAGAAAATAATTATGTGTTATGGACCATTTTGTTATCCTCTTCAGTTGGTAAAATGAACAACCTGTTTGATGGTATTTCCGGTTCAACTTTTGTGACTGATACATGGCTTAAATTCCTTATCAACTTCCTTTGTTTTGGGACATGGCTTGATAGATTTGTAACTGATGGATTGCAAATCCCTCGGACACTGGTACGGACTCCAAAAATGAAAAACCCATACCTCTTGATCAGTGTATGTAATGCACAGTGATGACTTGATAAGGGCTTTAGTGAATGGGGATGAGTTGATCATTAATATAAGTTGAATGAGGTGAGTGTTGAAAACACATAGCTTTTTTCACATCATGTTACAGTCATTGCTCTAGCTTTTTCATTAAGTCACTACCTTTTACAAGTAACCTACTGTTACTTAACTGAGCACATTACACCTTTATTAATCTTTGAGTTACAGTGTTGTCAAGGCGCCTGGAGCCTAGGTGCAAGGTGCATAGCATAAAAATACAAATTTAGGGTTTTTTAGATATGTTTTACGCTTTTTTAGGGCTAGTTTAGCCGTTTAGGTTGTTTCCAGTTGAATCCAAGCTTGTTTAGGGCTATTGTTATTGGTTTAGACATGTTTAAACCTGTTCAAATGATTTTTGGACTGAATTTGGCCAGAAAATGCGCCCGAATGTGCGCCTAACTCCTATATGACGTGATATTTCAACCATACATTTATGGCCATGGGAATTGTTTGGTGTTGAGAACATTTAATGCAGTTACTACTGTCACCTCAGTAGTTGATCATACATGTTGGAACTCTTGAAACATTATAGAAAGCGGCCCTTTTGATGGTTTCTTGATGCTTGTTTCTCTGAATTAAATTCTTGATCCTCAATGAGTGCTGATTTGCAAATTCAAATTGATAATTTGCAAGAAGAAGCCACATGCAAGCAAAATTTTCATCTTCAATCTGTATCTGTATCACTTTTTTTTTTAATATTTGGAAATGGAACTTTAGGTAGAAACATTGCATCAAAAGTTTAAATCAAGGATGTTTTAAGGAAATTTCTGTCTACATCTTTGCAATATTATCCAAAAACATGCCATCAACATCAGATGGATAATGTATTCATTTTATCTGCTAAGATGGTGCTAGATATCCCTCTTTTATATGAATGCACAACCTGATTTTTTTAGGATGTTCCATGATAATGCAGCATTGTATTTTTAACAAAATTTCAACCTTTTTTTGTATGCCTTAATAATCACTATAACATATTAATGGCATTAACTGCACTTGAGATACAAGCCTTATCATGTTTCAGTTCTAAGCTATGAAATTGCACAACTATTTGATGTTAAACTATATGAATAATACATCCTTATTAGGAACATTTTGATACGAAATATTTGTTGCATACTCACATGTGGTTTATATCTTGTATAGCTCTAATACATCTCCTATTATTTCCATTATTTTTATCTCAGGATATGAACAGACAAGATCTAAGCAACACCATGACTGTGAGAGCAAAACCTAGTCCAACAGCTTTTAAACCTAATGAGGAAGGACAGTCTAGAATAGAGCCATATGTAGGGTTAGAATTTGATTCAGCAGAAGCAGCCCAAGAATTCTATACTTTTTATGGAACTCAAGCCGGATTCAAAATTAGAATCGGTCAACTGTATAGATCAAGAGTTGACGGGTCTATTATTTCAAGAAGATACGTTTGCTCCAAAGAGGGATTTCAAACCCCTTTAAGAACCGGTTGTCCAGCTTTTATAAGAGTACAAAAGGGTGATTCTGGAAAATGGGTGTTAGCAAACGTAAAAACCGAGCACAATCATGATCTCGACATCTCCGGTGAAATCCGTCCCCCTGTTATTCAAAGAAAAGCCCTTCCCACCCCAAAACCAACATCAAATGGGTCATCAAGAACTGGAATCAGATCACTTGAAGATGATGGCCCATCAGGTGCTATTGATCTTAAACGGATCAAACGAGTTGAACTTGAACCGGCACCGAGAGGTGAACCGTGCAAAGGTCTTGACTTTGATTCTGCTAACGAAGCATACAAGTTTTACCACACATATGCAGCTACCATGGGTTTCAAAGTCCGAATCGGTCAGTTATTTCGTTCGAAAAACGATGGGTCGATAACTTCTAGAAGATTCGTGTGCTCCAAAGAAGGTCATCAGCATCCTTCAAGAGTTGGATGTGGAGCATACATGAGAATTCAAAGACAAGAAACTGGTCGATGGGTTGTTGACCGTTTATCAAAAGAACACAATCATGAACTAGGCTCTCATGAAGATACAAATCAAAAAAATGGTAAATCTTTTAAGGAGGAATTAAGCAGTGGGCTGGAAAATTTGGATTTACTTGAAACAAATGGCGGTCTTAGTTTAGTCAAAAGAGATAGAGGAAGCGGGATTGGGACCCGGTGGTACAATGTGCTTCTTGAATATTTCCAAACACGTCAAGCCGAAGATACAGGCTTTTTTTATGCAATTGAAGTCGATAACGCGAGATGCATGAGTGTTTTCTGGGCTGATGGACGATCAAGATTCTCTTGCACACAATTTGGTGATGCGATTGTGTTTGACACATCATACAGGAGATCGAGTTATACAGTCCCGTTTGCTTCATTTGTTGGTGTGAATCATCATAGACAACCCGTGCTTCTAGGATGCGCGTTAATCTCAGATGAATCAGAAGAATCATTTACATGGGTTTTCCAAGCTTGGGTTCAGGCCATGTCTGGAAAACGACCCGTATCCATAATCGCGGATCAAGACAAACCCATTCAGAATTCGATTGCACAAGTTTTTCCAGGAACCCATCATCGGTTTTCCCAATGGCAGATTCTTGTTAAAGAACATGAAAACCTAGGGGCATTACGATCCATGGAAGAATTCAAATTTGAATACGAAACGTGCATTTCACAAAGCCAAACCGCTAGCGAATTTGATTCTGCTTGGGGTGTCCTCATCACAAACTACAACTTGAAAGACAACACCTGGTTAAAAGAAATGTACAAAATGAGAAAAAGTTGGGTCCCATTGTATATCCGGGGTTCGTTTTTTGCAGGCATTCCAGTTGATGGAACTATTAAATCTTATTTTGGAACGTTTCTAACCCCACAAATCCAACTCAACGAATTCCTCATGCGCTATGAGAAAGCTATTGAACACAACCGTGAAGAAGAAAGAAAAGAAGATTTCAATTCATTCAATTTACAAACCGTTCTTCATACAAAAGACCCGTTAGAGGAACAATGTAGACGGCTTTACACCATAACATTATTCAAAGTATTCCAAAAAGAGCTTCTAGAAAGCTACAGCTATGTTGGTATAAAGATCAACATCGAGGGTGCAATAAGCCGATATCTGGTTCAAAGATGTGGGAATGGAGACGAAAGAAATACAGTCGCGTTCAATGCTTCGAACCTTAACATCAGTTGCAGTTGCAGGATGTTTGAGTTTGAGGGTATTCTGTGCAGGCATGCCTTAAAAGTCTTTCAAATTATGAACATAAGAGAAATCCCATCCCGTTACATTTTGCATAGGTGGACCAAAAATGCTAAATATGGCATTCTGCGTGACGCTGATTCAGCAGGCGGGTCCCAGGATTTTAAGGCTTTGATGGTATGGAGTCTAAGAGAAGAAGCTCATAGCTATATCGATGCAGGTGCAGCTTCTATAGAGCGATACAAATTGGCATTTGAGATACTGCAAGAAGGCCGGCGTAATCTCTGTTGGCAGAATTCATGAGTGCATAATGCATATCAAACTAAGGTCCTGCATTTTCTCAATGTTTTGTTATATTTAAATTATCGGCTCGGTTTAGGGTTAAAGATTTTAATATAATGTAATTTGCATCTTACCTTTTCTAGATCTAAAGCAGCAACTGTTTGTGGTTAGCCCCATCTTGCTTTCTATCTGCATTGTTGTGCACAAAGTGTTTTTCTAGTTTAAAGATGAATATTATGATACAAAGTCTGGTTTTTTTGTACTGTATGCTAAAGGTGGCAATGTGAACGGGTCGGGTTAGACCTTTTCTAAATCTAAAGCAGCAACTGTTTATGGTGAGTCACATCTTGCTTTCTTTTCTAAATCTGCATTGTTGTGCGCAAAGTGTTCTTTTATTGTCTAAAGATAAATATTAATGATACGAAGTTCGGCTTTTTTTGTACTGTATGCTAGAGGTGGCAAAATGGATCGGTCATCAGAATGCTGCTGGTTTAGGTGGGTTGGGTCGGGTTGGGTTGACCTGAAGCATGTTTTTTTCTTATGATTTTTAAAAAAATGGGTAGCTTGACAAATATGGTTGCAAAGATAACTTTACTTCATAAGAATTAGTTTATTGTATCAAATGATACATGTGTTTTATGTATTGAAAATACACTTGAGCTTTGTGCTTGTATTGTTTTAGGTTCTTGCCTTCTCTGCCTACATCTGCCCCACGAGTGGGTTATCACCGATTTGACTTGTTTCCTTTTAAACGTTTTTTAATCTGATCTGTTTGGTTTGTGTTCATCTCTTCTCCCCATACCCTACTTAAAAGTGAGATTTTACTGGGTATATTTGTTTGTTTTTTTTGTTAATTACCACTTCTTTTGTATGCTGTTTTTATGGAGACAATGGTGTTATATGTCTTTGTCAAATGTTTGATGTTTACATTTTGGGATCTTGGTTTGTGGTCTGAAGTATATGATGTTGATGTTCTGTTTTATCATCAGTTGGATTCTAAATTTCTAATTATCTTACTTTGACTATGCCAAAAAATCAAACAGAGAATGCATATCTATTGTAAAATAAAAAAACAAACATATTCAGTAAAGTTTCAACTAATCAGTTGGGTCAGGGGTGAGACGAAGACAAACTTGCTCTTATTTTGATAGAATAAGGGCATGTTTAAGATTTCATTTGAAAATAACTTATTGGCTTTATAAAGAAGTCAAGAAAATAAAATAAAGTTTGACAACATCAAAATGACGTTTTGTTTTAACTTTTTGAATAAGGTTAAAAAGTTGTTTTTAACCTTAAGAGGTATAGTTTTATTTTTATGAGATAAATTGGGCTAAAACTAATGTTTTCAAACCAGAACGGACGTCGAAGTGTCGAATTGACGTCTTACTGGTTGGACTGGTTGAATCGGATTTAAGAACCGGATAACATAATAAATATATAATACATTCCAAAAAAAATTATAAAATTATAAACATATTTAAACAAACATAATCATGTTAAAAAAATACAGAATTTGGTTTTAATGTTTCATTCTCTAAATTTTAGTTAAAAAATGAAATCTGGCCCGACCAATTAATCGACTCAACCGGCTGGTTAGTTTGAATCCAGTTCGCATTCCTATTTTGAGCCGGACAACCCTCCGGTTCCAGGTACAGTCTGGTTATGAAAACCTTGGCTAAAACTAAGTAATGCATATATGAGTTAACATACATACACATTTATGTAATTTTATTCCCGCTTTTGAGTGGGTCTTGGGGAAATTGATGAAAACAAACCTTACTTCTAACTAAAATCAGATTAAAAGATTGATTCGTAAGAGACCTTTTGCTCTTAGCTCCGCCCTTTTTTATACGTGATGATGTAAAATTTTGAATTTTTGAAAATCACTAACTGAAAAAATGAAAAGATTAAAATAATTGGATTTTCATTAATATATAAAAAATATAATTTTTTAATTTTGAAAATTGACTAAATTGTATTTAATGAAGTTAATATTTAAATTTGTTAAGTATGTTATCTAGCTTAGAAAAACACTAAGTGACAAATGTAACGTAGATAAGATAGGGCATGCCGTTCGCTTGCTAATGAGTTCTACTAGAAAGATGTTATTTTTTTATATTATTATTATTTTTATAATATAAATTTAAATATAGATATAAATGTGTAATATTGTATAACTTTTATCATTAAATTTTTTTCCATGGTTATTTTGTCTGAAATTGTGAATCGTCTAGATAGTTCTAGAGATGGTCCACAATACACGACAGACAAATCATTATCACATGTTTTGCTTGTACCGTACAAGTATCAAGTATGTACAACAGGATCTTTTAATATCTTATTGTCTTTCATAGTTTCATATGGGACAAAATATCTTCAAACCAGTGTTGTCAGAACCGGACCGGTCGAATTAGAAATCGGACACTCAACCGGCCCAAAATACGTATGAGAACTGGATTCAAGCTAACCGGCCGGACCGGGAACCGGTTCACTGGTCGGACTGGATTTCAGTTTTCTTTACTAAAATCCAAATAATAAACATTAAAACTAAATTGTATATTTTTTTAACATTATTATGCTTGTTTAAACATTAATTATATTTGTTTAAACATTAATTACGTTTGTTTAAATGTGTTTATAATTGTATAATTTTTTTTGGAATATATTATATATTTATTATGTTATCCGGTTCTTAAATCCGGTTCTTAAATCCGGTCCGACCGGTTATATCAATAACCAGTAGAACGTCCGGTCCGGTCTGAAAACATTGCTGAAATAACTTAATATTACTAATTGCTATGAACCTAAATAAAAATAATTATAAACTAACACCAAATATTAATAATAATTAATATAAAAATACAAGAAAGTTATTGTTATGATTGTTACATTATATAACTATAAATAAATCTTTTTGGTTCACATCAGTTTGTTATTTTTGTTGAATACATTCTTATACATGTATATATAAGAAAAGTTTAAAACATAAGGTAGCATTATGAACGAACTGCATGCTTTATTAACCCTACTTTTTTAGGTGATATTATCACGTAAGTGTAAATAATCATCAACGCCGTTTTTAAGAATTCATAATAATTCTAAGAACTAGTGTAAGTGAAAAAATAGATCCTTAAAAATATGTACTTAATAACTTTTTTAAAATATGACTATAATTGTGTTAAAAATAATTAAAAAATATGATTTAAATGTTAAGTATAAATAAAATAAATCAAACACGAGATAATCCAAATATGTGCTAAGGCCAACAACCACAAACGGTTTTGTGTGGCGGTTGAATTAGGAGATCTATATTTGAATCTAAAATTTCGGTATAATTAACTTCGTTTTTAAATGAAAACAGTATATTGGCTAACACGTCGTCGAAGAGAAGATCGTATATCAGCCACACTACTTACATCTTACCAATTCAGAAAGAAACCCACCATTAGGAAAACCCTTGCTTATCCGGGAGCAATTACTTACAGAAAGACTACAATCCAAGAAATATCATAAGAGAAGTCAATAATGTATCATTAGACTAAAAGTCATGTGATCGTTATAACTGAAACTTAAATCTGTTGTGCACATGAAGTGTTCACATGTAGGGCTGTAAACGAACCGAACATTCAGCGAACAGTTCGTGAACCGTTTAGCGGGAAGTTCGTTTATGTTTGTTCGTTTAATAAATGAACGAACACGAACAAAGGTCGTGTTCGTTTATTTGAGTTCGTGAACGTTCGGTAACATGTTCGTATACGTTCGTTTATGTTCGGTTAAGTTCATTTATATTTATTCATTAAAAGTGGAATTTTTTTTAGAAGTGGTGTGTTTTTTGTTAGGGTGAGCACAAATGGGGTTGTCAAATTTTTTTTTTACACATATGGGTCTCTCGCCACTATGAAGGGCGAGTTCTGCGTGGATTCCACCTAGACATTTCAAACGAAAAAATAAAAATAAAAAAAGGTTGTATCGCCAATGGGAGTGGCGATACTTGTACACATGTCAGCGTGGATTCCACCTAGACATTTCAAACAAAAAAAATAAAAAAGGGTTGTATCGCCAATGGGAGTGGCGATACTGGTACACATGTCAGACAAGAGGACAAACTTTCTGCATGACGCCATTGTGAGTGACGAGTTTGGTACAAAATCAGTGCAAGTCGCCACTGGGAATGGCGATTTAGATTGTAATATCAAATCACCCATTAAACCCGTGAACCGTCCACTGTTATGACCATGTGAGGTTAAGTCACCCATTAACTTGTGAACCAACTCCTGTCAAGCATTTAATATTTTTTTTTTCAAAAACCTGTTTTAATTAACAATTAGTCGACTTGATAAAGAAATGATAACCGACATAAATACAACTTTCGGTAATCACGAAAAATATATATTTTTTGAATTGTTTCTTTTGAACGTGGGAATAACATATATGGTTTATCGCGCGACTGTGTCAAGAATTCATTATTTTACAACTCACACGTTTTTTTTTTCAAATTCATAATATATAATCAAAAAATGAGATGTTGTCCTTAGTAAGGGCAAGGGGTATTTTCGTCATACATTTTGAAAGTTTCTGTCTATATATTGAGATCATACGAAACATTTTTTTTCTCACAATTCAGTTCAAGTTTTATTTTTTCATTTCACTCTTTAACAATGTTTTCTCCCATATTGGTTCAACTATATTGGGGTGGTAATGTTTCATATCAAAATGGAAATATTTTTTACGATGCTTCCACTAGAAGTACTACCGTTGTTATTCGGGAAAAAAGTTCTTATGAAGAGTTTATTGATTTAATCTATAAACACCTTCAAATTGAAAAAGAATTTTATCAATTGAAGTTGAAGTTGTATTATACATTCCAGGGGTTTTCTCAATCTTCTGAAATTTTCAATGATTCTAGCTTGGAAGTGTTGTATTATTTAGCAACAACATTTGGTAATTTTCACGCTGATGTTTATGTTAGCATTGAGCCAACAATGTCTGCGTCTGTACAACAAACCAGTTGTATGGATCTACTACGTGGTTTTAATGTAACAGAAGCGCAATAACAACAAATGTATTCTTATGAATGCAATACTAGCCAATTTCAATTTGATGGCGATTTGGCCACAACTGTTGACGTTAATGTTGAATCTGAATATGAAGAATGCCTAGAAAGCACAGAAGAATCTGAGGATTATCCATCAAACAACGAATCTACAGATGATGATAATAGTATGGAAGAACATGTAATTCCAGAACAGTATCATACAACAACTTTTGTAAACTGTTCAGAGGGATCATTGGACCATTCAATTGATCCTCAAGAGTTACGAGATTACGAAGCCGCTGATTTTGATGATGATGACGAAATGGACATATGGAATGAAGAATCAAGAGAAGTTCGTATCGGTATGTATTTCAGATCTAAAGATGAACTCATGCTTGGTGTTCGATTATGGAATCTTGACCGTAATCGTGAGTTGATAGTAAACGAAAGCAAACGCAACAAATGGAGGGCAAAATGTTACACAACAAATCCAAAGTGTAACCCTAATATTCGTATTGGTCCCCCATGTAAATGGTATGTGTCAGCTTCTAAAAAGAGCAATGATCACATGTGGAGAATTGTCAGATGAGTAGAAGGACACAACTGTTACGGTACAGTGGTTCGTAACAACAATAGATGCTTGAAATCTAGAGATATTGCTACACTTATCATTCATGCTATTCGTGAAGACATCGCATATCCAGTGAAACAAATTCAAGCACACTTAAAAGATCAGCTAAACGTTGATATATCTTATAGCAAGGCGTGGAGAGGTCGAAGAGAAGCAATTGAAAGGATTCATGGTAGTTGGGTGAGCAACTTTCGAGAGATTCCTAAGTACGTTGAAGCATTAAAGGCTGCAAACATTTGTTGAATGGCTACATCATTCGACAGGATCTTCCAACTTGTATACATTTAAATACGTGTTTTGGGCCTTTCGACCAGCAATAAAAGCTTTCCAGTATTGTCAGCCAGTATTATCTGTTGATGGCACTCATTTGAAGGGTTCTTACCGTGGTAAAATGTTAATCGCTGTAACAAAAAACGCAAATAATTACATAGTGCCAATTGCCTATGCAATTGTTGATGAAGAGACTGTGGAAAGCTGGACCTGGTTCTTTCATCAATTCTGGTTACACATTGCGATGCAACGGGGGATAAAGTTATGTGTTATCTCTGATAGACACAAAGGCATTATTAATGCAATGCAAAATATGCAAGTGTGGAAAGAAAATGCGGCTCATCGGTTTTGTCTCAGGCATGTTCGAAGTAACCTGATGCAAAAGTTTAAGGTTTCTAGCATGAAACGACTATGTTGGGATATTGGTAGCACCACCCAACAAAGAAAGTATGAACACTCGGTACAACTGTTATCAAGCTTAAATCCACAAGCATGGAAATACCTAAAAGGTATTAAAGAAAGCAAGTGGACGTTGCTTAATGACAAACATCATCGTCGTTGGGGAAACCTTACGACAAACATTTCAGAAAGTTTTAACAATACGCTAAGGGGAGTCCGGCTTATGCCAATAAAGGCTATCATTGATTGTACGTTAAATAAAGCAGTGGAACATTTTACGCGAAACACCGATATTATAGAAAATTGTGATACATTGTTACCACCTCGCATTTGGCGTCTGTTTAACACACGTGATCTCCGTTCACAAGAACACATGGTTACGGAGTTTGATTATAGACGAGGTAGGTACCGAGTTGTATCAAAAATACAAAGAAACGAATCCGGTGGAAACGATTATACCATTGAGTATCTCAATGGAACATGTTCCTGTGGTAAGTGGCAAATTCAAAGATTTCCATACTCACATGCTCTTGCAGTTTGCCGTCAAAGGGGGGATTCACCTCAGAGTATTATCAATGAGTTATACACCATGGCCGCATATAGAGCTCAATATGATAGTGAATTTTTCCCATTATCTCACCAAGCCTATTGGATGGATCCGATCCCGTATTGGAGGATTAAACCAGATTCATCAAAACTTACCACAACACGCTGTAGAAGAAAATCAAGAAGAATTCACAACAAGATGGATGTACACCGGCACCCTGACGAACCTGTTACACGTAGGTGTGGAATATGTAGACAAACTGGACACAGACAGAATAACTGTCCAAACTCACACCATTGATGTATTTTTTTAGTGTTGTAATATAATGTTTAATATAAGCATAATATATAATAAAAATAAAAACTATAAAATAAAGAAGACATTTATTATTAATAATGACCAATAACTTCTGAAACACATTCTACCCACGTGATATGAAACACCAATTATAGTATTGTTCTGCCATGTATCGTCGATATTTCATACACTTGTTTTTAAAATCATCGTCTACATTCATATTTTTATTTTGAACAAGATGTTGCATTAGCATACAAGCCATAACACTTGTATCACCGCCTAGATCACATCCATCCTTTGGCGCATAATCGTCATTAGCATTGTGTACTTTTAGGTGTCTATCCCTTTTATCTATGTAAACTCTATCATATTTTCCCCAGTATTGAATTTCATCTAACAACCAGTCAAATTTAATTGGCAGCACGCCCATGGTAGGAAAATGAATCAGACTACGATAATCTTTTATATAGCCCTTATTCGGCCAGTATTGAACCAATTCCATAGTCCGCAAATTGATTCTTACAAGATACCAATCTCCTACATTACGAATACATAACGGAATATAAATATAATCCACCTCCCACCATGGAGGGTACAATTCATGTGTTCCGTTAGCATATACTGCAGCAAACTTGCTTTCTTTTAAAATTAAAATATCACGAAATTCTGGTGGTAGAATTGTCCACCGCAAACCTGATGGTCCGTTTGTCCTAAGACGTGCATCTCTAAAATGCATCATTCGTGTTACCCATCCTTCAATATGCTGTAAAATATCATTAAAAACATGTAAAATTTTTAGTTAACATGTTAGTATAATTTTAAAATGTTACATCTATATGTAACGACCTAAAATTTAGCAACCTAATAATAAACGTGCGAAATTTCGGTAACCGTTTATGTCCAAAATTTATATAAATGTTCGTAAAGTAATTATGATAAAAAGGATATAAACGATAAAAATATTTGATAAGGTATGGACACGTTATAAAGTCTAATAATAACGTGTAAAAATTTCTGTGACCGTTTGGGTTCGAAATTTTTATGAACAATCCTGAAGTAATTACGATCACATTAATATAAGCCGGACCGTTATACGATAAAGTATGAACAAGATATAAGCTCGTGAATATTAAAATATAGTATTTTTGACCCTGCTCCGTTTTCAACGAAACTTGGGTAGAAATGTAGAGAATAATTAGTAGATTTCAACGGCATATTCGAAAGTTTTTTTAACATCAGATGCAAAAAGTTATAAGAAAAAAACAAGATTTAAGCTAAATTAATTATAATAATAATATAATAATAATAAAATAATAAAATAATAATAAAATAATCAATTAAACATATGTCGAAATTCGAAAGTAAATACGTTGAACCTGAACCACATATATATATTCTTTCTTAATGACGAAGGAATCTTCGTCTATAAATAGATGAATGTCGATGATCAAATTTTCATTTTTCTTAAATAACAAAACTCTGTCAAAATACTCTCCTAAAACCCTTGAGCGGGTACGGTAGTTACTAGAATTTCGTTCAAAGATTGTTAAGCGAGCATTGGTACGAGCTACTTTGAGGTAACCACCTATTATACTCTTATTTTTAAAATAATTATTTAATTAGTATGGTCGAGATATTGTTTGTTTAAAACCTCACTAATATTATGCGTGGAGGCAATTTTTAATATTTTTGTAAAACACGGATTATGCAGAGATGCTGCCCAAATATTTTATAAAAGTATATATTTATAAGACGAGGTTCTGTCCCATTTAAAACTCTAAAATAAAGTTTTATAAGCCGAAATACTGCCCAAATATTTTTAAGAAAACCGAAAAGCATAAGCCGTCATGCTGTCCAATTAAAGACTCGAGTCAATACCGGAAAATATAAAGATACGTTAAGTAATCCCATTAGGGTACTGATGTTATTAGGAAATTGGCGGTTACGTAAGATAAGAATTGAGGAGCTAAAATTGTACGATAGAAGCATAGATCAGGTGAGTTCTATGAGCCCTCTTTTACTATTTTAAAGTTTTAGGGCTGATATGCATGTTATAAAGTTATTTTATGCAAATGATTGTTTTATCTGGCTACGGTCAGATAAGAGAATATGTTAAAGTAAAGAATGTTCAAGTTGTAAAGTTATTGTATGAAAGTGACGCTAACCTGATTAGGGTCAGGTAAATAATGTTTTCAAGTAAATAATGTTTTAAAGTAAATAATGTTTTAAGTCTCAACTGCGGTTGAGAGTATAAAGAATGTTTGAATTCTCAACCGAGGTTGAGAAGGAAAATGATTTTTGAAAAAAAAACATCGACCGAGGTCGAGCAGGAAATGTGATAATGAAGTCACGACTGCGGTTGGGCAAAACCTGAGCAATGCGGTGCGAAAGACCGTTTATGATTATGATGGTTTCACGCTTTAAACCATGTTATGTATGAATGATGTATGTCAAGAAGTCTTGTACCGGTATGAGCCGTCAATTTCGGTTGATGGTTTAAAAAGTCCTGTGCAAGAACAGGCCTGCCGACTGTGTGTCGCTAGTTAAGGAAATCTTGTGCATGTATAAGTTACCAACTTCTGGTTGGTAGTTTAAGAAGTCTTGTGCAAGCATGTTGACCTCGGTCAACAGGACATGCTACTTTTATGCAATGTGTGATTGATTTTATGATGTCATGTATGTTATGAATATGAAATGTTATATGTTCCGCAGGATTGAGACTGTTGACTACGGTCAACAGTGAATGCTGATGCTTTATGTACTATAGAGATTTTATTTTTATGAAAAGTTAACTTAGAACTCACCAGCGAAAGCTGACTTGTTTTAGCATGCATGTCAGGTTGAATGGTATTGAGGAAGAATTGCAGTAAGGCTCGTGGCATACCCTAAGGACTACCCTAGCATAACTAGCTATGTAATAGAACTATAGAGACGTGAGTTATGTGAAAATGTTTGTTTAGATTTGTATAATCACCTTAAATTCCGCTGCTGTAATAAAGTAAGTATGTTTTAAGGACTATGGGTTTTGATGTTTGCCAACCGAGGGGACTCCTGGGATTCGGGGCCTCTCACTATACTACAAATTATAATATAAAAATTTTCAACCATTGGCCAAAGCTGACCGTTGCACCGATATCCCAGCAAAGTTCCCCAAAAATCACCATCAAGCTTTCTATCTTTAAAAAAATTGAATAACAGAAAGGGGCATCGCCATTGTTATAAAACTCGACTACATCTTGGGACCATTTGTTAGAGTCTTCATTTGGAATTGCCCAGTTGCGCTTTTTCTGTGGAATTTCTTCTAAATCATCAGCTGTTTTTTCGGTTTTGTCTTCTGGAGGGTTTGAAGAAGAAGCATTTTCTGATGTTTCTTTTGGTTGACGTCTCCATTTTTGAAAAATCCACTTTGATGCTTTAGGTGCTGGTTGCGAATGATATTCTTCATCATCGAATACTTCTTTACCACGATTGTGAGCCATCTAGAGAGAAGAGATTGAGATACGGAGAGGGAGATATAGAGAAGATATAGAGAGAAGAGATAGTGATGCTTGAATGGCTTGTCATAAATAAGTATTTATAGACTCAAGTGTAGTATATAATTCTTGATATTTAAATTGATAAATTTTTATATTAGTATTGCAATGGTTAAATAACATTAATATAAAAAGTCATACATAAATAAGTAACAAATAAATATACAATACAATAAAGTGTTCAACATAAAAGGAGTTATAACTAGTCGGTGCCATAACCAGGCCGTCTTATCTGACGCCTACCTCTACGAGTTGCTATATTCTCGTTGTCATCATTATCTTCGTTAGTGTAATCCATAGTTGTATTTAAGTCAAACTCCAAAGATAATGACCGGTCCCTTGGAGGTCTCATATCCGGCAAATGACGGAAAGCCGGTGTTGGGGGTGTATCTAATGGGGGGTAAAAAGGAGTTAGTAATGATGGACTAAAAAAATCTTGGCTAAAATCCGGTTGTTGGAACTCGTAGTTTTGTAGCGGATTATAACCAGATGGACCCGCGTCCTCATAATTTTGGGTACCAAATTGAGAAAAATGTTGTGATGAGGTACCTACTTCCCAAAAATTTTGTGAAGGACTATTGGGGTGATAACTACTTGAACTCCTGTGTGGCGAGTTTATCACAGGCTCAGCCTCAGCCTCAACATTTTGAGCCTGCGACTGGCGCCGGTTCCTTCGTCGATCTGTTCTTCTTATACTTTGTGGTACGAAAGGAACTTGATAACCAACGAGATCTTGTGACATATGAGTTGGGTAATAACCCATGTGGTGTTGTACGTGTCCATATCCCATGGCTTGGCTCGCCATATCTCTTCTAAAATCTTCCCCTGTTCTTTGATAAATTTGGCTCATAATGTCCCACTGTCATCATTAATTATATTTTAGAAAGTTTATAAAAGATACTCAAAATATTAGTGTAAATAGACATATTGATTACCGTCATTTGCAAAGTCCCCCCATCATTAAGGAATCCGTGTTGGTTTTGTTGGTGATGCCTCGGGTCTACTGTATATAAAATTGTACGAGGCAAATACCACTGCATGTATTCTGGGCTGGCAACAGAGGAGTCAGTGAATTCTGCAGTTACAATGTTGTTGTGTCGCCCAACCCATGACAAAACGTATTGGTTATGCTTTTGTAACCAATTAACATCTCGTCCACCAGTACAACTTATTTTGTGGAGCCTTCTATGTTCTTGTTCCCCAAAAAGTGTGTTCACGGGAATAGGCTGAAACATTCTGAATTGTCTCATAACCCTACTTGGTAAGTGAGGTTCAACAATTTCCCAGAATATAAGATACGTCTCAGACCTCTAGCTTGCTTGACCACTCATACAAATTCCAGGTAACAGATGGAATACATTTTCATAAGGCCTCCAGTTAAACTGTAAAAAAAATTAATATTAATAATATAATAACATGTAAAATTAATATAAACGGAATTACCTTGTCTTCTGTTAATGAATGTAATAGAGAGCGGTAAACACTCAACACATGCGATGCCGTGCGAACGTAAGTTAAAGGACTCCGCCATCTTGAAAAAACACATAATTTATTATAACGTTATCTTAATAATATATTAAGGATTTTAAAGTGTTATTTAACACATACCGTGCACCATATGGCTTTTGGAAATCGATAGCATTTACAGCTTCCGGTGCAAATCCACTAAATCTTTCCCATGTCCAAAGTTGTAACAAAAATACAGGACCACTGATATCAGTTCTTGAAATATCAGTGACCTTACATAAATGCTTATACAGGCATGCCGATACGTCACTACCCCAACTAAGTTCACCACAATTATTTAAATCTTCCAAATGACTTAAATAATTGATATGGACCTAGTTGGAAGCAGAATCTGGAAATAATGTTGCACCAATCAAAAAGAAAATAATCAATCTAGCCCGCTGGATTAATTGCAGCCTAGTTGGATTTTCAGGTAAATCTGTTTTTATTTTGGTTAAAATAAACGGAAGGTTTATTTTATAACCATTTACTGCCTCTTGAGGCAGTTCCTCACCCACCAAATTTTCAAACAATGCTGTAATCTGACTATTATTTAAATTCAATTCAACACCTGACACTACATTTCCTTCAATTGGTAAACCCCACAATATATTTACATCCTGTAATGTTATTGTGGTTTCGCCAATAGGTAGGTGAAAAGTATGGGTTTCAGGACACCATCTCTCCACAAGTGCGGAAATTAAAGCTCGGTCGAGTCTTCTATTTCCACATTGAACGATACCTCCAAATCCTGCTAATGTTATGAATTCCATAACATTCTCGGGGATGGGATGTGATTTTAAATGCCTCCAAAAATCCTGATCTTCGCGTCTAATTCTTAATATCCCATCATCCTTGTCTGGATTTTGAAAGTAGTAATCACCTCTATGACTACCACTTAGCCATAACAAATCATTATTCAACGGACCAGATGTAAAATGAGCATCCATATAAGCAAAACTTGAACTTAGCAAATTTTTGATGTATTAAAAATAGAAGAATGAGATTTTTGAAGTTAGAAATTGTCTCTATCATATGCGATATATATAATAAGGTTGTAAAAATAAAAAGTAGTTCACGAGTTTAATGGTTGAGTTGACATGTCAATGAAAATCGTCATTCCCAATGGCGACCCCCTTTGTCTTTTTCCGATTTTATTTAGTTAATGGGAAAAGTAGTTCACGAGTTAATGGGTTGAGTTGACATCTCAATGAAATCGCCATTCCTAGTGGCGATCCCTTTGTCTTTTTCCTCTAAAATCTGGCAAATTTGTAGCAGAAAAGCGTACGAGATCGCCACTATCATTGGCGAGACACTGTAGCTTCTGACATGTGTACAAGTATCGCCACTCCCATTGGCGATACAACCCTTTTTTATTATTATTTTTCGTTTGAAATGTCTAGGTGGAATCCACGCAGAACTCGCCCTTCATAGTGGCGATTTTAGAAAAACAAAATCTGACATGCGCGTCAGAACTCGCCCTTCATAGTGGCGAGAGACTCGTATGTGTAAAAAAATTTTTGACAACCCCATTTGTGCTCACCCTAACCAAAAACACACCACTTCTAAAAAAAATTCTTAAAAGTGTTGTTTATTTCTACTTTTTAGTTTAATACCATAATACTTAAAGTTATTTTTAGTTTAATACTATAATATCTTAATTTATATATTTATAAATGATTATCTCCATTGCTTAAGATTAAAAATGTTGATTTTTATTGTTTAAATAATATGTGTTCGTTAGAGTTCGTGAACCAGCTAAATCCTTAATGAACGAAAACGAACAAGAATTTTCGTTCGGTAAGTGATGTGTTAGTTTAACACATCCGTTTTCGTACATATTCGAGTCGGTTTTCGTTCGTTTTGTTTATATTTTGAGTCGATTTTATTTCCTTTTTACATTGTAGTGTTTTTATGCAGGAATGTGTCCCGGAGGAGCGGAAATGAAGGCAAACGGGCGTCGGAATCAAGATCGGGTGAATACGCGAAGAAAACCAAGAAAAGTTAACCTAGGCGGTACGCCTATCGCGTGCATCCTGACCTAGGCGTTACGCGCGGCATCATCAGCCGCCAAGCTCTGCATTATATCCGCGCGCAACGCCTGGCTCTTTGCAGCCACGTCAGGCGTTGCGCCCCAAATGATTTTTGAGCCCTAAAACCCTAATTTCAAGCCCTCTATAAATTCATCGCATTCCAGCCGTTTTAAGGACCTTTTTCTGCAACTTTGGAACCCTAATCGAGCTAGGAGGCTGCTGGAGCTTAACCATGGAAGGAAGAGCTTGATTAGGGTTTGTAGAAGTGAAGAAGGAGCTTGTCTTTGAGTATTTTCCTTTCCTTTACATGTTCTTAGTTTAAAGCTTTGATCTTTAATGTTTTTAGACTTGATTCAGACTTGTTTAGCTACTGTTAGTATGTTTTGTGGCTAGATCTATGGTTGTATCTAGGTTTGGGATGATAAAGTTGTGAACTTTGATGATTTTGGACTTGATTTATGCTTGATGATGATATATGCTTTGTAATCAGTTGTAAAGATTGGAACTTTGATGGTTTTTACAGATGTTGAATGATTGTATTTGGTGTATGTTTGATCCACATGTGTTTAGGAAGGTCTTTTCACACATAGATGCATGTTAGGCCTACTACTTTGTGTTTTAGGTTAGTTTATGGGTTGTTGATCACATTCCATAGGATTAGACTTCATTAAATATAGTTATTTGCATGTGTAACCTAACCTAGAAATCTGGGAGGTGATAGGTTAGATGGTTGGTCTCTTACACTTAGGATTTTGAGTTAAACGACCCGGGAGGGCGTTGTCTTAGATCTACTTATTGTTAGTGTCGATCCATGTCAAAGTTGTCAACTTTATGGCTCTCTAGTGTCTTAGGATACAAACGGGTGGAGAAATCCGGGAGGTAATCCACTCGTTAGAGTGCAATTGCATGTCGGGGAACCCGGGAGGATACCCGACTGACTAGTGCATATATTACAGCCTTAGGATTCCTATTGGAGTTGCCTGGTATCTGATCTGGGTCCCCTTTAGGTACTTTTAGGTCTGTTCTTTAAGATCCTAGTCTTCATCCTAATAAATCAGTCCAGATCAGCATCTGTCACACTTTTGATTCCCAGCCTAGGTACACCAGTTTTCCTAACTATAGTTAGATTCCAGTTTCATTGTCAGTTTTAGTATTGCTGTTTTAGTGTAGTTATTAGTTCAGAGTATTTCAGTCAGTTCAGTCAGATTAGGTTATAAGTTGCACCAAAACCCCCCCTTTTACTTTTACCTTAGTTAGTTCACAGTTTAGGTATTAGTTTGTTATACTAGTGTCCATTGGTTCGATATCCGGACTTCCATTAGCTATTCTGCTACCGACAGGTACACTTGCCTTAGGAGTGGTCTAGTTTAGGTTTTCCGATTATTACTAGGTGTTTAGGTTAAGCATAGGTCTAGGATTAGATTTGGTGTCTTTAGCTTAGGTTAATTAGATTAAATTTAGTCTGGTTTTTAGTATACTGAACGCTCGCATCAAGTTTTTGGAGCCGTTGCTGGGGACACTAGGCAATAGCAAAGATTACTTAGTTTGTGGCTTTTATTTGCTTATTTTCTCCTTTTCCCCTCTCTAGCTTAATTTTTATTTTTTAGGTTTAGTTTTCTTTCTATTTTAGTGCCTTTGCATGTTATTTGCTACTTGTGCCTTAGATTAGGTTTTTCTATGTTTATTTGAGTCTTATTTGTTTGTTTAATTAGGTTGTCGGTAGTTGTATGCCCCACACCCGTTCGCAGGGAGCACCAAAGTTTGAGCTTACTTCACCGGAGCAGATTTTGCGTGCCCGACATCAGGTAAGTTTTCTTGCCCCTACTTTTGCTATGGACCCACCACCACCTCCGCCACAGAGGCGGACTGTTCACGAGCTTGCTAGTCATGGAGTTGTTGGAGCCCGATCTGCCATCACACGTCCGGGAGTCAACAACAACAACTGGCAGATCCCGTCGCATGTTATGTCTACCATTACGAACTCGACTCAGTTTCATGGCCTTGACGATGAGGACGCCCCCGGCCATCTTTCTCTATTCGTGCGTATATGCGATACCTTTCGCATCAATGGCGTTTCTGAGGAGGCTGTCTATCTTCGTCTGTTTCCATTTACTCTCGTGGGCCGAGCTGCGACCTTGTTGAATTTACTTCCCAAGGATTCCATCACCACTTGGGCTGATCTGCAGACCAAGTTTCTGAAGAAGTATTATCCTCCTTCTAAATCTGCCAGACTTAGAGATCAGATCCATTCATTCCGTATGGATGATGATGAGCCATATTATTTGGCATGGGAGCGGTTTAACTCCCTTCTGAGCAGATGCCCCCAGCATGGCCTATTCGATTGGGCCTTAGTTGAGAAGTTCTACAATGGACTTACCTTGGAGACGAAGAGAAGGTTCAACACTGCTGCTGGAGGACACATCATGGATAAGAAGGAGCCTGAGGAGTGTGAGGCGATGTTTGAGGATTTCGCCTTAGCTGAGTATGAGGACCCGTCATACGTGAGGAGAGCTGCACCGGCAGTTAAGCCCACAGTTGCACCGCCTATCCCTATTAGAGGGATGCATCATGTCACACCCGACACTAGCACTACTGCAGCCTTAGAGGCATTGGCTAAGGATATTAAGGAGTTGAAGATGGCAGCTGCTAGGTGTGAGATATGTCGGGGTGGACATACTACTGCTGAGTGCCCGGTTACTGATCAGGCACAGGTTGAGGCCATCAATTCTGGATGGAATAGGCCTTACAACCCAAACCCTAGCTGGAATCAGAATTCGAATTGGAGGAATCAGAACCAGGGACAGCATCAGCATCAGCAGTCGAATTGGCGGGGCAACCACAGCAGCAACAGCTCCTATGAGAAGCCACCGGCTCGTTAGATCCCGATCACTGAGAGAGAAACTCCCGAGAGTTCAGGTAGCCAAGACAGAGACACGAAGCTTGAGGACATGATGGCGCAGCAGATGAAGATGCTTCAGCAGATCATGGATAAAGACAAGCTACGGGACCAGAAGATCGAAGAGCATGATACGCTATTAAGGAATCAGCAGGCTGGTTTTCTAGATTTGCAGCGGTCGGTGGGAGATTTGGCTAAGAGATTTGATGAGAGGCCGGGAGGATCGTTTAGGGCGAACAATGACCCTAACCCGAGGGGTCATGTGAAGGCAGTGACCACACGAAGTGGTCGGGGAGGAGAAGTTGAACTGCCACCACCGGTCATACCTGATGATGATGAGCCGGTGGACGAGGAGATAGAGATGGAGACTCCTGCAGGGGCGCCCGTGAGGCTAGTCCCAGCAAGTACAGCGCCGAGCAGCGAGTCTTCAGTTGATAGGTTGAGGAGAGAGAAGGATGAGGAGAAGAAGAAGGGTAAGAGAGTGACTGAGGAGCCTGAGATTGACTTGACTAAGCTTCCATATCCTGCACGCGCACTGCAGATGAAGCGTGATCAGAAGTATGGACACTTTCTGGAGATGTTTAAGCAGCTTAAGATCAATCTCCCGTTTGTTGAGGCCCTCCAGCATATGCCTAAATATGCTAAGTTCTTGAAAGACCTCTTGTCTAACAAGAAGAAGTTAGAGACACTCTCTACTGTGACTTTAGGAGCTAGGTGTTCGGCTCTGGTTCAGAATAAGCTGCCAGAGAAGCTTGAGGATCCAGGGATTTTCACCATTCCCTGTCTGTTTGGCGGTTCTTCTGTGAACCATGCATTGGCTGATCTAGGTGCTAGCATCAATTTGATGCCATATTCCATTTATAAGCAGCTAGATCTTGGAGAGCCAGCACCTACACGCATGAGTTTGGCATTGGCTGATCGGTCAGTCAAGTATCCTAGGGGGATTGTTGAGAATGTCTTAGTTAAGGTGGATAAGTTTGTCTTCCCCGTGGATTTTGTGATACTTGACATGCAGGCTGATGACCGAGTTCCCCTCATCATGGGACGACCTTTCCTTCGCACAGCGAAGGCGATGATTGATGTTTATGAGGGGAAGATCTCATTGCGTGTTGGAGATGACACTGTCACCTTTGATGTAGTGAAGTCCATGAGGAACTCCAGTGGTCAGGACGATCAAGTCTACTTCCTAGATGCATTTTTCTCTAGCATGGATCGTTGCCTGGACTACATTAGTGGAGTTGATCTGTTAGGAGATCAGGACTTAGGTGACAGTGATGAGAGAGTTGAGGGTGTGGGAGTTGAGGTCCAGGCTGCTGCTATTGAGGCTTATCTTGATTACATTCCTAGCAGTTTAGCCGTGGAGCCTCCTGTTTATCCCACAGTGTTTGAGGTTGAGAGTTCTGAGCCGGCTGAAAAGCCATCTGTTGAGGCTCCCATGTCATTAGAGCTAAAGGAGTTGCCAAATACGGGGGTCACCCACCGTCTGTCGACCGCATATCACCCGCAGACCAGCGGTCAGGTGGAGAACGCTAATCGGGGGATTAAGAGGATTCTGGAGAGGACTGTCGGCCATACGAAGAAGGATTGGGCCGACAGACTTGATGACGCCTTATGGGCTTTTAGGACAGCATTTAAGAATCCGATAGGGACGACTCCCTATCGGATGGTTTATGGTAAGGCATGTCATCTGCCGGTTGAGCTTGAGCACAAGGCCTTTTGGGCTTTGAAAGCTGTGAGCTTGGACTTGTCACAGGCTGCCAAGCACCGGTTCCTCCAGTTGCATGAGTTGGACGAGCTACGTGACGATGCGTACGCTCGGTCGTGGAGTTATAAGGAGCGCACGAAGGCGCTGCACGATCGGAAATTGAAGAATGTGAAGGAGTTCGCGAAGGGCGATCGAGTGTTGGTTTATGACTTGAGACTGAGGCTTTTCCCAGGAAAGCTGAAGTCGCGTTGGAGAGGACCGTTTGTGATTCGTGAGGTGTTCCCGCATGGTGCGGTAGAGTTGGAATCGGGCGACCACACGTGGAAGGTCAATGGGCATCGTTTGAAGCCCTACATTGGAGGCCCGATTCCGTCTGATGAGGAGGTTGTTCTCCTCGAATCCCGAACTGGTTAGGGATTCGGGTTTCGGCCCAACTTGTATATAGTGTACATAGTTTCAGTTTAAGTATCGGGTTTTGTGTGATTAGTGATGTAGGTGTGTTTGCACGACTGGATTAGATTCAAGTGTGGGTATGACATCATGCATGTCCGATATCACTATTTCGAACTGCTGATGTCATTACCAGGCATTAAATCTGATTACGTTGTACGTCACTAGTTGCTTAATTCGATTTTTCCTTTATTACTTTTAGGTTAATTTTAGTTCTCAAATTCTGTTAGGGTTTAATTGCTTTTAATTCTATGTTGGTTTTGATTTTATTTTCGTTAATCACTTAGTTCTATTTTATTTTTATTTAATTAGTTTAAAAAATTAGGTTGTTTAGAATGTTAATTAAATTGATTGCCTGGCTTAATTTTATTTTATTAGAATTAACTTTAATTAAATTTAGTTTTAATTAATTTTGCCTAGTTAAGATTAGTTAGAATTTAGTTTAATCTTAGTTAAATTTAAATTAAGTTATTAGGAATTAATTAGTTTTAATTTAATTAGTTTTTAATTTTTAGGTTTTCATTTTATTTATATAAAAAAATAATAATAATAAAAATCAAAATTAAAAAACAAATCTGTTACACACGCGCGCAACGCCTCATTTGGGCATACGCTCTTGCGCGTTACGCGCGTATCCAGAAAATTCGAAAAAAAAATAAATAATAAACAAAAAGCCACCGTTCACCATCACACCTACCACTCATCACCACTCTCATCCACTTCGCCGAAACCCTAAAACCACGCCACCACCGATCACCGCCATTCAAGCACGATCTCCGGTCGTCGCCACCACCTCCGACCACCATCTGTCACCGTTAACCACCACCGCGGCCTCCTCCATCATCATCTCCGCCATCTACAGTCGAAAGGTGCCGTCAACAACCACCGTGCACTACCGCCGCCGCACAATACACCCGGTCTAGTGTCATCTCTACATCACCATTTACCGCCGCTACCTCCGGTCTTCTCCACACGACTACTCACTCGCAGCCGTCACATCACCACCACCAGCACCGCCGCTCACCAACATCGCTGTTCATCTACAGAGTCACCTCAACAGCCGCCGTCCTCCTCTCTTGGTCGAGCATCACAACCAACCACCGCGACCACCGTTTCTCCTCCGGCCACAACATCACCATCGGTAACCCCTTTTGGTTTTCTTTTGATTTTCAGTTTAGATCGCAAATCAGCTTAGAATAGGGTAGATTAGGTTTGATTTGGGGATGGTTGTTGATGGTCGACCAGAACAATGGGGCTGATTTGGCCGGATAAAGTTGCCGGAGCAGCCACCCCCTTTTCAAAATTTTTTTCTTTTAATTTTCAATTAATATCCCTTTATTTTCAGTTAAATAATAAACACAATAATTAAATTTAAAAACAGAAAATACTAACAATAAAACAAAAATAGTAAATAATCAAATAAAAGCTCTGTGTAGTATACATCACTATTTAGATAATATGCATAAAATAAAAGTAAAATAATATATGTATAAGAAAATTGTAACATGAAATAAAAGTAATGTAATTGCTTAATGTTATGTATAAACAATAATAATAAAATGTATAATTATAAAACTTGTAAAAATAAATTTGTATAAGTTTAATAAGTAATAAAAAAAAATAAATGTATATTACTAATGTAAATGTAAATGTATATGTTTTGTAACATAAGTGTAGAATATGTAAAATATTGTAAAATCTTGTATATTTAAAATAAATGTAAATGTAAATTAAAATAAATATATGTTGTATGTTAAAAATAATTAATGTTGTAAAAATAAAATATCCTTAAGTATATGAATAAAATAAACTGTATATTATGAATAAATAATTTTGTACACAAATAAAAATAAAATAAAAACAATTATTTTGTAAGATAAGAAATGTAGTATGTATTTTAGAAATAAATAAATTATACGTATGTATCTAAAACTTGTAAATTAAATAATATATAAAATGTATATTATATTGTAATTAATAAAATGTATGAAAAATATATATGTATAATTTTTGTAAATTAATTAATTAATTGTATTTTAAAATAACATGTTGTATATAAATATATAATAACACTTTGTATATATGTAAATCACAAATAATTAAATAAACCAATTTGTACATAAATAGCATAATCAACAAACTTTGTAATTAAATAAACATTTGTAAAATAAATAAATACAAAACTTAGAAATTAGGTTTGTAATTAGTCTGTAATTTCTTGTATATTTGTTTGTTGTAAATTATCGCAGAGATGGCAGACGCTTCGACATTGGGTAGCAGGCCCAAGAGGGCCCGCCGTGTTACAGTTACAGAGGCACAGGCCCAGAGGAGGCAGCAGCAGCAGCCGCGGGAGAGAGAGATTCGGTATTCCGCTCCCATTGTCATCCCGCCAGAGGACGCACCTGCACCACTACCGCACCTTCGACGACGAGCAGAGCACACATTCCTACAGTTCGCGCCCGGCACTCCCGAGCACGCACGCATGCAGACCCTCGTCAGCTTAGGGACGATTCAGCACCGAGGATACGCTAGAGACGTATTGCAGCAGCTGGGTTGCGTAGACGAGTTCGACGCGATGATGACTCCTTAGTGGACATCCGTCCTCCTTTGCAGCTGGCTGCAGTACGATGACAGTGGAGTTCTTGTCCACTTTTCAGTACGATACAGGCTCCCTCACAGATCCCGGAGCTGTATCGTTTGCTCTTGGGCGACAGCTTCATACCATGAGTATCGCCCAGTTTGCAGTCACCTTCGGGTTGTATTCGCAGACGCAGGTGGAGGACCCCGACTTTGAGAGTCTTCTCCGAGGCACTGCCCGGGTAGCTAGGCCCGGGTTCGTCGCAGATGACGATTTATCTGGCTTTTGGAGGGAGATCTCAACCCAGCCTCACACCGATCGGAGGCTGGCCTCCCAGATCCGCGACCCATTCCTTCAATATCTTCATCGGATCCTTGCTAGCACCTTGATCTGTCGCCACTCCGGCAAGGACAAGGTCAGCGCCCTTGACCTGTTCTACCTGTATTGCCTCCATGGTCGCCACCCGGCGAACCTCGCAGCTCTTCTTCTCACATATTTAGCGAGGCCACGTCGTGGAGGCAACACGGCGCGCCTCGATATGGGGCCATACATAGGGCACTTGGCACACGTTCTCCGGGTATTCCTCACCTTTCCTCCGGAGCATGTTACGAGAGGCCCGGAGACGACGCCTTACGAGCTTTACGACATGCAGACAACGGGGATGGTCACATTCGACCGACCACCTCATTGGATGCCCATCCTGCCAACCCCAGAGCATGCACCCGCCGTCCCGCCTCCATCGACGCACTGCATCTTGCACGTTGGGGAGCGACCACCTCGCGATGCTCAGCCCCGCCAGCCTTCTCGTCGTCGTCTTACTCTTCTGTATCTCATGCAGAGGATAAATACGATGGATGAGAACATAAGGCGCATGGGTGCACATATGCCAGACCCTCATCTTCCATCCGACCCCGATGACACTGACACTGAGCCCGACGAGGGCGCGGACGAGGATGAGGGGTAGTATGTATTTAGTTTAGTTGATGTATTTTCTTTTCAGTTGTATGTATTTGGACAGAACATTATATATGTCATCCATTTTGGTATGTCTGTTGTTTATTTATTTATTTCGTGGTTGTGTTTAATTTCTTTCCTGCATTATTGTGGTTGTGTGTATATTTGTTCTGTGATGGTGATTGTGTATAATTGTAAATTCTGATTGTAATTTGTTTGTTGTATATGTTTGTGATATCATGTAATTCAATTGTTGTACTATTAATGTTGTGATGTAAAATTGTAATTTTAATTCATGTGTTGTATTAACAATTGTACATGAGTGTTGTTGTATATTTAGAGGCGCGTGACTCCATTTATGACACGTCTACATATATTCAGGGAGTTTGTGCTAACCTTTTGTACATTTATTTTCATTGTTATTTTATGTTGCCAGTTCTGGATCCACATTGAGGACAATGTGTTGTTCTAAGTGTGGGTATGTCAGGCTGGCACCTTTTAGTTTTGTAAATTTTGTAAAATCAAGTCATTGTATATATAAAGTCAAATGTGTATTTAAAACTCTGTAATTTAGAATAAAATTTTTAATTTTTTTTTGTAAATAAACTACAACTTGTAATTAAATAATGAAATTGTAATTATTTCAACTTAAAAACACAAAAAAAAAATTGAAAAATCAAAAACTTTACAAAAACATTTTTCTTTCCAATTGAGTCATTGTAAATATTTTTAAGGTCAGTATTTGAGTCTTTTATTTTCAGTTAATCTAGTTGGGTTGTTTGAGATCTTAATTTGCAGTCTGGTTTTAACCATTCGTACTCAATTACATTCGGGTGGCGACGACTTAGGCTATTTCATTTGCAAACGACCGGCAGTTGATTGACTTCTTTTTGGATTAGACTCACTCGTGCTGATGTTGTGTGATCAGCTAAGTCTTTTCCACTTTTTACCTTATTTTTATCTTTCTTTAAATATTTGTTTGTTTATTTATTTATTTTGCATTTTTCTGATTGAGTCTAGAGTTTTAGGATGTATATATCTAGAGTCTTGAAAAATGTCCTTGTTTTGGCTTGCATTTTATAAATGGAAGATGATTATACTACGATTAGGGCTTAGTTTTTAAAGGCTAACTTGTGTATTGATTTGGGATTTGTTGGTAGGCCCAGCCGATAGAAAGTTCCTTAGGATTTGATAGAATAAACTTAAATTCAGGATTCTTGTGGGTTTAAGACTTGGAAAATTCGGGAAATCTGAAACTAAGTAATAGTGAATAAAGGAACCTCTGTAAACTAACAACCTAGATTTCTTAAAATTTAAACCTGGCACATGTGTTCTCTTTTTATGAAAATAAATCCGAGACTTATGGCGCCCGCTAAATAAAAGAAATTCCACAATCCACTAAGTGAGCTGAGCCTGTGCAAATAAAAGAAAGAGAGAATAAGAGCTAAAAAGCAGTTGTCATACCCCGGCTCATAACCGAGTGAAACAGTGTTGTAATATGCTCAAGTGAGGTAAAAGAAAAAGAAAATGAGAGAATAAAAAGGCAAAATGCTCACACCTTCATCCATCTCCATCATTAGGTTAAAATTTTAACTTTATCTAGGTAGTTTGCATACAGAGGTGGGTTTAAGTATTTCGATTTAATCCTGTGCCTTGAAAGCTGTTATTTAGGATTAAGATAACTCGTTTTGACCAAGCGATGGGATCCATAAGATGAATGATTAAACTTGAACCTAAATAAATCATGATTAGGGAACTTGAAATTGGTGTTTGGGTTTAAATTGGACCATTATACCAACAATCGCGGTTAATACACAAGGATTTAAGATTGTTAAATCATTGCATATTAAAAACCTAGCCCTGATCTATGATTTCATTTTGTTAGCTTTTTCGAGGACGAAAAAGGTTTAAGTGTGGGTATTTTTGATGTGTTAGTTTAACACATCCGATTTCGTACATATTCGAGTCGGTTTTCGTTCGTTTTGTTTATATTTTGAGTCGATTTTATTTCATTTTTACATTTTAGTGTTTTTATGCAGGAATGTGTCCCGGAGGAGCGGAAATGAAGGCAAATGGGCGTCGGAATAAAGATCGGGTGAATACGCGAAGAAAACCAAGAAAAGTTAACCTAGGCGGTACGCCTATCGCGTGCATCCTGACCTAGGCGTTACGCGCGGCATCATCAGCCGCCAAGCTCTGCATTATATCCTGACCTAGGTGTTTAGGTTAAGTATAGGTCTAGGATTAGATTTGGTGTCTTTAGCTTAGGTTAATTAGATTAAATTTAGTCTGGTTTTTAGTATATTGACCGCTCGCATCAGTAAGCATTCGTGAACCGTTCGTGAACAAATTAAAAGTCAAACGAACGAACACGAACAAGGGCTCGTTCGTGTTCGTTCGGTTCGTTTACAGCCCTATTCAGATGAAAGAAAAGAAATAAAAAAAAACATTATATGAAGTACCAAAGTGTAAGGCTAATTAATTGTTGACTAAATTTGTTAAAAAGAGGAATTTATATGTTTGTAACCTAAGACTTATCAAAAGAGATACCGTGAGTCCTACCTTATCGCTTAAATAAGAAAGAGTTTCTGTCTAATAAGAGTAAAATTAATAAAATTTGACATATGACATTATAATTATATATAATATCTTATTTTTATTGCCGCATATTTATTTTTTACTATATTCTTTTTTTAACTGGATTTTTGTGTTTTTTGTATTACATTTTTGTTTTTGTACTACATTTTTGGTTTTTTTTACTGGATTTTTTTGTAATGGATTTTGTTTTTTTTACGGGATTTTTGATTTTTTTGTACTTGATTTTGTTTTTTATATGAATTTTTGATTTTATTATTTTTAACATATCATACGTCAAACTCTTATTAGTTCTTATTCTTATACAAAAATCCCTTCTTATTGCAACTCTTACAACGATGATAACTCTCAGACAGTAATGAATTTACGCAAACTCATAAAATAAGAAGGTGTTATAAATGTGTTTTACAATAATGTTAAAAAAATACGAAGATTTGGCTTGACATTGACGGGTTATTTTGGGTTGTTGCATATTTAGCGAGTTATGTATACCACCATCCCATATATGGACCTATTCCATTAAAAACCACTAAATATGAAGGAACCAAATGAACTAATTTTAAATCACATGTTTTTAGGGGTATAAAAGTAATTTTCCTTTAAAGTATGAGAAGTTACTATTATACTCTTTAAACTTGTGGTTAGAAAAGTGTTCCTTTAATTTTCAAATTGTAATAGTTCTCATTTGAACATCTTATATATATATTGTTGAGATAATTAACATCAAATGACAACTATGAGCTGGAGACTCATTCGAAGCAACCTCTCTATATCAACTGAGATATGAGTAAGGTTTGTGTCTATCCTTCCTTCCAGACTCTACTGAAAATTGTGAATATAATGGGTAAGTTTGTTTATTATTATTGTTGTTGTTATTATTATTGTTATTTTTTATACGATTGTTCTAAGAAGTATCCAACTTTTGTCTCTAGAACCTTCCACAAAAATCTTACTTCATCTCCATCCGCTATTTATACTTGCATTCGAGACGCGTTTCCAGTCTTGGCAAGTGACTTTCCAAGCTCGTTGACAATCATCAAATCTTTCATCTCTTTAATATCAATCAACAATGGAGTTCACGACTGAATTTCAGGGTGGATCAACCGTGAAGGAAGAAGAAATTACAGTCATATCATCAACGAACACAACTGCAACTGCTGGATCTTCATCGTCTTCTTCTTCACCGCGGCCGAGGGAAGGGTTGCATGAGATCGGTCCGCCTCCGTTCCTTACGAAAACATTTGATATGGTTGAAGATCCGGCGACGGATGCGGTGGTTTCGTGGAGCAGAGGACGTAATAGTTTCGTTGTTTGGGATTCTCATAGGTTTTCGACTACTCTGCTTCCGAGGTATTTTAAGCATAGCAATTTTTCTAGCTTCATCCGGCAGCTCAATACTTATGTAAGTATTAATTTCTTCCCCAATTAAACATCCGTTGATGATCAGAAGCATTCGATCGAACATTCTCCTAGTAATTTGAGTATGCGGCTATTAATTGTGTTAAATTGATATGATTACTTGTTATTCAGTGATCTATTGAACATTTGCATGATGTAAAAGTAGTTTTTATGTGTTATCCGTTCAAAATACTGTGTTTTTTTGTTTGAAATGATGCTACGATTGAATGTTCTAGTAGTAGATCAATATGAGTATTCTCGTCAAATATCGTTTTAATTAATTGGCGATCTACAACTGGAATGCATCCGATCGAACGTTCTGTTTCGAGTCTGTATGCTCTTCATTTTGTTAATTTGATAATGCTGTAGGAGTAGTTTATTTGTGTTTTCTCATCAAAATTTATGCAAATTTCACGTTTCATTGTGTTTTTGTTTGAAATGATGCTACGATTGAATGTTATAGCAGAAGCTCTATATGTGTATTCTCGTAGAAATATCGTGTTAATCAATCGGCGATCTTCAATTGGAATGTTTTTATGATTCGAGTCCTGCGATGATTACAGGAAGATCACCGATCATCGATTTCTGTTTTCGGTGTCTGATGATTCTCTTACTGTTCAATAGAAAAAAAATTAGTTTGATACTGAATATAAAATTTTGTTTATAATTGGT
This sequence comes from Mikania micrantha, assembly GCA_009363875.1. Classification (NCBI taxonomy): domain Eukaryota; kingdom Viridiplantae; phylum Streptophyta; class Magnoliopsida; order Asterales; family Asteraceae; genus Mikania; species Mikania micrantha. The sequence continues at coordinate 16,837,530 of CM018683.1, forward strand.
TTAGGGATTTAGAAAAGTAGATCCAGATAGATGGGAATTTGCCAATGAAGGGTTTCTTGGTGGTCAAAGGCATCTCTTGAAGACAATAAAAAGAAGAAGAAATGTGGTTCCGTTGACCCAACCGAAGCAAGAATTGGGACCCTGCATCGAAGTAGGCCAATACGGGATTGAGGAAGAACTTGAAGGACTTAAAAGGGACAGGAGTTTGTTAATGGCAGAAATTGTAAGACTGAGGCAATTACAGCAACATTCAAAAGACAAGCTCATAGCCATGGAAAACAGGTTAAGAACCACAGAGAAGAAACAACAAAGCATGATGGCATTCCTTGCAAAAGCATTTAACAACCCTGAATTCCTACAGAATTACATGCACAAGTTTGCACACAAAGAGCAAGCACGTATTGAAATTGGCCGCAAAAGACGGTTAACAATGACACCAAGTGTGGAGAATTTACAAGAAATGGGTGGACCGAGTGGTGATATTGAAAGCATCCACGATCCGTTTCTTGTAACCACTGTTGAAGGCGATTCAAGCAGTTATGTTGGTAATCAAGCAGATGTTTCAAGCTTAGTGGAGGATGAATCCCATGAGAATCTATGGGAGGAACTGTTGAATGTGGACCTACCTGTTGAGAAACACCCTGAAGAGCTTCTTGATGATTTAGATGCTCAAAATCTTGACTGGGATGAAGATTTGCAGGAATTAGTGGATCAAATGGAGTATTTAAGGTCATCCAATCCTTAAAACACATATTCAAGTGAATCTTGTTGAGATTTTTTAGTGTAGAGTTTGTGGGTCTTTGCAACTCCACCTCTTCTTTCGTAGAGTACAAGTCAGATGCATATGATTTTAGCGTATTATCCGTTTCTCGTGGTATGTGATTTCTGCATACTTGTTGTTTAGGTTGTATTGTGTGAGAATAATTCTCTATGCAACTGATGATGCTCACGTTCTATGCAGCCGTGAAGATGGTGGAATTGCTAGAAGACCAAGCTGCTGTCTTTATGTATCCTTTGTTGTTTGCATTCATATATTGGTTCTTTTTCTATTCAAGTGCACTCTTGGGTAAAAAGTCTTATAACTTTGATTGATCATCTCTGTTTAGTTCATCTTTTGTTTGCAGGGGCCAAAGAACCACAAGGCGAAGCAGGAGGGTTTGTCATTCTTAGAAGAGTAGTTGAGAACCCTTATTAGTAGATGCAGTGGGTTTGCTTTAAAGAACGAAGACATGGAATGAAGACATGAGGTTGGTGTTATGCTTAATTGTTATAGATGCCCCTGTTTGTTTGCATATTGTGATGTGAACTCAATAACTTGATATGAAAATTGAAAGCTTTCTTTCTACTTATCAGTCCAGAGTACAAAATTAGTTTTTATCACTATTCTGAATCTCATGATTCATGGTTATTGTAACATTTGAGCAAGTTTGTACCTTGCGAGATTAAGCCCTCAGTATAGTTATGATATGAACTATTAACATGATATAGGGTTAGTGTTGGGAACATTGGTCAAGATTGGGGTATGTAGGAAGGTGATACGTAAAATTAGATGAAAATTTTTATGAATGATTTACATGATAAAAAGAACAAATATATAAAAAAGATGAAACAAATGTAACTTTTGGTTGTAAATGAAACTTACTTTGTAGTATTGGCTCTCACCATCAGGGGCGGCTCTGAAAATTTGAGTGCCCAGGACGAGCCGAGGAAAAAAGGATCATGATGCATTCAAGTATAAGCATAAATTATAGCATAACAAAATCATAGTGTCAAGTTTAGTAAAATATATGTAACAATAATTACTGATGACTCGTGAAGCTCTCCTAGCATTCTTCATAGCAAATTGGTTGATTAGCTTTTCGCAGTCTATACTCTCTAATATATCGCTAACTTATGCCCTAAATCCTTGATTCGTTAAGCTCTCCTAGTTCAACAACTAATGCGCTAAGTCCCTAATTCAGAAAAAAAACGAAACGCACAAATTCAACAACAGAATCTTAAATCCTAATTAAAAAAGAAACACACACAAAATTTGGCTCTAAATCCTATTCAACAACACAACATTTGGCTTTAAATCCTAATTCAACAACACATAATATTAGAATGTATAATCAACTAACACAATATTACTAATAGGAGATTTTGAGTGTTCATTCTTACCTGATGAGGGTCACAACTCGCAAGAGGTCCACGGTCCAAAATCGTACTCTCGTGACTCGTGCACAGGGGTCGGCATCCTTGGTTGCATGGGTTAATGGGTCGGCGCCTCGGCATGGCGGTCGTGTCTCGTTTGACGTCGTGGGGTCGCACACAAGACGTCGTGAATAGCTGAAGGCCCGAAAAGGGGTAGTCAGGCGGAGGCAGGGTTGGGAGGCGGGAGGCCGAGGGCTCTAATTAGCAAAACTTTTGGAATACAAAAAATAAATAAATAAACATGGGGACTGGGATGTGGAGTATTTAGATTTTAGATTCTCATTTTTCAAATACAAAAATATATATAATTAAAATAATTTTTTTTTAAAATGGGCTTAAAAAATGAGTTAGGTATATAAAAAAATTGAAATGGGCCTATTCTAATACAAATTGTGCCCCTCTTTAAAATGGGTATACAAATTGTGTTTATTTAGTTTTTTTTAATTTTTTAATATATATATGTGTGTGTGCGCGCATATACACTATATAATAAAAGAATAACAATTTTGCCACATGTCACATTCTTATACCATTATTACCACATGTCACCTTCTTACACTACTATTGTCACTTGTCAACACCTTATCATTTAACTTATTTATCTTTCATATTAAATAATTATATTCTCTCTCTTATTAAATAAATTCCTTCTCTTATGAAATAATTATAATACTAATAACTAATATATTATTTATCTTTTTATTATAAAGCACACTTAAATTTTTTTTTATAAAATATGAAATTCTCTAAAATCAAAATTTTTAAAGTATGAAAAATTTTATTCTCAAAAAACAAAATATATGTAAAAAAAGGTTGTCTTAAAAAATGATTTTTTTTTTAAAAATAAAAAATATTATAAAAGGAGTTTTTAAACAATGAGATTTTTATCATTTAATGGCTTTTTTTAATTTTTTTAAAAATCTGAAGTAATAAAAATGATAGAGAACGTTACATTTTTGATCCATTATATTTAACGCTAATTTAAATTGTGCCCTTTAACTTTAATAATTACAGAAATTATATTTTATATTATTGATTTATAAAAGTTAATTTTAATATAATAGAAATTGAAGTTTTTAACGTTAGTTGTTTCAAAGATATCAATTATTACACCTTTAAAGATCATATATCATTTGTATAGTGATTAAAATTTTTAATTATTTTTTTATTACTAAAAACATTTATTAATTTGTAAATTATTCATTTTATATCAAAATATTGTTCTATAATTGCTAAATTTTTATTACTAACTATTTAATATTTTGTATTTAATCCGTGTAATACACGGGTTAATAACCTAGTATATATATATATATATATGGGAGGGTTTCACAGAAAACTCTTTTTTTAAAGAAAACCAAGAAAATCATTAATAAACCATTGATTAATTAATGTAATCCATGGATGAGATTGTTTAGGACAAAGATTGCAATTAAACGTGAATTAAGAGATTTAAATATAACATTATAAGGGTATAATTGGTAAGCCAATTAATTTCTCTCTCTTTTAAATTAATACATTCTTAAAATAATATTTCTCTTTAATCATTCCTTTTTCTTAATTTATGTAAAAAAATAATTAAAAAATAGATTTATTTAATAAAAAAAATTAAATTCAAAACAATATAGATTTTTTCATTCAAAAAACTAAGCTCAAAAATCTGAAGTTTTCAACTAAACAATCAAGTTACATATATGTAATCAATCAATCAGAAATATCGATCAAGTTTGCAATTATATTTGAACCAAAGTTACATATATGTAACGAAATTATATATTTTTGATTTTCAATGATTACACATATGTGATCATCATACGTGCAAACTAGCGTACGTATTTTCGTATATATAATCTGATTACATATGTGTAATCAATCCAATAACAACAAAATAATAATAAAAACAACAAATATCATATGATTTCATATATGTAATAACAACATATGATCTGATTAACTAAACCAAACAATCTGATAATTACATAACTTGATTACACTTATGTAACCATTCAAAAAAGAAGAAGTCAAAGACGAATATATGTAAACATTCAAAAAAAAAATGAAAAACTAAATCATAGCATTTACTTACATATATGTAATCATACAAATAAACTTGAGACATATCATCTAATTACGTATATGCAACATTATAAACATGCATAGATTTGATTATATATGTAACCTTCATCAAGACCCACGTGATATACCCTTTGCGAATTCTTATACCTTTTCCTTTTTAAGCAAATGGGAAACACGATGACAAAATCTGTAGATCAATTCACTAATTCATCTTTAAACATATATGGGATATCATGCTTTGCATAAACTTTCTTGGTTCTAGTTACACCTGGTAATTTGAATCCATTTGCGTCACTGCATTAATTAGTATATATATTAAAAAGGAAAAAAATGTTGTCTTTTAAACACTGTTCATTTTTGTACAAGTATTAATGCATTTTGTACAAGTCTTAAGCATGAGAGGCATAAAGACACTCAATCAATCTCACCTTAACGCCCCTTTACTCTTACCAACACAACCTCTCTCTCTAAACTCGATTGATTCTATCTTTATTATCTACGCTCTTCTTAACCATTTAATATCCCTCAATTTGTTTCTGATTTCATCATCATATATTTCGTAGTTAAACATTGTATAGATGGACGGTGATAAGGGGTTTCAAGAGAGGACTGGAGGTGGTACCCAACCTCTGTTCCGGGCCTATTTTTTTAGGAGGCACAATTTTTTTAAAATATAAATATACATAGAAATTCATTTAAACAAGAACCAATAAGTTGCAGATAACTAAAAGTGACTATTTATAGACACATGATCGATTTAAGAGGTACAAAAGGTAATTCCTTTAAAGTATAGAAAATCACGCCCTTTAAAATAGGGGAGTTCATTGATTCGGTTTAATCCGTTTTCCATTTTTTCCTTATACGAAAACCGAACTGAATTCGAGAAGTGGTTTGGTTCGGTTTTGGTTAATACCGAACAAACTGATTAAAAACCAAATAAACCGGTAGGTACCAAATTCAACCAAATAAACCGATTATAAACCAAAAAAACCGCACCGAACTGAAAAACAAAATTCCAAATTCGGATACGAATAGGAACCGAATTCGGTCAATTTGATTATTTTGTTTTGTAGTTTGCTTTTTTACTCAATTGTGTGATAAATTAAAATTGTTATGAACGGTCAATTTGAAACAGTTTTTGTTTTTCTTACAACAATATTATTTTCATACAAGATTTTGTTTACTTAAACAAAATTTTAAACTCATTAAACTTTTTCGCAGTTGGAACACGTAAAATTTGTTTTTGTTTTTAACTTATCCGCAGCAAAGCGCGGGTCGTCAAATTCTAGTAAACACAATTTATCAACAATAGTAAATACATAGACATCTTATCTTATTATACTAATAAACAAAAACTTTCTTTTGCCACTTGTCATTACCACACATCTTAATTGCCACATGTCAATCAATAAAACAACTATTATATAATTACATTTATTAAGTACTATTAAATTAAGTTTCTAAAATTTTATTGAATGAGACTTAAAATCATTTAAATTTTCAAATAAATTATCTTTCTAGAATTGATTTAAAATTTTAAATTAACTCATTAAAAAATTTATAAAAATTTAAATAATAACTTATATTGTAATTATATTATTTACTAAATTGAATAAAATATTTAGTATTTGATAGAAGGAAAACGGGAAAAATTTAAATCTAAAAAAAATTGTTTACAATATTTAATAAAAGAAGATGCAGGAAACAAATACAGATGGATATATACATTTAGCAGCTTAATGAACCGCCTATTGCATCGGTCAAATAAAAATATAATGTATAGTTACAAATGAAAATTTAGTATAAAGTGATTTTTAATATAAAATTTGATTAAAATTTGAAAGGCCCCAAATCCCGAGAGTTCCCTCGGTTGGCAAACATCAAAACCCATAGTCCTTAACCCAAATTTACATTACTATGGCAGCGGAATTTCAGGTGATTACATAAAACATAGCACACATGTTATACAAACGTTAAACATATCCCACACTCTATGGTTTTATACATAGCCAGTTCATGCCAGGGTAGTCTTCAGGGTATGCCTCGAGCCTTCCTGCTATTCTTTCTCAATACCATTCAACCTGATACGCATGCTAAAACAAGTCAGCTTTCGCTGGTGAGTTCTAAGTTAACTTTTCATAAAAATCTTTACTCATTCATATCTTTAAATAACATAACATAAATCATAACATACATAGCATCATAACTCACTGCTGACCGAAATCAACAGTCTCAATCATACTGAACATAAACATTTAATACACATAACATGCGTGACATCATAACATCAATCTTGCGGTGCTTAAATGTAGCATGTCCTGTTGACCGAAGTCAACATGCTTGCACAAGACTTCTTAAACTACCAACTCGAAGTTGATAACTTATACATGCATAAGATTTCCTTAACTGGCGACACACAGTCGGCAGGCCTGTTCTTGCACAGGACTTCTGCCTGTTCTTGCACAGGACTTCTGCCTGTTTTTTTTCACAGGACTTCTTAAACCATCAATCGAAATTGACGGCTCATACCGGTACAAGACTTTTTAACATACATCATTCATTCATAACATGGTTTAAATCATTTAAACCATCATATCATACACGGTCTTTCGCACCGCAGTGCTCAAGTCTTGCCCAACCACAGCCGGGACTTCAATATCACATTTCCTTCTCGACCTCGGTCGATGTCTTAAAAATCATTTCCTTCTCAACCTCGGTTGAGAATTCAAACATTCGTTACGTCTCATAAGAGACTCTTAAAATCATTTACTTCTCAACTACAGTTGAGACTTAAAATATTCTTTACATTTGAAAACATTTCTTACTTGGAAACATTCCTTTCCTGAAAACATTCCTTACCTGATCATAATCAGGTTAAGATCACTTTCATACACTAACTTTACAACATACATATCAGCCCAAAATGGTAAAACATTTAAAACAGGGCTATACGAACTCACAATCATTTCAAAGATATTTATCATGCATGCACATCAGCCCTAAAACATTAAAACAGTAAAAGAGGGCTCATAGAACTCACTTGATGTCTTACTGTAGCAAGATCCCTCGTAACTGGTACCAATGTTTTTAAACCCGGACCGGACCGGCCGGTCGGACCTGGAATCGCAAGTTAAAACGGTCCGGTTCAGCCACTTAAACCGTTTTTGATGAAACCGGGCGGTCGGACCGCAAACCGTCGGTTGGACCGGAAACCCGCTGCAAAATCCGGTCGGACCGTATGCATTTTTACTGTTTTGCCCCTAGAATAATAACCCTAAATCTAAATAGCTCCAGCCCCCAAATCGAATTCACCTTCAATGTTCGATCGCTTCCCAGTTCCCACTCTCCCTTACCGTGTTCCCATAATCTGCTTTTCTTCCCCTTGAACGACAACCTGTGGCAGCCGGCGAGCAGTGGCGGTGAGCATCAGTGAGCAGCGGCGAGCGGCGGTAGCAAGCAGAATCGAACAGCGCACACAACCACTTAAGTTGAATCAACGAGGTGCTATTTTACGACTATCTCTTGCGCTTTGAGTTGGTGCTGGAATCAGTGAATCACAAGTTCACAACTCACAAGACTTGAAGGCTCACTAGACTTGCTGCTTTGCGTGACGACTGACAACACAAAACTCAGATTTTACAACATGTAAGTGATTTTGTTATCAAGTCAAACCCACATGTTTTTACTTTTTATGATTTTATCAGATTTGAACATTAATTGGTTTGTACTAGACTAATGAATGAATGGTTGTTTTTAGCTATATAATTATTTGGATTTTTTTTTAATTTTTCTATATTTTATATATATTAGTATTTATGACTTCATCCGGTTCTTAAATCCGGTTCGACCGGTCCGACCGCTGACCGCTAGGTAGACCGGTTCGACGTCCGGTCCGGTTTTAAAAACATTGACTAGTACTAACAGTATAACTCTGCATTGGTTTGCGTTCAATTAGCTATCTATACTTTAACTTACAAATTAAATCTATTCTGAACGTTCAATGTCAAAGACATTGCCTTAATAGTCATCAAACCGGTATTAGGTTGATAACACACTTGATTAGTCAGAATAAATCTTGGATTAATCAAATAGTTAATGTTGTTGATTGAGCTGCTAAAACAGGTTCCTAGACATATTAATGGCTTAGAAATGACCAATCCTTATTATTGATTACCCAGATATCATGAAATATCCCAACATAGCATTAGAATAGGTTTAACAACCATATTTAACATACTAATCTGTCTGTTATCATAAACATCTGATAACCATTCCAATGAGTATGTTAATGGTTGTGATTAGTTTGAAACACCTGGATTTCACGTTGCATATCACGGACTAATAAAACTAATCCCCCACAGTGTCATAATCAAATGGTTTAAACCATTATAACCATTGTTATGATTTCATGCAAACCGGGCATTACAACGACTCAAAACAAGGATTTACCCGTTAACAATTCGAGTTTGTCATTTATAATCAATCCTAGCCATCATATAGGCAATAATCAACAACCATAACTATATCATTACGTTCAGAAACAAGATTTAACCAATCATTATCAATCTAGAAGGTTAAAATGAACCGTTACCTATTCAGACGGAGTTCTGCGTGTAGAAAGACGATCAGGACTTGCTGACACCTTCCCTGGCGTGATCTAAACCTTGAGAAGCTTTAAAATTGAAGCTTTGATGGATTTGGGAAGTGATTTTTCGTGGTTGAGGTGCTGCTCGTCGAAGATAAGAACAAAAATGAGACATCTAGATGAAACTTGACTTTTTAAACCATTTTTGCGATCTGCTGACGCCTAGCGTACCGCGAAAAGAAGCCACAGAAGTCTTCGCGTACCGCGAAGAAATCCGGAAGACTTAGATACGTTGCGTTCTTCGCGTACCGCGAAGGATTCTTCGACCTATCCCTAGCGTACCGCGAAGATTCCACAAGTCCAATATTTCGAAATTTTTCTTCGTCTCGCGATTCCGGACAATCCGTAACTCCGTTTTGCGCACGGTTTTCTCCCACGTTCACCATTTCTCGAGTACTATCATCCTGTAATATTTTCGATTGCCAAATCAACGTGGATTTCATACGCGATCAACAGTGCTAAATCTTCGGCTGTTACAAAATTTCATATAATTAATACTTTAATTAATAAAATAATAACATAATTTTTTCAACATGATTTTTTCAAAGATTAGTTTTTTTAAACATTTCGTTTCTAATGTTGCTTATTGTATGTAAGAATATGTAATTTTAGTCATTTAAAATTGCTACACTTTAATAATACTTTCTACTTTTTATTCAACTCGTGTTGCACACGGGTTTTTAACCTAGTATATATATATATATATATATATATATATATATATTTATACAAGAACTAATATAATCCATGAAAAGCTTGTTTAAACAGTTTATTCAGTTTTATGTAAAAACACTTTTACACTCGATACTACCATTTTAAGCAGTTTTCTAGGGTTTTAAGCATCAATTTTGATTTATTGAAACCAGAAAGTTGCAGGTTCATCAACGTTAAATCATTAATGGTGTTTTTGATGGTTGAACATAAAACCAAACAAACAAGTAAACAAATCTTACCAGAAGTAATAGCAGATGAAAGATTTACATTGCTTTGAAACAAATCTTCAAACTAAGAACGGCACTGGTTGATCGATTTAGGTTATGGTTTGAAGAACCTTGTATACATAATTGTCAAATATACGTAATTTTTGGAGAAGAAAGTGGAATAGGTTAAAAAAATAAACAATTTCATAATTAAAATATTACACCCTTTAAAATAAAAATAATAAAATTTAAAAGGAATTTTTTGATCGGCTAAAAGAAGCTTTCTAAGCTTTCTTTAAATTGTGAGGTTTTCTTATGAACCTTTCACTGTCTCTTTTTCTCACTCTCTCTTTCTCTCTTTCTCACTCTCTCTCTCTGTGTATATATATAGTGTTGGGTTTGACTAAAACAGACAAAAATTCTAAAAAGTGTAAAGAGTATCTTAAGACGCTCATAACCGGCTCGTACGAAATCCGATTTGACCCATTCCAGCGGCGTTAGAACCGTCTCATCAGTGGCGGAGCTTGAAAATTTTGTCCGAGGTGGTCGAAAGTCACGGGACAAATTTTTTTCCTTATCGCTATGTTTCGGGCTAAAATTCGGGTCAACACATGATTATTCGGGTCGGGTCAAACAATTTAAAGTTTGAAATATCAAATATTTGTTCCACTCAAAAATATATATATGTTTGTATCGAACAAGACATAAAATGTTTAAAACGAAAAGGTGAGTACCCGGAAGAAGAACCACAATTCAACGTGACGACATTTAAGCTATTTGAGCTCATTGATTATACACTCCGAATCAAACTTCTAAGTAATTTCCTTTTCTCAACAATTTCCTTTGCGAAAAAGATTATTGAAATATATAATGTTTAATAGTTAAGGCCTATTTTAATTTTTAAGGCCCAAAACAAGATTTAAATTCAAAATTGGCTAATGAATAAGATAACAACTGATACTGTGAACCCTTAAAGGTAATGTTAAAACTTACAATATTAGTTCAACTTTTATTATTTTTTTAAAATCCAAGGGGGCCCAAGGAATTTTATGAAGAAAAACCGAAGGGCCGGACTCAGTACATATAAAATTTTTCGACCGAAAACTAATATATCGAGACTTCTGACCAGAAAAACGGCAGGGGCTGGGGCACCCTCGGGCCCCTTCAAACCTTCGCCAATGCGTCTCGTCAAACTCTACGTTCTTAGTTTTTATGGTTTGACTTTTAAGGTTTAAATTTTAGGGTTTATGTTTTTATCATAAGGGTTAATCTACACACGCAAAACATATTTTAACATAATGCCGACAATCATACGCCTCGTAGTGTCCATTACGGGGCGTATTAGTCGACAACCTTAAATGACGCAGACATTCTGCTGTCAAATAAATACATATACTCCACGTAGTGATCACTACGTGACGTATAGGGTTAAAAAAATTTAATTTGATTGTTTTAGGGTGTCTAAACATGTTTTTTGGGTGTAAGTTTAACACCGCCCGTATTAGTTTTGTTTGAAATTTGTTTTTTATATATTGTTGTCTTTTGGTACATTTATTTTTAATTGTTTTTATGCGGTCTCTTAGTTGGCTTATTTTGAATTGTTTATCGTCGAATAAAAATATATGTTAACGATTTATATTTTATTCTTATTAAAATTACATCTGTTTAACTAAGTTTTGAAACTTAAAAATGTTTTTAATTATTTTTAATAATAATTTAAATATAATTCTTGAATATACAATTAATAATTGATATATAAATGTATAATTAATAATTGGTATTTGTCTAAACATATTGATGTTACAGAATGACATGATAAATAATGCATATTTTGTTTTGACATGATATAACTGATACAAACATATTTAAAAAATAAAAACACACATTACCAACCAAAACAACAAAATATATACAATAGATAAACATAAATACAAGTGTTTGTTTACACATAATAAATACAAATGTAACTAAAAATACTAACTAATCAACATGAGGGTGAGGGGGGAGGTGGAGGGGGATGAGGATATTGTCGTGGCTGCGAAAGTGAAGGGTCATAATAACTAACACGGGTAAAAGGGAAGCTAAGTAAGTGTATGGAGTCCCGCGTCATAATAACTGACAGAGACATTGCTCTGATGAGTGCATGTTGTAAAGTATTTTCGAACACTTCCAGGTAGAGGTGCACAAACCGGTTAACCGGTCAAAAACCGGTTTTCGAATAATTGAACCGGTTAACCGGTCAAAGTCTAGAAACCGGTTTTTACCAGTAACAGGTTCGGTTAATAACCGGTTTTTCAACCTCTAAAACCGAAACCGATATAATAACCAAAACCGGTTAACCGCAATATAACCGATTTTTTACTAAGAGTCTCTTGAAACCTCAAACCAGTTATAAACCACCGGTTTTTTCAATAAACCTATAACCGATACGAATAACCGGTTACGAACCAGTACCGGTTCGGTTAACCGGTTTTTATGTGCATCTCTACTTCCAGGTATTTATGTAGGTGGCATATAAGTGAAAATATCGCCAAACACTTCAAGGCAAGTTTTTCAGATGGTAATTGAAAAAAGTTGGGTCGGTAGGGGAATTTGTGTGACTCTTCGTCACCAGAACTTTATGACCATAACTACAACCGTCTTTACGAACAATTAGTCGCAAATAACCGTCAAAGTAAGTGTCATTAAATATCATTATCATTATTTTTGTTTAATTTACGTTGTTGTATGTCAAAGTTGTCTTTTTATTTAAGGAGTTTTGAATTACGTGACACAGACTTGGTTAAACCCCTAGAAAGACATGTTTGTTACAGCTTGGATTAATAGAACGCCCAACTGTGGTCAACGTACAACTAGCAGAGTCGAGAGTCAGCATTCAAACTTAAAAAGATACCTAAAACAGCTAATAACTCACTCTCGACACTGGTAGGTTTTGTTGATCAAATGGTAGAATCACAGGAGATAAACATGAAACATGTTTAATCAAGACAATGGGTCATCATATACCCATGTCTAATAACCTACGTGGTAAAGTTTCTCATAAAGCTCTTGATTTATTAGTTAATGAAATGAATAAGATCAAGGTTATGCGTCAAGGTAATATGTCATGCAGCCAACAGTTGCGGACAAGTTGTGGCTTGCCACGTGCTTGTCGGATCTCAAAATACGAAAATACAGGTTTCACAATACTATAACCAATTCCTATTTGTTTTATACATTTTTTGTTGGAAACTAATTCTTTTCCCTTGTATACTGATACGATTATCCCACTTTCTGATATAGATATATTCTGGACAAAGCTAGATACTCGGAACTCGACACTTTTAGAAGACGAAGAAATCGACATCGAAGGACAAATGGTTCTGGTGACACAGGAAATAAATTCAAAACCAGCGTTAGTGTCTCAGTGAAAAAGAGTCTGGTTAAAAAAATTCTTTCGCAAGTGTTTCTGTTTAAAAGTGAAAAGAAAACGCCATTGGTTCGGAAAGACACACGCGTACGTCCAACATTGAAGACTCAACAACAAAGGGAGGACGGATCTAGACATAGCGCAGTTGTCGACTCACAAGAGAGTAGTTTTCAACTTCCAAGGCATGGTTCGTTCACACCAGCAATGTCAAACCATAAAAGACCAGCAATACAACGTAGTCGTTCAACGTCTTCTAGAGGAAAACAAGGACGCGAGACAACTCAACTTGACTCGGTAGTTTCTTTGCCAGTGAAACCAGAAGGAATGAACAATCTTAAACAATTTGATGGTTACATTCCATCAATGTTTCATTGCTATGTAAGCAACATACTAGATGTTTTGCCAGACGGTAATTGTGATTTCAGGTCTGTAGCCGTTGGGTTAGGGTTCGATGAAAATCAATGGGGTTTCGTTCGGTAGCAACTATTACAAGAGCTGGACACCCATAGCGAAGCATAAAGATATGTTTTTAACTCGATGGACCCAGGTTCATATGACGCAATCCGTCATAGCATAAACTGGTTTGATATCAAACGAGCACGAGAAGAACATTGGTTGCTTATACCTTATACGGGACTTGTTGCACAAAGATTTGGCGTGATAGTTAACCTTCTCAGTCAACAAGGGTATATCACGTTTTTCCCCTTATGGTTAGCTCCATCGGCTATACCACAACATAATGTGGTTTGTCTTCTTCATATGCACATGCATTTTGTCAACCTAAGATTGGAGGGGGAATATCCAATTCCAACCCTAAGTGCGGCTTGGAAACATTACCGAAATGATGTCGCAGGAGAATGGGAGACGTTATATCAAGAACGAATCCACTGGTATCAATCGATGATAGAAGCAAACAAAGAAGTATATTATCACGACACTTTGTGACAACGACACTTTGTATTTATGTGTCATCATTCCCAAAGTTGTAATCTTCAAGGCTTAATAAGACACAACGAATTACCCTAAGTTTCATTTATCCAGTTCTGCTTTCTTATTAATTTGTTTAATCAAACCACCACGTAAAAACGCTCTAGTTTTAATCGTAACGTTTCGTATGAAATTGCAGATTATTGTGGTTATAATTAAATATAATATTAATATTAAATAAAAAAATATTGTTCATGAAATATAAATTAAAAAAAAAAACTAAACGCCCCATATTGGCCACTACGTTTGCACTCATCAGAGCAAGGTCTTTGTCAGTTATTATGACGCGAGACTTCATACACTTACTTAGCATCCCTTTTACCCGCGTTAGTTATTATGACGCGGGGCTCCCTCCACTTCCATAGCCGCGGGAGTATCCTCCTCCCCCTCCACCTCCCCCTCCCCCTTCCCCTCACGATGATTAGTTAGTATTTTCAGTTACATTTGCATTTGTTATGTGTAAACAAACACTTCTATTTATGTTTATCTATTGTAAATATTTGGTTGTTTTGGTTGGTGATGTGTGTAACATCCTGTTTTGAAAAATAAATAAAATACTCTCGTTTATAATTAAAATATTATTAGTCAAAAATAATAATAAAAAAAAACATTTAATTAAAATGTAAGGTTTCGACTAATCATATAAAATAGTTTATTTTATAATTATGATTATTCGAAAAGTATAAGAGTAGAAATAAACATTCAAGATTTTTAACGTTCGTTTAAGCGAACAGGTAAGATGAAACAATTATTAGAAATAATCGTTGTTTGAACGACCAGTCACTGTTATAGCAGACCACCTAAAATTAATAAAATATATTATAATTTAACATTCTCTGTTTTTAACGAAACTTAGACTAAAACGTAGAGAAAAGTATACAGGTTTTACCCATATATTTATAGTTTTATAAAGCATGATATTTTAGGAATTACAAAGAAAAATAGTTTTTGATCAAAATTCAATATTGATATAATAATAATAATAATTACGAAAAAAAAAAAAAAGAAAAAGAAAAAGAATCAAAGGTGTGCACGTGTAATGTGTTGGTAAAGATAAAGTGTTTACTTATCTTCATTTCAAGATATGTATGTTATATAAAGAAAAATTAAATAAGACATATATATACTACTCTCAAAGAACAAACACAACTTACGAAATCAAAAGCAGTCGAAATTCATCTTGAGCATATAAGTGTTCTGAAACGCATCGAGGTATATGTTATAATCTCTTAGTTTAATACATCAATTTAAGTTTTGTATATTATTAATTTAAAGGGTTAGTGTTAAAGTCTGATCCTATGTATACAAATATTATATTGAACTTATGATCTATTTTAGAAACAGTAATACACAGCCTCAGGAATCATCCCTTTGAGATAATTATAAAGGTATATCATTTAATTTATTAGTTAAACTTATAAATTTAAGGATTTAATATAATATTAAACAATAGGGTTAGGATTAGGATCCGACCCTATGTATATGTTATAAATTGTAGTTATTTAAAATAATAATAATAATCATAAAAGAAAAATAAATAAAATATAATAATAATAATAATCGTAAGAATAAATCGTAATAATAATAATATTAATAATAATAATAATAAACGTAATAACAATAATAATAAACGTGATAATAATAATAATAAAAATAATAATAATAAATAAATAAATAAATAAATAAATCTTTCTTGCAGAATAATTTTAAGAATAAATTAAGCAGAAACGCTGCTCAAAATTATATCGAGAAGTTTAAGCTATCACTCAGACAACCAAAATTTCAGGTGAATACATCTAACTTGTTTTTTTTTTATTTATAAATGAATTTTTCTAAGCATGTATGTTTAACTTTGACGCATAAAGGGATACTATTAGACCAGCATTTAGGCCATTAGTATACGTACGATTTGCAAATTGTATCCGCTATGGGTGAAATTCCCATACGTGGCTGGTAACGTGGGCTGGAAGGTTATACGTAAGACGCACTCCGCAGGCAACCTAACCAGTGACGGGCTGTGGGCTGGAGGGAACAATTGTAAGACGCACTCCGCTGTTGTTCCTAACCAGTGACAGTACAAGCCAGGGTATGCAGTGGTTGTATCGATCAGTGAAATAACCTGCTAAATGTGTAGTATTGCCACTAATCATTATGGTTAAAGTACCAAATATGCTATGCTTACATATCGAGTCTGTTATTTGTATTCACCAACATTATGTTGATGTTTTATTTTCAAAAACTTTTCAGGTAATAATGAATGACAAATCAGAAGCAAGATTAGAGGTTTAGGGCCTATGATGCCTTAAATAAATATCTTGTGGTGGAACCGAGGAGCGATTGGAGTTATACCTCCAAGTCCCATGTAAAATAATATATGTAAATATATGTTTGTAAAACTCGGTTTAAAATGAAATAAAATATTATGTTCATATCTATGCATATGAAATCTTATAAAACCCTGAAAAGTTATTTACAGGCGATGAAAATGTGGTTTTTCATACCTATGCGTATGAACTATTTTTAAATCATGAAAAAAATATGGTTTTCACATTCATGTGAATTAATCATAAAATTATGAATTCAGGAAACAATGCTTCCGCTAAATATACTAAAACAAATAATAAACTCTGACCGAGACTGTATAATCCATGAAACCAATTCGGGTCGCAGCGCCCGGGTCGCCGAGAGCCCGGGTTGTGACAATGTGTGTATTTATTTTTTAAATATGTTTGTATCAGTTATATCACGTTAAAACAAAATATGCATTATTTATTATGTAATTCTGTAACATCAATATGTTTAGACAAATACAAATTATTAATTGTACATTTATATATCAATTATTAATTGTATATTCAAGAATTATATTTAAATTATTATTAAAAATACTTAAAAACATTTTTAAGTTTCAAAACTTAGCTTAACCATATGTAATTTTAAAAAGAATAAAATATAAATAGGTAACATATATTTTTATTCGACGATAAACAATTCAAAATAAGCCAACGGAGAGACCGATTAGAAACAATTCAAAATAAATGTACCGAGAGACCGCAAAATATAAAAAACAATTTTCAAACAAAACTAATACGGACGGTGTTAAACTTACACCCCAAAAAACATGTTTACACACCCTAAAACAATCAAATTAAAATTTTTTAATCTATACGTAACGTAGTGACCACTACGTGGCGTATATATGTTTATTTGACAACAGAATGTCTGCGTCTTTTAAGGTTGTCGACTAATACGCTCCGCAGTAGCCACTACGAAGCGTATGATTGGCGACGGTGTGTTAAAATATGTTTTTAGGGTGTGTAGATAACCCCTCCCTTTTTAAAACCTAGTCAAATGTTTTGGTAGTATCGTTTATGGCTATCAAATGATGTTTAATAGCTTTACTAAGTAATTAAAATTAAGATGGTAATTTTTGGATACTTATTTTTTAATTGTGTTTTATTATTTTTTGGCTTTGTTTAGTGTCTTATGGTAGTAATTATGTTAAACATGTGTTATTCTCTTTTTTTTAACAACCGTACTATTTTGCGTGTATTCCAAAACCACTATTCAATATTTCTATTTTACTTGAGTTTGAACCCAAAATTTTCTTTCTAAGAGACAATGTTTATACAAAAGTGTGTTAAACGTGTCAAACATGACTAATTTAACACTCTTATCAATTAGATCATTACTAGGTCATTTATTGACATTCAATGCTTTGTCCAGATGGTTAACGAGCAAGCAGTAGGGGTGTGTTTTTTACCCGAACCCGAAGAACCAACCCGAAAAACGCCTACCCTAACCCGAAAATACCCAACCTGAAAAATCTATTACCCGAACCCGAAAATTAAGAATGGTTCAGTCCTTTGGTACCCACGAGGTTTTTTCGGGTAAACCCGAAAAACCCGAACTAGGGTTATAAGGGGCGGTAACATTTTTTGATTTTCAAAGCCTATATTAGTTTTGAGATTGTTGAAGAAATATATGTTTTGGTTAAACACGTTTTAGTGATGTTATGGTTAAACATTTGAAATATTTAAGGAATTATATGTTTTGGTTAAACATTTTTTAATTTATGTGTTCGAAAAATAAAATATTAGTTTTTCAAGTATTATCCGAGAACCGTTTAACCCAACCTGATTAAACTCGAGGACCAAACCCGAGAACCAATTAAACCGAAGTTAAATGGTTCGGTTCTTGGTTCCAATTTCATATTACAAAAACCCGAATAACATGACCCGAGCAACCCAAAACCCGAAGAACCAACCCGAACAACACCACTAGCAAGCAGGATGTGTGCAGTGGCGTACCCACCTTGGAGGTTGGGGGGCAGCCGCCCTCCCTAAAAATTTTTTTTCCAGTAGTATATATATGTAAAAATCCTGATCGACCCCCTTGATATTTTGCAATCGCCCCCCTTAAATATGTATAATCGGAATTATGATGATAATTTAAGTGATGATTTTTCTTGTTTTTTGAAAAAAAGTTAGTTAAAAAGTCTCCATATATGTTGTTTTGGATATATTTCTAAAAATAAAACCCAGTAAATAACAACTTTAAAAGTGTTGTATTTTTATTATGTTTTTATATATGAAAGTTAGTTTGATTATTTTTTTCCTAACATAACCCGACCCGATTCGGCCAACCCGGCCTGAACAGAAGAGAAAAAAATCTAATATATAGTAATCCTTAAACGACCTTAAAAATTTTCGCCCCTCATGAAAAAATTTTCTTGGTCCGCCACCGGACGTGTGGCGGCATCAATGAAACCTCTTTAATATAAACATATACTATATTACTATATATACATTTTTCAAAAGTTATCATTACGTGAGGAGTAATATTATTTTAAAAATCAATTATAAATTGTTACCATATATACATTTTTCAAAAGTTATCATTATGTAAACAGTAATATTATTTTAAAAATCAATTCTAAATTGTTTTTCGTTAGATTTTTACGAACATCATTCTTCAACCACATTCTAGAAAGTTAATTAATTTTCTAAATTTCAATTTGGACCCTCAATTTTGAACTATTATTTTTAAGCCCCCCTCACTTTTACTCACATATTTTTAATGTTCACATTATTTTAACATGTTCTTACGTTATCGGCTAATAGTCATAATTATATTAATTTGATCACATTTACCTCACAAACATTAATATAAATTTCGAACCCAAGCTGACGCATAAATTTTGCGCATTATTGACAAACCTATAACGCATCCATACATTCTCAAGTAATTGTATTGTTTATATCATTTCGTCTGTAATTAATTCACAAGCATTATGTTACAAAAACTACAGTATACAAACGTTGCTTTTTGTTAATTCTGGAATTCGAAATCATGGTGGAATACCGGCGGGAACAAATATTCGTTTTTTTATATCAAAACCGATAGGAAACCGCTCCAAATAACAAAGTTTTTTTTTATGCTTTTTATTTTTGGACAACTATTTGTTTCTTGGAACCGCTTAAAAAAAGTTTTAAGAACCGCTTCAAAAGGTTTGCATTTTTCTAAGAAAGTATTTTTTTTTCTTTTTCTTTTTGAAACCGCTCCGAAAGCAAAACTTTATTTTAATTAAACCACTCCAAAAGTTTTAATATTTGTGCAACTTCAAAAAAAATACATAAAACCGCTTCAAAAGATAGCGTAATTGTTTTTATAAACTTAAAAAGACGAGATTAAACAAGTCATCTTTTTAAGATTATCGCCGGTTAGTACACACATCTTCTTTGGGGGTTGGGAGTTTTGATTCCCAGTTTTCCACCACCAAATTTATTTTCTTTTTTCTTTAGCTGAATATAATGAATAATATAATATTATTCAAATTTAAATTTAATAATAATACTATAAATAATATTAGTGATACAGTTACCATAGTCGTGACAAAGTACTTGGCAAAGCGTTATGGTTCAAGGGTTTGTTTAATCAGATGACATTGTATGAAGTGAGTTGTTATGGTTCAAGGGTTTGTTTAATCAGATGACATTGTATGAAGTGAGTTCTAGGTCAATTTTTATGTTTTTACTATTATTATATGTTTATAAATAAATAATAATGTTATTTAAATGATACTAGATTATACGACTAAGCACAATTTTTTTTGGTGTGACTGACATGTTTATGACGAGCGTTGTGCTGTGTTTTAATATCTGTGTTTTTGATATACAGGATCATGACTTTGTTATTTGGATCATAACTGGCATGCTAAATTATACGACTAAGCACAACTTCGTTCTGATATTCGAAATCGTAGCGAATTCCCGCCGCAACACGCGGGAAATCCCTCTAGTTAAACTTCAAACTACAAGATCGGTCCTATGGGGCCCAACCTTTTGATGGTTATTAATTTTTGTTGTATGAGACTACCCGCAATGCTAACACTGCATTTAACTACATGTGTCCTAGTCATCACTGACACATCAGTTTTTTACTCATTCTTCTCATATCCATTATCTCTGCTCTTTTTAACTCCAACACATCCTTTTCACATGGCTTCTCTCTCCAATTTTTTTAAATAATGCTGTTACATGTTTTATTTTAAAAAAAATTGATTTTTAATTAAAATGGGCCCACTTTCCTTGCATTTGAGCGCACCTAGGGCAGTGCGGAAGAGGAAAAATGGGTAGCCTTTCACTGCATCCTTATGGAAAGAATATGTTCACATATGACATGCACATGGGCCCACGTGCGCAGTACGGAGAGTCTGATATGGGAATGTTTGCATTGATAAAATCTATTTTATTAAATAAGTTTATATTAACATATGCAATGCTCTTATAGCATCTTTAAATTAGTTTTCACTCTCTTTCCTATTAAATATTTGTATGACATTTTTTTAAAAATTTAGTTTTTCTTTTTTTTCTATTAAATAATAATAATTTATTAAATTTGGTAAATAATATAATAGGTTACTACCTCATGTATTATCAATTTATCCAATACAAGACAATTTTTTTAATATAAAATATGACTAAAATTTTGTAAAAATTTAATCATAAAATAATAATAATATTATTTTTAAACACTAATTTATTATACGACTAAAACTCTATTTTTTAAAAATATTAATGTTTAAAGGAATAATATAATTTTATATTGTCTAAATTTTTCTTTTATGACTAATTATTATATATTTTTATTTAACATGTTTAATACACAGGATAATAACATATTATGTATGTATATGCGTGTATATAGAAGAAGTACCATTTAAGTTTATAAAATTCATAAAAAGATTGTAACATTCAATTTTTTTTCTTTCCAAACGCTCAACAAATTTCACTCCACATTTTTTTTTGAATGGCCAACTAATCAACTGCCAGGTACTCCGTACGCGGCCCCCAATAGCTAAAGGATGCCCAAGCTGGCCACCAGTCCAGACAGACGGAGCCCCTAGCCCACCAGCCACCAATTCCCAGGGAAAACCCGACCCAAGCATCCGCACAAAGGCTCGACGGTGGAAAGTCGGTAAAGCCGGGTGGGGTCAAGAATCGAACGAAGGATTTGGGTCTTCTATCACTCCGCATTAATAAAAGACTCGAAGAACTGAAATTTCATAAGACGTCAAAGTTATCCCACTAAAATATCGCCAAATGTGTCATGTCGACATCAACCAATTATATAGTGACAGTTTCCTTCCCCAATATATGAAGTGCAATTATTGTGGTCGAAATTTATCAACTTTGGACTTTGGAGTAATCGAAATTCATTTTTTCTTCTTTTAAATTCATGTCATGTGTATAATCACCAACTTTAACTAATCATATATGAAATTGTATAAATATTTGTATATTTTGCTCTAATGTGATATTTAAGAAGGTTATGTAATCGTTTATTTGTTTATTTTGTTGTCTTTCTAACTCTCGTTATATTTATCAGTCATACAAATATTGCACTAATTTTAATGTTATTTTACTTATTTTGTGAAAATAACGTTAAAGGTGTTAGGATAATTAACTTCAAACGATAACTTTGAGCCGATGGTTCTTTTTGAGCAGTCTTTATATTCCAACTGGGATAAGAGTAAGATTCGTCTTCATCCCTCCTTCTAGAGCCTACTAAAGAATGCTAATATACTAGGTAAGTTTTTTTTTTGTGTACAAATGCGCATTATACTGTTCTCGCGGGTATTTTATTAAAAGCGTCACGCGGGTATAAATGCACATGACACCTATAAATAACCACCAAACCACAATTTATGTTTCCATTGTTGAGTAAAGGAGATGGTTTGGGTTTGGGTTGCTTCTTGTTGCTTACTTTTGGTTGTGAATGGTGTTGGAGTTCATGCTTCAGAAGATTTGCAGCCTTACAGAACTGCTTTTCACTTTCAGCCTCTCAAAAACTGGATCAATGGTACATCTTGAATACATCTTGCAAAAGCAACTATCTTGTTAAATTTCTTGAGCTTGCATAGTATTTTGTTGAAATCTTCGCGACTAATGAATTTCTTTTCACATGTGAACGCAATCGGCTGCTGATGAACTCATAGATCCTAATGGTAAGGCTTTACTTCTAGCTTTCAATGACACATTCAAGGAAAATCTCAATTTTTGGGATTTTGATCCAAGGTCAATTAAAAACTGAAAACTTGGATTCACTACTAGAAAACTAACCTGTTTCCAACAAAATTTTGGTTGGAAATTCGGTTGAAAAGACTATTTCCGACTAGCTTTTGACAAAAATATGAACTATTGTAAATAAAATTACTTTTGACATGCATATTGTCTCACATATAATATGTTATTATATGTTCATATTGAAGGTATGATGTAGCACTACTAGAAAACTGACCTGTTTCCAACAAAATTTTTGCTTGGAAATATTTCTGAAAAGGCAGTTTCTGACTAACTTTTGACAAAAATATGAGCAATTGTAAATAAAATTACTTTTAACATGCATATTTTCTCACATATATTATGTTATTAAATGTTCATATTGAAGGTCCGATGTACTTCAATGGAGTATACCATTTGTTTTACCAGTACAACCCTTATGGTCCACTATGGGGTAACATTTCATGGGGTCATTCCATTTCATATGATCTTGTGAACTGGTTTCTTCTTGAACCTGCTCTCAGTCCAAAAGAACCTTACGACATCAACGGCTGCTTATCTGGTTCAACCACAATCTTACCCGGCCCAAAACCGATAATTCTCTACACGGGTCAAGACGCAAACAAAACCCAGCTTCAAAACCTGGCCTATCCCCAAAACCTCTCTGACCCACTTTTAAAAGACTGGATTAAATGGTCCGGTAACCCTATTCTGACCCCGATTAATGACATTATCCCGAACCAGTTCCGTGATCCATCAACGGCTTGGATTGGCCAAGATGGAAAATGGAGGATTGTGATTGGAAGTGAGATCAACGGTCATGGAACCGCGCTTTTGTATTACAGTACAGATGGTTATAACTGGACTAGGTCCGGTAAACCGTTGCATTTTTCGAGTGAAACAGGTATGTGGGAGTGTCCTGATTTTTACCCAGTTAGTAAAGATGGAAAAAATGGTGTTGATGCATCTTTTCAAGGGAATAACACAATGCATGTCCTCAAAGCAAGCTTCAACAGTCATGAATATTACGTAATTGGGACATATGATCCAAAAATGGATCAATTTCTTGCTGTTACTGATGATTTTAGGGTTAGTAACACACAATTTCAATATGATTATGGGAAGTTTTATGCATCAAAGTCATTCTACGATAGCGCGAAACAAAGAAGGGTGTTATGGGGATGGGTTAATGAAGGTGATAGCGAGTCGGATGCTATCAAGAAAGGGTGGTCTGGCCTTCAGGTACATCAGTTTTGCCAAATTGTCGAATCTAGAAATATAAGATGTATATAGTAGAAAACAAAGCATTTGTGACTGAAAAATGCTTCACAAATTACAGCACTTTGCGATAGAGAAAATTTAACAGTTGCAAGATTAGCAACTAAAACTCAAACAGTCACAAAGTTGTCACAAGTTTTGTGACTGTCTAGATTCTGTCGAAAAACAGTTGTATGATTTATGAAAAAAATAATATTAGAGTAAAAATATTACTTTGATCAAAACAGTCAAAAATTCTAATCGTAAAATAACCCTTGTCAAAAAGTTGTCACAAATGGGATTACCATAGAGGTTTTTCCACCACAATTTCAGTGGTAAATGCTCATTTTTCTAGTACCATACGGTTTCTCTAACAGTTGTCAAATTTGTTTCAGTCGTTTCCTAGAAGCATTTGGCTTAGTGATAATCGAAAGCAGTTAGTACAATGGCCCGTCGAGGAAATTGAGAAACTAAGAGGAAAACAAGTAAATATGGAGAATAAAGAACTAAAGGGTGGATCCCTACTTGAAGTACAGGGCATCACGGGCTCACAGGTGTAAGCTGACTCATTTTAATAATATACCCGTCTAAACACTCATGAGCCGGGTCACATTGGAAGCAGCCTCTCTATTCCTACGGAGTAGAGGTAAGGCTGTCTACATCTTACCCTCCTCAGACCCTACCTTAGCTTTGCTAATAGTGGGATGTACTGAGTACGATGATGGTGATGATGACCTGTCTAAACACTACTTAGCAACGATTCTCATGTTATATTGTTCTATTACACATTGCCTAATGGCACTTTCAGGTGGATATAGAAGTATCGTTTAGTCTACCGAATCTAAGTGATGTGGAGTTGATAGATTCAGATATGTTTGATCCGCAAATTCTTTGTGCAAAAAAGAATGTTTCTATGAGTGGGAGTCTTGGTCCATTTGGCATGCTGGTTTTGGCTTCAAAGAACTTGACAGAGCAGACTGCGGTTTTCTTCCGAGTGTTTAAGGGTCCAAACAAGTTTCATGTGCTCATGTGCAGTGATCAAAGCAGGTTAGCTTTTAACTTTTACAACTCATATCTATCATACTCCTAGCTTTACTACGAGTAGGGGTGTAAACGAACCAAGGCAGCTCGTGAAATACTCGGGATCGGATCGGTAAAAAGCTTGAACTAGCCGAGCCTTAACGAGCCCGATCCCGAGCCCGAGCCCGAGCCCGAGCCCAAAAGTGTGGCCCATTTAGTTATCGAGCCTGAGCCCGAGCTTTACATATCGAGCTTGAGCCGGCTCGTGAGCATTAGCGGGCTTTTAGTTTATATAATTTTTATTTATTATATTAAGTGTTTATTTATAAAATTAATTATTTTTATATATATACAGTTATGATAAATATATTTAAATCAAATATTTTATGTTAAATTTAGAAAATATAATTATAAATACAATTAAATTAATAATTAAAGTAAATAAATTAATTAAATAAAATCCAAACGAGCCGAGCCGAGTTTGAGCCTAAAAATTTTCTAAGGAGCCGAGCTCGAGCCTAGTAAATAAAGCTCTTAACGAGCCGAGCTCGAGCCCTAATTTATCTAAACGAGCCGGGCTCGAGCCTTAATGAGCTTGGGATCGACTCGGCTCGGCTCGTTTACACCCCTAATTGCGATGGAGATTAAACTAAGCACGTTTTGTTTTGTTCTAAATGTTATCTATCACTAAACTAATAAGTTAACTATTAGCTTCTTGATATCATTATACTTATTTGGTATGTCAAATCTCCAGCAACTGACATATACTATAAATTCAGGTCTTCAATTGCACAAGAAGTGGACAAAAGCATTTATGGAGCTTTTCTTGATTTGGACCCTCTCCATGAGAAGATCTCACTAAGAAGCTTGGTATGTTAGTGTTATATACTTCATAATCCCCAAAATAATTCTTTCAATCTGCTAAAACTGGGCATCAAACTGGTGCGGTAGAGGAGACCCTACGCCACCATGTTCTTAAATGGTCGGACCAGTAAAGCAACTGGTTCGTACGCACTTCTGAAAACCATCACAACCTATACACGAACATAATCGTGTAGACAAAGCAAAAAACTTGGCCTCCAAGTTGATTAGTGTGACAGATGTGTTCTTAATTCTTATAACATTAATCATGATTCATAACTCCTTAGCTACTTACCTCTGTCTTAATATTAATAGGATATGCTTGTACTATGGCATAATATTTCTTTTTACAAATTATAGGTAGACCATTCAATTGTTGAAAGTTTTGGTGGAGACGGACTTGCTTGTATCACAGCTAGAGTGTATCCTAAGCTAGCAATTCATGAACACGCCAAGCTTTATGTTTTCAACAATGGCACAAAGAGTGTGACCATCTCGAGTCTAAATGCTTGGAACATGAACAAGGCTCAAATAGTTCCAATGGGTAAAGAAACTATCACGCGTTAAGTATTTTGAACAATGATTTGAAGGATGTTTCATGTATGTTTCAAACATTAGACTTTGATGCAAATGAGAATGTGGTTGCAACTTAATGCATGTATGTGCAGGAGAACAATGACAAACAACATCTCAAAGTAACCTTAGAGTTGAAAGTTCATGACTATTATTTATCAGGTAGTTGTGAATGTATGTTTCAGAAAAGATGATTGTTTCCATACAAGGGTGCACAAGAAGGTCACCGCAGGCACACAGTGCAGCGCACCTTATGTGTCGCTTGAATAGGTGCACTCTTGGGCACTCGGGCACTTTTGCCGGCCAAATTCAGGCCAAAAATCGTTGAAAATGTTTAAAAATATCTAAACAATTACAGTAGCCCTAAACAATCCTACATTCAACCTAAAACAACCTAAACATGCCTCAAGTGGTACTTTGTACTATGAGTTTTGTTTTAGAAAGGCCTGTTTTTTAAGCGCATTGCGCCTAGGCTCTAGGCGAGGCCCGGGCATCTTGAGTGCGCCTTGACAACAATGGTTGCATCAATATAAACCAACAGATAACAGGGAGGACCTGTGTTATGTCAATGAATGGGTAACAAAAACTGGCACAAAACACAAAATTGCTTTTCATAAAACCCAAAATGCTATCTACACTTCACAATTCCAATACTGATTTCGAAATCCTAGTATACTAAGTACCTACAAGTAAGAGCTATACAATTTATATATAAGATTTAGAACCAGTAGTAATATTAACCCTAACAAATAGTTAAAACAATCAAAGTTTCATACTTGATATAATCTAATAACAAAACGAAGATTAATCAAGCTGTGAATAGAATCAACTCTTTTACTACCAATTAGGGCAAGAGAACGATTAGAACACCAGATAGTGAATTATACATTGAAATTTAGGAATTTGAAGACATGATGATTGAATTTTCATGAATGATTATGTCGCCAGTAAACAGAGGAAAATGGTACCTGGTACACCAATGGAGGCTGGACGCTACTGCTCTAGTGCTCTAGCGGAATTTGTAACAGTGAGAGAATTGAGATGGTTTTACTGCTTAAAATGCTCATAATTCAGCTGATTGATTTGTTAATTTTGCATATTTGTGTATTGAACCAGTCAAATTGAGCTCTATTTTGACTTTTCTGGACAAATTCGTCTTGTTTTACTGCTTAATATTCCTCAAACACACCCCTTTATGCCAATTTTTTTTTCCTAAAAAGCATGCCTCACCTATGTTTCATGTACAGTTCTCGCCTCATGGCTCATGTAATTTGAAACATCAGAACCCTCGCCTATGGTCGCATCAGGCCTCAGCTTGCCTCAGGCGTGAATTTTTACACCAAGACTGCGCAAGCGAGGGCCTTGTCGTTTTTGGTGGTTCATTCAATAAGCCGTGGATCTTGCCCTGCTCAAGCCTAGAAATGTAGCAGTTGCATGCATGGTTTAAAAAAACTTTCTGAGGCTCGCCTTATGCGGCTTAGCCTCATGGGGGCTAGCTGAAACTGCGCCTCGTTCTGTTTGAGGCGGTCTGAGGCGGTGAGGCGAGGCATTGAGGCTTAAGCCTCACTAAACAAGCCTTATTTTTTCCCTGTAATATATTTTGACCTATTTTGGACTCTTTTCGACCCATTTGATAGAAAGCACGGTAGTCACCCAAACTCAATTTAAATTAAAACATAACTTTTCTATCAGACTTCAAACGCACACTTCATCCATTACCCCCATAGACTTCGAACACACACTTCACCATTCCATTCTCCCAGACTTCGAAAGCTTCCATTCTCTTGGATTTCATATTCGATAAGATGAATACGTTGGTGTAAATTGTATAAACTAAGAAATTAAAAAAAAAAAGTTTAAAAAGAAGACTACTCTAAAAGATAATGAGAATCTGATAGTTCGTGAGGAGGTTTTGCCTGATGATGAGTGGATAGTCAACCCAAATTTTAATGAAGATGACATTAGTGGAGTTGGTGGGTCAAATAGGGAAAAAGTTAGAGTTCATTATCTAGGAAAAGAAAACGTATTGAAGTTAATTTGTTTGATGAAGATGTCGATGAGGAACTAAATTTGGTTAATAAAAACATTGAGAATGATCACAGAAGAAAAAGAGTTCTATAATATTTAAATCTCGTAACATTATTAAATTGGTTATTGAAGTACTTTTGCTTACATTTTGATACTTATGACATTTTTTTATATTAAATTGTGATTTTTATGAGATGTATCTATTATTTTAATTATTTTTTAATAATGTTTCGAGGCTTGCGCCTCGGTCCGCCTCGCCTTGTGAGTCTAACAGAAAGCGCCTCAAAGCTCGTTTCCGTTCTTTTAAACCTTGGTTGCATGTTTGTGTATGCAAGAACTTCGTTACTAGACCTTGCATACACAATGATTGTTTATATCTCTTGGTGCATATGTAGATATATGTATGTATATATGTATGTACATTTTCGCACTTTGATATCAGAGTACCTAGATATGTAGCACAAAAACAGAATCTGCAGAAATCTCCATGGGGTAAAATTTTAACATGTTAACAAAAGATAATTAAAAAAACATCAGATTGGATTCATGAAACAACATTACATAAACTTAAACATAACATCAATTTCTTGATGGTCTTGAGGTTGATGATGGGTCCTTGCGGAACTCCTTGACCACTGCAGCAAGTGCCTCCGGGTTCAAACCGAGGTCACACAGGGCAATGAGCACTGAAAGGGTGTGGCGGTCTAACCCAGTGTCAAGAATATTTGACATCTGAAAAACTAACTCAAGGGATTCTTTTGCGGTACAAGCAGCATCTTGATCCATGACTGAACCCAAAACTTAGTAAATAAACTGCTGCAAGTTTCAAAATCAAATTTTGAATCAAATCCATGACAATCAGACAAGGCAAATTCTTCACAAATTACCCATTAATAGAAACTCATTTACACTAATTTAAGATTTAAAACAAGACTAATTTGTCCAGAAAAGTCAAAATAAAGCTCAATTTGACTGGTTCAATACACAAATACGCAAAATCAACAAATCAATCAACTGAATTATGAGCATATTAAGCAGTAAAATCATCTCAATTCTCTCACTGTTACAAACTTTGAATCACTGTTTGATTTTCTTTTGTGGTATCAAACCTAACACATCAGAATATACAATTTACTGCATCTTTTGAGCACTGACAACAATTTATATGTATTTTTCCGATACAAGGAAGATGCAGGCATGTAAACAAAACGATAATTGATAAAAGGGTCAATTTTGATCGATCATTCAATCGAATCCCCAGTGATACGAGAACTTGGCAATTAATGGGCACAAATAAGAGAATGACAGATGATCGTAACATGCTAATAGATTGATATCGCAGGTGAGGGAAGTGATTACCTGTATAAAGCTTGTCAATTGGGGCGATTAGACTATGAGCTTTGTTTTAGAAAGGCTTGTTTTTTAAGCGCATTGCGCCTAGGCTCTGGACGAGGCCTAGGCATCTTGAGTGCGCCTTGACAACAATGGTTGCGTCAATATAAACCAACAGACAACAGTGAGGACCTGTGCTAAGTCAATGAATGGGTAACAAAAACTGTCACAAAACACAAAATTGCTTTTCATAAAATCCAAAATGCTAATTACACTTCACAATTCCAATACTGATTTCGAAATCCTAGTCTACTCACCTACAAATAAGAGCTAATCAATTTCGATATAAGGTTTAGAACCAGTTGTAAGATTAAAACCCTAACAAAAGTTGCAAAATCAAAGTTTTATAATTATGTAATCTAATGACAAAACGAAGATTAATCAAGCTGCGAATAGAATCAACCATCTTTTACTAGCAATTTATTCTACAAAAATCGGACTGGTACTGGAGAAATCATGAACAATTAGGGCAAGAGAAAGATTAGAACACCAGATAGTGAGTTATACATTGAAATTTAGGGATTTGAAGACATGATGATTGCATTTTTATGAATGATTACGTCGCCAATAAACAGAGGAAAATGGTACCTGGTACACCAATGGAGGCTGGACGCTACTGGTCTCGTGCTCTAGCGGAGACGACGAGCAGAAGCTCACAGTTTTTTTTTTTTTTTTTTTTTTCCTTCCTAAAAAGCTCACAGTTGAAAGTATATTGCTATGGTTCTAGATTTATTTTACTTATGTTTTTAAAGTATATTTTCTATTCTAATAAATAAAATTAAAATATATGTAAATTACCAAGATAGTTATTGTGATATGTCAGTATTTTACTCTTAATATGTAGGTGTCATAAATTACTCATATAGTTTCAAATATTAGACATTTGTAACACATATAGTCCTCATGTGATAGTAATTTAAATAATTATGTGAAATAATTTGGTGACGTAAGGACTAAATGTGTTTCAAATGTCTAAAATTTGGGACCATATAGGTAATTTATGGAACATAAGGACCAAGAGTGATATATAAGCAAACCGCATGGACCATATTGGTAATTTACTCTTAAAATATTTAAAAATTTTTTTGACTCTCCTATTAAATATGTATGATATATTTTTTTAATTTCTCATTTTTTATATTAAATATTAATAATTTTATTTATATTTTTTATAAATATTAAAGAATAATATGATTAAATTATAAGTTATATATATTTTTTATAAACTTAATAATTATTGACTCAAATCAGTATTTTAAAAAAAAATTAACTCAAACTTATATCAACATATATTACCTACTATTTAGGTTAAAAAATAAGATTAAAACACCAAAATAACTTGAATGACTTAATTTGGAAAAAAAAGTTTAAGTAACTTGATTGAAACAAAATGAAAAGTTGGTTACATATATATTAAGTATCATTATTATTATTATCAGTGTTGTAAAACTCGGCCTACTCGGCCGAGTACTCGGCGAGTACTTAGAACTCGGACCTTGGCCGAACCGATTTTCTCCAACTCGGACTCGGTCAAACTCGGTCCAACTCGGACCAACTCGGCCAAAAAAACTCGGTCAAACTCGGAAAAAATCGGTCAAACTCGGACCAACTCGGTCAAACTTGGCCAACTCGGACCTACTCGGCCAACTCGGACCAACTCGGTTTTTTGCTATATTTTACCAATTTTCCCTGTTTTTCACTAGTTTTCATTGTTTTTCACCAATTAGTGTTTTATTTTCCCTATATATATTTAATTTCTATTGATATTCACTATATATGTTATATATACTAGTAAACATATGATATTTGATATATATATAATTTTTTAAAAATTATTTTTTTTATCATTTACCGTATCCGAGTACTCCCCGCCTAGGCCGAGTACTCGCAACTCCCCAGTCGACCGACCTGGTAGCGCATAGCGATTTCTCCAACCATGATTATTATTATTATTATTATTATTATTATTATTATTATTATTATTATAAAATCTATCAATAATAAATCATTTAAGTTTTCCAACGAGCTTCCAACAAACATTTTTTTTATTTAATTAAATTAAACTTAACAACAATTTTTTTTCAAAATTTAATAAAATTCACTTATCAATAACTTTGCGACAAATCCTCAATTTCTAAATTTTTATTTATATTTTACCAACGAATGTTTGAAAATAATTATTAGATTAAATTTTGTATACCTCTTTTTATTCCAACAATATTTAATTATTTTTTCCAACAGTAGTTTTTTTTTCCTGCAAAGTTCAAGCATATATTGAAAAATTCAGTTTTTACGCTAAACAAGTCACAAAAAAACCTGAAACTCTAAGTTATAATATTTTAATACATATATGTATGCATAACAATCTCTTTTAGCCAATTAATTATCAAATTATTTAAGACATGTTTTAACATGTCAAAATACAAAACAAACAAGAAGCTTCTTATCCGCAAAATTTTTCATAATTTCTTCCATTTGTTTCCGTATTTTCTTTCCCAGTTCTCTTTCCATTTGTTCCAAGCGGCTTTCCAAGCTGTCAGGCCTCTATTTCATTTTTTAGTTGGGATTGAAAATCGTTAACCTATAATTTGTTAAAACATATATAATTATATAACATACATTTTGAAGTTGATGCTACAGTTGTAAATGGTTTTTTTTTTTTTTTTTTTATGTTAAAGTCAAAAAAGACGGTAAATATTTTTTTTTAAAGATAAAGTCAAAAAAGACGGTAGGATCCGACGCTGCTACAGTTGTAATTCTTTTTTTTAATCTTTTTCGAGTCTTGTATTTCTTATCAATTGCAACGATTAACGCCGCGAAGCGTAGGTATATATATTTTTAATCTGCTTGGAGTCTTGCTTTTATTATCAACTGGCCTGATTAACGCCACGAAGCGTGGATATAAATTCTTTTTTTTAATCTGGTTCGAGTCTTGCATTTATTATCAATTGACCCAATTAACGCCGCGCGCGTGTATAATTTTTTTTAAATCTGGTTCAAGTCTTGCATGTATTATCAATTGGCCCGATTAAAGCCAGAAGCGCGGGTATAAATGTTTTTTAAATATCTTCGGACTTTTTTATTTGGTGTTTATAGATTCGTTTTCATGTTTCCAATGCTCATTTTTACAACGGTAAACATTTATATCAGAGCTTTATTATCAATTGGCCCGATTACCACTGCGAAGCGCGGGTATAACCCTAGTTAATAACTAAATAGTGCCTTAAATGGTCAAAAATGACGGAATTTCATGTCCAAAATTGGATCATGCAAAAACGACATATTCAAATCGTAATGATATAATATTTTAAATCATATTTAAGAAGCTTAAAACAAAAGAATGGAACGGAACATGTATTATGCACCATAGAATTATGGCGGGCAAAACAAGCAAGTCGGGCCAAGTCAGGTAGCAGTTCAAAACAGGTTCGGGTAAACACGGGTTGCTTTTAAAATGAACAGACTGATTTGATGGAATCAAGTATCTACACAAGTCTGAACTTGTATTGCATATAAAAAACCATTTGAAACAACATTGAATGGCGTCTAGGTATAATTATTGTTTGCTTAAGTTCTCAATCAACAAAAATTCAAGAGTAAATTATCAATATGGTCCTTGTGGTTTGCTAGTATTTCACTTTGTTCCCTAGGTTTCATAAATTACTCATATGGTCACAAACTTTGCACATTTGTAACACATATAGTCCTTAAGTCACCAAATTATTGACCAAATTACCCTTATATAAGCAATATATGTGTTACAAATGTGCAATGTTTGCGACCATATGGGTAATTTATGAAACCTAAGGACTAAGAGTGAAATACTAGCAAGCCACAAGAACCATATCGATAATTTACTCAAAATAACTTCAACTCCCTGGCCACTACAGGATTAATTCCAAACAAACTCCAAAGAACTTCAACTCATCGGAAATTTGAACTAGTAGTTCCTTTCTTTTGATTTACAAATTTATATTTTCAAATAGCATTCAAAGTTTAAGCTTTGGTAGTTTGGGTAGTTTTTTGAACAGGTTGTTTGGTTAATGCTATTTGGACAACAGGTTTCTTTTTGGATAGCAAGATTTTTTGGACAACAGCTTGTTATTTGGACAGCATGTAGCCTTTTTGGGTTGTATTTTGAATTTCTAGTCTGTGTATCTAGACATGTTTTAGTTTTGAACTTGCATTAGATTGTCTTATAGGCTGTATTTTGAATGCATTTGCTCTATTTTGAACTTGTGTAAACGCCTAAAAAAACAAAAACCTTGAAACCAAACCGAACCAAATCATTAATAACGGTTTGGTTAGGTTCGGATTTTATTTTCAATGGTTTGGTTTTGGTTTCTAATAAAAAAAGGTGTTACTACTCGTTTGGTTTGCAGTTTGATTTAAAAATTGTATAAACCAGACCGTGAACACCTTTACTCCTAACCCAGTCAAGAACGCCTAAACAAGAAATAATAATAATGTTACCTCTTGAGACTGTCGGGCATCACTATATGCACTTGACCTACAAAATGATGATCATGACCCTGTCACCACGAAACATGGTACTGAAGATCCTACCCCAAACATCCAGCCACGACTATTGGGATGCAGATGCTCCCGCGCAACAAATTCATCATGATCTGCATTATGATCATTGTTCGACCCATACTCCTTCACAAGTTCATTATGGAACACTATCTACATTTTCATCAAAACAAAGTGAGTCAAACTATAATCTGAGTTACCAATCAATCAATCAAACCTAGAAAATCCCACAATCAAAGTTGATACAATAGTTACTAGTTACACATATATAAATGATAACTTACAGATGATTCTTTTGATTGTGGCATGACAAACTCTAACTCTTCCAAGTCATTAACATTGATTTCCCCTTCTTGTAATATCTGTTTAGTCTCTTTGGTGGCGTGGATATCAGTGAAGACTAATTCGTAATCGGCCATTTTATTCTTTTGTTTGTCCTACATAGAACATTGATAAGTGTAAATCATACAAATGGTTACCAAAATATATAGATGTGATTAGTTACAAAGCGGATACGATGTTCATTGAAACCCATAGACCATCCAGTATGTCGAGATAGATCATTCTTACGTTTATTTATCCTAGCTTTGGATCTATTTGGCCATTTGTCGATGTTACCATCAGGTAGAATTTCTTTAATGATTGAAAGTAGTTTATCAAATGTTGAGTCTGTAATATTACAATCTAATTTCCAATTCAATAAACTTGTGGCGATAGAGAAAGTGTTGACACGCTTAGCCCCGTCCCATAAAGGCTCGTTGGCTTGCTCAAACATTTTATAAAATGTCTCTACTTTTTATCAGGATCTTGTGGTTGTTGCATATAATAAGGATCGTGATTTTGGTACATGCCTTCTTTAACCATTTGATCATATCTATTATATTCACCAAGATGTTCATGAACATTGTGACCCATATGTTGAGACGAAACAGGGTTTGAACATTGGCTCATGTCTATTGTTTCATTTGGATACCTTTCACCATGTGCAGACCATAACTGATAATCTTTCATGAATCCTCAGGTGATTAGATGAACTTGAACTTCATCTCTCGTGTTGTAACAACGATTCTTGCATTTGCTACACGGGCACCTAATTTTTCCATTTTCAATGTTTGTTGCATTTTCGTATGCAAAATCTAGGAAGTAAGAGACTACTTGCTGAAATCGTAGATTGAAAGAACCATCTTTATTAGTTCTCATTGTATACATCCATTCTCTATTTGATGCCATTTTTGTCATCTATAATTATAATTCCACCAAGTATTAGAACTAAACAAATAAGAACACACATACACATACACATACACATACACATACACAAACACATACGTACATACTAGGCATGTATATATTAGAAACCCCCTTAAGATAAAGAAACATTACAAACCCAATATTTGGTCCACAATTTACCACCTCATTATTTCCTTTACCTTTAATTATTTAATAGAAGGGCATACTTGTCTTTTAATACATTTGTACCTTTACACCATATTTTATTAATTTACCACATTCTCTCTCATCAAATTTAAATAATAAACAAAAGAAATTAGTTTTTAAATTTCCCCCCTTTCATTTCCCATCAGAATTTTTGCCACATGAATATTTTCGTCTTTTCTTTAGAGTATACAAATTGCGTCGTTTTACATCTAATTTACGTTTTTTGATTTCAACTAAAAAACAAAAGATTTTCATTTTTAAATATTTTATACCTTTTATCTTTCTCACCTTTTATTTTTCCCACCTTTATTTCTTCTCAACATTTCTTTCCCCCATTTTTTAAATATTTCTCTGCTTTGATTTTCTCACCATTATTGTTTTTATTGAAATTTAATGCATGCTGGCTTTATATATATATCAAATAGTATTTTTTTTATTTTAATTTACATCAATTTGTGTGTGTAATAATATACATATATATTATTTCAAACAAGTAAAAATCATTAAAAAGTTACATTGTTACGTTCAGTTTACACATATTTGCAGAAAAACATAGTTTTTTTGTTTAACATTTTATATTTTTGAAAGAACTTTAATTCTTGAATTGTTGTATCTTTAAAAAAAAGAGTTAAAAAATATTGTTGAGTTAACATACATAAAGCTAGTACACAAACATTTAATGTTTGCTTTATCAAAAAGATAAATCATATATTTTAAATTGTACTTTGTACTATCATTTAAAATACTCAACCACATTCTATCTCATCAAATTTA
This sequence comes from Mikania micrantha, assembly GCA_009363875.1. NCBI lineage: Eukaryota > Viridiplantae > Streptophyta > Magnoliopsida > Asterales > Asteraceae > Mikania > Mikania micrantha. The sequence goes on from CM018683.1 coordinate 16,874,199, forward strand.
AATAATAATCAAAAGAAATTAATTTTTAAATATTCATTTCTTTTCTTTTCACACAAGAAAAATTTTTGATTTGATTTTTTTAATAATTTGCTGGTTGTATATAATTGCTGTCGTCTTACATCAAAGTTACAGTGTTCAATTTGAGCTCTAAAACAAAAGAATTTTATTTTTAAATATTTCATACCTTTTATTTTTTCCACCATTTGTTTTTCCTAACTTTTTAAATATTTCCCCCCTTTGATTTTTCTCACCATTTTTGTTCTTATTAAAATTAATTTTTAAATATTCCCCATTTTACTTTCACACCAGAAATTTTTGTTTAGTTTAAATTTTTAATAGTTTCCTTGTTGTATATAATTGCTGTCGTGTTACATTAAAGTTACGGTGTTCAATTTCAGCTAAAAAACAAAATAATTAACTTTTTAAATATTTCATACCTTTTATTTTTCCTACCTTTTATTTTTCTCACCTTTTATTTTTCTCATCATTTGTTTTCCCCAAGTTTTTAAATATTTCCTCCTTTGATTTTCTCACCATTTTTGTTCTTATTTAAATTAAATGCATACTGACTTTATATAAGTGATGTCGATGTTACATCAATTTTACGATGTTCGAAGATATTGTCTATATTTATTGTCATACCTAACACATCCCCCACATTGCTTAGTCTATATATATCTACACTTTAACATTTTTTTGCAAACTAATACTTTGTTTTCACCATTAATATGATAAATCAAATTAGATTAGAAAAATTAATTTATACTAATTGCAAAATTTTTGGAACAATTTTCACTAGGGCTAAACTTTTATTATATTGATATTTTACAAATGTTTTATCTTATTACAATTCATTAAAAGTTCTTGTTGTAACTTTAATTGTATGCATGTTGAAAACATGTGTTGGTTACATTTATGTTACACTAACGTTATTTAATTTTTTATTATTTTCTAATATAATTTATGACTATATAATAATTATTGTTTTACTTTTTTATTTAAAAAATAAGTCACATCACTTTGCTATTTTTTTTTGTTTTTATTTTGCAATTAACAAGAAAGAGATATGAAAGGTCCAATCAAATTAATATTAGATGTTCACTAATTATGATACATTATAAAATTATTTAATATTACATTTCTAGCAACAAGTCAATAAAAAGTATTTCATATTAACTTGTTACAATGATGGTACACAATACATTTCGGTTCCAAATTGTTTACGACTTTTTTTTTTGTTACAGAATATACGTGTTACTTTTATGTTACATTACATATATGCGGTTTATTTTTCACTAGGACCCAACGCATTAAAATCACTTTAAAAACGGTTTTCTAGCCGGTTAAGAGCTAATACTGGTTCAGTTGACTACTTTTTATGTATCTCTAGTCCACTTAATGTAACATATTTGTAACATCAATGTAACATACATGTAACAATTGATTATGTATATAAAATTAATAAAATGAAACATTGTTACATATATGCTACATACTTTTACAGCAAATGTTACATAAACGTAAAAAAATCAAAGTGACTTCAAATTTATTCAAGAACACATGCATACATATATAAGTTAGTGTAACCAGAGTATATTTTTTTTTGTTGCAGGTTATACGTGTTACATTATATATATATGTAGTTAATTTATCACTAAACTGATCCTGAAATTTTGAACACCTTTTTTACTTTGTTACAACGATGTTATATAATAAGATTCAGGTTTCAAGTAACTTGAAACCCAAAAATCGATTTAAAAACCGGTTTTCTAACTAGTTAAGAACCGATACTGGTTTTTAAGCATCTCTAGTTCCACTTAGTGTAACAATTTTGTAAAACAATGTTACATATATGTAAAAGAAAATATTTCAAAAACATTTAAAATTACATATATGTAAATTTTATGTAACATACATGCAGGGGCGGCTTGGAGGGGGTGCAAACCCCCCTCCCGCACAAGGCTCATCGTTTTTAAGGGCACAATTTTATAAAAAAAAATTATATATACTATATATTTTTTATAAAAATTCAATTGTCACATTATAACATTCTATAGATTAAACTACAAGGCAAAATAAATGATTAAAAAAAACAATAGGCACATCTACAAGGCCCATTCGGCCAGCCCAAAAAGAAAAAAAAAAGAAGTATGTATGTATCTAATACGTTAATTGTCACAACATTAGTCATTATATATAAAAAAATTTATCTAAGGGGCCTTTTTTTTTCCCTTTTCGCACGGGGCACTCGAATTCTCTGAGACGCCCCTGCATACATGTAACAATTGGTTATGTACCTTTACAACGAATGTTACAGTAATGTTACACAAGACAAAGAAATTATGAAAACCTTATTTACAACCAGAAACAACTAGACTTTCAAACAACCAAAAACAACAAGATAAATCTCAGTTACACGTACCTTTACAATGAATGTTACAAATGTTTAAAAAGAAAAAAAAAACATTATAAAAGCTCCGTGTCATCTATTGAAGCTCCGATGGGGTTTTTGCCGGAAAATCGGTTCGATTCTTTTCTTCTTGTTCGTCGTGGGTTTTTTCTTCTGTGGGTTATGTTCGTCATGGGTTTTTGCCTGAAATTTCGCGTGATTCAGTGGTTTTTTTCTCTAGTGGGTTCGGTTCTTCGTGGGTTATTGACTGAAATTCCGCGCGATTCCGGTTGGTTTTTTCACGGTAGTCGTCGGTAGCTTCCTCGCTTCCTGCTTCGTTCTTATTTTACTGAAATTGAAAATCTAACGGTGGTGACGAAATTGAATGGCGGTGAGGCAACTTAAAGTTGGTGGAAAAGGAATACAAATATTGATAGATTTCATAAACTAAAAAATCAAGAACACAATAAATGAGTTGAAAAAATTTCAAAATTAGGAAAAAAATGACACTAAGGGTACGTTCCATCAATTGTTTATGACAAGGATACAAAAGATGAAGATTACAATTATACCCTTATGTACTTTATTGTACTATAATTAGTTTATTTAATACAAAATCAAACAACCTTACTTTTCAAACTTCATCTCAATCATTAAAAAATATAATCAATGGTTGTAAATAAGGTTTTCAAAGTTTCTTTATTTCAACCAGGTTTTCAAAATATTTTTCCCTCATACATTCTAACCTAACAATGAATATATACAAAAAAAACTATATGGAACTATTTCAAGATATACAAATTTGGCCTAACAAAAATTGGGAATGACCTGTTTCTTTTTATTATATACCAACACCACTTAAGTTGTTTCTTTAAAACCAAGAATTCATACCAACTTAATAATAAATATACACAAATATGTATCTAATGAAACTTCAGTAGTAATAGACAATGATATTACATGGATTGATAAAGCTAAAGTGGTGTCATGAGATGGCAATTGACTTTAATATGAGCAGTTAACTTAACATAAAACCTACCTGAAGTGCATGGGCGAAGGATACAAGGGACCGGGGGGGCGACCGCCCCCCCTGTTTTTTCGCGTAGTAGTGTATATTTCCCGATGCGTAGCATAAAATTTTTTAAAAACCTTTACTTCGCCCCCCCCGGGAAAAATTTTTTTTATTTCGCCCCCCCTGGGATCCTCGTCAAGCTTCGCCACTGCTGAAGTGGCCTCCCTTGGTCCACTAGCATATGCCCAGTTAACTTTAACAGGATGTCAAAACCTGAAAATAACATTAATAGGTTAAAGTAGTGAACGAATCCCTAAGATTACTGCAGAGAAAGAAACAAACAAAAACAATATAACTTTAAGCATGATCATGAAACCCTAAATCAACCTATGAATCATCATGGAGTATAATGTAACTATAATTAGAAGGAAACGTGAAAGATTAATTGAGTGATTACCACAACCGCGGCACATTCACCACCGGCGTCAGATACACAACACATACTTTACCAGTTTATTACCACAGCGTCGTACCACCACCGGATTTTCCCCTTTCACCACCGGCGTCTCACACACAACACACGCTTCGCCACCACCGGCGACATACCACCACCACTGGCGTCGCCCCTCTCAGCCTTCGAACTAGTAATCAAAGGTGGGAGCTGGGTGCTTCAATTTGTTGACCGGGAGGAGAGCAAAATCAATTGGTCGACCGGTTGTGAGTATTCGTCGTTTGGGTGCGAGGGAAATAATGAGGCTTCCTTTCGAATGCTTTATTGGAGGGAAAGTAATTTTGGTTTTCCCTCCACTAGGGTGTTCACGAATCACGATAGGAATGGCAATGGATCGGGTTTGGGACGAGTTTTAGTAATCACAATCTCATATCTGTTTATAAAAGTATGTGTCATACCCATTCTAAAACCCATCAAGTATCTATTGGGTATTTACCCGTCAGGTATCGGGTATCTCGACGGGTTTAGCTAAATATACTCATTGAGAATAACTGGCTTAAATCACGTCGGGTATTGGGTAATTAATAATAAATTTATTTTCTGTAAAAAAAAATTATATGTTAAATATGACAAGAATAAACTATTAATATATCAAATAACATTAATTTTCAAAATGTATACGTTGATTACCATCGTTTAATATAACCAAAAAATGATAATTACCAAAATGGTTCAAAAAAAATATTGTAGTTGGCACAAAAAAAAACAAAGATAAAAAAAAACAAATTCTATTAACAATTTTTAAAGTTCAAAAAGAATAAAAAAGAAACAAATTATATATACTTCAAATGTATATAAATGGGTATTTATAATCCGGTAAACGGGTATATGAACAAATCTCAAGCCCGTCCCATACCCGCAAAAATTAGAAAAATCGATCCTATACTCGGCCCAATACCTATCGAATTTGGGAATACACATCCCATATGTAGCGGGTTTCAGGTAAACCCGTCGGGTGCGGGTTTTTTTGCCATCCCTAGTTCACGAGCCGAATCGTGCAAGCCATAGGCAACTTCAAACTCGGCTTGGATAACAGTCTCAACTCTTGGCTCGAGATGGTCTCATTTTTAACTAAGTTGGCTCGGCTCAGCTCGGCTCGGTTCGTTTGCGGCTCGGTTTTTCCATAATTTAGATTTTTATGATATGAGTTTGTAACTTGTGAGCTTCATATAACGTTTTCTTTTATTTTTTTAGTATTCTTTTTTTCTTTAACATAATGACAAATATAACACCAAATTATAGTTATTATTAAAAGTAACTATTTATTTTTATATTTCGGTATAATATATTGTACAAACAAGCTGAGCCCACGAGTTGAGCCACAAGCAAGCTACGAGCCGAGCCAGCCAGCCTTGGCTCGGATAAGAAACGAGTTGGATCGGTTCGGCTTGTTTACAAACAAGCTTTATTCAAGCTGAGTTTTTCCGAACGAGGTACGAGCCGAATCCGAGTTACGATTTTTTCGACAACCCTAATTGGAGGGAAACCAATTTTAGCTTACCCTTGTCACATCCCCAAATTCCCACGTGCGGTGTCAGACCGCGTGGGTTTGACGTGGCCAGGATTACAGCTCATGGTCATATAGAACGACTCTATATGAGTTACACAACATACAGTTTTGTAAAATAACACAGGTTTCAATAATACGCAGCGGAAAATGTTTACAATAGCATAATTAAATAAAAGTTGCAGCGGAAAATGTAAATTGTATCAAACAGTACTAAATGATAATTGTTGTAAGAATTAACAAAACAAGCCTAGGATTAGAGTCTATATGCATGTCAGACTCCTTAGTGCATCCTTGTGCGCATCCTAGTTTGGATTCCATTAGTTACCTGAGAGTACATGCGAAAAAGTGTCAACTATAAAGTTGGTGAGTTCTCGGGTTTAGACAGACATAAATCAGTAAACAGTCATATACAGGGTATGTTAAGTTTAGTTGTTGGATCTACGATCCGTGAGTGTGTCAGTTCATCCTACCAAAACTCGACTGTTTCCTTTGCCTCCCCGGGTCATCGCTGAACCCGGCAATCAGTGTCGATATTACACTCGTTATGACCTCCGGTCAACATTGGTGCTGAGTGGGGCTAGTCAAACCCAGTATTACTACGTAATAACGACTCGTTTGTTACACAACTAACGGTAAGGGTATGTGAGGGCTTAATGCGATAATAGTTACACTCAAAATGGTTTTGACAACATACCAGTCATATATCTAAAACAGTTGCATTGTAATCTCACCCCAAAAGTTTCGTAAAAGCAGTTAAAGAGTAAAAGTGGGGCTGTAAACTCACCTGAGTTTCTGTAGCGTGTGTTCGTACAAGAACGGATTAGTGCGCCTCTTTCAGCGGTTACCTATATCACATAGGTGTTATAAGTTTGTGTTCACATTCGTGTTGGTCTTACAAGACTGTGTTCGTGTCCAAACAACTCTAAGTTGTTAAGTAGGTCATGTTGACTGTGTTTGACCTAACGACCCGTTGGTGACGGTTTTAATTCAAGTGCTCGTGTAACGTGCGGTATAGTGTCGTGTGAAGTGCGTGGATAGCATAGTTGCACCCGTAAGGTAACTTACTATTTATTGTCACACCCCCAAATTTCCACTCGTGGTGTCAGTCCACGTGGGTGTGACGTGGCCAGGATCCTAGCTCATGGTCATATAGAGCGACTCTATATGAGTTACACATTCACACAAATTGTAAATCAATACAAGTTTCATTCAATAAGCAGCGGAAAAGTTAAATGTCAGAAATACATATGTTTGCAGCGGAAAGTAATTGTTTGCAACAGACACTACAAATGTTTAAATTGTTTTCAAAACAGAACACATTCACACAAGCCTAGGACATGAGTCTATATGTAAGCTTGACTCCATTAGTGTGTCCTTGTGAGCGCTCTAGCGTGTGCTCCCTTAGTTACCTGAGAATACATGCGAAAAAGTGTCAACTATAAAGTTGGTGAGTTCACAGGTTTAGACAGACTGAAAAGTAAACAGACATATACTGGGTATGTTAAGTTTAGTTGTTGGATCTACGATCCGTGAGTGTGTCATGTCATCTTACCGAAACTCGACTGTTTCCGTTTGCCTCCGCGGGTCATCGCTGAACCCGACATCAACATCGATATTACACTCGTTATGACATCCAGTCAACGTTGTTGCCGAGTGGGGCTAGTCAAACCCAGTAGTACTACGTAATAACGACTCGTTTGTCATACAACTGACGGTAAGGATAAGTGAGGGCTTTATGCGATAAAGGTTACACTCAAAAATAGTTTTACAACATACCAGTCATACATCTAAAACAGTTGCATAGTATTCTCACCCCCAGGTTGAGTAAAAGCAGTTAAAGAGTAAAAGTGGGGCCGTAAACTCACCTGAGTTTATGTTATGCGTTAGCTCAAAAGAGTAAGTGTAGCTCGCCGGCTAGTAGTCACCTATATCACATAGGTACTATGAGTTTGTTTTCAAAAGTGTGGGTCTCACCGGACCGTGTTAGTGTTCAACAACACTAAGTGGTTATGTAGGTCGAGTTGACCGTGTTTGACCGTGTCGATCGTGTTTGACCTAACGACCCGTTGGTGACGATTTTGGATCAAGTGCTCGTGTAATGTGCGGTTTAGTGTCGTGTGAAGTGTACGGATACCAAAATCATTCCTATGAGGAAACTTACTATTCATGGTAAGTTTCTATTTTAGGAAAGTTTCCATATTTGGCAAGTTATACATAAGATCATATTCCGATTATTCTAACATGCATATTTATCCTAAATGAGCGTGTTATCACATAGTACCTAGTTACACATAGCCGGTTTAACATAGTTTGCGCGTAAAAGTTTCCATTTATGGAAAGTTTCTAAAATAAGCATATTCCCACAAGTTTAACAATTAACATTACCTAATATCCTCATATTAGTTCTAAATAGTCTATTAATCATGCTTGTTACAACTAACATGTGACAATTTATTGACTTGGCGAAACAAAGTTACTATTTTTAGTAACTTACGAAAATAGTCAAATTCAAGTCTCCCAATCAACATAATCCTTTCAATATCATTATTAGATCACTAAATAAGCATCTTAGACTCAATACATTATCATGCATATCAACAATTTGCAAACTTGTGACCAAAAAGTTACTATTTATAGTAACATTTATAAAAATCAAACTTTTGACTATTCTAGACATTCCTATGCATCATGTATCCATCTCAATAGTTTCTAATCATCATTTTAAGCATAACGTATAGATCTAAGCACATGCATGTTACCATTTCATCAAAATGCACAAATTGTAACATAAAAGTTACTATTTTTAACAATACGTCCCAAATAACCAATTTTGACATAATCCAACATTCTAAATCATGTAGAACATCATCAATATCATTCCTAGTAACATCTCAATCTCAAAAATTGCCAAACACATCATGGATCGTGCATGCATGTTGTCGAAAGTACCCATTTCATCATAAAATCAACACATGGCCATTTATTTCAATAAGAATCATCATAGATCATAATCATTTTATCAAATCAGTAGCATTAGCACCTAATAACATGTTCACAAGTCCAAAATTTCGTGACAATGGTGGTGGTGGTGATGCATGTGGCCTAAATGGCTTGCATGTGAGATTACAAGTGATTTTAGGCAAGATTAACTATAGTAACTACCTTACAATGCTTTAGAACGCCTAGAAACGATTTGAGCAGGTCTGTAGAAGTCCTAGGTATTGCTGGAATGCTGCAAATCGCGAGTAAGGAGTAGACACGGTGCTCTTGAGCCTCAAACCTTCAATCTCTCCTTAGAATGTCTTCAAACTTGCTCCCCAAAGGCTTCAAATGGCTCTAATGGTGTTCACAGGGTGATAGAGGTCGGAGGTGATGAGTTTCAGTCGCAAAAAATGGTGTAGGGCGGCAGAAATGATTAACATTGGGTTTATAAAGATTTTATGCGTGTAGGGGTTGTCGCGTACCGCGGAGGCTGCACAAAAAGCGTCTCCGCGTATCGCGGCGTTTAAAATAATCATTCTGTTCCCGAAACACGCCGCGTACCGCGGTGGTGGAAGATGATCGGTCGTCGCGTACCGCGACGTTTTTCGGAGAATTCAAATTTCCCCGCTCAAGCTTCGCGTACCGCGAAAGCCCAATTGCTTGCCCATCGCGTACCGCGATGGGTTTCGGCTGAGCCCAATAGACCCAATTCATTGTTTTGAACCGATTCTTTCGTATTTTCTCGAATACGATCATCGTTTCTCGTCATGTTGGTCTTGTTCTAGCTAATTTAGGTTCCCCGAACCTAAGTGCAGTGTTTTGTGTTACAGTTTGATCCGTTCACCAACGTTCGTTATTCAAGACACGTGCGAGTGTTGTGCGATAATTCCTTGAATTATCAGCGTGTTCAGATTGTTGTGCCACGTGTCACACTAAATGCATTTATCCTAGTGCCACGTATGAAATAATAATAAACATTATTATTAAAACTAATAGAGTTGCTGACCTGGAAATTACGAGGTGTCACATTTATAGTAAGTTCCTTTATTAGGAAAGTTCCCAAATTAAGTAAGTCATGCAAGAAATCACTTTTCGATTATTCTATTATGCATAGTTAACCTAAATGAGTATGTTATCACATAGCACATAGTCACACTTAGACGATTAAGCATGTTTCACGTTCAAAAGTTTCTAAATATAGAAAGTTTACATAACACGTTATCCTAGTCATCAATAATTCGTTCTAACATGATCCTAGGACTCTTGACATTATCATGGTAACTCAACTTAACAAATTTCAAGGTTTATGAGCAAATCTCATAACCAAAGTTTCTATTTATGGAAACTTGTGACAAATATCCATTTTTCAATGATTCTAATAACTCAACTCATTCAATATCATCATGTCATCACCAAATAAGCATGTTAAACATATTACAACATCTATTTCATCATTCTTTAGCCATTTGAAATTAAAAAGTTACTATTTATAGCAATAATAAGATAAATCATATATTATGACCATTTTATCAAATGTACACCCAAAGATCATCATTTTATTCATAAATCCTAGATCTAAATACATGCATATTGTCATTTCATCATTTATTCACAACTTGTAGCAATAAAGTTTCTAAAAATAGAAATATTCATACATACATGCTTTTTGACAAAGATTACCATCATGGATCTTGTACATCATCCCCAATATCATCAATAATCATTCATTATCATTCAAATCATCCTAAAACATGTTAGATCATGCATGCATGTAGGTTTTTCACTTAGTCACAACCAAGTCATACATCATGCATATGGCCATCATCATGGACCGTCATAAAACATCAAAGTACCACCATAGACCATCAATAATCATGTAAACATCATCAAACCCAGATTCAAAATAAGAAAAATTCATGCATGTGTGAATCTAGTGCGTGCATGCAAGCTTTGAACCTTGCATGTGTGTTTTATGCTACATAGACTCGAGATCTACCTTCTATGGCTCCAAAATGCACCAAGATGAGGATGAATCGGCCTCTAATGCTTTTGGACAGCAGCAACAAGATGGTGAAGGTGGTGTTCAAGCCTCACACTCTTCCCTTCAAGTTTTCTATAGATCTCCAAGCTTCAAGCTTCAAGTATGGTGTTCTAATGGCTGCTAATGGCTTCCAGAAGTGTTTAAGGGGGTGTTGCAGGGTATAATGACGATTATGAGCTATGGGATTAAGTAGGATAAGTGTAGGGTGGCTAATGAAATGATTAATCTTGGTTTAAGCAAGATTTTGCGTGTCTGGCTTCCAGGCGCATCGCCTGTCGAGAACCCCTAGCACCTGGGCGTTACGCGCGAGCCAACCGGCTAGAGGCGTCCCTTCCTCATCCGCGCGCACCGCCAAGAGTGGAGCACCGGGTCAGGCATACCGCCTGGACCCTGGATCCGGCCCAATTTGGCCCATTTTCATATTTTGACCCATTTTTCGCGTATTTCTCGATTACGATCATCGTTTTGAGTCTTGTAAACATCATTTCATCCATTTTAGGTTCCCTAGGACCTAAGTGTAGTGCAAGTGGACTGTGGTTTGATAAATTCACCAACGTTCGTTATTCAAGACACGTGCGTGCGTTTTACGATAATTCCTCGAATTATCTGTGTGTTTGGACTGTTGTGCCACGTGTCACGCTAAATATTAACAATTCTAGTGCCACGTATGAAATAATAATACACATTATTATTAAAATGAAGTAATTGCTGACCTGGAATTTACGATGTGTCACAACCCTCCACATAGAGATAAAAAAAACGTTTAACCGACCCGGTAGTGTGCCCAATCCAGTATCACTTACAAACATGTTTTTAATTGGTTTTAGGCTTTTAAAAAAATTAATGTTTTAAAACCAGCTTTAGGTTTCAAGTGAGCAAACATAATAAATAGTATACCTAAATAAAAAGTTGGTTATTTAGATGTTAAACGATTTCGGTTATAATATTAGATTCGGTTTTAGAACTTGAAAATCAATTATGACAAAAACGGTTTCAAAACGTTGGCCGGTTCGGCTACTTCAAATCCGATGATTTGTTACTTTTTTGGAATCTGCTTGATCTTGTTTACACTTTGAAAAACCTAAGTTTCTTGAGTCAAGCTTTGAGTTTTGTTACATCCCCACTTGCGTTTTCTTTACCATAAAAATCAATTTTAATCCAAACGGTTTCACATTTGGTGGTGGATCAATCAAGTTCAATGTTAAATTTCTTAGGTGTCATCGTACCTAGCTGTTAAAAAAAGATGCAATCTCATCATAATCCAAGGCATTCTTCCAACGGATTTCGGTCGTTGTGGCTCGAAAACTCAACGGCTAATCATTTATAGATAGTGCTAAGTTTTGATCGTCTATAGTTGGTTCTTGAGTTGTTGGATTTGGAATACCTTCAGTGACATAATCTGCAAATTTGTTTGGTAGAATGGTTTTTTAGGTGGTTCGTTTCAGATTATTATTATTATTATTATTTGAACGGCTTCGTACGAAGACACCCAATACGGGATTTCAACCGTCTTCTCGGATTTGGCGCCCTAGGACGTTTGCTCAAGCCCACCACACGAAAAATCACACAACTAGGTAAACATCTGACCTTGCCTCAGCAAACATGTTTCACCTGAATAAGATATCTCATTGAGAAATCAAGGGTAACTATTAGGCTACAAACCCTTTGTTGGTGGTGTTTCATTAACAAGATCTAAATCTTGCTTAATGATGGTTCCCTTAGGGCCGATGACACATTGGGTTGGGGTCTTGGGTAGAGGTGCACAAATCGTTTGTTTTTTGGAACTGGTCCCGGTCAATAAAGTCAATACTCAGTTTCGGTTCCAGGTTATGACCGGCTCTGATCGGTTTTTGTCTGATTCCGGTTCGAGTTTTGGCCGGCTACAGGTGGGACCAGCTCCGGTTTTTCCGGTTCTCGTTATAATTTGTCTAAAAAACCGGACCCGTTTGTACCCACCGGTTTGGGTATGATCGGTTCCAGTTCCGGTTCAAATTTCCGGTTTCGGTTTCGGTTCCAATTCCAGTTTTATTTTTTTGCCCACCTCTAGTCTTGGTGACTAGTGGTGCACAAACTGCTTTTTTTTTGTGCAAAACCGGTTCGGGTAAGGAACCGGTCCGGTTTGGTCAAGAAGTCCCAAACCGGTTTGGGATGAAACCGGTTCGGTTTGGAAACCGACTTGAGAGAAGGGATGCCAAACCTATGGGAACCGGTTTGGAGGGGTTGAAACCGGTTTGGACTTTGGAGGGGGTTGAAACCGGTTCGAACCAGTTTGGAAACCGGTTTTAAAGCCTAAATCTCAAACCTATGCCGAACCGGTGGTTCGGACCGGTTTGGAAACCGGTTTGGCTGGAACTGGTTTGAGATCCACTAAATACCGGTTTGGTAACCCAAACCGGTTTTTTTGTTCACCTCTATAATGGGGACCCTTGTGTAGTTATGTTTGTGTTTCCAAGCCTACACCATGCGGCTCACTAATTAGTAATCAGCTCACCGCTTGCCCCACGGAGCTTTCTATTGGAGTATTGGACTATTGGAGATTTGGAGACATGGACTCATGGAGTTTCTATATTTTACCTTTTTGTATACATAGTTTAAAAAAATCTAACAGTTTAAAACCTAAAATAAATGGTATTTGCAGGTGAGAAAAAACCAAACCAAATTGTAAATACAGATTTAGGTTGGGTCTTAGACTTAACCAAATTCATCTCTTGGTTCGGTTATCGGTTTTATTTTTTTCAACCGCTTTGTTTGGTTTATTCAGTTAAATTGATTAAATGAATTTAAACAAAAAGTTATTATTTTTACTAATAACATATAAGGATTTAAAACATACTAACCCTTAAAAACCAAAACCACATACACGTTTTAGTTTGATTTGGTTTATTCGTCCAGCTTTAGTCTATTAAACGAAATTAAATATATATTTATTTATTATTTTTACTAAAAATATATAAGGATTTAAAACATACTAACCCTAAAAAACTAAAATTAGATACTCGCTTAGACCTACCGCAGTGGGTACCCCGTTGGGCACGCGGGCTTCACCCCCGCCGCGGTGTCCAGCGGGAACACCGCCCCACCCGCCAGCGGCCCCCGCTAAAACAGCCCCAACAGCTCCCGCTCCCCGTGTAATTTCAAGCGACGTGATTGGATGCCATATATTACCGTTGTTGAACGGTATGAAATCAAAAAAAAAAAAAAAATCAACTTTTTAAAACTAAATAAATACCCAACTTTTTTTACCCAAAAAACCATCCAAATCTCTTCATCTTTCATCTTTCTCTCTATATTTTTTAAAAAAAAAACACAAACATGAATCCAAGGCCTAACAATCCCAATCCCGAATTCAACCCGTTCTCGTACGATCCCGAATCGCTTAGGAATTTTTTGGCACAACTACAACAAAACCCAAACATCCAACACTTTCAACAACATCCACCAAACTTCCAATCTCCTTCAAACTTTCAACCCGGTTTTGCTCCCTTCTCTCAACCGAGGTTCGAATCTGATTTTGTTTCCCCGAGCCAACATGATAACGAGGTCGTGCCGGAGACACAAGACACTCAGAAACGCAGAAAAGGTAAGAAAAACAAAAAGAACCAAAAATTCCGAAACGAACGAGTATTCGCCCGGGGGTTCGACCGCACATACAAATTACGCGGTTAACCTAGAGGATGACGAAGAAGAACCCGAGTTCGACACCCCACCGGAACCGGTTAGACCGACGGGTCGAGATACAACAAAACGGGCGTCCTCTTCGAGTCGTCAAACCGTCTCCTCTAACACGTCAACAACCGAACTCGCCGAGCAACTCCAAGCTTTCACAACTTTTCAAAAAATAAAACACGAAGAAAGGAAAAAAATGCACGAAGAGAAAACTCTTCGATCCGACCTCAGAGCACTTGAGTCTATGCCTCCCGACATGCTCGACGACGAAGATCGTGAAATAATGCAAAAAATGAAAAAGAAACTCTTGGATAAATATCGTTAAATTTTATTTGAATTGTTAGTTTTTTTTGTATGGTTTTTTTTATTTAAATTTGCAATGTAATTTTTATTTTATTTGGATCTTTATTTGAATTGTTTAATTAAATTCTAAGTTTATTATTTTTTGTTTGCAAAAAAAAAATTAAATAAATCAATTAAATTTAAAAAATGTTGATGACGTGGAATAGTGGGGAAGGGTTTTCAGTGGGGTGACCATTGTGGGTGATTAAGGTTTTCAGTGGGGTGATGACGTGGCATGAAATTTCAGTGGGGAAGGGTTTTCAGTGGGGTGACCGCTGTGGATAGTCTTAACAACGTGTTACTCCTTTGTTGTTAGCAGTCTCGCTTCGAAACGATATTTAACAAATTAACCACAAGTTCCCTAATCGAGCTACCTGACCCTGATGGTATTGACACACATTTGCTTGTGTAGTGCCCGGATTTTAATTAACAAAAATCATAAATTGATTGAAGATTATGTTGAAAAGCATGTTTTTTTTTTTTGAACGGCTTGGTACAACGACACCCAAGACGGGATTTCAACCGTTCCCTCGGATTTTACGCTCTGGGGCGTATGCCCGAGCCCACCAGGAGGAACCTCACAACTGGGTAAACCCCCTGACCTTGCTTCAGCAAATATGCCTCAGCCCGGATTCGAACTCAAGACCTCCCATAGGGAAGTCAAGGGGGTAACCATTAGGCTAGAGACAAATATGCCTCAGCATGTTTTGTTTTAGTTGTAAAATTTGGATCTCTTTCATGCAAAGACAAATTGTCATTTATTTCGTTAATCACACATTCAAGCTCCATAACATTAAAAGGGGTGGAAAGCGTTGACACAAGTAAAATAGGGGAGAACTCTTGACATTATTTTAAAATTTTGTTTTCATTAGTTCAACAATTGCTATAAACATATCATTTATATTCACAAAGTTTTATAACTTAGAAGCCGTTAAATATACTTCTCGAAGTAATTTAAACTATGGGATAATAAACCTATGGTAGTTTAATTTGTTAATGTTTTGAAAATGTCAAGAAATTCGGTGATGTATATATCATTAACTCAACCCTATTTCGTAAACAATGAACCAACATCCGAAAAACTATTATGAAAAATTGATAAAGTCTGTCTTTGTTATGGGAATATTCAAATAATTTACAAGTCGAATTCCATCTATTAGGCATTTCCCAGTTAGGATTAAAAAAACGGAATTCGTATCTTAATTACACAATTTTTTTATAACTCGTATCTTATTTTTTAAATAAAGACAAATGTGTATTTCATAATCAAATTAATAATACGTGCAACACATTGAGAGTGAAAAATATATCATTGCAAATCGGTTTATATTTTAGTTTTAATATTTCAATTGTGCTTGTATTATCTCACGCACCATTGAAAATCGTTAAAAGTATTTGTACATAAATGTTCCACCTTCTTTACTAAACTGTGTTTGTTAAGACTCCACAGTTGCTCTTTTTGTCCTGCAATATTTATTAATTTGCTTTCTTATTATTAAGTTCAATTCTTTTGCCAAAGAAGTCATAAACTTGCAAGGAGCCTTTTTAGTCGAATTATTCAACTCAATCAAATTCTAATTGTACCAAACTTTCATGTTTCTATTATGATCAGAATAACCCGAACAATCATAGGCTCAATATTAAAACATTTACCAATGAAAGATCATAATTTAGCCATAATAACAAGAGAATGTATGAAAATTATGATTGTCGTAGCCTACGGCCAGGTCGTAGCTTACGGCTGGGGTGTCCAGAATTGCCCGTTTTGGTCATTTAATCGCGTTTTGGATGTTTATAGACTCATGATACTTCACCTCTAAGTTAACTTTTCTCACAAGTAATATCTCTTTGTCGCAAATTAAACTACCAAGTAAAACTTACTGAAATCTTCTAGTATGTAATTAAATACTACTTTTACACCTTTGTATTTACGTTACATGAGGAGACCAATCATTTCTTCATTTCAATCACTACTAACCCTAAATTGGAAACCTATTTTTCGCTTGATTAAATCAAAGAATGATTCTTTAGAGATCTTCTAGAAATGTAGAATGGTTAAGAATTAGACATAATTTGTAGAAATCAAAAGCAATAAGAAAGCTTATTCGCTTCTACTATTGCTACGAACCAGGTCATACAGGGAAGGTGAAAGAATTTTTCAGTACCCAGTGGTTGACTAAGCTCCCATTTTGCACAGCGTCCGGAGAGAGTTGGATCTCTTCACGATGTATGTAGTCTTACGTTACATATTTTTGTAAGAGACTGTTTTTTTTCACAAGTTAAACTCTTGACCTCAATGTTACAAAACAAAAGCCTTAATTTACTAGTTGCTCCAATACAAGAATGGTGTATGGACTACAAAAGAAGAACCTCTTGAGACCTACCATAAAATGATCGAGATTAAGGGGTCTAATTATTTTTGTGTTAATTTGTTCCTTTCTAATGGAACACTATTGAATCAAATGACAAAGGAACAATATTAAGATATCAGTATTTATCAAATATGCTCCTATCTAACAGAACACTATTGGATCAAATGACAAAGACATTGTTGAGAAAAAGATGGTTTTTTTTCCGAATGAAATGCAAATTGGATTCATGCAACAGGAGAAGGATTTCACACTCCTTAGCCGGAAAGATATGTGGTCATGAAAGGCGAAGGAAGGTTGGAATGCAAGCAGACGCCTGTTATTGAATTAATCCGATACGACAATATCCGTTTGGGGAACATCACGTGCCAAAGTCACTGAATGTGTAAGTCACCAATTAATTCCTAAAACAGACTATACCTTAAAATTAAAGTTTAGGTTAAAATTTATTTATTTAGTAAGGTTTAAAATAAAATTATGTAAATTAATAAATTTATATTTCATTGATTAGTTGTTTCAATCCAAAAGGATGCATTGATGCAAGACATGTAGACATTAACGTATCTATCAAACATAGTGGATCCATTTAAAATTAATGTGATAATATCAATTTCAATTCATTCAAAATATGTGTTTCTTGATTTTGGAATGTTACATTGAACATAATGATCAAGAAAACTAACATTCAGGGGTTTCCCCTATCTTTATAAAAGGATTAAAAACTGATCAGGAAAGAAGTGATGAAAAGACATACTCACATACATCCATACATACATGCATGCATACATCCATCCATCCATACATTCATAAATAGTGACAGTACCCTCAAAAAGATCATTAGACACTCCTAAAAGCAAAGTCAATAATGCTAGTGGTAACATTTCTGAAAATGACAAGAAAACAAAGAATATGACAAACTAAGATTAATTTGTAACTTCAGAAACTTTGTCCCTCTGCCCTCCTCCTCATTTTACCTTTTTGGTTGCATTTTGATGGGTTGGAGCTAGCTACAAATTAATTAAGAGCTAGCTAGGCCCATGCTTAAAAATATCATCTCACCCACATCTCTCTCTCTCTCTCTCTCACACACACACACAAAGTTGCTTGTTTGAAATTCTTTTCTACTAATACAAAATGGGTTGTATTTTGTTTTGGTGTGTTTAAACTCATGTGTGTGGATTCTTCTGTTGAATCATATTGAAGAATTGGCTATAACTGTAAACTCCCTTGAAGAAAAACTGGTTTGAAAACTGTCAGGTAATTAGTTTGAACCTTTTCACTTTTAATCTTGGTTGCATACATATATCTAACAAAGTGTATATATATTCTGTGATTCATCAAACCTTTGTATAGTAGTCAAAACTATAACAGAAAGAAAAACAGTTAAAGCTCTTTAACTCATTTATGTCTTGTTCTTATCTTATTCCTTTAGGGTTTCATGTTTTTCAGATCTGTATGACATGGTTTTTGAGCAAGCCAAAAGGTTGATCTGGTGTCATCAGTTAGTCAGTAACATATTCAAAGAATAAAGATTGAAGAAATTCAATCTGGTTCATTTATAAAGTGAGATAAATTAGAGAGAAAGATGAAAGCTATCTTTATGGATGACAATATGTCAAATTTAACATCAGCATCCAATGAAGCAAGCCTATCTTCATCAAGCAACAGGAATGAAATTGGTACTATGTACCCTCCATCACAGTTGCAGCAGTCCTTTGGTTCTGTGCCTGTCAGTACCAACAATCAAATTCAATCAAACAAGAAAAAGAGGAATCTTCCAGGCAATCCAGGTTAATTAATCACATAGTTATTGCAAACTTTTTATGTTATCTAAGTACTCGTTTCAGACAGTTCTAGATTGTATATACAATCTAGAATACAATCTAAAACTGCCTAAAACAAGTACTTAGATGAATGTATGAGGGACTGTATGTACATATGCAGGCATCCTCATACATTCATACTACATACATATATCATTCAGATATATATTCTACAATTTTTATCAAGAAACTGAATTCTTTGTACATTTGTTAATCTGGGTTCCATTTTTCTTGAATTGGATTGGTGGAATTTTAACAAAAGATTGAAACTTTCTTTGTTGGTAATAAAAAAGATCCAGAAGCTGAGGTGATAGCTTTATCTCCAAAATCACTAATGGCAACAAACAGATTCATGTGTGAGATTTGCAACAAAGGGTTTCAAAGAGACCAAAATCTACAGTTGCACAGAAGAGGACATAATCTACCATGGAAACTTAAGCAAAAATCAAAACTAGAGGTAGTTAGGAAGAAGGTGTATGTGTGCCCCGAGCCGAGTTGTGTGCACCATGAGCCATCAAGAGCTCTTGGAGATCTAACCGGTATCAAGAAACACTTCTCTCGAAAACATGGTGAGAAGAAATGGAAATGCGACAAGTGTTCAAAGCGCTACGCGGTTCAATCCGACTGGAAGGCTCACTCCAAGATCTGTGGCACACGAGAATATAGATGTGATTGTGGTACCATTTTTTCTAGGTAACATCAAAATTTGATCACTATATAGTCGTTTTATAAAACACACAATATTAACGTAACAAATAAACTTATCCAATATATTAGTATTGTTACGGTATTAATGTAACAATTAATCTGATGTAAAATAAAGTTGCAAGAGCTTAAACTCACAAGCGGAATAGTAGAAGACATAAAGAATAAGTTTATATTCTAATCATCTCACGAAAATCAAGATTATACCTTTAAGTTGAAACTCAAAATCAATTGATTAGCAATTTATGCGTCATCATATATAATGTGGCTTATACAATGTTTTTAAAACCGGACCGGATGAACCGGGAACCGGTGGTTGAACCGGTCCGGTTAGGGGTACTGGGCCGTTTTTGGGTGAACCGGCCGGTCGGACCGGAAAACCGGTGGTTAAACCGTTTTTTTAAATTTTTTTATTTTTTTAAATTTTTTTTGATTTTTTATATATATATATTTATAAAATGTATATAAAATCATCCGGTTCTTAAATCCGGTTCGACCGGTCCGATCTCTGACCAGTAAGGAGACGGGTTTGACATCCGGTCCGGTTATGAAAACATTGGGTTTATATATATCTTCTCATGTAGAGTCATCTTCTTTGCTTACATGTAAGCTTATTATTGGCTTGACAAGACCACAACATGTGAGCTGTCGGAAATATATATATGTGTGTGTGTATGAGAAAAATGAATCTATGTATATAAATATCATATTAAATCTATTAGATTTCAACAAGAGTAATTATCACTAACGAGCATTGTTAATTAAGTCCATCATATATCCTTAATAATAAACATCTCATAACATTCTTGTTATTGCATGGTATCATAACTAAAAGAGTAAATTACCAAGATGGTTCATTTGGTTTGCTAATATTTCACTCTTGCTTCTAATTATGTTTCATAAGTTATCTATAAGGTCTCAATCTTTAAACATTTGTAACACATATAATCCTTAGATCACCAAATTACATTCACATTCTTGACCAAATTACCCATACATAAGTAGCATATGTGTTACAAATTAATGTTTAAAGTTTAGTAGCATATGAATAATTTATAAAACCTAGTGACCTCTAGTGAAATACTAGTAAATTATATGGATCATCTCAATAATTTACTTTAATTAAAAATTATAATTAACTACAACTAAAGCTTTGAACCTTTTTATTTATGAATTTTTCACATAAGAAATATAAATGTTACATATGTTTAAAATTTAGCAGTAGTAGTTTAGTACCCTTGTTGCATGAATTGCATTGCCTTCATAATGACATATTAATTCAAATCCAATAAAAAATACAAGGAGACATGTTTAAAAGGATTAGGTTAATTAATTAATAGCTATTTTAAAAATATAGAAAAAATTATATAGCCATCAATTAAAGTTTTAAAAGCATATAATGTTAGCTAAATTTAGAAAAGGTGATCTAAGTAATCATTTCTCATGTTTTTAATTTGGATTTTATATTTAATTAATTAATTAACATTTTATATATCAAAAAGTAATTAAATGATTGATTAATTTGATGTAATTCTTGTATGACCACAGGAGGGACAGTTTCATCACCCACAGAGCTTTCTGTGATGCTTTAGCAATAGAAACTGTAAGATCTTCATCTTCAACCTTAAACCATCATCTTCCTCTTCATTTACAGATCGATTTACCGCTTAAACCCGACCCGCAACATCTCCTGCAACAACCACAACTTAGCTTCAACATCGGGTCAAGTAGTCCAAATCATACTCATCAGTTACCATCATGGTTAGACCATCATCATCATCATCAACAACAACAACATCAAAATAACCCTAACCCTAATAATCTCCATCTTCCTTCACCTGTTCACATGTCTGCCACTGCTTTGCTCCAAAAAGCAGCTCAGATGGGTGCAACCATGACCAGTATTCCTGCACCACCAGCTCATCCTCCTTCCACTGCTGCAATTATTTTAAATGGGTCCCATCAAACCCTACAACATGATCACATGTGTGCACCTGATCATCATCTAGTATCATCTCATCATCATCATCATTACCATCCTTCTGGACTATCCAATTTGTCTGCAAGTGATAATCATCATGTGAATGTTGAAGCAAACAGTTGCATGGCCAATTCAATGATTTCAACCAATGTAGGCTCTACCAACATCCATGAAATCTTGAATCACATGCTCAATTCAAAGAAAGATGACAATGGCTACCAAGATCAGGTCTTTTCACAAGCACAAGCTTCCAACCAAACGATTATAAACACCCGAAAAAAAGGTAATGGGAACGAAGAGTTAACGAGAGATTTCTTGGGTCTTCGAGGGTTTCCGAATGATCAACGTCTTCTCAACATGGGTCACATGGCTGGTCTTGATCATATGAGTCATGAGATGAATCCGAACCACAACCAGAACCGGATTCAGTGGCAAGGCTAGCTAGCTAGCTAGTCTGGATGATAAAGATGAACAACGTACACACCATTTATGGTGTACTTTTTGTTCTTTTTTCTGTTAGTTTCTTGCTTTAAAATTCGTTTTAGTTAGACATGAACATCGAACCCAGTTTTCCATTTTCTGAAGGGTATATATATAATATATATCCTGACCGCTTTAAATTTAAAGCAAAAGAAATTACCTCCGCGAAAAGCTAAGGAAAATCAGTTCTTTACGCTAAAAATCAGAACACGTGCTGCCTAAAAAAACTGATGCATGGGGTGTATTTAGACACCATATAATTTTAACATCTCTACCCAACTATGTGTGTCGTATAGGTTTATTAAGACATATAACAAGGTGCTATATACTCTGTAGAGACCTATATCTATGACCTGCATTGCCCCCTAAAATTCTCCTCATAATCTGATCACACCAATCATGTACGGCCGTCCAAGCCTGTGCTCATGATGTATGGGGTTGTATTGGGTGTGCTATACATTCCGTACAAGTTACTAATTCACCAAGTGGCCGGGTGAAGTAATAAATATTTTAAAACAACATATTTAAAATAAATTATAATTTTTTATGTGGATTTTTACATTAATAACAATAAAGCAATATTAAAGTCTTAATTAATAAATAAAATATAAATTTTAAATTAAGGCTTTGGTTATTTGTACACCCAGCTTTTATAAGTTTACACCCACGTGTTCTATATATACGCCATGTATAAAACCATACGTGGCGAATAAGTTGAAAAGACTGCAACCTTAAATTCCCTAAAACACTGAATGTATGTGTTGTACAACACTCTATGACACGTATAGATAAATTCCCTGACATCGCAAGTTATAAGTGGCGTAATGCACTCTACGCCACATATAGGTTTACCTATTTTTAAGTTGGACTTATGCATCATGTATTAAGAGATACATTAAAATATAGGTTTAAACTCCACGTATAATTATTAAAATATTTTTTATAATATATTAATATTTTTATATAACTTAATTTTGGTTTTATCAAATATTTTAAGTTTGGTATAACTTTATTTTTGCATCTTTTTTAATTTTGTTTTGCATTTTTTATAACTTTACTTTTATATAACTTACCTTTTTTTTATCAAATATTTGTATAACTTATGTTTTCATTATTTGTTAAAAATATATATTGTTGTCTTTATGAAAAATCAATATTTTTCCTTTTTTTTTATATGAATTGTTGGTATAATAAGAATGATTTTAAATAATACGAAATAATGAAACGTAGATACATGACAACCAAAGTCAAATGTGTACATAACAACTGCGAAATTTTGAGTACAAAATAAGTCGAAAATTCAAAATACAAATTGCAGTTCATCTCCAAACTAACGACGTGGCAGCAGTGAAGGAGGCTCGATTCTAGCCTGCCTCAAGTGCTCAATCTTGTGCGTGATCAGCTAGACAATACGATCGTCCAAACTGTCAATACGACCATCGATCCTGACCGTATGACTAGTGAGCCATCTGGTGGGTTGTCGTATCTCCTATAGAATGACCTCGGCCTGTGTAGGAAGTTGCACCATTTTGTAAATATGTCATGAATGTTGTGGCTGAGCACCCTCATGCAGTGGTGACCTCTCACCCTCATGCTCCAGATCCTCCTGACCACCTCTCTGGTGGCCACCTCCTTGATCACCTGCCTCGGGACCACTACCCTACTCCAACCCCTCCCGATCCTGAGCTATCCAGGCAACATCCCCATAGGTTGAGGCACCCAAATCTAGTCGGCTTGAAGCGAGAATCTGAGGCCGACCCCTGGAAAAATCTTGGCTATACGCATCCCGTATAGGATGCGGCGATGTCAAAACGTATAGTGATTTAAATATATCTAATCAAATTAAAACATATTATATGTAAACTAAAGTCTAAAATTTAGATGAAACCAAAAAGCGTATGACTAAAAGTTAAGAGACTTGACATTAAGTGAAAAGACAAATTCTAATTTAAAAAACTTAAAGGAGGTCAAACTGACGCTCCATAAAGTTGAAGGTTGGAACACAAATATTTAAGAACAAAACATAAACGTTTTACAAAGTCTAGGGACGGAACGTAAAAGTACATGAGTTAAAACATAAAAATTTTGAAATTGGAGTAAAGTGTAATAAAAAAGGTTGAATGAAAATAAAGTAAAAGATTAATAACTAAAAGAAAAGTTAAATTAATTACAGGACCTGCATTTATTTTATAAAAGTTAATAAAAAACCCGAAGGAGGTCAAACTGATGCTCAATAAAGTTGAAGGTTGGAATGTAAATACATAAGAGCAAAACATAGACATTCTACATAGTCTAACGATAAAACTTAAAATTTCAAGAGTTAAAGATAAAAGTTTTAAAATTAAAGGACTAATGTGTAATAAAAAAAGTTAAATGAAATAAAGACAAATGATTAATGATTAAAAGAAAAGTTAAATTAATTACAGAAACCTAGATGCACTTTATAAAAGTTAATAAAAAAAAGTTGAAAACCAAGTCAGCTGGTCACCGACATTGGTAATTGTTAGTATATACAATGAACAATGTTATACCTAGTTTATTTCCCAAGATAATATCTCTTTGGAAGGTTCATTGACAAACTCGTTGACATTTTCTTGATGCTCAGAGGCATCATCGTCATAAGCTAATTCTGAATTGATATATGACATATATGAAGGTTCACCATCAAAACCAAAAGCCTGATTGTTTTGATAAAATAATAAGAACTTTCAACGTATGGTTTTTCATTCAAATCAAACAATCTATTCCCTTGATACTATTGAATGTCAGGTGCTTCATTCAAGTCTGGAAGTATTTTAGGTAGTTCTCGTACCCAGATTGAACAAAATGCTCCTACGAAATGCTTTCAAACACAAGTGCAACATCAAAATTGTCACCAAAAAGAAAGCATGCGTTCTAGAATGACATTATTAATTTTTTGAGTGATTTTGAGCAATAAAATGTATGTATGAAATTTGAGGGTATTGAAGTTGTTTATATTGAGATTGAGAGAATCTTAGAAATGTCTTTATTGTACATGTGTCAGAATCTATACGTATCATATAAGTCAGTATGTCCCGTACATGATGACTATATGTGATGTTTAGGCTAGACATAGTGTATAACATTATGTTCTTTGACATGATGGAACCCATAAGTCACGTAGTGGTGTATATGCATAGTTTGACATTTTGTAGCTTTTGCCAGAATTTGTCATACATGGCGTACAATGTTGTGTGTGGCGTATGACAAACATGCCCCAGTTGTTGTCTCATCTAGAGGTGCTATACGACTCATAACGTGCTACACATCACCTATAAATGGTTGTAAGTAGGCCTGTAAAAGAACCGAACGAACATAGACATGTTCGTGTTCGTTCATTTAAATTTAACCGAACACGAACACGAACACATTAACGAACATGAATTTTGTGTTCGTGTTTGTTTATTAAGAGAATGAATATGTTCATGTTCATTTGTGTCCGTTCATTAATAAATTAAATGAACTGTTCACACAAATGAACCAAAATAAATGACCAAATATAAATTAACATTATTTAACACTATTGAACAATCATAAAAAAAACATGAACACTATTAAACAAACATAAACGAACACAATTGAACAAAACACAAACGAACACAAATGACAAGTCTCATAAATGTAAATACATATCATTCGTAAATTAGATATTCAACCGAACATAAACTAACATTACATAGTTAACGAACATAACCGAACAGTTCATGAACATAAATAGACGAACACTATGTGTGTTTATATTCGTTTATTTAATTAAACGAACACAAATTTTATGTTTGTGTTCATTCATCTTACTATCTTAATAAACAAATATAATGTTTGCTACTTGTCATAATTTTAAGCTAATAATGTCACTTGGCAACTTCTTATCATCCTTTTAAATTCTGACTCTTATTAAATAAATATATTAACTCTCATATTCAATAATTATAATATTAATGATATTATTAACTTCTTTAATACTAAAAAGTTTTATAAACAATTAAAAATAATATTTTATTATAAAAAACTCTTTAAAAAAATTTTAAGATATGAATTTTTCTATAAATCAATATTTTTAGAAATAAATAATTTTAAATCGGCATTTATTAGAATTTTTTTTGTAAAAATCATGTATTCTATAAAAATTTTAAAAAATAAAATAGACTATAATACATAGATTTTAAAGAATTGTTTATTATAAACAAATGATTTTTTGTAGCATTAAATTTTTATAAATTAATTTCTTTCAAATTAAAGTTTTTGATAATTGTTTTATTACTTAAAATACTTATTAATACATATTTTAAACATTTTATATTATAATGTTATTTTATAATTTATAAATTTTTATTATTAACTATTTAACATTTTATATTAAACTCGTGTATTACAAGGGGTATAGTCTAGTTTATTAAATAAACGAATATAAACGAAATAGTTTACCTCGTTTACAGACCTAGTTGTAACTTTAGGGAAATGTGTGTAAGATTAACACACCTAAATTAATACACACATAATTAACTATATGATATTTTGAAATATTAAAAAATAATTTGGAATCCATTCCAATTCGGTGTACCGTCAGACCGGTCCACTAGACACAACCGGACCAAAAGTAGTATAAAGGTGGGTGCCATGCTAAGGATACTTGGCCTATTTTTGATATATAAATGTGTCGATTAATTTATTATTTAGGCCAAATGATATGACAGAAATGATTGGACTCTTGCTCAATGATTATTTCAATGAATAAAACCATTCATATAATATATGATTCTGTTCAAAAATATTGATTATCATATATCCTAATAATAATTAGCTAGCATATAATTTTTATAAATAAAAAAAGCCAAAAGGTTGCTATTTTTCTAGAAATTATACGCCCTAATTATAATTTTTATATATCATTTGAAAGTGAAGTTTTAATCATAGTTTCTATTTTAAAGAGAGAGATGAAGACAAACGTTGAAGCAATGACATCCATATTACATGAAGTGAGACTTCAAGTCGTGAAAAGTGAATCTGAAAACCAAGAGTTTAATTTTTTAATTGATAGATTAAAAAATTTTATAGTAGTGATTTCTCTCCGTCTTAAGCTTTTGTCCATCTTTTAAACTTTTGTAAAAAAATTTTTTTCGAAAGAGTTAAACAATAGGTTGAAACCATTAATATTTTAGGAATGAATCCTGAGGTGATCTCATTAAGATTTTTAAAGATAAATTCTTAATGCAATTTTCACAACAATTTGTCAACTTGATTCAAGCAAGTGATCTTTGTCACGGAAATTTCGATAATCAATGATTAGATTTCTATATAATCGTGTTAAAATCATTTTCCGGTCATATAAACTTAGCAAGCAAAATGATAGTTATTATTGGTTAAACCTTCGTATCAAATTAAGTTTGGTGATACAAACTTAACATATTTCGTTTAGGTTTCGGGGCGTTGTCTGGAACCCTACAACGGGTATTGCCCCCTTGACCCATGCCTGCTGAATAGCCAGCAGGTTGCGCCATCTTGGACCCCGCAAGGGCATGTGGCCCCCTTAACTCCTGCTTGGTCTGAAGCTCAGAAATCTTAAACGAAAATGCATTTTGTATCTTCGAACTCTTTAATGACGATGTTTTATAATTTTAACTATTGGCTTAATATATCGCACTGTTATTACGTGAAGAACATTATAAGACCCAAACTATCAACCCGATCTTGAAATTTTTATTATTGATTTTATTCAATTAAAACATCAAACAATTCCTAGATCCGCCGCTGAGTTGCGCCACTCATGAAATCATACTCTCAAGTACACGTGTCAGTTATAATAAGAGAACTTTTTTAAATTTGATGATTTATATAGAGAAAAACAAGAGTTTGTTTTCTGTAGAACTGCAACACATTGTCTATTTTTGTTGCCACCTTGATATGAGTCACATGGTGGAATCTTTTATTTTCTAGGGTGTAGGGAAAAGGTTGGTATGGAGACAAATATCATTTTCTAAAAAAAATATTTTTTTTTTCTTTAATCAAATATACTCTAAAATAAACATCTTTTATAATTAAATAATTGATAAGTTATTTAGATAATAAAAAAGTTGAATTCACTTACACATAGATATATCAATTCAAATATAAAGAGTTTTTATTTTTTTATAGTAAATTTTCAATTTCGTCCATATGGTTCAATTTTATTATTTTAGTTCAAAAGTTTAAATTTCATTATTTTTGTCCTTATATATAGTTAGCATTTTATTGTCAATGTCATCTATGTGATTTTGTCCCTTTTGTTATTTTAGCCTAAAAGTTTAAATTAATTAAACTAAAATGATAATAAAAGAGAAACCCTAAGGACAAAAATATTGAAATTTTAACTTTCAACTGAAATAACAAAAGTAATCAAACTTTAAAGACGAAAATGAAAATTAATTTTTTTTAGTGCATGAAAAGGTATGATATATAACAGAAATACAACTAATTAGATACTCAAATTCTTCTAAAAGCATATATGACATGTATGATAATTATGATACTTTGTATTTATTAACGGAGCTTGAAAAAAACTCTGTGAGGCCGAATGATTTTTAGGAAGAAAACGAAGAATGTTGAACTCAAAACCTATAAAATTTTCCAATGAAATGCTCTAAATAGACCATTATGAGCGGAAAAAAAAATTCCGACGAAATACTACTGTATTGACCATTTTGAGCGGAAAAACGGCGGGGCCCAGGTCACCCGGGCCCTTCTAAAGCTCCGTCCTTGATTATATTGAAATAACTAGGTCGTGTCTCGTGAGAGCTAACATGGACCAATAAAATAAAACATGTTACTGTCAAGACAGTAAAGATTTAAAAGTAGCATAATGAGAAACTTATATATAACGTGGCATCATAAAAAGTGTATGCATTCGTTCACTCATAGACACCCACATTTACTTGTGATTCAAGTTATTTGAATTCTGATAATCTTAACAAACTCACATTTGCTTGCAACTCAAGTCAATTGACAGGTTACCATGCCTTCATTGGTGCCATCCGGGTTAACAAACGAACGGAATTTTCTTAAAGGGTCTAAGAATGATGATGAGCCTGATCATATGAATTCATATGACACTTGCAGGCTACGGAGCATCCGTCTGATTCTAGGAATATCTCGAGTCGAAGGATCCTCGAAGATAGCGGTTCAGACTCTCTCCTTTGTTGTTTCCACCATATCACTTGCTTCATGTTGGAACTTTAAAAAGTTGTTTTATTATTAAAATGTTTTGTGTAAAGTGTGAAAAGAAAAAAAAAGGAGAAAGAAAATTATAAACTTTTCATTACCAATTCAATTGTAACGAATTGGTCATGAATATGCTTGTTAGTGGGCATAATGGCAACCTTTGAAATGCCATGGCTACAAGTATATATAGAGGCATTTGGCCTCTTGTGGAAGTTGCTAGGATTGAGATCTTTACACCACTTGAGATATACACACACAAGCTTCAAAGGTTCAAAACACAATCATATACTTTGTTGAGTTCTCAACAACCTACAACGATCGATTCCTCGTGTTAAACACTCTTGTTTCAGGCGACTTTTCGTGTTTTCGGTTAACTCCGGCAGTACACACTGCTTCGGCTGTTGTACCCTGAGAAACAGTCGGGTTCACCTGGGTGGCCCGAAATATGTTTTAAGTGACCTCTGTTGAACAGAAATCATCAGCCACCGAACTCATTTCAATTCATTTCATCTTGTTTTATACTTCTTGTAATTTCAATTTTAGCATTTTTATATTTCTTGTATTACTTTATTTTACATTATATATTTTTCTGAATTGTAATTCGAGTAATTGAATAATAAAAGTATTTATTTATTTTGTGAATGGTGTTCCTACACTTCACTAGTAACATCCTCTTGTACTTCACCATAACCATGCTGATTTGTTTTGGCTATGAATTTTATTGTAGTTTTTTGTATATTTTTTATTTTTAGCATTTTAAATTTTAAAAAAACTAAATATTTTAATGCTATTTTTTAAAAAAGTTTGAATACTATTGGTGGATTATTGGAGTGTCTTTGTTAAAGAACGGAAGAAATTGTCAAAACAATCTATATTATACAATATAGCCGGTCAAACAGATATCCTATAGATTTTTTTAAATTTTCCCGGAAACCTTTTGTTACACAAAACATATATGATTGCTCTTCACTTGCACCATCGTGCCTAAATAAGTTGACCTACATCATGATATTTCTCTAGACGAACGATTTTAAATACTTCAACTTAAATTTGTAGTAAAACTTGCCTTTAATAGTTGTGAACTTCATGTCACTAACAAACCTTCAATAGTTAACGAGTTTCCCCTTCTCAATTGACCTTACTGGGAGTACAAATGTGTAACTGTGTACGCCTTTGCAGAATAAGACGTTGTGTCATTCTTCAAACCTCGCATTTAAATCCAGACTATTTTTCCACCCCAACATAATATTATTTACGAAAAACACACACTATGACTTTGACAACTCACCCTAGAATTATGTTACAAATTGTGTTAACGTGCTTAAGACATCCAAAGCTCTCGTGTACGGTGTGCTCATATAATGTATATATGTGTCGACCCTCGATGGGCAAAAGTAAAATTACACTAATTTTAACGTTATTTTACTTAATTTTTGTAAAAATAACGTTAAAAGCGTTGGGTTAGTTGGTTAATCAAGCATCATAAGCCGGTGGTCTCACTGGAAGCAGTCTCTCCATTCCTATGATGTAGAGGTAAGGCTATCTACATGTTACTCTCCTCAGACCCTATCTTAGCCTTGCTTATAATGAGATATACTGAGTACGACAATGATGATGATGTGCTTAAGGCATCCATGCTAAATTTGAATTGGAATTAGAGGTGGGCAAAAAAAAAGGGTTCCAAAACCAGATCCAAGTACCGAAACCGGTCATACCCAAACCGACATTTATAAACGGCTCCGCTTTCTCAGAAAAATCATAACAACTTCATCATGCCCAGAATCGATAAAGACCGTTCAAAAACCTGAACCTAACAGGAACTGGTTTTAACTTTGTTGACTAAAACCATGACACGATTTAGAATCAAAAAATTGGTTTTGCACCTCTAAATGGAAGTGTTAGAATCGACTATTTTGAAGTTTGAACTACAAATAGACTTGGCTTAATCTTGACAAAACTAAAAATAAAGAATACTATCCCATTTATGGCTTAAAATAAAGATGACACCTAATAATATTCATGAAATACTCAAAACCAAATCAAAGATTTGACATTGACTTGGTGGAATTGAGGAAACATACCCAATTTAACCATTCAGAAATCTTCTAAAATTAACCTTTCTTTGACATTCTTTTAAGTCCAAGATCACTCAAGACCTCTGTGGCAGCCCTAAAGAACAAGCATACAGGCTTCATAATACTTAATATGCACATTGGTTCAAAATTATTACAAATCTCAAATGCTAGGATCCAACAGGAGCAATGCCCTTTGACTTAGCGGCAGCAGAAGCAGCACTGGCGGCAGCAGCCGCTGCCGCCACAGCAGCATTCGGCGTAGATTGTGGTTTCATCTGAGCAAGATGTTGCTGCAGCTGATTCGGCTCTGATTTCAGCTGAGCAAGCAGTTCTTTAATCTGTTTGCCAGACAATGTCTCGTGTTCAAGCAATGCATTTGCGAGGGCGTGGTGCTCATTGCTATAAGTAGTCAGAATGTTCTTCGCGTTATTATACGCGCGTTCGAGTAATTCCCGAACCTCTTTTTCGATCAGAAGTCTCGTTTCGGTACTCATGCTCTTTCCATTATCATCATAATCATGAGCCACCACGCCGACCTCTTTGCTCATGCCATATTTTGTGACCATAGCTCGTGCAAGATGAGTCGCTTGTTGAAGATCAGAAGACGCGCCTGAAGTAACCTCATCTTCGCCAAATATCAACTCTTCTGCAACTCTTCCACCCATGCAAACATCGAGCCGAGCAAGCATTTCTTTTCGAGATACACTCGTTTCATCTTTTTCAGGCAGTTGAGCCACCATGCCAAGAGCCATCCCACGTGGCACGATTGTTGCTTTGTGTACAGGGTGGGCCCCATCAGTATAAATAGCCACGAGGGCGTGACCGCCTTCATGGTATGCTGTCAGCTTACGAACGTCATCTGATATAACCGCTGATTTGCGTTCACTTCCCATCATGATTTTGTCTTTTGCATACTCTAGGTCGTTCATGCTTACAGATTTAGCACCGTCCATTGCAGCCTTGAGAGCTGCAACATTAACCAAGTTTGCCAAGTCAGCACCTGAGAATCCAGGTGTTCCTCGGGCGATAACAGCCAAATCCACGTCATCCGCCTTTAGGATCTGTTGGGACAGAATTCAAGAACAATATTAGTGGAGATAATCACCAAGTTTCCTAGTTGTCAAAATTAAGTAAAATTGGAAGTAAAAAGAAAAAAGATAATAATAATCATTACAAGAAGTAACCAACAAGGTACCTTTGACATATGAGATTCCATAATTTGCCTCCTGCCTTCAACATCAGGATTCGGAACCACCACACGACGGTCAAACCGACCGGGTCTGACCAGTGCCTTATCCAACGACTGTGGGAAGTTGGTTGCAGCAATGACGATAATGCCCTCATTTTGCTTAAAACCGTCTAATTCAACAAGTAACTGGTTCAAAGTCATCTTCATGTACTGCTGGTCTTTAGGGTTACGGCTTCCTCCAATTGCATCTATCTCGTCTATAAAAATAATACACGGCGACCGTTTTTTAGCCGCTGAGAAAAGATCTCTAACCCTGCGAGCCCCAACACCAACAAACATCTCTTCAAACTCACTACCGCTGCATGAGAAAAATGGGACACCTGCTTCTCCTGCTATAGCCCTGGCTAACATGGTCTTTCCGGTCCCAGGTGGACCCACAAGTAGAACACCTTTTGGCAGCTTTCCACCAAGACGAGTGAACCGCTTCAACAAGTGAAAGCTATATCAGCACACACACATATACATACATATCTAAGTAGGTTGGAGTTGGATACTTGGATCAACTCAATTTTTTTTAGAAAACTTGAACCTAACATCATATGTGGTTTGGTCATATAGCAACGTAACCCAGCCACAATCAGCAGTTAGTGTTAACATGCAGTTAAATTGCAATTAGGCTAGTAATTACTAATTAGCTTCAGTATTCATAAAAAGTTTTCATATATCTATGTTGTCAAAAACATTCTAGGTGCATATAGGCTCTCAGGCAAGAAAAGACGCAAGGCTAACACCTTGTGGCCATGGAGGCCCTCAGGCTAGGTTCCGACCAGATTTTGATCAAGATTCTAGCCAGATTCCAATGAGGTTCGGGCCAAATTATGTAAATCCAGGCAAATTTTTGCAAATTCCAGCCAAATGTGCTTAAAACTTTAATACCAGCCTATACTATCCTAAACTAGCTTTAACCAAGCCTAAAACATGTCTAAAACCCCTAAAATGGCATGTTTTGTGCTATGTGCCTTGCTTATCTCAGACTTTTGTTTTTTAAGTATCTTGCACCTAGGCCAAGACTTACCCTTTGCACTACATCTTACGCGGTTACGCCTTCGTCAATTATTATATAAATGTATAGATTCTACAACAATCAAATTTTATAGCCCGTATATAAGTTAGGGAAACCTCATTGCTCTCTTTCCTTTTTACTACCTTAGGGTCGCGAAGATAGTGAACAATTTCTTCCAGCTCAGCCTTTGCCTCATCTACACCCTTCACGTCACTAAATTTTGTGTTAGATTCCATACTAGGCTGTACCTCATCATGTAGACCAAGTCCTGCATTGAAACAAGATATCAAGCATCATTTTATAGGCTAGGACACATGGGTTTGAGACTGTTAGCATATATGCGTTATAATAACAATTTTTTTTATTAATCATATAATAAGTAATACCTTTAGTGATTCCTCTATCCTCAATGAGAGCGCCAACACCAGAAATCAGCAGAAAGCCCATGCCTAGAGCACGAACTGTTCTCCATAATTGTTCTTTAAAATGGCCACCTTCAGTAGCCACCATATGTATAGGAGCAGCAGCAGTTCCTAATACACCTTCTTTTGTTGATTTCCCAACATTTTTGAAAGCTGAAAGCCCACCGATATTCTCCTCATCGAATGCTGAGTTACCAGAGCTTGCCATTCCTGTAAATTATGGTTTAATTGGAAATACATATCAGTATTAGAAATATAAGAAATAAAGGATTAAGATAGAATACTAGCATTGAAGCTCTAGCTTGCCATTCATGTAACTAAATGTTTGACAATAACCCAAATGATTAATATGGTAGACTTTGTATTGAAGCTCGTGAGGGTAAATTTTGACCATGAAAATTATGTGGTAAACTATAAATGCTGATGTATCTTTTACATTTGTTCTGTAATCACCAACTTAGTGATGAGTTGAAAAGCATTAAATGCAAATGCCAGCTCTACAAAATTTTAATACATTGACAATAACCCAAATGGCCATCCAACCCCCCCCCCTCCCCCCTCTTTTTCCCAAATCCCAACCCACCCACTCACACCCACACACAACAAATTTCTGATGCCACAACTTTCACCGTATGAACCCAACCTCCATCACTCCACTCCCACCAAATGACCCCCACATTCTGTGTCCATAAAACAATACTCATTTTAAATTATTGTTATCAATTAACTGCATGTCTACTCATTATTTGGTAAAATGAGTGTTAAATAACAATTATACTGTCAAAATTTCATACCATAATATCAATAACGGTTTAGGAAAACAAATGATTTTTCTTATTAACATGCAATAAAAAATTTAACATATGATTTGCAAATTAGGATGCATAAACAAGTCACTTTTTAATAATCAGTCATATTTCCAAAGAGTCATGCTCAAAAACTTAATAATCTGTCACGTTTTAAAGATCAGACATATTAATATAACTGTCATGCTCAAAACTTTATTTCAGAGAAGGTATTTCTGTGTTTGATACTAACCATGTTGGACTAATTTTGTGAATATTAAATAGTTAGAGGGGTTAGGGGTAAAATTAGAAAATTCGGTTTATTATTGTTTTATTTGTTTTAGTTTGCTGAAAAGGAATATTAGGGGTTAGAGAGTCTTTTTTTTGGTACCAGAAAGTTTTAGATTCAATAAAATTGTGGGTTTTGTTCTTTTAATCACAGGCTCACAGCTAGTGAAAACCAATTGAAGCTGATCCTGGGCTTCAAACCATTCATTTAGAAAAAGTTGCCAGAAAATACAGTACAGTAAGTTGATCATTATATGATATACTATAACCAATATTTTTTTTAGAAGAAATATAATAAAAGATTAGAATAGTGCTAAATATTTAATTGTGGGTGTGTGTGTGTGTGTGGGGGGGGGGGGGGGGATGGGGGAGAGGTGGGGCTTTGATGTTTGAGAATAAAGAAAGATACATTTAGAGTACGAAGATGATTAATATAAGGTAGCACAGATAATTAATGTTGCATATTATAAACAATGGTGCTATATAGAGGTTGCTCCAATGAATCGTTATCAAATAATTGGATCCAGTTTGCTGAGTCATGTAAATGAATTGCATAAGTTCAGGTCCATAGTCGTCGAAGGAGAACGCCTAGGTGCTCAGGCGTAGGCTTGGTTTTAAAAATAGCGCCTGAGGCATGAGGCGTGAGGTGCAAGCAGGTTAACGCTTCAGGGCCTTGAGGCGGCGCTTTATGAACTTTTGGGTCAAATTTGATCAGCAGTTGGGTATGTAAGAGGGGATATGTATAAACAACCAATGGGATTAGAGATTCATTATGGTTTGCATGATAAAAAAAACCCAATATGTTAAAAAGACAAGACAAACGCGTCTTTTAGTTGTAGATAAAACTTATTTTGTTATATACAGAGCAACGCCTCACATACGTAAGGCTCTCGCCTCATGGCTCATGCCTTATGCCTTGGCAATTGAGGTCTAAACACCTCAGAGTGCCTCGAGCTTTTTAAAACCAAGGGCGTAGGTAGGTAGTGTGCCATATGTGCGCCGTCTAGATAGGCAAACTCTCGGGCGCTTTGGCGTGTCTTCTGGCCAAAAATTGTTTGAACAAGTTTAAACATGTCTTATATAATTACATTAGCCCTAAACAAGCCTAGATTTACTTAAAACAAACTAAACTAGCTCTAAACCAAGCCTAAAACATGTCTAAATATCCCTAAAAAGTACTTTTATACTATGTATCTTGCTTAAAAAAGCCCACGCTTTTAAGAACCTTGCGCTTAGGCTCCAGGTGCACCTATGTGCCTTGACAACTATGTTCAAAATACTGATCATGGCCTTGACCAATGGGCAACGGTGGACAAGCACCACTACATCCCATTCCCCTTGTAAGTGTCACATTTTATTCTATTGCACTATGGATTTACAGGAATGTCAAATTTATATCCTTGTTACTTCTATTGATAATCACTAGTAATACAACCTATAATATAAAATTTTTCTGTATTTGCTGAATTCTTGACTCATGTTACCCTGCAGAGTGCTGTGCAAACCAAAAGGATTATTATACAGCTTCAGTACACTTGCATCACAAAATCAGATGCTATAACCTCATTTTGAGATAACTAGGTCCATTATAATGTATTGAATTTTTTTTTTCTATTGTTTAGATGTGACAGCAGCCCTTCTTAAAGCTATGAACTCACATACATGTCTGCTCAAGCATCTCACACAAAATTTAACAATCTATCAATACCTAATGTCCATAAAATACTAAATTTAGTGATTTAGTCTCTGTAACTATGCCTTTTGTTGATTACCCTCATGTCCAAAGGGGAGATTATGAATGAATTCTTGAAATGTATTGCTTGAGTTAATGTTTTACATTCAATCTTGTTGATAGCTACTTGATTGGCTCAAGCTTGAATAACTAATGATCTGGGGGTTGAATTCAGATTTACAAGAAATCAATATCTAGAATTAAGTAGGTTGCTTATTTTCTTGCAGTTGATGCTTTTGATAGCTACTTTATCATTTTCAAGATTCTTTTCGTACAAATAATTATCAAATTGGGAGTTTAAGTATTCAGAATTTCAAGAAATAAGTTTTATATTGGTTTTCGTTCTCGCTGTCAACAACTTTTCAAAGCTATATGTTTCCTTAAGCTCGAATTATTAAGTTTATTATCATCAATTTGGAGATTTTAAGTATTCGGATTTCTCAAAAATGAGGTTCTTAATTTAGGTTACCTTACTTATTGCATGTGTTCTTCTGTGTATATTGTATATTCACTCACATTAGCTACTTAATTGCTGCTACTTTTTTAACTTCCATTTTTTAAATTAGGTTACCTTACTTATTGCATGTGTTCTTCTGTGTATATTGTATATTCACTCACATTAGCTACTTAATTACTGCTACTTTTTTAACTTCCATTTTTACTCTCGTGTAATCACAAGAAAAGGGCAACCCAGGCCACATAACTATTAATAAAAATGATAAATAAGGCTGCAGGTTGCATTGCCTTGTTTCCTGAACATTGTGCACCTTACCCCACCGTAAACAAGTATTAAATTTATATAAATAAGAGACATGACTATTTAAACATGGTTAAAAAAAGCATATGAAAACTCAACTGGAACCCATTTAATGATTTTAGTCTATAAAAATGAATGGTAATCATGCCCCTCAGATGCACTGACCTCTTTGTAAAGTCCTTAGTAGTTCGCTTTCATCTAATCTATCAACTTTGACAAGGGCTTTCACATATTCTTTAAGTGCTGATGGATTAGAGTGCAAAGAAGGTTGACTTTCAAAAAGTCTTATAACTGCCTCTGGATCATTTCTATGATAAAGCTCCCTGAGATAAGCTGCATTGCTAGAACCATCTACATCACGGTCACGAAACTTCCGTGAAAAACTTCCCACATAGCTGGACTGGAACCTTCTTTGACCACTTGGAAGCGGGTATGCTGCAGATAAATAATAATCATAGGAAAGAGTTGTGTAAAATAGACAGCTTACCTCTTTTTAATTCATGCATCAATATGTAGCTAACTTTTTCTCATAACCCATCAACATAATACGAATATACGAGTCATTTTATGATCAAAAAACCATGCTCATGATGACTTCTACGTTAACAAAATGAAAATAGAAAGTTTAACATGAAACATGATTAAGCACTTAGCTTTAATATACCTGCATCATATATGAACTTTTGAGAAGTGATATAAGATCTTCTAGCATACAAGCTTTTAGCAAGCCCCAGTTTTGGTCGTTTCTTTGAGACCTGTATAAGCACAAAATAAGGTGGTCCAGTTAGGAGCTTTTTTACCCCCAAGACACTCACAAAAAAGATAGAGTAGAATTTTTACAAATCCACAAGATTTTGAGAGTTATTAGCTCAGAAATCTTTATAGGATCTTTCTATTCCCCAAGATCCCTCGAATGCCATATCAAGATATATGAACAAGATTATGCCCTCATAATATTATATCTCTTCATGAGTCATCTAAACTTTTATGTTGTTGATCTCAAAAACATCAAACCAAATTGTTACGAGACAATTTCGCATCAAACCTTAACCCATGATAAATAATATACTATGATACTTCCACTCTTATGTGTAATCATGTTTCTTGATAATCCAAACAGTCATGAACAATTCATTTGTTCTTTAATAATTAAATAACATGCTATGATACTTCTACTCAACACAACATTCTCAGAACATCTTTGACTAAAATCATTTATACCCACTAATTTTTATCAGCTCCAGCTTCAAGAACACGCTACAAAGCACCAATTTCTACCAAATTAAGATAAATATGAACCAAGATTCAATTACTAAACATACTACATGAGATAAGAGAATCCCATACAAAAAACCCTAAAAGCTAAACAAGATTAGGGTTTTCATTCATCCAACGTAACCTAGCAGACTGAACATGAAACCGTAATCCCCAAGATACATAGATTAGATAATTCAAACATATAAAAAAGTGAAATCATGATTCTTTAAATGCAAAACAGGTTGATTAAATATATACCTCAACAAGAAGGCGTTTTAGGACCATCTTTCTGGCTCTCTACGAATCAAGAATCAGATCGAGTAATCTTCTGTATTAGTGCTTGAATCAGTCACTAAGTAAGATTAATGGCCACGTTAAGAGATAAAGTTATCGGCTTTGAATGTGGGAGAAAGATGAACAGATAGTGGTTAAGAACAGGAGATTTGATGATTCTGTGAAAATGGGTTGTGATTTGTGAACTCGTGATTCCGTTGGTGCATACTTACCACGTTTACTATATGGGATTTTCAGATTTTAGTTATTTTTTAATTATTATTATTATTTTTTTTTAATTTTAACTATGAACAATCTTGAACTATAGCAAAATAAATAGATATAATTGGGTAAATAATTATTGGATTTTGAGTTGAAATATGTAACATTATGACATAGATTGACAACTTAATAACTATATGTGAACATAATAGATTTCAATAGGTAAGGATGATTTATAATATATTTGATGAAAAAATCATTAAAAATTATTCAAATAAACTATTTGTTTTGTTACAACTCATTTTAACTTGAGCGAAATTGATTTTTTTTAAACGACCATTTTAAACTCAAACGGATTTGGCTTAAAACCTGTCTTGACCTGCACCCATTCTAACCCGCATCCGTTCTGACCCGTTAACCCGCCTATTTTGTCATGCATAATCGTCACCATACTAAACTAGTGGCTTCTCCCGTGCATTGCGGTAGGAATTCCACTACGATTCTGAATATTAGAACGCATACATGATCTCTTGTATCAAAATGCTGATGTAAAGACACGACACAACAGTTGTCACTTTGACATCCTACTGTATACTCTTCGTAAGCGTGTTTAGCTCACAAAAAGGATCATACTTAGTCACAAAATCTACCATCAAGAGACATAAACACATGCCTACAAATAAAACTAGAAAAAAATAACAATAATTACATTTTAAATAAAATTATTGTTCATTTGTAAACAGTTAATAAACAGTATAAAATTAAAAACGATATAAAACTTGTCTCACATAGTCCAAATAATTTAAAAAAATAAACTTAAACATACGAAGTCAAGTACTTCAAAGTTCAAACTTAAATACTGGAACAACAAAAGAAGATTAAAAACTCGAACAACAAAGAAGATCGAAGCTGAGTTCAAAGTTTAGAGATGGATTTCGATGTTCAGTTGTTGGATTCGATGTTTCAGATGTTGAATTCGATATTTTATAAGCATATTAAGGATTTAGGGTTGAGAAATATCTTAAAGAATCATGTATATGTTCCCTTTTTACCCGAAAAAGGTCATAATAAAAAAAACCCCGCCTAGGCATCGACTAGGGTCAAATCGACAATGTTTGAAGATTTTTACAAATGTGTAATTAGTTATACACACCGACATTAATTGTATTGTAACTTGTTATGTGTGTTAATTTGACATACTAGTTATCAAATACCACACGATCTTTGTCAAATACCGAGTTGAAAATACCCAACTAATAATTTAACCTAATTTAAAACCAAGTTCAATATTAATTCTAATAAGTTAAACTACCAGTAGCTCATTTTATACAACTCTACTATTAATTTAATTACCTATTAGCATAATACTTAAAGTTAAATTTGTGTAGTCAGATTGTTGATGAAAAATTAAGTGATAGTTGTATTTGTTTGTTGAAAAAATAGTTACTTAAAAAAGTATCCATATATGTTGTTTTAGATAGATTTCAAAAAATGAAACCCTATACGGAACAATTTTAGATGTATTGTATTTTAATTATGTATATTTATATTAAATTTTGTTTAATTATCTTTTTTTAACATGATCCGACCCAATCTAACCCAACCCGAATTGAATATAAGAGGAAAAAAATATTATATAACGATACTCAAACAACCCTAAAATATTTTGGCCCCCACGAAAATTTTTTTTGGGTTCGTCACTACCAGTGAAACGACTTTGGGTGAGTGCAAGGTGGTTTAGATTTGGTAGCAAACTAATATGATCTAGTATGCTTCCTACAAGCATGCAGTTTCTAAGAAGAAGGCGTTTGAGATTTTGAAATGAAGTAAATTCAAGGCTTCCTTTTAATGGTCTATGATAATTACACTACTTCTTCATTGTAAGTGATCCCAGACCATGTACAATGATTTGAATCATGTGTGTCTCCCCACCAATGAGTTGCGCAAGCAAAGCGTCGGCTTCCGATGATTGGTTGGAAGTATTAGCGTGGACGGACCATAAAAATCCTTCGCCTCCTTCGTTTTCTTTCTAAAAATTCTTCGCCCTCCTCCGAGTTTTTTTACAAGCTCCGTCAATGAGTATAAGCACATGTTTCCAATGACCATAAAATAAGCAGTAAAATCACTGTGACAATATGCATAAAAGAATTAATCTTAGAGAAAGTACGTGACATCATTTGTTTTTTAAAAACTGATGATAACGTGCTAACAAAAATAGGTCATGTAGATCATTAAATATGCACACTCAAAGCCGTGTCACTTTGGATGTTTGGTTCAAACAAGATTGTATAGTTTGAGGAGAACCCCTATTTTGTACTTGTGTGGGATATTCTACTGGGGCACCCCTATAGTCAAGAAGCTTGCTTCCAAATTTTCTAACCCCTTATACGAGTTAAAGTTGGGTCATCCTTGAAAACGAAATAGTATTTATTTTGATATTGAACCCAAGATTAGAGGTGAAGTGAATTGTCACACTCAAATATGAGAAAGTTTAAATAAAAGGTCTATATTGCTAATAAGGCTAAAATGGATTTTTTAAACCTCCAAAACCGACTCAAACGAATTTTGATTGAACTCATTTTCGATGACATTGAAACCGTCACGTCAAACCCTGCAATATTAGCTTTTAGGTTTTAGCTTTAACAACTAGTTTTATAGTTTAGGTTTTAGGACTTGATTTTTAACTTTTATATTTTATCTCTAGGTTTAGACCTTGTTTTTATAGTTATGGTTTTATTA
Organism: Mikania micrantha; assembly: GCA_009363875.1. NCBI lineage: Eukaryota > Viridiplantae > Streptophyta > Magnoliopsida > Asterales > Asteraceae > Mikania > Mikania micrantha. Next base: position 16,916,027 of record CM018683.1, read on the forward strand.
TTAGGGCTTATTGTTTATGATTTAAGATTTGGGTTTTAGGGTTCGACAAACCGGTTTCAATAATGCAAAAGTGAATTCAATATAAGTTTGTTTGGGTAACTTTTCAAGTTTTTAAAAATTATTTTTTGTCTTCTTAGTTAAAATGAACTTTTTAGGTTCCCATATGTATAATTTGTAATTTTGAATGCCTGGAAAACAAAGCATTAAAAAGTGCGCATATAATTCATATTGGAGCAAGGGGTTGTTTGTTTACCTTGTAATGGAGCAATTCAGCACTTAACCATTCAGCGCGTTTGGTTTAAATTAAATTACCTCTTAATGATTCAGTTCAACACTTAACCATTCAGCACAAATACCATGTTGAATGAAAAATACATACCATTCAACCCTTAATGATTCAGTTCAGCACTTAACCATTCAGACCCTATTAACCATTCAGACATCTTAACCATTCAGCACTTAATAATTTAGATCTACCAAACAACCCCCAAGTCACATTTTTTGTTTATTACCGGCTAAGAGTATCACAACTAATAGGTAATGAAAGTTTTGGACTTTTGGTCATTCAAATTTTTATTGTTATTATTAAATATACATATGTGTGTGTGTGTATATATATATATATATATATATATATATATATAAGGAGGGATATATTGAAAACCTCTCTTAGTTGAGAAAATTTTGAAAAAAAATGAAAAAAATCATGTAAAAAAAGTTTTTTTTTTGTTTTTTTACAGTTTTGTAACATTATCAAGGTAATTTGTATAAAAAAATGAAAAAACCGCCAACTATATTTTAAAAAATAAAAAATAAAAAAACGATGTAACACAATTATAAATACCTGAAAAAAGAAATTACTTCTATGTTACATCGTTTTCAAATTATTTTTTTTTTAAATTTTAGTTGTTTTTTTTTAAATTTTTTAATAAATATAACTATAATAATGTTACAAAACTAATAAAAAAATTAAAAAAAAAACTTTTTTATATAAGGTTTTTAAAAGTTGTTAACTCAAAATGGTTTTCAATTTATATATTCCTTGCATATATATGTGCATTTCTAAGCCGTGTAAATTTAAGCTTCCTTCCAAATTTTTTTGATCCCACTTACATACAAAATAAATTGAGGTTATGTCTGAACTATCCTACTTTTTCCCAATATCTCATACTAAAGGCCTGTTTGTAGTCTTTTAATAGTATAAGAGATTGTCTCTTAATGGTTTATAGCACCTAATGACTAAGAGGTAATCTAACACCTGAATGGTTAAAAGGTAATCTAAAGCCATAATAGTTGAGGTAATATTAAGGGTGGGGAGAGATCATAAGAAAACTCCCAAATTTCAAGAAAACTTAGAAAACTCATATTAACCAATCAAATAATTTCATTAATATTATTTTAATTTAAATAAAAAGGACATTTTAGTAATTGTTACAGCCAACTATTTATAGAATTTATTTCTATTAAATACGGTTCCTTTATTACTCTAAATAATTAACTATATTTGCTTTTCAAAATAAATTGAATTTGTCATTCTCACAAATAATGGAATCATAGTATTGTTTTTCTCTTAAATCAAAAATAGTCTTCTGATTGAATTCTTTATCATATTTACGAATGGATCGAACTAAAAATTTCCGATTGTGACGAACTGAAAGCAATTGAATCTGGTCGGTTCACGTTGTTAATTCTCGCCGGAACCTTCACCGACCTCCTTCCTGCTGTGGCGGTTGTCTCCGGTGGGAACGGCTCACACTTAACCTGACCGTCGCTCACCAGAAATGGATATTAACAATAGAAGAATGTGAAGACGAGAGCTGTGAATTTCATGAAGATGGGGGCAGCGATTTCGTGAAATGGGATTTTTTAGATGAGATTTTTTAGATTGCAGAACTCATCTAAAAAATCCCATTTCACGAAATCGCTGCCCCCATCTTCATGAAATTCACAGCTCTCGTCTTCACATTCTTCTGTTGTTAATATCCATTTCTGGTGAGCGACGGTCAGGTTAAGTGTGAGCCGTTCCCACCGGAGACAACCGCGACAGCAGGAAGGAGGTCGGTGAAGGTTCCGGCGAGAATTAACAACGTAAACCGACCAGATTCAATTGCTTTCAGTTCGTCACAATCGGAAATTTTTAGTTCGATTCATTCGTAAATATGATAAAGAATTCAATCAGAAGACTATTTTTGATTTAAGAGAAAAACAATACTATGATTCCATTATTTGTGAGAATGACAAATTCAATTTATTTTGAAAAGCAAATATAGTTAATTATTTAGAGTAATAAAGGAACCGTATTTAATAGAAATAAATTCTATAAATAGTTGGTTGTAACAATTACTAAAATGTCTTTTTTATTTAAATTAAAATAATATTAATGAAATTATTTGATTGGTTAATATGAGTTTTCTAAGTTTTCTTATGATCTCTCCCCACCCTTAATATTACCTCAACTATTATGGCTTTAGTTACCTTTTAACCATTCAGGTGTTAGATTACCTCTTAGTCATTAGGTGCTATAAACCATTAAGAGACAACCTCTTATACTATTAAAAGACTACAAACAGGCCTTTAGTATGAGATATTGGGAAAAAGTCGGGTAGTTCAGACATAACCTCAATTTAAGTTGTATGTTAGTGGGATCAAAAAAATTTGGAAGGAAGCTTAAATTTACACGGCTTAGAAACCTTATATAAATTGAAAACCATTTTGAGTTAACAACCTTTAAAAACCTTATATAAAAAAGTTTTTTTTAAAATTTTTTTTATTAGTTTTGTAACATTATTAGAGTTATATTTATTAAAAAATTAAAAAAAATCAACTAAATTTATTTTTAAAAAATAATTTGAAAACGATGTAACATAGAAGTAATTTCTTCTTTCAGGTATTTATAATTGTGTTACATCGTTTTTTTAATTTTTTTTTTTTAAATATAGTTGGCTGTTTTTTCATTTTTTTTATACAAATTACCTTGATAATGTTACAAAACTGTAAAAAAACCAAAAAAAAACTTTTTTTACATGATTTTTTTCATTTTTTTCAAAATTTTCTCAACTAAGAGAGGTTTTCAATATATCCCTCCTTGTATATATATATATATATATATATATATGTAGGGGATGGTTCAAATGTTAACCCTCCCTTATATCGTTAACCCGTGTTAACTCGGCACTTTTTGCCCGAATCTTTTTTTTTCATGGTTTTTATTATGCATAAATAGGGGGGGTTTCTTTTTTGAGTTTTTGCTAATTCATCACCGTTTAGAAATTATTTACAAATGTAAGTAAATGTAATTTACTTACATTTAGTAAATGTAAAAATATTACATTTACTTACATTTGTAAATAATTTCTAAACGGTGATGAATTAGCAAAAACACAAAAAAGAAACCCCCCTATTTATGCATAATAAAAACAATGAAAAAAAACAAAGATTCGGGCAAAAAGTGCCGGGTTAACACGGGTTAACGATATAAGGGAGGGTTAACATTTGAACATCTCCCTATATATGTATATGTATACATATGTATATTTAATAATAACAATAAAAATTTGAATGACCAAAAGTCCAAAACTTTCATTACCTATTAGTTGTGATAGACTCTTAGCCGGTAATAAACAAAAAATGTGACTTGGGGGTTATTTGGTAGATCTAAATTATTAAGTGCTGAATGGTTAAGATGTCTGAATGGTTAATAGGGTCTGAATGGTTAAGTGCTGAACTGAATCATTAAGGGTTGAATGGTATGTATTTTTCATTCAATATGGCATTTGTGCTGAATGGTTAAGTGTTGAACTGAATCATTAAGAGGTAATTTAATTTAAACCAAACGCGCTGAATGGTTAAGTGCTGAATTGTTCCATTAAAAGGTAAACAAACAACCCCTTGCTCCAATATGAATTCTATGCGCACTTTTTAATGCTTTGTTTTCCAGGCATTCAAAATTACAATTATACATATGGGAACCTAAAAAGTTCATTTTAACTAAGAAGACAAAAAATAATTTTTAAAAACTTGAAAACTAACCCTAACAAACTTAGATTGAATTCACTTTTGCATTATTGAAACCGGTTTGTTGAACCCTAAAACCCAAATCTTAAATTATAAACAATAAGCCCTAATAATAAAACCATAACTATAAAAACAAGGTCTAAACTTAGAGATAAAATATAAAAGTTAAAAATCAAGTCCTAAAACCTAAACTATAAAACTAGTTGTTAAAGCTAAAACCTAAAAGCTAATATTGCAGGGTTTGACGTGACGGTTTCATTGTCATCGAAAATGAGTTCAATCAAAATTCGTTTGAGTAGGTTTTGGAGGTTTAAAAAATCCATTTTAGCCTTATTAGCAATATAGACTTTTTATTTAAACTTTCTCATATTTGAGGGTGACACTTCACTTCACCTCTAATCTTGGGTTCAATATCAAAATAAATACTATTTCGTTTTCAAGGATGACCCAACTTTAACTCGTATAAGGGGTTAGAAAATTTGGAAGCAAGCTTCTTGACTATACAATCTTGTTTGAACCAAACATCCAAAGTGACACGGCTTTGAGTGTGCATATTTAATGATCTACATGACCTATTTTTGTTAGCACGTTATCATCAGTTTTTAAAAAACAAATGATGTCACGTACTTTCTCTAAGATTAATTCTTTTATGCATATTGTCACAGTGATTTTACTGCTTATTTTCTGGTCATTGGAAACATGTGCTAATGCTTCCAACCAATTGTCGGAAGCCGACGCTTTGCTTGCAACTCATTGGTGGGGAGACATACATGATTCCAATCATTGTACATGGCCTGGGATCACTTGCAATGAAGCAGGGAGTGTGATTATCATAGACCATTACTGTGAAGGTGCAGGTGAACAAGGAAGCCTTGAATTTATTGCATTTCCAAACCTCGAACGCCTTCTTCTTCGAAACTGCATGCTTGTAGGAAGCACACTAGACCATATTGGTTTGCTACCAAATCTAACCCACCTTGCACTTAGCCAAAGTCATCTCAATGGTGAGTTCCCATTGTTGTTCACCAATCTCACAAGATTGATAGTATTAGATCTGTTTAGTAATTATTTCACTGGTGTTATCCCTTATCAGATAGGAAAACTAAAGAACTTGGCATTTGTTGATCTTAGTGAAAACCAATTTATGGGTCTAATCCCTTCATCTTTTAGTTCCATGGTTAATCTTGCCTACTTGGATTTGAGCAAAAATCAACTAAATGGATCCATACCAATGAAGCTTTGTAACATGCAAAATCTTGAAACACTGGACCTGAGTGACAACAAACTTGCTGGTCCAATTCCCTCAGGAACCAAATTACCTTTCCCCTTTGTAAATCTTTATGGTTTACAACTCCTTGATCTTTCGAATAACCGTTTCACTGGTGTTCTCCCCACACAAATATGGAGTTTGAAGAGTCTGCTTTTTCTGTATCTCAGTCGAAACCGATTTACTGGTCCAACTTTTCATCTTTGGGTTCCCTGGTAAATCTTTCTTACAAAAATTTCACTGAAACTTTACCTTCTCAGATGGGTTTGAAGAATTTAGTTATTCTTGATCTCAGTCGAAACCAATTTACAGGCCCAATTCATCCAATTTTTGGTTCCATGACCAATCTTACTCTCCTAGACTTTAGCACAAATCAACTAAATGGGTCAATCCCAATTGAACTAAGTAACATGAAAAAGTTGGAAACATTAAACCTTGGTGATAACAAACTTGATGGTTCAATTCCGTCATCTTTCGGTCATCTAAGCAGCCTGAAACTCTTGAACCTTTCAATGAACAACATCAATGGCTCCATACCTCTGGAAATAGCATATCTAAACTTACAAAAAATAGACCTTAATCATAACAATCTTGTGGGTCTGATTCATCCTGAATTTGGAATGGTGGCAAGACTTTTTTATCTTGATTTTTCATCCAACCAGTTGTCAGGTAATTTGTCATTTAAAAAGCCATGTAATTTCCAACATCTAGACCTCTCTATGAATCTAATGACCGGAGATATCTCAGGACTAACTGCTTGCAATTATTTAGAGTATCTGGACATTAGTAGCAATGATTTTGTTGGAGAAACACTTCAAGATTCGAAATTTCCTAACTTGGTGTTCTTAAACCTGTCTCAAAATCATCTGACCGGAATCATTCACGGTCAATCTTTAAGAAAGAAACTCACACTCTTTTTGTCCATTTTTGTTCCCATCATTGTTGGAATTTGCTTCTTGGTTCTTGGTTATGTGTATTATTATCATCTCAAGGCTTCCCCAAAACGAATCGAGCAGATCGAAACAAAAGAACATGGTGATGTGTGTTCCATATTGAATTATGATGGGAAAATTGCATATGAAGACTTCATTACAGCTACAGAAGATTTTGACCTCAAATATTGCATAGGAACTGGTGGCTATGGAAGTGTTTATGAAGCAAAGCTACCTAATGGTAAAACATTTGCTTTGAAAAAACTCCATCGGTTCGAAGCCGAGCAGCCAGCATTTGATCAAAGTTTCAAGAATGAAGTCCAAGTGTTAACCAACCTAAGGCACAAAAACATTGTGAAACTCTATGGCTTTTGTTTGCATAACAAATGCAACTTTCTTGTATATGAATACATGGATAAAGGGAGCCTGTTTTGTGCACTAAGGGACAGTGAATTAGCTGTTAAATTGGATTGGATAAAAAGGGTGAATATCATCAAGGATGTAGCACATGCTTTGGCCTACATGCATCATGATTGCAACCCACCTATTGTTCATCGAGACATATCAAGTAATAACATTCTCTTAAATTCGAAAATGGAGGGATTCATTGCAGACTTTGGAGCAGCTAGATTGCTTGACCCGGATTCGTCTAACGAAACCATAATTGCAGGAACTCTGGGATACATTGCTCCAGGTATTTGGTTATAATCTTATGTCTTATATTCCATGCTAGAGGCATGTGTATTTACAAAGGGTTATAAAGAAATTGTAAGGGACAGCCAGCCCAGAGGAGGGGCGAAGGCCCCGAAATTTTTTTAATTTTTTTATATATTATATTATTAACTTTCTATATATAAATTACTAAGTTAATATTTTTAAAAGGACCCACTTTTTTGCAAGAAATTTTTTTTTTCTCATTCTCGGCTCTGAAAATTGTGTAATTTTATAATGTTTTCATTAATTTATATATTTCAAAGAATTATACTACATAAAAATATAAATAAAAGTATACTTTCATTTTATAAATCTTTATCACTTGTTTGTACACCATATTTTTTGTTTTGTTTTGAAATTAAGAAATTTATTAATGCATTTAAACTTATATTTTTAGTTAAAAAATTAAGAAAGTTGTTATCAATTTATAAAATTTTGTAATCGTTATTAGAAATTAATGTACCATAAAAATAAACTTTCTTATGGTTTGATATAGGGGTGTTCAACGGTTCGGTTTGCAATTTAAACGGTTTATTCGGTTCGGTTTAAACGGTTTTGAATTTTTTTTAGCCCAACCGTAAACCGAACCGTATTCGAAATAAGTAAACCGAACTGAATTCAACCGTATTCAATTCGGTTCGGATTCGGTTAAGAACCGAACAAACCATATTAAACCGATTTCAACAGTATTCAATCAAAATACTTTTTTTTTTCATATTTTTGTTTCCTGTTTCCTGATTCAAGTGACCTAGTTCAATTTTTTTACAATCTCTAACCAACTTAATCATTCCAAACACTTTTTTGATGAGCATGCCCTGAACTAACATTGCTTTGCTACAAAAAATCAAACTCCAAAGGCAATATATGTAAGCTTTATAACAAGATAGATACCAAAAATCTTGATTTTGGAAAGTAAGACATCTTCACGGTGCAAGACATATACAAACTCCAAATGCATGTTCACAATTTATTACAACAAACATTTTATAAACACTGGTTTTATTCAAACATTCATCCGTAATTTATTAACCCTTGAGAATTCTAACTCAAGTATGGTTCTTAGTTCTAACAATTAAACGTGAAACTTCGAAAGATCGATTGACCGAGTGTAGATTGGAGATTGGAGTAGATATCGACTAACCGAGTGTAGATCGACCGACTGTGAAAGTACCTTATGCAGATCGACCGGAAGAAGAAGCAGAACTGTAGAGGGCAGATCGATTGAGGACGAGTTCACGAGTTGAACGGAAGATTTGGAGATTTGGAGATTTGGAGATTGAAGAATGTAGATCTGTGAAAATTGGAACGACGCTTCCTTCTCTAATTACGAATTAGGGTATCACTCAAAAAAAAATATAATTCGGTTTAAACTGAATAACCGAGTAAACCGAATTTGAAAAAATCTAGTATCGTAAATGACCTGAAAACCAAATTTGCAATTCGGTTCGGTTTATTTCGGTTGCGGATACGGTTTGGATAACGGTTTTAAACCGTTTTCGGTTATTTTGAACACCCCTGGTTTGATATAAAACATAATATCCCATTGTATTTTTTTATAATATAAAAAGTAATATTAATATGATTTAACACTATACTATAAATTAATTTGAAAATTTTTTGATTTTCATTTAAATAAGAAAGGTGAATACCAAATAATAGAAATAATTAATTTGAAGTTTAATATTGAAAATTATTTTTACATTTTCTTTTGAAAAACTATATGATGTTGAAACGTGGCATTTCTTGTAATCATTATTAGTAGAAAGATGTTAGTAGAACTGTAAACAAACATAATGTTTAACGAAGTATTTGTAAACCGTTTGATAGGGAGCTCATTTACGTTCGTTTGTTGTTTAAACGGACGAAGTTGAATAAGAACTTCGTTCAATTAATTAAACAAACAAGGATTGTGTTTGTTATATTGCATCCGTGAACGTTTGTAACGTGTTTTTTATATTCATTCATTTTTTTCTAAATTTAGAATTATTACGTTTATATTTAAACTATAAGTCTTGTCACTTAAAGATTGTCCTTTGTTTTTGTGATAATTATGTTTATAAGTATTATGTCAAGTGCTTAACTTTTTATTTATTTAAGATTATTATATCTGACATTCAAGATTAAAACTTTACTGACCATCTTTTGTACGTTATATATATTTAGAACTTGCCTATAGCATGGTTGTGACCGAAAAATGTGACGTTTATAGCTTTGGTGTGGTTGCACTTGAAATAATTGGAGGAAAGCATCCAGGAGAGCTTTTGTCATCGCTAAACAGTTCTAACGAAGATACATCAATAGAATATGTATTGGACCCACAACTTCCTCATTTATCTCACGATATGATGATTCAATTGGACATTTTTCATGTGTTTCAAGTAGCACGAACATGTATTCTAATAGATCCAAAATGCCGTCCCACAATGAGAGTTGTCTCTCAGGAACTATCTCGTTGATTGAAGCCATGCTATCTTTCATGAGTTTTTCTTACCAGATGGATGTAATTGAAAATAATATTTATCAAATAAGTGCAGTTGAAAACTTATTTATCAAAATGAGAGTTTTTCTTTGTAATTTTTTTTAGATTAGTTAAAAGTAATGAAATAAAGGAAAACATTTATTTTGATAAATAAGTTTTCAACTACGCCTACTTGGTAATATTTTTCTTTAACTACACCCATTTGGAAAGAAAAAAAAAACCCTCTATGTTCTGTCCATTAAGGTTTGATTTGAGTTGGTGGGAGTTTTTTTTTCCCAAAAGAGTGTACTTAAAATTTTTTTTACAAAATATGTGTACTTGAAAATTTATTTACTAAAATGAGTGTTTTTCTTTATTTCATTACTTTAAACTAATCTAAACAGAAAAAAATAATAAAGAAAAGTATCCATTTTGATAAATAAGTTTTCAGCTATACATGTTTGGTAAATATTTTTTTCAATTATTCATTTGGAAAACACTCGAGTTGGTGGTGTGTCATTTACTTTGCTTGATACTTTTGTTTTGGTTGGTACTTTGTGAGCCGACGAATAACCAACAAACGACTATAAGTTATCATAGGTTCTTATGAGTAATATAAGCTATTATATCTAGGTTATTTTTCATAAGAATTGATTAGATTTTTTAATTAATTAAATGAAAAAAAATACATTCTATTGTTACTCCATATGTATAATGTTTTAATTTTTTTATGTCATTCCTATCAACTGGGCATCAACAATTTTAGCATATTTTTATTACTTTGTCCTAAAGTCAAATATAAAGTCGAAAATTTTAAATAGAATACAAAGGACACAACAAGCAAATACAAGGGAACTTGTTACTCAGGAAACTTCATAACATAATCCTGAGTGAGTTTACTATGTGAAATTGTATTTCACACGTTTAACAAAACACAGTACGTGGATACAAGAATGATTATATACTAGACGTGACAATCTTGACATAAAACAAGATAAATAAGTTGGTTTGGATGAACAATTATTGTATTTTGGATTAAAATGGGTAGTGTCATAACATAGAACGGATTGAGATGGCTAAATACCTTAACGCAATGCGGGTTCAAATAGGTAACCTAAAACTAAGAGAATATAATATATTTCAACGGGTATTATTATCCATAATATATTTAATGATAAAATCAATAAAGATTATGTAAATAAACTATTTGTTTACTTACCATTCATTTTAACTTAAACTAAACTAGTATTATCTTGAGGATAGTCTTTTATATAAACATGTAGAGAAAGACATGCATAAAACATGAGCTAAATCAAACACTGGTATGCATAAAATATGTAGTATAACTGCATGAGTCTGCATCCCATCAAACAAATCAGAGATAGATATAAGAGTAAGAAACGTACCTGCTTCCATATGAATTTAAGATCTTGTGGTTGAACCATCAAAACATCTGGTTCATCTTCGCATCCAATATTAGACAAAAAAAATTGGTACATAATATATATGATGATCCACTCTATGTTCCATCATTAGATGCAAAGATGAAACCAGATATTTTGATGGTATACATTTGCTAGCCATAAGCCATGACATCTTGTTTCCTTTTCACCATAATAAAGCCAAGTTTTTTTTATACATAGCACCATCATCATAAACCCTTGGCCAATATCTCCCTTTTTTCTCATTTTTTCCAATTTAAGTGGGTTATGGATTTTAATCAATGTAATGTTTTTACTAAATAAAATTGTTAGTAAGAAAAGAACAGAAAATAAAGTTTATAAACTACTAGCAAATCATTTTTTGTCCTATTTTAAGTGGGTTATGAATTTCAATCAATGTAATGTTTTTCTAAATATGATTGTAAGTAATAAAAGAATAGAAAATAAAGTTTATAAACTACCAACAAATCATTATTTTTCCAATTTATGTGGTTATGGATGTTAATCAATGTAATGTTTTTGTAAAAAAGATCACAAGTAATAAAAGAATAGAAATTAATTATAAACTACAAACAAATCAAATGTTTTTCTAAATAAGATTATATTATAAGTAATAAAAGAATAGAAAATAATTATAAACTACGAACAAATCATTCAGTGGGTTATGAATTTTAATCAACGTAAAGTTTTTATAAATAAGATAATAAGTAAAAAAAACAAAAAATAAAATTCATAGACTACGAAGTACTAACAAATCATTATGCTTAACTAAGGCATACATACATACATTAAAAAAAAGGATATTTATTTAATTATTATATATATTAAAAAGCAAACTTTGAATGTGAGATAAAATCACTGTTCATTTGTTACTTCTTCTATAGCATATGGTACAAGCCTAACCTTTCTACCTGTTCGTCTACCTTCTCACCTCATTTCTTTCTTGCTGTTGACATCCACCGCTTTCAAGAAGACGACTACCGGTTTGATTCCGACGACCGGCACCTGTTAACACCTACAAGGTATGTATGCCTACCCTTCTTTTAACGATTCGTATCCACCTCTCCCATGAAATCGTCATCGACCGTATATCGTTGAATGCTACTAACACCGCCCCTACTCCGGATTCACTTTCCTTCTTCCTCTCATCTTTGATGGTGATAGTGCTTTGATTTATCGTTCTTTGTTGCCTCTTCTAGGGCTTCTCTGCCTCTTCTTCGGTTTTCCTTCCCAAGGTAAGATTGTTTGGTCTCTTTTGGGTTGCCTATGTACGTGCCTTATTTCCGCCGGTTGAAATGGCGTTCGTCTGTGCCTTTGTTAGTGGCTGATGTTGCTATTGACAGGGTTTTGAGGCTGGCTCCCAAATGTTTTTTCTGATAGGTTGATTGACTAATTAGTGTTTGGATTTTTTTTCTTATGTTTTAGTGACTTTTTTGTGTCTCTTGGTTTTTGTTCGTCTTGCCATTGAAGCTTTCAAATTATGCATATTTGACAACGTTTTCTTCACGTCACAAGTTTATCTCCTCTTGCTTTGCTATAGAGATTAGTTGATTTTATTCATTCATTCATATAATCATATTGCTTTTTGTTGTTGTTCCAATTTGTATACATACAGATAGTGAGTGATGAGATCGAATCCTATTCTTTTCATTTTCATTGAGTTGAGGTTTGAATTGGTCAATACTTTGATCTCATGTTCGTTAGGTAACAAATATGATTCAGGTTTTACGTGTTGTTTAAATCAAGATTAACGTTTTTTTTAATTTATAAGTTCATATGCTCATGGATGTTGGATATCACAATAACATAAGCTTTAGTGTTTAATTTTGTGTTTCTTGGATTCGAGTTGTGTTGATAGGGAGAATTAAGGATTAGAGTTTTTTACAATATTTAAAAATTCAATTTCGTGGAGATGATACAAAGAGAAATATGGCCAGAATAAAAATGCTTGAAAGACAAATCACCGTAGATAAATATTGGCTAAAGAAAAAAGAATCTGTAATACCACTATTTGTATTTGTTTGACTAATAAAGAGAGTGTAATGTATGTTGGGGTTCAAAGAATCATTTGTTTCTTTTGCTTCATCAGGAATACCTGATCAAATCCTAATTGCCATAAAACACGGCTAAGAGGATGTTGTAGGTAGTCTAGGAAAGCCAGGGAATAAATTGTTCCTAAATCATGAATTGGAAATTAGGTTGATTTACCATATTGATAACTCAATATGTTTGGCATCAAAAACATGAGCTGCAATGTGTACTGTTTCATTTGCGTTTGATTACTGTTGTTTGGGGTTTATCATTTATTATATTTATGAAGCAAATAACGACATCACCATATTGGCAGCTATATATTTGCTTTTTGTTTACAGGCAACCATGGCTGGGTTTATATAACACTAACTGCAGTTAAGAAGTTTAATACTTGCATATCTAATACCCTTTGTTTAATTAGTTTATTTATTTTTGTATTAGGTAGTATAACTGTGTCAAAGTTATAACATGCTAGATCATATAATTGTTTTCCTAACAGATTAGTCGTGTGTACTATGAACTAGGCTGTCATATGTAAGATTACACTTCACTTAATTTTCTAATAGATTAGTTGTAATTGTTTTATGTGCTTTAATCTTTTATGTAGTTGAGTTGGTACAACTCTTCATTATAACCTGTTTGTGATAATGTAGGATTATAAAAAGTGATAGAAATGTTCTAATTATTTTATTCAATATGGCATTGTTTTTCAAACACTGATGAGCCACTATTCACAAAAGTGTTATGAGAGTTGCAAAAAAGTCTGTTTAGGAACCGAAACCAATCTTACCCAAACCAGCTGGTAGAGGTGATTCTAGCGCAATTGTTAAACTTAAAAACATATGATTTAAGGTTGTTTACTTTACTTGCCACACCCGAATATGTTTTCTGTCTCATGTTCCTTTGGGTGCTATGTGTGACTATGTTAAGGTAGTTGTGGGCTTTTTTTTGGTTCATAAAGTGGTTGTTTTGTATCCAAGTATATATTAAAAACCAAAATTTGGTTGTGAGGGAATAATACTGTTCATTTGTTACAATGACTGAATGCATAAAGTACAACTTCTATCCATGCTTACTTTCTCTGTACAACTTCCTTGCATTTCATTTTCCATCACACACACATGTGTACGAGTTCTTCTCTTACCAGCGTCGTTTCTAGGGTTTTCTTTTCTTTTTTCCTGCAGGTTTTTAGAGCTATGAAACGAAGGGTACCGCTATTGTAGAAGGAGGAGGAGATGAGTTAGGGGTGGCGAGGACACGATGGCTGACGGAACGGGTGGTGGTTACAACAAGTGAAGGACGTAAACAAGACCGTCAATCTATTGTCGTAATCCACAAAAATCGTTTCGTTTTGCATCAATTCCATAGTATCTTTTCCACAGAAAGGCTTCCTTTGTCACCCGTTCTTTCCAGATTTGCACAGACGGAGGTAAGTTAATTTGGGGGTTCTACAACTTGGTAATTGGATTTAGGGTTACTTGGTTCTCGCAAATAGTCTTGATTGATTATGATGCAAGTTAGTAGGTTCAAGGTTTAGATATGAACCAACATTTAAAATTAACTTTATTGTTTGATCTGCTCAATTGTGATGTAGATTCAGAATAAACGTTTTCATTTTTTAGAAATGTTCGTTCAAGGTTATGGTATAAAGCCTTTCTTTCTAATATGTATGTGTGCATGGTTTCATGACCTATGTATGACCATCATGGTTTTGTAGGTACCCTGCTCGAACCAAGGTTGACGGATCGAAGATGGGTGCAACAAGCAGCATATGGTTTGTCATTTGCTCATATGTTTTTTTAAAAAAGTACCGTTCTTTTTTAGCATTTAGAAATTAAGTTGCTTATTATTCTTATCATTAATTTTAGGTTTCTATTATGTTATGGTCAAGTTATGTTATAGTTTGGCTCATACTCAAATGATGGTGCTGCTTCGTACTTCTTTGGAAGAAGCATCTGCTATGTAAAATCAGCAATCTTCTTGATTTTGATAGGTTTTCATGGAAAGTATTATATGTAGAGTTCTTTGGAAGCATAACAGGGTAATCAAATTTAGTGGAATTGCGCCTCTCCTATAGTTGTCTATGTTCCATATCTATTGGTTTATGTTTGATTTGCAGATTTGCAATTACGTCCCTCATTGCTAGAAGACCTTGATTTTTGTTGCATATATGTTTATATTGTTTTCTAAATTATTGCCACAACCAGGTGCAGAAAATCTCAAAGCACTGTTACTTATCAGCAGAGAAACAACTATTAGTATTATGAATTAGTTGTAGAAATTTGTGATTTGTAGGCAACTTCTTGCGTCTCTTTTGGAGCACAATTTGATCTAGATTCTTGATTATTTTCTCAACATTACCTTCAAAATTAATTTGTATTTTTTTTGTTCAGATGACTTGGTCAAAATGATGATGTGAATTTTTTTGCGCAAAATTTGATCGTTTAGGATCCATATAATGAGATTCTCACAATAGATTAATTCCCGCCGCATCGCGCGGGTGAAAACACCCTAGTTTTAATTTAAAAAGAGACTACAAAGCTTTAAAGGATAAAACCAGGGTCAACGATGATGGTCAGATTTTATTGGCCCCACGAACAGACAAACAGCTACATGATTGGATGACAGGGTGCCTCTAGAAGATTGGTCGTATTTATAGAGATGGAAGGAATGGTTTATTAAGTGATCGATGTGGGACAAATTTAAACCAGGGTGATTGACCAGCCTATTAACCTTCCTTGATGACACATACCAACACATCCTATCTCGGCTCATTACCGGTTAACCGGCCGGTAACTAGTTTCTGTACAAGTGAACCGGTTTTGGTTTTTGTATAACTGAACTGGTTGACTTGAGGAGAAAGGTTTATCGGTTTTTACAAAAATGATTTTGGTTTAAAACATGTTTATTCTAATCTATATTTTGTAACCAAAGAAA
The DNA here is from genome assembly GCA_009363875.1 of Mikania micrantha. Classification (NCBI taxonomy): domain Eukaryota; kingdom Viridiplantae; phylum Streptophyta; class Magnoliopsida; order Asterales; family Asteraceae; genus Mikania; species Mikania micrantha. The sequence goes on from CM018683.1 coordinate 16,931,824, forward strand.
GAGAATTGGTTAAGCAATTGGTAACCAAGTATTATATCTAGAACACAAGTAACCACATATCCATGTTTTTGTATTATAATTGTACCCTTGACAAGAATACACACAAGCAGAAGGTGCAATAGAGGTAGTTGGGTAAAAAGGTACAAAATTAATTAAAATTTAATATGTGGATTAATCAGTTTGGTGTTATATAAAAAAAACATCAATCTTTTAAGAAATGGTGGAGTACTTTAAGTGATGAAATAGATAGTTTATAGGTCTTAACACCAAATCTCATTGAGGTCAAAATTTCTTGAAAGCTATCAACGTAGTTGCCTAATGTCGCATTTTATTTGTTCCTTGTGGTTAAAGGTTGTTAAGTTGTTTGATAGCCTCTTAATTGTCATTAAAAGATTACCTCTTAATAGTTCATAATCTTTGAACGGTTAAAATGTATGATTAAGTCTGAATGGTTAAGAGGCTACCCTTAATAGGGTGAGGCTCCTAAGAAAACTAGGATATTTAAGAAAACCAAGAAAACCTTGATTTAACCGTTAATTAGACAAATCCATGGCCAAGATTAATAATGGCATTGTTGTAATTAAGATTTAATTAAAAATCATTAAAGAAATGCAAAAGGGTAGTATGGGTAATGTGTTAAGACTATTTTAGAAATATTTAATTGCTTGACCGTAATTATTGTGATATTCTTCAAAATTTTGGAAACTCCCATCAGGTTCATTAAATGACCATAATTAGTCATCTGTTTCATGAGGCTCATTGGATATTTCAATTAAAAAAATAAATTTTAACAATCTAAAATTTTTTTTATTCAGAAATAACAAATTATGAAATCGAAATTTTTGAGCCAATCTATATGTAATATCTATACATGAACCAAAGTTACATATATGTAACTAAATTATATATTTTTGAGTTTCCATGATTACACATATGTAATAGTCATACAATTAGTTGTGTGTTTTCATACATATCATCTGATTATATATATGTAATCAACACAAATAACAACAAAATAATAAAAAAAAACAACACAATTAGTTGCGTGTTTTCATACATATCATTTGATTACATATATGTAATCAAACAAATAACAAAATAATAAAAAAAACACACATTTCATTTGATTACATCTATGTAACAACAAAACAAAGATATACATAAATTAAACCAGAGACATGTTTATCACCATGTGTGTACATACGATTTTATTACATATACGTAATCAACAAAACAGAACAATGTAATCACATATGTAACTTGATTACGTATATGTAATCATACCTGGTGTAAAGGCAAATGTTAAAAACACCAAGTATAAGTGCACATCTAACTTGATTTAGACGACATATGGAACAAACATTAAATGAATTTCAAATTACGAACATGGCAGGAGCATTTTTTTTTCCCAACAATTGTGAAATAATTGAGTTAAAGAATTGATTTACTTTTCATATTTTGGTTAATTGAGAAAAATAATTGGTTTAGACGAAAATATGGAAGAAAAATTATATCAATCTCAAAATTCGATAATGGCATTTGCATCTTTTTTTTCAATCGATTGTGTAATAATGTGGATTGAATAATTGATTCACTTTTAATATTTTGGGTAATAAAAAAATGAAATTTAAATATAAAAGACCTTCCAAAAATATATATTTGTAATATTACTAAGTTACCCTTTTTAATTAAATCAAATGAAAAACTAGAGAAATGATTTGATTGGTTGACATGAGTTTGCTTAAATTAAGGTGGTTTTCTCATGATCCCTCCCCTATATGGAAGGGTTCTAATGCTAACCCTCTCTTAGCGCGCTAACCCATTAACTTTGCCAAAATGAAGCCGAATCTTGAATTTTTTTTTTAAACATCATTGTAACACAATTTGAACACCATGTTCTTTTATGAGTTTGGGCTAATTTATCACTGTTTAAAAAATATCATCGTTGTAAATTTTGTGCTACAGTGCTGTAAGTTTTAAATATTTAAACACTTACAGTACTGTAAGAGCCCAAACGGTGATGAATTAACCCAAACTCATAAAAGAACATGGTGTTCAAATTGTGTTACAATGATGTTTAAAAAAAATTCAAGATTCGGCTTCGTTTTGGCAAAGTTAATGGGTTAGCGTGCTAAGAGAGGGTTAGCATTTGATCCCAATCCTATATATATATATATTCTAAGCCGTGTAAATTTGGAAAATGCATAGTCATGAAGAAACTTCCTTCCAAATTTTTTTTGACCCCACTTACATACAACTTAAATTGGGGGTTATGTCTAAACTCTCTTTTTTTCCCCAATATCATGCCAAGGGCCTGTTTGTTAGTTTTTTAATAGTATAAGATGTTGTCTCTTGATGGTTTATAGTCACTTGATGATTAAGAGGTAATCTAAAACTTGAATGGCTAAGAGGTAATTTAAAGCCAGAATGGCTAAGACGTAATATCAAGGGTTCTTAACCATTCAGACTTAATCATACCTTTAAACCATTCAAATATTAAGAACTATTAAATGATAGCCTCTTAATAATAATTAAGAAACTATCAAACAACCCTTAACTACAATAACAGATCAAATGTGATAGCAGCCAACCACCTTGATAGCTTTCAAGGCAGTTAGACCCCAATGAGATTTGGTGTTGAGACCTATAAACTATATATTTCATCACTTAAAGTACTGCACCATTTCTTAAAAGACTGATGTTTTTTTTATAAAACACCAAACTGATTAAACGACATTTTAAATTTTAATTATTTTTGTACCTTTTTACCCAACTACCTCTAATAGGGGTTGGGTGTTCACGGTTCGGTTCGAAACCACGAAACCGCCCAAACCGGTCATCGGTTCGGTTTCACGGTCGGTGTTTTTTCTAAACATTTGTTCGGTCGGTTTTGAAAGTTGAAAACCGTAATGAACGGTTTGGTTTACGGTTTTTTTCAAAAACCGGTCGTAAAAAACCGGACCGGACCGCATGTATATATATGTATGTGTGTGTATGTATTTTGATGTGTATATACTATTTAGTTAAGTTATTGGTTGTTTGGTTAATACTTGAAGTTTTATAACTTTTGAAAGTAAGTTGGTTGTTTTTTAACTTGTTGATTTATTTTTGGATATCATGTTTTCCGGACAAATTTTATATTTTATAACATGTTTTGTAATAATAAATATTTTTTACTTCTTGTATTTTATAACAGGTTTTGTAATGTTTTTTTTACAAAGTTTATAATTTTGGACACGTTAGTGGCATAAGTTTTTTTTTCTTCTCAATAGTAGGCTTTAGTTTTTATTTTTAACATGCCAAAACCGTAAACCAAACCGGAACCAAACCGTTTATAACGGTTCGGTTTAGTTCGGTTTTTATTTTTAGCGGTTCGGTTTTAGTTTTAATACTCAAAAACCGTTATTAACGGTTCGGTTTATGGTTTAACCTAAAAACCGGACCGTGAACACTCCTAACCTCTAATGCACCTGCTGCTTATGTGTATTCGTGTCAAGGGTACAATTATAATACAAAAACATGGATATGTGGTTACTTGTGTTCTAGATATAATACTTGGTTACCAATTGCTTAACCAATTCTCTTTCTTTGGTTACAAAATATAGATTAGAATAAACATGTTTTAAACCAAAATCATTTTTGTAAAATTAAAACGATAAACCTTTCTCCTCAACTTAACTGGTTCAGTTATACAGAAACCGAAACCGGTTCACTTGTAAAAAAACTAGTTGCCGGCCGGTTAAACGGTAATGAGCCGAGATAGGATGTGTTGGTATGTGTCATTTAGGAAGGTCAATTGGCTAGTCAATCACCTTAATTTAAAAGGGTCCCACATCGATTACTTAATAAACCATTCCTTCCATCTCTATAAATATGACCAATCTTCTTTAGGCAACCGGTCATCCAATCATGTAGCTGTTTGTCCGCTCTTGGGGCCAATAAAATCTGACCATCATCATCGACCCTGGTTTTATACTTTAAACCTTTGTAGTCTCTTTTTAAATTTAAATTATATAAATATCCTTTTTTTTTTATTTTTCATGTATGTATGTATTTGAGCCTTAGTTAAGCATCATTATTTGCTAGTAGTCTATCAATTTATTTTTTGTTTTTTGTTTTACTTATTATCTTATTTATAAAAACTTTACACTGATTAAAATTTATAACCCACTGACGATTTGGTAGTAGTTTATAATTATTTTCTATTCTTTTTATTACTTATAATCTTATTTAGGAAAACATTTGATTTGTTAGTAGTTTATAATTATTTTCTATTCTTTTATTACTTATAATATTATTTAAAAAAAACATTACATGGATTAAAATCCATAACCACATAAATTGAAAAAGATAATGATTTATTAGTAGTTTATAATTATTTTCTATTCTTTTATTACTTATAATGTTATTTAGAAAAACATTTGATTTGTTAGTAGTTTATAATTATTTTCTATTATTTATTACTTGTAATCTTATTTGAAAAAAATTACATTGATAAAAATCCTTATCCACATAAATTGAAAAAATAATGATTTGCTAGTAGTTTATAAATTTTATTTTCTGTTCTTATAATCTTATTTTGAAAAAAACATTACATTGATAAAAATCCTTATCCACATAAATTGAAAAAATAATGATTTGCTAGTAGTTTATAAATTTTATTTTCTGTTCTTTTATTACTTACAATCTTATAAACACATAACCCACTTAAATTGGAAAAATAATGATTTGCTAGTAGTTTATAAATTTAATTTTCTATTCTTTTATTACTTACAATCTTATTTAGTGAAAACATTACATTGATTAAAATCCATAACCCACTCAAATTGGAAAAAATAAGGAAAAAAATGATAGATATTGGCCAAGGGTTTATGATGATGGTGCCAAGTATTTAAAAAAAAAAACTTGGCTTTATTATGGTGAAAAGGAAAACAAGATGTCATGGCTAGCAAGTGTATACCATCAAAATATCTTGTTTCATCTTTGCATTCAATACTGGAACATAGAGTGGATCATCATATATATTATGTACCAATTTTTTGGGTCTAATATTGGATGCGAAGATGAACAAGATGTTTTGATGGTTCAACCACAAGATCTTAAATTCATATGGAAGCAGGTTTCTTACTCTTTATATCTAACTCTGATTTGTTTGATGGGACGCAGTTATGTTAAATATTAAAGTTTAGTGACATGAAAAAAAATACACATACCGGTGTTTGATTTAGCTCCTACTTTATATGCATGTCTTTCCCTACATATTTATATAAAAGGCCATCTTCAAGATTTGAACATCGGATCTTGAAGTCACAAAACAGCAACCTTACCAGTACGCTTCATGGTTTGAACCCTACACATTTGGTAACATGAAAGAATCTCAAGGTTTTCTTGATCAGTTGTACCTTCAGCGTAGTATATGGTCTATATATCTGCAATGATATAAATCAATGTGTGTCTCTAGGCCTCGCCAATGAGTTGCAAGCAAACCCTTCATTTCCAATGAATTTTTTTAAAAGAAAATTAGTTGTTTGGCATGCATGAAAATAAGCATTAAAAGCACAGTAACAATGTGCATAAAAGAATTGATATTGAAGCAATCCCATATTCCTTATAATCCATTGAATAATCTATGAAGTGTTAGCTAATGAAAGTCGGTATCAAGTTATTATATATGCATACTCAAAGCCGTGTAAATTTGGAACATATATTAGTAAAAAAGAAGCTTCCTTCCAAAGTTTTTAATATCATTACTTTTTTTTAACTCCAAGAAACCCATGGGTCCCTCTCAAAACCTGACTAAAATATGTAAAACGTGATCACAATTAAGCAATCAAGTCAATAGCCTTGTAGGAAATCCGAAACGACCCCACGCAATCGAGTCAATAGCCTAAGTAAGGTTTGAACTTGAGAAGTGAAAAAGTGTGTGTTCGAATGCTTAAATTAATACACTATTTCCTTATATGTTAATGTTTGACTTAATTTGTAGAGCACCAAAAGTGATAACTGAGGAGATTTGTTGTTAATACTTTGTCATAAAGACATGCTTCATTAATATAATTTTCGATAGATCACCCACTGCTTGATGAATAATATAAACCTAATTAGTCAATATCTTGAATAATATAACGGGTTGCATTTGAGCGTTTTGAAAGGGGCCATAAATTTACGAGAACCACATTACATGTTAGTTTTTTGAAGTCATTGGGGCGAAACCAATACAAAAAAAAAACAACCTTTGAGGTTGCTGAGGTGGCTCCTGTGGCTATAGCTCCTCCTTGTAATGTAGTACAGGGACCCCATCCAGATCAGCCAAGCGATGAAAGTCAAATGCAACCCGTTGGATATAATTCTGCATAACCTGTTCCCAGCCCTCCCAATATACCCCCAAGTCATTGTTAGTAAAACCTACCTGACCACTAAACACAACTCTCAGAAAATAAATAAATAAATAAATAAATAAAATAATAAAAAAAATAGTTCTGTCCAATCCTTAATCCCAACCTTTGCCCAGATCCTCACAAAAATCCCCTACCCTGCCCACACCCATCTCTCTATGATATATGTGATTATAATTAACAAACAAATTTACCCAGTATATTCACACTATTCAGTAGAGTCTAGGGGTGAAGGATGGACACAAACCTTACCCCTATCCCAATTGGGATAGAGAGGCTGCTCCGAAGGAGTTCCCGGCTCAAAGTTATCGTTTGAAGTTGATCATCCCAACGCTTTTAACGTTATTTTCACAAAATAAGTAAAATAACGTTAAAATTAGTCCAATTTTACTTTTGCCCCTTGAGTGCCCACACATATGTACATTATACGTGTGTGTTGGATAAACTTGTAATTTCAGTAAAGGAGAAGGGTTATTTTGTTTATTTGATTTTTTCGTAGATAACTATGTTTCTTTAGTCCGATATTTGTGGTTTTTAGTTAAGATTTTATCTTGTTTTGTTTGGCTATTAAAAACCTGAATTTGATTAATAAAATCATTGAATTTTCTTCTCTGATTACCACTTCAATTGGTATCAGAGCCTTTTATCGATCAAAGAAGGGCTCTCTTGATCCGAAGGACTCGATCGCAGCAGGATTCGAAGGACAGAATCAACAAGGATGGCTGAAGGCGGAAACGGCAGCGCAATTGTTCAAAGCAAGGGAAGCAACTCGGCGACACTCCAATGCCCTGTTCTGACCTCCGACAACTACAATGTCTGGGCAATCAGAATCAAGGCGGTGTTTCGTGTTCATGGAATTCTGGACGCGATTGAACCACGAGCAGGAACGGTGATGGACCAGAAGAAGGATGATATGGCTGTGGCACTGCTCTTCCAAGCAATACCGGAGGAGTTAGTACTACAGCTATCTCAACACAACACGGCGCAAGAGATGTGGAATGGGTTAAAAACGAGGTTCGTGGGAGCCGATAGAGTTCGAGAAGCACGACTACAGACACTACAATCCGAGTTCGAAGGGCTGAGGATGACCGAAGGGGAGACAATCGATGAGTTCTCTACAAAACTGAGCAAACTGGTGTCAAAATCGAATAGCCTGGGCTCCACAATCAAAGACAAGACTCTGGTGAAGAAATTGTTGAGTTCTGTGCCGAGCAAGTTCATTGCAATAGTAGCTTCGATCGAGCAGTTTGCTGATCTAAGCACTATGTCGTTTCAAGAAGCCATTGGAAGGCTCAAGGCCTTTGAAGAGAGGATCAAGCCAAAGGAAGTAGGCTCAAGTTCAGGAACCAAAGGAGATCAATTACTGATGTCCTATGAAGATTGGCAGGCTAAGAAGAAACAAGAGGGCTTTAAAGGACAAGGTCGAGGCTCAAACAAACCTTGTTCCCGTGGACGAGGGCCACGAGGCCGTGGTCGAGGGGGTCCTGGCCGGGGCAGGGGACAGGAACCAGGCCAGAACAACTACAAGCACAAGGGGTATAAAGACCGGGCCACAGTCAAATGCTTCAAGTGTGACTCAATGGGTCATTATGCCTCCGAATGTCCAGTCAAATTTAGACAGGAGGAGAGCAATCTGACTCAAACAAACGATGAAGGGCAGCCCTCTTGATGGCCCTTGGAGTAGAAGGACAAGCAGGCTCCATCCTACTCAATGAAAGACAAGTCCAGCCAAAGAAACTAGAGGCCAATGGAGACAATGGCTGGTTCCTCGATAACGGGGCCAGTAACCATATGACAGGAGATGAAGGATTATTCTCCCATCTTGACAAAACAACCAAAGGAAAGGTTAGATTCGGAGATGGGTCCTGTGTGGACATAATGGGGAAGGGAGACATTGTTCTAGGATGCAAGAATGGTGAACACCGAGTTCTCAAAGATGTGTACTTCATACCCTCACTAAAGAGCCGCATTGTCAGCCTGGGTCAACTGATAGAATCAGGGTACGAAGTAATAATGAAGGAGGACCTCCTGTGGGTCAAGGATGAGCAGGGAACTCTACTGATAAAAGTTAAGAGGGCTCCAAACAGGCTCTATTGTGTTAACTTGAAGATAGTGGCTCCAACTTGTTTGCTAACCAAGATGGATGATATGGCATGGCTCTGGCATGCCAGGCTAGGCCATGTGAACTTCAGCTTCATGAAGGCCCTTGCTGGAAAAGGACTGGCCAGAGGAGTTCCAAACATAGCAAATCCTGCCCAGATCTGTGATAGCTGCTCATTTGGGAAGCAGCCTAGACATCCCTTCCAAGCTCAATCGGAATATAGAGCAAAAGAACCTCTGGAGCTGCTGTATGCAGACGTATGTGGGCCAATCTCTCCAACCACCAAGGCAGGAAACAAATACATCCTACTGATAGTGGATGACCACAGCAGGCACATGTGGGAATTTATCATAAAGACAAAAGAGGAAGTGTGCGGCTATCTGAGTGAGTTTATTACTCAGGCAGAGGTGGACCTTGGAAGAAAGGTAAGGAGACTAAGGACCGACAATGGAGCGGAATTTACATCCAAAAAACTTGAAGATTTCTGCAAAAAGGCTGGGATACAACACCAACTCACTGCTCCATACTCTCCCCAACAAAATGGGGTAGTGGAAAGAAGAAACAGAACGGTCCTAGACATGACAAGAAGCATCCTCCGAGCAATGAAGCTTCCACAATTCCTCTGGGCAGAAGGAGTCAGACATGCCATCTATTTGCTGAACAGGTTACCCACAAAAGCACTCAAAGACTCAACCCCCTATGAAGTCATTAGAAGAAGAAAACCAAATCTGAGTCATGTCAAGGTATTTGGGTGCATTGGTTATGTGAAAAGACTGACCACTGGGTTAAAGAAGCTGGATGACCGAAGCCAAAAGATGGTACACCTGGGGACTCAGCCAAACACCAAGGCCTACCGAATGTTTGATCCAACTACGGGAAGAATACATGTAACCAGGGATGTGATTTTTGATGAACCAACACCCTGGAACTGGCAAGATGATGAGGATGAAGGTGACTCCGAAGGCATGACTGAGGCTGAGTTCCAAGTCCAGCCTGACATCGATGTAGAACTGAACCCAGAAACCGAAGACCCCACTGAAAATGAAGAAGACTCATCAGAAAGTGAGTCTGAATGGAGTAGCCCGGAATCGACTGTCAAAGGAAGGGGACCAATCCTTCCAAGGGAACCCACAGATCAAGACCAGGCCCATGATCCAACTGTTGCCCCTGATGAAGTTCAAGATGATACTCCTGTGAGAGGCCTCAGGCCCCTTGATGAACTGTATGAAGCCGAGCTCATGATGGCAGACAACGAGCCAACCAGATACTCTGAGGCAAAAGACAGTAAAGAATGGCAGGAGGCAATGAGAACTGAAATGGCCTCGATCGAAAAAAATCAAACCTGGACTCTCACAGACTTACCAGCAGGAAGCAAGGCTGTAGGCCTGAAGTGGGTATTTAAAAGGAAAAAGGATGCTGAAGGAAGGATACTGAAGTATAAGGCAAGGCTAGTTGCCAAGGGATATGTGCAACAATATGGGGTGGACTACGAGGAGGTTTTTGCTCCTGTAGCCAGGATGGAAACGGTGAGGCTGATTTTGGCCATTGCAGCACAACAAGGCTGGTTTGTTCATCACCTTGATGTCAAAACAGCCTTTCTGCATGGTGACCTAAAGGAGCAGGTATTTGTAGAGCAGCCTGAGGGTTTCGAGAAAAAGGGGGCTGAGAAGAAAGTCTACAGGTTGTCAAAGGCCTTGTATGGACTCAAGCAGGCTCCTAGAGCCTGGAATACAAAATTGGACAGCGTGTTAAAGGTTCTTGGGTTTGTAAAGTGCAAACAAGAACCTGCTGTGTACAAGAAGGGGCAGAAGAAAAGGGCTATAATTATGGGGGTGTATGTAGATGATCTACTATTAACTGGAAACAGTGAAGAAGAAATCAAGAAAGTAAAAGATCAATTAAAAGAAAATTTTGAGATGTCAGATTTGGGATTGCTGAATTATTATCTGGGCATTGAGGTAAGGCAAGACAAATCTGGAATTTCTATCTCTCAGAAAGGTTATGCTAAGAAGATCCTTGAAGAAACAAAGATGAAGGATTGTAACTCTACCACTTTTCCCATGGAACCAGGTCTAAAACTCTCTAAGGAGGATGATAGCCCAGAAGTTGATTCAACCCAGTTCAGAAAGTGGATTGGCTGCTTAAGGTACCTGACACATACCCGACCAGATCTGAGTTTTTCTGTTGGTTATGTGAGCAGGTTCATGCAAAGACCTAAGGAGACACACAAGCAAGCACTTAAGCAGATTCTCAGATATGTAAAGGGGACTATAAATTTGGGTTTGAAGTATGAAAGGCAAGGAAGCAAAGTGTTATATGGATATAGTGACAGCAGCTATTCCATTGACAGGGATGATGGTAGGAGCACATCAGGACTGGTGTTCTTCTATGATGGGGCTCCAGTGGCATGGCATTCACAGAAGCAAGCAACAGTGGCTTTGTCCTCCTGTGAAGCAGAATTCATGGCTGCTACAAGTGCAGCTTGCCAAGCAATCTGGTTACAAAGGTTACTTGCTGAAATCTTGGAAGAAAAAGAAGAAAGGGTCACAATAAAAGTGGATAATCAATCAGCTTTAGCTCTAATGAGGAATCCAGTGTTTCATGGAAGGAGTAAACACATAGATACCCGATACCACTTCATCAGGGAGTGTGTTGAAGAAGGAAGGATCAAGGTTGAGCATGTAAGTGGAGCTGATCAGAAAGCTGATATGTTGACAAAGGCATTACCAAGGCTGAAGCATGAAGAAATGAGGAACAAGCTGGGATTGAAGAAATTACAAGTTTAAGGGGGTGATTGTTGGATAAACTTGTAATTTCAGTAAAGGAGAAGGGTTATTTTGTTTATTTGATTTTTTCGTAGATAACTATGTTTCTTTAGTCCGATATTTGTGGTTTTTAGTTAAGATTTTATCTTGTTTTGTTTGGCTATTAAAAGCCTGAATTTGATTAATAAAATCATTGAATTTTCTTCTCTGATTACCACTTCAGTGTGCACCGCAAACGGGGCATTTGGGATTATAATTAACAAAATAAGAAGATTAATCTCTCTATTTTTTTCTCAATCTCCTTCAAATTCTCCGAAGCAAATTATCTTTGCTATGGCACTGGACTACCCAAAACCCCCTCTTAGAAATTCAATCAATCAATCAATCAATCAACGTACTCAGTATATCCCGCCATTAGCATGCTAAGGCAGGGTCTGAGGAGGGTGAGATGTAGACAGCCTTACCCCTACCCCGTAGGGGTAGAGAGGCTGCTTCCAGTGAGACCCTCGGCTCATGATGCTTGATCAACCGTCCGAAACGATTTTAACGTTATTTTCACTGAATAAGTAAAATAACGTTAAAATTAGTGCAATTTTACTTTTGCCCCTCTTAGAAATTCTGTTAGACATTTCAACTGGGATATAGATTTCCATTAAGATTGCCATAAAAATCAATTCGCCCTAAACCCCATGATCTAACCACTTGAACTACAGCACTAGATTTAATAAACCGAAATCCCACCAACCTAAGCCTGACACTGACAGTCTCAGTGATCAAGTCAATGATATCCTGAGTCGGATATTTTTTTTTGTTCTCATGGACGTGAAAAAAAAGTAGACCTGGAGTAAGCAAATAAAACTGAGAATATTAAATGTTTAGATATGTTGATGGAATACATTTTTAAACCTTAAAATATTAGATGCTTTTGCAAATAAGAAAGTTTTTGTATACAAATCCAGATTCACATATATAATTATGAATTCTGGTTGTTGGATCTTATAGCCTACTTGTTTTTATTATAACAACCAATAGTTATAATTAGAAACAAGCAGAATCTTCTCAGAAGAAGATTCTTTGGTTTAAAGCAGCAAACATGTACCTGTAATATTGTGCTCAGCTCAAAATTGTCATCCCATGATTCTCCTTATCCAGTTTTTTAAACACTACTGCCAAGAAATGCTGCAGTAGATCACCTGATTCCATTGACATTGCAAAATGCAAACCTTTAAGAACATATAAAATGCAAACCGGTTTAAGAAGATTTTATGCATTTTGAATAAAATTTGGATGCCTTTAAAACATTTTGAAAGCTTGACCCTTTTCAATCCATATCCATTTGGCCATCCTTGTAAATTTCACCATTTGACCCCTTACAAGGCAAAGTACAACCCAAATCAATCCTTTAAAGGGTCAAGAAGTATGAGGATAGTTATAGAGATGCCCATCTATGTCCGGAAGAAATCCCCGCTCCATCATCTTCTCTTTAACAATATCATATGTCATATGATTAGGTATCACACCCTTTTCCAGCATCTTGTTTAGAAACTCATTAGCTTCATCCAGCTTACCCTTCTCACAAAAAGCCTTAATTAGCACATTATATGTTGCAACATTAGGTCGTCTCCCTTCTTTTTCCATTCTTGTCATCACATTTAGAGCAGCCCTTATGTTTCCTTCCCCACAATAACCAGATATCAAGGTGTTATATGTTAGTTGAATAGGAATCAAACCTCCACGAGACATTTCATTAAGAAGCTTAACTGCCTCTCGCGACTCCCCCTTTTTGCAAAGTGCACCAATTAGTATATTATATGTTACAATATCAGCTTTCAAATCTCTGTCCTTCATGTTATCCACAAGCCTATTAACAGTCTTTGTATCTCCCTCTCTACTATATCCAGCTATTAAGGAATTATAAGTTGAAACATTAGGACTAACAGCGCCCTCCATTGATTTGTATAGCTTGGCCGCATCTTCCAAATTTCCAGCTTGGAAATAAGCATTAAGCAAAATATTGTATGTATATGTGTTAGGAACTAAGCCTTGCTTAGAAATATCATTGAATACCTCTTTACACTTGTCTACCATTTTCTTCTTTGAAAATCCAGTCATCACAACATTAAAAGTAACAAGACTTGGCTCCACACCTGAGTCAACCATTTGATCCCGCAACGCGAGAGCTTCGTCAGGTTTACCCAAACAACAAAGCCCATTGATAAGAGAATTATATGTGACCACATCTGGTTTCAACCCGCTGACTTGCATTTTCTTGAACAGATTCATAGCAGCAGAAACATTTTCAACCTTGCAAAACCCACCAATGAGAGCATTGTAGGTAATATTGTTGGGGAAGATCTTCCTTTTGACCATTTCCTTCATTAGGGCATCAGCCTTATACATTTTCCCAGCTCCGCCCTTCTTACAGTAGCCATCAATGAGTGTGTTGTAGGTCACCACTGAAGGCAAGATTCCCCTGACCTGCATATCCTCAAAAACATCCTCTGCCTTATGAAGCCTCCCAGCCTTGCATAGCCCATTGATCACCATATTAAATGTACCCAAATTAACCTCGATCCTCCTCTTAATCATCTCCCTGTAAACAAACTCAGCACGCCCAAATTTCTCTTCCTTCACCAAAAGATTTATCAACTGATTGCATGAAATCACTGATAACTTCAGCCCATAATCACCAGCTCTATCAAAAGCCTCGAAACCTAAATCGGTGTTTGAGTTGTTCACATAAGCTAATATTAACAAATCCACTATAATGGAATTGGCGCAGACGTTATCACAAACTACGTGGAGCATGCGAAGAATTGAACAACATGAGTATTTACTAATCGCATTGATAGTAAATGAGTTATCCAACAAAGACCTAATTTTATCATACCTGTTAGCGTTGGCTAACAAGTAAAACAGTTTACAATAATGCTCAAGGGAGTGAGACACATGAAATTCCTGCTCGGACCATTTGAAGTATTGTAGAACAACATCGTAAGGGGCATTCCAATCATCAAGCTGTTGGAGAAAACGGTTAGGGTTTGTTGATTTGGTTAGGAATTTAAGAGCACGCCATTGTTGTTTTCTGATGAGATCCGAAGAGCTGTGTATGTCAAGAGGAAGAGGATCTGAAGAAGAAGAATGGAGGCGGATGTAGAGAAATCGGTTGGAAAATCGGAAACGATAAAAAGGAATCATATCAGAAACAGAAGACAATAAACAACAAGCCAGATGATGAATTTTCAGACGATTTCAAGAGCAAATGATGAAATTGTTTATTCTGTTTCACAGCAACCTTCAAAGGGTTTAGATGATGCAACAGCAACATAATACGAACCAGATCTGCTGCTTTGGTTCCTGGTTGTGAAAGACGATAACCAAAACCCCCATGAGCTGCAATCGTGACGAAGGTGTCGGCAGTGCCCAAACCCAAACCGTCTTCTTCAAACCTGAACCATCAGTCACACCATCAATTCAAGATGAAACCAGACACTATGTTAAAACCCTTTAGGTTAATTTCTAATCCGATTAGAAATAGGGGTGTAAACGAGCCGAGCCGATCCCGAGCTCGTTAAGTCTCGAGCTCGGCTCGTTAAGGCTCGAGCTCGGCTCGTTTAGAAAAATTAAAGCTCGAGCTCGAGCTCGGCTCGTTAAGGTAAATTAGGGCTCAAGCTCGAGCTCGGCTCGTTTAGATTTTATTTATTTAATTTATTTTCTTTAATTACTAATTTAATTATATTTATAACTATATTTTATAAATTTAACATAAAATATTTAATTTAAATATATTTATCATAATTTTATATATAAAAATAATTAATTTTATACATAAACACTTAATATAATAAATAAAAATTATATCAACATAAAGTTCGTTAAGGCTCGCGAGCCGGCTCGAGCTCGTTAAGTAAAGCTCGAGTTCGGGCTCGATAACTAAACGAGCCACACTTTTGGGCTCGGGCTCGTTAAGGCTCGGCTCGTTCGAGCTTTTTACCGATCCGATCTCGAGCATTTCACGAGCTGCCTTGGTTCGTTTACACCTACATTATTAACTTATAACGTGATTGACTTTTCAAAATAACAAAACAGGTTTGTAACAGGCTTCTCTAAGCCAATGACATAACTATTCTAACCAAATAGGTTAACAACTGGACTTGTCAAACAGATCAAAAATATACAAATTAATAAAAACTAGCATATAAATTAATAATATAATAAATTAATAAAACTTTATTTGAACCTTCTATTTGAAATATTGAAACTGCTAACTACTCTCAGGAAAATTATATATAACATTAAACTTAGAAGATGCATATATTGCCATTAATCTAACAACAATGCATATATTTATACATGAAAAAAAATGATTGCAAGAGTCCACAAACTCATAGTTACAGTTAGTGATGGTATTTTGTAACCCTGCTTTTCTTTATTAATCAACTTGATTACCTTATTTACTACTAGAAAACTTGTCTAAATCTTTTACTCTAGGTTTATTGGGTGGTGCCAGGCTTTGAACCCAAGACCTCCATTATAGATTCTCACCCCCTTATCACTAGGCCACCATCACGGGTGAAGAGCACCAGTGATGAGATTGTGTGCCTGAAGATAACTAGTGATGAGAAGAGCACATTTTCCGGATCCATCAGCCACCATGTCCACATGTCATGATATAAGATAAGCATGCCACAAATACAAATAATGGTCTTCTATAATATTATATATGCTTTTTTTAAACTGATAGTATTAAAAAAAGTATGTATTGGTAAATGAATATATTGGTAATCAAAATCAAGAACTGAAGGTAAATATAAAAGGTTTGATGTTGAAAGCTAAAATATAGGATCGTTAATCGTACAACAATAACCTTAGGTCATTGTTTTATCAAACAACTAAAACATACAAACATATGAACCTAGGAATTATACCTTTAAAATTTAAATTACCTCAAGAAAAAAGAAACAAAAATATGAGACTTATAAAAAGAGTGAGTTTAATCCTTGCAAAAAAAGGAGCCACCTGCTCATCACATATAATTGGATGTCTTGTACAGAAAATTCGAACTAAACAAATTGAAATAACAAACAATACATTAATATCAAGCCTGAAAGGTTGCTCCATAGCAAAAGACCAACAATAAAACTTTAAAGACTTAGCTAGTCAACTATCTAAGCAAAACTCAACATTAGAAATGTGATTCACCAACGATCAAATGCCAATTCATCTATTATCAGATGTAATTCATTTAGCAAGATTCAACACTATAAAATTCAATATAATTTAGAAAAACTCAACATTAGGAATGTGATTCTTCAACGATCGAATGCCAATTCATCTATTATCAGATGTAATTCATTTAGCAAAATTCAACATTATAAAATTCAACATCATTTAGAAAAACTCAACATTAGGAATGTAAATCATCCATGATCAAATGCCAATCCATCTATTATCAGATGTGATTCATTTAGCAAAATTCAACATTATAAAATTTGACATCATTTAGAAAAACTCAACATTAGGAATGTGATTCATCAATGATCAAATGCCAATTCATCTATTGTCAGATGATTTAGATGTGATTCATTTAGCAAAATTCAACATCTTTTAGAAAAACTCAACATTAGGAATGTGATTCATCAACTATCAAATGCCAATTCAAATACTATCAGATGTGATTCATTTAGCAAAATTCAACATAATAAAATTAAGCTTTGAAACAATAATTAGCATGTTAACCCTACAATTTCAGTAAGAAATCCAACAAAAATAACCGGAACAAAACTACCTATGCAGATTGCAGCTGGAACAAAACTATTTAAATCAATAAACTGAGACAATATTCAAAACCCCTAAAAATCATACCTGTGTGACAGGAGGGTACATAGCCACATGGAAGCAACGTTGTAACCCGCACAAATGTGTCCCTTTGTTTGTTAAATCGCTTAATTTCCCCTTACCAGCATCCAACCAATGATACATACGAACGGAAAACCTAAGACTATGAAGTGTAAATTCCGATGATAATGAAGGAAGGCAGATTCAAATAGTACTAAGATCAGCAATGATAATTTCAAGATAGAATCGTACCTCTGAAGCAAACCCAGATGATTACCTAAATTGAAGCAACCAGAACAAAACTTCAACTATTGATTGAATCGTCATTAGCAAACGGGATTAGGGTTATTGTTTGCCCTGATTCTGCAACTATTAATGGATTCTAGGCTCCTAGCGAAGCCGATTTTGAATCCAAGTATCCAACCCTGAAAGCTTTGATACGAAGTTATTTGTGTCCATCTTCAAACTTTCATATTACAGTTTTGACCCATGTGTTTGTGTGTTTTAACTATTTTGGCTCAAAATAGAATCTTCTGTCAATTCAGCCCCTGTGGTTTAGACAAACTAACATTTTTGGCCCCCAACCATAGTTAGACTTTGGGCCAAAACTGTTATAATAATTAAGTTTGAGGGGCCAAAACCGATAGTTATCTAAACCATAGGGGCTGAATTGATAAAAGATTCTATTTTGGACCGAAATAGTTAAAACAAATAAACCACAGGAGCCAAAACCGTAATTTACTCTATTTAGAAATTAAAATTTTTATTTTTAATCAAACAAATAGGGAAAATTACATTTTTGGTTTAGGGGTAATTTCATAATATTGAGACTTTAAGTTCAATAATTACAAAATTAGTACATGATCTTTTTAATTTGTAACAACTTAGATCTTTCTATTTAAAATTCTATTTGGTGTTTTTAAAATGACCAAATTATTTTTTTAATAAAACACTAAACACGTATATCTACTATAAGACCATTACCGCTCGTTCATCACCATCACCTTCTGTAGTTATACACCCGACTAGATACTAAAAATGTGTTGTACATGTATAAAAGCTCCAAACATCAACATACTTTTCTCCATCTCCTTCTTAGCTAGTAGCTCTAAATCCAATACGTCACAAATTAAAGGAGACCCTTGATGTAGAGGTGGGCAAAAAAACCCGGACTTGGAACGATCAATACGAACCGGAACTGCCCATAAAACCAGTTAAAACCGGTCAAAAACCGAAACCGGAACTGGTTGTTGACTTCATTGGATAGAACCGGTTCCGGTTCTTAAAAAACCGTTTTTCCCACCTCTGCCTTGATTAAAACCGAGCGATGGCATTAGTGGTGGTGTAGGTAGAGAACATGATGATATTTGTGAAGAGTCTAGCTAGGATTTCAACTTTTGGGTTAATTAAGGCTTTTGACAATCGAGTGTTAAATATAATTTGCAATATCATTTATTTGATTAATTCATGAATGTTACTATGAAGATAATCTAAACAGTTGGTAAATTGATACAAAATGTTGTAAACAACTTGAATATGTAAGAATTCATCAGGTTTAATGTAAAAACATATTATAAAAGTCAAACGGAATATCATATTTTGTAGTCTATAGGTTTAGCGTGCCACAATGCGCGCGAGATTAATACTAGTTAGAAACAGTTTATTGCTAATAACTTATAAAACGCATTTTTAAAACTGGATTTTTACGTCTAAGTTTAAAAGAATAATCATGATCCTCTTGTGTTACAATAACATGATAGATAATGTTTTCTTGCATAAAAGAATAGATGAATTGATACGAATGTGGGTTCTTTTCTAATCTGAATCTTCCTATTCTAATAAATGAGTATTTTTAGTAGACACGTGTCACGTTCTGATTAAATCTTAAAATGTTTTTCCCGCTTCTCTCTTCTAACAAATACTATTAACTTTAAATAATTATATTGTATAATTAAATATTAAAGAATAATTTTTCTTATTTCAATAAATTACTAATTTATTAAAAGTTAATAAAGAATAATTCAATCATATCTTATCATAAATATAATTTTAAAATTATTAATATTTATTAGTATTTAGAATTAATAAATTATATTTTATTATTAATAAACCCGTGTAATACACGGGTTTTATAGGCTAGTAAAGTATGACACTTTTCCAATATCTCATTTATGGAAAATTTCGGCCCCCAAAAAAATAATAAATTTATAAAATGTAAATTTCCAATGGCCTTTTCTTCGGCCTGAAATCAGACGACTCAATGAGCTCAAATTGGATAGTTGATATGCGCCATCTAGAAGCTAAATTGTGGTTGCTAAAATACTCGTTTATGATTCCTACTCTATTTGTTATCATTATAAACTAGAGGTAGAGGTGCACAAATCAGGTTTTTTCTAAAAAACTGGTTCGGGTACAAGCCGGTTCCGTTTAGAGCCGGGTTTTGGCCGGATTTTATCAGGTCTTGGGCGGTTCTGGTTCCGTTTTGGCAGGGTAAAGGTGGAATCGGTTATAGTAATTTTGGTTCCAGTTACAATTTCTCCAAGAAACCAGAACCGCTTATACACGTCGGTTCAGATAGAACCGGTTTCGGTTCAGGTTTGGGTTTTTGGTTCCAGTTCCGGGTTTTTTGCCCACCTCTAGTATATACCCCTCTTGTGTAAACGTAGTTTTAGATGGGTGATAAGCCCCAGATAAATTGGTTAGAGGAGACACTCTCGTGACCTTTTGATGCAAAATTCTTCAGGTAAGCTAGAGTTTTTAACGTAGTGGACCTTTCGTTTAGATTGATAGGCAAACCGGGTCATCAACATTGTCTGTGTTTCCGGACATGACTCTTCACCAATAGGTTTAGCCAGATGAGTGGTGACGAGCTGTTTAAGAAAATAATATAATGTGACGGTTAACGTACGATGGACAAAAAACCAGAACCGCTTATACACGTCGGTTCAGATAGAACCGGTTTCGGTTCAGGTTTGGGTTTTTGGTTCCAGTTCCGGGTTTTTTGCCCACCTCTAGTATATACCCCTCTTGTGTAAACGTAGTTTTAGATGGGTGATAAGCCCCAGATAAATTGGTTAGAGGAGACACTCTTGTGACTTTTTAATGCAAAATTCTTCAGGTAAGCTAGAGTTTTTAACGTAGTGGATCTTTCGTTTAGATTGATAGGCAAACCGGGTCATCAACATTGTCTGTGTTTCCGGACATGACTCTTCACCAATAGGTTTAGCCAGATGAGTGGTGACGAGCTGTTTAAGAAAATAATATAATGTGACGGTTAACGTACGATGGACAAAAAATGTGTAAAACGTAGGAAGCCATCAGAATTTGACGTGTGTCATCTGGGCGACTGTATACTGGTTCTTATTAAAA
This sequence comes from Mikania micrantha, assembly GCA_009363875.1. Taxonomy (NCBI): domain Eukaryota; kingdom Viridiplantae; phylum Streptophyta; class Magnoliopsida; order Asterales; family Asteraceae; genus Mikania; species Mikania micrantha. The sequence goes on from CM018683.1 coordinate 16,952,292, forward strand.
TATAGATTGTGTTATATAAAATTATGGACCAAAATGTAAAAATTATGAATTACGTAAAAATCGAAAAAAAAAAACTATAGCAATATATACTCAAATTCAAATAATAAAATTATTTATTTTATGGTGAATTTTTTTTTCAAAAAATGATTAAACGTATATTAGTTATTCGATTAAAATAAACAGGAATTTGGTTTACCCACAAAAAAAAATCAACAAATACAGGTTATTTATTTTATACCATAAAAGCTTTATTTTAAGTACGTTTTAAATGAGTAGTGTTGTGACACCCGGCAATTTCAGGTAAATTGCAACTCTTACTTTCTTTACATTTCACATTCATACTTGTTGCATTTCATTTAATTATGTTTAATTAGATGAGTGAACACAAACGACTACGAAACGATAGTTCGAGGAACTATCGAATCGTACATTGCACATTGGTTTTGGAAACCAAGTGTGGCAAACACAAACACAAACACAATGGGATTGTGGAAATACATGTTGATTATGGTTAATCAAGCATGCAAACGATTCGTAGCACAAACACAAACTATTAAAGATAATTCGAGGAATTATCGAAACACACACGAGTCTCACGAACGTTGGTGATCAAACTTATATGTTATTACATGATTATGTGCTAAACACGTATTAGGTGTTTAGGATAAACGTTAGGAATCAAGTACGAGCGAAATCGTATCAACGAAATCGAAAAACAAGTTTATGGACCCGTCGCGGTACGCGATACCCCTTGGGCGAAAATCTTCGCGGTACGCGAAACAAACCGGGATTCGAAACTCCCGAATCCTATCGCGGTACGCGATGATGAATTTTTATCGGCCTTCGCGGTACGCGAAGGCCATGCAGATCGAAAATTTCTATATAAACCAACCCCATTCATTTCCAATCGGTTTCTCTCATCTTCTCCGAATACTCACCTATTCTCTCGACCAAACCCACTGGAACCAGACCTCCAAGCCCCCTGGAATCATCATTGAACCATCTTGTAGCATTTTAAATCATTGGAGCTTCAAGGAGGAGTCTTGGAAGCTACCCACAAGCAAAGAGCTTCATCACCAGCCCTCATTTCGGTTCCAGGAGCTGTTCTAGATTGGATTTGCACATCTAAGGTAGTTTTAAATGATTGTCTAGCATTAGATCATACATGCAATGGGTAAAAACCCACATGCAACTCCTTATGGTTTATTGTGCTCAAATGTGTTGGTGATTTGACGTGTATTTGATCTAGATTTACTGATATTAGTGTTTAGTGATGTTAGATTTAAGTTTGGTTTAGTTATTGGTTGATTTGATGATGTATTGGTACACTTGCCATAAAAGGAAACTTTTATGTTGCAAGTCTTGGATTTGTGATGATCTAGACATGTCTAGACGTTGTTAAATGTGTATTGGAGTGTTTAGAAACACATTGGGATATTTGATTTTGTCAAAAACATGATTTTGGTGAAAACTTACTAATTATGGAAACTTTTAAAAATCAAAAGAGGGCTTTTAATGTTTTAAAGTATTTTGATGAACTTTGATTGTTAAAACATGTTTAGAAATGATTTTTAACATATCTAGAAACTTCGTTTTGTAAAATCAAGCTTTTAAACGAATACTTTCCAAATAAGGAAACTTTATTTGGGCAAACGGCGTAAATGGCGATTTATGCGCAAACGACGTGTTTTAAGGGTTTAAACGTGTTTTATAAACATATTGGAAGTTATTAGCTTTTTGAAATGGGATTTCATAACTACACTTTTCTAAATCGGAAACTTTCTAAAAATGGTAACTTATGTGATTAGAGTCATAGGATGCATATTGGTGTCTTATGTGTAATAAGACACATAAACACAACAATCGTGTCACCAACGATTCGTCGAGCCTCACGAGTCAACACGCACACACGCACTCGGTTGAGTACACCGACACTTGGAGTTGTATGGGATACAACACACCACAAAACACATACTCACACCTATATGGTTATAGGTGCATACTAGCAGGTGCTAGCTCTCGCAGACGCGAACATTCACACATTAACCGGAACTTCTAATTAAGTGAGTTCACGGCCCCTTTTTACATTTTCTACCTTTGGGGGAGAAAACATTGCATACAACTGTTTTTGAACAACAACACACTTTTTGGTTACTTTTGTATATGCTAATATCGTATATGCATATGTGTGGCATTCATCCACAAAACTGATAAGTCCTCATTAAACACACCTCGAACCGTTAATAGTGCGTTGCGCTTAGCGTGGTAATTCTGAATAGTACTATTTGGGCCTAACAAGCCCCACTGTTGCGAGCCGTATGGCCACCCCGACTGGAGGTCGGAACAGTGCATAATTGACCAAACAACATTTGCCATATCTTGGATGGATATGGCGGGAGGCAGCATGTTAGCTTCGGTTGCGAACCCGCATATGGTATAACACATATTGACTAGCTATCAATTGGTATTGCATTGTATTGAAAAGTAGACCTGCAACATTTACTTTAAACATCTTGATGTTTACTGCTGATATAAAACATGTGCTCTCACCAACCTTTGTGTTGACTCTTTACTCGCGTGTTTTCTCAGGTAACTAAGGCACGCGCACAATGAATAGGATGCTAGGCTGGAGTCGCATGCATCTGTTTAAGTGTCTTAGTCTATTAAACGTTGTTATCATTTGATCATGTTACTTATGTATTGTCAAACATCTTTAATCGCTTCCGCAACTATTGTTACGTATCATTCTGAAAATTGTTTTAAATTAACGCTTCCGCAAATTACCAATGTTAAACTATTTGTTAACTTATACTTTACTTCCGCAACTCTGATTTTACAAACTGTTTTATCCAAGTTATTGGATGTACGTATGAAACCGGACATTTAGGTCTCGCATGTTGTGTGACCGGAGACTGCGATCCTGACAATCTGTTGTTGCTCGCGCCCCAGAAGGGACGGGATTTCTCGGGGTGCGACAAGTGTTGACCAATATATCTTCACCGTTCCTTAATTTGATAAATGACATTTACGTAAGTTTTAAATGAAAAGTGTTGACAAGTAGATCTCAATTCTTTAATTTGATGAAGGGCCTTCAATCCTTCATATCATTTTTACCAAAAAAATCCTTTCTATTCTTCTCATATGTGTGTGTATATTCTATAACAATTTGTAGTTTCGCATGCCATGAAAGCAAAGCATGAAGAAGCGCACATAGAAGAATTCAGATTGGAGCAAGTCACATTGTTTGTTTATAAAGGTGCCGTTGTTTTTGTTAAAAACATATGTGAAACCTCTTTTGTCTGCATCACGTAGACCACGTGCAGACATTGGCATCTGCAGACTGTTTGTTTTTCGAAGAGGTTTAATTAAAAAACGTTTGCGCGTGCTCTTTTTGGTGCAGATGTGGCCTAATTACTTTTACGATCTTCTAACATTTGCAGAGATCACTCACCACTATCCACCACCATTGGCCACCACTGCCACCATCGTCGGACACCACCGACAACCACCACCGTCTGCCACCGTCGTTCCCCACCACCACCACCACCGGTCACCCCCTCAGGCCTCAACCACCACCACTGACAGTCACCCCCACCACCACCACCACTGACAGCCACCACCACCACCACCACCACCACCACTGACGGCCACCACTGTTTGCCACCACCATCAGTCACCCCGCCACCACCGCCGCCACCACCATCATTATAGTCAGTACACCAACACACCAATTTATTTTAACAGATTACAGACGTTAAAAAACAAGCACTCTTATTTTAGCAGAATGCTGACATCTAGCCCACCTCTTTTTTTACAAATGTTTGCGAATAGTGGTCCGTAAACTGCAGGCATTTACCTCTTAAAAAACAAAAAGCACCTAAATAATGATCGAAGAATCTATCACAACTAATAGCTAATGAAAATTTTGGTCATTCAAAATTATTATATATGAATATTAAAAGCCATGTAAATTTGGAACATGCATATGCAGAACTGCAGAAGCTTCCTTCCAATTTTTATTTAACCCCAGTTGCAACATAATTACGTAAATTGGGGTTATGTTTGAACCGTTTTCTTTTAAAAAATAAAACGTGATAACTCACTAGTGTTGTAAATTCTTGGGTCTTCCCAATATCATACTAAATTGAAGGAACAAATAAAACGCGACAGCAAACAACCACATTGATAGCTTTCAAGGAATTTTATCCTCAATGAGATTTGAATTTGGACCTAAAAATTATGTATTTCATCAATTAAAGTCTTACACCATTTCTTAAAAATTTTATGATTCTTATAGAGCACCAAACTAATTATAAACCACACATTAATTTTTATTTATTTTTTATTTTTTTTACGCAAAACCTCTAGTGCATCTTCTACTTATGTGTATTCTTGTCAAGAGTACAATTAGATAAAAAAAAACGTGGATATGTGAATTACGTCTTGTGTTCTAGATATAATACTTGATAACCAATTGGTTAACCAATTCTGTTTGCTTGGTACTAAAACATAGATTAAAAAACATGTTTTAAACCAAAACTAAACAAACAAACTTACCGAGTATAATCTCATTTTTCAGTAGAGTATGGGGTGAAGGATGGAGACAAACCTTGCCCCTATTTCAGTTGGAATAGAGAAGCTTTTCTGAAGGAATCCTCGACTCAAAGTTATCGCTTCAAGTTAATCAACCCAACACTTTTAACGTATTTTCACAAAATAAGTAAAATAACGTTAAAATTAATACAATAACATTATATGTATCAACCGAAAATGAGACGTAGTTATATAGAAACCAGTTCAGTTATACGGAAACCGGTTTCCGGCTGGCTAAACGGTAATGAGCCGAGATAAGGATGTGTTGGTAGTGGTGTTTAGAAAACGAAAACCATTTAAAACCGATAACCGAAACGTATCCGTAACCGAAAAAACCGAATCGAATTCTGATTCTGAATTCAGTTTTCGGTTCGGTTAACGGGTTTAGATTTTTTTTTTTGAATTTGGTTTATTCGGTTAACCGATTAAACCGAATTCTAAATTAAATTTATTATTTTTATTAATAATATAAGGTTAAATTTGGTTTATTCAGTTGAACTCAGTTTATTTGGTTTTTTAACCGGCTTATTTGGTTTTTAATCGGTTTGTTCGATTCTAATCAAAACCGAGCCAAATTGAATTCGGTTCGGATAACCATTTTTCGAATTTGGTTTGGTTCGATTAACGGTTAGAAGGAAAATTTTTGAAAACCAATTAAAGCGAATCGAAAAAAACGAACAAACCTTTAACCGAACAGATGAACATCCCTATGTGTTGGTATATGTCATCTAGGAAGGCAAATTTGCTAGTCGATGACCCTGGTTTAAATTTGTCCCACATCGACCATTTAATAAACATACCATTCATTCCATCTTTATAAATATAACGTCACATCTCTTAAGATAACAGATCGTCCAATTCTTCAGGTCTTTTTCAGTTCGTTGCGCTAGCCGTCATCCAAGACCCTGGTTTGGTCCTTCAATTATTTTATATATTCTATTTTTAAATTTTAAATTTAAATTTAAATAAATAAGTATCCTTTTTTTTGTTTATTCATGTAATTTAAGAGCCTTAGTTAAATATTTGATTTTTTTTCGTATATTTTTGTTATTTTATTTAAAAAGATATTGCGTAGATTAAATTTAATAACTCGTTTAGTAGTTTATACATTTTATTTTCTGTTCTTTTATTATTGATATATTCTTATTTAGAAAAAAATGCTTTAATTAAAATCTTTGACCCACTTAAATATGAAAAATAATAATTTACTAGTAGTTTATAAATTTAATGTTCTATTCTTTTATTATTTATAGCTTTATTTAGAAAAATATTACATTGATTAAAATCCATAACCCCACTTAAATTGGGAAAATAATGATTGGTAAGTACTTTATTTTATTCTTTTATTACTTACAATCTTATTGAGAAAAACAATACATTGATTAAAATCCGTAACCCACTTAAATTGTGAAAATAATGATTTGTTAGTAGTTTATAAATTTTATTCTCTGTTCTTTTATTACTTAGGATCTTATTTAGAAAAAAACATTACATTGATTAAAATCCATAACCCACTTAAATTGGGAAAATAATGATTTGTTAGTAGTTTATAAATTTTATTTTATCTTCTTTTATTACTTATAATCTTATTTTGAAAAACATGACATTTATTAAAATCCATAACCAACTTATATTCGAAAAATAATGACTTGTTAGTAGTTTATAAATTTTATTTTCTATTCTTTTATTACTTGCTATCTTATTTAGAAAAAAAACATTACATTGTTAAAATCCATAACCCCCTTAAATTGGGAAAAAAGAAAAAAAAAAGAAGCGAGATTGGCCAAGGGTTTATGATGATGGTGCTACGAAAACAAAGGCGAAAAGGAAACGAAAAACAATGGCGAAAAGAAAAACAAGATGTCATGGCGAGCATGTGTATAACATCAATATTTCAGGTTTCATCATCGTATCCAATAGTGGAACATAGAGTGGATCATTAAATATATAATGCGTCAATTTTTTGGGTCTAATATTGGATACGATGATGAACCTCAAATTTTGATGGTTCAACCACAAGATCTTTAAGTTCATTTGGAAGTTAATTTCTTAATTTTATGCTGTCTTTCATTTGTTTGATAGGATGTAGTTATGTTACATGTTAATGTTTAGCTATATGAAGAAAAACATATCGGTGTTTGATTTAGTTCATTTGATTTAGCTCATGTTTTATGCATGCATGTCTTTTGTTACATATTCAAACAAATGACTATTTTCAAGACTTAAACATATGTTCTCAAAGCCTTTTATTTTCAATGAACGTACTTTTTTTTTTTAAAAATAATTTTTAATTGTTTCAACTACCATGAAAACAAGCATTAAAAGCACAGTAACAATGTGCATAAATAGAATTTATATTGAAGCAATCCCACATTTATAAATAAAGATACACATTTAAAAACAGCACTTTAATTTTATTTTTCCACCTCCTCCTATTAATTACATCTTATATTAATTATATCTTTTATACATTTATAAATTAAAAAGATTTTTAATACAACAAAAATATATTAATATTAAAATACTCACTTTTTTAGAAAAACAAAGTATTATAAATTTTAAAAAAGAAATGTTTGAAGAAAATAAACTTTAAAAAAATATGGGTTTTAAGAAATAATATGATTATTTTATTTATTAAAAAATCATCTTAGAATGCATAAATTTTCATTAAAATTTATATATTATATCTCTTTATTTAATCCGAGTAATACATGTGGTATTAACCTAGTTGTTTATAAACCGTTGAAGAAACCATGGGTCCCTCTTATAAGGCTATGTGTTATCATCAAGCCCCCCTCACTCCACGTAGACGCCACGTAGGCGCCACATAATCAACCAACACCATCACCCCTCATCACTCCACATCATCTTTTCCTATGTTATCCATCACGCCTCCATCACTCCACGTCATCACCACCTTTATTCAATATTCTATTATTTGATTTTTATTATTTTTAATAAAAAAATACTATCACTCCTCGTCACCCCGTGACCCAGCTCACGCCCCACTCACGCCCGGGTGTAGCGGCGGGAGGGTGCCACCGGGGCGTGACCGGCCCCTATCACGCCCCACTCACCTCCCATAACACATAGCCTAACCCAACTAACCAAAAAAACATGTAAAACGTGACCATAAACAATCGTGTCAATAGCCTTCGAGAAAACCCGAAATCCGAAGCAAGGTTTGAAAATGAAAACTATAAATTGTCTGTTCGAACACTTCAATTAATACACTATTTCCTTGTTTGTTAATGTTTGATTTAGTTTGTAGAGCACCAAACGTGATAATTGAGGAGATTTATTGTTAATACTTTGTCACAGATACATGCTTAAACTATTATAATGTTTATAATATATTTTAAGCACCGATAAATTTTACAAACGGACTCTAATAATTAAACTTTGTATTTAAAATTTTAATAATTTTATTATTAAAAACGTTCCACTTTGATATTATTATTTTATTTATAATAATTCTTATTTGATATATTTTTTTTAAATTTAAATAAACGTAAAAATAATATAAACAAGAACCGTATGTATAAAAAAGCTATCTAATTAACAAAACTTACCCTAAAAGCAAAAAATATTCAAGTTGATATGATATATTGATATATATAGATAAACCAACTAAGAAAGGGTGTGTTTGTGTATCATCATGGGCGAAGTTTTTGTGTGGCGACTCAAGCCCCCTTTTATGCTTGTAGTGTTAATTTTTTTACTAAAATGTTATTTTTTGTTAAAAAATATTAGTTTGCCCCTCGTTTTAAAAAATTAACATGTAATATTGGTCTCGTAAACTTCCGCCCCTCCTTTCAAAATGTTCAAGTTACGTCACTGTATATCATAATACTATGTTAGTACTCTGTGTATTTTGGATTAAATAGAAAAAATACAATAAATAGTCAGTACTGAAAATGTAGAATATATAAGTTGATTTTTTTAAAATTTTAAAATTTTAATTAATAAAATAATTATATTATTTCTTAAAACACTAACTTTTTAAAGATTTTTTTAACAATTAGTTTTAATTTTTTTTTAATTATATATTTTATAAGCATTTGTTTTTTTTTAAAAGTGTCTTTTTTAACATTAATATATTTTTAATGTATTATTATTTTTTGATTTAAAAATGTATAAAATATATATATATATACATATATATATATTTTTTGAACGGCTGAATTTTATAACAAGGACCGTCCTAGCAAGTTGCTAGACACAGAACAATATATTTAATATTATTATTTAATACGAGATAACTGGAGAATTGCCTCAACTGGTAAAAGTTCACCTTACCAAAGTGGAGGTCTTGGGTTCTAACCTTGTTTGATGCAATTTAATGGATATCTAGGTGAAATAACGAATCATGACTTTAATCCCGGGTTCGAACCTAATTGGGGGGGGGGGGAGGGTTTACAAATTCCATCACGTTCCCGCGCATATGGGGCACACGTGTCTCAAGGTCGGAGATCAATGAATCGATCTTAGCTATCAATCGCCGGGAATATTGAAGGTAGCACGACGAGACAAAAAAATTATTTAATATGAGATGTATTTAATATGACAGTTTAATGACGAGACAGTTTAATGGTCCTTTTTTTGTAGAAATTTGTAAAGACAAGTTAAACAAATCGAATGTGTACCGATAGTAAGAGGTTGAGCCTCGGATATATAAACAAATTCTGGATAAGCGTATGTATAAAAACGGTGAGAATAAACAACATATGTTTATATAAAGAAACACTTATAGTTGTACAATAACTAAGCTTATCACTTATAAGTAAATGGCATTTTATGAATAACAACAATGACTTGTACATATTATGGACAACTCAGGTCTCAGGCTATAAGGATAACTTTTACAACAAAAACATATAGGTAAATTTGAGCACGTTGAATAATTTTATTTATAAATATAAAATAATTATGTGACTGGTTAATATATAATAAAAATAATTATCAAATGTTGATGATGAAGATTATATATGCATATGTGAAGCACATCAACTATAAACACATACCATTAAATAAATAATCGAGTATTAAAAGATAAACACTATTAACTTTAAGGTAAAAAGCCTCTGGTTAATCGAACTTAACATATATGAAGACATGTTAGATTATGTATGAAAGTTATGTCAAATAGGACATAAAACAAGATTATCGATATTAGTTATTGATTCATATTTGATCCACAAACATGACTTCTTATTTCACTCAATTAGAAAATGCTATACCGTATCAATGACGTGTTATTCATGATGAGTGAATATTTCCAACATTATATCAACTCTAGGAGAGTTTACAGACTATGTGTAGCAAAACACAGTCAGTCAGATGTTTGATTGTGGACTTATGTAAATTGCATCCAATCACACTTATGATTAAAATATTATATGATAGCATAGCCTTTGTGAGGAGGATCCTACTGAACGTTGACAAAGTCTATTTACTTGTGACTTGAATAGTAAACACTACTATTTCAACTGTTTGATCAAAATATAAAACCCACAAACTCATCAGCTTTTTAGTTGACACTTGTTTCTTTGTATCTATTTGAGGTACTTAACTAAGAGTAGGTATGAACTTTACACTTAAGCATGAGGGTTAGCATTATCCTATATGCAATGAATACTCGATATTCAGTTTCGTCACATCTTCCGTGTTTCTACCAACGACGAGATGTGACAATACCCTAATTTAAAATGTGAATATTTAAAATCTGGCATACTGCTAATTTAACTACAAAATATTAACCTTTTAATTAAAGAGAGTCACAACAACGAAGGAAACAAGGAGGCCGGAACTTGAATCGCAAACCTTGTGAAACTTTTAAACTGTGCATCTGTCCTAACCAGAATAGGATGGCTCCCGGCTCGATATACATGCGGTGGATAATGCAATTGGATCGCCTGGTTGTTATCCACCGTCTCTAAAATCTGTTCCCAAATAGTCTGTAAAAAGTTAGCCCGTGTGATATTATCCATGTGATGTTTGGGTTAACGTTGATAAGTTCAGGGGTGGTCCTGAGATTTTTAGCGCCTCGGTCGAGCTAATTTCTGTTTTATGTTTTTAAATATAAATAATTATATGTAATATATAAAAGATTTTTAAAATATGTGTGCCTCTAAAAAAATTGGGCCCTAGACGGAGGTCGGGTTTGCCCCTTCCCAGGGCCTCCCATGGATAAATTGATGGACTTTATCTTGACTGTCCTATGAGTAAAAAGCACGTTGGTATTCGTTAAAAGCCCCGTTATATGCGACCACAACATAGATTTGTTCCATTTTTTTTACCTGCAAGAAGGGGATGATATGTAAAAGCAACAAAAGGTCGAATGCTAGTTTGTTATACATTGACCTTGTAAATCTAAAAAACAAGATAACATCCTAAATATCGAAAGAAAATGGAGGATCTGCAGAAAGCTTACCAACAGAAAGGAGGTGATTGTTTTCTGAGACAAGCAGACGGTTAGAATTAGGGATTCGTAAAATTAGTTCTTTATAAACTGAAGCCCATCCAACGACTTGGATTAGACCAGAGAATGAACCCGTCAAGCTTATGAGCCTTTTCTTTTCTTATACATACTGAGCTTGGTTATTTACGTACCCAACTTTGAGCAATTTTCTCACTCGACTTCCGGAATAACTCATTTACGTTTTTTCATATAAACTGTCAATAGTATAGAGATAATTGTAAAGTGCTCTCAAAACATAAGATATGTTTATATAAATCTTTATTTATTAGATTGGTAGATATAACATATGTTAATTGTATTATTATAAAATATTATTTATGATGTGTTATTATTATATTTTTTAAAAAGTAAGCGACATAATATTGGATTTTAGTTAGGTGCATCTAAGAATAGTAGCCTTTATTTTTATCATATCAGTCACAAAATTTATATATATATATATATATATATATATATATATATATATATATATATATATATTACAAAGGGAGTAAGAAATTACTAGCTTTTAAGTTGATTTCAATTTTACGATAAAAATTTGTATGAATGTTCGAATATTAAATCTTTGCCTTTTATTTTCTATAAAAAAAATTTGAGTGTCTTATCCGGAGAAAATTAAACTTTTGATTTTTTTTTGTTTTGACAACAAAATTTAAGATTTTTTTTGTCTTTATATTTGGAATTTTAAACAAACAAGCAAACTTATCCTGTATATTCCCACTTTTCAATAGACTCTGAGGAAAGTATGAATACAAACTTTACCCCTATTTTAGCTGGGATAGAAAAACGGTTCCGAAGAAGTCTCCGGCTCATAGTTGTCGTTTGAAGTTAATCATCCCAACACTTTTAACATTATTTTCACATAAGTAAAATAACGTTAAAATTAGTATAATTTAGCTGTTGATGACCCACACATATACACATCATATGCGTAAACCACACATGGGGCGTTATATTTGGAATCTTAGTGGTGTTTATATCGCAAAGCGCGGGTGGTGTGTTAATTTTTTTGGCCCATTAATAGTTTTTTCTTTTTTCGCTTACGTCAATCTATTTAAGGTTTTTGTTTTTACCTTTTTATTATTTAATCTTTATAATTAGTTAGAATTTAAGTTTTTTTTTAAAACTTTTTTTTACATTTGATCTTTCTAAGTTCTTATACAGATTTTATTTTCGTACTATAACCTATAACTTACAATAATAAATTTCGTAAAGTTGAATGGTTGACGTTGATTATGTTTGTACCTAAATTTTATTTTTGTATTATCACTTTTAACATATAATAATAAATTTCCCAAAGTTGTGACATGTTCAGTAGAGATGGCAATTTTTATCTATGTCAAAGGAAAGGGTTGGTTTGGGTAAACAATTGTATATAATTAGTTGAAATGGGTCACATCATAATATTGAATTGGTTGAGATGTGTAACACTTAAACACAATGCGGGTCAAGACGGGTAACCAAAAAAGTATGTAAATGCAATGGATTCAAACATTTGATAATGATTAATAACATATTTGATAAGAAAATAAGTAAAACTTATCCAAATGAACTATTTGTTTACTTATAACACATCTTAAGTTAAATTAAATTGATATTTTTTTAAGAACAATCCATTTAGACCCGAACTTATTTTGCTTAAAACCCGTTCTGACCCGCACCATCTGAACCGAACCCGTTCTGACTCGTTACCCAACCAACCCGCCCATTTTTCCAGACATAATGTTCAGTAATGAATTTCTTCGAGGCCGGCACAAATTAAGTTTCTACGTAAATATCTTTCAAAAATGAGTCGGGTCAAATATTGTATTTTTCTACTTAGAATATGTCTGGGTAAATAATTGATATGCGATTTGTGTCATTTTTGTATCTTTAAGCACATAATTGATGATGCTAAATCGTCAATAAATAAGCTGGATGGAGGGTTGTGGTCCGCCGAGAGCAAAACATGTTACAATCTGTGTGCTGTGTGATTTGTCTGGGTTGAAAAGCTGTTATAAGTTAAAAAATTGGTTTATTTAAATTTCAATTTATTATAGCAGGTTGCAGACGTTAAAAAATAAACAGTCTCCTTTTAACAGGCTGGAGAGGTTTTGTCCAACTCTTCTGCTACAGAAGTCTGCAGATGTGATCCGTAGGCTTTAAATATTTTACCTCTAAAAAAACAAACAAACACCTTAGTCAATTGTCTAGAGAAAGAAGCCACATAGAATCTGGAGAAGTCATCCATTAAGAAAAATATGGATTTGTTATCCGTGGGTATGGTTGGGGTAATCAGCCCACACAAATCTCTGTTTGATCTCGGATAGTCAGGTATTGGAGGGACGTAGGCAGTGGCGAATCCAGAGGTTTTTGTGAATGGGGGCAAAAAGTGGGTCAGCTCAAATCAATTCGATTCAATATAGGTCTGCACAAAACATGTAAGGCCAAAATGGGGAATAAAAGCAGGCTAGATTTTTTACGTGAGTTTTGGAAATAAAACCTGGATTAGTTTTTTGATTATAAGTTTATTTTATTTTGTGGAAACTCTTAACGTTAATATTGACCACCGGATTTGGTTACTCACCATCGTGAGATAGTGTCACAAACTTGATGCCTAATATAGTAATATTAGATGTTAACTATAGGATTGTTTGAAATTCAAATCAAACTTGAAGGTTTATTTTGTAACTTTGCTTCAATTAAAGAGCGTCATATGAAACCTTTAATGCTAAAGCTTGAAACTAAACAAATGTGATAGGAGACAAATTGCCCTCATGTCAATATCATCTTCTCCAAACTCTATTAAAGTTTTTTTCAAGGCCACTAAAAGGTCTCTCAAATATTTGCGACGAAGTCTGCTTAAAAAAATTGAAAAACTTTTTATTACTTTGATGAATCCTAGTGGGTGTCTCGCCCCCTACTCGAGTACATGTAGATCCACCCTTGGACGTAAGGGTTTACTATGTAAGTGGGTTCTCACAGCCATCCCTTTACCACTACTAGGTACACCCTTAAGCAAATAAAGACCTTAATTTTTATTTAATTTCAAGATTAGCCATTTAACAAATGTAACCCTAGATCAGCCCTTGTTTTGAAGAAATTTTCTAAAGTTTTAGTGTGTTCTATTTCATGGAGAAAGGAACCTGATTACTACATTTTTCATATATCTTAGAATAGTCAAGACAACTACATATTCTACTCTAGACTTCTATCTATTCAAGAGAACTATTGAAGAGATGACATATTTGACCACATGGATGATGGATCTATTAAAAATGATCAAATAATGCGCATTAAAATCAACAATATATTACAAAAAAGTAAAAAAAATACAAAGATCAGAAAATAATATCAATACATGATGAAACACTCGCCGAGCTACAAATTAATCCCAATAGAACACATGTGAAATATTAAGAACTAGTAAATGCAAAATAAATAGAAGACAATATCCTTGCAAAAGCTAGATCAACAAGCACTTCATACCCTATGGTAAATGCTTTCTATGCATCGATGGATTTTACTGTAGATTACTTGGACGGTGGTGGCGCGAAGAAAGGAATACTAGGCAGAGTTGTTGGGAGGTTGGGGATTGTTGGCATAGAAGGCAATGGAGGTAGGGATACTTTGGGAAGTGATGGAATGGTAGGTATGGTAGGCATTTGTGGTTGAGGCAGTGATGGGATGGTTGGCATTTGTGGCTGCGGAAGTGATGGAATAGTTGGCATTTGTGGCTGTGGGACTGTCGGTATGGTGGGTATTTGTGGTTGTGGTAGTGTTGGTATGGTGGGTATCTGTGGTTGTGTTAGTGCTGGAGTCGTCTGTAATAAACTACGTGAAGCATAACACACATTGTTGCTCATAAGAAATAATAGTGCAAGAACGAAAACATAAATGTGGTTGGTGGAAGCCATTGCCGGATTTGTTCGACTAGCTAAAGATGGCTCAAGAGCTTTATAGTATATTCAATGAACCTAATCAAATGTGATGGATAAAGCACCAAGGATTTGAACTACATATAGAAATTTTTAGCTATACTGGTTAGAATCTACCAATTATGGTTGCTAGTAGTTTAACAACCAAAATCTTGACAATTTAAGTGAAATACGTGGCATTAACTAACCATTGTTTTTCTAAGTTTGGAGTTGTTTAACGACCTGGGGGACTTTTTTCTTTGTTACAATTATCAATTATTACATTATATACAAATGACAAACAAGGCAATAATGATCATCTAGGATAATCCGAATATTTTTTGAGAAATACCAGCCTAAGTAATACGATTTTCGACAGATTATGTGTTGGTTGGTGACACGATGACATGTAATAGTGTTTATACAAGTATTTTATTTTAATTATTTTTGTAATAAGAAATTAAAAAATGTTCCAATTTAATACTATTATTTTTTTATAGTAATTTTGAAAATAATTTTCTTTGTTTCTTAAATTTACAAAAATCAAAAAATAATATAAGAAGAACAGTAAATAAAAAAAAATGTGCAAAAAATATATTCAATTTATATTATAGCAAAACCAGCTTAGAAGGACGGAGCTTTGGATCTTGTCGGGTCTCGTGACTAAAGATGTTTATGGTCATGTTTCAAAACACAAAACCACCCAAACCTGTCATTGGTTTGGTTTTATAGACAAAATTTTCACATATATTGAATATGTCTTTGAAAACGTAATGAATGGTTTGGTTCATGGCTTTCATAAAACCAAACGTATAAAGATCGAGCGATGCTTACGTGTGTGAGTGTGTATATACACTCACTTACACATATACGTATATATATGTGTGTACATACATGTGTATACATATGTATACAAATCTATGTGTGCATATACATATATACGTATGTGTGTGTGAGTAAATATATATATATATATATATATATATATTGAGTTAATGACATGAGTTTTTTTTAAAAAAAATATGAGCTTGGTGTAATTAGCCTATCTCAAAACGTAAAAGTTTTTTTTGAATCTATTATTATTTTTAACATAAATAAAAGCACAAACCGCAAATCAAATCGGAACCATATCTTTATAATGGTTCAGTTTTTATTTTTAACGTTCTGATTTGATTTCATTATTTAAAAACCAATGTTTTGGTTTGGTTCACTGTTTCACTTAAAAGTGGACCGAAAGGGTTTTGAAATCCGTCATAACAAACACCAAAATTGGCAAGACCGACACTAATAACGCCAAAATTAATATTTATGCCATCAAATAATACGAAACCCGCTCTCATGCTCATCTACCCATCTAACATAACACTTACCCGACCCACCCCATAAAGTGCAAAGTTCACAAGATGTAGGGATCTCAAAAAAGTCCCAGCCCGTTAGGAATACATGATACCTAAAACATATGTTTTAGGTGTTGACATGAGTATTGAGGCATGTTATTCATTTAAAAAAAATTGCACGAGCATAGAATTAGTTAAAACCTTACCACGACCCGTTGTCATCCCTACTAATCTTTAAATGCTTTTTAAACTGTTTTATGAAAACATATAGACACACTTTTCAGATCCTAGTATTAAAGTTGTTTCTCACGGTTTAAACACATTACCTCAAGGTCAAAAAGCAACAATCTTACCTTTCGCTTGAAGGTTTTATTTTTTATTTAATTTCATATAGTCCTTTAATAAATGTATCCCTAGATCAACTTAATGGGGTTTAACAAAGGATACGTAAATTGTTTCGATGAAATTCTTAAAACTATCAATGTGTTTAAATTCAAGAAGAATGGAGACTGATTACTACATTTTTCCTATATTTTGGTGTCGTCAAGACAACTACATTCCACTCTAGACTTGATCTATTCAAGAGCACTATGGAAGAAATGACATATTTGGGTCCATTAAAAACAACAATATATTACAGAAAAGTAAAAAAAAAACATACAAAGATTTAGGAGCTAATATCAATACAAGATAAAACACTCGCCAATCACGCAACCTAACTATCAATCCCAATATAACACACGTGAAATTTAAAAAACTAGCAAATGCAAAATAAATAGGACACAAGACCCTTGCAAAAGCTGATGAAATTACTTCAAACAAGTTTGTTGTAGTTTGTGAGTGATATTGTTAGTTGGTTGTAACTGATTTTTTAGTTTGTTGTATGAATGCTATATAAAGCATTTCTCTTTCAAGTTTATAGTCAATATAATAATACAACCGATAATTCAGTTGTCTTTGTTTAGTTCATTTCTCTGTACCATCAGTGGTATCAGAGCCACCTCCACCGCCGCCCAGCCCCACTGCACTCGACCACCGTCATGGCAGAACCCTCCGGCACATTATCCACCCAGCAACCGCCTATTCCAATCTTCAAGGGAGATGGATATGATTTCTGGTCCATCAGGATGAAAACAATCCTGCGCTCACGAGACCTATGGGATCTAGTAGAGACTGGAATCAACGCGACCGACGCGGATCAGGCACAGCTGAAGAGTGCGAGGAAGAAGGATGCGCACGCCATGGCCATAATCCAGCAAGCTGTTCATGACCAGTTATTCTCACGAATCGCAGCCGCCGAATCAGCCAAGGAAACCTGGGAGATATTAAGAATGGAGTACCAGGGAGATGAACAGATAAAAGCAATCAAACTGCAGGGGCTCCGGCGAGAGTTCGAAAACCTACTCATGAAGGAAGACGAGGCCATAGGCGACTATTTCTCCAGAGTAATGACGATCGTCAGCCAGAGGCGCTCCTATGGTGAGCAAGTCACCGATCAAACGGTAGTTGAGAAAATCCTCAGAAGCCTCACCCCCAAATATGACTACATAGTCCCCGCAATTGAAGTCTCAAATGACCTAACCAGGCTACCCCCGGTGAAATTGATGGGGTCATTGCAATCACATGAAGCTCGAATAAACAGTCGAGCAGGTAATCAGGCTGAAAGGACCGAGGAGCAGGCCCTACAGGTCTTTCAAGAAGCCTCAAGGGGATATTCAGGGGGCCAAGGAAGAGGAAGATCACGAGGCTCAAACCGGGGGAGAGGAAGAGGACGCGTCCCAAATCGCGGGCCTCAGTGCCACCTATGTAACAGGCATGGCCATGTGAAAAAAGATTGCTGGTTCAACGAAGAGAACCAGGCCCAAGTCGCCACCGAAGAAAATCAGCAACCCCCCACCATGCATGAGGAGCCACACCTGTTCTTCGCCATCTCTCCTATGACCCCAGCCTGTGAGACAGACGAATTCGCACTGGTGGCCAGCACAGGAAATGACAGACGCAATTTGCACCTGTGGTTTCTAGACTCAGGCTGCTCCAATCATATGACCGGTTCCAAAGAAAGCTTCACCACATTGGATGAAACCTTCAGGCTTGAGGTGAACCTGGGAGATAAGAAGAAACTTGAAGTTGAAGGAAGGGGCACGGTGAGGATTCCCACAAAGAATGACAAGTACAAACTGCTGGACGATGTATATTATGCGCCCAGGCTCAAGTACAACCTATTGAGTGTAGGCCAGTTGATGAAAAAAGGCTACTCATTGATTTTCGAAGAAGGAAGATGCACCATCAAAAACAAAACAACAGGAGGTGATCTTATGTCCATAAGTGTCTCAAAAAATAATATGTTTTTGCTTGATGCCTCACAGGATACAGAAGGCGAGGAGCCCAGTCAGACAAGGACGACCAAGGATGAGTCCATGTTGTGGCACCTAAGGTACGGCCACCTCAACTTCTCTGGGCTGAAACAACTATCTGATAAGGAGATGGTGCACGGACTGCCCCCCATCAACCCACAAGACACCTGCGAAGGCTGTATCATGGGGAAGCAGCACAAGCTTCCCTTCAACTCTGAATCCTGGAAGGCCACAAAGAAACTGGGGCTAGTCCACGCTGACCTGTGTGGTCCCATGCAGGTCCCTAGCCTAGGGGGCAGTCTATATTACCTATTGTTGATAGATGACTACTCACGCATGAACTGGGTGTACTTTCTCAAGCACAAGTCCGAGACCTTTGACCAGTTCAAGCTCTTCAGGGCCCTGGTCGAAAAAGAAAGTGACCATACCATCAAGGTCCTAAGAACTGATAGGGGAGGGGAGTTCTGCTCCTCAGAATTCAACAAATTCTGCACCAGCTGTGGAATTAGAAGGGAACTGACCATCCCATATACCCCGGAACACAATGGGGTAGTAGAGAGGAAAAACCGCACCATCATGGGTCTCACCAGGAGTATGCTAAACCACAAAGGAATGCCCAACCACTTCTGGGCAGAGGGTGTAGCCACAGCTGTGTACCTCATCAACCGATTCCCCACCAAAATCAAACCCAACAAAACCCCCATAGAGGAATGGGGGGGCATTAAACCTACTGTCCACCATCTAAGGGTCTTTGGGTGTGTCGCTTACAGCCTTATACCTCCACAAAACAGACAGAAACTAGATAACAGGTCAGAAAAATGTCTTTTTGTAGGTTACTCACAACCCAGCCTAGGATATAGGCTGTACAACCCAACATCTAAAAAGTTCACTGTACAAAAGCATGTCATCTTCAATGAGGACAGTGTTTGGCCTTGGAATAATAATGGTACAAAAGAGCCCATGCTAGGGCCTACCTACTTCTCAGATCCTTTTCCCACCATTCTAGCCGATGAAGACAATGACCTGTCACCCAGCCTTACCAACCAAGACCCATCAACGTCTACACCACACCCTGACAACCTAAATCACCCATCTACCTTACCCAACCACCAATCACATTCCAGTCAATCAAATTCCTCACCAAGTCACAACAACACCCCGACCGGTCAACAACCCTCTTCTGCTACAACACCAAGCAGACCTAAAAGAACCAGCAGGCCACCAGGATGGTTGAAAGACTATCACTCCGAACATGCCACATCAGCAGAAGAGACACAGCTGTTTGCCCTGAACATCAGTGACCCAACCTCCTATGCAGAAGCCGCTCCTCATCCATAGTGGCAGCAAGCAATGAAAGAGGAGATGGCTGCACTCAGAAAAAACAACACTTGGGAACTCACCCCACTTCCACAAGGAAAGAATGCTGTAGGTGTGAAGTGGACCTACAAAACCAAGGTTGGTCCAAACGGTGAGATAACCAGACACAAAGCGCGATTAGTAGCCAAGGGCTACTCCCAAATAGAAGGAGTAGACTACACAGAGACGTTCGCACCTGTGGCCAGGTTTGAAACCATCAGGGTGGTCATTGCAATAGCAGCCTATAGAGGTTGGGAGCTGCATCAGCTTGATGTCAAAACAGCATTCTTGAATGGGGAACTCAATGAAGAAATTTATGTGCAACAACCTGAGGGGTTCACTGAAAGAGGAAGAGAGGAGCTGGTATACAGGCTTAGAAAGGCTCTGTATGGTCTTAAGCAAGCTCCTAGGGCTTGGTACTCAAAGATAGATGACTACTTTGAGAGACATGGGTTTACAAAGAGTCACAGTGAACCTACCCTATATATCAAGAAAGTACTAGATCAAGGAGTCATGTATGTGTGTCTCTATGTTGATGATATAGTATGCACAAGCTCAAGTAAAAAGCTAATTCACGAATTCAAGACTAGTATGGAGTCTGAATTTGAAATGTCTGATATGGGCCTGCTCAGATATTTTCTTGGATTAGAGGTAACTCAAACTAACTCTGGTGTGTTCATTTCTCAAAGTCAGTATGCAAAACATCTTCTGTCAAAATTCAAGATGGCTCATGTTAAACCAGACAGTACACCTATGAACACCAGTGAGAAACTAGTCATTAATGATGGTGCTGACAAGGTTGATGAGGTAAATTACCGAAGTGCAGTAGGGGGTTTGATATACCTTACTCATACTAGACCAGACCTAGCTTATTCAGTTAGTCTGGTCTCAAGGTTCATGCAAAAGCCATCAAAAACACATTTGGGTGCTGTAAAGAGGATTATGAGGTATATAGCTGGTACTTATGAATTTGGGCTATGGTATGATCAATTGGGTGAGCTAGAATTAGTAGGGTATACTGATAGTGATTGGGCTGGATGTGGTGATGATAGAAAAAGTATATCAGCCAACATTTTCATGCTAGGTAATGGTGCTGTGTCATGGAGTTCCAAGAAACAATCATCTGTAGCTCTTTCTAGTTCTGAAGCAGAGTATATAGCTGCTACTTCGGCTGCTTGTCAAGGAATTTGGTTAAGAAGGGTGCTTGATGATTTGGGTCTAGTTCAAATTAAACCTACTACTTTGCTGTGTGACAATATGTCAGCAATTAATCTCTCTAAGAACCCTATTATGCACAGTAGGTCCAAGCACATTGAGTTGAAACATCATTTTATTCGTGATCTTGTTAAACAAGGGTTGATTCAATTGGAGTTCTGTGGAACTAATGAGCAGCTAGCTGATTTGATGACTAAAGCTGTGACTAAGGAGAAGTTTGTCTATTTTAGGAGACAAGTTGGTATGCATGAGTTTGAAGTAAGGGGGGGTGATGAAATTACTTCAAACAAGTTTGTTGTAGTTTGTGAGTGATATTGTTAGTTGGTTGTAACTGATTTTTTAGTTTGTTGTATGAATGCTATATAAAGCATTTCTCTTTCAAGTTTATAGTCAATATAATAATACAACCGATAATTCAGTTGTCTTTGTTTAGTTCATTTCTCTGTACCATCAAAAGCTAGATCAACAAGCACTTCTGACCCCAAGATAAATGCTTTACACGCATCGATAGATTTTTGCAGTATATTACTTGGACGGTGGTGGCGCGAAGAAAGGAATACTAGGTAGATTTGTTGGGATGTTTGGGATTGTTGGCATAGAAGGCATTGGAGGTATGGATACTTTGGGAAGTGATGGGATGGTAGGTATGGTAGGCATTTGTGGTTGTGGTAGTGATGGGATGGTTGGAATCTGTGGTTGTGGGAGTGATGGAATAGTAGGTATTTGTGGCTGTGGGAGTGTTGGTATGACGGGTATTTGTGGTATTGTTGGTATGGTGGGTATCTGTGGTTGTGGTAATGTTGGAGTCGTCTGTAATAAACTACGTGAAGCATAACACACATTGTTGCTCATAAGAAATAATAGTGCAAGAACGAAAACATAAATGTAGCTGGTGGAAGCCATTGCCGGGTTTGTTCGACTAGCTAAAGATGGGTCAAGAGCTTTATAGTTTATTCAAATGAACCTGATTAAATGTGATGGATAAAGATCCAAGATTTGAACTATATATATAGAAATTCTTAGCTATACCGGTTAAAATCTACCATTAATGGTTGCTCGTTGTTGAACCACCAAAATCTTGGCAAGTAAAGTGAAATACGGTACATAAGCAAATGGGGAATAAAAGTGACACGTGGCATTAACTAAACTATTGTTTTTCTAAGTTTGAAGTTGTTTAACAACCTGAGTTTTTTTTTTCTTTATTACAAATTATCATAGAATTTGATACAAAGGAGAAACAAAGCTATCAAGTATGTTTTTTTTTAATGCTATAAAACTAATTTGTTTACGGACCAACATTACCATCTCAATTTTGTTGTGCAAATGATCATCGATGAGAATCCGTAGTCAGTGGCGGAGGTTGAGTGTATTGTAAGGGGGCGGAAATTTACGCAACCTATAATATATGTTAATTTTTTGAAGCGAGGGGGCGAAACTACTATTTTTTAACTAAAAATAATATTTCGGCCGAATAATTAACACTACGGATGGAAAAAAAGGGGGGCGGTCCTCTCCTTGCCCTAATAAAGCTACGCCCCTGTCCGTTGTTAATATTTTATCCGAAATTCCCGCCTGAGTAATAGGATTTTTGACAAATTATCTACTGCTTGGTGGCACGAAGACACGTAATAGTGTTTATACAAGTATTTTATTTTAATTATTTTATTAATAAGAAATTAAAAAATGTTCCACTTTTAATTTTAAAAATAATTTTCTTTATTTTTAAATTAAATAAATGGAAAAATAATTTTAAGAAGAACTGTAAATAAAAAGACTGAACCGTACCGTACCATATACAGTCAGATTTCAAAATACAACCACCCAAACCGGTCATCATTTTGGTTTCATAGTCAATTTTACTCAAATTTTTAGTCGGTCGGTTTCAAAAGTTTGAAACGTAACAAACGGTTTGGTTTATCATAAACCCCGATTGTATAAAGACTGAACCGTATTGTATGTGTGTGTGTGTATATAAACACACACACATATACACATGTATACATACCAATATATAGGCATATATATGTGACTATGTGTATACAAATGTATAAACATAAATGTGTGCATATATACATATACACACACACGTATGTGTGTGTGTATAGACATATGTATATAGATTGAGTTTATGATTTATGCGTTATTTAAAAAAAATTATTCATGAGCTTGTGGTAATTAGCCTATCTCAAACCGTAAAAGTTTAGATTGATTTTATTTTTGTTTTAAATGAACTAATTAAAAGCACAAACCGGAGCCGGACCCTCATAATGGTTCAGACTTTATATAGTCAAGTTTTGGTTTTCATTTTTTTAAAAACCATTGTTAATGGTTTTTTTATGGTTCCACTAAAAAACCAAACTGAATTGGTTCTGAAATCCGTCAACACACACCCAAATCGGCAAGACCGGCACTAATAATGTCACGATTAACATTTATGCTGTCAAATTCTATGAAACGCGCACTCATGCTCATTTACCCGTTGATCTTAACGCTTGACAGTGTTTCCACCCGCCCCGTCCCATAAAGTGCAAAGTTCACAAGATATAGGAATCACAAAAAATCGACCCCGATATGATATCTGAAACATATGTTCTAGGTATTGGCCCAATTGGCCCGAGTACTCAGACATGGGATTCATTTCAAAAAAATTTCACGAGCATAGGCTTAGTTAAAACCTAACGATGACCCGCGTCATCCCTATTAATCTTGAAATATTTTCAAACATTTTTACAACAACAAACAAACACATGTTTCTAATCCTAGTAATAAACTTGTTTCTCAAGGTTTGAACTCGATCAAGACCTCAAAGTCGCAAGCCTTTAGAAGGTCCGCCCTCAAACATAACAAGCAATGACTTTAGTTTTTATTTAATTTCAAGATTAGTCCTTCAATAAATGTATTATTAGATCAACTTAATGGTTTGAACTAGGAATACGTAAATGCACCCCTCTTTCATGAAGTTCTCTAAACTTTTAATGTGTTTTAATTCATGAAGAAAGGAGACTGATTACTACTTTTTTCGAAAATTTTTGACTGTCAAGACAACTACATTCCACTCTAGACTTCATCTATTCAAGTGTACTATTGAAGTGATAGACAAACGAGCTATATTCGAGCCGAGCTTTATCTGAGCTTTTTCCAGACGAGCCACGAGCCGAATCCGAGCTTCGAGCTTTTTGGACAGCCCTATGTGTGTATATAGATTGATTTTATAATTTATGCGATATCTAAAAAAAACTTATGAGCTTGGTGTAATTAGCCTATTTCAAACTGTAAAAGTTATGTTTGATTCGATTTTTATTTATTAACGGACTCAAAAGCACAAACCGTAACTTAAACCGGAACCAAAACGTTTGGTTTTCATTATATAAAAACCAATGTTAATGGTTTGGTTTACGGTTCCACTTAAAAATCTTTGAATTGTCAAGACAACTACTTGCCACTCTAAGACTTCATCTATTCAAGAGAACTATTGAAGAGATGCCATATTTGGCCAACTGGATCTATTAAAAATGATCAAAATAATGCCATTAAAATCAACAATATATTACAAATAAGTAAAAAATAAAACACACGTACAAAGATTTAGGAAATAATATCAATACATGATGAAACACTCACTAATGATGTAGCCCAGCTATAAATCAATCCCAATATAACACACGTGAAATTTTAAAAACTAGTAAATGCAAAATAAATACAACAGGACCTTTGCAAAAAGCTAGATCAACAAGCAATTTCGACCCAAGATAAATGCTTTATATGCGTCAATGGATTTTTGCAGTATATTACTTGGACGGTGGTGGCGCGAAGAAAGGAATACTTGGTAGATTTGTTGGGAGGTTGGGGATTGTTGGCATAGAAGGCATTGGAGGTAGGGATACTTTGGGTAGTGATGGGATGGTAGGTATGGTAGGCATTTGTGGTTGTGGTAGTGATGGAATGGTTGGAATTTGTGGTTGTGGCAGTGATGGGATGGTTGGAATCTGTGGCTGTGGGAGTGTTGGTATGGTGGGTACTTGTGGTTGTGGTAGCGTTGGTATGGTGGGTATCTGTGGTTGTGTTAGTGCTGGAGTCGTCTGTAATAAACTACGTGAAGCATAACACACATTGTTGCTCATAAGAAATAATAGTGCAAGAACGAAAACATAAACGTAGCTCGTGGAAGCCATTGTCGGATTTGTTCGACTAGCTAAAGATCGATGGCACAAGAGCTTTATGATATATTCAAATGAACCTGATTAAATGTGATGGATAAAGCATCAAAGGATTTGAAGTATATATAGAAATTTTTAGCTATAGTGGTTAGAATCTACCATTAATGGTTGCTAGTAGTTTAGCAACCAAAATCTTGTCAAGTAACGTGAAATACGGTACATACATAAGCAAATGTGGAATAAAAGTGGTAACCATTGTTTTTCTATGTATGAGTTGTTTAACAACCTGAGGTCTTTTTTCTTTGCTACAATTATCTATTGTTAGTTTAGATACAAACGATCATCGATAAACTATTTGGTAATTACGGACCAACATTTCCACTGATTTTTAATATTTTATCAAAAATACCCGCTTGAGTAATTTTCGACAAATTATCCACTGATTGGTGACGTAAAGTCATGTAATAGTGTTTATATAAGTATTTTATTTTATTTATTTTACTAATAAGAAATATAAAAAATGTT
The DNA here is from genome assembly GCA_009363875.1 of Mikania micrantha. Lineage (NCBI taxonomy): Eukaryota > Viridiplantae > Streptophyta > Magnoliopsida > Asterales > Asteraceae > Mikania > Mikania micrantha. The sequence continues at coordinate 16,978,206 of CM018683.1, forward strand.
CCGCTTTAAACTATTATTTTTATTATAATTTTAAAATAACTTTCTTTACTTAAATTTAAAAATTGTTAATATAATCTAAAAAAGAACCGTAAATAAAAAAAAGCTAATTGAAATAAACTTCAGTTAAATGGAAAAAAAATCTTCAATTTATTAGCGAAATTTAATAACCTAACCAGCTAAGAAGGGTGGAACTTTGGATCATGTCGAGTCTCTTGATAAAATGTGTTCATGGTCTGGTTTCAAAACACAAAACCACCCAAACACAAAACCTCCAAACCAGTTGTCGGTTTGGTTTCATAGACAATTTTTTCTCAAATATTTGGTCGGTTGATTTTAAAAGTTTGAAACTTAACCTTATTGAACGGTTTGATTAATGACTTTCATAAAAACCAATCGTGTAAAGACTGAATCGTACCATATGTGTGTGTATAAATACACACATACATATATATATACACACATACACAATGGCAGACTCATAAATTTTTTTTATAAGGGTCGGAAATTTTTTATCATTTGAGAATCACTATATAATAATTTTTTTCCTCTTTTGTTCAGAACGGAGTATGTAGGATTGGGTCATTTAAAAAAATACAACTGAACTAAATTTTATATATAAAAGAATAATAAAAATATAATACATCTAAATTAAAGTTGTTCTGATACATGGCAAAATGGGTGGGTTAGGTAAGAGGCGAGAACGGGTGTGGGTCAGGAAGGGTGCATGCCATGATAGGTTTTAGCAAAATTAGTTTGAGTTAAAACGAGTCATTTTAAAAAAAACATAAAATTTGTTTAAGTTAAAGTAAATTGTAATTAAACAAATAGTTTAATTGAATAACTTTTAGTGATTTTCTCTGCATATATTATCGATTATTCTTATCCATTTGAATTCATTATATTCACTTAGTTTTTAAATTACTCATCTTGACATGCATTATATTATGGTGTTACTCATCTCAACTCATTTTATGTTATAATATTACACATTTCAACCAAATATACAATAATTGTTTACCCCTTGTTATCCCTGCTAATCTTGAAATATTTTTTTTACCTTTTTTATACCAACAAACAGACACACTTTTATAATTTATTAATAAAGTTGTTTCTCAAGATTTGAACACATGACTTCAAGGTCACAAAGCAACAACCTTACCCGTCGCTATAAGGTCCGCCCTCAAACAAAGCAGGCAAAGACTTTAATTTTTATTTAATTTCAAGACTAGTCCAATAAATGTATCCCTAGATCAACTAAATGGGGTTGAACTAAGGATACGTAGAATGCACCCTTGTTTCGGTGAAATTCTCAAAACTTTTAATGTGTTTTAATTCATGAAGAAAGGACACCGATTCCTCCATTTTTTCGTATATTTTTACGTCGTCAATACAACTACATTCCACTCTAGATTTCCTCTATTCAAGAACACTATTGAAGAGATGACATATTTGGCCATCTGGATCTGATTAAAAACGATCAAATAATGTCCATTAAAATCAACAATATATTACAAAAAAAAAAAAAGCAAAATGAAAACAAACAAAGATTCAGGAACTATTATCAATACATGATGAAACACTCGCCAATAATGTAACCTAGCTATAAATCAATCCCAATGTAACACAAGTAAAATATTAAAAACCAGTAAATGCGTAATAAATAGAACACAAGTCCCTTGTAAATGCTAGATCAACTAGCACTTCTGACCCCAATTGCTTTATATGCGTCGATGGATTTCTGAACTCCTATTACTTTGACGGTGGTGGCGCGAAGAAAGGAATATTAGGTAGAGTTGTTGGGAGGTTGGGAATAGTTGGCATAGAAGGCAATGGAGGTAGGGATACTTTGGGAATTGATGGAATGATAGGTATGCTAGGCATTTGTGGTTGTGGCAACGATGGGATGGTTGGGATTTGAGGCTGTGGGAGTGATGGAATAGTGGGCATTTGTGGCTGTGGGAGTGTTGGTATGGTAGGTATCTGTGGTTGTGGTAGTGTTGGCATGGTGGGTATTTGTGGTTGCGGTTGTGGTAGTGTTGGATTCGTTTGCAATAAACTACGTGAAGCTTGACACACATTGTTGGTCATAAGGGATAATAGTGCAAGAACAAAAACATAAATGTAGCTGGCGGATGCCATTGCCGGATTTGTTCAACTAGCTAATGATGGCTCAAGAGCTTTGTAGTATAGATAAATGAATCTGATTGACTGTGATGGATTAAGCACCAAGGATTTGAACTATATATAGGAAACTTTTGGCTATGCTAATGCCCTAGCTTGGTTGGTTATAAGTTATATGTGGTTGGTTAGAATCTACCATTAATGGTTGCTAGTAGTTTAGCAACCAAAATCTTGGCAAGTAAATTAAATCTGCCTTTTAATGTGGAATAAAAAAAGTTTGCATTTGTTTAGCAACCTTTTGACTTGAGGTTTTTTTTTTTGTTACAATTCTTTTTTTTTTAATTTATTATTATTTTTTATGGTTTAAGCAATTAAACTATTTGGTTTAGGGGCCACCATTTCCATCTCAATTCTGTTGGTGTAAATGATCATCGAGGAGAATCCGTTGGTAATATTTTGTTAGAAATACCCTCGAGAGTAAAATGATTTTTTACAAATTATATAAACACTGGTTAGTGACGTGACAACATGTAATAGTGTTTATATAAGTATTCTATTTTAATTATTTTATTAATAAGAAATTAATTAAAAAAATTTCAACTTTAATGCTATTATTATTTATAGTAATTTTAAGAATATATATATATATATATAGGGGCCGGTTATTGTACAAAGGAAATTAACGTGAGAAGCGTAGGAAGCCACCAGAATGCGCCACGTGTAATCTGGGTAAAGGGTATAATGGTCCATGTAAAATCACGGACCACGTTATATATAATCACGGACCATCGTTTAACAAGCATAAATACGGACCAGTGCATTATATCAAATCACGGACCGTCATTTAATACATATAATCTAGGACAAAATGGATAATTACGGACCAACAATTACGTACCAAGCAAAAAAATCACGGAACACGTAATTTTTTTTAATAAACTATAACAATATTATACTCAAATTAAAGATAATAAAATTCTCGATTTTATGGTGCAATTTTTTTAAAAAAATAATTAAACGTTTAAATGTTATTTGATTTACAAGAAGATGGTGGAACTTGATTTACCCACAAAAAAAGTCAACAAATGCAGGCAATTCCTTTTTTGCCCTTTTATCTTTAATTAACGGAAGTTTTAAACAAAAAGTGGGGACCACTAGATCTTAACCATTGATTTATTTGATCAAAGGTCCACAATCCTTCCTATCATTCTCACTTTAAACATCCTTTGTATTGGATCCGCCTCCTATATATCTTTCTTTACTAACTAGTAGAAAACCCGCGCGATGCGGCGGAGAAAACAATTTACAATATGGTACTCGTTTTCTGTTAGTTTATCAATCCTCTCGTGACATCATTCCATACAAACTCAAAAACAAAGCCAATTATAATTTGCTGTAACTACAAAAACTTTTAGTAGGTGCCATTCTGCAATGCTGGACATTATATTTATGCACTGCAAATAGGCGTTTTAAATAATACACATGATGACTCAATAAAACTAAAACTTTTTTCCGTGAGCAAAGAGCAAGACTCTAACTTGAGGCACAAAAGTTTTGTAAATGTGTGAGCTGTGGCTCATATCGCCATGTCAATGAGATCATCACATGTAAGATCAAGTAATTTCAAGCCAGGATGCCCATATGCAAATTGAATAATGCATGCCTCATCCACACCTTGACATTTGCTTAGATCAACTTCAACCAAAAACAAACATTTCGTGCTTGTGATCTGAAAGAAAGAGTAATTAACTTGAGCTCCATCTCCAATGCATAATCAACATAACCCTTTCTAGCACATACATTTGCATGTCAATTAGAAGTAATTTAACTTTCAATGGTTAAATCCCATGTAATAATCTACATATGAAATTTATTTGTTACATAATTATGGATAACAGTTTTGAACTAATTAAAATCCAATCCACATTACAAAAAAAAGATTAAAAAAAAAGGAAAAACCACACAAACACCACATTAAAGTAGTTACTTATAAAAAATTGAACCTGAAAAGAGCTGGAATTCACAAACTTTGCTAGACTCCTTAAGATTCAAAAACTATGTAAAGTGTGCTACAATGCCTCATAACACATAGCAAAAATTATGAAAAGTTCGCTTATCCAGTTTGAACTCAAATACATCAAAAAATTGCAAACTTGAGTTTTGTTTTATTCTTTTAGTTTAAAGGGTAAACAACTGAGAAAAGATAGTGTTTCACAACTATTTTTGCTTTTAATAAGCTGTAAACATATTTTAAGAACTTTACAAAACATGGTTTGTTGCATAATCTTGCTTTCGAGGTTTCCAAACATTAGCAGCCATGTTTTTAAAGGAAAACACAATGTTGATTGTTAGGCCTAAATCTGGTTTGGGTTTCAAACCATGTTAGTGATAGATATGAGAACTATCCGTGTCGGTTTCTTCTGTGACCATCCAAGAGAATTTCGTCATTGGACCCTTTTCATATAAGGGTTTCTTGATTTTCTCCAAAGCTGACCCTAGAGTTGTTTCATAGAAAATAACACAAATTATACATAAATTTTGGCAATAGCAGTCTGCGTTTGAAGTTAAATGAATAAAATTACTTGCTACACACCAAAAGCATTTTCTATCATACTTTCCGAACAAACGACTAAGCACTAAACTTTTGATATTTACATGAAACTTTAGAAAATAGCAAATCAACATAAAGGAGCATTAAAGAAGCCAAATCCGACCACCTGCTAGCAATCATACAATCTATTCTCTTATTGTTCAAACATGCAAATTATTTAAAAACCTTTTATCATATCAATTACCTGCTATGATACCTAGTGCGACTGCAACTTCACAGCATCTAATAAACTTTTAATATTGTACTAATATGATACATACATCACTTGATGTTAATTTTGATGTAAAAAAAACATACATTGTTGCGAAACCCATTTCACCCGGAAGCTTTTCACATAGCCACTTGTTTCTTTTGCAACTTTTTCACACGTTTTCCATCTTTTCATATCCTGGACTCATAATCATAATTAACTTGTTTCAAACAAGTTGTAATATTAACAAAAAAATATTTTAAAAAAATGAGTTGCAATTCCTTACAAAATTGGTGATCTAGTTAGAGATCTTGAAATGCTTATTGGGTTGAAATGGTGAACCTGCAGGACAAGGAGTTTAGATAAGGCACTAAATAACTTAATTAAAAACTAACCTTGCATAAAGAGATTAAACGAATAGATTGAAATTCACGTGAAGCATCTACCTCGTTTCATAGCGCGCAGCATAAACTATAAGACCTCATATAAACATAACAATCTTATTTTCACAATAAACATGTTGGCTTTCAAAGAACCTGATTAAATAGAAACCATGCAATCAATAACTAAAGAGAAGACTTTGATAGACAAAACCAAAGTAAAGGTCCAACCTTAAAACTAATACAACTAATTGACATGTCCAAAACAAAGATTGATTCATCTCACACTTAATATCCAAACAAATCTCCAACTGTTCAAAAAAATCAATCATAAGTTTATAAATGTATGAAATAGCCCAAGTAGGATGCAATGGTGTGCCTTAACTTCTATCAGGAACAGAAACTGAAACCATGTCTTTAGTAACCCAGGTAAATTACATTCCACTGCTTTCTTTCATGTTGCATGAAGCTGGAACTTGCAGCCAGTTTTTGCTTCTTTTTTTCTTAAGAAGAAGAAACAAAAGGGGAATAAAAGAGCAGTAATGATGAGTAAAATATGTTGTGGACCATAAGTTACATTTCTTTCTATCACATGTTTGACCAAAAAAAACTAAATTTAGGGAACGGATGATGCATATGTTTCCAGCATTTTCACCAACTTTGAAGGTGCATGCAGGTAACAAACTAAGGATGCATCTGCAATAAAATAACAAACCTGGTCTTACTCGTTTTCGGCGTCAGCATATGATGATCTACACGTTTTGACATGGAAACCTTAAGCACCATCCTGAAAGACAAAAATAATATAGGATCATACCATAAGAGAAGGAAACAGATCATGTAACGTCTGTAAATTCAACCAAATTACTATGGACGGATAATTTCTGATTGCATTTAATACATCGAAATGCCCCAACTTTTAACTAAATCAAGCCACAAAACCTTACAATGTTCAACACACGATCACTAATAACGCTAAACTGGAGATAAAAATGAGAAGCTAGATCATATGCAAATCTAGAAGATTACCATGGCTGTCGGCGGCGGAGAGCACACAAGAAGATTCTTTTTTTCCGATTGTTCTTCTGATCTATTACCGACGATCGATGGCAAAACGGGAGAGAAAGGGAGAATCGGTGATGGCTGGAGAAGGTGGGTGCGATTGTTGATGATGGAGCGATCGTCTGGGAGAAAAACGGGAGAGAAGGAAGAACGTGGATTTGAATTTTGAAATGAATTTAGGGTTTTGAAATGGTGGGTTACTTTCAAAATTTGAGAGAAACCCTATAGAATAAGAGAGTAAAAGGTACATGGTGAATTTGAAATTTGAATTGTATAGCATGCTTCACTAAAGTCGGCTTTTCAATATGGATACAGAGCTGCAGGTTAAGAGAAACAAAAGAGGTAATATTGATAGTTCATGCATCAATGTGTTAAACATTATGCATCACAAGTTGTACATTTCTTAAAATTAAGAGATTTCACAATCTCTCTCCAATATGCATTATATAGGTTTATAGATAAAGGAGTATAAATAGGGGGACACTTGGCATTTTATTAGACCACTACAATTCTTTATTTCCCGCTTAAAACTTGACCCAAAATTACTCTCTTATAAGGGTCTATTATACCAAAATCTACTTATGATAATAAATGAGTATTTTTAGGGAACACATGTCGTATTCTTGTGCAATCTGAAAATTTTTTCCCATCTCTCTCTCCTAATATATATTTATAATTTCTTTAGTAATTAAATTATATGATTAAATATTAAAAAAATATGAATATTCTAATTCTAATATTTTACTATTTATTATAATTTATAAATTATAAAAATATTTCAATTATACTTTATCTTATAATATAATTTTATAATTATTCAACCCGTGTAATGCACGGGGTTTTAGGCTAGTATATATATATATATATATTTGTTTTCTTAAATTTAAAAAAAATGTAAAAATCATATAAAGAACCGTTAATAAAAAAAATCTAATTGAAATCAACTTAAATTAAATGCAAAAAAATCTTCAATTTATATTACAGTGAAACCCTCTAAGAAGGGCCAGCATCGGATCATGCCGTGTCTTGTGACTAGAGGTGTTCATGGTTGTCCCTGCGATGGTGGCCTGGTGGTAAGGGGTGGGAATCCATAATGGAGGTTTAAGGTTCAAAGCCCGGTCGGCACCACTCAATTTTCTCTGGGTCATGCGATTTACCTCTCTCATGTTGGCCGTGGGACCGGTCGGTGAGGGGCGCCTAATGGTCGCGTTCACCATTTTCTTAGAGGTGTTCATGGTCAGGTTTAAAAACTAAAAAACACTCAAACCGGTCATTGGTTTGGTTTCATAGACGTGGTTTTCCCAAACATTTAGTTAGTTGGTTTCAAAATTTAAAACCATAAGAAACGGTTTGGCTTATGGTTATCATAAAATCCAATTTTCTACTCTATTTAAAAAGTATACAAGAACTTGATGTAATTAGCGTGTCTAAAACCGTGAAAGTTTCAGTTTGATTTGATTATTATTTTTTACCGACTCAAAATCCCAAACCATAAACCAAATTGAAACAAGATTGTTGATAATGGTTCAGTTTGGTTCAATTTTTATTTTTTAACCTTCTAGTTTGGTTTTCGGTATCTAAAAACCATTGTTAATGATTTGGTTTGAGGTTTCACCTAAAAGCCAGGCAAATTGGATTTAGAAATCCCTCAAAACCAACACCAAGATTGGCAAGACCAACACTAATAACGTCACAATTAACATTTATACCGATAAATTATAAACCCGCTCTCATGCTCTTCTACTCATCCATATATCATAACGCCTGACGTTACCGTCCTGTCCGACTGTCCCATAAAGTGCAAAGTCCACAAGACGTAGGATCTCTATAAATCCAAGCCCGATAAGTATCCATGCAGGGGATCTTAAAGCAAGTGCGGAAGATGCGACAACACATGGCCTATTTTTTGGGGGGCTCTAATTTTTTTTAAAAATTTGTGTTTATATTATATTATATATATATATTAATTTTACAACAAACACATATAGTATACAATCTAATTATTTAAATATATTTAACTAGATTTACGAATTTTATACAAGTCAAAAAAAAATTTGTTATTTAAACATTTAACCCAATAACGCATTACAATTTAAAAATTAGGTAAAAAACACAAAAACAAATTAACTCACTTCAAATTTTAGTCCCAAACAAATTACCACTTCAAATTTATTTACAAACTAATTACCACACACATGCATAGAGGGTTGAACCGTTTTTTTTAATATTTTTTTGATTATATATATATATATTTATAAAATGTATATAAAATCATCCGGTTCTCAAATCTGGTTCTTAAATCCGGTTCAACGTCCGGTCCGGTTACGAAAACATTGGTTTTGGCACGCATGCTCAAGTATGTGATTCATTTCAAATATTTTCCACGAGCATAAGATTAGCTAAAACCTTACCACAACCCAATGTCATCCCCATTTATCTTGAAATAATTTTTTAACTTTTTTATAACAACAAACACACTTTTCTAATCCTAGTAATATAGTTGTTTTTGACGATTTGAACGCATGACCTCAAGGTCGCAAAATAGCAACCTTACAAGCTCAAACAAAGAAAATAAAGAACTTAATTTTTATTTAATTTCAAGATTAATCCTTCAATAAATATATCCCTAGATCAACTTAATGAAGTTCAACGAAAGATAAGTAGATGCACCCTTGTTCTAATGAAATTTTCTAAAGTTTTAATGTGTTCTAATTCATGGAGAAAGCGTATATCTTTGATTCGTCAAGACAACTACATTCCATTCTAGACTTCACCTATTCAAGAGCATTATTGAAGAGATGATACATTTGGCCAACTGGATCTATTAGAAATGTCAAAATAATGCCCATTAAAATCAACAATATATTACCAATAAGTAAAAAAATACACACACACACACAAAGATTTAGGAAATAATAATACATATACATGATGAAACACTCGCCAATGATGTAGCCTAGCTATAAATCAATCCCAATATAACACATGTGAAATATTAAGAACTAGTAAATGCAAAATAAATAGAACACAAGACTCTTGCAAAGCTAGATCAACACACACTTTGTTCCAAGATAAAGGCTTTATATGCGTCGATGGATTTTTAGAGTATATTACTTGGACGGAGGTGGCGCAAAGAAAGGAATACTAGGTAGATTTGTTGGGAGGTTGGGGATTGTTGGCATAGAAGGCAATGGAGGTAGGGATACTTTGGGCAGTGATGGGATGGTAGGTATGGTAGGCATTTGTGGTTGTGGTAACGATGGGATGGTTGGAATATGTGGTTGTGGTATTGATGGAATAGTGGGCATTTGTGGCTGTGGGAGTGTTGGTATGGTAGGTATTTGTGGTTGTGGTATCGTTGGTATGGTTGGTATCTGTGGTTGTGTTAGTGCTGGAGTCGCCTGTAATAATCTACGTGAAGCATAACACACATTGTTGTTCATGAGAAATAATAGTGCAAGAACGAAAACATAAATGTAGCTCGTGGAAGCCATTGTCGGATTTGTTTGAGTAGCTAAAGATGGCTCAAGAGCTTTGTAATATATTCAAATGAACCTGATTAAATGTGATGGATAAAGCTTCAAGGATTTGAACTATATATAGAAATTTTTAGTATACCGGTTAGAATCTACCATTAATGGTTGCTAGTAGTTTAACAACCAAAATCTTGACAAGTAACGTGAAATACGTTACATAAGCAAATGTGGAATAAAAGTGACACGTGGCATTAACTAACCATTGGTTTTCTAAGTTTGGAGTTGTTTAACAACCTGAGGTCTTTTTTCTTGTTACAACTATCAATTGTTAGATTAGATACAAATGATCATCGATAAACTATTTGGTAACTAGTTTTATACCCATCTCGTGGTCGGGTATAATGGTATAATTGAATCAATTTAGTAAAATTCATTATACAAAAATAATAATTGTTTAAATGGGATAAATGTGATAGTGGGGAAGTGAGGATAATCTGTTTTCATAATTACCTTCTAAATTGAATTTACAATGCCGAGATTTATTATCAAACATTTTAAACGATTACGGACCAATATTTCCATCGCAATTCTGTTGGTGTAATTGATCATCGACGAGAGTCAATTGTTAATATTTTATCAAAAATACCCGCTTGAGTAATTATCGACAAATTATCTACTGATTGGACACGTAGTAACAGTGTTTATATAAGTATTTTATTTTAATTATTTTACTAATTATAAGAAATTAATAAAATGTTCAACTTTAAACTATTAGTTTTATTGTAATTTTAAAAATAATTTTTTTTTTTGTAAATTTAAAATTGTTAATATAATACAAAAAAGAACGGTAATTAAAAAGAAGCTAATTGAAATAAACTTCAGTTAAATGGAAAAAAATATCTTTCAATTTATTTAATAGCAAAACCAACTAAGAAGAGCGGAACTTTGAATCATGTCGAGTCTTTTGACAAAATTTTTCATAGCCTGGTTTCAAAACCTAAAACCACCCAAACACAACCCCCCCTCTCCCCCAAAAAAAAATTAGTCATCGATTTGTTTTCATCGACAATTTTTTCTCAAATATTTAGTCGGTCGTTTCAAAAGTTTGAAATTTAACCCTATTGAACGGCTTGATTTATGACTTTCATAAAGACCGATCGTATAAAGACTAAATCGTACTCTGTGTGTGTGTAAATACACACATTCATACACACATACATACACACATACATATACATATACATAGAGTAAGGTTATTGTACAAAGTGATAATTTTGTAAAAAGTATAAAAAACAATTAAATGCTATTATAAATAACAAAGTGTTATTATAATATTAATACAGTGCTATTATAATATTTACCAGTTCCTTGTCAATAATATCACATTGTTATTTATAATAGCACTTTGCTTTTTACACTTTTTACAAAAATCTCATTTTGTATCTGGACCTACCTCTACATATACATATACATATATGTGTGTGTATTTGTGTGTGTGGGTCTATATAGATTGACTTTATGATTTAAAAAAATTACTTATGAGCTTGGTGTATTTAGCCTATCTCATACCGTAAAAGTTTTGTTTGATTATATTTTATTTTTTTATGAACTCAAAAGCACAAACCGTAACTCAAACCAAAACCAAACGGTTTGGTTCTCATTATTTAAAAACCGATGTTAATGATTTAGTTTATAAATCCACTTAAAAACCTTATCGAATGGGTTCTGCAATCTGTCAAAACAAATACCAAAATCGGCAAGACCAACACTAATAAAATTAATATAAACACTTATGCCATCAAATTCTACGAAACATGATCTATTGCACATTTACCCATCGATCATAATGCCTAGCAATGTTGCTACACGCCCCATAAAGCGCAAAGTCGACAAGATATAGGGATTGCAAAAAAAAAAAAACCGAGAATGATAGGAATACATTATACCTAAAAACATATATTCTAGGTATTGGCCCGAGTATTCCACTTAAAAGCCTTACCGAATGGGTTATGAAATCTGTCAAAACAAACATCAAAATCGGAAAGACCAACACTAATAACGTTACGATAAACATTTATGCCATCAACTTCTACGAAATCTGATCTATTGCACATCTACCCATCGATCATAATGCTAACAATGTTGCTACACGCCCCATAAAGTGCAAAGTTGACAAGATGTATGGATCGCAAAAACTAACGACTATGATAGGAATACATAAAACCTAAAAACATATATTCAAGGTATTGGCCCGAGTGTTCAAGTATGGGATTTGATTCAAAAAAATTTCACGAGCATAGGATTAGTTAAAACCTAACCACGGCCCATTGTTATCCCTACTAATCTTGAAATATATTTTTACCTTTTTTATAACAACAAAGAGACACACATTTCTAATCCTAGTAATAAAGTTGTTTCTCAATGTTTGAATTCATGACCTTAAGGTCACAAAGCAGCTACCCTACCCGCTGCTAGAAGGTCCACCCTCAAACAAAGCAATTAGCACAAACTTTAATTTTTATTTAATTACAAGCTTAGTCCTTTAATAAATGTATCCCTAGATCAACTTAATAGGGTTAAAATAAGGATACATAACTTGTTTTGGTGAAATTCTCAAAACTTTTAATGTGTTTTAATTCATGAAGAAAGGAGACCGATTACTAGAGTTTTCATATATTTTAAAGTCATCAATACAACTACATTCCACTCTAGATTTCATCAGTTCAAGAATACTATTGAAGAGATGACATATTTGGCCACCTGGATCTGATTAAAAAGATCAAGTATTGTCCATTAAAATCAACAATATATTACAAAAAAGTAAAATGACAAACAAAAAAAGTTTCAGGAACCAATATCAATACATGATGAAACACTCGCGAATACTATAACCTAGCTATCAATCCCAATATAAATCATGTGAAATATTAAAAACTAGTAAATGTAAAATAAATAGAACACAAGTCCTTTGTAAATGCTAGATCAACTAGCACTTCTGACCCCAAGACAAATGCTTTATATGCGTCGATCGATTTATGAACTCTATTACTTTGACGGTGGTGGCGCGAAGAAAGGAATATTAGGTAGAGTTGTTGGGAGGTTGGGGATAGTTGGCATAGAAGGCATTGGAGGTAGGGATACTTTGGGAATTGATGGGATGGTAGGTATGCTAGGTATTTGTGGTTGTGGCAGTGATGGGATGGTTGGAATCTGTGGTTGTGGGATTGACGGAATAGTGGGCATTTGTGGCTGTGGGAGTGTGGGTATGGTAGGCATCTGTGGTTGTGGTAGTGTTGGCATGGTGGGCATTTGTGGTTGTGGTAGTGTTGGATTCGTCCGCAATAAACTACGTGAAGCGTGACACACATTGTTGTTCATGAGGGATAATAGTGCAAGAACAACAACATAAATGTAGCTTGTGGAAGCCATTGGCAGCTTTGTTTGACTAGCTAAAGATGGCTCAAGAGCTTTATAGTATAGGCAAATGAGTCTGATTGACTGTGATATATAAAGTACCAAGGATTTGAACTATATATAGGAAATTTTTAGCTATGCCAATACCCTAGCTTTGTTGGTTACAAGTTATATATGTGGTTGGCTAGAATCTACCATTAATGGTTGCTAGTAGTTTAACAACTAAAATCTTGGCATGTAAATGAAATACACTTTTTGTACTTGAGCAAATGTAGAATAAAAAAGGTTTGGAGTTGTTTAACAACCTCTAGACTTGAGTTTTTTTTTTTCTTCTTTTTCACAATTGTCAATTGTTGATTGACCACCATTTCCATCTCAATTCTGCTGGTGTAAATGATAATTGAGGAGAATCCGTTGATAATATTTTGTTAGAAATACCCTCGAGAGTAATATGATTTTTGACAAATTATACACTGGTTAGTAACGTGACAACATGTAATAGTGCTTATATAAGTATTTTATTTTAAATTATTTTATTTATAAGAAATTAATTAAAAAATGTTCAACTATAATACTATTATTATTTATACTGATTTTAAGAATAATTTTCTTTATTTTCTTAAATTTAAAAGAAATGTAAAATTAATATAAAGAAGAACCGTAAATAAAAAAAACACCTAATTGAATAACTAAAATTAAATGCAAAATAAAAAAAAATCTTCAATTTAGCAAAACCCGCTAAGAAGGGCAGAGCTTCAGACATATAACATATTGTCGTGTCTCGTGGCTAGATGTGTTAATGGTGAGGTTTAAAAACATAAAAGCTTAACCAGACATTGGTTTGGTTTCATAGACGTGTTTTTCTCAAACATTTAGTTGTTCGGTTTCAAAAGTTTGAAACCATAAGAAACGCTTTGGTTTATAGCTATCATAAATCCGATTTTATGCTTTATTTAAAAAGTATATAAGAACTTAATGTTATTAGTCTGTCTTAAACCACAAAAGTTTTGGTTTGATTGGATTTTTATTTAACCGACTAAATAGCCCAAAACCATAAACCAAATTGGAACAATCGAGGTTGTTGATAATTAATGGTTCAGTTTGGTTCAATTTTTTTTAACGATATACTTTAGTTTTCAAGATTTAGAAACCATTGTTAATGATTTGGTTTACGGTTTCACCTAAAAAACCAGACATGATTTTGAAATCCGTCACTAATAACGTCACAACTCATATAAATCCTGATAAATTCTATGAAACCCGCTCTCATGCTCTTCTACCCATCCATATATCATTACGCCTGACACTTCCCGTCCCATAAAGTGCAAAGTCCACAAGACGCAGGGATCCCTAAAAATCCTAGCCGGATAAGAATCCATGATACCTAAAACATATGTTCTAGGTTTTGGCACGCATACTCAAGTATGTGCAATGGCGGAGCTTGGAAAAAAGTTCGGAGGAGGCCGAAGGATTTTTAGGAAGAAAACGGAGTGGACCGAAGGATTTTTAGGATGAAAACGGAGGGGACGAAGGATTTTTAGGAAGAAAATGAAGGGAATCGAAGGATTTTCGGACGAAATACTATTATATCGGCACTTCTGAGCGAAAAAACAGTGGGGCCGGGGCACCCCTGGGCCCTTCTAATCCTCTACCCTTGAGTATGTGATTAATTTCAAATATTTTCCAGGAGCATAAGATTAGCAAAAACCTTACCACAACACAATGTCATCCCTATTTATCTTGAAATATTTTTTTAACTTTCTTATAACAACAAACACACTTTTCTAATCCTAGTAATATGGTTGTTTTTGACGGTTTAAACACATGACCTCAAGGTCGCAAAGCAACAACCTTACAAAGTGCTACAAGGTCCACCCTTATACAAAGCAAATAAAGACCTTAATTTTTATTTAATTTAAAGATTAGTACTTCAATAAATGCATCGCTAGATCAACTTAATACTATGCCTGGCAAAATGGGCGGGTTGGGTTGGGTAACGGGTCAAAACGGGTTCGGGTCAGGATGGGTGCGGGTCAGAACGGGTTTTAAGCAAAATAAGTTCGGGTCTAAATGGATTGTTGTTAAAAAACATCAATTTAATTTAACTTTAGATGTGTTATAAGTAAACAAATAGTCAATTTGGATAATTTTTAGTGATTTTCTCATCAAATATGTATTTAATCATTCTTAAATGTTTGAATCCATTGCATTTACATACTTTATTGGTTACCCGTCTTGACCCGCATTGTGTTCAAGTGCTACCCATCTCAACCCATCCAATATTATGATGTTACCCATTTCAACCCATTATACTACAATTGATTACCCAAACCAACCCATTTCCTTTGACATGGGTAACAATTGCCACCTCTACTTAATACGGTTCAACGAAGGCTACGTAGATGCACCCTTGCTCCGATGAAATTTTCTAAAGTTTTAATGTGTTCTAATTCATGGACAAAGCGTATATCTTTAAATCGTCATGACAACTACATTCCATTCTAGACTTCACCTATTCAAGAGCATTATTGAAGAGATGACATATTTAGCCAAGTGGATCTATTAAAAATGATCAAAATAATGCCCATTAAAATCAACAATATATTACAAAAAGTTAAAAAAAACACACACATGCGCACAAAGACTCAGAAAATAATATCAATACATGATGAAACACTCGCCAATCACATAACCTAACTATCATTCTCAATATAACACATGTGAAATATTAAGAACACAAGACCCTTGCAAAAGCTAGATCAACATGCACTTCTGTTCCAAGATAAATGCTTTATATGCGTTGATGGATTTTTACATTATACTACTTGGACGGTGGTGGCGCGAAGAAAGGAATACTAGGTAGATTTGTTGGGATGTTGGGGATTGTTGGCATAGAAGGCATTGGAGGTAGGGATACTTTGGGTAGTGATGGGATGGTAGGTATGGTAGGCATTTGTGGTTGTGGTAACGATGGGATGGTTGGAATCTGTGGTTGTGGTATTGATGGAATAGTGGGTATTTGTGGTTGTGGGAGTGTTGGTATGGTGGGTATTTGTGGTATTGTTGGTATGGTGGGTATCTGTGGTTGTGTAAGTGCTGGAGTCGTCTGTAATAAACCACGTGAAGCATGACAAACATTGTTGTTCATAAGAAATAATAGTGCAAGAACGAAAACATAAACGTAGCTGGTGGAACCCATTGTCGGATTTGTTAAAGTAGCTAAAGATGGCTCAAGAGCTTTATGGTGTATTCAAATAAACCTTATTAAATGTGATGGATAAAGCATCAAAGGATTTGAACTATATATAGAAATTTTCAGCTATACTGGTTAGAATCTACCATTAATGGTTGCTAGTAGTTTAACAACCAAAATCTTGTCAACGAACGTGAAATACGGTGCATAAGCAAATGTGGAATAAAAGTGACACGTTGCATTAACTACCCATTGAATTTCTAAGTTTGGAGTTGTTTAACAACCTGAGGTATTTTTTCTTTTGTTACAATTACCAATTCTTAGATTACATACAAATGTGAAACAAAGCTATCGTATATGTTTTTTTTAATACAATTAAACTATTTTGTTTACGGACCAACAATTCCATCACAATTCTGTTGGTGTAAGTGATCATCGAGGAGAATCGATCAGTTGTTATTTTATCAAAAATACCCGCTTGAGTAATTATCGGCAAATTATCCACTGATTGGTGACGTATTTTAGTAATAAGTAATAAAAAAAAAATGTTCCACTTTAAAACTATTATTTTGTATAGTAATTTTCTTTATTTAATAAGTTTAAAAAATGCTTATATAAAGAAGAACCGTAAAAAATATGCTAACTGAAATACACTTGATCAATTAAATGGAAAAAAAATATATATATCTTCAATTTATATAACAGCAAAACCAGCTAAGAAGGGCGGAGCTTTGGATCATGCGGAGCCTAGCTCTTGATTAAAGGTGTTCATGGTGAGGTTTCAAAACACAAAACCACCCAAAACGGTGATCTATTTAATTTGTTTTCATAGGCAATTTTTCCCAAATATTTAGTTGGTAGATTTCAAAAGTTTGAAACCCTAATTAACGGTTTGATTTATGAGTGTTTAATAAAAGCCGATCGTATAAAGACTTAACCATACCGTATGTGTATGTGTATATAAATACACACAGAGAGATATACTTATATACATACATAGGACTTGGTAAAATTTTCTATATATGTTACAATGACGTTTAAAAAAATTTAAGATTTGGAATGATCTTGACGAAGTTATATATACGGGTTAAATAAATACTATATTGAGTTATATTTTAGTTTCAATTATACATACATACATACATACATACATACATACATATTGAGTTCATGATTTATGCGGTATTTATAAGAAATTGCTTATGAGTTTGGTGTAAATAGTCTATCACAAACCGTAAAAGTTTAATTAGTATGATTCAATTTTTTTAAACGAACTCAAAAGCACAAACCGTAAACGAAATCTGAACCAGACCATTGATAATGGTTCACTTTGGTTCAGTTTTTATTTCTAAAGGCTCAGTTTTGGTTTTACTTTTTTAAAAACCATTATTAATGGTTTGATAATTTACGATTGCTCTTAAAAATCGGACCAAATGGATTTTGAAATCTACTAAAATAAACACCAAAATCAGTAAGACCAACACTAATATCATCAATCTTCACATTTACGCCGATCTCATGCTCATCTACCCATCCATCGGTGTTGCTACTTGCCCCGCCTCATAAAGTGCAAATTTTACAAGATGTAAGGATCGTAAATAATCTAAGCCTAACAGAAATAAATGATACCTAAAACATATGTTATAGGTGTTGGCCCGAGTATTCAGGTATGAGTTTTAACTCATTTCTTAAAAATTTCTTAAAATATTCACGAGCATAGGTTTAGTTAAAACCTAACCTCGACCCATTGTCTTCCTTGTTATTTTGAAATATTTTTCTTAACTTTTATATAACAACAAACACACACGTTTTTCTAATCCTAGAAGGGGAGACATAGTGGCGGCGACATGTCGTCGCTATAGCCTATAGCGACTATAGCGACGATTTTCTGGGTCTATTGCGCGCGACGACTTTTGTCATCGCTATAGGTGATTTTCGGTGTAGTGACAGTTTAACTCATAACCTCAATGTTACAAAACAACAATCTTACCAGCCGTTAAAAGGTCTGCCCTGAAACAAAGCAAACAAAGACTTTAAATTTTAGGCAAATTGGCTTTTAATAATCCAAACTTTGATCCATTGGCCGCTGTCGGTCCCAACTATGAAAATCCCCAATAGCAGTCCCAACTTTCGACATATTTTCTTGTGACGGACCGCCGTCAAAAAAACCCTAACGGCGTTAACTTTTTTTCGAATTTCGAACGGATTTTTTAGGGCTTTTGTTCTGATGGAGAATACGAGTCGAATGGCGTATAACTTACCTCGAAACGTTGCTCCAAATTTCTCAATTTGATGATTTCTTTGACGAATTGAAAGTTTAAACACCAAAATTGGGAAATTTGAAGCAATGTTTCGAGGTAAGTTATACGTCATTCGACTCTATTCTCCATCTGAACAAAAGCCCTCAAAAATCCGTTCGAAACTCGAAAAAAAGTTAACGCCGTTAGGGTTTTTTTGACGGCGGTCCGCCACGGGAAAATATGTCGAAAGTTGGGACCGTTATTGGGGATTTTCATAGTTGGGACCGGCAGCGGCCAATTGATCAAAGTTTGGATTATTTAAATTCAATTTGTCTAAATTTTATTTAATTTCAAGATTTGTGGCCTTCGATAAATGTATCCCTTGATCAACTTAATGTGTTGAACTAAGGAGACCAAATGCACCCTTGTTTTGATGAATTTTTTTAGCGTGTTTTAATTCATGGAGACTGATTACTACATTTCTCGTATATTTTGAGTCATCAGGCAACTACATTCCACTCTAGACTTCATCTATTCAAGAGCACGATTGAACAGATAACATATTTAGCCATCTAGATCTGTTGAAAAAATGATCAAATATTGCCCATTAAAATCAACAATACATTACAAAAAGGTAAGAAAACATACAAAGATTCAGTAGCTATTATCAATACATGATGAAATAGGCACCAATGATGTAACCTAGCTATAAATCAATCCCAATGTAACACATGTGAAATATTGAAACTAGTAAATGCAAAAAAATAGAACACGACTCTTGTAAAAGCCTATTCAGCAAGCACTTCTGACCCCAAGATAAATGTTTTATATGCATCGATGGATTTTTGCAGTATATTACTTGGACGGTGGTGGCGCAAAGAAAGGAATACTAGGTAGATTTGTTGGGAGATTGGGGATTGTTGGCATAGAAGGCATTGGAGGCAGGGAAACTTTGGGTAGTGATGGGATGGTAGGTATGGTAGGCATTTGTGGTAGTGATGGGATGGTTGGAATCTGTGGTTGTGGCAGGGATGGATTAGTGGGTATTTGTGGCTGTGGGAATGTTGGTATGGTGGGTATTTGTGGCTGTGGTAGTGTTGGTATGGTGGGCATCTGTGGCTGTGTTAGTGCCGGGGTCGTCTGTAACAAATTCCGTGAAGCATGACATACATTGTTGTTCATAAGAAATAATAGTGCAAGAACGAAAACATAAAGGTAGCTAGTGGAAGCCATTGTCGGATTTGTTCGACTAGCTAAAGATGGCTCAAGAGCTTTATAGGATATTCAAATGAACCTGATTAAATTTGATGGATAAAGCATCAAAGGATTTGAACTATATATAGAAATTTTTAGCTATAGTGGTTAGAATCTACATTAATGGTTGCTAGTAGTTTAACAACCAAAATCTTGTCAAGTAACATGAAATACAGTACATAAGCAAATTTGGAATAAAAGTGACACGTGGCATTAACTAACCGGCCATTGGTTTTCGTTTGGAGTTGTTTAACAACCTGTCTTTTTTCTTTGTTAGATTTGATACAAATGAGAGTGTATGTTTTTCTTAAAGTAATTAAACTATTTGGTTTTCGGACCATCATTTCCCTCACAATTCTTTTGGTGTAAGTGATGGTAAGGCGCCAACGTGGGACTATCTTATTTAGTAGAGACATTGCCTCTTAAAAAGAATGTCTTATGTTCAAATTCAAGCAAGGGTAGAATAATAGGTTTATTGTAAGAGTAGGATAGCATGACTGTTAAAAAAAAGGTGATCATGGATCAGAATCCGTTGTAAGTATTTAATCAAAAATATCCGGTTGAGTAATTATCAACAAATTATCCACTGATTGGTGATGTAACGATACATAATAGTGTTTATATAAGTATTTTATTTTAATTATATTAGCAATAAGAAATTTAAAAATGTTCCACTTTAAAACTATTATTTTTTACATGGTTGTAAAAGTCCCTAGACGCTAGTCGGACGGCGAGGTACCACGTAGGGATTAATTGGCGCTAGGCGGATTGAAATTTTTATATGTGATTTTACAAATATTTATTATACACACATTAATATCAATAATTTAATATAATACTTTAAATATTTAAAAAAATAAATTTAAACAAACCAAGTCAATTAATTCAAGGTACAAACTTAAACACAAAATTCAAAGTTTATAAATGAATTTCGATGTTTAGTGACATGATTCAATGTTTCAGTTGTTGGATTCGAAATTTTAGAGACATGTTAAGTATTTTGAGTTGAGAAATATCTCGAATAATTACTAATCTAGGTCATTTTTACTCGAAAAAACCAAAAATAAAAAAAAACCAAAAAAAAGCCGCCTAGGCCCCGCCTAAGGCAAAATCGACAAGGTTTCCGATGCGCCTAGGTGCTGGCTAGGCCGATTTTTACAACACTGATTTTTTATATCAATTTTAACAATATTTTTCTTTATTTTATAAATTTAAAAAAATGCTTAAATAATATAAAGAAGAACCTTAAATAATAAAAAAAAGCTAATTGAAATAAACTTCAATTAAATGAAAAAAAATCTTCAATTTATATAATAGCAAAACCAGCTAAGAAGGGCGGAGCTTTGGATCATATCGAGTCTTTTGACTAAAGGTGTTCATGAACAGGTTTCCAAAACACAAACCTCCCAAACTGATCATTTAATTGGTTTCACAGACAATTTTTCCCAAGTATTTAGTCGTTGGTTTCAAAAGTTTGAAACCCTAATAAACAGTTCAATTCGATTTATGATCTTTTAACATAAACAAATCGTATAAAGACTGAACCGTACCGTATGTGTATGTGTATATAAATATACACACATATACTTATATATACATAGGGCTTGATGAAGTGTTTTACATGTGTTACAATGATGTTTAAAAAAATTAAGATTTGGAATGCTTATGGCATAGTTATACGGGTTAAACAAATACTAGTGGGTTATATTTTAGTTTAAATTCTACATGCATGCATGCATACATAAATACATACATACACACACACATACACACATACATACATACATACATACATACATACATACATACATACATACATACATACATACATACATACATACATACATACATACATACATACATACATACATACATACATACATGGTGTGGTTCCTTTGTTAACACATATTTATTGCGTTAACCGAATAACTACATCTTATTATTACCTTGGGGCCCACACTAAAGTAAATCTAAATATGTAGGTTTTTCTTCTTTTTTTATTAATGTAAGTAGACCCAAGATTGATTTAATTAATTAAAAAAGAAGAAAAACTTACACATTTAGATTTACCTTAATGTGTGCTCTAAAGTAATAAGATGTAATTATTCGGTTAATACAATAATAAATGGTTAATTTTTATCATCTCGCTATATATATATTTATATAAACTAGATTTATTTCACCCGCGTGCTGCAGCGGGTTATCACAGTACCCTATCGAGAATGTGTATTATACATCATTTGCAAAAACATAAGTTACATAGCAAAAATAAATCTCTCATCACAAACAAAACCCTAATCCCTAAAGTCTATACCTAGACTCTAAACCAACAAAAATCCAAATGTATAAGCAAATCTCTCAAATTTAATAAAGTGCAAGCAAATATCTCAAATTTGATATTCTCATACGTGTTTACTAATTTTCAAAGTTAAAAAATCTTCTTCTGGTCTAACTCTAAATTTTCGAACGTCACTACATGGATCAGATACCTATGCACTATACATTACTATAATACATACATACATACATACATACATACATACATACATACATACATACATACATACACACACACACACCACACACACATATACATAGATACATAGATACATAAATACATATATATATATATATATGTATATATATAATATCATGGGACCCACACTCTATTTAATATATATATTTTTATTATTCAATTTCATGCTTCTTAATTATATATAGTAATTGAGTTCATGAAATATGATGTATTTAAAAGAAATTACTTATGAGCCTGATGTAAATAGTCTATTTAAACCGTATAAGTTTAGTATGATTCAATTTTTTTAACGAACTCAAAAGCACAAACCGTAAAGGAAATCGAAATCAAACCATTGATAATGGTTCACTTTGGTTCAATTTTTATTTTTAACGATCTGGTTTTAGATTTAATTTTTTAAAACCATTGTTAATGGTTTGGTTTATGATTGCTCTTAAAAATCAGTCAAAATGGCTTTTAAAATCTGCTAAAACAAGCACCAAAATCGGCAAGGCCAACACTAATTACGTCAAGATTAACATTTATGTCAAAAATTCTACAAAACCGGCTCTCATGCTCATCTACCCATCCATCATAATACCTTAATTGCTACCCGCCCCATAAAGTGTGAAGTTCACAAGATGTAACGATCGTAAAAAAACCTAAGCCACATAGAAATAAATGATACCTAAACATATGTTTTTGGTGTTGGCCCGAGTATTCAAGTATGAGTTTTATTTCATAAAATTTTCAAGAGCATAGGATTACCTAACCACGGCCATTGCCTTCCCTGTTTATTTCAATAAATATATTTATAACTTTTATATAGCAACAAACACACACATTTTTCTAGTCATAGTAATAAAGTTGTTTACTACAGTTTAAACTCATTACGAGCTGCTAAAAGATCTTCCCTGAAACAAAGCAAGCAGAGACTTTAATTTTTATTTATTTTCAAGATTAGTCCTTCAAAAATGTATCTCTAGATCAACTTAATGTGTTGATCGAACTAAGGATACTAAATTATGAATCGTCTTAACTTTTAATGTGTTTTAATTCATGAAGAAAGGAGACCGATTACTACACTTTTTCGTATATTTTTAGTCGTCTAGACAACTACATTCCACTCTAGACTTCATCTATTAAGAGCACCATTGAAGAGATGACATATTTGGCCAACTGGATCTACTAAAAATATCAAAATAATGCCCAATAAAATCAACAATATATTACAAAAAAGTAAAAAAAAATACAAAGATTCAGGAAATAATATCAATACATGATGAAACACTCGCCAATGATATAGCCAAGCTATAAATCAATCCCAATATAACACTGGTGAAATATTAAGAAATAGTAAATGCAAAATAAATAGAACACAAGACCCTTATAAAAGCTAGATCAACAAGCACTTCTGACCCCAAGATAAATGCTTTATATGCGACGAATTTTTGCAATATATTACTTGGAGGGTGGTGGTGCGAAGAAAGGAATGCTAGGTAGATTTGTTGGGAGGTTAGGAATTGTTGGCATAGAAGGCATTGGAGGTAGGGATACTTTGGGTAGTGTTGGAATGGTAGGTATGGTAGGCATTTGTGGTTGTGGTAATGATGGGATGGTTGGAATTTGTGGTTGTGGGAGTGATGGAATAGTGGGCATTTGTGGCTGTGGGAGTGTTGGTATGGTGGGTATTTGCGGTTGTGGTAGTGTTGGTATGGTGGGTATCTGTGGCTGTGGTTGTGTTGGAGTCGTCTGTAATAAACTACGTGAAGCATGACAGACATTGTTGTTCATAAGAAAAAATAGTGCAAGAGAGAAAACATAAACGTAGCTGGTGGAAGCCATTGCCAGATTTGTTCGACTAGCTAAAGATGGTTCAAGAGCTTTATAGGATATTCAAATGAACCTGATTAAATGTGATGGATAAAGCATCAAAGGTTTTGAACTATATATAGAAATTTTTAGGTATACTGGTTAGAATAATCTACCAATAATGGTTGCTAGTAGTTTAACAACCAAAATCTTGACCAGTAAAGTGAAATCCGGTACATAAGCAAATGTGGACTAAAAGTGACACGTGGCATTAACTAAACACTGATTTTCTTAGTTTGGAGTTGTTTATCAACCTGAGGCCTTTTTTCTTTTGTTGCAATTATCAATTGTTAGATTTGATACAAATGAGAAACAAAGCTATCATGTATGTTTTTTTTAATGCAGTTAACTATGTGGTTTATGGATCAAAATTTCCACATCAATTCTATTGGTGTAATACGATAAACTATTTGGTTGGTGATGTGACGACAAGTCATAGTGTTTATGTAAGTAGGGTAAGGTTCTAATTAAAAAATGATTAAATTAGTGAAAAGTGAAAAAGACTGTGAGGTTAATAAGCGACAAAATACTAATTTTTTAAAATTAGTATTTCGGTCATTGTCTTTAATGCTTGACATTGTGTAATATGTTTTTATTATTGTGTTTTATTTTTATATCGTAGTGTGTTGTTTTGTTATTGTTTTTAAAGCATTAAATAAATTGTTGTTTAATTTTTATGTATTAAATACATAATTGTGTTATTTCACCATTGTCTTATAAAAAATTCATAATTTTAAAAAAACATAAAATATCTTAATTTTTTGAAAAATATGTTTTGGTTATTTTGTTTTATGTCGCGTCATTATGTAATATATTCACCATTGTATTTACGTTTATGTTATTATGTAAATTGTGTTTTACGTACGTCGAGGTCGTTGTACAATATACTCATCATTGTGTTTTACGTTCAGTTAATTGTGTAATATATTCGTCATTTTGTTTTACGTTCAAGTCATTATTGTAATATACTCTTCGTTGTGTTTAACGCTCGGGTAGTTGTTTAATATATTAATCATTGTGTTTACATTCATGTCATTTTGTAATATATTTATCATTTTGTTTTACATTTAAGTAATTGTGTTATATGTATTCATCATTGTGTATACGTTTTAACTTATTTCATATTTTTTTTTGTTATTTTTTTACATATTAAAAAAATTATTTATTTTTTATGTTTTTCATGTCAGAGGTATTAAATAGTATTATTCAACATTTTATTTTTCAAAACTTCTTATTTTAATAACATATATTTCATGTTATTGTGGCATATGCATTTGTTATTGTGTGTTATATTTTTGACTATTTAATTTTATTTAATTTTATCATTGTTTTTTATGTATTAGATGAACTTTTTATTATTTTATCACTATGATTTACATAAAAAGTAAGTAATTATGTTGTTTTGGCATTATTCTTATCAAAACTCATCATTTTAGAAAAAAATGTAAGATACAATTACGAGCAAAAAGGAACAACGATGAACAAAAGACACAATAACGAACAAAAGACACAACAACGGATAAAAGATACAATTAATGACGTATTACAAATATATAAGGTTCAAGAAAACGTAAATTTTTATAACAATATATACACATATTATAGATAAAAAAGCGCTCGTTTTTATGTGTATTTTTTTCAAAAAATAAAATTATATATAAAAGTTATAATCGTTTAAAAAATGTGAGAAACTTGATAAAACTCAACAAAAGTGTATATGATTAAAATATATCCTTCCACTAACTTTTTTAACATTACTTTCATATCAATCGATCATTAAATTAAATTATAGATCTAGTGCCTGCAATCTTTTATACATTCTCACAAATTTAGTCTTTTTTACAATAATCTCACCATATGTAAGTATTTTATTTTAATGATTTTAGTAACAAGAAATTAAAAAAAATTCCTCTTTAATACGATTAGTTTTTATAGTAATTTTAAAAATAATTTTCTTTATTGTCATAATATTAAAAAATGTAAAAATAATGTAAAGAAGAACCGTAAATAAAAAAATCTAATTGGAAAAAACTAATATTAAATTTCAATTTTTATAATTGCAAAACCAGCTAACAAGAGCGGACCTTCGGATCAAGTTGAGTCTCGTGACTAAGGGTGTTCTTGATCAGGTTACAAAGCATAAAAGCACTCAAAGTGCTCGTCATTTTGGTTTCATAGACTTGTTTTACCAAAACATTTAATGTGAGTTTAAATCGTAATTATAGGTTTGGTTTACGACTTTCATAAAAAAATTATATGCTATTAAAAACTAGGCTATTACCACGTGTGAAAACACGTATTGAATAAAAAAAATTAAATAGTAAATAATGAAATTTTAAATAATCTATAAACGACATTTTTATATACATAGATTAAATTATGTATTAAAAATTACTTTAAATAATAAAACGATAATTAAATTTTTTTAATTATAATAGTAATATCATTTAGCCTTCTTCATTTTCAATAATTAAGATCAATGAACTAACTAAAGCTAAAATTTTAATTAGCTAGTTTTATGTCAAAAGTTAAGTATTTTCAAATTAAGATGATTAGGTAATATTTTTGTAACTATTAAGTTAAAAAATTTAATTTGAAATTATCGTTACAATACAAGTCAAAAAATTGTAACTTTTATCATCATTTTTATAATTTTTTATTTATATTTAAATTTTTAAAAAGCTTTTATTTTCTAAAAACAACAAATTAAAATATTTCTTCTTTTTTAAAAAGTTTGATATTTAGGAAAATCTATATTTTATAAATTTTAAATATATTTTTTATAATAATGATTTGATTTTGAATATATTAAAACTATTTTCAGATTTGTAAAGGATAAATAATATCATTAGTTATTATTATTATAATTATTTAATAAGATAAATAATATAATATATTTAACAAGAGAGAAGTAAATGGCGCATAAAAAATTAACAAGTAGCATTACATGTACCTTATTTAGCGTCGTCCTTCCGTCAGAACTAACTTTTAATCTTAAAAACTAACTTTTACGTTAAACTTAACGTTATACACCATCATCCATCATCTATCTCCTCCAACCTCTTCTCTTCAACCGCCTCCACAAAACCATCATCCTACCATGAAGAATTCATTCCATTTATATCCCAAATGACATCAATTTAATAACTGCAAGGACGATATGATCAACTAGGGTGAATCTTCTTCCTCCTTCCTCAACCTCCATTGATATATAGGTTTATGCTCATCATCTCCCAAAGGTAAGTGGTTTCCTCACTCTACATCGCTTTTTTTTCTTCTTCATCTTCATAATTCTGATTTTACTTATGTAAATTTAGGGTTTCTTTGTCTTTCATTCACCCTTTCTCATTGATGTTCGATAAAAATCTATTGGTCTATATTAATCGTTGCCACTAAAATCAATTAAAGCGCTAATTACAATCCCCCAATTTGGTTTTCACTAATTTCATTTCCCCAATTTGCATTTCAATTTATATAAATATGTGATTCGTGGCTGATATGTGTCTTCATCTTATTTTTTTTTTAGTTTATTTATTTAGGATTTTATTTAATTCTAGGATGGTTTTATGTGTGTTGAAACGTTTATGGTTTTTAACTGTTTATTTAGATTAAAAGGTTTCATAATCAATACACATATGTTACTGCCTGCTATCAAAACCTGTGAAAGTGCCATTTGAATTACCAAATATTAAAAAAAAATAGCATCCCATCATTAAATGATAAGTCTTTACAAATTGGTTTTAGCATCTTCATACATTTGTTATAAATTTAGTTGCAATCTTCTAAGAGATAATTACTTTTAGTACCTTACATGTGTGCATATATAATAAGCGTTTGGTCAATTTTTAAATAATGATAATCAAAAAAAGGCTAAGATTTATTTTAGAAGTAGAAATTATTTTACTTGAAAAGGGTAAATGTATCACTGTGCAATACCTAACCATTCTCTTACCGGTCAAGTGGAATTTTTTTTAAGAAAACATGGAAATGGATTAAGCATGACTAATGAGTTTAATAGTTCTCCAAATTGTATTCAAGAAATTGCATTAATCATTGTGTCACTTTAAACATTATATTACCATTCTGATGATACTATTTTTGAGGATACTTAGAACATTAATTCTTTCATAAACCCAAGATAGGAGGAGACAAAAAAAAAAGTCGGTTGTTTTGCCCTATTCATCATCTCCTAAACTAGGTGATTCCATATACAATAGACAAATATTCAAACTCCAAATGTTTTTTTTTTTTATAAAACTTATGTAACAATCTGTGCATAGTAGACCTTTGGTCAACTTTTAAGTGATCACGAAGTAAAGTACACAACCGTTTGAACCTTTTGTATTTATATTAGAGGTGGAAATTCTTTTACTCAAAATGAGTAAATGGGTCAACTATGCAAAATTTTAACTATTTTTACTGGTCGAGTGAAAAGTTGTAAGAAATTTTAGAAATGGGTTGAACATCAATACAATAGTCCCCCAAATTGTATTCAAGAAATTGCATTAAACATTGTAAATCATTTCACTTTAAATACCATATTACCATTGTGACATATTATATTATAAGCATATTTAGAATATTAATTTTTTTGTTAAACAAAAGAAGCATGACAAGTTAACAACCCATATCAGATGGTCTATTTAGGAAATAATATGTTCTTTTGAGTTTTGACCATAAAAAAATAAATTAATAGAAATTTATGTTTCAATTTAAAAAATATAACAAGAAATAGAAGAGGATCAAATTACAACAAACCACGTATGCAGTAGGTTTCTAGCAGATCCATGAATATTCTTTTAGAACATTAGTAAATGTGAGCTAGCTTTTAAGTGATTTTCGTGATCATCTAAATGCTCAAAAAAAAATTAAAAATTTCAAGGACTCTAAATCCTATATTTTTAAAAAAAAATGTTCTTTTACAAGTGAAACAAAAATTCCTTAAAATTATCTCAGATAGTTTACTCATTCAATTTATTTTAAATCCATTTGTGTTTTCATTTAGATATAATGCAAACAAATTTATTATACACTAATTGATTTGTGATCACAACATACTAACCAAGTATATATAAATCACTTATATTTGATTATTTTCTTAATTGAAGAATAACACAAAGGCAAACAAGTCCTACACACAGATCTCTTTGAATAAGTGTTAAAATGGTTTTGTAAGCGCTTTGAATAAGTGTTGAAATGGTTTTGTAAGTATTTATGATTAGTAAATAGCATTACTGGTTGTTTTTTTCAAGTATGTTATGCATTCAAATATAGATTCTTTCATACTCAAGTTCATTCAACCAAAGCCATATAAAAAGAAGATCAAGCATTAGCAATCGCAGTGAACATGGTTTTTTTTACTAATATTAAAGACCAATGAATTTACTGTCAAAACAACTGAACAATGTGTATATAGCAGAACCTACCATAAGCAAACAATTCTGCATATTTAACATTACCCATACTGGATGTATTTGCTAACAATTTAAGGTGTAATTATTGGTTGTTATAGCTCAACATACTTGTTCTTCTTAGGAATCCCTAAAATATTTCATATCATATTAAAAAAGCAAAGAAACACGCTGCATCGCGCGGGTAAACATAATAGTTATATTCTTAAAATGTGACAAGTGGCAAATGAAGATTTTAATTTATTAGAATAGTAAGATAAGATACATATGAGCTTGGTGTAATTATTAGCTGTCTTAAATGGTAAAAATTTCGGTATGATATGTGTAAAGACTAATAAAGGCTGATGCTCACCAAACTTCTTGTTTTGTCTAAGTATAGGAGTCTCTTTGAATAAACACCTTCGGAAGGAAGAAGTGATTCTTCGGAAGCAACATTGCTTCCGAAGGATAACTGGTTCCTGCCGAAGGTTGTACAAGACAACTGCTTCCGAGGAATCTTCTTATGCACTAAAGACAAAGACTTCCGAGGTTTATCCTCTCACAAAGACTGTAGCAGCTTACTCTCATAGTACAAAAGGTACTGACACAAGACATGCTGGTCTGAGTAAAGATAAAGACAACATGTAATGAGTCAGATAAAGCGCCTTACCTCTCCCATGCTGCATTAAATGCAAAAGATCATCTGAAGCCTTGAAGATCAACAACATTAAATGTCTTTTGTATTTAATAGTCCTTTGTAAAGTCAATGTCTATTAATGTAATGATCATGACTGAGTGTCTTAGCCTGTTAAGACACTCAACATACTAGAATAAGCTTTACTTTATGTACTTGTCTAGTATACCCAACTTGTATTCCTAAGTGTATACGGTTGTAGCCTCGGCTATATAACCTCCCAATGTATTGTTGCTTGAAGTGTGCTTGCTTGTATACTTCCACTTTGAGAGAAATATATCCTTGAGCTTGAATTATTCTTGTGTTCTTAATATTGTTCAAAGATTATTATTGTGTCACTTTGAGTGAAATTGTGAGATCATTCTAACAGAACATTCCGCATCTGTTAGAATTAAGTAAGAAATACTTGTGAAGTGTTGTTTAGAGATAACAACCCGATCCTACAAGTGGTATCAGAGCTTTTGGCTCTTGAACTTGACTGACTAATCATCATCAAGTTACCAGTTCTATTTCTTATAAACCCTCATAGTATTAACACTCATATTTTCTGTGTCTGTCCAAGATGGCTGCTCTAAACAAACATGATACAGAAAATGGCACTCTCAACAAGCCACCAATGTTCACACCTGAAGACTTCGATACCTGGAAAGTCAGAATGGAAGGGTTCATCAGGAACCAAGACTTCAAACTTTGGAAGTCTGTTCTTGAAGGTCCCTACATTCCTACAGTTGCTGCTGCCGGTGCTGGAGTTGCTGCAGTACCAAAAGATCCATCTATGTACTCAGACGAAGATTACAAGAAGATGGAAGTTGATTCTAAAGCTCTTTGGCTAATTCAGATGTCAATACCGAACTCCATTATACATGCATTCAAGAAATGCAAGTCTGCTCAAGAACTGTGGAATTCCTTGAAGCAGATGTATGAAGGGTCAGAAGATGTCAAAGAAAACAAGAAGGATATGCTGAAACAGAAGTTTGAAAACTTTTGTCAACAAAACAATGAGAATATGTCTTCTCAGTACCTAAGGTATGTCCAACTTGTGGATGAATTAACTACTGCAGGTGTAACTCTTGATAAT
The DNA here is from genome assembly GCA_009363875.1 of Mikania micrantha. Lineage (NCBI taxonomy): Eukaryota > Viridiplantae > Streptophyta > Magnoliopsida > Asterales > Asteraceae > Mikania > Mikania micrantha. The sequence goes on from CM018683.1 coordinate 17,009,696, forward strand.
CAAGATGTGCTCAGAAAATTTCTGAGGTCTCTTCCAAAGGCATGGAATATCTATTCTGTAACAATCAGAAGAACAGAAAACCTGAAAACTCTAACTTTAGGAGAATTGTTTGGTATTCTCAGTGCCTATCAGATGAAATTAGATGCCCAAGAATCTAAAGTTTCTCACTCACCATCTGGTTCAGCTGCTCTTTATGCACCCATCAATAATCCTCCATACCAAAGCTATCAACCCCTCTACCATTCTACCTCCACACCCACTGTCACATTTCCTGAAACTCCAAATTCATCAAACCTTGTATCTAACCCAACCCCACTACTAACCTCTGGGCAAGGAGCTTTTATGGCTGAGGAGACAAATTACTTTCATCTGTGTCAAGAAGACTTGGATGGTATTCCTGCAGATGATCTTGAGGAGATGGATATAAACTATCAAATGGCTATGATTTCATACAGGGCAAAGAAGTTTTACCAAAGAACCGGCAGACAGTTCAAAAAGCACAATATGAAGACTGGGTTTGGACTTGACAAATCTAAACTCAAATGCTTTAACTGTCAACAGTTAGGCCACTTTGCCAGAGAATGCAAGTCCACAGGAACTCAGCAGACAACTTCTGGGCAACCACAACAAAGACCATCAAGCTCATCTAACAATGCAAACATTGCTGAACAAGATTTTGCAGACTGGAGCTTTCAAGCTGAGGACCCCTCCATCTCCAACAGTGCTTTGATGGCAAATGACTCATCTTCCTCAAGCAAGGTAACTGATAGCATGTGCTCACCTGAATGCTTAGAAACATTAACTATTTATAAGAAAATAAATTCTCAACTCTGTAATGAACTTGAGTCTCTACAAGTAGTCAAGGCAAATTTCTTTGAGGTTGAAAGAAATTACAAAGAAAAGATTGAAGAAATGGAAAAGACCATTTCAAGTTTAAAACATGAAGATACTAACAAACAGTGTCAGATTAAAAATCTTTTAGAAAGACTAACCACTGCCAAGACTGAACTTGTATTGGCTGAGTCTTACAGAGACAAATTTCTAAGCCAAGGTGAAAAATATGAAAAACTTTTTAGTATGAGCAGCACAACTGAACTTGTGAATAAAAGGGGAGCTGGTTTGGGATATAACAAAGTGGAACCTCCATCTGCTTATACTTCCATAACAGATGTTAGGTGTAAATCACTGGTTGACCTTGTGTATAATGAGGAGTTGGATATACACAAGGTAGTTCAAAAGGATAATCTCTCTGATCCAAGTACCTCAACATGCTCAGATGAGGATGATGTTCCTATTAAATCAGTAAAAGGAAAACAAGCTTTGAAATTTAAGAATCAAAATAAGAAAACTAAGAAACATTCAACAGTTTTTATCAAAGCTAAAACCACAGAAAATATCTCCTCAGATGAGTATGTGACTTGCCCATCTGACAAGTCAAAACGAGGTAGATCAATGGAGAGAAAAGTCAATTCTCCAGGAAAACAGGCAAAGTCTAAGACTAACAAGTATGCTGGAACATCCAAACCATCATTCTCTGAGGATCAAAGATCAGACTTCGTTAAAAGGGATAAGCAGCAACACTCTCCCAACATTCAAACTCTATGTCTGATGTGCGGTGAAAAGAATCATTTTGCTGCTGATTGCTTCTATAATCCAAGAAGCAGAATTTCCTCAATCAAGGGAAGAGGAAGAAAGAATAGTTGGAGTCAGTCATCTACTTCTTCGGAAGAACAGAGAAGAAATTTGGTCAAGAGGGCATCGGAAGCAAGTACCTCCAGTAATAGGAAGAAACAAAATAAAAATGCTTCTGAAAAGAAAGCATCGGAAGCAAAGAAAAAGGAAGCTTCCGAAAGAAAAGGAACCTCGGAAGCTCATCAAAGGAATGCTTTCAACAAACAAAAGAGGTCATCTGTCTTCGGAAGAAGATCATCGGAAGGAAAAAGAAAAACAGCTTCCGATGACCATCAAAAGAAACCAAGTCTTCCGACAACTCAAAAGGCACAAGTATGGAAGAAGAAGGAATCAACTGATAAGCCATCACCCACATCAGAAGCATCCACATCATCTGTCCCACCTAGAATGATGTCAAAGAAATTTACTTACAATGATGCAAATGGTAAACCCAAGACCACATGGGCTTGGGTTCCCATCAGAAACTAACTCACTTCTGGTCATGTGCAGGAACAGCAGGAATCAAAAGGCAACTTGTGGATAGTTGACAGTGGCTGCTCCAGGCACATGACAGGCAACAAGACCCTCTTGCACAAATATGAACCATTCTTTGGCGGGTCTGTTGCTTTTGGAAGTGATCCAGTAGGAGGATACATAACAGGTAGAGGCACAATCACAAATGGTAAGGTAAGCTTTGAGAATGTACATTTTGTAAAAGAACTTAACTACAATTTACTAAGTGTATCACAGGTGTGTGATCAAAAGCATAACATGTTGTTTACTGAGCATGAGTGCATTGTTCTGAAACCAGGATTTGTGATACCAAATGATCAAATTCTACTCAGAGCTCCAAGAAGAAGTAACATGTATATGCTAGATATGAGCACAGCTGCACCTCTTAGTAATATAAGCTGCTTTGTCTCAAAAGCTTCACTTGATGAATCATCACTTTGGCATAGAAGACTTTGTCATGTAAACCTCAAAAATATGAATAAATTGGTCAAAAATAATTTAGTAACTGGTTTACCAACAAAAGAATTCATATGTGTTGATAAATGTGTTGCATGCTTAAAGGGTAAGCAACACAAGTCATCTCATTATGCCAAAGAGATAAATTCTATTACCACAGTCCTTCATTTACTACATATGGACTTGTTTGGCCCCACAAGTGTTAAAAGTCTTGGTAGAAAATCATACTGTTTGGTGGTTACTGATGATTTCTCTCGGTATACCTGGGTGTTTTTCTTAAATACCAAGGATGAAACTGCCGAAATCCTAAAGTCATTTATACTCAGGGTGGAGAATGAAAGTGACCATCATGTAAAAATAATCAGATCAGATCAAGGAACAGAATTCAAGAATCATGTTTTAAATTCTTTTTGTGAATCTAAAGGTATCACAAGACAATTTAGTGCTCCTAGAACTCCACAACAAAATGGTGTAGCTGAAAGAAGGAATAGGACACTAATTGAAGCTGCAAGAACCATGTTGTCTGATGCCAAACTTCCAATAACTTTTTGGGCAGAAGCAGTCAACACTGCCTGTTATGTCCAAAATAGAATATTGGTAGTTAAGTCACATGGCATGACTCCTTATGAAATTTGGCATAAGAGAAAGCCATTCATTGGATTTCTCAAACCATTTGGATGTCATTGCACCATCTTGAATACTAAAGATTACTTAGCCAAGTTTGCTGAGAAATCAGCAGAGGGCTACTTTGTTGGGTACTCTTCAAATGCTAAAGCGTATAGAGTATACATCAAAGCATCCAGAGTTATTGAAGAGTCTGCAAATGTTCAGTTCAATGAACATACTCTCAATAAACCTGGAACCGGCCCTGATTGGTTGTTTGATCTTGATAGTTTTACATCTGCATTTAATCTGGTGAAAGAGTATGTTCCAGTTTCACAGTCAGCTACCACAGACACCTCCAAAGGCTCAAGAGAAGATGACTTTCGTGTTGAACTGCCAATAGCTTCAAGACAAAACTTGGCAGAATCCACTTCAACACAAAATGATGTATCACAGTCTGAGACAATCAACACATCTCAGGCAGGTCCCTCAATTGAAGCTGCTTCTAATTCACAACATCAAGAAGAAGTAGGAAGTCCTCCAGCAGAGGAAAATTCTCTGGAAATCACTACTCCCAGAGAAAACCAACCCACAACAGTTCAAACGTTGAATCCACGTGATCTGCCAGAAATCCAACTTGAGGTAGTTCTTCCTAACCTTGAGTCACTCAACGTGGATGAATCTTCTCAACTGGATGTGATTCCAAGGACTCGAATTCACAGCACTCATCCAGTTGAAAACATCATTGGCAATGTAGAAGAAGGTGTCAGAACTAGAAGCTCTATGCATGAAGCAAATGTTTGCTTGTTTTCTTGCTTTCTATCCCAAATAGAACCTAAGAAGGTTGCCGAGGCTTTAAAAGATAACAGTTGGGTAGAAGCTATGCAAGAAGAGCTTCTTCAGTTTCAAAGACAAGGAGTTTGGAAAACTTGTCCTTTGCCTAAAGGAAAGTATGCCATTGGAACCAAATGGGTGTTCAGAAACAAGAAAGATGACAAAGGTGTTGTCATCAAAAACAAAGCAAGATTGGTTGTTCAGGGATACACTCAAGAGGAAGGCATTGACTATGATGAAGTCTTTGCACCTGTTGCCAGAATTGAAGCTATTAGAATATTTTTGGCATTTGCAGCTGCAAAAGATTTCAAAGTGTTTCAGATGGATGTTAAAAGTGCCTTTCTTTATGGAAAAATTGATGAAGAAGTTTATGTGTGCCAACCTCCAGGATTTGAAGATCCAAAGTTTCCTGATCATGTCTGTAAGCTTGATAAGGCTCTTTATGGGTTGCATCAAGCTCCCAGAAAATGGTATGAAACTTTATCTTCTTTTCTGTTGGCAAACAAATTCAAGAGAGGAACAATTGATAAAACTCTCTTTTTCAAGAAGTCAAATCAACATATCATGCTAGTTCAAATCTATGTTGATGACATTATCTTTGGTTCTACTAATGAATCTCTCTGCAAGGAGTTTGAATCTCTAATGAAATCCAAATTTGAGATGAGTTCAATGGGAGAACTCACCTTCTTTCTTGGATTACAAGTGAAACAAACTCCTACAGGGATTTTCATTAGTCAATCAAAATATGTCAAGGACATTCTTGAAAGATTCAAGCTTTCTGATTGCAAAGCTCTGGGAACTCCTATGTCCAAAACAACATCACTTAGCCCTGATCTTGAGGGGGAGGATGTTGATCAGCACCAGTACAGAGCAATGATAGGCTCTTTGATGTATCTCACAGCAAGCAGGCCAGATATCATGTTTGCAACTTGTGTATGTGCAAGATTTCAGGCCAATCCCAAAGTCTCTCATATGCTGGCTGTAAAAAGAATCTTTAGATACCTCAAAGGAGCACCAAGTCTAGGATTATGGTATCCTAGAAATGAAGACTTCCAATTCATGGCTTATACAGACAGTGATTATGGGGGTTGCAACATCAGCAAGAAATCCACATCAGGGGGATGTCAATTTCTTGGATCCAGGATTGTGTCTTGGCAATGCAAGAAACAGTCATGTGTTTCTACTTCTACTGCAGAGGCTGAATATATAGCTGCTTCTAGCTGCTGTGCACAAGTCATCTGGATCCAAAATCAGATGAAGGATTATGGAGTAGATCTGTTCAATACTCCTATTCAGATAGACAATTCCAGTGCAATCTCCATCACCAATAATCCTGTCAAGCATTCCAAGACCAAGCACATCGACATCAGATACCATTTCATCAGAGATTGTGCAGAAAAGAAGTTGATTCATTTGGTCAAAGTTGATTCAGAAAACAATTTGGCAGATCTCTTCACAAAGGCATTTGATGAAGGAAGATTCAGGTACTTAATAACATCCATTGGGATGATCAACTTTGAATAAATGTACTGACAAGGAATAAATAATTCCTCGGAAGATAAACTTAACTTATCTTCCGATGAGTATCTACTCAGCAGAAGATAGGTTAAGTCTTCGGAAGCATTATTTCTTCCTTAGTCGGAAGATCTCACACTTCAGAAGCTAACTTACCTTCTGAAGTAATATTCTTCCGATACATTATTTTCGGAAGCATAGGCTTCTCAAGGTACTCTTCAGAAGAAAGTGTCTTCCGAAGAACATTTTGCCTAATGAATTTTCTAACACTTCAGAAGCAGTGCTTCCGACAGTATAAATTTTATACTTCGGAAGCACATCCCTTCTGAACTCTCTTGGTCTAATAAATACCCTGCTTCCGAAAGTCACTTCTTCGGAAGCACCTCAGTCAGAGAAAATTAATTGTGAAACCAGCTGTCATCGGAAGACCTTTTTCTGACATCCGGATCTCAAATTTAATGTGTCTATATATTAAATGCTGAAATCCGAATGTATATAAAGGTCTCCCGCTCATTCAAATTCTCACAAACTGTTTCACTTTAAACTCTTCTTCTCTTTGATCTCTCCAATTGTGCCCTAAAATCACCAACTTTCATGGCTCTTCTTGCTTTCAAACCTGCTCACAACGTACCAGCGGAGTTATTAGCAGAACATGATGCTGACTTCGCCCCAATAATCTCCTTTCTTCAAAGGAGCAGGTATTTCTTTGCATTAACTGTTCAGCCCTTGGTGTATGAATCTCATCACCAACAGTTTTGGGCATCTTGTTCTGTCTCTTCGTCTCCCAATGGTCGGTCTCTTGAAGCCACCATTGATGCTCATCCCATTGCTATCACTGTGGAAACCATCTGTCGGCATCTTAAATTCAATGATGCCGGTGGAAGGGTCTCTTTCACGAAGGATGAGGTAGCATCGACATTTAAGTCGATGGGGTACGAAGGTCCTCTCCCTTCAACAACCTATTTGAAGGGTAGAGTGTCCTATAATTACAAGTACCTCATACATGTGTTTTTACATTGTCTTTCAAATAAATCTGGTGGTTGGGACCAAGTTCCATCTGATTTAGCTTCGGCTATTCATGGCTTGGTTTCCAATCAACTGTTTAATTTTTCTGCTTTTATTTTCAATAATTTGGTTGACAACATCATGTCACCAAAGAAGTTTTGTATGTATCCCAGGTTTTTGCAACACCTTTTTAATGAAGAGTTGGGAGCTTCCCTTTCTCTAACTGGGAATACTTACAAAATGCCCTTGGTCTCTTCCAAGATTTTTGTACAACTCAAGAAGAAGAGTGCTCAGTTCTCTGGGACATTCACTCCTCTTCTTTCCTCTATGGAGTCCCCTGCTCCAGAAGGTGACAGCTCTGTTAACCCCACAGATGCTGAACCCACACCTTCCACTTCTGTTCCTCACCCCATAAAAATCACTTACAAACGCAAACGAAACCCTGTGCAACTTTCTACAGTTGTTCAGGCCCCTTCTACTGAACCAAAACAGAAAAAGGTTAAAAGAACTGCTCAGGGCACAGTTCTACCTAAGGTGAAAGCCACACCCCTTGTTTCTCCACAGGTTCTTCCTTTGAAACCTGTGGTTGCCCTTAACCAGCCTGAAAGCCCTCAGCTTATGTCACAAAACATATCTGAGAATATTCAAAGGGATGCACCCATCATTGAGTTTGCTTCTCATGAAGCAACTTCATTAGATAAGAGACTGTCTCCCAAGTCTCCAGGTTCATATCATCCAGAAATGCCCCCCACCCATACTATCACCCAGGCTCAAGGAACCCCTGCTCTAGCTTTGGAGGAACCACTCTCTCCCACTTCCCAAACTTTAATGAGAGTGGTGACACAGTTACAAGCTCGGTTCCCTGACCCAGAGCCTATTCAATCAGAGGTTGGCCCCAGTAGTTCTGAAGGGGTCAATGCAGGTGAGGCTGCCACTACTGTTGATCTTAATAAAGATCCACAGGACAGTGGTACAGGCAATAGGACCTCACCTGCGGCAACCTATATTGGGGAGGACTTCTTTGAGGTTCTTCTCAATGAAGGGAATCCAGGGTGCCAAGAAACCACATCTGGTGGTGGAGGTGCAGGAGCTAGGCTCAGGACTCCATCGCCCCATGATTCTACTCCGGTAGAGGAGGGCACATCCACACAGGAATTGACGGCTACAATAACTTCCCTCCAAGCCAGGGTAGCTCAGTTAGAAGCTGAGGTGGCTACCCTGCGGCTTGAGGTCCAAACCAAAGATGCCACTATTCTGGACCTCAGGAGGCGTCCCCCGGTCACTCTACATCCATTTCACCCTGATCCTGCTACTACCACTTTCACCTCCCCTGATGCTACCAAAAAGGGGGAGAATATACCAACTGCAGGGTCAGGATCAGAAGCAAGAGAAGAGGAGGGTGCACAGGAAGTTACTCCATCCTTAGTCACTTTGACTGCTGAATGGGATGACTTCTTGGGTACTTATTTTCAAGATTCTTCTTCTACTTCCTCTTCTTCTGCTTCTGAGGATACAAGGGAGGTTGCCAAAGAGACTGAACAGCAAACATCAAATGTCTCTTTGGAACCTCAGTCCCCTCTTGGGACTAAGTCTCCTTCTGAGACTGCAGCTCAGGTTGTCATGGAAGACACAGCACAAGAAGAATCAATATCCATGAAATCTGTGTCCCCTTCTGGGACTGAAGCTGCTGAAGCTCTCTCTTCCTCTCCTGAGCCCTTTGTGGAATCCAATAAGGAATCATCTAAGGGGATTGGTCAACTGGAGGAGACAGTGAATGCTGAGGTTAACTCCGAAGCTGCAGCTGCCTCCGAAGGCCCAGTCATCCTGGATGTTTCCTCCACAGAGGAGCTACATGCCAATGAACCAGCTGGTGAGGCAACAGAAGAAATCTCCTCTGGGGCAAAAATAACCGCTGATGACAAAGGAAAACGTAAGCTAACCCCAGAGGAGGAAGCAGAACAGGAGGAGATGAGACCAAAGAAAACAAAGGGCCGACCAAACACTTCTCTAGATGAAGAGCGAGCTAGACTCTCTGCTTTGCTAGAAGAAAAAGGTTATGACTTTGATGAAGTCATCAACTGGTCGGTACCTAGAATGGCTGCCGAGCTGGACAAGGTGCAGCAGCAAGAACAAGCTGTTGCTGCATCAAAGGCCCTGAGTGTACTTACAAAGGAGCAAAAAGAGAAGGCCTACAGAGACAAGAACAAGGCCTTTCTCTTGGAATATGGCTTCCATGCTCGGCAGCTAGGCCCAATGAAGAACTCAACCATGGATATGCATATCAGAGATATAAAAGCCAAAGTTGCAAGAGGTGAGTTACCTTCAATTGAACAAATCAGGGCAAGAAAGGAAAGCCTAATGAGAGGCTTAGGTTTAGGGGGAGGAGCTACAATAGAATTTCCCCTCTCTGGTGCAGGGATCAGAGAGGGAGAAGAAGTCATGTGTGGGGCAGCAACAAAAGCAATGTTCCCCAACATGCTCCCCCTAAATCCAAAAGAAGAACCAATATCTCCTCCTTCAAGTCCAAGTATGGATAACATGCCAATCTCCTCAGTCTACAAAAAGGGTAAGAAGACTACAAGGAAACAATCAATACCAAACCCTGATCCTGAGAGACATACACAGGCTGAAGAGAGGAGAACAGAACCCTCAAGGGATGAGGATATTGGGCCACAGCCTACTGCAACAACAGGTGCAGCAGTAGAATCAACTGTGGAAGCCCAACAGGCCAGAGTTCTGAGGAGTCAAGCCACTGCTCAAGACAAACCAAGATTCACAAGAAGAAAGAGCATGGCTAAAAGGAAAAAGGAAACAAAAACTATCCCTTTAGACTCTGAGCCTGATACAACACTCTCAGTACTTGAAGCCACATCTGAAGCAACTCCCAAAACTACACAAACCCTAGAAGACATGAGGGATATCAGCAGATTAATGCATGAGCATTCATACATCCCTTTGGTAAATTGGAGCTTCAATGCACAAGAAAGGATATTCATCCTCACCGACTACAATGGAGAAATAAAACTGGTGGATCTTTTGCATCTGATGATGTTGGCAAAACCCTATATATTTGATCTAGATATGCTCCCTCTCAATAATCCTGACAATGGAGCAGATGGGAGGTCAGCTATCAGATTAATTAGAAAAAGGGCACAGGTACTGAGGGGTACATGGAAGCCAAGGTTTATGCCTTAGAAGTTTTGGTAGCATCAGCCTAGGGGGAGACTGTAAAGACTAATAAAGGCTGATGCTCACCAAACTTCTTGTTTTGTCTAAGTATAGGAGTCTCTTTGAATAAACACCTTCGGAAGGAAGAAGTGATTCTTCGGAAGCAACATTGCTTCCGAAGGATAACTGGTTCCTGCCGAAGGTTGTACAAGACAACTGCTTCCGAGGAATCTTCTTATGCACTAAAGACAAAGACTTCCGAGGTTTATCCTCTGACAAAGACTGTAGCAGCTTACTCTCATAGTACAAAAGGTACTGACACAAGACATGCTGGTCTGAGTAAAGATAAAGACAACATGTAATGAGTCAGATAAAGCGCCTTACCTCTCCCATGCTGCATTAAATGCAAAAGATCATCTGAAGCCTTGAAGATCAACAACATTAAATGTCTTTTGTATTTAATAGTCCTTTGTAAAGTCAATGTCTATTAATGTAATGATCATGACTGAGTGTCTTAGCCTGTTAAGACACTCAACATACTAGAATAAGCTTTACTTTATGTACTTGTCTAGTATACCCAACTTGTATTCCTAAGTGTATACGGTTGTAGCCTCGGCTATATAACCTCCCAATGTATTGTTGCTTGAAGTGTGCTTGCTTGTATACTTCCACTTTGAGAGAAATATATCCTTGAGCTTGAATTATTCTTGTGTTCTTAATATTGTTCAAAGATTATTATTGTGTCACTTTGAGTGAAATTGTGAGATCATTCTAACAGAACATTCCGCATCTGTTAGAATTAAGTAAGAAATACTTGTGAAGTGTTGTTTAGAGATAACAACCCGATCCTACAATATGACTTTTATTTTTAACGGACTTAAGCCTAAACCGTAACAAACCTGAACGAGATCATTGATGATGGTTCGGTTTTTGTTTTTAAAGGTCTAGTTTGGTTTTCATTATTTAAAAATTGTTGTTAATGGTTTAGTTTACGGTTCCAAGTAAAAACTGAACCTAATGGAATCTAAAATCCGTCAAAATTAACAGCAAGTCTCGCAAGACCAAGACGAATAACTTCATGATCAACATTTATGTCATCAACTTCTAGGAAACCCACTATCATGCTCATCTACATATCGATCATAACGCCTGACGGTGTTGCGACCTGCATAAAGTGTGTAAAAATTAATAAAGGCTAATGCTCACCAAACCTCCTATCTTGTCCAAAGCACAAATGCCTCAAAGAATAACATCCTTCGGAAGGAAGAAGTTACTCTTCGGAAACAACATTGCTTCCGAAGGATAACCTATTCCTTCCGAAGGCTGTACAAGACTAAGGCTTCGGAAGACCAACACTTAAAGGTTTTTCAGAACATTCTATCATCAAGTGCTTCTGAAGACTCTTCTCAGCAGCATCCTCAACAGACAAAGACTTCTGAAGAGATTCCTTCTTTAAAGACTGTAGCTGAACACTCTCAAAGTACAAAAGGTACTGACACAAGACATGCTGGTCTAATGACAGATAGAGACAACATGTAATGAGTCAGATAAGTTACCTTACTTCTCCCATGCTGCATTAAATACAAAAGATTATCTGAAGCCTTGAAGATCATCTACATTAAATGTCTTTTGTATTTAGTAGTCTTTGTTAAAGTCAATGTCTATTAGTATCATGATTATGACCGAGTGTCTTAGCCTGTTAAGACACTCAATATACTAGAATAAGCTTTACTTTTTGTACTTGTCTAGTATACCCAACTTGTATTCCTAAGTGTATACGGTTGTAGCCTCGGCTATATAACCTCCCATTGTAAACTTACTTTGTGTGCTTGTGCTTGTGCATGTGCTTGTACACATATACTTTGAGAGAAATATATCCTTGATCTTGAAACTACTCTTGTGTTATCTGTTATTGTTCAACGATTATTTTCTTGTCAACTTGAGTGTGATTGTGAGATAATTCTAACAGAACTTTCCGCATCTGTTAGAACTTAGTAAGAAATACTTGTTCTAGTGTTGTTGAGATTGACAACCCGATCCTACAAGTGGTATCAGAGATTTGGCTCTTAAACTTAAGTGACTAATCCTCCTTAAGTTACCAGTTCTATTTCTTCTAACATCTCATCGTTTCTTTACTCATATTTTTCTGTGTTTGTCTAAAATGACTACTCTAAACAAACATGATACAGAAAATGGCACTCTCAACAAGCCACCAATGTTCACACCTGAAGATTTTGACACCTGGAAGGTCAGAATGGAAGGATTCATCAGGAACCAAGACTTCAAACTTTGGAAGTCTGTTCTTGAAGGTCCTTACATTCCTACTGTTGCTGCTGCTAGATTCGGAGGTGCTGCTGTACCAAAAGATCCATCTATGTACTCAGATGAAGACTACAAGAAGATGAAAGTTGACTCTAAAGCTCTTTGGCTTATTCAAATGTCAATACCGAACTCTATTATACATGCATTCAAGAAATGCAAATCTGCTCAAGAATTGTGGAACTCATTGCAGCAAATGTATGAAGGTTCAGATGATGTCAAAGAAAACAAGAAGGACATGCTGAAACAAAAGTTTGAGAACTTTTGTCAACTGCACAATGAAAATATGTCTTCACAATACTTAAGGTATGTCCAACTCGTGGATGAGTTAACAACTGCAGGTGTAATTCTGGATAATCAAGATGTGCTCAGAAAATTTCTGAGATCCCTTCCGAAGGCATGGAACATCTATTCTGTTACTATCAGGAGAACAAAAAACCTGAAAACTCTACCTTGGGCGAGCTGTTCGGTATTCTCAGTGCCTATCAGATGGAGTTAGATGCTCAAGAATCCAAGATTTCCCATTCATCGTCTGGTTCAGCTGCCCTTTATGCACCATTAACAATCCTTCTTTTCAAAACTACCAACCCATCTATCATCCTTCTTCCATACCCAATGTCACCTTTCCTGAAACCTCAGCTCCATCAAATTCACACCCAAACACATTACCAACAACTGGGCAAGGAGCTTTTCTGGCCGAAGAAACCAATTACTTTCATCTGTGTCAAGAGGATTTAGATGGTATCCCTGCAGATGATTTAGAGTAAATGGACATAAATTATCAAATGGCAATGATTTCCTATAGAGCAAAGAAGTTCTATCAGAGAACTGGAAGGCAGTTTAAGAAACACAATATGAAAACTGGATTTGGTCTTGACAAGTCTAAGCTTAAATGCTTCAACTGTCAACAATTGGGTCACTTTGCTAGAGAATGAAAGACCACAGGAACCCAGCCAACAACTTCTGGTCAACCACAACAAAGACCATCAAGCTCAACAAACAATGCAAATATTGCAGAACAAGATTTTGCAGATTGGAGCTTTCAGGCTGAGGATGCTTCCATTTCAAACAGTGCTTTGATGGCAAATGATTCATCTTCTTCTAACAAGGTAAATGATAACATGTGTACACCTGAATGTTTAGAAACATTATCTGTTTATAAGAAGATAAATTCTCAACTCTGTAATGAAATTGAGTCCTTACAAGTAATCAAAGCAAACTTCTTTGAGGCTGAAAGAAATTATAAAGATAAAATTGATGAAATGGAAAGACTATTTAGGTCTAAAACATGAAGATACTAACAAACAATGTCAAATCAAAAATCTTTTAGAAAGCCTAACAACTGCTAAAACTGAACTTGTAATGACTGAGTCTTACAGGGACAAATTCTTGAGTCAAGGTGAAAAGTATGAGAAACTTTTCAGAATGTGCAGTACAACTGAATTAGTAAATAAACATGGGGCTGGTTTGGGATATAACAATGTTGAACCTCCATCTGCTTACACTTCTATAGTAGATGTTAGGTGCAAACCACCTGTTGACCTTGTGTATAATGAAGAATTGGATATACACAAGGTAGTTCAAATCGATGATTTTTCTACTCCAAGTACCTCAGCATGCTCAGATGAGGATGCTATTCCCATGAAACAAATAAAAGAAAAACAAGCTTTGAAAATTAAGAAATAAAATAAGAAAAATAGGAAACATTCAACAGTTTTTGTCAAAGCTAACATTACAGGAAAAAGCTCCTCAGATGAATATGTGACTTGCCTATCTGACAAGTCAAAGAGAGGTAGATCAATGGAGAGAAAGATCAACTCTTCAGGAAAACAGGTAGATAACAGAACCAACAAGTTTGTTGGAACATCCAAATCAGTACTCTCTATGGAACAAGGTTCAGCTTTCATAAAGAGGGATCAAACAGTATGTTTGATATGTGGTGAAGAAAATCACTTTGCTGCGGATTGTTTCTACAATCCAAGAAGCAGGATTTCCTCAAAAAATCTGGGAAGAGAAAGAAAGAATAGTTGGAGTAAGTTGTCCACCTCCTCGGAAGAACAAAGAAGAAGTCCATTCAAGAAAGCATCAGAAGCAAATGATTGTCGGAAGAATCCGAATCAAATGACTTCTAGAAAGAGAACAACAAAAGCCAAGAAAGAGGAAGCTTCCGATGAAAAGGGAACGTCTGAAGCTCATAAAATAAAGACTTCCAACAAACAAAAGAAATCTTACTACTTCAGAAGAAGACCATCGGAAGGAAAGGTAAAAGTTGCTTCCGATGACTTTCAAAGGAAACAGTATCTTCCGAAAACCCAAAAGATAAAGCACGAATGGAAGAGGAAGGAATCAGCTGATAAGCCATCATTAGCAAGCACATCATCTGTCCCATCTAAGATGATTTCTAAGAAATTTACTTATAATGATGTAAATGGCAAACCCAAGACCACATGGGCTTGGGTTCCCATCAGAAACTAATCTATTCTTGGTCATGTGCAGGAACAACAGGAATCAAAAGGCAACTTGTGGATAGTTGACAGTGGCTGTTCCAGGCACATGACAGGCAACAAGACTCACTTGCACAAATATGAACCATTTTTTGGAGGGTCTGTTGCTTTTGGGAGTGATCCAGTAGGAGGGTACATAACAGGTAGGGGAACAATAATTAATGGTAAGGTAAGCTTTAAAAATGTGCACTTTGTAAAGAACTTAATTACAATTTACTGAGTGTATCTCAGGTGTGTGATCAAAAGCACAACATGTTGTTTACTGAGCATGAATGCATTGTTCTAAAACCAGGATTTGTAGTGCCAAATGATCAAATTCTACTCAGAGCCCCTAGAAGAAACATGTATATGTTAGATATGAGCACAGCTGAACCTCTCAGTAATATAAGTTGCTTTATTTCAAAAGCTTCACTTGATGAATCATCTCTTTGGCATAGAAGACTTTGTCATGTAAACCTCAAAAATATGAATAAACTTGTCAAAAATAATTTAGTAACTAGTTTACCAACAAAGGAATTCATATGTGTTGATAAATGTGTTGCATGCTTAAAGGGTAAGCAGCATAAGTCATCTCATCATGCCAAAGATAAATTCAATTACCACAGTTCTGCATTTACTACATATGGATTTGTTTGGTCCCAAAAGTGTTAAAAGTCTTGGTAGAAAGTCATATTGCCTGGTGATCACTGATGATTTCTCTCGGTATACCTGGGTATTTTTCTTAAATACCAAGGATGAAACTGCTGAGATTTTAAAGTCATTTATACTTAGAGTGGAGAATGAAAGTGATCATCATGTAAAAACAATCATATCAGATCAAGGAACAGAATTCAAGAATCAGATTTTAAATTCTTTTTGTGAATATAAGGGTATTACAAGACAATTTAGTGCTCCTAGGACTCCACAACAAAATGGTGTTGCTGAGAGAAGGAATAGGACACTAATTGAGGCTGCTAGAACCATGTTGTCTGATGCCAAACTTCCAATAACTTTTTGGGCAGAAGCAGTCAACACTGCCTGTTATGTCCAAAACAGAATATTGGTAGTTAAGACACATGGTATGACTCCATATGAAATTTGGCATAAGAGAAAGCCATTCATTGGATTTCTTAAACCATTTGGATGTCAATGCACCATCTTGAATACCAAAGATCATTTAGCTAAGTTTGCTGAGAAATCAGCTGAGGGCTACTTTTTTGGGTACTCTTCACACGCTAAGGCTTATAGAGTATACATCAAAGCTTCTAGAATTATTGAAGAGTCTGCAAATGTTCAGTTCAATGAACATACTCTCAATAAACCTGGAACAGGCCCTGATTGGCTATTTGATCTTGATAGCTTTACATCTGTATTTAATCCGGTAAAAGAGTATGTTCCAGCTTCACAGATAACTACCATAGACTTCTCAAATGGCACAAAAGAAGATGATTTTCGTGTTGAACTGCCAATAGCTTCAAGACAAACCTTGGTAGAATCCACTTCAGCACAAGAAGAGGTGTCACAGTCTGAGACAATAAACACATCTCAGGTAGGTCCTTCCATTGAATCTTCTTCTGGGTTAAGGCTTCAAGAAGAAGTAGGAAGTCCTTCGGCAGAAGCAATCAATCTTGAAACTACCTGTCCCAGAGAGAATCAACCCACAACAGTCCAAATTCAAAACCTAAGTGAACTGCCAGAAATCCAGCTTGAGGTAGTACTACCTAACCTTGAGTCACTCAACATGGATGAAGCATCTCAACTGGATGTGATTCCAAGAACTCGAATCCATAACACTCATCCAGTTGAGAATATTATTGGCAATGTTGAAGAAGGAGTAAGAACTAGAAGCTCTATGCATGAAGCAAATGTTTGCTTGTTTTCCTGCTTTCAATCACAAATAGAGCCTAAAAAGCTCACAGAAGCATTAAAAGATAACAGTTGGGTAGAAGCCATGCAAGAGGAGCTTCTTCAATTTCAAAGACAAGGAGTTTGGAAGACTTGTCCTTTGCCTAAGGGAAAGTATGACATTGGAACAAAATGGGTATTTAGAAACAAGAAGGATGACAAAGGCGTTGTCATTAAGAACAAAGCAAGATTGGTTGTTCAGGGATATACTCAAGAGGAAGGCATAGATTATGATGAAGTCTTTGCACCTGTTGCCAGAATAGAAGCTATCAGAATCTTTTTGGCATTTGCAGCAGCAAAGGATTTCAAAGTTTTTCAGATGGATGTTAAAAGTGCCTTCCTATATGGAAAAATAGATGAAGAAGTTTATGTGTGCCAGCCTCCTGGTTTTGAGGATCCAAAGTTTCCTGATCATGTCTGTAAGCTTGATAAAGCTCTATATGGACTACATCAAGCTCCCAAAAAATGGTATGAAACCTTATCCTCTTTTCTGCTGGCCTACAACTTCAAGAGAGGAACTATTGATAAAACTCTGTTTTTCAAGAAGTCTAATCAACATATCATGCTAGTTCAAATCTATGTTGATGACATTATTTTTGGTTCTACTAATGAATCTCTCTGCAAGGATTTTGAATCACTAATGAAGTCCAAATTTGAGATGAGTTCAATGGGAGAACTTACTTTCTTTCTTGGACTTCAAGTGAAACAAACTTCTACAGGAATATTTATTAGTCAGTCAAAATATGTCAAGGACATCCTTGAAAGATTCAAGCTCTCTGATTGCAAAGCTTTGGGAACTCCCATGTCCAAGATTACATCCCTTAGCCCTGATCTTGAGGGGAAGGATGTTGATCAACACCAATATAGAGCTATGATAGGTTCTTTGATGTATCTCACAGCAAGCAGGCCAGATATCATGTTTGCAACTTGTGTGTGTGCAAGATTTCAGGCTAATCCTAAAGTTTCACATTTGCTAGCTGTAAAAAGAATCTTTAGATATCTTAAAGGAGCACCAAGTCTAGGATTATGGTATCCTAGAAATGAAGATTTCCAGTTCATGGCCTACACTGACAGTGATTATGGAGGTTGCAACATCAGCAAGAAATCCACATCTGGAGGATGTCAATTTCTTGGATCCAGAATTGTGTCTTGGCAATGTAAGAAACAGTCATGTGTCTCAACCTCTACTGCAGAAGCTAAATACATAGCTACTTCAAGCTGTTGTGCACAAGTTATTTGGATTCAAAATCAGATGAAAGATTATGGTATAGATCTGTTCAATACTCCAATTCAGATAGACAATTCCAGTGCAATCTCCATCACCAATAATCCTGTCAAACATTCCAAGACCAAGCACATTGACATCAGATATCATTTCATCAGAGACTGTGCAGAGAAGAAATTAATTCATTTAGTCAAAGTTGATTCAGAACACAATTTGGCTGATCTATTCACCAAGGCATTTGATGAAGGAAGATTCAGGTATTTAATAACAACAATTGTTATGATTAACTTTGAATAAATGAATAAATTGGGAATAAATCATTCTTCGGAAGATCAAATTTGTCTTCTGATGAGTACATACTCAGCAGAAGATAGATTCAGTCTTCGGAAGCATTATTTCTTCCAAAGTCGGAAGATTTCACCCTTCAGAAGACTAAATTCTCTTCTGAAGCATTAGACTTCCGATACATTAAACTTCGAAAGCCTCATCTTCTAAAGGTACTCTTCAGAAGAAAGTTTCTTCCGAAGAACATTTTGTTTAAAGCTTATCTCAAGCATTTCTTCCGATGAATAAAGTGTGTATTTCTATTCATTGTCTTTATTTCAAAAGCGTACTTCTGACGTTATACACTTGTATACATCGGAAGCAAATTTCTTCTGAAAAACTCTCTGAGTTATGTCATTCCTTCCGAAAGCCACTTCATCGGAAGCAATGTAGCAGTTAATGAAAATTCTCATATTTATTGTGAAACCAGCTGTCATCGGAAGTCCTTTATCTGACATCCGGATCTCAAATTTAATGTGTCCATATATTAAATGCTGAAATCCGAAGGTATATAAAGGTCTCCCGCTCATTCGAATTCTCTCAAAACCGTTTCACTTTGAAATCTCCTTTTTCTGTGATCTCCCAAATTGTGCCATAATCTCTCAAACTTCCATGGATCTTCTTGCTTTCAAACCTGCTCACAATGTACCTGCGGAGTTATCGGCAGAACATGATAACGATTTCGCACCAATCATCTCCTTTCTTCAAAGGAGCAGGTATTTCTTTTCACTAATCGTTCAGCCCTTGGTGTATGAATCTCATCACCAACAGTTTTGGGCATCGTGTTTTGTTTCATCATCTTCCAATGGTCGGTCTCTTCTCGCCACCATTGATGCTCATCCTATTTCTATCACTGTGGAAACCATCTGTCGGCATCTTAAACTCAATGATGCCGGTGGAACGGTTTCGTTCACAAAGGATGAGGTAGCATCGACTTTTCAGTCGATGGGGTACGAAGGTCCTCTCCCTTCAGCAACCTATTTGAAGGGTAGAGTGTCTTATAACTACAAGTACCTCTTACATGTGTTTTTACATTGTCTTTCAAATAAATCTGGTGGTTGGGACCAAGTTCCATCTGACTTAGCTTCGGCTATTCATGGCTTGGTTTCTAATCAACTATTTAATTTTTCTGCTTTTATTTTCAATAATTTGATTGACAATATCTTGTCACCAAAGAAGTTTTGCATGTCCCAGGTTTTTGCAACAAATTTTTAATGAAGAGTTGGGAACTTCCCTCTCTCTAACTGAGAATACTTACAAAATGCCCTTGGTCTCTTCCAAGGTTTTTGTGCAGCTAAAGAAGACGAGTGCTCAGTTTTCTGGGAAATTCACTCCTCTTCTTCCCTCTATGTAGTCCACTACTCCTGATGGTGACAGCTCTGTTAACCCCACAGATGCTGAACCCACACCTTCCATTTCTGTTCCTCATCTTGTAAATATTACCTACAAACGCAAATGAACCCCTGTTCAACTCTCTACAGTTGTGCAGGCTCCTTCTTCCAATCCTACAAAGAAAAAGGTGAAAAGGATTGCCAAGGGCACAGTCCCACCTCAGGTGTCAGCCACACCTCATGTTGAGCCACAGGTTCTTCCTCTGGAACCAGTGGCAGCCCTAAACCAACCTGAAAACCCTCAGTGTATGTCACAACACATAACTGAGAATATCCAAAGGGAAACCCAAATTATTGAGTCTGCTTCTCTTGAAGCATCTCAACTAGATCAGAGACTGTCTCCTAGGTCTCCAGGTTCTTATCACCCAGAAATGCCCCCTCCCATACTCACACCTAGGCTCATGAAACTCCTACTCTAGCTGTGGAGGAACCACTCTCTCCCACTAGCCAAACCTTAATGAGAGTGGTGACACAGCTACAGGAAAGGTTTCCTGACCAAGAGCCTTTTCAATCAGAGGTTGGCCCCAGTAGTTCTGAAGGGGTCAATGCAGGTGAGGCTACCACTACTGTCGATCTTAATAAAGATCCACAGGACAGTGGTACAGGCAATAGGACCTCACCTGTGGCAACCAATGTTGGGGAGGACTTCTTTGAAGCCCTTTTCAATGATGGGAATCCAGGGAGCCAAGAAACCACTTCTGGTGGTGGAGGTGCAGGAGCTAGGCTCAGTACTCCATCGCCCAAGGATTCCACTAATGTGGATGAGGGCACACACACAGGAATGAACGACCACTATCAGTTCCCTCCAAGCCCGGGTAGCTCATTTGGAAACTGAGGTGACTACCCTGCGGCTTGAGATCCAAACAAAAGATGCAACTATTCTGGATCTTAGGTGGCGTCCACCCGTTGTTTTACATCCTTTTCATCCTGATCCTGCTGGTACTACTTTCACTTCCCCTGATGCTACCAAAAAGGGGGAGAATGCATCCATTGCAGGGTCAGGATCAGAAGCAATAAAAGAGGAGGGTGCACAAGAAGCTCACCCATCCATAGTCACCTTGACTGTTGAATGGGATGACTTCTTGGGTACTTACTTTCAAGTATCCTCTATTTCCACTTCTTCTGCTTCTGAGGATACAAGGGAGGTTACCAAAGAGACAAACAGCAAACTCCAAATGTCTTTTTGAACATCAGTCCCCTTCTGGGACTAATTCTCCCTCATCAAGTTCCTCTTCCTCTTCTCCTTCTGAGGACACAAGGGAGGTTGCCAAAGAGACTGAACAGCAAACATCAAATATCTCTTTGGAACCTCAGTCCCCTCTTGGGACTAAGTCTCCTTCTGAGACTGCAGCTCAGGTTACCATGGAAGAACCCACACAAGAAAAACATGTATCCATGGAACCTGTGTCTCCTTCTGAGACGGTAGCTCAGGCTGTCATGGAAGACACCACACAAGAAGAACAAATTTCCATGGAACCTGTATCCCCTTCTGGGACAGAAGCTGCTGAAGCTCTCTCTTCCTCTCCTGATCCCATTGTGGAGACTAATAAGGAATCATCTAAGGGGATTGGTCAACTGGAGGAGACAGTGAATGCTGAGGTTAACTCCGAAGCTGCAGCTGCTTCCGAAGGCCCAGTCATTCTTGATGATTCCTCCACAGAGGAGCTACATGCCGATGAACCAATTGGTAAGGCTACAGGAGAAGGCTCTTCTGGGGTAAAGATAACTTCTGATGACAAAGGTAAAAGGAAATTAACCCCAGAGGAGGAAGCTGAACAGGAAGAGAGAATACCAAAGAAGAAGAAAGGCCGACCAGATACTTCTATGGATGAAGATAAAGTTAGACTATCTGCTCTACTTGAAGAAAAAGGCTACAACTTCGATGAAGTGTGGCTCTGGTCGGTACCTCAAATGGTTGCCGAGCTGGATAAAGTGCATCAGCAGGAACAAGAAGATGCTGCATCTAAAGTCCAAGTTGCACTTACAAAGAAACAAAAGGAGAAAGCCTACAAAGACAAGTGTAAGGCTTTTCTCCTGGAATATGGATTCCATGCTCGGCAACTAGGCCCAATGAAAACCTCAACCCTGGATATGCACATCGGAGATATCAAGGCCAAAATTGCCAGGGAGAGGTACCTTCAATTGAACAAATAAGGGTCCGAAAAGCAAGCCTAATGATAGGCTTAGGACTAGGCTTAGGGGGAGGAGCAACAATAGTGTCTCCAAAAGAAGAAAAACCATCTCCTCCACCAAGTCCTGATATGGACAGAATGCCAATCTCTTCAGTGATCAACATCATAAAGGGTAAGAAGGCTACAAGAAAACAATCAACACAAAACCCTGATCCTGAAAGAGAGACATTGGCTAGTGAGAAGAGAACAGAACCCTCTGTTGCTGAGGAGTCCCAACAGGCCAGAGGTCTGAGGAGTCAGGCTACTGCTCAAACCAAACCAAGACTTGTAAGAACAAAGAGCATGGCCATAAGAAAAAGAATAACATCTGCCATCTCCTCTGACTCTGAGTCTGAAGCCATAATCTCAGTACCTGAAGTCACGCCAAAAGCAGCTCCAAAAACTAGACGATTTCAAGAAGATATGAGGGATATCAGTAGACTAATGCACGAGCATTCATACGTCCCCTTAGTACATTGGAGCTTCAATACACAAGAAAATACATTCATCCTCACCGACTCCAATGGGGAAATAAAACTGACGGACCTCATGCATCTAATGATGTTGGCAAAACCCTATATCCTTGATCTGGATAAGCTCCCTCTCAATAATCCTGACAATGGAGCAGATGGGAGGTCAGGCTTGAGATTGATAAGGAAAAGGGCACAGGTACTGAGAGGTACATGGAAACCAAGGTTCTTACCGAAAGAGTTTTGGTAGCATCAGCCTAGGGGGAGACTGTAAAGATTAATAAAGGCTAATGCTCACCAAACCTCCTATCTTGTCCAAAGCACAAATGCCTCAAAGAATAACATCCTTCGGAAGGAAGAAGTTACTCTTCGGAAGCAACATTGCTTCCGAAGGATAACCTATTCCAGCCAAAGGCTGTACAAGACTAAGGCTTCGGAAGACCAACACTTAAAGGTTTTTCAGAACATTCTATCATCAAGTGCTTCCAAAGACTCTTCTCAGCAGCTTCCTCAACAGACAAAGACTTCCGAAGAGATTCCTTCTTCAAAGACTGTTGCTGAACACTCTCAAAGTACAAAAGGTACTGACACAAGACATGCTGGTCTGATGACAGATAGAGACAACATGTAATGAGTCAGATAAGCTACCTTACTTCTCCCATGCTGCATTAAATACAAAAGATTATCTGAAGCCTTGAAGATCGTCTACATTAAATGTCTTTTGTATTTAGTAGTCTTTGTTAAAGTCAATGTCTATTAGTATCATGATTATGACTGAGTGTCTTAGCCTGTTAAGACACTCAATATACTAGAATAAGCTTTACTTTTTGTACTTGTCTAGTATACCCAACTTGTATTCCTAAGTGTATACGGTTGTAGCATCGACTATATAACCTCCCATTGTAAACTTACTTTGTGTGCTTGTGCTTGTGCATGTGCTTGTACACATATACTTTAAGAGAAATATATCCTTGAGCTTGAAACTACTCTTGTGTTATCTGTTATTGTTCAACGATTATTTTCTTGTCAACTTGAGTGTGATTGTGAGATAATTCTAACAGAACTTTCCGCATCTGTTAGAACTTAGTAAGAAATACTTGTTCTAGTGTTGTTGAGATTGACAACCCGATCCTACAAAGTGCAAAGTCTGCAAGAAGTGGGGATCGCTAAAAACCCGAGCCTCATAGGGTTACATGATACCTAAAGCATATGTTCTTGTTTTTGGCCCGGGTATTCAGGTAAGGATTCATTCAAAAAATATTTTCACAAGCATAGGATTAATTTTAAAACTGGCCACGGCCGATTGTCATCCCTATCAATCTTGAAAGATTTTTTTAACTTTTTTATAACAAAAACACACACTTTTCCAATCCTAGTAATATAGTTGTTTCTCACCATTTGAACCATCGACATTAAGGTCACAAAGCAGCATTCTTACCACCCGCTACAAGGTCCGTCCTCAAACAAAGAAAGCAAAGACTTCAGTTTTTTATTAATTTCAAGATTAGTCCTTCAATAAATGTATCCCTAGATCAATTTAATAGGTTTAACGAAGTTATGTAAATGCATCCTTGTTCCAAAGATATTTTCTAAAGTTTTAAAGCGTACAAATTCATGGATAAAGGACACTCATTAAAACATATTTCGTATATTTTTGCCTCGTCAGGAAGACTACATTCCATTGTAGACTTCACCTATTCAAAAGTATTGAAGATATGATATATTTGCCCATCTGGATCAGACTAAAATAATCAAATATTGTCTATTAAATTCAACAACATATTACATAAAAGTAAAAAAAAAAAAAGGCCCAAACAAAGATTCAAGAACAAATACATGATGAAACACTGACAACTCATGTAACCTACCAATCAATGTCAATATAACATATGTGAAATATTAACAACTAGTAAATGTAAAATATATAGAACACGACTCTTGTAAAAGGTAGATCAACAAGCACTTTTGAACCCCAGACAGTTGCTATATATGCGTCGATGGATTTCTAAACTCTATTACTTGGACGGTGGTGGCGCGAAGAAAGGATTACTAGGTAGAGTTGTTGGAAGGTTGGGGATTGTTGGCATAGAAGGCAATGGAGGTAGGGATACTTTGGGCAGCGATGGGATGGTAGGTATGGTAGGCATTTGAGGTTGCGGTAGTGATGGGAAGGTTGGAATTTGTGGTTGTGTGAGTGATGGAATAGTGGGCATTTGTGGTTGTGGGAGTGTTGGTATGGTAGGTATTTGTGGTTGTGGTAGTGTTGGTAGTGATGAGGTCGTCTGTAATAAACTACGTGAAGCATGACACACATTGCTGTTCATAAGGGATAATAAAGCAAGAACGAAAACATAAATGTAGCTGGTGGAAGCCATTGTATGATTTGTTCGACTAGCTAAAGATGGCTCAAGAGCTTTATAGTATAGACAAATGAACTTAATTAAATGTGATGGATAAAGCACCAAGTATTTGAACTATAAATAGACAATTTTTAGCTATATCAAATCTCTGGCTAGGTTGGTTACAAGTTAAATGTGGTTGGTTAGAATCTATACCATTAATGGTTGCTAGTAGTTTAACAATCAAAATCATGGCAAGTAAACGAAATACGGTTTTGTACACAAATGTTGAATAAAAGTGACCATTGACATTAACTAGTCATTGGTTTTCTAGGTTTGAAGTTGTTTAGCAACCTCTAGACTTGAGGTCTTTTTTCTTGTTACAATTGTCAATTGGTAGATTGCATATATTTTTCTTTCTTTCTTTTACATTTTATGCAATTAAACTACTTGAAATACGAACCACCATTCAATCACACTTCTGTTGGTGTAAGTGACCATCGATATTCGAGGATAATGCGTTATTAATATTTTGTCAGAAATACTTGAATGAGTAATATTTATTTTTACTTGTTTAAGCAATAAGATTTTAGAAAATGTTCCTATTTAGTACTATTATTTCAGAGTAAATTACGGTTTTTGTCATATGGTTTAAGCGTTTTAACTATTTCGACACAAAATAAAATCTTCGATCAATTCAGCCAATGTGGTTTAGATAACAATCGGTTTTGGCCCCTCAAACTTAACTATTATAACGGTTTTGGCCCAAAATCTAAGTATGTTGGGGGGCCAAAAAAGTTAGTTGTCTAGACCATAGGGGCTGAATTGATAGGATATTTTATTTTGTGATGAAATAGTTAAAACACTTAAACCATAGGGCCAAAGCCGTAATTTACTCATTATTTTATTTATAGTAATTTTAAAAGTAATTTCCTTTAATTTCCTAAATTTTAAAAATTGTAAAAAAATATAAATTAGAACCGTAAATAAAAATATCTAATTAAAATATACTTAAATTAAATGTAAAATAATCTTCAATTGATATAATAGCAAACCATTAACTACGGTTTTTAAATAATGAAAACCAAAGTCATGCTATTAAAAAAAACTAAACCAAAACCGAACCATTATCAACGATCTGGTTACGGTTTGATATATAGTTTTAGTTTTCATTATTTAAAAATTGTTATTGGTTTGATTTACGGTTCCACTTAAAAACTAGACCAAATACGTTCTGAATCCGGCAAAAGGAACACCAAGATCGGCAAGACCAACGCTAATAACGTCACAGTTAACATTTATGACATCAAATTTTTACGAAACCCGCTCTCAAGCTAATCTATCCATCAATCATAACGCCTGACAGTGCTGCTACCCTCCCCGCCCTATAAAGTGCATAGTCCACAAGATGTAGGGCTTAGAAAAAATCCGAGCAAGATAGGAATACATGAAACACGTACATGTTCTAGGTATTGGCCCGATTATTCAAGTGTGAGATTCATTTCAAAAAAAAAAAAATTCACGAGCATAGGATTAGTTAAAACTTGACCATGACCCATTGTCATTCCTATTAATCTTGAAATAATTTTTTGAACTTTTTTATGACAAGAATATTTTTTTTCTAATCCTAGTAATAGAGCTGTTTCTTACGTTCTGAATCCATGACCATAATGTCACATAGCTACACCCTTACTAGCCGCTACAAGATCTGCCCTCAAACAAAGCAAGTAAAGACTTTAATTTTTATTTAATTATTTCAAGATTAGTCCTTCAAGAAATGTATTCTTAGATCAACTTAATAGGTTTCAAATAAGGATACGTAAACATGGGCGAAGGATACAAGGGACCGGTCGCCCCTCCTGTTTTTTCGCGTAGTAGTGTATATTTCCCGATGCGTAGTGTAAAATTTTTTAAAAACCTTTACTTCGCCCCCCCTGGGAAATTTTTTTTTATTTCGCCCCCCTTGGGATCCTCGTCAAGCTTCGCCACTGTACGTAAACGCATCCTTGTTTTGATTAAATTCTCTAAAGTTTTAATTTGCTCTAATTCATGGATAAAATAGATGATTTACATTTTATGTATATTTTTGAGTCGGGAAGACAACTATATTCAAAGAGCACTATTAAAGAGATTATATATTTTGCCATTTGGGTCTGATTAAAAATACCAAATCATGTCCACTAAAATCAACAATATGTTACAGAAAATTTAAAAAAACACATACAAATATTTAGGAACTAATATCTTACATCATGAAACACTCGCCAACATAACCCATGTGAAATATTAAAAACTACAAAATGCAAAATAAATAAAACACAAGACCGTTATAAAAGCTATATCAACAAGCACTTCTGAACCCAAGATAATTGCTTTATAAGCGTCAATAAATTTTTGAACTCTATTACTTGGATGGTGGTGGTGCGAAGAAAGGAATAGTAGGTAGAGTTGTTGGGAGGTTGGGGATTGTTGGCATAGAAGGCAACGGAGGTAGAGATACTTTGGGTAATGATGGGATGGTAGGTATGCTAGGCATTTGTGGTTGTGGCAGTGATGGGATAGTTGGAATTTGTGGTTGTGGGAGTGATGGAATAGTCGGCATTTGTGGTTGTGGTAGTGTTGGTACGGTGGGTATCTGTGGTTGTGGTTGTGTTGGATTCGTCTGCAATAAACGACGTGAAGCATGACACACATTGTTGTTCATAAGGGATAATAATGCAAGAACAAAAACATAAATGTAGCTCGTGGAAGTCATTACTAGATTTGTTCAAATAGCAAAAGATGGCTCAAGACAAATGAACTTGATTAAATGTGATGGATAAAGCACCAAGGATTTGAACTATATATAGAAAAATTTTAGCTATACCAAAGCCTTAACTGACTACTTTGGTTACAAATTATATGTGGTTGGTTAGAATCTACCCTTAATGGTTGCTAGTAGTTTAACAATCAAACTTGGAATAAAACTGACAAATGTCATTAACTAATCATTGGTTTTCTAGGTTTGGAGTTGTTTAACAACGTCTAGACATGAGGTCTTTATTCTTTGTTACAATTGTCAATTGTTACATTACATACAAATGAGAAATAATGCTATCATGCATGTTTTTTTTCCCTTTTCATTTTATTTTATGCAATTAAACTATTTGGTTTAGGAACCACTATTTCCATCTTAAAATTTTCTTTGAAATACGTGTATGCGTAATATGATTTTCGACAAAACATCAAATGCAATTGGTTGGTGACGTGACAACACATAATAGTGTTTATATAACCATATTATTTTATTTATTTTATGTCACACCCCCACCCCTCGTCACCTCATAAATGGTCTTACGTCACTAAACCGGTTGCGGAAGCATAGTGGTGATGTCTCCGAGGTGAGGGGTGACTTACTTGAACCGATATCACAAGCACACAGATTAACTTAAAATACAAACATTATAAGGATATCGCAACCAAAGTTACATTACAATCATATTTGATTAATTACAACACGAGTTATTCTAGTATAAGTATTTCAAAAGTGCATCCTCACCGGCTATCACTATTTACCTGCAAAAAGGTTTAAGTTTGAAACGTCAGCACAAAGCTGGTGAGATCGACAGTTCAATTTAAAACAATATGATATGATAAACAAGTTCTCCAAAGTTCAGTTCCGGATAACCATGGGACCCGTATCTAGTTCCTTTCGGACGTCTAGTTCAGTTCTCAAGATATTACCCGTCGGTACATATCTTATTGCCTCATTATCTTAATGTCTATCATACCATTAAGAAGTTCAGGAAACAGATAACAAACATTCACACAAGGGGAGATGCAATCCTCCCAGCGAATGGGGTGTCAGCCAATAGTACTATCAATGTTTTCTGTTCGGCCCCACATGGGTTCACTAGATACAGTTCAAGTATGAGGACTTTCGATTCCATGATAGAGTTCAGTCTACAGGCAAAATCCCATGAAATCCCACAAAAGTCAAATGAAATAACACAGATATCATTGATGCATATCATATAGTTCTCAAAAGTTTAGCAGTTCTACCCCGATGTTTATAAAAGAGTAAAAATAAAAGGGGTTGTGCGAAACTCACCTGATAATTCAGTAGTAGCAGAATATCACACAAACTGATGATAATATGATGATTCTGCATTTAGTTTATGTTTGATATGTTATTTATGTTTTAACTTGCTGATTGAATACTTTTGAACGTTCAATGTCAAAGACATTGCCTTGAAAGTCATCAAACCAATATTGAATTATTAATTATTTACTTTAGTGACATATCATACAATGTATGATAATGTAGGAACCTATACTGATTCAGGTTCCTAATACTAAGTTGATGACTCACTTGATTAATCAGTATAATCTCAGATTAACCAAATAGTTAATGTTGTTGATTATAATTGCTAAGATAGTCTCTAAACAGTTTAATGGCTTAGAGATGATTAATCCTTGTTATTGATTACCCAGATATCATGGAATATCACAATGTAGTTTTTGAGTAGGTTTTATAACCATGTTTAACATACCAATCTGACTGTTATCCGAAACGTCAGATAATCGTTCCAATGAGTATGTTAATGATTGTGATTAGTTTAAAACACTCAACTTTCACGTTGCATGTTAAAGATTAATCAAACTAATCACATACATAGTCACAACCAAATGGTTTAAACCATTATAACCATTGTTATGATTCCATGCAAACCGGGCATTACAACGGCTCAAAACAAGGATTTACCCATTAACAGTTCGAGTTTGTCACTCAAAATCAATCCTAGCCATCATCTAAGCAATAATCAACAATCCTAACTATATCATTACGTTCAAAACTAAGATTTAATCATTCATAATCAAACCAGAAGGTTTAAAATGAACCATTACCTAATCTGACGGGTTCCAACGGATGAAATGATGATCAGAACTTGTTTTAACACTTCTGGATGCGATCTAAACGTCCCGGAGGCTTCGAAACAGAGATTTGATGAGTTTGATGAAGATTTTTCGTGGATTGGTGGTGATATCGTCGACTGGAAGCTACACAATGGGATAGGAATGAAAATCTAGATTTTTATGCAAGTTGCCGGCAAAATAGACCCCAGGCGCATCGCCTGACGCCCAACGCCCAACCTAGGCGTACCGCGCGCGTCCCCCCGGCTTCCAGAAGTTTTCGACTCCGCGCGCATCGCCTAGGGTCTTCCCATGACCTGAGGCGTACCGCCTAAAGGCAATTTCTTCCTTTTTTCGACAGAAACTTCGTTTCACGATTCCGAGCGATCCGTAACTCCGTTTCGCGCACGGTTTTCGCCTACGTTCATCATTTTTCACATACTACCATTCCATATTAATTTCGGCGACCAATTCAACACGGATTTTAAACACGATCAAATGTGCTCAATTCACTGTTGATGTAACTCTTCGTACGCGATTATCACAGTCTCCTCCTGTTAGAGAAATTTCGTCCCGAAATTTAGAGAAGACTTGTTTATTAATAATTGATCATGTGAATAGATGTGGGTATTTCTGTTTCATCTGATCTTCGCGTTCCCACGTATATTCTGGTCCACGCTGTGAATTCCATCGAATTTTAACAATAGGTATGCGACTACGTTTCAATATCTTCACCTCACGATCCATAACTTCAACCGGTTCTTCGCGGAACTGCAGTTTCTCTTCAATTTGGATTTCCTTCAGAGGTACAATCAAAGATTCATCAACTAAGCACTTCTTCAGATTTGAAACATGAAAAACATCATGAATGTTACCGAGTTCAGGAGGTAATTCGAGTCTGTAGGCTACTGATCCAATTCTTTCAAGAATTTTAAATGGTCCTACAAATCTTGGTGAAAGTTTACCTCTCTTTTCAAATCTGAAGATACCCTTCCATGGTGAAACTTTCAACATTACTAGATCACCAATTTGAAATTCCAACAGTCTACGACGATTATCAGCGTAACTCTTTTGTCGATCGCGAGCAGCTTTAATTCGTTCTTGAATAAGTGCGATCTTATCAGTTGTTTCTTGAATAAGTTCCGGGCCTATGATTAGATTTTCACCTACATCTGACCAACAGACAGGTGATCTACACTTGCGTCCATAAAGTGCTTCAAATGGAGCACATTGAATACTGGTATGGTAGCTGTTATTATATGAAAATTCAACAAGTGGAAGATGAACATCCCAGCTACCACCAAAATCAATCACACAACTTCTGAGCATGTCCTCAAGAGTTTGATTTGTTCGTTCCGTCTGCCCGTCAGTTTGTGGATGATAAGCTGTGCTCATATTGATTTGCGTGCCCAGAGCATTCTGAAGAGTTTGCCAAAATCGTGATGTAAATCGACTATCTCTGTCAGAAATGATAGAGATTGGTACTCCATGACGAGATACAATCTCATTAATGTAGAGTTTAGCAAGTCGATCCATAGAGTAATCTTCTCGGATGGGAAAGAAATGCGCAGATTTAGTAAGGCGATCAACAATAACCCATATAGAGTCATGATTGTGCGAAGTTCTGGGTAGTTTAGTAATGAAATCCATAGAGATCTGATCCCATTTCCACATGGGAATCTCCGGTTGTTGTAATAACCCAGAAGGACGTTGATGTTCAGCCTTAACCCTTAGACACGTTAAGCATCGACCCACATATTCTGCTATGTGTTTCTTCATTCCAGGCCACCAGTAAAAGTCTTTAAGATCTTTATACATTTTATCAGCACCTGGATGAATAGAATACCTGGACTTGTGCGCCTCATCCAAGATGATTGATCTTGTGTTACCGAATAGAGGAACCCACATTCGGTCTTTAAAATACAACAGTCCATCGTCTTTGGTATCGAGTTTCTTATCTAATCCTCTCAGTCCCTCAGCAGAATAGTTCGTTGCTTGTAAAGCTTGTTGCTGAGCTTCTTTAATTTGGGAATTAGACTAGTTTGAACAGTCATACCTAACGCTTTTACTCGTAAAGGTTTGACTCGTTCCTTGCGACTTAAGGCATCGGCTACGACATTTGCCTTGCCTGGGTGATAACGAATTTCACAGTCATAGTCATTCAATAGTTCCACCCATCGCCTTTGTCGCATGTTCAACATTTTCTGATCTAGAATATGTTGAAGACTTTTGTGATCAGTGTATATAATACACTTTGTTCCGTACAAATAGTGTCTCCAAATCTTGAGTGCAAACACCACTGCACCAAGTTCTAGATCATGAGTGGTATAATTCTTCTCATGTACTTTCAACTGTCGAGAAGCGTAAGCAATCACCTTCTCGTTCTGCATTAAAACACATCCCAAACCTTGACGAGAAGCATCACAATACACTGTGAAATTGTCAGTACCTTCCGGTAATGCCAAAATAGGTGCGTTGCAGAGTTTGTGTTTCAACAGTTGAAATGCCTCCTCCTGTTGAGAACCCCATATAAAATTTTGATTTTTCTGTGTCAATGTGGTTAATGGCAGGGCTATCTTTGAAAAGTTCTTGATAAATCGGCGATAATAACCTGCCAGTCCCAAGAATTGACGGATTTCAGTCGGGGTTTGTGGTGTTTCCCATTGTTTAACTGCCTTAATTTTACTGGGATCCACTTGAATACCGTTCTCGTTCACAACATGACCAAGAAATTGAACTTCTCGTAACCAGAACTCACACTTAGAGAACTTGGCATATAATTTCTCAAGTGCCAAAAGTTCTAGGATTAATTTCAGGTGTTGAGCATGTTCTTGCTGACTTCGAGAATAAATAAGAATATCATCAATAAATACAATCACAAACTTATCCAAGTAAGGCCTGCATACCCGGTTCATCAGATCCATGAAAACTGCAGGTGCATTTGTTAATCCGAATGGCCTTACTAAAAATTCATAATGCCCGTATCGAGTTCGGAACGCAGTTTTGGGAACATCATCTTCATGTACTCGTAGTTGATGATATCCGGATCTTAAATCAATCTTTGAGAAGTAAGTAGCGCCTTGAAGTTGATCAAACAGATCATCTATACGTGGTAATGGATAACGATTTTTGATTGTCAGTTTATTGAGCTCACGGTAGTCAATACACATCCTGAATGATCCGTCCTTCTTTTTCACAAAAAGGACTGGTGCTCCCCAGGGTGAGAAACTAGGTCTGATAAAACCTTTGTCTAAAAGTTCCTGTAATTGACTTGAAAGTTCTTGCATTTCCGATGGCGCAAGCCGATAAGGGGCTTTAGCAACTGGTGCAGCGCCTGGAATCAAGTTAATATGAAATTCAACCTGTCTCATTGGGGGTAATCCTGATATATCCTCAGGAAATACTTCAGGAAAATCCTTAACTACTGGAATATCTGTGATTTGTTTGGATGAAGAATTGTGCTCGGTCACATGTGCCAGGAAAGCATAACAGCCTTTCCTTAAGAATTTCTGAGCTCGCATACAAGATATGATACCAAGTTTTCTACCAGCTCGTTCTCCTTGAACTACCAGTGTACTTCCATTAGGTAATGGAATACGGATCACCTTGTTTTGACAGACAACTTCCGCTTGGTTATCCGAAAGCCAGTCCATGCCCACAACGACATCAAAGCTCCCAAGCTCAATAGGAAGTAAATCAATATTGAAAAGATGATCATTCAGATTCAAGGAACATCCTTGGATAACACTGTTAGTTCTAATTAACTTGCCATCAGCAAGTTCAATAACATAAGGAGTTTCTAGTTCTACCGCAGGCAATGCAAGTAAAGATGCAAATTCAGGAGAGATAAAACTCTTATCTGCCCCTGTATCAAAAAGAACTGATGCATATAAATTATTGAGTAGAAACGTACCAGTCACAATGTTAGCATCATGTTTCTCCTCGGTAGCACCAATCTGGAAAGCTCTCCCCCTAGCTTCAGTTCCCGTATTGGTGTTATTGTTTGGACAGTTCCGCATGAAATGATCAGGACTTCCACATTTATAGCATGACCGATTGATTTGAGTGGTTTGTCGTGGTGCTTGATTTCGTGGTTGAGCAGGAAAGTTGCAATATTTAGCATAATGTCCAACTCTGTTACAGTTCGAACAAACAGGACATGGTCCCGTGTGATGGAGTGGACACTTATCGCATTTGGGCGCCTGCCCAGTATAAGCTTTCCTCTCAGGAACATTTGCACCATAGTTTTTCACAGTTGTCTTGTTCTGACCGATCCCAGCCGAAGCCTTAGCCTTGACCTTACCAAACCACTTTCGTTTGGTACCTTTCGACACATCCGAGGTACCGGCATCACTACGGCTGTGAGCCGTCTGAGGTTTCAAAGACAGAGTACCACTCCTTACCGCCTCATTGGTAAGCTTAGTGGTCAAAAGAATCGTGTGTTTCAGGGTTGTAGGTTCAGCAGCAGTCACCATTCCTCGTATCTGAGGAATCAGACCCTTAATGTACTTCTCGATTAAAGCTGCTTCTGTAGGAAACATATCGGGAAGTAAACAAGTAAGTTCGTGGAAACGATTGGTGTAAGTCAGACAATCAGCACCGATCATAGTGTGATTCCAGAATTCCTCCTGGAGATTTTGAATTTCAGTGATGGTACAGTACTCTGACCTAATCAGAGTTTTGAAATCATTCCAACCCATCAAGTCAACTGTAGCTGAACCCAAAGTCTTAGCCTGGGTATTCCACCAGGTCAAAGCTGAGTCTTTCAAAGAACAGGCAGCATAAGACACCTTATGCTCCTCCAAGCACTGACTAATTTTGAGTTTTGTTTCCATCTCCTCAATCCACCTTATTAGACCAGCCGCTCCTTCTTTGCCAGTAAAAATAGGAGGGTTACAGGAAGCAAAGTACTTATATGTACATCCCTGTCTTGGTGGATCAGGGGCAGTTGTAGCCGTACCAGTAGTATGATGCGTTTCTGCATTGCCACCAGTAACAGTATGTTCATTAATATTGGGGCCCCCACCCGAACCCGTAGTAACATGAGGCTGGTGTTGTACCAAAACACCACAAGCAGTTAACTGTTCGCGCACAATTAGAGCTATCATAGCCTCATTCGATTCGGATCCACTGGCACCAGCAAGTGGAATAGGATTTGCTCCCGGGTTCACTGGTGGATCAGTACTTGTTTCCAGATTAACCTGTGGATCTGGATTTGCTTCAGTACTTACTGGTGGAACTTGATCTGGCTCAGGGTTAGTAATGTTCCGAATAGATCTCTTAGTCGGTCGACCTCGTTTGGGAGCCATTACTCTGCTCACAAACAGATAAACGCAGGTCAGTCAAGAACATTAAATATATAACCCGTTCGATCCCACAATTTCAATCATATTCAGTTATACTGAAAATTTATATTGAATTGTGATTATAAGAACATAGTATAACTACATGAATTCAGTCCAGACATGTTCACATTCCACACAGATCACACCAATGTTCGTAGCTATACTTAGTCCTGTTATTTCAAAAACATGTTAGAGTCTTACACAGCTCATTGCATTGCAACACATGTTTTTAGATATATGTTCATACAGGACTAGAATATGTTCTCACACAAGTTCTCTGATATGTTCCCAGTTCATGCACTAAGTTCTCATACAAACAATAGACATGTTCTCGTACAGTATGGCTCTCGTACTGTACTTTAGTAACAAATATATTTGCATACAGTATTGCTCCCGTACTGTATTTCAGCATAATATATATTTTTAGTTTAATATATTCGCATACAGTATTGCTCCCGTACTGTATTTCAGCGAACTATATGTTTTTAGTTCAATATATTCGCATACAGTATTGCTCCCGTACTGTATTTCAGCGAAATATATATATTTTAGTTCTACATGTTCTCATATTAATTCGTTCACATACAATTATGTTCTCACACAGAAATGTTCACTCAGGTCTATGATACGTTGCCACACAGGCAATAGATATGTTCACACAAAATTGTTCTTACATTGATGTCAGATATGTTCTCACACAGATTTGTTTATAGTTCACACACAAAGTTCATTATATAAACAGATATACAAAAGCACCCATATTATTACAATACAATAGTTTCATACATACAGAGTTTTAGTACAACCAAAAGTCTTGCTACTCTCTACCAACAACATCATGCACTACCTCTCACAAAACTCGGGATCTGTCCATACCAATATATCCCTCTGTCCCCCTACTGATCACACTATATTACATCCACAACCTATCCGCATACTTCTAATGAGATTTACAATGACGATCCCAAAATAACCATTCTGAACATACTCATCGTATGAAATACGATAAACATGAGAATATAATGGCTACAGCAGCCATAGTCACAGCCAGGACTATCATCCTGGTCTCGAAACTAACAGTCTCCAACCAAACCAAGAATTCTCGAACTCGCACTAAACCTGCCCTCATTACCTCCACCTGTTGCCAAAACGCAGCAACTATCATCTGCCTCCAAGTCCTACTAAACTGCTCCTCAACGGTAGTCCTCCAAGCCTGAGCGTCAATGCCCATAAAATTCACCTGCTCCATCAGAGTCAGATGTGATGTGAGAATCTCCAATACAATGTTACGAGTATCCTCAAGGAGCGTATGGTGCTGATGTACCTCCTGCCTCAGACCCTGCAAATCCTGGGCTATTTGCTGCACCTGGGCCCTCAGCCCTGCTTGGCGAGAGGATTCTCCCACCTCATGAATGGTCGGAGGCTCATCCCGCTATGCCATCTGATGTCTGGGAGGTAATCCAGTGGTCTTGCGGGCCTGTCCCCGCATCCTCCTAAGTCCGTCCCAAACAGGAACTCTCGGTTGAGACTGACTATGTCGTCCCTCAGCTGCCATATCCTCAGCACGAAGCTGAGAATGTCCCTGTGATGCGACCTGTGCTGGTTCAGGTGCTGGTGCTGGTGGTGGTGGAGTAACTGGTCTAGGAGCTGACGGTGTACGTGGTGCTGCAGGTGTCGCCTGTGATGCTACCGACGAAGCCTCGTCAGAATCTGAGTCTGCTCCAGAACTGGCACTCGGAGTATCATCCAGCACAACATAAGGGAATCTCTGATAAATATACCGCTCACCCTGATCATCCATCGCTGTACAATCAAAATTCTCGGATCAGTACCATGAAATAAATATTGAATAAAATATTCAACATGCACATGATATGAAACGTCCTCCTACCTTAACTCAACTATTCGTTCCTTCGATTATTAATGTTTTGCTTGAATTAAATTAAACTAGAACGCACACGTGTTGCGAATTTCAGTTATGCTGGCCACTCATAACTGAGATCCGTACCACCTGATTATCCTAACTTAATTCAAAACAAGTTTTGTTCTTTATTAAAGTGTCGGTGCTCTCTGTGTCACTATTCGAGCCTATGGTTATAGTCTAGGTCTCTAAGTCCACCTAATTCTCTATAACCTGTGGCTCTGATACCACCCTGTCACACCCCCACCCCTCGTCACCTCATAAATGGTCTTACGTCACTAAACCGGTTGCGGAAGCATAGTGGTGATGTCTCCGAGGTGAGGGGTGACTTACTTGAACCGATATCACAAGCACACAGATTAACTTAAAATACAAACATTATAAGGATATCGCAACCAAAGTTACATTACAATCATATTTGATTAATTACAACACGAGTTATTCTAGTATAAGTATTTCAAAAGTGCATCCTCACCGGCTATCACTATTTACCTGCAAAAAGGTTTAAGTTTGAAACGTCAGCACAAAGCTGGTGAGATCGACAGTTCAATTTAAAACAATATGATATGATAAACAAGTTCTCCAAAGTTCAGTTCCGGATAACCATGGGACCCGTATCTAGTTCCTTTCGGACGTCTAGTTCAGTTCTCAAGATATTACCCGTCGGTACATATCTTATTGCCTCATTATCTTAATGTCTATCATACCATTAAGAAGTTCAGGAAACAGATAACAAACATTCACACAAGGGGAGATGCAATCCTCCCAGCGAATGGGGTGTCAGCCAATAGTACTATCAATGTTTTCTGTTCGGCCCCACATGGGTTCACTAGATACAGTTCAAGTATGAGGACTTTCGATTCCATGATAGAGTTCAGTCTACAGGCAAAATCCCATGAAATCCCACAAAAGTCAAATGAAATAACACAGATATCATTGATGCATATCATATAGTTCTCAAAAGTTTAGCAGTTCTACCCCGATGTTTATAAAAGAGTAAAAATAAAAGGGGTTGTGCGAAACTCACCTGATAATTCAGTAGTAGCAGAATATCACACAAACTGATGATAATATGATGATTCTGCATTTAGTTTATGTTTGATATGTTATTTATGTTTTAACTTGCTGATTGAATACTTTTGAACGTTCAATGTCAAAGACATTGCCTTGAAAGTCATCAAACCAATATTGAATTATTAATTATTTACTTTAGTGACATATCATACAATGTATGATAATGTAGGAACCTATACTAATTCAGGTTCCTAATACTAAGTTGATGACTCACTTGATTAATCAGTATAATCTCAGATTAACCAAATAGTTAATGTTGTTGATTATAATTGCTAAGATAGTCTCTAAACAGTTTAATGGCTTAGAGATGATTAATCCTTGTTATTGATTACCCAGATATCATGGAATATCACAATGTAGTTTTTGAGTAGGTTTTATAACCATGTTTAACATACCAATCTGACTGTTATCCGAAACGTCAGATAATCGTTCCAATGAGTATGTTAATGATTGTGATTAGTTTAAAACACTCAACTTTCACGTTGCATGTTAAAGATTAATCAAACTAATCACATACATAGTCACAACCAAATGGTTTAAACCATTATAACCATTGTTATGATTCCATGCAAACCGGGCATTACAACGGCTCAAAACAAGGATTTACCCATTAACAGTTCGAGTTTGTCACTCAAAATCAATCCTAGCCATCATCTAAGCAATAATCAACAATCCTAACTATATCATTACGTTCAAAACTAAGATTTAATCATTCATAATCAAACCAGAAGGTTTAAAATGAACCATTACCTAATCTGACGGGTTCCAACGGATGAAATGATGATCAGAACTTGTTTTAACACTTCTGGATGCGATCTAAACGTCCCGGAGGCTTCGAAACAGAGATTTGATGAGTTTGATGAAGATTTTTCGTGGATTGGTGGTGATATCGTCGACTGGAAGCTACACAATGGGATAGGAATGAAAATCTAGATTTTTATGCAAGTTGCCGGCAAAATAGACCCCAGGCGCATCGCCTGACGCCCAACGCCCAACCTAGGCGTACCGCGCGCGTCCCCCCCGGCTTCCAGAAGTTTTCGACTCCGCGCGCATCGCCTAGGGTCTTCCCATGACCTGAGGCGTACCGCCTAAAGGCAATTTCTTCCTTTTTTCGACAGAAACTTCGTTTCACGATTCCGAGCGATCCGTAACTCCGTTTCGCGCACGGTTTTCGCCTACGTTCATCATTTTTCACATACTACCATTCCATATTAATTTCGGCGACCAATTCAACACGGATTTTAAACACGATCAAATGTGCTCAATTCACTGTTGATGTAACTCTTCGTACGCGATTATCACATTTTATTAATAAAAATTTGTAAAAATGTTCCACTTTAATATTCTTTATTTCTTCTATTTAAAAAAAATGTAAAAATGATATAAAAGGAACCGTAAATAAAAAAAATCTAGTTGAAATAATCTACCATTAAATAGAAAAAAAGACTTCAATTTATATAATATCAAAAACAGCTAAGAGGGGCGAGTTTCGAATCATGTCAAGTCTCGTGACTAGAGGTGTTTATGGTCATGTTTCAAAACACAAAACTACCTAAACAGGTCACCGGTTTGGTTTTATAGACGGAATTTTCCCAAGCATTTCGTTGGTCGGTTTCAAAAGTTTGAAATCGTAATCATACAAACCGATCGTATGAAATAGAACCGTAGTGTATGTGTGTATGTATATATACTAGGAAATGTTCCCCTTAATAGTTAATTTTTCCTATGAATGCTATAAATGATTTTTAAAAACTCGAAACTCTAGCAAATTTCAACTGAATTTATTTTTGCATCATTCCAACCTACTAGTCGAACTTAAAACCCAAACCTTAAATCATAAACAAAAAACCCTAATATTAAAACCAAAACTTTAAAAACAAACATAAACCTAAAGATAAACCTTAAAAACTGAAAACTAAGCCCTAAAATATAAACTTTAAAATAAAATGTTAGAGCTAAAACCTAAAATCTAAGTTTGTAGGGTTCAATGACATGGTTCTAATGCAATCAAAATGAGTTCAATCAAAGTTTGTTTGAGACGGTTTCTAAAGTTTTAAAAATCCTATTTAATCTTATTAGACAAAATATACTTTTTGTTTGATTTTTCCCTATATTGTGTATACATTGAGTTCATTAATTATGTGCTCTTTACAAAACTATACATATGAGCTTGGTGTAATTAGCACGTGTTAAATCGTAAAAGTTTTGGTTTGATTCGATGTTTATTTTTGACATATTCAAAAGCTTAAATCGTAAACCAAATAATAATCAGACCACAGATAAACGTTCAGTTTGGTTTCATTTATTTTTAACGGTCCGGTTTTGGTTTTTATTATTTAAAAATTGTTGTTAATGATTTCATTTAGGGTTCTACCTAAAACCTGAATAGAAAGGGTTTTGAAATCTGTCAAAACGAACACTAAGATTGGCAAGACCAACACTAATGTTGTCAAAATAGCATTTATGCATGGGCGACCCGGGAGGGACAAACCCGACCTTCGTCACGGGCTAACTTTTTTATAAGGCACAAATTTATATATATATATATATATATATATATATATATATATAGATCATGGTTGTAAAAATCATCGACTAGACCGATTAGTCCCTAGTCCCCTAAGGCCGACTAAGCCCGACTAGCGCCTAGCGATTTCTACAACGTTGATATAGATTCCATTCAAATGAAAACCAACAAGTTGTAGAAAACTAAAAACAAACATTTATAAACACATAATTTAAATGATACAAAAAGTATTTTCTTTTAAATGACAGAAACTTATTTTCATGACCTTTAAACTATGTGTGTTCATCGTTTCAGTTAACATTTTATTTGGTTTAGTCGGTTTTAATTTTTTTCTCCTATCTAAAAACCAAACCGAATTCAAGAAGTGGGTCACTTTGTTTTCAGTTAAAACCAAACAAATTGATTAAAAACAAAATAAATCGGTTAAAGCAGATTAAAAAACAAATAAACCGATCCGAATAAACCGAATTCAATCTTATATGTTATTAACAAGATATAAAATTTAAATAAGATACCAAAAATAAATCTGAATTCACTTTAATCGGTTAACCGAACAAACCAAATTAAAAAAAAAATGGAACTGATAACCAAACTGAAAACCAAATTCAGAATTTAGCTCGATTTTTTCAGTTACGAATACAATTATGATTTTTGGTATTAAACGGTTTTCATTTTTTATGAACACCCTACTTTAATAGTTAAATTCACTAAGGGGTCTTTTTCTCAGTTACGAACAGAGTTGTTTCTCGGTTTGAACCTATGACTCAATTTTCACACCCTACTTTAATAGTTAAATTCATTATGGCAGTAAACGAACCCAACGTTCGGAAGAAAATTTGTTTATGTTCGTTCATGTAATAAATGAACGAACACGTACGAAGAAGAAATTCCGTTCGTTTATGTAAATGAACAAACATGAACATCGGTCGTGTTCATTCATTTGTGTTCGTGAACGTTCGATAACGTGTTAGGTAACGTTCATTTATTAAATTTTTTATTAAATATGTTGCATATTCCTAATTTTTTATTTTAGTTTAATACCATAATATTTAAGCTATTTCTAGTTTAATACTATAATTTTTAACTTTGAATTTATATAAACTATTATCTCTAATGTTTGAGTTTAAGAATGTTGATTTTTATTGTTTCAATAATATGTGCCTGTTTGCTTTTGTAAAACATTCATGAACAAGTTAAATTCATTAATTAACGAACACGAAGATGAAATTTCGTTCGGTTAGCGTTCATAAACCGTTCGTGAACAAATTAAAAGTTAAACAAACGAACACGAATAAGAGCTTGCTTGTGTTCGTTCAGTGCGTTAACAACCCTAATTTTGTCATCTGAAGCTGATTAAAAATGATTAAATCTTGTTCAAGAGTTTTGAAGAGATGATAATATATTTGGCCATCTGGAGTTGATTAAATATGATCAAATGTTATCCACTAAAATCAACAATATATTACATAATAGCTAAAAAAACCATACAAAGATTCAGAAACTCATGAATACAAGATGAAACACTCACCAATCATGTAACCTAGCTATTAATTCCAATATAACACATGTGAAATATTAAAAACTAGTAAATGTAAAATAAATATAACACAAAATCCATGTAAAAGGTAGATCAACAAACACTTCTCACCCAAGCCAGTTGCTTTATATGCGTAGATGGATTTTTGAACTCTATTACTTGGACGGTGGTGGTGCGAATAAAGGAATACTAGGCAAAGTTGTTGGGAAGTTGGGGATTGTTGGCATAGAAGGCAATGGAGGTAGGGATACTTTGGGCAATGATGGAATGGTAGGTATGGTAGGCATTTGTGGTTGCGGCAGTGATGGGATGGTTGGAATCTGTGGTTGTGGGAGTGTTGGCATGGTGGGTATCTGTGGCTGTGGTAGTGTTGGTATTGTGGGCATCTGTGGTTGTGTTAATGTTGGTATGGTGGGTATCTGTGGTTGTGGTAGTGTTGGGGTCGTCTGTAATAAACCACGTGAAGCATGACACACATTGTTGTTCATAACGGATAATAGTGCAAGAACGAAAACATAAATGTAGCTGGTGGAAGCCATTGCCAACTTTGTTCGACTAGCTAAAGATGGCTCAAGAGCTTTATAGTATAGGCAAATGAATCTGATTAACTGTGATGGATAAAGCACCAAGGATTTGAACTATATATAGCAAATTTTTAGCTATATCAAAGCCCTAACTAGGTTGGTTACAATTTATATGTGG
This sequence comes from Mikania micrantha, assembly GCA_009363875.1. Taxonomy (NCBI): domain Eukaryota; kingdom Viridiplantae; phylum Streptophyta; class Magnoliopsida; order Asterales; family Asteraceae; genus Mikania; species Mikania micrantha. The sequence continues at coordinate 17,052,087 of CM018683.1, forward strand.
TTGGTTAGAATCTACCATTAATGGTTGCTAGTAGTTTAACAACCAAAATCATATTGCAATATTGTCAATTGTTGGATTAGAAAAAAAAAAAAACGAGAAACAAAACTATCGTGTATGTTTTTTTTTCTTGCAATTAAACTATTTTGTTACATACCACCATTTTCTCTCAATAATTCTGAGTAATATGATTTTAAATGATCCACTGGTTGGTGACGTAACCACACGTAATAGTGTTTATATAAGTATTTTATTTTAATTATTTTAGTAATATGAAAATAAAAAATGTTCCACTTAAATGCTATTATTTTATTTATAGTAATTTTAAAAATAGTTTTCATTATTTCTTAAATGGAAAAGATGTAAAAACAATATAAAGTACCGTAAATAAAAAAAAACAAATTGAAATAAACTTAAACTAAATGCAAAAAAAATCTTCAATTTATATAATAGCAAAACCATCTTAGAAGCGCGGAGCTTCAGATCATTGTCGAGTCACATGATTAGGGGTGTTTATGATGAGGGTTCAAAACACAAAGCACCCAAACAGGTCATTGGTTTGGTGTCATTGATGTTTTGTTTTCAAACTTTTAGTTGAACGGTTTTAAAAGTTTGAAACCGTAATGAACGGTTTGGTTTATGACTTTCGTAAAAACCGATCGTATAAAATAATAAACCGTATCATATGTGTGTATGTATGTATACAAACACACACATATATACTTATATATACATATACATATATAAATATATATAGGGTGAGGATCATATGTTAAGCCTTCTCTATTGCGTTAACCGAATAACTACATCTTATTACTTTAGGGCCCACACTAAAGTAAATCTAATGGTTGTGGTTTTTTTCTCTTTTTTAATTAATATAGGGTTCACTTACATTAATAAAAAAAATAAGAAAAAACCACAACCTTTAGATTTACTCTAATGTGAGCCCCAAAGTAATAAGATGTAGTTATTCGGTTATCGCAATAAGGAGGGGTTAACATTTGAACCATCCCCTATATATATATATAAGGGAGGGTTCCTTTGAAAACATCATTTTGTAGAAAATTAATCACAATCATTACCAATTATTTTTTTTTTCATTTTTTTTATTTCCTATTATTATAAGGTAAGAAATGTACAAAAAAGAAAAAAAAATTTTTAAAAAATATGTATTCCATGTTATTACATATATGTAAAGTCTATTTTACACATATTAGTTACATATACGTAACTTTGTGATTTATATATCTTTATTAAAATTTTATTTCTCATTATAACATTTTTAACCTTATTATAAAAATTACGAAAAACAATTTTTAAAAATTTATTGGTAAGTATGAGTTTTTTTTTATGTGTATGTGTATGTGTATGTGTATGTGGATTTAGTTTATGATTTATGTGTTATATAAAGACAATACGTACAAGTTTGGTGAAATCAGCCTATCTCAAATGTTTTAGTCGATTTCCGAGATGAATTTCTATCAAATGTTTCCGACGAATTTTTCCGATAAGATGTTACTGGCAAATTTCCGACCACCAGGTTTATTTATTTATTCATTTTTTGTTGTATTTCCAACAACGTATCGAAAAAAATATTAAAATAACTGTAATAAACACAAATTTTTTTCATGCTTTAAATGCCAAAAAATTCAATACAAATCCAATTCTACAACAAAAAACTATCATCATCAAATTACAGTTTTACCTCAAAAGATTACAATCATCAAATTACAAGTTCACCACAAAAGACCATCGTCATCAAACTAAAAGTTCAACAACAAAACACGAATATATAAGCCCAACTATCATAGGATTGTCGGGATTACCAAATTTTTTCATTAGCTCGGCTATTTGTCGTTGCATCTATTCCTTCATGTCTTCTCTCATTTGTTGTTATATCTTAATTCCCTCATTTTTTATTGCATATCTTCGACTCGATTATGCAATTCTTCTACTTGGGTTTACTAGTCTCGCACCTGAAAAATTGTTAAAACATACATAAAGCAGTAGCTAAACAATTTATTTTTTGTTTGGAAACATGTCGGAAACTTCCGACCATTTTCCTACTTAAACGATTTATTTTTTTGTTTTTCAAGCTTTAGACTTCGTTTTTTCGCTTCATCTTTTCTAAACATTCATTATATATATATCATAAAAAACTTAGTGTTAATAAATTATATATATATATATATATATATTATACACATTCATGTATTTACGTGTGCATACACAAATAGAACCCAAAAAAGTTTTTAGGGTACAAGTATATGTATTTGTTTGTTTACACCACCGACAAACATATAATTTGTTAAATTAAATTATTTATAACTAATTTTTTTCGTATATAATTATTGTGCAAAAAAGTTGATGCGAGAAAACAATGTAAAATGCCTAAAAAATAAAAAAGGAAAACATGTGGTAGGAATATAGTCGGAAATTTCAACAACTTTCCGACGAATTGTTCAGTCTGGTCGGAAAAGGGTGGAGTCTTTCAACCATTTTCCTTAAAAAAATTATTTTATATTTTATGTTTTTGACCGATTTCCGACCAACATTTCAATTATTTTTTTAATTAAGCATTTTGCTATTTTCCCAATAAATTTTCGATAAATATTTTAATTTATTTATTTTTAAACTTTTGGTAGGAAATTTGTTGGTATATACCGATAACTTTCCGACCACTGCAAGTTTTGTCGGTAACTTGTCGGAATTTGAATACTAAAAATATGGTTTTTTTTTGTCAGAATTTGCAAGGAAAACTGTTGGAAACTTCTAACCGTATATTTTTGTCGGAAAATTTTGTTGGAAATTCTAGTTTTCTAGCAGTGATACTTGAAACATATGTTTTAGGTATTGCCCATGTATTCAAGTATGTGATTCATTTTAACAAAATCACGAGCATAGGATGAGTTAATAGTTAAAATTAACTTGATCACGACCCATTGTCATCCTAATAAATCTTATATATTTTTTTTAACTTTTTATAACAAACTCACACTTTCCTAGTCCTAGTAATTAGGCTGTAAACGAACCAAACGAACACGAACATGCCATTTTTTGTTTTCGTTCATTTCACTTTTAAGTTGTTCACGAACGTTAACCGAACGAAAATTGTTGTTCGTATACGTTCATAAATGAATTTGGATTGTTCCCGAACGCTAATGAACATATATTATTTAAACAATAAAAATCAACATTATTAATATCAAGCATTAGAGATAATCATTTATACATATATAAATTAAAATATTATATTATTAAACTAAAAATAACTTAAATATTATGGCATTAAACTAAAAATTAAAAATATACAACACATTTAATGAATAAATATATTAAATGAACTTAACCGAATATAATTGAATGTAAAAGAACATGTTACCGAATATTTACGAACACAAATGAACGAACACGATCTCTGTTCAGTTCGTTCAGGAATTTCTTGTTCGTGTTCGTTCATTTATTAAATAAACGAACATAAGCGAACTTCCCGCCGAACAATTCACGAACTGTTCGCTGAACATTCGGTTCATAACCTTAAGGTCATAATGCAACAACCTTACGAGCCACTACAAGCTAGGTCTTGCCTTAAACAAAGCAAGTAAGGACTTTAATTTTATTTTATTTTCAAGATTAATCAGTCCTTCAATAAATGCATCTATATATCAACTTAATGGGGTTCAACGAAGATATGTAAATTCACTCTTGTTTCGTCAAAATTTTCTAAAGTTTTAATGTGTTCTGATTCATGGAAAAAGGATGATATATTTGGCCATCTGTATCCGATTAAAATGATCAAATCTTGTCCATTAAAATCAACAATATATTACAGAAAAATTAAAAAAAAAATACAATGATTTAGAAACTAATATCAGTACCTGATAAAACACTCGCAAATACAACACATGTGAAATATTATAAACTAGCAAATGCAAAATAAATAAAACAAAAGACCCTTGAAAAAGCTAGATCGACAAGCACTGATCTAACCCCAAGACAACTGTTTATATGTGTCGATAGATTTCTGAACTCTATTACTTGGACGGTGGTGGCGCGGAGAAGGGAATACTAGGCAGAGTTGTTGGGAAGTTGGGGATTGTTGGCATAGAAGGCATTGGAGGTAGGGATACTTTGGGTAGTGATGGGATGGTAGGCATTTGTGGTTGTGGTAGTGATGGGATTGTTGGGATCTGTGGTTGTGGGAGTGATGGAATAGTGGGTATTTGTGGCTGTGGGAGTGTTGGTATGGTGGGTATCTGTGGTTGTGGTAATGTTGGTATGGTGGGTATCTGTGGTTGTGGTAATGTTGGTGTCGTCTGTAATAAACTACGTGAAGCATGACACACATTGTTGTTCATAAGGGATAATAGTGCAAGAATGAAAACATAAATGTAGCTGGTGGAAGCCATTACTAGATTTGTTCAAATAGCAAAAGATGGCTCAAGAGCTTTATAATGTAGACAAATGAACTTGATTAAATGTGATGGATAAAGCACCAAGGATAGTGAACTATATATAGAAAATTTTTAGCTATACCAAAGCCCTAGATGACTAGTTTGGTTACAAATTATATGTGGTTGGTTAGAATCTACCCTTAATGGTTGCTAGTAGTTTAACAACCAGAATCTTGGCAAGTAGGTTCATAAGCAAATATGAAATAAAAGTGACACGTGGCATTAAATTAACTAACCATTGTTTTGCTAGGTTTGGAGTTGTTTAACAACCTGTAGACTTGAGGTCTTTTTTGTTTGCTACAATTGTCAATTGTTAGATTAGATACAGATGAGAACAAAGCTATCATGTACTCATGTAGTTAAGATTTATCAACCTGAGTAACTTGGATAACTGATAATGCTGCATTCAGCTATCATGCATTGTTTTTTCTTTATAAAAGAACACATTACTGAACATTCACGAATATAAATGAATGAAGATGACTTCATAATCGTTCATTTACATTAAAAAAAAAAAAATTCTTGATCGTATTCGTTCATTATTAAACGAATGGATATAACGATCTTCCCGCAGAATGGTTTACAAACTATTCACTTGTTTGATTCGTTTAAAGTCATTTGTGTAACTGATAATTAAGAAGAATTTGTTGTAAATATTTTGTTAGAAATACCTGCCAAAGTAATATGATTTTCGACAAATTATCCCCTGGTTGGTGACATGACGACACGTTATAGTGTTTATATAAGTATTTTATTTTAATTATTTAATAATACGAAATTAAAAAATGTTCCACTTCAATACTATTATTTTATGGGTGTGGCTAAATGTACCCCTCTTTTGAACTTGTCATACCCCCTCTCCAAAAATATTAAATATAAATTTGTTAAAATCAACCCTTCAACTATATAACACAACCAAAATACACCAAATATTATTTTTACTTTAAATTCTACTAAATGTATCCCCTCTTACTTGTCATACCCTATACAAAATATAAAATTAAATTCTTCCAAAATCAGATTTAATTGTATGAACCCTAGTTCCTCTTTGTTCAAATTCGATTGAACTGAGGCCCGCTTGTTGTTACAAACATAGGACTTTCGTTCCTCGAACAAAAACGAGTGTAATTGTATATGAAACACCTACCTTAGCTAACTAATTCATGTTCGTTGCTTGATGAACCGAAGTCGAACCGTCGGGTTCTTACATGCCTTTTTCTTGATTTGTGTTGAGATTGTGAATAACTTTTGTTTACGCAGAGAGTTTCGCAGAGGTTAAAGGATTGTTTGGGTTCAATTAATTTTGTGTTTTATGCTCGTTTTAATAGACTTTGAGTTTGAGTTCGACTATGGTTATTTAAGCTTAGATTTCATATTTATTTGATTTTTAAACGATGAATTGATGATGATAATGATTCCGTGATGTTTGAGTTTTGTAAAAACAGTCCCTCACGTTTTTGTTTAAAGGTTTATGGATCTTTTTAGTTAATTAAAAACATAAGGTTTACTTTTATATATTTAAAAAACTTAAGGAGTGGGTACGACAAGTAAAAAAAATACAAAGAAGGGTATATTTAGCATAACCCTTATTTTATTTATAATAATTTTAAAAATAATTTTCTTTATTTTCTTAAATGTAAAAAGGTGTAAAAAGAATATATAAAAGAACCGTAAATAAAAAAAAAATCTAATTGAAATAAACTTAATTCCAATGCAAAAAAGGCTTCAATTTATATAATAGCAAAACCAGCTAATTAAGACGGGTCGGAGCTTCGGATATGTCAACTAAGGGTGTTCATGGTTAGGTCTTAAAACACAAAACCGTCCAAGCCGGTTATCGGTTTGGTTTCTCAATTGATTTTTTTCAAACATTTAGTCTGTCGGTTTCAGAAGTTTGAAACTGTAATGAACGGTTTAATTTATGGCTTTCATTAAAACCGGTCGTATAAAAACAAACCTGATTGTATGTGTGTGTATAAATAAATACACACACAATTACTTATATATACATGTATGTGTAAATGATAGAGATCTTATTCTATTTTGTTGATTAATAGTATTTTGTAATTGTGGAAGGGGGGTAAGTGTAGTTTCTAGTTCTATAAATAAGAATCATTAGTTTTGTGAGAGGGGAAGAGAGATTATTGTTTAGATTGTTAGACTCAGTGTTTGTCATTGAGGAGGGCATAGCCCTGGGACCACTAGTTGGTTAATTGTAGATCCTTGTGATCATATCCTTCATATTCAATTTGAATTGCATTCTGATTTCATCAAATTCGTATTCAATTCGTATTCAATTTGAGTTGTGATTTGAATCTCATCATTGGTCCGACCTGCCCGTTCTCCATCTACGATTTGTTTCTGATTTCATTTTCCAGGGATCTCCTAGTCACCATCGTTCTTCAATTTCAGCCGATTCGCAACCTCAGATTTCTCGTTCAAGTAGTACCGATTTCAGGTTCCTACAGTTTCAATTTCGTTTTCGCATTTCGAATTTGATTCAATTTCCGATTTCAATTTCTGATACTTCTGAGCTCGTTCAATCATTCAACAATGGTATTTGATTTTCCGATGGAGACTCGTGCTACCAACGCTCGCCTGGAGATTCACGATCACCAGATCCGTCAATTGCAATCAGATGTAAACGAACTCAAATCCACGTTGAAATCCTTGGAAGTTGAGCGTGCGGAATCAGCTAAATTCAGGCAAATCGTCCTTGATTGGATGAAACATCAAGAGCAATCGGAGTTCCAATCAGAGCTTCTGCATCGATTTAGTAGTTTCGCGATGCCTAATCCTTATGCGCAATTGGATTCGATTCAGGATGCTCTAATCCAAGTCGTCGACGATAAGATTCTAACGATGGGTAGCTTCGAACCTCCTAATACTTCTGCGCAGATTGCTACGATTCAACAAACGGCGATGATTTCCGAATTGATAGGTGACGACGAGGTTAAAGGGTGCCTTGATTCTGTCGACAAGAAGGCCGCTCCTCCTTTTTTTCGTTTTCAACATATTATTGGGCCTTTATCAGATGATGGGCTTCCTATGTTGGGCCTAGCAGAGTTCAAATCACACTTTTCTTTCGAAACCAATGATCGGGATATTAATTCACGTTCGGATATGTATAGCAACTTTCCTTCCAAATTGGGATTGTCGATGTCAGGGGAGGCAGGCTCGATTCAGCCCCGAAATCGAGGAGCGCGATATCTTTCACGTTTGGATTGGAAGGGACGTAAGAAGAAAAGAATTTGTTTGCGTTGGGGCAATAGATACGGGCCAGCTAACAAACGTCCGGACGACACGAAGCAAGGCTGGACAAATGATTCACTCCCAAGTCTTGAGGACAAGACTTTTAAATAAGGGGGAGTAATGATAGAGATCTTATTCTATTTTGTTGATTAATAGTATTTTGTAATTGTGGAAGGGGGGTAAGTGTAGTTTCTAGTTCTATAAATAAGAATCATTAGTTTTGTGAGAGGGGAAGAGAGATTATTGTTTAGATTGTTAGACTCAGTGTTTGTCATTGAGGAGGGCATAGCCCTGGGACCACTAGTTGGTTAATTGTAGATCCTTGTGATCATATCCTTCATATTCAATTTGAATTGCATTCTGATTTCATCAAATTCGTATTCAATTCGTATTCAATTTGAGTTGTGATTTGAATCTCATCAGTAAACATATACACACACATAAGAATAGGCATGTGTCTGTATATACGCATGTAATTATAAGTAGATTGAGTTCATGACTTATGTGTCATTTAAACAAAATACAAATGAGTTGGTGTAATTAACGTGTTTCAAACCATAAAAGTTTTGGTTCAATTCGATTTTTCTTTTTAACAGAATCAAAAGCTCAAACCATAAAGCAAACTGTTTATAATTGTTCTGTTTAGTTCAGTTTTTATTTTTAACAGTCCGGCTTTTTAGTTTACATTATTTAAAAACTATTGTTAATGTTTTGGTTTACGGTTTCACCCAAAAAATGGATCATGTGACCATCTCGGGTCCAGCTCTTGTTTATGTTTGGAACAATCAAGGGCAATGAAAGCAAACTCTTCATTATTAGGCTCATGCTGACCCAAATGGGTTCTGAAAGCCGTCAAAACGAACGCCAAGATTGGGAAGACCAACACTAATAGCATCACGGTTAACATTTAAGTCGTCCGATTCTACGAAGCCCGCTCTCATGCTCATCTACCCATCGATCATAATGCCTGATGGTGTTGCTGCCCGCCCCGTAAAATGCAAAGACCACAAGATACAGGGATCGCTAAAAATCCGAACCCGATAGGAATACTTTTTTTTTTGACCTGTGAATATTATCTACTCATAAACTACTCCAAACTAATTACACCATTGCATGGGTTAGAACCCATGACCTCTCATTCTAAAAGGCAAACCCTCTACCAAGTGGGCTAGTCTCACATTGGCCGATAAGAATACATGATACTTGGAACATATGTTCTAAGCAGGGGGTCTTAGAGCTAGCAAGTGCGAAAGGTGCGACCGCACAGGGCCCATTTTTTAGGGGACCCTAATTTTTTTAAAAAAATTGTATATATTATATATATTAATTTATTTTACAAAAAACACATAATTTACATTCCAATTTTTTAAATACATTTAACACAGTTGCGAATTTTATAAAAGTTAAAAGAAAAACTTTTTCCTTAAATATTTGACTGAAACCCAATAACTCATTACAATTTATAATTTAGGTCAAAAAACAAGTTAACTTACTTCACGTTTAGCTACAATCTAATTACCACACATATAGGGGCCTATTTTTAGCATTTGCACATGACATCTAATCTCTAAGAGACGGCCCTGGTTCTAGGTATGAGACAGATTATTCTGGTATGAGATTCATTTCAAAAAAAATTTCACAAGCATAGGATTAGTTAAACTCGACCCAATTACCCAATATACATGTTTACTTGAGTACGTATATACCCGAATATTTTTAAAGTTTCATGTTTATTTACATTGATCTTTCGCTAACTATGCCTCATTAATGAGTTTTATTATGTAGAATATTATTATATTTTTGTGATATGTATTTAATGATATTGGTTATATTTTATCTTATAACTTCATATAAACCTAGTGTTAATCTCGCGACTGCTAAACAGCAAATGGTATTTTCATACGAAATTAAAATAGTAGTTCTATCGTCCAAAAACGTACCGAGAAGTGAGTTTTTCGACGAATTGGTTGACAAATTTACATCCATTTGAGATCCTTTTAGCAATTATTGTTGAAAATCTTCTTAGTTTTTATAAAGTTATTTCCTTTCATAATAACTTCCTTGGTAGCCTTCATTTTAAAGAAGTTGAAATAATCAAGTGGTCATCAAACATGTTTCAAGGGTTTACAAGTAAATTATTTAATGAAAATGAAATCATGTTCCCACTAATTGATAATACAATTAGGGTTTTTTCCTCTCTTTCTCTTTCCAAAGCTAGAAGAAACAAATAAAAATGAAGCTAATGATGATATTTTCTCCATGCGTATAATGCCATGATAGCATAGGTTTCATACAATTCCGATCCTATTTGTTAATTTATATTACATAGTGTCATAATACAAGATGTTTCATACCTATTCCTATTTAATTTTTTATTTTGTGGCAAAACTTAAAAATCCAAATAATTCTATTGGATCAAATTCCGAAACTTTATAAATTACTTTATTCCTTTTCATTAGTTTTAAATATATATATATATATATATATATATAATTGTAATTGTTAGAAAAATAATAGTACTTGTAAATCTCAAAGTGTACTTTTTTTAAAGAAATTTATGAGATAATTTAATACCAAGTTAGCCCGATTTACCCAAAAAATACCTACAACTATTGAGTTGGCCGGGTATGAGACACATTTTTCAATTGAGCACGAAATTGAGATTACTAGTACCTAATCCGAACATGACCCTTTGTCATCGCTATTGGTCTCAAATATATTTTTAACATTTTTATAACAACACGCATTTCTAATCATAGTTCTATATTCATCGATTTGGTTTTATTTGCTTTTCAAAACTTTCTTGGTCTGTATGAAAACTGAAAACAATTGAATAAGAAAAATGCTTAACAAACCTATTAACTAATAAGCAATTCGGTTTGGTTATTGTTAAAAACCGAATTAACCTGTGTTAAATTGAATTCAACTGTAAACCAAATACCATTTTTGACTTGTATTCATTTCGTGTTTGGGTTTCGGTCCAAAGCCGGCTCTAAGGGTGTGCCGTAGGTGCGACCGTAACAGGCTTGATTTTTTGTAGTGTCTGAAATTTCAATTTTTTATAATATGTATTTTATAAATAAAATTATTTTTAAACAAAAATAATTTTAACATGTAAAAACAAGATTTTCTTACAACAATTATTTTATTTTATTTATTAACTAAATTTTATCTCAATTATTATCAATTTACGATTTTTTTTTCTATTGATATATATGACTCATTTTAATACTCGGACGTGTTATTCAAATTGTTGGACTCTTCCAGTAAAGAGCAAATAGTTCAAACAACACCAGTAAACACTTAATGCATTTTAGTATGATATAATAAAATGTTTGATAAAATAATAATAATAATAATAATAATAACAATAATATTAATAATAATAATAATATTAATAATAATAATAATAGTAATAAATGAGAAAGGACTAAACAATGTTTTCTTAACGACAAATGTATTACACTTTAATTAAACTATTCTAAAAAATATTCTTTTGTTTGGATTTGAACCCAGAATCTCTACTCTAAGAGGCATCACCTTCTAGTTAACCAACGTCTAAATGTTTTCTTTCTACTATTTTTGTATGAATCCTGTTTTAACAAAAAATTTGAAATGCAACGGCTTGAGGAGTTAAAAAACTTGTAAATGAGTCAAGTACTTAATATTAATTTAGACATTATTGAATTAGATTTTAACCAATAAGATTAGTAGTGACATAATCATATTATATTCATCGGTTCAGTTATATGTTTATTTGCTTTATTTCGTTTGGTTTAACAGGTTTTACAATTTGTTTTATCTATAACTAGAAATTGAACTGAAACAATTTCAATTCGTTTTGGTTTCGGTTAAACATAACAAACCAAATTCAACATTATGTGTGTCATTTCAATTTTTTAGGCGCAACACTTTTTAAATCCTTATACATTATTATTGAAATTAATAAATTTTTATATAAATTCGGTTTAATCAATATAATCAAATAAATCAAAGCACTAATCTAAGTAAAAAACGTATTTGAACCAAGAACCGAACTGAAAAATTCCGAATTTGGATATGGTTAGCAACTAAACAAAAAACTGAAATTCAGTTTGTTTTCTTGTTACGAATACAATTTGATTTAAGAGTTTTAGGTTTTTTAAACACTCTTATATATAATCTAAAAACACTATTTTTATAAATAATTTACTAATATAAGTATAACCTAAAACAAAATTGGTTCACATGAATTTTCATTAACAAAGTGAAGGATTACTATTAACTGACGGATAAATGGGCAATTAGTTGCGTCGCAACCAGGGGCGTACCTACATTATGCCTCAGGAGGGCAGCTGCCCACCTTGAAAATTTTTATTATTATTATTTATATGTTAAAATCTTGATCACCCCCGTAAAATTTTTCAATCGCCCCATTAAAGTTTTATAAATAAACCTAGTTCAACCTTATATTTAAATATGAATTCTCATTAATCGGTTAACCAAACAAAACAAATTCCAAAATATTTGGAACCGATAACCGAGATTCGTATACAGTTAATAACCAACTTCGGAATTCGGATATAGTTAGGAACCAAGCCTTAAACCAAATTCAGAATTCAGTTCGTTTTTTCGGTGATGAATACGGTTCATTATTCTAGTATTAATAGTTTTCAGCTTTTTTGAATACCCTCAACTTAATATTCAAAATCACTAAGGGCCCTGTTTTTCGACTCGTCCTAGGCACCTCCAATTCTTAGGGCCTTATACTTTGTTTTGGATATATATAAAAAAAATAAAATCACCTAGTGAACAACTTCAGATGTATTGTATTTTTATTATGTTTTTATATATAAAATTTAGTTTGATTATATTTTTTTTAACATGACCCGACCCAATCCGTCTCAACCCAACTTGAACGCCAACAAACTTAAAAAATTTCCGCCCCTCATGAAAAAAAATTTCTGAGCCCTCCACTAGTCGCAACCTTATTTTGAATTGTAAAGCTGGTACTACTAAAAACAATTTTTTGGAAAGACTTTACTAAGACTGACGGGTCGAGATACAACAAAACGGGCTTCCTCTTCGAGTCGTCAAACCGTCTCCTCTAACCCAACAACAACCGATCTCGCTGATCAACTCCAAGCTTTCACAACTTTTCAAAAACAAAAACACGAAGATAGGAAAAAAATGCATGAAGAGAAAACTCTTCGAGCCGACCTCAGAGCAATGGAGTCTTTGCCTCCCTAAAAATTGCTCGACGACAAAGATCGTGAAATAATGAAAAAATTGAAAAATAAGCTCTTTGATAAATATCGTTAAAATTTTTTTTATTTGATTTGTTAGTTTTTTTTCTATGGTTTTTTTATTTAACTTTGCAATGTAACTTTTAATTTATTTGTATTTTTATTTGAATGTTTTAATTAAATCCTAAGGTTTTTATTTTTAGTTTGTAACAAAAAAATTAAATAAATCAATTAAATTTAAATAATGTTGATGATATGGAATAGTAGGGAAGGGTTTTCAGTAGGGTGACTATTGTGAGTGTTAAATGTTTTCAGTGGGATGATGACGTGACAGAAAATTTCATTAAAAAAGGGTTTCAATAGAGTGACTGCTGTGGATAGTGTAATAAAAATTTACCCTTTCCATCCTTACTTTCTTGGTAAAAAGATTTGGAATTGTTGTCAAGGAGAAGGCAACTATTTGTCGTTTTCTTATAACCTCACCCGTGGGCAGGTTGATGTCATCATCGGAATAGAAAGTCGTCTAAGTATGCCATTACACCCTCAACTTTGGTTCATTTACGTATTAAACTTCAAATATTAAATTAGTCATCAATTGGTTCTATAGCAATGTCTACATAACTGGACTGAATATTAGATCGGACGTCTTACTGGTCATTGGTTGGATTAGTTGAACCTGACTTAAGAACCAGATTACAAATAAACATATTAAAAATTCAAAAAAATTATAGAATCATTAACACATTTAAAAAACATAGTTAATGTTCAAACACATATAATCATGTTAAAAAAAAAATACATGGTTTAGCTTTAATGTTTCATTCTATTTTAGTGAAAAAACCTTAATCTGGTCAGACAGTTGAACCAGCTGGTTTATCTGAGGGCTCTTCGCGTGACTTATTTGATTTGGCCCCCTCTCCGGTTGAAGGTTTGACCAGTGGCGAAGCTTGACCCCAAGCGTAGGGGGGGGCGAAACTTCAGGGGGGCGAACATAGGGTGTATTTTTTTTTTCCGAGGGGGGGGGGCGAAATAGAAATTTTAAAAAATTTTGCACTACGAATCGGGAAATGTACACCACTGAACAAAAAAACAGGGGGGCGGTCGCCCCCCCTAGCCCCTTCAAAGCTGCGCCCCTGGGTTTGACGATTATTATATAAAAAAAACAAAGATTTAAGAAAATAATACTTGCCAAACTTCAAATTTTTTTCATATTCAAAAGAAATAGTTAATGTGATTTCAAAATTTAAATATTTTCTCTTCCAAAGATATAACAAAATTTAAGAAAAATCTCATTTTCAAGACATTACATTTCATTTCACTTTTCATTTGTATGCCAAAGATGTAAGTTCATATATATTTTTCTTATTTTTTTATTATTGTACACTTTTTAACTGATGTTTATCCCAAATTAATTGATGACGAAATCATCTCTTTATGAAAGAAACAATGTGTAGAAACTATGAAATACAACAGATATAAAAAAAATATCTCGAGGTCGCTTTTCATATTCTAGACAATGTCTACGCAAACGATGTGTGGTGCACTTTCGGTGCCAACTAGCATACATTTGTGCACATTGATAGAAACATATGTGTTTACCACTTGATCTAACAATCACTCTTATCATTTATTGGAACACAAATAATTTAACCAACATTTATATTATTGTTTATTCGACTTATCTTTGTATATAAATAATTGTATATACGATAATGTCCTCAAGATTGAATAAAACAAAGATCAAGAATGTAAAACCTAAAAGTTAAGTTCAGGTTTTCACTTATAGCCAAACTAGAATGGCCATAAATGTAAATTAACCCAAAAGTACAAATTGAAAAAAAAAGCATACAGTGCAGAAGTGCAGTGGTGTCGACACAATTTCTGGACTTTTTCAATGGGTCTCGTTATTTCCACCCACATTTTTTAATTTAACACTATAAGATCTTCTATTATGGTTTTTCACGAGTTGAACCGAACCGAGCGAGTGTATGCTTGTGATTGGCTCGTTTACAAATCGAGTGGCTCGGCTTGGTTCGGATTTGCAAAATCGAGCCAAATGTTGTACTCATTACTCGGCTTGTTTTAAAACCGAGCGGCTCGACTTTGTTCATTTTGGCTAGGTTTCAAAATAAAATTTAATGCGAACATGTCATCAGTTTAGTTTCGTGGTCGGTTTTTTTCCAAAACAGTTGATCGGCAGTTTCAAAATTGTGAAGCTATGATGAACAGTGTGGTTTATGGTTTTCACTAAAAAACCGGTCATTAAACAGAACCGGATTTATGATACACACACATACATACACATATTAAATAGATAGATAGATAAGTTTATTGATTTACACATCATTGGCACACACACACATATTTGAGCTTACAATGCAAGTAGTGAATCTAAAATAATAGAACGATTTGTTTTTATTTTTAACGGGTCAAATATCCAAACCTAAAATGTCCAAACTCTTAACCAAAGCAGTGTGGCTTAGTTTTAATTCTTAATGTTTTGGTTTTCGTAATTATTATTCAAAAACCGTTAATATCAGTTAAGTTTATGGTTCCATCCAAAAACTATAAAAACTGGTTCCTTGAATGCCCCTAATACGAAAGCATAAAAAATTTAAAATGTATAAATTATTCGTAAACATCGTTATACATTAATTTGAATACGCCAACATCATTCATTTTTAAAAACTTGAAACATGTTAGTGTTAATAAATATTATATATATGTATAACTTAGTTATACTTAAACGAGCGAGCCAAATGAGCGACTATCCAAGCGAGCTTACCTTGGCTCGTGCTCAGCTCATTTTGAAACCAAACCGAGCATGCTCGGCTCGTTTAAAAGCAAGCGAAATTCGAACGGGTTTTTTCGAGCTTTTTCTAGGCGAGTATCGAGCAAGTGTCGAACGAAGAACATTTTGGACGCCCCTATCTCTTATAGAACTTAGACTACCCGTAGTACTAAAGGTTACATTTACTACATTCGTCCTAATCATCACTGTCACATTAGATTTTTACTCATTCTTTTCACATGCATTCTGTGTCATATTTTTAACTTCAACACATAATTCTTACATGCATCATTGTCACATTAAATTTCCACCTTCTCTCTACACTTGGTTGCACTTCCGGAAGTGCAAAGTGAGGGAAGTGTGGGGCACTCCATTGCATCCGTTGGAGAAGCAGCTGTTCACGTGGGGAATGCACCAGCACCTAAGGGCGCATTAGAGGGAGCCTTATAGGACTATACGAGGCATGGATCCCCTGTAAGTCTATAACCAGGGGCACACTTATGCTGAATGTTGGGGATAGCCTCTCTCCTTGAAATTTTTTTTCATTGGTATATATATATATATATATATTAAAATCCTGACAGAACTCCTTAGTATTTTGTAATCGTCTCCCTTAAATTTGCATAAACAGATTGTGATGAAAATTTAAGTGATAGTTGTACTTTATTTTTGAGAAAAAGTTACTTAAAATAGTATTCATATATGTTGTTTTAGATATAAATCCGAAAATAAAACACCATAGAAAACAAATTTAGTTTTTATTATGTTTCTATGTATGAAATTTACTTTGGTTGTCTTCTTTTGACATGACTCAATCGGATTCAACCAAACCTGACCCGACCTAAACAGGACAGCAAAAAAATTATTATATAGCATTAATCAAACAACCATAAAAATTTCTGCACCCATGAAAAGCATTTCGGGGTCCGCCACTGTCTATAACACGCACTGTTTCGATAGTTTGGTCCGGTACACGTCTCATATAGTACTTATATGTCTCATATAGGCCTATACGAAACGTATATGAAATCAATCATTAATACTGATAATTTCATAAAAATAATGATTGACCCCATATGTGTTTTGTATGTGCCTATATGAGGCGTATATGAGTATGAAGACTCAAGGTTACGTGTAAGAATAACATCTTTTTTCTTCCAAGATTCACCGAAACCTTACCATTTAGTGAAATCATGTCGACATATTCTCCTGATTACGATGAACACGCCTCCATAAACTTAAGATGGGAGTGTGTTAGATCATGCATATACTTATATATATATATATATATATATATATATATGTGTGTATCATCTTGTAGAAAATAGATTAATAACATAGATCAATTCTTGACGAATTCAACGAGAATCGATCTATTAATCGTTGATATCTACAGATTTATGATATTTTGATCCTGTAATTCATCACAATTCACACCATGTGGGTGCTTGAGGTTTCTATCTTTCTTGATAATTATGCTATCTATTTGATTGGTTTATTTAGAATTGAGTTTTAATGGCATTGTTGAATTGTGTTTCAGAAGCTCTACCCTTTGCTCAATTTAGAGAAAATTAAAGGGGTTGTTTGACAATCTTCAGGTAATTCATTAAATCTTATGCGATCGGAGATGAATCTGATTTGGGTTTAATTTTATACAAACAAACGGTACTTGTTAAATCCAAATCATAGCACCTTATTTGTAAGGTCTGTACCTTAATCTATGGTCCTGTTTGGTAGCCTCTTAATTCCATTCAGAGGCTATCTCTTAATAGTTCATATCATCTGAATGGTTTAAAAGTATTCTTAAGTCTGAATGGTTAAGAGGTTGGTAATGGTTCATAACCTCTGAATGGTTAAGATGTAACCCTAAATCTGAATGGTTAAGAGATTATGAACCATTCAGAGGTAACTCTTAATGCCATTCAGATGCAAACAAACAACCCCTATCTCTAGATGTTTCCGCTAATACCTTGGTTTTTTGAATTTCATGTTATAAAATACATAATTTATTTGATTAACGAATATGTATAAGAATTTGTTAGAATATTAATTTGGTGATGTGATGATGGCATTAAAAACCACTAATGATTATGTTTTTCAAGATGCATTTATGATTCTTGTTCCAACAAATGGTGTGATGATCACTTTACACGCTTTCTAATTATGTTTAATTTGTAGATAACTCATTTTTCATAACATGTTTTGAAATATTTGCCATCAATGACTAAATCTGCTTAAATCTTTGGCAAAAATTTTTATAATAAAGAGCTTTTTCACATTGTTTTTCAATGGTTATTACATGAAATTTCATGACTCTGTTTTGAAAGAAACTATAAACACTTCAATGCATAACACCGAAACCATAGTTTAAAAAAATTGAATCTAGGGCTAGCAACCCTTAGGGAAGGGCCTTAATGAAACTGATAAGCTTGTTGTTTTGTGCAATGTTTTGAAAACCGGGCCAGCCAGTCAAAGCGGACCTGGTAGGGTGTCTAGCCTAAATATAGCATGTGACCGTGCTCTATTGAACCGGCGAGACGGCCGGTTCACAGGACGGATCGGAATTGGTTCACTAGTCGAACCCTTTTTTACATAAAATCCAAAAAAAGAAACATTAAAACCAAACCATGTATTTTTTAACATAATTATGTTTGTTTGAACATTAATTATGTTTTTTTTAAATGAGTTTATAATTTTATAATTTTTTTTGGAATTCTTTATATATTTATTACGTCTTTCAGTTCTTTAACCTGGTCCGGCAAATGACCAATAAGACGTCCAGTTCAACGTCTGGTTCATTCTGAGAACGCTAGTTTTGTGACTTTGAGGTCATGAGTTCAAGCAGTGAGAAACAATCTTATGCCAAATCAGATCGCAAAGCGATCCATACCCTGTACAACCTTTGTGCAAAACAAAGGCTAAGTAAAACATCGGGTACACTCTGAGCTACCAACCCTAGCTAGAAACCATAGTTTTAAAAAATCCAGTTAAGTTGTTCACTAGTTATTTGGATCAAATTAAAATATAGGCATTTGGATATTTGCCACCAAAAACTAAACTTTTAACACATGTTGCATAAGTTTAACAGCATCAATCATCCAAACATATGATGTTTGCTTGCAACCTGTTTCACTTTCTAGTTTCTAACTACTTTTGGATCCCAAAAAGGATCCCTTATTCCCTTCTCAGGAGCTTCTCTGAGTCCATGTCAGCAACGAGTTGCTCCAACTCACCCGAGTTCGACCCATGTCGAGATGAAACAACCGCTCTCATCCTCAAATATGTGGCCATTGCCACCATTCTTGTGGCCGGAATCCTAGGTGTCGCCATCCCATTGGTCAGCAAAACCCGAGGCTTCTTCAAAACAGACTCCAGTCTTTTCTTTTCCACCAAAGCCTTTGGTGCAGGAGTCATCTTAGCCACTGGGTTCGTGCACATGCTACCAGAGGCTACACAAGCCTTAACAAACCCGTGTCTGCCAGAAGCCCCTTGGGCCCGGTTTCCCTTTTCGGGCCTTATTGCTATGATGGCTGCTTTGACCACATTGCTTGTTGATGTTGCTAGCACTCGGTATTATGAGAGTAAGCAAATGAAGCAGGTACAAGATGTTAAAGATGATCATCTGGTTGATTCTGGTTCAGAATCTTTGATGGATCCATTGGTGAGTAAAGAAGAAACTGTGCATCCGGAAGGAGGCTCGTATATGAACCCGCATGCCTTTAACGACGACGACGATGAGGGTGGTGTTCGACATGTTGCCGTTTCACAGGTATTATATATATGATCATAAATTGAAATCTCTATTATATATCATTTAAAAAAAATTGTAGTTGTGATCATGGTTGCAAAAGTCGCTAGGCGCTCTTAGGTCGGAACAGGTCCTTGGAGCGAGTAATCGGAGAGTACTCGGCCCTAGTCGGGAGTACTCGGGTAATACTCAGGAAGTACTCGGAATCGGAACAACTCCTTGGAGCGAGTACTCGGAGAGTACTCGGCCTTGGAGACCGACTTTTACAACAGTGGTTGTGATCCGACCTCTCTCCAGAACCTGCACAAAACTGGTTCTATGTAAAGCACCGGATATAAACTTTTTTTTATCAATGATTAACTGTATGGACGCAATATTAATATCCACAGGGTTAGATAGGGCCACACAAAATACAAGGACGGGTCAGGATGGGTGGTGCTCAGGCTAATCAACTAATTGAACGTTTGATTCTTTCTTCTTCATAAACAATGGGCGATGAGCCGATGAAGATCCTGTAACCATTTTTATCAAAACTCGTTTTTGACCCGGACCGAATTAACTATATTAGTCTTTTTTTCATTTTCATAAAAGATGGAAGTATGATTAGCTCTATATTTGATAGGTGTTAGAACTTGGAATCCTATCACATTCGATCCTGATCGGACTCTCACTAGGCGTTTCACAAAGCCCATGCACCATTAGACCCTTGCTCGGAGCATTATCGTGCCATCAACTTTTCGAACGGTTTGCACTAGGCGGGTGCATCTCTCAGGCAAACCTTGGGTCCTTTCATTCAACTATAATGGCATGTTTTTTTGCTGTAACGACCCCTTTAGGGGTCGGTACAGGCATAATTGTATGCTCGTTTTACAATTATAACAGCCCTCGAGCTCTCGTTATCGAAGGGATACTTGATGCTACATCTGGTGGGATCTTGATTTATATGGCTTTGGTTGACCTGATTGCTGTTGATTTCATGAGCAAGAAGATGAGATGTAATCCTAGGCTTCAACTTGTGTCTTATATTGCATTGTTCATTGGGGCTGGGTTAATGTCTCTTCTTGCAGTTTGGTCATGATAAGAGCATATATGGTATCATGTGTTGTGTAATTGATGTTATGTTTTGTTAGATAATGAGTCATGGTTTCAATTATGATGTTGGCTAGTCCTTTTTTTTATGTTAAATTACCACGTTATGTAACTTGAAATTGTAGCTTTTATAATCTGCTTGTAAGCCTTGTGTCAGGTTACCTCTTGGGCACAAATTTGTTATCTTATTTGTAAGCCTGGGAAATGGGCGGGTTGGGTTGTGTCGGGTAATGAGTTAGAACGGGCTAGAGTCAAGATATGTATGAGTCAGGAATCAGGATGAGTTTTAAGCAAAATCGGTTTGGGTCTAAATGAGTTTTTAAAAAAAATTAATTTAGCTCAAGTTAAAATGTTATAAGTAAGTAAATAGTTTATTTGCGTAATATTTAGTAATTTTGTTGTCAAATATATTATTTATAATTTTTAATTGTTTAAAAATATTCTATTATCATAGTTTTTAGGTTATCTATCTTGACCTACATTGTGTCAAGGTATTACCCATCTAAGCTCATTCAATGTTATGATACAACTCATTTCAAACTAAAATACAATAACTAATCACCCCAAATTAACATTTTATCTTGCTTTCGGTCAAGATTTGTCAGGTTTGTCTATTTTCTAAGTTGTAATTTTCTTGTTGACCTTAGCATACGAAAGTTATTATTGGAGTATTCGGCACAAATTTGTCATCTTATTTGTATCTAAAGTTGTTACCTAAGGATTTTAAAGTTGAAACAATTATTTATTGTTGTTATTGTTACAGTTGTCACTCTAAAAACTATACTAAACTGATAAGACAGCTTGCAGTGCATGCTAAAGGTTGCATTTACGACATGCATCATAGTCATCAGTGCACAT
This sequence comes from Mikania micrantha, assembly GCA_009363875.1. Taxonomy (NCBI): domain Eukaryota; kingdom Viridiplantae; phylum Streptophyta; class Magnoliopsida; order Asterales; family Asteraceae; genus Mikania; species Mikania micrantha. The sequence continues at coordinate 17,073,501 of CM018683.1, forward strand.
CAGCTTTTTACTCATTCTTTTCACATGCATTCTCTCTCATCTTTTTAACAACAACCCATCCTTCTCACATATATACATCATCCCTCTTTTATATCCTTTTCACCATCTCTCTGCACTTGGTTGCACTTCCAGAAGTACAAGGTGGGGGAAGTGCGGGACGCTCCATTGCATCCGTTATCCCTCCACGTGAGACGTACTTCATTCCCTAAGGGCGCATTGCGGACCGTCTAAGCAGTGACAAAGGACATGAAAGTGACAAAACACGTGTAAAATTTACAAATTGTGCACACATTATAAATAAAATTCCCATGATGAGGTTGATATAATAGCACGAGGGAACGTAAGAAAAGAAGTTACCCCTTGGCAACCTAAATGTTTAGACTAGAAAGTCTGTTTTATAAAAGTTCAGTGTTGACGATTGAATTCAGTTCTCTAGTCTCATATTTAGTAAGTCTCGAGCTCCATCACTGCAGAATGAAAGGGGTGATCTCATAGTTCTTAATAATATTATGATTTAATGCTTTAATATTATTAAATGTATTCACCAAAATTGTTGACGTATGTTTTTTGAAACATTTCAAATAGAACATGATTAAACTGTTTAAGACAAAGTTAATGCATAGAAGAAACTCGTATGCAAGAAGAACTCGTATCCCTTAGCCTAAGAAATCATAACAACATAAGAATTTTATATGAGTTAATTGTTAAAATGGTCTCTATGTCTATATCAAAAATGTCATTTTAGTCCCTAAATAAAATTTGTTGCCATTTTAATCATTGTCTTTGAATTTAGTTGCCAATATAGTCCTTCGTCTAAATTTTTGTTGTCATTTTAATCTTTGTGTTTGAAATTTAGTTGCCAATATAGTCCCTGGCAACTAAAATTTAGACGAATGACTATTTTGGCAACTAAATTAAAACAGAAGGATTAAAATGATAACAAAAATTATTTAAGGACTAAAATGACATTTTTGATATAAACATAGGGACCATTTTGGTATTTAACTCATTTTATATATTGTCATAGGATAGAAATATATTGTAAATATTATTTTGTTTATAAATATTCGTATATTTATATTCATGTTATAAATGAGTATTTTGTAAATCCTGAAAAGTTATATAAAAGTTATGAAACGGTTTATACAGTATTTCCGATGCGTTGTATATATTTGGAATAAAATAATCCATTATGCAAAAAATCAACGATGATAAACAATGATTTTTAATTCGTGGTTATATGAGTTTTTCTTTTTTAGTGTAATGTTATGCTTCATGTTTGTATGTATTTACATTTAGGTTTTCTAACGCTCACTTTTAAAAAGATATATTATTTATGATTTGATGACAAAGTGATGCTCAACAAAGTTTTTCCCTTTGTTTTTTTAAATATCAATTTAGTTCTTTTCTGCCTTTATTTAACTCTTGACGTTATTTCTATCGGGTTCTTTAACACTCATTTTTACAATGGAATGATGCTCGCCTTCACAATGAAGGATTCTTAGGATTTTATGATCAAGTGATAATCATTATGACATACTTTTATCAGCATTTTTATATTTAAAATCATGACGCAATAATAGCGAGTGACACTTGTGTTAAACTATTTCACTTTATAAACTTAATTTATTAAAGTGTTACAACATAAAAATAATTAAACAATATATTACCTTTGCATCATCATTGCCACTCACAATGTTGTCATTTTCTTGATGTTGGTGGTGCACAGTCCCTCTTAAAATTTAAAATACTCACTCACCCACCAACAACCGGCACATGTCTCGTCTTCACCAAATACAATTTACCTTTTGGGTACCTAAGCTATACTACTCCTATTATGTTTGCCCCTCAAACTTATTTTGGAACATATTTGGTCGTTTGTTTTCCTTTTAATGCTATTTCTCGTTGATTCTATCTAGGTGCGCTCTTGAGAATTGAGGTGCCCAGGACGAGCCAGAAAAAATGCCTATAGCGAATACAAATATTAAAACAAAGGTAATCACAAAAATCGAAAACTGAACCGTATTTGTAATTGAAAAAAAACCGAATTTTGAATCCGGTTTTCGGTTCGGGTTCTGACTATAACTGAATTCTGAATCAGGTTCCTACTTTTATTTAAATTTTGAATTTTGGTTTCACTCTTTTTTGAGTTCGGTTTATTCGGTTTATTCGGTTAACCAATTAAACCTAATTTAGATTTAAATTTATTATTTGATTTTCGGTTTTTAACCAGTTTATTTGATTTTTAATCGGTTTGTTCGGTATTAACCGAGTTTGGTTCGATTTTTAAATAGGAAAAAAATTGAAAACTGATTAAATCGAACCAATGAACACCTCTATTTTAAAGGGCGTGAAAAATAACTTCCTATAATTTATAGGGAATTATTTTTTGTAACTATTTAATAATGTGTTTATAAACAGTTCTTTTTAATTATCTGCAACTTATTGTTTCTCATTTAAATGAATCTTTGGATCAATATTTTCAATTGTTACACCAAAAAATATCATGTATCGTTCTTTAGTTATTGGAATTTTTAAGCATTGTTTTATCAGTTAAATTAAATATTAATATGTAAATTCATCATTTTATAATTTTTCAAATTTCATTATTAAGTATTTAATATTTTATATTCAATAAGTGTAATACACAGAATAATAACTTAGTTTAACATTATAATAACATATTATTATAATGTTATACGACATAATATTAAAAACATGCACATAATTAAAAGGATCAAATGCATTGTTGCCTAGTGGAATCCTGGTGGTTGGATAAGACTCACGAACCAAATGATTTTGGGTTTGAATCCCACAAGGGGTTTTCTTAAAAGTGTTGAGTTTCCACCAGAACTAGTGACTTGATAGTGGATGTGATCGAATGATACTGCTGGTTGGGTTCGAATCCCATAAGGGTTTTCTTAAAAGTATTGAGTTTCCACCAAAACTAGTTACTTGATAGTGGATGTGATCGGATGATACTGCTAGTAGCATGATGATACTTTAGTGATCAGTCAGTGATTTAAAATATTAGCAGTTCAATAAAAAAAACCAAAAGGACTAAAAAGTCAATTTACACAACTAAGAAAGGATCCTCTTACCTTATATATGCGAGTATATATATCCCCAACAACCCCTCATCAGTCATCACCAACCCACTACTACTAATGAAATACTAAAATATAACATGAAAACAGAGCATTGAAGATCGTCATCGTCTTTCCATAATCCACTTTTCTTGAAGTGGGTGTTCATCTTCAATCAATCAATCTCAATCCCAATTCGAATTCATCATCCACAATGGATCGTGCACGCAGGCTAGCAAGCAAATCGATCCTCAAACGCCTAATTTCACAATCCAAACAAAATCCATCGACCCCTGCATCGCATTCATCTTTGAGGTATGTTTCATCAGCATCTTCATACGTTTCTTCCACCAAAAATGTTACATCAGACTACAATTTTCATGGGTTTTGCTCGCAATCTCGATCAATTTCGATTGAAGCTTTGAAACCCAGTGACACTTTCCCACGGCGCCATAACTCTGCAACCCCAGAAGATCAGACGAAAATGGCGGAGTTTGTAGGGTTTTCTAGTTTAGATTCTTTAATTGATGCCACTGTGCCGAAATCAATCCGTATTAGTTCGATGAAATTCCCTAAATTTGATCAAGGGCTAACTGAATCTGAAATGATTGCTCATATGCAAGGGTTAGCTTCTAAAAATCAGGTTTTTAAATCTTTTATTGGTATGGGGTATTACAATACATTTGTTCCTGGTGTTATTTTAAGAAATATTATGGAAAACCCTGGTTGGTATACTCAGTATACCCCTTATCAGGCTGAAATTGCACAGGGAAGACTCGAATCTTTACTCAATTTTCAAACCATGATTACAGATCTAACCGGTTTGCCAATGTCAAATGCTTCATTACTTGATGAAGGAACCGCCGCTGCAGAAGCTATGGCTATGTGCAACAACATTCAAAAGGGTAAAAAGAAAACATTTTTTATCACGAGTAATTGCCATCCGCAAACGATTGATATCTGCAAGACTAGAGCAGATGGCTTTGATCTGAAAGTGGTGGTTTCGGATCTGAAGGATTTTGATTACTCATCTGGTGATGTTTGTGGAGTGCTGGTTCAGTATCCTGGTACTGAAGGTGAGTTGTTGGATTATGGTGAGTTTGTTAGGAATGCGCACGTGAATGGTGTGAAGGTTGTTATGGCTAGTGATTTGTTGGCTTTGACCATATTGAAGCCACCTGGTGAATTTGGGGCTGATATTGTGGTGGGTTCGGCTCAAAGATTTGGTGTTCCTATGGGGTATGGTGGTCCTCATGCTGCATTTCTTGCAACATCTCAAGAATATAAAAGGATGATGCCAGGTAGGATTATTGGTGTTAGTGTTGATGCTTCTGGTAAACCTGCTTTGCGTATGGCAATGCAGACGAGAGAGCAACATATTAGGAGGGATAAAGCTACTAGTAACATTTGCACAGCTCAGGTATCAATTTTCTTGAATTTGATCTTTTGTATAAACTTTAAGAATTTTGTTATAAGAATGTATGTTGTCTTCGAATGGTTTGTTATATCACCAAGTGTTGTATGCCCTAACTGTGTTAGTTGATCTTTATAGTCCTTAGGTTGTGAGTCATGTGTCTTTAGTTACATCCGCAATTTAAGGTGTTGTTTGGATTTGAATGTTGATAATGATTATGTGATGATTGTGACTACAATTTTTAGTATTCGGGTAAGCAAATGATGCTTGGGTCGAATAACCAATTTTACACAACGAATTTGATTATCAAAAGGTAAAACTAAATTACATATATATCCTTTTCAGATGTAGTTTTGAGTCTTTGAGATGCTGTTGCTCCCATCTCACAAGATGCATCTCATTGTGTGTGTGTGTTTTTTCACAAAAATGTCTCGTTTGGTCTTTTAATCAAGTAATTTCCTAATCGCTATTTTTTTGATTAATTATTGCAACTTCACACAATAATGGCACATCCAGGCACCATCTTTGACAAATGCTTTATATTACAGTTGATTAACTAATTCTGATTATTAAACATATGACATAATCATTTTCAAAAATGCATCCAAATACCCCCAAAGTTTGTAGACAAATTAAAAAAAAAACCCATAGTTTATGATATGTGACAGGCAGATCTACATGAAAGAATGACTATGTTTGTGCATATCTAAAAAGTATAAAAAGATAATAAAAATTTATCAGAGTGTTGCATCCCCTGTTGATTTTTATTGTAAAGTATAAAGATTCTAAAATCCTGGATCTGCATATCAATATTACAGGTATTGATACATACTTTTTTAACCTTTTCGGCTTTTCTAGTTAAAAAATTTTGTTATTATGTAGGCATTGCTTGCAAATATGGCTGCCATGTATGGTATTTACCATGGACCTGAAGGCCTGAAAACAATCGCACAACGTGTTCATGGACTTGCTGCAACATTTGCTGCTGGATTGAAGAAACTTGGGTCTGTAGATGTCCAAGGTCTTCCCTTTTTTGACACTGTCAAGATTAATTGTACCGATTCAACTGCAATAGCTGAAGAAGCTCTTAAAAACAAGATGAATCTTCGTATTGTTGATAAAAACACTGTAAGCATGTTTTCATTCTTGATTATGCTGCTCAAAAGAGTCAAAGGTGGCAATCTTGACCCATGTACTTATAAATGGGTCGATGTTCTGTGTTATCTATAACTATTCAAACGGATAAAACAAATAAACAAAACCAAGTATAATCCCACTATTACCCGAAGCTCTTGGTTGGGTCTGAAGTGGGTGTGATGGAGACACATACCTTATCTTTATCCTAGGGATAGAGAGGGTGTTCCTGCTGAGACATCTTGAGTCCAAAAATTTTATTCTTTTTTTTGAAAATAATGTTAAAAGCATTGAGATGATTACCTTAACGATAACTTTGAGCCAAGAACTCCTTCGGACAGCCTCCCTATCCCAACTGGGAAAGGGGTGAGGTTTGTCTTCATCCTCATTCCTCCCCCCTTAGACCCTACTTAAGAGTGGGAATTTACTGAGTAAGTTTGTTTGTTTGTTTAGTGCAGATAGCATAGCAAAGATTAAGTAGCATTGCAGAGATTAAATAGCATAGCAGAGATCAGATAGCATATTAAAAAATTAAGTTGCATAGCATAGCATAGGATAGCATGATGGCATTAAATAAATATAGCAAGGTGAATTTGAGCAAAACCCCAAAATCATTTTTTTTAAAAAGATTATTACTTAATTGATATTCTTTTTGTGATCATATTTGAAAGCACTGAAATTTCATAAAGAGTTAAAAAGTTTGGACAAAAAGTGTTTTGGGACTCAACATGTATAGCAAATTACATGTTTGACTTGTCCATTATTGCCACATCTAATTTTGTAAACAATTGACTTTATTCTCGAAGTTTATTGACACTTTTCTTTCAGATTACTGTCTCATTTGATGAAACAACTACCATTGAAGATGTTGATATGTTGTTTAAAGTTTTTTCATTGGGAAAACCGGTGAGTATTTTATTCATATGGAATCTATAATTATCATAAATAGAGACATCTTCATGTTTTTTGTTGATTTAGGTGACATTCAAAGCTGCATCTCTTGCACCAGAGGTTCAAAATGTCATTCCTTCTGGGCTTGTAAGGGAAACTCCCTACATGACACACCCAATTTTTAACTCGTATGTTTCTTTCTTACTTTTTGAAATTTTGACCTGTTTATTTGTGTTATGTTTTATCTCTAAAGGGTAACATGCATTAGACTCGGGAACTTACCTAAAAAAAAATTAGGGTCATTTGAAATGTATTCAAATGCATAAGGCCTTCTATGATGCTTTGTTGAAAAGGATTGATTATTATCGTAATACAACATTTTTTGTGATAATATACTACATTATTACACATCATTGTTCAAAACCATCAAAAGGATTGACCCGTTTTGACCCGCACTAAAAAAAATCAATTTTGATGTGAAACCATCTTGACCTGTTATGCAACCCACCCATTTCAAGTCTCTTATGTTTTTTATTTTTAAATTTCTCTTTAGATTTCATAATTTTAAATCTTTTTTTTCCTTAGTTTCCACACCGAGCATGAGCTACTCAGATATATCAGCAAATTGCAGTCAAAAGATCTGTCATTGTGCCATAGTATGATTCCCTTGGGATCTTGTACGATGAAACTTAATGCAACTACAGAAATGATGCCAGTGACATGGCCAGCCTTTGCAGATATGCATCCGTTTGCACCTATCGAACAGGCAGAGGGATATCAAGTAATCACAACGTCGTTTTTCTTTCTTCACTTTAAATTTGAAATTATATTACCATCTAAATTGAAGATCAAATGCTTTACAATCATATGTGGTATTTATTTTCAGGAAATGTTTAAGAATTTGGGTGATATGTTGTGTACTGTCACGGGCTTTGATTCTTTCTCTTTGCAACCTAATGCTGGTGCTGCTGGAGAGTATGCTGGGCTAATGGTTATTCGAGCATATCATATGGTATAATTGAATACTTTTCCTTTTAAATTTCTCGTTAATTTTATTAAAAAATTAATTGTGAAAATTTTTGATGGTTATAAAAAAATGTTCATAAATATAAAAATTATTACTTCAGTGAACTAAAATATAAATTATCGTATTTTTTATCTTTATAGTTTATAAACACACATCCACACACTCCCTTGTCAAGTTTTGAATTTAATTTTAAGAAATTTCAATTTGATTAATTATAGGCTAGAGGTGATCATCATAGAAATGTATGCATCATTCCCGTGTCAGCACATGGAACAAATCCTGCAAGTGCTGCTATGTGCGGGATGAAAATCATTACCGTTGGAACCGATGCTAAAGGTAATATCAATATTGAAGAGGTACGGAAGGCTGCTGAAGCAAACAAGGACAAACTATCTGCTCTAATGGTATGCAAATCTCAATAAAAAAATAGAAAAAAACACTTTTTAATGCATATTAAATTCATCATCCATAAATCTTACCTTCTTTTGCTCCTCCAAATATCAGGTAACATATCCTTCGACTCATGGAGTTTATGAAGAGGGTATTGATGAGATTTGCAAAATTATTCATGATAATGGAGGTCAGGTTTACATGGATGGAGCCAATATGAATGCACAGGTATATATTATAATTATTTAATTTACAATCTTATAATATAAAACATAAATATTATACAAATCTATAGCATTGGGTGTGAATAAGTTGAATTCTTGCAGGTTGGTCTGACAAGTCCTGGCTGGATTGGTGCTGATGTTTGTCATCTGAATCTTCATAAGACATTTTGCATTCCACATGGTGGAGGTGGTCCTGGAATGGGTCCAATCGGTGTGAAAAAACACTTGGCACCATACTTGCCTTCTCATCCTGTGGTAAGCACAAAATATATATATATATATATATATATATATATATTTATCATAATGTTTTTTTCATTGTGCTGTTGTCATGTGATTCAAAAGTTTGATTTTGAAGGTCGGAACTGGAGGGTTACCTGCACCTGAAAACGCCGAGCCACTTGGTACAATTTCTGCAGCACCTTGGGGATCGGCCCTTATCTTGCCCATATCATATACATACATTGCCATGATGGGATCTCGAGGGCTTACAGATGCATCAAAGATAGCCATCTTGAATGCAAACTACATGGCAAAACGTCTTGAGGTGTATTTTCTTCGTCTTTTGTTTCTTGCGTAGTTTTTATTTATATTAAATTTTGATGGTATCCAGTTCATTAGTGGTAGTATGATTGTAGTCACATATTCATAGCTGCTTGAAATTAATGCTTTTTTTTTTTTCCTTTCGTGTGCTTTTCAGAGTCACTACCCTATTCTTTTTTGTGGTATCAATGGAACTGTTGCCCATGAATTTATTGTCGATTTGCGACCCTTAAAGGTATATTTGGCGCACCGCCATCACAATCTACACAAGGCAAAATCAACATGTTTCCTTATAAATGAGTCGATTTGGGTTATATATCTTTGGATTGGTTAAAGGTCATCCAAAGTGTAATAAAAAAGAGTGTAGTAATAATATATACATATAATTTTTAATTATATTTAGTGAATTATGTTTTCTTGAGAATTCAAAGATATGGCATGTTTGTGGGTCTGCCCAACCCGTCCAAACATTTTGACCACGATTATAAAGTATTTGTTTTAACCTGAACCAGCTTTCACACCCGTTACCTGACTCCTTTATATTATACAATCTAGACTACAGCTGGAATAGAGCCAGAAGATGTTGCGAAACGTCTAATAGATTATGGTTTTCATGGACCAACAATGTCATGGCCGGTTCCTGGAACGCTAATGATTGAACCCACAGAGAGTGAAAGCAAGGTATTCTCTTGAATGAAGTTTAGCATGAAAATGATTATATGGTCTATCTTCCCCTCTGTATAATGCATAAAATTTATTGATATGCAGGCAGAGTTAGACAGGTTTTGTGATGCTTTGATCTCTATTAGACAAGAAATAACTGAAATTGAGAAAGGAAATGCTGATATCAACAACAATGTTATCAAGGTATGTTGTTTCATTGGTTAAAAAAAAAAGATTGTTTGATATATCAAACAGTAGCACTGAATCAATCAAAGATGATTTTTTTATAATTATTATACTTTTTAAAACAAGTTCTATGAATAAATGTAATTTTTCCTTCTTTTTTACAAGTATGATAACCTCCTGGTATTCTCCAGCCAATTTGGAATGAAAAATATTTTCTTTTTCGAATATATAATTTAGTTTTTCTTGAATGTTGAATATAACTCAGTTTTTAATAAAATTTATCACAAAAGTGCAAATATAGAATTATATTAAATTTTCCAAATTATTAGAGGAAAACCTAATTGTATTTTAAATAAAAATTGAAAAAAGAAACAAAAAAATCATTGGAGAGAACTGGCCAGTCACACCACTTTTTGAAACAAAAAAGAATTAGCTTAATTTAAAAAAAAATTACTAGTTTAATATGTTGTCCATGAAATGGCATAATTCACAGGGAGCTCCTCATCCTCTTCAAGTGCTCATGGCTGATAAGTGGACTAAACCATACTCTCGCGAATATGCAGCCTACCCTGCTTCATGGCTTCGTGCTGCTAAGTTCTGGCCAACCACATGTCTGTTCCACACTCTTTATCTTTTGAATATATATAGGGATTGTATCATTTAAAACTCGATCTAGATAGAGAACCTTTGAAATATATAGGGATTGTATTATGTGAAAACTCGATCTTAGAGAGATCATCTTTAAACCCTATATGGGCCCTTTATTTGGAATATTGAAAATAAAAATATGATTCACATTAAAATTGATTTTTTTATGCAAATCCAATTTTTATTCAACATTAATGCGGATCATATATTTATTTTCAAGATTCCAAATAGAAAGTCCTGATAAGGTTTAAAGGTTTTCTATTCAAGATCGAGTTTTCACATGTTACAATCTCTCTATATATATTATGCATTACGGGTGTTAATAGAATGGTTATTTAAAACTATTTCTTTATTTTGTGTGTGACAGGCCGTGTAGATAATGTGTATGGTGATCGCAACCTCATCTGCACCCTTCAGCCACCACACGAAGAAGAAGAGAAGGCTGCAGCCACTGCTTAAAGTTGAAAGGTTTTTTCTTCAAACATGTATTTGTATTCTTACTTTATTGGTTTTCATCTTCCTTCTACAAGTTGTATATACAAATTTCCTATTTACAATTGATCAACCGCTATAATAACGGTTTCTACTATTTATTGTTGATCAACTTCTCTAATTGTCGATCAATAACTCGCTGGAAACATGAAAGAAGCCGAAAGGAATTACAAATTGTTGTATGTTAGTATGCCAATCTGTTAAGATGCATTTGGTTTTGATCCTTAAGGTTCAGGGTATTATTATTGAGGTTTAAGCAAAACCCTGCGGTTTTGTTATATTTAAATGGTTTTTTTTAGTAAACTTCTCTTTTGCTCCCTGTGGTTTGACAAAAGTAACCATTTTCATCCAAATTTTGAAATTTTGCAATTTTCCTCCATTAGTTTCAGAAAATTAACCATTTTAGTCCCCGTGGTTTGACAAAAGTAACCACTTTCATCCAAATTTATATGGACTTTGGATGAAAATTGTTAATTTTCTGAAACTAATGGAGGAAAATTGCAAAATTTCAAAATTTGGATGAAAATGGTTACTTTTGTCAAACCCCAGGGAGCAAAAGAGAAGTTTACTCTTTTTTTTTTAATGAATTTTGTTGATCAACATAATTATTCTATAAACAAAGTATTAAAGAAAAATGGGTAACTTGGGACTTTCGTCGTTCTACCTTGGGACTGAAGTTTCACAAAGGTAAATCGAAATCGATATCAAGCCGGAAAATTATACTAACAATATTGGAGAGGAAGACATATTTGGTGAGGATGGAACCAAAGATTAAACATGAACTGTGATCAACATGGGAGCACGAGAAGAATCAAAGCGCCAAAAGTAGATGGTTCGAAGATGGAGCAGGGAAGAACCAAAAACTGGTCAAGTCTAATGCCTGAGACTTTGGGAATTAGTTTTAAAGTGAACCTGGCATGTTTAGATGATAGTCAGGTTTGCAGGTTCAACCAGGTATTGGCCCGAACGAGTTTAGCCTATAACCTAACCCATAAAATTCATGACATGTTTATGTCGTGTTGAAAATTCACACCCTTAGACTACTGTTCGAGTTACCCAATCTCTCTATGCAAGTTTTTAACCTTTCGAAAATAGTCAAGGTATCATTAAATTATCTGGGAACAATTTCACAACAAAGCCCTGGCTAGTGATGACATCCTTTGATCTCCCTTAAAAGCGAGAAGATAAAACCCAACAAAACTGTATTTCTCAATTTCACAAGAGACTTGTTCTCAGTTTATTTATTTTAAAAAACTTTCTAATTATTTGTGCAAGATGACACTTAAACTTGTAATTATGCATATAACTACACAAATGTAAAATGATATAAGTATATATTATTAAAATTTGTAACATTTTTATTCAACTACTGCTCTAACATATAACAAATGTAGATCAAATGGTAGAAATGTGTTCAAGGAAACGGTGCGACTAGTTGACGAAAGAACTGGACAAAGGTAATAAGAAACACTATGATTGCAGCAACTAAAGCAATCACCTTCCATGGAGTATCAATATATGTTCTTTTAAACACCCCAAAATTTCTAGGCCAGTAACTGTCACAATAATTAGCTACATTCTTCCATGGTTCGATGTAATAGAAATCTTGCAAGTTGACATTTTTGCATATGCTGCTTATCATATCTGAAGCCTTTTCGTTTGAACCTAAATGGCTGACAATCACACATGATTTTCCCATCTTGGCAATGTCTGCTGGTGTAGCAGCAAGCATATGCATAGCCATGGCATATGACGTAACATAATTATCAACCGGAGAGTACTGCTCGTACGCAATGAGATTCCTTAACACCACTTCAAAGAAATTGTCAATACGTGCTACTGGTATCCTAAGAGTCGGCCTAGAGTTTTCGAACTCCATTGCCATCAGCCAAGTCAAGTTGTTATCTGGCCTCATCTTCACCCCGACTCTGTCCAATTCTATAATTGAGTGGGCTCTTGGAATTTCTGTAATTTCTGGTAATTTAAAGTTTGGTTTGTAAAATTTGTGTAGAAGGCCAAGAATATGATGAGGCTTTTCTGTGCCTACATTTTCGACCCTTAAAGGTTTTTCTAAAGGATTTATGAGATCTAATAAAACCTTAAGCATGGTGGTAAGAGTGGATTTTGGTCGCAATTTTGCGACAGTGAGATCATAGATGTCTTGAAGAACAAAAAAAGGGATTTGGTTTTCTAGCAACACGAGGTCTAGAGCAATGTTTCTACTTCGCAATCTGTTGTCCGAAAACAAATTGCCGGTTATTGGAAGCTTATCAATGAACTGAAGTATAAAACAGCCATCCATAACCATCATTTGAACAAGTTCATCATCAGTATACTTTTTCATCTCAAAATAATATTTTCTGATCTTTTGTATTGAACCCCTCACTTTTTTCACACACTTGTCCATTGTTTCATCCAGATGGGATCCTACTTTTAGCAATAGCTCTTTCATATCTATGGGTTTCTTGTTTTCTACTGATTTCAAATTTGTATGTCCTTTGTGAAAAGGTCCAATTGAGACCACCCGAGGGGTGAACGAGCTCGGGTTAACTTCTCTGAGGATATCAGGAACCATGTAAATTGGTGAAAACTTAACATTATCTTTTAAGTTGTGAACACGATTGAGAAGATATTGGGTGGCTGGATCCATTGCCAAAATTTTCTCTGAAAAAGATGCATACAAAACTGATCATCGGTATATATACTGTGAAATTTTAAAATACAAGTCATTTTTGCGTATAAAACGTACAAAATCTGCCTGATTTTATCACTCAATTATTAATTTTTTTGAGTGATAATAACACGCAAAAACAAAGTTATCACGCTGAACTATAAGTCGTATATATATATGCAAGAATGTAATCATACAAATACATATACATATACATATGATTATATGAATAATAATCATAATGAAAGATGGGTCGTACCTTAATTGGTTGGAAACTGGATTACTTGAACTTCCTTCTTCGTTGCTTATTTTTCTTCAATTGTGTGGAATTCATGCAACTCTTGGGTCGTTTTAAGTAGATGGCATATTGACAGGGAACACTAATTAATGTGTGGTTGGAATTTTCATATTGGCTGAACTTTCAAATCCTTGAGACTGTGGTTTAAAACATTTTAATAACCAAATAAAGATATCAATATTGAATATACTTGCTTTCAACAATTAATATATAATGGAATCATAGAGAGATCACAGAATTTCATATATTAAAATTTAATACTCTATAGTTGTTTAATATCAATACACATTTAGACTAAACCAAAAGACAACCTCTATGTCATCATACCTTTTCAAGAGTTGATTGAATAACTAATTTTTTGAGTTTAAATAACTATCTTAATAATAAAATTTAGGATATAGAATACATAGAATAAAACTACAATAACACTTTAAATGATAATAATAATAATAATAGCAACATATTTTACTTCAATTTAAATACATTTCAATGCACTTTCGTATGAAATGGTAACAAGTATTGATGTGCTTCTTCGATCATGGAATCGTGATTTTTCATTAAAACTTCAATATCAGGAAACTTGTTAGCAGCCTTTATTAACACTTAATTTATCGTATTCCTATCTGCTTATTCCCCAAGAAAGCCATGTAGACAAAGTGCTTGACTGATCACGACTGTCATTGACGGAGCTTGGAAAAAAGCTCGGAGGGGGTCGGAGGATTTTTAGGAAGAAAACGGAAGAGACCGAAAGATTTTTAGGAAGGAAATGAGGGGAACCAAAAGATTTTTTGACGAAATACAACTAAATCGATCATTCTGACTAGAAAAACAACTAGTTTTATACCCGTCCGGTGGACAGGTACTATGGTATAATCACATTAGTTTAATAAAATTCATTATAAAAAAATATAATTATTTAATAAATTAAGATACAAATCATAAGATAAACAATTCAATTAAAAAACATAAAATAAAAATCACATAAGTAATGTAAGCCATAAACTATGTTGGTTCATATTTCATCCCAAATTTTCACATCCATTCCAAACAACCGCTCATCTTTATCTCTTCCGACGAGTAAATCTATGCCTCCCTCCTAAAATCGCAGCCGTGATCAAGCGTATGCTACATCGATTAACATCTCCATCTGTACGATTTGGTGGTATGCGCTTAGTCCTTGTTTGAGTTATAGATTAGGGTTTGTATGAGCCGTTTGGGAGCTATTTGATTTCGTGGTCAATGTTTCTTTCTTTATAAATTTATTTTCATCTATGGTTTTTGCATGTTTTGTATGGTTACTCTGATGGTCTGATGCAGGTTTTGAGCAATGTCTTACCGTTCAGGTAAAACTTCTTTGATGATCTTTAATCTATAACTTGTTACATTATTACAATTTAATATTTATTATACTATTTTTTTTATGTGAACTTTGATTGATTTTGTTGAATCGATTTGGGGATATTACCAATCTGAACCAATATTTGGTTATTGCAAAGATATTAGGTTTCTATTATTACTTTTGCTAGAGTGTTAAATTCCTACAGTTTGTTTTCTTAAAAAATGTTTGGTTACTTGTGTATATTCATATTTCTTTTAAGGTTTTATTGTATATATTTTAAGTTTCCTTAAGTTATTAGGATTTCTGGTTAATCGTGGTAGGAATATCACTCTTATGTTACCTTTTTTTGCGTTTTTATATGAAATTTTGAGTTTATTAGTTTATGGTACGATTTTAAAACGCAATTTAGTGTATTGTATTGTTCTTAATACTTAAATGCTTTAAATTTTGAACTTAGAAGTTTGTTTACTTTATTTTATAAAGGTGTTACTAACCTTTTATTCTTCATTGGTGATGAGGTTTGCACTTGTGGACTGTTTAGGTTTTATTTGGGCCGATGATCTAATATCAATTTGTTCAAGGCTTCAAGCAACATGAATGAATTGTAAGTAATCCTTATCCACATGGCTTGCTGATGGACACTGTAAGTTGTTTTCTTGACACACGACTTATATACAAATTTATTAGGCCCAACATTTACAGTTTTTTCCTATTTTCATTTAGCAAGAACAATAATTACATAAGGATTTTGCTTTTATATGTGTTGTATTTTATATGTTGCATTTCTTCTTGATCATTGTTCAAATTCTTTATGTTATCATCTGCTTTATTTTTAAGGTTAACAAAAAACAACCAAACTTAATTACTTTCAAATAGTGTTTAATAAAATGAATAATTATTAAAACCATCTCATAAAGTCAAACCATGAGCGTAAAACTTTCGAACCAAAAGTTAAATAGAAATACAAAATCATAAACGTAAGCAAAACATTATTTAAGAACATCATTACAAATATAAACCCAAGCAATGAAACTTAAGCAAGGTCTAAAAAAGCGGAAACGAGCCTTGAGGCGTTTTCTGTTAGCCTCACAAGGCATAAGCCTCAAAACTACCTTGAAAAATAATTAAAATTACATATATATTTCATAAAAGCCACAATTTAACATAAAACAAACAATAAAAGTGTCACAAGGTATAATATAATTGAAAAGGTAGAGCAAATCGAATTCAAAAATGCATTGTATAATGAAATTAAGCATCATCAGCAGTTTCTGTTTGTATATTTTATTGTAAAATGGATGCAAAGGAATCCTAAAGAAATTGGAGGTGTAAATTACACACTAGTTAAGACTTCTATGCTCCTGACCAAGCGGGGGTCAAGGGGGCCGCGCCTCCTTGCGGGGTCATAGGGGCAGCGCCCCTGGCGGGGTTCGGGGAAACGCCCCGAAACCTAAACGAAATGTCATAAGTTAATATGTTCGGGATTAACTTCCGTATGCTTGGTTTATTGTATACGCGTGCTTTAGTTCAATTAGGTTTCTTATTTTACCTAAACGGGTGAAATAAGGGTCAAAAAAACTCAAAACAGGTCAAAAAGAAACAGCCCAAAATCAAAAAAATACCATCTTTAGTGAGGCTTAAGCCTCACCGTCTCGACGCCTCGAACCGCCTCGATCCGCCTGAGGCTTACGTTCCAATTCCCCCTGCTGAGGCTACGCCTCTTAAGCGTTTTCTGGACGCCTCGAGGCGCGCCTCGGAACGCCTTTTTAAACCATGAACTTAAGTAATATAAACATAAGCATTTAAAGTTAATAGTCTTAAAAGTAACAAACACCTATCGTAACCCAAGCATTAAAACAACAGTCAGTGAAATATTTTTTTAACTTGAATAATATATTGGACATAAATTACTTAAACGTTTAATTTAAATAAAAGCTGCATACACCTTTGATGTATCTGACTTCAGAATAGTGTCGATTAGTGAGTTAACCTTGTAAATGTTACATGCAAACAAAAATAAGTGAATTGAAATAAATGTATTTCATTTTAAAGATTGTTGTAGAAACATAATCATTTCAATTAAAAGTACCGTATTTTCATCTTTTAATAATTTGGGGTTATTCTCCATGTGAAATAAAAAAAGCTATTAAATACATGCATTAATTAACATAAAGAACTAAATAAAAGAATGAAAAGACGTAACAAAAAAATCTTATCTTATCTTACTACTATAATAAACAAAAATAATTTTGCCACTTGTCATGTTTTTAAAATACCAATGCCACATGTCATATTATTGTTAATTATTTTAACTCTCTTTCTTAATAAATAATTATATCATCTCTCCTATTAAATAATTATAATATTAATCATATTATTTGCCTTTTTTCATATTAAAAATTAAAAAATAGTTTTAAATAAATTGAAATTTAATTTTTATTAAAAAATATGTACTGATTTTTCTAAAAATTATAATTTTCTTATAAATAAGAAATATTTAAAATCGTTATTTTTAGGATATTAATAGTATTCTAAAAAACAAGTTTACTTAAAAGATGATTTTTTAAAAATGAAATTAACTATAAAACTAAGTTTTAAACAATATGATTTTTATAAACAAATGACAATTTTTTAATCAAAATATTTAAAAATGATTTTTTTAAAAACCAAAAGTTTTAAAGAAATAATAGGAAAAACTATACTTTTGACATAAAAACTATATGAAGTTTTCAACTTCATAGTTTACAAATCTTAGCTCTTACAAATTAAGAAGATCAGATAATAACTTTTTAGTTATTAGAGTTTTTAATTGTTAGTCTATTACATAAAATATGTCTATACTTACTTTAATTATTATATACCAAAATATTGTTTTATAATTCCAAAGTTTTTATTACTAACTATTTAATATTTTATGATTAATCTGTGTAATACACGGGTTGATAAACTAGTTAACAATAAGGGACCTGTTAGGGAGACGCCAGGCTGGTTCAACATACACCATCCATACGACTCGTATGGGCCTATACGGGTCGTATGGATACTTGATTTTGGCCCTATACGACCCGTATAGGGCCATATGGCTCGTATGTAGTTTCAACTGTCAGACATTAACATGACAAAGTCTGACAAAATCTGACACCCATACGACCCGTATGAACCTAGGTGGTGTCAACTGATCCATAGGGGGTGTCCAAATAACCTGACCCAATAATAAAACCTTCCCACTGCCATCTCGGACTCTCTGGAATATGACTTCGACAATTGCGCATCAATCTTTAATTTGTGGGTAAGACAAAAATCAAATTCAGACAAACACAAAATGCAGAAAAGCATGTGGGTATAAATAGGGTTTTAAAAAACTACTTATCAATGTTTTCAGGAAGAAATAATGCAAATTTTTGAAATTTTACCTCTTGATTTTTTTAGTTTGAATATGTAGTTATTAAGTTTGAATATGTAGTTATTAATGTTGTTGGCAAGCGCTCCCATTAACTGCCTTTATACACGTCTGAGTTTTTAACTGATGGCTAAAATATATTCTTTTGAAACTTTATATTGTATTTTTTCTTTTTGTTGTACGTTTAGAATTATTAATTGATATGTAATATGTGAAAGGCATGTTTTTTAAATTTTATGTTTTATTTTTTTTAATCAATCATAATTGGTTTTTAGCAGTTAATGAGAAAAAGTGGGTTCAAACAAACACATCATCTTAGGGGGGATGCTACATGTCGAAAGATTTATATTTGTTTCTAATTTTTAGATGTTATATTGTGCTAAATTTTATATCTTATATTAAGACTTATGTATAGTGTTGGAGAAACCTATTAATATTAAGTTTTTAAATTTGTGTATACTTTTTAATTTTTTATTTTTAAATTGGCAGGAGTGCACACGCAAACCAAAATCTGTGTATACTTTTAAATTTGTGACACGAACTTCAGTAATATAGTGCACACGCAAACCAAAATCTGGTTAGTCTCATGTGGGGCATGTAGTGTTTTTGTAATCCTTTTTTTATAGTATTTTTGTGTTATGTATCAAGACCATTTAAGGGAACAGCTGTGGGACAAGTGTCTTGTTAATTAGCCAGGTGTCATGCTTGTAAGATAGATTTATTTTTTACCGGGACACTTGTCCACCTAAGATGACATTGTGATTTGAACTGCTGTAATCTTCGCTGGTTTCATACAAATTGAAACTGAATTTAAACTATTTAAAACTGCCGATGAAAATGAATTTATATGGCTAGGATTTAATCTTAGCCATTTTAAAACCAAGATTTCTTCTCAGGACAGTTATATAGACTGGTGTCTATATATTATATATATATATAATAAGGTCCGTCCTTTGAATTGGAAGAGCAAGAACAAGTCTTCATTTTTTTGAGGGAGCAGAGCAGTCAAAGAATGAAACAGATCAAATAATTGTTCTAGAATGGCTATTTCTCGACGACTATAGCTGTCATGAATTCAGCTTCACAAGATAATAAGATCACTCTTTCTTGCTTTTGAGTATGTCATGAAATCGAGGCTTCACGTAAATAAATACAAACTAGTTGTGCTTCTTCCATTGTCAATGTCTACGACGTGATTACTGTCACTTTAAATTACACTTTATTATTTTAGGAACACTTAACATTTGAAACCATCTTTTTTTTTTATAGAAAAAATTGTTGTATTATTACCTTTTTACGTTATTAAGTTCATAGGGCCTATTTTTTTCACTTGTGCTGGCCGGACTCCAAAATTCTTAAGGGTTTTGGGGAACGAACCTTGAATTGAAGTGGTAAGTTGCTAGGGAACATCTTTAGGTTATAACCTAATGCTCTAATGGTAGCCATTTGACTTCTCTAATAAGAGATTTTTGCTTCGAGTTTCGTCTAGAGCAAAATGAATAGGTTGAGCTATAATCTTTTCCCAAATTGTAAGTTTCCTCTTAAATAGTGCAAGCTTGATCACGCTCGGCTCTTTAGCATGTGTCATATGTGTAAATAACTCATCAAATAAACTTTGCATTTTCTATTGGCTACAAGCTTTTTAGATTATGCATTATACCGAAGTAAATGTGAAAAAAAAAATGTCATATAGGCATAAGGAGTGTCTCTTTCCCAGTCACTAAGACATGTTATGGTCAAATGAGTATGGAGCGGTGAGTGATATTTTTATATAATTTTTAATACATTTTTAAATTCTTTTTAACGAATTAATATTACATTTTTAAACATTTACTTTTCTATATATATATATATATATATATATATAGGGTAAAGATCCTATAATAACCCTCTCTTATTGCATAACCCGAAATAACCCTGCAAGATCAACCCGAATCTTTTGTTTTTTTTCTTTCAAAATCTTAGTTTTAAATGTACAAGAATATGTTATTTTATGTGTTTGTACAAATTTTTTTCGTTTGTGATCATACATCAATGTAATTTGCCTTACAGCAGTGTAAACACTTAAAATAACATATTATTGTACATTTAAAACTAAGATTTTGAAAAAAAAAACCGAAAGATTCGGGTTGATGTTGCAGGGTTATTTCGGGTTATGCAATAAGAGAGGGTTATTATAGGATGCGGATCCTATATATATATATATAGGAGAAGGATCAAATGTTAACCATTCTTTATTGCGATAACCGTATAACCCTAGCACTTTTTTGCGTTTTTTGCCCGAATCGTTTTCTTTTTTTTTCATGGTCTTATTATACATAAATAGAGGGGTTATTTTTGTGTTTTTGCTAATTCATCACCGTTTAGAAGTTATTTACAACCGTAAGTAAGTGTAACGACTTACAGTTACTTACATCACATATCTGATGTAAGTGTGATGTAAGTAACTGTAAGTCGTTACACTTACTTACGGTTGTAAATAACTTCTAAACGGTGATGAATTAGCAAAAACACAAAAAAAAACCCCCTCATATTTATGTATAATAAAGACTATGAAAAAAAAAAGATTCGGGCAAAAAACGCAAAAAGTGCTAGAGTTATGCGGTTATCGCAATAAGGAAGGGTTAACAAAGGAACCATCCCATATATATATATATATATATATAGGGTTAGGTTACAAAGGCTTAAACCTTAAAAAGTATCGGAATGACCCTTAATTGACACGTGGCAAGGATTAAATTTAAACAAAAAAGACAGTTATGTAATTTTAACAATTAGCGGATATATTCAAAAAATTAAATCGTAATCATCTTCGCATCAGATTCGGAATTATAATTCCTTCCATTTTTAATTTCAATACAACAACGTAATCTCAATTAATAAGATTAAAATCAAGATCTGTCGATTTTTTATGGTGTTGACGTTAATCAATTGACGATTACGGTCATTCATATTATAAATGATTGATGGATCAATCAAATATAATAAATCAAATTCAAACGACGTAGACGGTATGTTTTGCGAGTATGCATTGTTTGATTTAACTAAGTTTGTTTACCATGGCGTTTGTGATGTTTTCTGTTTTTTTTTTTATGTGGTTAGGGGTAATGATGTTTTACGTTGATGTTTTGAGATATGGTGTTTTATGTTAGATGTTTTGGATAATTATATCGTAATGGAATATGATGGATAACGATTATTATAAATATGGTGTTTAACATATAAGTATAGAGTTTTTACGAAATTAGGGTGTTTTTTTAAGATGTTTAGATTATTATTTTTGTTTTATAAGATATGATGTTTAATTTTGGGATGTTTGGTGTTTTTTTGCATAAGGTTTGGAAAATTGTCATAGCAGTGGAATCGAAAGAGTATCACCTAAATCAAAAAAAAGTTGTACATTCCTGATGTTGAAGATGCGTTAAAGCCAAAATTTGGTATGATTTTTAAGACACTTGATGATGCATATATTTTTTACACAAAATATGCTACAGTTGGGGGTTTCTCTGTACGTAAGGGTACTGAATATAGCGATTCAAGAGGTGTTAAGAAGCTGAAATATTATGTTTGTTCGAAAGAGGACATAAATAAAATGAAAAAGATTAATACATTGGATGATTCTCATAAACAAAAGGTTACAAGATCAAACTCTTCAAAAAGGACGGGATGTAATGCACACATTCGTGTGGAGTTCACTGATAATGAATAGAAAATATACAAATTTGTAGAAGAACACAATCATTATTTTGTTGAGCAGCATGATATGCATTTTCTGACATCATCAAGACACTTGACACATCTACAGAAACATATGATTCATAGTATGTCTAAAATAAATAATGGACCTGTTAAGGCTTTTAATGTGATGAGAACTATTTTTGGTGGTTTTGAAGAAGTTGGTGTAACTAAAAAAGATTGCAAGAATTTTAAAAAAGAATTAAATTTATTTATTGGTGAATATGATGCTGAAAAGGCTGTTAGTTTTTTGATGAAAAAGGAGAATCTTCCAAATTTTTCTTGTGAATATTTCACTGAAGATGAAGATCAATTAAAAGAGTTGTTTTGGGCTGATGAAGATGCTAAGAGGAATTATTTAACATTTGGATATGTTATGTCTTTTGATGCTACGTATCGCTCCAACAGGTGTTCATAGAATTATAGATTTTGGTTTGGAATGGAAAGGAATTACGAGTTTGTTATGGTTTGGTTGCTAAACATAGTCAAGGACACATGGTCATTGTTTATCGAAATAGCGGTGGGACGGTGTAGGGGAGGTTGCAATCTACCTCTGCATATGCCATATACATATGTATATTTCGATCTATCATGGATGTGTGAGTGATATGGTTTAGTGGGTTTTGGATTGGGATTTAAAATATTAAAGATAATTAAATAATGAAAATGATATTGGAAATGTTTACGCGATAGTGAGGTTACGAACATAACTTAAACTCGAATATTAATTCAGAAATATTAACTTAATAATGTATTCGCGCGGGTGACGATTCACACGAATATAATTGTTAAGAATAATATTCTGAAACGATATTCCATAAATTATAAATCAAATCGAAATACGATACGAGCGTCGGATTCGCAAAGGTGACGATCTTTACGAATACGTATGTAAGTAACGCGTTTCGACGAGATAACATAATAATATTTAATGATAATAAAACAAGAAAAATAAATTAAAAACATTTATTTGAAATCACAACCTAAAACATAATCGAATAAATCATTTTATTTAAATAAATAATTTGCCGAAAATGAAACGGAATCGTTTTACGACACAACTTATTTAAAATCATTTTATTATAACGAAACCAACTTATTTGAACGTTTTACGTTTTAACTGTGTTTTACGATGAAAACCGAGTATCTAAGTATTTTAACGCGATAAAAATGAGACCGAACACACGGGGAATACACGGGTTATTTATGAGGAAGATTTTCTTCCTCCTCATTATTCAAAACTCTATCTCTCTCTCTAAAAAACACACACACAAGCCACTCTCTCTCCCTACCTTCTTTCTAGCCTATCTTCTTCAATTCTTGTTGGATTCAAGTGATTCTTGGCTCTAAACGACCACACGATCGAGAGGAACAAGAACCCACGAAGAAACGGGAAGTTGGGACGACATATAGAGGTAAATCTTGAACCTTGTTTCGGTTTCTTACACTAACAATAAACTGGTTGCATCTATGTCGGCACTTAGAAAACACTAAACGAGACTTGTTTGAGATTGTGAGACCATAGATGGACACGTGAGGGGCTGGGAATAGGCACGGATGATGATGATGTAGTCTTGGTTCGCAAAACAGCAGGGACGAACCCTGGAAAACCCTACTAGCCGAACCTTCTTGGGCGCGAAACTAGGGTGGCCGAACCTTGGTCTTGGACGAACCTCCATGCAGACCACCGAACCTTTTCAGGGACGAACCCTGGGCTTGTGTGAACCTTTGTGTCGCGAACTTGGGCACACGCTAGACGAACCCTTAGCCGAAGCCACCGACTCGCGAACCTGTTGTCAAGAGTTAGTTAGGCGAACCCATGACCAAGATGGACGAACCTCGCACGGTGGCCAAACCTAGGACCATGTTGCAGCGAACCTAGATGGGCTTGTGCGAACCTATGGTTTCCTAAGCTAGCCGAACCCCAGCGTGGTGTAAAAACCCACAGCACAGAACCCTCTTGATTGCCAAACCCACTGATTCTTTTGAACTTAGAGGCAGCGAACCATCTTGACAGAACCAATGGGGCGAACCTAATATCCCATGGACTGTATGTCACACCCCCACCTCTCCTCACCTGAGATGATGTCATACATTACCGTGAGAAGGTTGCGGAAGCATAGTGGTGATGTCTCAGAGATGAGGTGTGACTTACTTGAACCGATATCACAGCACACAGATTCACTAGAAATAAATATATTACAAGGGTTTCGTAAATACCTCAACATTACAGCTTAATTTATTACACAATCTAATATCCCATAAGTACAAAAGTGTGGTGTGCATCCTCACCGTGTCGTCACTGTTGCCCTGCAAAAATGTTGAGTTTAAAACATCAGCACAAAGCTGGTGAGTTCGACAGTTCAGCTAGAACAATATGATATGATAAGTATGTTCACAAAAAGTTCAGTTCTGGATAACCATGGGACCCGTATCTAGTTCCTTTCAGACGTTCTTGTTCTGTAAAGACACTACCCGTCGGTAAGTATCTTGATGCCTCATTGTCTTAATGTCTATCACTAACATTAAGAAGTTGTTTCGGAAACAGGTACCAAACATCCACACAAGGGGAGGAGCAACCCTCCCAGCGAATGGGTTGTCAGCCAATAGTACTATCAATGATTCCTGTTCGGCCCCACATGGGTTCACTAGATACAGTTCACGAGATGAGGACTTTTGATACTGTGATAGTTGTTACTAACGGCAAAATCCCATGAAATCACACAAAAGTCACATGAAATCACACAGATATCAGTGATGCATATCATATGTTCAGAAAACAGTTTGCACAGTTACCCCGACATTTAAAAAACCATGAAAAGAAAAGGGGGTTGTACGAAACTCACTTGATATCTCACAAAGTAGTAGAATCACTCGCAACTGGTACTAATGATGAAATTCTGCATTAGTTTAGGTTTAATAAGTTATTTATGTTCCAACTTACTGATTAAATCGTTTTGAACGTCCAATGTCCAAGACATTGCCTTCACAGTCATCAACCCGATGTTTAGTATTTAATTACATATTTTAATGTAATATCATACAATGTATGTTAATGCAGGAACCTATACTGATTCAGGTTCCTAATACTAAGTTGATGACTCACTTGATTAATCTAGGGATAATCTCAGATTAACCAAATAGTTAATGTTGTCGATTATGATGATGAAACAGTTCCTAGATAGATTAATGGCTTAGGAATAATTAATCCTTGTTATTGATTATCCCAATATCATGAAATATCACAATGTGACATTGGAATAGGTTTAATAACCATGTTTAACATACCAATCACTGTTATCTTAAACATCAGATACTCGTTCCAGTGAGTATGTTAATGATTGTGATCAGTTTAAAATACTTGGGTTTAACCTTTCATGTCAAAGATTAATCAAACTAATCACATACATTGTCACAATTAATTGGTTTAAACCATTAAAACCATTGTTATGATTTCATGCAAACCGGGCATTACAACGGCTCAAAACAAGGATTTACCCGTTAACAATTCGAGTTTATCATTTATAATCAATCCTAGCCATCATCTAGGCAATAATCAACAACCCTAACTATATTATTACGTTCAAAATCAAGATTTAATCATTCATAATCAAACTAGAAGGTTTAAAATGAACCATTACCTAATCTGACGTGTTCCAACGGATAAAATGATGATCAGAACTTGTTTTA
Source organism: Mikania micrantha (assembly GCA_009363875.1). Classification (NCBI taxonomy): domain Eukaryota; kingdom Viridiplantae; phylum Streptophyta; class Magnoliopsida; order Asterales; family Asteraceae; genus Mikania; species Mikania micrantha. The sequence goes on from CM018683.1 coordinate 17,099,332, forward strand.
ACGTCTCTTGATGCGATCTAAACGTCGAGAGGCCTTCAAAATAGAGATTTGAGGGGTTGGATGATGAATTTTCGTGGGTGGTGCTGGCTGCCGTCGAGAGAAAGAGATAGATTGTGGATATGGAAGAAAAACTTGATTTTTAAGCAAGTTGCCCGACAAAATCACCCCAGGCGTATCGCCTGAATACCCGCAGCCACGCCAGGCGTACCGCGCGGACTAAGGGGGTCCAGATATTTTCGGTGGGATCTGCGCGCATCGCCTGGGATAAGCCCTTGATTTGGGGCGTACCGCCCCAGGGCTATTTCACCCGTTTTTCGACGGAAACTTCGTTTCGCGATTCCGGACAATCCGTAACTCCGTTTCGCGCACCGTTTTTGCCCACGTTCATCATTTTCCGCATACTATCATCCCATATTAATTTCGGTCATCAAATACATGTGGATCTTAAGAACGATCGTATGTGCTTTCGTCATTGATGACGTAGTTTCTCACTGCAATTGTCACACTGTAATGGGCCGAATCTTGGGGCTGGAGGGCGTTTCTCTTGGCCGAACCTAGGCCAACCCCCATTTTAGCCGAACCTTGAGATTTCAAGTTCTACATGGGCCGAACCTAACCCTTGTGCCTAAAAAGGTTCGCTGCCTATTGGGGTGATACCATATAAGTGATGAACTAGTAATAATAGAGAGCCAAGGACTAGGGAAATCATGTAAAAACCATGGTGCATGAATGAATATAAGGACCACCACCTTTCTATGAATAATATAAATTAGAAATGGGAAATATTGTAAAATGGTAATATTTCATGAGTATAACTTGAACAAATAATTTCCTTTAAAATTTGAATAGATTTTAATAACTGAAATCTTATGGTGGTAAAAACTAACTTAAAGCATGCATGTGAGAACGAATATATGTGTGTGTAAGGTAAAGGTTATCACCTTAGAGCACACTTATATATAGGAATTACACCTAAGATCTCATGATCGGTTATCACTATTAGATAATTAAATTAACAAGTGAAATTTCATTTTAATAATGATTATATGCAAAATAAACTAAGTAGTGAAATACTTAAGAATTTAAAGTAAACACATATGAACACGAAATTGACAAGAAATGCATATGTTTGTGAACACGAATATCTATTAAATTCAGGTTGTTGAGTTGTTTTGATTCCTCATACGTGAGCGCATTCAACTAAAACATTGAATCTAAGGACTCAGGTGAGTTCAAATAACCTCCTTTTTAAACTATTTTGTTTTTAAACTCGGAGGTGAAACATGTATATCAATATTTAAATATTATTTTGATAACACATGGATGATACCTGTTTATCAATATGATATTCATATTATGGGATTATCATTATTATGGATTATCACTGATTATTATATATACCCGTGTGACATTGTCATTGACTTCGGTCATTAACAATGATTACATGTATTGCCACTTGGATTATCACAACTTCATGAATCATTATCTTTGACTTCGGTCAATTACATTGATTCATGTAATGTCACGTGGGTTGCTTCCACTCCATGGATCATGTCTTTAACTTCTGTTAATCACATTAATTCCATGTATTGCCACTATTTGAGAATATTGATGTTTGAGATTGGTTGAATGATGATGCGGTTGATTATCTTTGATTGTCTATGTTTATGTGAGATATGTGATAATGTGTCTGTGTTTTGTGTGTTGGGTTATGTGATTGACTATCTCGCAGGTACTCATGTGGATTTTCTCAAGAAACTCTAAACTTTTATAATCATTTTGAAAAGCCTTTTAAAATATAAAAACTTATGATTACTCACCAACTACTTCGTAGTTGACATTTGATTTTCTACATGTTTCAGGTAATGAAACTAAGTAGGTTGAGGAAGATGAACTCACACTTTTGGACATCATCACATAGAACTCTTGGACTTAGCTAAATAACTGAAATTCTGGCGATTAGAATTTAGTTAGATAGCTAAATCTCTTTTGTGTAATTGATGTAACTAATTCATGATAGACATGATTTTTGTGTAATTAATTTGGTTGATTAAATGATATGTGATGGTTTAAATTAGATGCCCACGAGCTTATGAACAATCTACACATCCCTCGAGGCATCCCGACGTTTCCGCCATCGGTTGGGGTGTTACATTTTGTTTTGAAGTAACAAACTATAATGATATATACAAAGATCATTTTTCTTGATGTTCAGAGTGAAATTTTGGCGATTGAGCAATGCATTAAAGAAAAGTTTGAGGAGGTAGACGATTTTGTGAAGTTTTGTGTAAAAGATTTTGAACAACCATGTTCTTTTTTTGAGGTAATATTATATAACTGATGTAGTACATATTTATGGTGTTTTTATAGGTTATGGTGTTTTATTTATGTTTATGGTGTTTTTATTTATGTTTATGGTGTTTTTTACAGGTTATGTTTCGTAAGAAGGATACTACCATATATTGCAGTTGCAGACGCTATGAACAATTTGGTTTGTTGTGTAGGCACATTTTTTATGTGTTAAAGCTGTCTGATGTGCGATAATTCCCAAAAAAAAATATTATAAGAAGATGGTCAAGAGAAGCAGTCCCGAAAAGTTCACATACTAAAAATTTTAAGATTGGAGAAGACGATTATAATGTTGAGTCGATGATGCGTGACATTTTATTTGCAACAGAATATACACTAAATCGTCTTTCTAACAAAATGAATGAGCTTTCTCTTTATAAAGACTATGTTCAAGGGTATATGAAAAAGGCAGATGATTTACAAATTGCTGCACCACCTGCTAGCAAACGAGACATGATATCTGAGATGCTTGGTCACAACCAAAACAACAAACATTCAGTAAGAGTACCAATTGCATACAAAACTAAAGGTTCTGGTTCTCACAAACGATTGAAATCAAAGCAAAAACAGGCTATTGTTAAAGCAAATAAGAAATCAAGACAATGCCAAAACTGCAAAGGATATAGTCATTATGCATCTACATGTAAAGTGAACAACAACGAGAAATAAGATAAAGTAACATCAGAGGTGTATATTTTTGTTTTTATTTTTACTTGAAGTTTGACAATAAATTGGTGAATAAATTTATTTTTGTCTGATTTTTTATGGTGTTTTTTAATATTATGGTGTTTTTTACATTACATGTTTAGTAACAATATATAGCATGTTTGCAGTGGTGTTTTTTTAATTGTTATTTACGTTTACATATATTTTTTAAATGTAATTGTTTATGTTTTCATCATAGGTTGTTAGATGGTAAGTTAACGTTATTTTTTTTGTTAGCATAGAAGTTGATATGTGAATGTTACATGATACAATTTTTATGCATACAATAAATAAATTTGAGAAAAGATAAATATTTACTTCTTAAACCACAAATATTACATCAACATTGCAAGTTGGTAATAGAAGGGAAAAGTAGTAATATAGCATCAAACACCAAAACACAACAGACGATGGAGATGTCAACCTTTGTAATCAGCAAGGTGTATGGTGTTGCTGATGTTTTTGTCAACAACACATTTGATTGAAAAATTAAGTGCTTCATTCATCCCCTGTTGTGTGTAAAAGTACTCCAGCGTCTTGTCCCATGATTCAGTCTGCGGCATTTCAAGCAGTTTGTTGATGATCTTTGAGTTGTGGAGTTCATTGCGAGCTGACAAATAGTAAAGATTGTTAATGGCTTCGGACATTGTTGAGCTGAGATGTTCAGATTTGGACTTGATCTTGTTCAGAATTGTTTCAGACGCATTGGTTTGTTCTGCCATTTTTATCTTTCCTGTAGAAATGTTTGTTTGATAGGTTTGCAGCGTGTGTTGTGGTGTTTTGGGAAATATGCATGGATATATAACAATAACGATAAGAAAGTGATCGGTCAAAAGGGAAGTGAAGCGTTGAAGTATGTATAAAATCATTTATTTGTATAAGTATGGTGTTAGATGCAAATAAAGGGTGCATTAATTATGGCGTTTAATTTTTGTAATTATGGTGTTAGTTGTACATCATTCATCACACTTAACTATAGTTAATGTCATCAGTAGTATATAAAGGCGTTCAGGAGCACGCTAAAGTTCATAGGCAATAAGTTTCCTGTATGGCGTTTCAAGGAGAATCATCATCATCAACCGACGGTAATGATTTGTTTGAATTGATTATGAAACAATATAAGAAATTGTTTTCGTGGAGAAATTGGGTAGCACAATTAACAAAGTTGAAGAGGTGCTTAAAGAAATCGAAGAGATCGTCAATGGACTTCCGGAGGATACTGTTAAAGATATTGCCAAGAAGTTCAACGTTGATTGTCAGGGTAACAACAAAGAGATGATTAAAGTTGTTTCTGGAATCATAAGAGGCATCCAAGTTTCAATTGATCTTAAAATGAAATTTCTCAAGTCGATGAAATAGAAGGATAACTTGGCCGGCGTATTACCCTTGTCTTTTTTGTTTTTTTTTGTTATTTATATGTTATGGTGTTTTATTTCTGTTTCTTTTTTTTTTGTATGGTATTTTAATGGTATGAATATGAATCGTTTTATGTTAACGAATATATTGATGTAATTATTTTTGATGCTTGCGTTTGAAATATTAGAAATAGGGGTGTTTATGAAGTTATGTACCAGAAAAAAAATAAAACATTTTTTATAAAAATAAAAAAAATTAAAATTAAAATTAAAATTGATTATTTTTATATGATAAATTATAAACATAAGACCATAAACATTTTTTATATGGATGTTTCATTATTTTGGATAAAATAATATGAAAATTCAAACACATAAAGAATGTTTATGAAGTTATTTACCAGAAATATATATATATATCACATCACAGTATGGTGTTTTAAACATAAAACAAGGTTCTAAAGACATAATAAACTTCTAGATGACAGGTTATGAAGACAATCCACAATATGGTGTTTAAACATCAAACAAGCATTAGTCAATAAGTTCAACCTTATGATGTTTAAACATCAAATAAGGATTTCTAGTCAGCATGTTCAAGCATTAGTCAATAAGAATTAGTTAAACATCAAACAATTCACAGTATGGTGTTTAAACATCAAACAAGCATTTTTAGTCAGCATGTTCAAGCAACCATGATGCAATGTTGCCATGTGTATTTCTTTCTGCCTCTCTCCTGACTTCAACTGGTGAATGAATATGTTTCATCAAATCATTAGTCACCCATACAAACCAGTCATTTAGATCATGCAAAATGATCTTGGTGACATATTTTTTTATTAAGTCATTAAGTTGAAGTTTTTGTAAGTTGTAGACCTCTTCTTCTTCTTTACACACACCACAATCCCAATCTAACTGACAATCCCTATATGTCTCCATGTGCCTCATTAGGAAAACACCATAGTCAACCTTATTAATTTGTGTTCTCCAATGCATTGCTAGACGATGTATTTTTGCTGTTGCGATATGGCGTCCACTAGGGTGTTGGTTCTGAATCAAGTAGTCTGCAAATGTTTTTTTCTATATAAAAAAATAGTAAACTTCTCTTTTACTCCCTGTGGTTTGACAATATTAACCATTTTGCTCCAAAACTTTCAAAATGATCATTTTGCTCCATGTGGTTTGACAGTTTAATCATTTTGCTCCAAACTTTTCTAATATGTCTCCATTATACTCCATTTTTTTCGAAACCACAGGGAGCAAAAGGGTTATAACTGTCAAACAACAGGGAGCAAAATGATTAAATTGTCAAACCACAGGGAGCATAATGATCATTTTGAAAGTTTTGGAGCAAAAGGGTTAATATTGTCAAACCATAGGGAGCAAAAGAGAAGTTTACTCTAAAAAAAATAAATTCAAATTATATGAACATTTTTAAGTGTATGGTTTGATGTTTTACAAATACAAAGTAAACAAAAATTACCATTTGTATCCGCCCAGCCTGAATATTTTTTAGTAACCTACATTCACGGCATGACTCCACTATTGTCAATAAGTTCAACCTTAGAAGTTTTTAGATTGAAACACATCAAGTAGAAATGTTGCTGGTTAATGACAGGTACAAAAACAAGTTCAAAACCAGATATGTTGGGGTTGTCAACTTCAGTAAGAACAGCTTCCATGTTACAGCTGAATTCAACGTTCCTTTCCTCATCACTTTTTTCATATGTATCCCTATGCTGTGAATTTGAAGGATTAAAAATAAAATTAAGGATATGGTAATTAAGGTGTTTGGAATAACAAACATAGCAACTATAATATAAAATATACCAACAAGAGTTGTGTGTATAAGAGTCTTGATACTGACTCCATTGAATTGTATTTCTCATCATAGTTAAGGATTTGAGACCATACAAGTATGACGTTTATGTGGATGTAATGATCCGGACGCATGCTCTCAAATATAAACCTTGGAACATCAGCTTTGCCACGTATTCTAAAAAGTATATCCGTGCACACATGTCGAAAATTATGAAATATATAAAATTTGTTCAATTTTTTTTAGAAGATATGGTGTTATTACCATGGTTCCCTACATGCAGAGAATACATAATTAGATATATTATTTTCTAGAGGTGTTTGTTTATGATCCAAAGAGACAACCCGTTCGAAGTACGACGAGCAAACTACTGATGCCAATTTTTCCGTCTAACAGGTCTGTCTTGGTGTAATTCACTTATACCAACTTTAGCAACAACACTTTGAGGAGCACTTGTCTCACCAGCAAGTACAAACAATCCAACTTTTGTCTATGTGTTTGGTCATAAATAACTGTATCTGCAATATTCACATCAATTGGCTGGACATCTGTATCACCGCGCGATTATGGACCCACCGACCTCTGTTTTTGGTGTTTGGTCATAAGCTGGGACATCATCTATCTTTCTTTTACCTTTGCCACAATCTTTAGTGCTTTGATGCATATAAGATTCAATAGTTTTATCAATTTCAGATAAGAAAGTACAAGTGAATTCTGGTGTTTTGTCAAACACAGGTTGTTCTGCACCACCGGTATTGTTTTGATTTGAATGACTAGCTGGTGTCAATTAAGTTGTATTCAAATCAATCTGACTATCGGTTGTAGAGGGAAAATCAATGGTGTTTTCAGTTTGGTGTTTGCCATTTTTCCTGATAACAAGTTCTACTTTCTTATATGAACATCAACAAGGTCACTATTTGGGTAGTCTGCAATATACCTTCTCAACAAATCAACCAAACGAGAAAAACTACCTTCAAACTCACTAAACAATGAATCTAGCTTCTCAAGTAGTGATAACAATGTATTTATAAATCCAAAAAAAAAATAACGATATTTTAAAAGTTGTATAACTATAAATAAAAGATTATACTATTGGTGTTTTGCACAAATAATATGAATGACTATGAATAACTATGTATTTATAACCAATACCTTTTCATTATTCCCTTCAAATTGACTTTCAGTTCCATCATTTTTAGCTTCATTCCCTTCAGCTTGAAGGTAATGTTCTACATTTTTTTCCAGTTGCATAACTCTGCATTTTATAAAATGAATTAGATTTTTTGTAAAGTATGAATATTATTTTTAAATCTAAACACATTCTCATGAGAAAAAAAAGATACCTTTTGCCCAGAAAAGCCACATTGAATTTCAGGAACAATGTTAATATCTAAAGTAGTTTCCTCCGAGGAAGCATGATGTTTATTATCAACTGGATTGACGTTCTCAAAAGATGTGTTTTGTGAAACATCATACTGGGAAATTACTGGCACCAAAAATGATTACCTGATGCTGACACTTCATGTAATTGATTTTCGCTGTTGATAATGTCATTACAGATATCCTCATCAGAATCAAACATCAACATGTTTTCTTCAAAAGTTGTAGATGGTCCCCCTGTGTGCTCCACAATCTGTAGGTCAATTTTGTCTTCAACTGCTGGAGTAGAATCCTCTGATGAAATCATTTGTTGTCGGTCTCAATAACAACACCTGTATCCTTTTGCTGTTTTTCTTTTGTTTCATCTTATGCAACAGTCTTTTGCTTCTTCTACAATCTATCAATATCAGAACCAATCAAGTACTTTTCTAAGTTTAGAAGAGTTTTATTTGTAAGCCACTGAGTAAGATGCACTTCAGAGTGTATGTTTTTCCTTTTCTAAGTATCGTTAACTAGCACAAGCTATAACAAAAATAGTAAGAGAAAAAAAATTAAAAAAACTAAAGAATAAGCATGGTGTAAAATTAAAAATGAATGCAAATTAATGTGAAAGTTTTAGTTATATCACCAAAAGAAGCAAGGGCCATTAAAATGAGCATCTGCTTTCCATGTTGTTTTGTTCCTCTTCAAGCATGTGATAACATAATCACACTGGTTGAAATCTTGGATAGGTAGACCGGGTTTTACAGATGTTACAAATCTTTTATTGACAACACTATTTTTTGTTGGTCTCACCAACAACAGTGAAGAATGAAACCAAAAAATTTAAAATGAATTTCCTATCTGCATTTCGCATTTATGAAACTCTTTTGAAAAACTCCATTACAAAAGGCCTTTTGATCCAAGCGGTGTTTTTGAATTGTTTCCTCCACTTAGCAACTACAACATCTTTATCTGATGGTCGTTTTTCTTCAACAGGTTTTTTACCATTTGGTATTCTCAAAACCTTATTCACTAACTCTGGTGTGATGTGAATACAACATCCAGGAACATTAAGTGTACTTGTGTGTTCATTGTAGTTTTGAACCAACCAAAATGCTAAAGAGGTAGGGATACAATCTACTTTTAAATTCACCACATTGCCAAAACCTATATCTTTAACTAATTTCTTTTGGTGTTCATTGAATGTGGAAAACCAATTAAGTAGGTTTGATGGTGAAATTCTCTGAAGTATTTTTCTACCATCGAACTTGTAGTAGGGCTGTTCTGAAGTTTTTGCATGTACAGTCGTTCTATCAATTGTTTTGGCCTTGGTGGTAGTGTTGTTTATTTTCTGTTTTTTGGGTGGTGGACCTTTCCTTTGTAGGAACAATAGCCTTCTTTGATGTAGTGTTTGCTCATCGTGATGAAACAAAATCAGAATCATGTTCTTCCACAACAGATTTTCCTTTCATTTTTGAGTCAGATTTTCTAATATCAACGTTTTTGTTTCGAGATCAAATTCAGTTGAAGAATCTGCCAAGTCAAGTATGATGGGAGTTGATTTGGTGTTGGTGAATCGACTGAAAGATGTCTTTAGAGCTAGTCGTTCACTTTTTTCTAACTGATGGATGATTAAAAGAAACACCATTTTTAACCAATAAGTAGCATGTTGTAAAAGACAATAACAACATTAAGCCAAAACATTAAACCAAAACACCATAAGGAATATTAAAAAATAAACAGTACAATAACACCAAAACATTAGAAAAAAGTGCAACTAAAACACCAAAAAAACAACATAAAACCAAAACACCATAATGATCATGAAACACCATAAGTTATTTATCAGAACATTGCAATTATAACATCATGCAACAATACAATAACACCAATTACAACATCTACAAAACCAAAACACTATAATGAATATTAAAACACCACAAGTTATTTATCAGAACATTGTAACTAAAACACCCCATCAATTTTAACCATCATAACATTTTTTTTAAAAAAAATACCGAAAACACCATGCATGACAAAATGCTTTACCTCTTCGGTGAGAAAAAACATTACTTTGTTTACCATCTTCACTGTCGAGTTTGATTTCACTTTCAGTAGAATTGCGACTTCAATTATCTGTAAAAAAACATAAAATGTATAAACGTCTGATAATTAAACTGAACAAATTCATAAAATTGAAAAACTCACGTTTGTATTTTAGTGAGAATCGATCGACGGAATCCATTTTGGGTTTACGATGGTGTTAAATTCGGAAAAGATTTAGGTTTTTCACGTCATTTACGGAAACAATACGAATGTTCCGGTATTTTAGTTCAGTTTAAAACGCCAAATGACGGATTTGCCCATACTGTGTATTTTGCACGCGCCAGAAACAACAAAAAATTACAAAAATACCACCGCGAGATCTAACCGTCAAACACCAAAGATCTACGGTCCATGTTCCTTCCTACACTTTTTAAGCTTTTATCCCTTTGTAGAATATCTTTCTCCTATATATATATATATATATATATATATATATATATAGGGGATGGTTCCTTTGTTAACCCTTCCTTATTGCGATTGCCCGAATCTTTGTTTTTTTTTCATGGTCTTTATTATACATAAATGGGGGGTTTCTTTTTATTGTTTTTGCTAATTCATCACCGTTTAAAAATTATTTACAACCGTAAGTAAGTGTAACGACTTACAGTTACTTACATCACACTTACATCAGATATGTGATGTAAGTAACTGTAAGTCGTTACACTTACTTACGGTTGTAAATAACTTCTAAACGGTGATAAATTAACAAAAACACAAAAAAGAAACCCCCCTATTTATGTATAATAAAGACCATGAAAAAAAAAAGAAAACAATTTGGGCAAAAAACGCAAAAAAATGCTAGGTTATGCGGTATCGCAATAAGGAAGGGTTAACATTTGATCCTTCCACTATATATATGTGTGTGTGTGTGTGTGTGTATATATAGGGGATGATTCCATTGTTAACCCTTCCTTATAGCGTTAACTCGTTAACCCTGGCGTTTTTTGCCCGAATCTTTGTTTTTTTTCATGGTTTTATTATACATAAATATGGGGGTTTCTTTTTTGTGTTTTTGCTAATTCATCACCGTTTAGGAATTATTTACAAGTGTAAGTACTTACAATTACCATCACCATTCTGGTCGCAGAATTCGTTCTATACTTATTCATAATTATTTGATGAGTCTGATCGTTCATGATCATTGAAATCATAGTTTTAGAGTGATTATTTGAGATTCTAATAATCTCTTTTTATTATTTAATTCAAAAAGTTGGCTTTTTAAGCCATTTTTCCTGGTTTGTTTTGCTTTTAAATTTATTCATGACTTTCCTATATTAGATATAAGAAATTCAATATGTTTTATTTCATTTCTTACTTGTTTTAACTCTTGGTTTAACATCTTTTGATGATCAAACATAGTGTAAATAATCATAATTCAATAAAGAAATACCTGTTCTTTCTTTTCTCTTAATATTCGTTGGATATGGGTCCACCGCTTTTTCCGCTTCCTGCATACTCTTAGCAGTCCAGGACAAGTCCTTGAATATTTTCTTGAGAAAAAGAAACCTGGGTTTCTTTATAAATGATTTATCCGAAGATAAAAATTCTTTTGCCTTGAAGGCTAAATTCTTCCCGTTGGGAATTTTTATTGAAAACTGAAATTACAGTGGATGATTGTGTTACAATGAATTGAGGAGGGATGTGTTGGTCTGTCCTCTCCTTCGTGCTTTCATCTCTTTATATAGAGAGATGGTACCTAACTTGAAGCGTTACAATAATGGCACATGACCTACAATAATTAAAGACGCGCTAATTTCTACCACAAAACTAAAGTGGTTACATTATTGCTTAAAGAAAAAGTAGATGTAGGGCCTACATCATACAATTATTGGTCTGATGAGGTTGACGTTGTCTCCCCTTTTTTCTTTTGTTTAGCTGCTATTCTTTCTTTCGCTTTTGCAGCCTTTTCTTCTTCTTTGTCTTTTTCTTCTTTGATTGCTTCAGCAATGTATTCTCTTGTTTTGTTAGAGAGCCAAGCATTATTAGTTTCAATAAGTGAACTCCAATTCTTCAGAGTTTTTGTATCTCTTTTTGATATTTTATTATTAAATAAGCTATAAACCAAAACATTTGGCGTACAGTAATTGATTCTAATTGATCCTTTAGTTATAATAAATCTAAGTTGATTTCGGATACAGAAATATCCGTTAACTCTTTCGATCATTATTTCTTCTGGATCAATAGGATTTAACGGAGATGGCTCCGTAAAATTTCTTAGTTCTGCCTTAACACCAATCTTAATTAAGTGGTAAGGAAGTAATACTTCATCATTGTTCCAGTCAATTATTGTAGACCAGAATTTTAGATAGATTCCTGCTTCTTTGCACTTGACATTAGTGATAAATTTATTTACTGCCCTTTTTAAGTTGTCTGGGAAGTACTTAATTTCTTCAAGATTTGTTCCTGGATAGATACAATCAATTAATCCTTTGCAGAAAAGATCATAAACCTTAACTGGATTTGCTCCTTCAAAGATAGTGGCACGAACTCCATCTCCCATACTAATAAAAGTAGGAAAAATAAAATTCTTTTCCACGTATTCTGCATTTGCTGATCTTAGTTCATTCGTTGTAAGGACAAACTGATCATAAGTAATTTTTAAAGGATCTCTCCTCATAATAATTATTGGTTTTTGTTCTTTGATTTTTCCTAAAACCTTCATGGAAGAGATGGTTTCAGATGTATGTTCTACCATTAGTGCTGATCTGAAGTGATTTTTAGGCGTTTTAGGACCTAGATATTCTTTCATTGCTTTTTCTGCTTCTTCCTTAGAAGAATAAGTTTTTGAGATTGTAGCAGGACTTTTGGCTGCTTTAATCTTAAATTCGTCTTGATTAGAATAGATTCCTCTATTCTCAGTATTGAAGATCGCGTAGAACTCCCTTTTCTTTTCTTCTTGTTCTTGAATAATTTCCTTCATTTTCAGCTGCATTTGAGGCGGCTTTTTGAATAACTCTTCTGTCGTCAGGACTTTCTCTTGTGGCTTGGTGCTTGTTTCTTCTTCGACAGTTGCCGGTTTTGTTTTTGTTTTTAATTTGAGGAGTTTGATCTCCTTTTCTAATATTTCTTTTTCCAGCCTTGCGAGCTTTAGTTCTTTTTCCAGAATTTGTGCTTCAATATCTTCCATTTTTCTTTTCTTGATGTACCTGTGAGTACCTGTAAGTTTAAAAAATTTGTTTACGTAGCAAACTTAATGCTTTGAGAGAACTCTCGCGTCATTGCATCAGCAAGATAGTTCTTTTTTCCTTCTGTGTTCAACTGTTGGTTTATCAGAGCTTTTGTTGTAAATTAAACACACGAAATTGATTCACGTATATCTGAACAAAAGAAAACAAATAAAAGATGATAGAAAACAAAGGTGCTGCAACTTTATTCAACACAAAAGTGGCTCTTAAATAGCCTTACAGTACATTACGTGGGAACTTGAAACAAGGAATTATAAACTACTTTCTCCTAAAGAACCGTACGACTATTGACCACCTGACGTAAACTTCCAACTTACTCGGTAAAACCATCTACCCTCTAACTTTATTTTACCATCAAATAAACAAACTAAAAATAATAACAAAACTAATTAATAAACCTTAAATCAAGATTAAATCTAACATTCACTCCCTTAATCTTGATCCTTTTATTCATCAAAGCAATGCCGGTTCATCCTCTTGGATCAAATTAGCTTCACTGTCTTTGCCTTTCCACTTTGTGCACTCGTAACTTAAGTGTCCAAAAACACCACAATCAAAGCAACGCATTCCGTTTTTATCGCCTCGACCCGTTCCTTTACCTCGACCTCTTTCACCTCTACCATAGCTTCTTCCACGACCTCTTCCTCGACCACTACTTTCACTTGCCATCAAAAGTTGTCCTTGCTCTTCATTCTTTTCTCCATAACTTTTCATACGCTCTTCATACGCCTTTAATCTTCCGACAGCTTCATCAAAGAGCATAGAGTCCAAATCGAAACATTGCTCTATTGAAGTTACAATTTGAAAGAAAGGTTTAGGCATGGAGTCTAGAAGCCTTCTTACCAATTCCTTTTCTTCGAACTCTTCTCCAAGACCCCTCGCCTTTGATGCTAAACCGTTCAACTTTGCCACGAAATCATCAATCGCTTCGCTCTCCTTCATGCGTAATCCTTCAAGCTCCCTCCTTAGTGTTGAAAGCCGAGCCGCTCTAACCCGTTCAACTCCCAAATACCGAGTCTTTAGTCCGTCCCACATCTGTTTTGGGTCGGTGTGACTCGCCATTTGTAAAACCATTTCCTCCGGAATGGCTTGAAATAAGAAAGCGAGAGCTTGCTTCTTCTTCTTTGGGTCCGGTTCTTCACCTAATGTCCTCTCTTCGACAGTCTCCCATAGGCCATAAGCATCCATTATCGTCTTCACTTTCACCGCCCATACCGGGTAGTTAGTCGCTGTCAAATTTGGAACTTGGTATGACAACGAACCTGATTCTTTAGCTTGCACCATAGCCATATTCCTCACTTTGTATTTTCTTTGCAAATACAGTACCAAAAATAATCTGATATCACTTCACGTGCAAAGCTACAACTTGGCAGAATGCTTTTAGCAACAAACGACAAAATCTCTATCACTAGCAAAACGAACGCACTCAAGGCCTTTTTTTTTCGTCATCGGTCCTTTCCTTCTCTAATCTTCTCGCCGGTGATTCTTCGCCGTGATGGTCTTTCTCGATCTTCTAGCTTCTCGGTCTTACGGTCAGTGTGTCGGACTAGAGTTGCATCTATCGGTCTTCGGTCACTGTCTCACGCCAGAAAACAATCTCCGGCAACGGTCTTTCTGTCGCCGGTTCTTTCTCCGGCTCCGGTCTGTGCTGCTCTACGTTGCAGCCGGTCTTCTCTTCTTTCTTTGACAGGAAATTGGACTTCTTCTGTCGATATACGATCTCTCAGACGCACCTTCGGTCTAGGTCGTCGGATCGTCGGTCTTCGCCGGAACTTGCTCCGGCCGGTCTCTTCGGTCTTCTTTCTTCTACAACGACTCACATGAAGTCGCTACTCTCCTCCCTCATATCGAGCCTAAGCTCTGATACCAAATGTTGGTTTATCAGAGCTTTTGTTGTAAATTAAACACACGAAATTGATTCACGTATATCTGAACAAAAGAAAACAAATAAAAGATGATAGAAAACAAAGGTGCTGCAACTTTATTCAACACAAAAGTGGCTCTTAAATAGTCTTACAGTACATTACGTGGGAACTTGAAACAAGGAATTATAAACTACTTTCTCCTAAAGAACCGTACGACTATTGACCACCTGACGTAAACTTCCAACTTACTCGGTCAAACCATCTACCCACTAACTTTATTTTACCATCAAATAAACAAACTAAAAATAATAACAAAACTAATTAATAAACCTTAAATCAAGATTAAATCTAACATCAACATCAAACTTGTAATGATTAAACCATTGTTGCAAACGAATTAATCTCCCTTGTTCGTAGTCTCCGGTAATATTTGTCCTCAGAAAATAACTGAAGTTTTTATTATCGGTTCTTACAATAAATTTTTTAGGGATTAAGTAGATGCTAAATTTCTTTATAGCCTTTTTAACAGCTAAGTATTCTTTTTCATTGGAATGGTAGTTAAGTTCACTACCTTGAAAACTTCCAGATGAATATCTGCAAAGTTTTTCTATTCCAATATTAGTTCTTGCTTTGAGGATGGCACCCCAATATGTTTCGGAAGCATCTGTTTCAAGAATCAGATCGTCTTCTTCCTTTGGATGATATAGAGTTGGTAAACCAACCAATTTTTTCTTTATTTTGTCAACGTACTTAGTATTGGTCTCAGTCCAATTCCAGACGTGATCTTTTTTAAGTTTTGCCTGTAAAGGCTTTCTTATTTCTGCTAAATTCTGAATATAAGATTCAGCGTATGTGAGGCAACCCAAAAAAACGTTGTAAAACATTCTTGTTAGGTATTTCACTTGGGAAACTTTGGATATTATTTAAAATATGAGGTTGAAGACTTATTTGTCCTTCCTCTATTTCAAGACCCAAATAATTTATTTTCGTTTTGCAAAGTTCTGCTTTCTTTTCTGATAAAACAATTCCTTCTTTTATACATATTTCTATAATAGTTTTTACATCTTTATGATGTTGTTCTAAGTTTTCTGAAAAGATTAGTATATGTCAATATATACACAACATATTTTTTGAAAATCTTTAAATTTTTTATCCATAAATCTCTGAAAAAGACCTGGAGCTTGTTTAAGACCAAATGGAACAACATTCCATTCGTAGTGACCCATTGGACAGCTAAAGGCTGTTAATGGTTTTGATTCTTCATCTAATCTGATTTGCCAAAAACCACTCTTGCAATCAAGACCAGAAAAATAAGATTTTCCTCTGATAGAAGCTATCAAAGTTTCTTTATTTGGAATATAATACCCATCATTAATGGTGTATTTATTTAATTGTTTATAATTTATTACCATTCTTTTCTTTCCTCTTTTTATCTCATTATGATTTTCAACAAGAAAACATGGAGAGCTGTGAGGACTCTTAGATGGTCTAATTACTTTTATTTCTAAAAGTTCTTTTATTTGCTTATTTAGTTCTTCTCTGTTATCAGGTGTATAACTCATTGGTTTTACTCTGATTACAGTAGTAGGATCTTTAAGCCTTATTTCTGCAACTTCTTTCGAAGTGTTCTTCTCACTTAAAGGATTTTCAGAACTTGCTTTTTTAAGCAAAGTTGTTAATTCATCCAGTTGATTTATTTCAAAAAGAAAAGGGTTTTGATTTACTTCTAAATCATCTTCACAATCTTTTATTAATGAAATATTTTGAATTGGTATTTTTCCTTTTATCTCACCACACTTCCGTTGCAGATTTTTGAAAAAATCTTTGTGCGCGATTGAAAAAGCTTGATGCTGAATAGGTATAAAAACCTTTGAATTATTTGAACTGGTTAGTTCAATATGGTTTAATTCTTGAACAAATGGGTGATATAATCGTAGGAAATTATTTCCAATAATTAAATCAACGCCTGTGTCTTGGCCATAAATTGTAGGAAAAATAAAATTTTCTCCCGCAAGTTTAACCTTTATTTCTCTTGCTACTTTATTTATTGCCACAATACTTTTATCGGCAATTTTTACTCTTATTGGGTTATCTAATTTCTCCCAATTTTCTTCTGGTATTACCATTGGATTGGCAACACAAATACTTGCCCCAGTATCAATATAGGCATGTAAATGATACTTTTTATATTTCTTAAATTTAAATTCTACCTTGACGTAGGTTGAATTAGGATTAGTTTTATTCTGAAGAATATTCTCCTGAACTGTATTCATCTGAATAATCAGCTTCAGATTCAGAATATATTTCGTATACTGATTCCGAGTCGGATAGATCCGAGTCTTCAATAGGTTCCATTTTGAACTTGTAGGCTATTTCAAGCCTTTTAATTTTTTCTTTATTTTTGTATTCTTTCCTATTTGGACATGCATTAGCATAATGTCCTTCTTCGTTGCAAATCCAGCATTTGCAGTTAGTTTTTCCTTTTGGACAATACTTTTCATTTTTTCTCTTAAAGAATCTTCTTCTTTTAATTTGGATACTTATTTTTATACCTCTTTTTGTATTATTTATATTTATATTTTCTTCTAAAATTATATTTTTTTAAACTATTATTTTTATAATACTTCTTTTTCTTCGGATATTTCTTATATTTCTTTATTCGAACACAGTCATATTCGCCTGGTAATTCGAAATTATTTGTATCACAACAGACTCTATCAAGTCCCTTGATTTGTTTACTAGCTTTTACTTCTTTACATCTTTTAAGGATGTAATTCTGTATTATTCTGATTCTTCCTCCTATAGTATCAGGGGAAACTACTTCCTCTATTTTCCCAATTAATTCTTACTTCTTCCGCGATGATTCTTGGAAGTTTATTTATTATATCATCCTTATACAAGGCTTGAAGTTCTGGACTAAGCTTGTAATAAAATTTTGTAAATTCACATGCGAATGGTTCAAAATAACACATGTCACAAATTTTTAGATTTGCCAGATGCCATCTGGCTTGTGCTTGCATTTCTTTCTTAACTTCGTTATTATTTCTTAGTTTATCTAAGCCAAGAAATTCTCCGTAAATAGCATCTACTACATGCCAGAGGAAATCATTTCCTGTGGTGCAACCTTCTTGTAGTGCTCTAATTTCTTCTGCCGTTAAACCAGCAAACCATGTTTGAACATTTCCTGACATTTTATGTTCTAGGAAATTTTTTGTTCCATTTATATCGGTTTTTAATCCGGTATTCGAACTAATAATGACATTCATCAAATTAGCCCAATCATTTAGTGCTTTTACTTTGTCTCTCAGACAATCTAAATCTAATACATCTATACTTCTTGGGGTATAATCCCTTGGATCATACTCGTTTGGTAGTGTATTTCTATTAGGTGGAATAGGTCTTGGCCTATAACCTTGATTTCTTCTATCATAATTTCTTTCAAAGTGATTTCTTTGCCTATGATAAGTATATCCTTCTGTAGGATTTACTAGGCTACCTGGTTCTAGGTTTGATCCTGAGCTTTCTTCATGTCTTTCAGGTATCAATACTTCTGGTTCAGAATTATATTCTTCTGATTCTGAACTTACATTATCATCTTGATCTTCATATGACATTATTGCTTCTATTTTTTCATTTTCTTTTATGCTTAAGCATTTTATTACTTCATTGAGGTTTTCACCTCTGTTAAACATTTCTTCTAATTCTTTTCTTGTCAATCGATCCATATAGATTTACCTTTGTCTTTCTTACTTTCGTGTTCTCTAAATTTGCTTTTCTGAAAATTTGTAGGAGGTATTTGTCCATATAATAATATTTCTAGTGGAGGTGGTGGATGAGGTATACTAAATACTTCAATAGCACCACTGTTTTTATTCTTTCCTAATTCATCAAGCAGAGCCTTTTGTTTGGAAAGTAATCCTAATTCAAGTTTATCTATTTGACTAGATATTCTTTTTAGGTTTTCTTGAGTCATTTTACAACAATTTTGTTGTTGTTGTCTTAACTCGTTCATTCTTGTTTTGACATCAACTGTATCAGGTAATTCTGGTGTTGAATGCCATGGAATTATCTCTGTTCCAGCCAATTTTTCTTCTTTTTCTTTATTTTTAGAATCTCTTCATAATTTCTATCAATTTTCATTTCTAAGACGTTTTGAGTGTCTTTTATTCCTATAATATTTTTTAATATGTTTTGAATAGGTTCTAGAATTAAATTATTCATCCTATTTTCTTTTAAGACTTCATCTATTTTATTTATCTGAGCATCCATAGTGGATTTTTGCGTTTCTAGCCTTTTGTTAAAGGGTTCTAGGTCTAAGCTATTTACAGCTTTTTGTAGTTTACCTAGGTTTTTAGTTTGTTCTTTTGATTCATTAAACTCTTTATTTTGTTTATTTTCTAATCGTTTAATTAATTGACAAATTGTTTCTTCACAATCTAGTTGTTCGTATATTTTTTCTAATCTTTGTTTTTCTAATTCAGTTAACCCAAAATTTTTATCTAATCCCTTATTTTCTTTTTGTTTTAGGAGTTTTTCTACATTTTCATGTATCTCTTTTATTGTTTCATCATTTAATTCATCTATACGATTTATAATCCTTTTCTGATTTTGAATGACTATTTCAAATTCAGAATTTATTATTTCTTTAAAATTCTTTAGACTATCATCTAAGTCTAAATTTCTTAATTTTCTTAGGATTTCTTTAGTATCATTTCTAATACTATTTCTATCTTCTTCTAAAGAAGTTTTTAATTCAACAGTTTGTTTATTTAATCTAAACTGTATTTCTTCACAGCTACAACTACCTTTAGTTGTATCTTTTATTTCACTAGTTGGTTCTGGTATCTTATCTGTAGTATACAGAATAAACCAATCTAATTTTTCTCCTATGCAGATGTCTGCACCAATAATTTTTTTATTCTTTATTTTTGAAAAATCTGATGGATTATTCCATTCTATAGTTTTTTCAGTTGATTCTATTCTATATCCTTTTAACACAGTACCTATACCATAGGTTTCATAACTAGATGTTGCTCCTGTTATAATTATAGGCGACTGATTTTCATTCCATAATTTATTGGAATACATTCCATTTTTCCAGGATTTTCCCATAAATCCTCGATTGTTATACCATATTGCTACGGCATGTTTCGTATCTGTTTGAATTTCTAACTGGGTTAGAACTTCATTTCTTATTTCATATACATGATTGTATGTATTTTATTTCCTTTATTTCCAAAGGGAATTTCATACTCATTGTCATAATTTGGACGCTTTTCGGGTTCCTTATATGAATAGTTATAATTAGGTTGTATATCATGACATCCTATAGTTGTCATCCTATACTATTTTTTATTATTTCTTGGTTTATGTTTAAACGTTGAATATGTTCTTCTAATCTGTCCATTCTTTTGGACATATTATTTTCATCAGGTTTTGATCCTGAAGTTTCTCCTATTTCAAGTCTATTTCTTATAATATTTCTCATAATTCTTTGTTTGTTAAGTTCAGGTTTATTTTGAGCAATATCTATAGCCCAATTACATTCATTTGGTTCTAATTCAGCAAATTTGAAACTATTTACAGTTCCTATATCTTGAAATACTTCATCCAACTCTATATTTGGATTTCTTGCATAGTCAATACTATGATGACTATTTGTTAATGCATATCCTACAAGGTAGGTTATACTAAACACTTTATCTCCTTTATTCATTAAGTCTGATCTTTCAAACTCATGAATGAAGCTAAGTATTTTGTTCAAGTTTACAGTTTGTAAACTTATTCCAAATTTTGGATATACAGTAAACATAAATTTACTATATGCTAAATTTCCTTTTGCTGCGCCTAATACGCAATTTGTTCTAGAATTTATTCTATCATCTATTAAGGCCATTTGAATAGGTGAGTTAATTCCTTCCCTAAAATAGGATTTTATCAATATTTTTACTGTTCCAAGATGAACAGTGTTTATTTTTCTTTTCAACTCAGGTTTGAGTCTATTTAACTTTTTTGTAATTTCTTCCTTAGTAAGTAAAGGTAGAAATACTTTTCCTGTAGTGTCAGATATATCTACAGATTGTTCTCTTGTGCTTATACAGTAGAGAATTTCATTCTTTCTACTAAAGGTATTTTTTAGGCTTTTAAAAATTGTTTCTTTAAAAACTTGATTAGTTTCTAGTTTTAATTTTGTTTTCGAAATTTGTTTCAAATGATCTTGATTGATCATGATTTCTCCCATAAATCCATTTTCGTTTTCATTTTTAAAAATATAATTTTCTTGATTTCTTTCTATTTCGTTTGAAATAGAATTTTCATCATTTTCATATAATTCTGTGATAGTTCTGAGCTCTTTATATCTTATTGATACAGCTCTCATACCATTCTGGTCGCGGAATTCGTTCTATACTTATTCATAATTATTTGATGAGTGTGATCGTTCATGATCATTGAAATCATAGTTTTAGACTGATTATTTGAGATTCTAATAATCTCTTTTTATTATTTAATTCAAAAAGTTGGCTTTTTAAGCCATTTTTCCTGGTTTGTTTTGCTTTTAAATTTATTCATGACTTTCCTATATTAGATATAAGAAATTCAATATGTTTTATTACATTTCTTATTTGTTTTAACTCTTGGTTTAACATCTTTTGATGATCAAACATAGTGTAAATAATCATAATTCAATAAAGAAATACCTGTTCTTTCTTTTCTCTTAATATTCGTTGGATATGGGTCCACCGCTTTTTCCGCTTCCTGCATACTCTTAGCAGTCCAGGACAAGTCCTTGAATATTTTCTTGAGAAAAAGAAACCTGGGTTTCTTTATAAATGATTTATCCGAAGATAAAAATTCTTTTGACTTGAAGGCTAAATTCTTCCTGTTGGGAATTTTTAATGAAAACTGAAATTACAGTGGATGATTGTGTTACAATGAATTGAGGAGGGATGTGTTGGTCTGTCCTCTCCTTCGTGCTTTCATCTCTTTATATAGAGAGATGGTACCTAACTTGAAGCGTTACAATAATGGCACATGGCCTACAATAATTAAAGACGCCCTAATTTCTACCACAAAACTAAAGTGGTTACATTATGGGTGTTGTATTCTCACACCCACATTTTTTAAAAATACACCCCTGAGACGGCCCGTAATGGCCAGTACGGCCCGTCTCAGGCTTCGGTCAAACATTCGCTCCTGACAACCTGTGCCAATGATTGGGAGCAAGACGGGCCGTACTGGCCAGGACGGGCCGTCTCATTCATCGTACAGACATTCCCTGCAACCTAGTACAATGATTTGACAGCAAGACGGCCCGTACTGGCCAGTACGACCCGTCTTGCTTTTTCCATTCTGACAAAAGGACATTGATTTGACCTGGTACGGGCCGTATAGGCCATTACGGGCCGTCTTGAACATTTTCAAATTTGTTTATAAGCATGAATCGTTTCAAACGAACGCGTACCTTTCGAATTCAAATATATTTCAAGATAATTCATATCTCTAACGATGTCGTTTTGGGACGGGAGTTTTTTCAACTATTCCGTGCCAGATTTGAACGAAGAGCCTCCTGTCGAGTATTCATACGGCACGATAGATCTGAATGTTGAACCTAACGCTGATGTCGGTTTTGACAGTCAAGCATCGTATGGGTTCGTGTATGACGACAGTAAACAAAGTTACGCGGAGGAGGGTTATGAAAAAAAGCCGGGGGCTTCAAACGTTAACTGGGAAACCAAAGAGGTAAATTAAATGAAACATAAATGTTAATGATTGTATATTATCGCTATCCATTTAAGGTATTTATTATTGTTTTTATATGTCAGGAGTTTATGTCTGAGGAAGCGCTGGTAGGGTGGGTGAAAAGTAGAGCAGTAGACAATGGTTACATTGTAGTCAAAAGAAGAACGAAGAAATCAAAGACAACAGGCAGTGTAATCAAAGTCTGGCTCATGTGTGACCGTGGTGGCGAGCACAATAGCATCGCAATCCTTAGACGGTCAGTCAGCAAGAAAATCGGTTGTCCGTTTCAACTGATAGGGTTATACAACGAAGTTCGTGAATCCTGGAAATTACAGGTGATTAACGACAATCACAATCACGAACCTGCTCAGAATCTAGAGGGTCATCCATATGTTAGAAGATTCACTCAGGAGGAAGAAGATCTGGTTGAGAATCTGACCGAGCGACACATGGATCCTCGTAACATACTTTCGAGCATAAAGAAACATAACCCTGCAAATGTATCCGTCCCTAGGGATGTATACAATTTACAGCAGAAGCTAAAAAACAAGAAGAAATTCGGTGATACTCCGATGCATGTCCTGGAAAACGTGCTTCACAGTCAGCGGTACGTTTACTATACCCGGGAGGATCCTGAAACATACGTCGTGGAAGACATTTTCTTCTGTCATCCAAAATCGTATTGCTGGTGGCGTGCATTTCCGCACGTACTGATGATGGACGCGACGTACAAAACGAACCAGTACAGGCTTCCATTTATTCAAATTGTTTGCGTGACTTCCACACACCAGACGTTTAGTATTGCTCACGCGTTCGTAAGCAAAGAGCGTGATGAGAACTACGTCTGGGTCTTGGAAATGGCTAAGAGTATGTTGAATAAGTGTATGGAGCCACGTGTGATCATAACAGATCGAGACCTTGCTGTTATGAATGCGTGCCGTAAAGTGTTTCCAGAAGCTGCAAAATATCTCTGTAGATGACACATAGACGAAAATATTGCCAAACACTGCAAGGCAAGCTTTTCGGATGCAGACTGGAAGAAATTCAAAGGTCGATGGGCGAATTTGTGTAACTGTCACACCCCGGGCCGGCGGGAACGGATCGTGTTTTCCCGTCGGGCGGAAGGTTCCCGGGGCGCGATATCTTTGAGTGATAATCAAATGATCAGATTGTTTACATAGCACATGAGATATAAATGAGAATGCTAATCATGACATGGAATAGAATTACAAAGTTAAATTACATTGTACATCATAATTTAACTAAGTAAATCTAATCAAAAAGAATCAATGAGTTTATATCTTGAACTGTACAAGATATACAAAAGTGATTCACTGTTTTTGTCATTTCAAAAGTATGCAATCAAAAGTAAGCTAGGTCTTCTAAAAGTCCACTAGCTTAGCACTTGCACATATGTATCTACACTTGTTCGTCACCTGAGAAAACATGTATTTAAACAAAGTCAACACTAGGTTGGTGAGTTCATAAGTAAGTAAATTGAAAACCATTGAATTGATCATGCACACATCCACAATGTCATACTTGTTACTTGTAATACTTGTTTCACCTGTTCCATCCAATGGCCTCTCCTTAGTTATATGTACAAGTAGTGTATCACCTGATTAAGTATGCTTATATATAGGGAATCACGAAAGGGTCAAGCCCAGACGCTATCCCACCACATACTCAGCCAAGTTCCACACCACTTGCGATACAACTAAAGATATCCATTTCCCAATTATCCAACTTGTCCGATGTGTAGTCATATGTAGAATAATATAGTAAGAGGGGTTTAGTTATCAAACCGAAGTATTGTTAGACCCTCGATGAATTAAGGAATTTAGATTAATTAAATCTGATCCTTGTATTATTCTATTTCTTGTGGGGTTAAATGTTATTCACTTTTATGTAATAAGAGTGTTAGTTAACCATTTGTAATGTAATCTCAATGCAACGTATAGAGCCCAAATGAAATCCATTGTAATCCTCACGTAATCAGATTACAATGCATTCCATTCACCTCTATTCTGCCATGTGATCCCAAAGTCTCCATGTGGGATTGTCCTCATGAAATTAACAAAGTTGAATAAGAACTTGTCTTATTACATTATGTTAATTATGTGTAAATGATAAGAATCCCATGAAGTTACGTTATCATGATCATCATTTACTGTAATCCGTGTGATCCCAAAGTATCAATGTGGGATTGTTCTCGTGAAATTAACAAGATCGAATAAGAACTTGTCTTATTACATCATGTTAAATAGGTGTAAATGATAAGAATCCCATGAAGTTACGTTATCATGATCATCATTTACTGTAAATGATAAGAATCCCATGAAGTTACGTTATCATGATCATCATTTACTGTAATCCATGTGATCCCAAAGTCTAAATGTGGGATTGTTCTCGTTGTGTGATTAGGTGTAAACTGTCTAGGTATTTGCTCATGTGGAAATAACTAAGTGTTATAAGCTATCATCTTATAACTAAGTTATTCTAATGTGTTGATGATTAAGAAATTACATTATCATAATCATCTGAGTTTCCCTGTTATCTCATAATCATACAAGCATGCATACAATGATAAGCGATAATAAACAATTTGATATTATCAAAATCAAAGTATAAATAACATGTTAAGCAAAACTTTTAAATAATTAAAAGTAAACATGTTTTTCAGCCCCGAGAGTTAAAATCAGTAAAGATTAAAGAAAAAGGGGCATATGAACTCACCTTGTAGTTGTTGGGTTGACTTAGCTTAAATGAAAGAATGCACGCGCTCTGAGTTGTAATGGAGTTTGTTTTCACGATCCTGTATTGATTTCACGTTGTTTGTAAGTTGTAAATATGAGTCATGTGTATGTGAGTGCGTGTAGGTGTTAACCCTAGAGTTGGTTAACACGCGTGAGTCTCGGTCATCGTTCGGCCCATTCTTAATTGCTGCTTATCGTACTAGCACTTAACTACTTTAAGTTAAGTTTAGTACGTGGTGTTTTGATCCTTATAAACTAAATCTAAGTGTTCAATTTAGATTTAAGTTTAAGACTCCACTCGTTGTCCTTGTTAAATTGAAATAGTTTATTACATAGTTAGTACATAACCATGAAACTATTATTATGACTTAATTGTTTTAGGCTTAGTGAATGTATTAACCCAAACTCCTCTTTGACTTTGCATTAATGAATCAAGTCCCATGCATGTTATCTTTAGAATAACCTTTATGTTTTCGTTTGCAATTTGAGTTAAATGGGCCGAAACAAGGTAGTCATGGGCTCATTTGTTGTGTTTAGGCTAAACAATTTGAGTTGGGCCAATTGATCCATGATGGGCCAAACCAAGATCATGGCTAAACCAATTGGGCTAAGGTAAAAGATGTGGGCCAATTGTGTGAACTTGGACTGGATCAGGCTTTGGGCCGACTGGTTGGGCCCAAACAGTGAACATGGCCAATTAGATGGGTCGTGGACCAACATGTTAGGTGTTGGGTCCAATCAACGTGGGCCTTGGCCAATTGATTGTTGTTGGGCCGAAGAGTGCTGTTAGGCCTGGTCTGTGAACTGTGGGCCGGAATGGGGTCAGTGGGCCAAGTTTTGTTGGGCCAATCCAGGTCGCTTGGGCCGACCAATTGCCAACTTAGTGGCCTGTTGGGCCTAGGGTAAAAGTGACTGCAGGATTGCTTGGGCCACTGTTGGGCCTGGCCAACTATTCTGGGCCTAACTAATTGGACTGTGGGCTAACTATGGATCTGGACCAAATCAGAAATCCATAGGCTGAACAAACGGCTGTTGGGCCAGGTTATTGGGCCGAATGGAGATCTAGGTCTCCACAAATGTGCATTGCTGGTTGGTCGAATGAGGGATGGTTGACTGGTTATGCCTTGGCCGAATGAAGGGAGGCGGCGAATGTGATGGTGGCCCCGAATGAAGGCTGCTGGATGGCGAATGGGAGCTGGTCGAATGATGACCCACGAATGAGGATGACCGGCGCATAGGGTGGGCGAATGGAGACCCTTCGGCTCATGGCCATTCGGCGACCTGATGGGGTAGCCTCATTCGGCTTTACTGGAAACCGGGGCTAGAACCATCCCCAAAGCGAGTCTCACAGGTGGCTTTCGAAGATGGTGAGTGCTAGGGTTGATTCTAGTGATAGGAAGTTGCAATATTCGAAGGTGGTGAACCGGTTTGAGTGGGGTTCGAACTAGGTGGATGAAAACCCTAAAAACCGCATACTTTGAGCTCGTTTTACCTTTGATTTTGTGGGTTTGACCTCCGATCTGTTGTACTTTCGTGTAGAGGGTGATGAGGGCTTCGTGTAGGTTCAAAAATGGAGTGATTTGGTTAAGAAATGAAGAAGTTATGGAAGAGAGAAGGTTGGAAATGGAGGTGAGGGGTGAAAATCCGGGATTAGGGTTTTTGTTTGGAAGAGATAAAGTGAGAAATGAGAAAATAGACTCATTTATGCTTATTTATACCCCGCGGGTGTTCGGGTTCGTTTTCGTTGCTCGGTTCGCGTTTTCGTTACGTTTCCGAAAAATTAAACGCGTAATTTAAATTGTAATAAATAAAAGAACTAATTTAATTTAATTTGATGAGTTTCAAAATTGTAAAATTTTATTTATTTGATTTTATTAAATTAAATTCGTTCGTGTCGTATTTACGTTTTCGTTTCGTCAAATCGCGTCACCTTCGCGCGTAATTCGTTCGAATCGTCACCCGAACGAATACGACGATGGTTTTGCTTTCTGACTTTTGTTTTCTACTTTTCAGTCATTATTTCAGAACTCTAAACTCACAGATATGTTTGTGTGAATCGTCACCCACGCAAACACACTGTCAGTTCGTTATTCTGAAATAACACTGCATTTGTGTTTGAATTATGTTTCCTCACTATCGGACTCAACTAAACATCCTGTTTTCACATTGTTCTTGTACTGACTTGTCGGCCATCTGATTCCTGTCATCTGTGGACATCAGATCGCAACCGATATGTTTTCTTTGTTTACTTGTACACTGTTGTTTCCCGTGATTCGTTGTGTTAACTGTATTTAAGTTTTCACTTAAATACACACAACTATTGTTTAAATTGTATGTTGTACTTACTGTATTTGAGTTTACACAAAAATACGTACAACTGTGTATTGTATTTTGAATTCTGTTAATACAATAAATGTTCATGTACATGTATTTACACACAGTATGAAGTGAAAGTACACATACCGTACGGACTTGCCGGACGATCTGGCACTTGATGTTACAGTCTCCCTTGTTAAAGAACCGAAATTTAAGCTTCGAAGTCGGGCTCTAATTCTCGAACAGATGGGGATACTTTGCTTTCATGTTGTCCTCGCGCTCCCAAGTAAATTCTGGTCCACGCTTGGAGTTCCATCGAACCTTTACAATAGAAATACGGCTACGTTTCGTTTTCTTAACTTCACGTTCCATAATCTCTACAGGTTCTTCAATGAAGTGTAGTTGCTCATCAACTTGTATTTCTTCCAATGGTATGATCAATGATTCGTCTGCTAAGCACCTCTTGAGATTTGATACATGAAACACATTGTGTACTCCACTGAGCTCATCAGGGAGTTTGAGTCTGTATGCCACAGGACCTATACGTTGAGTAATCTCAAACGGTCCGACATATCTAGGTGCTAGCTTGCCCTTAGCCCCAAAACGAACTACGCCTTTCCATGGGGACACTTTCAACATGACTCGGTCTCCCACATCGAATTCCAAAGGCTTGCGCCGTTTGTCTGCGTAACTCTTTTGGCGGCTACGTGTTGCTTGTAATCGTTGTTGTATCTGGGCAATCTTATTCGTAGTTTCCTGAATAAGTTCAGGCCCAGTTATTCTGTTGTCTCCCACTTCGGTCCAACAAATTGGAGACCGACATTTTCTACCATAAAGTGCTTCAAAAGGAGCACATCCAATGCTGCTGTGGTAGCTGTTGTTGTAGGAGAACTCAATGAGAGGTAAGTGTGTGTCCCAACTTCCACCGAAGTCTAGGATGCATGTTCTCAACATATCCTCTAGGGTTTGAATGGTGCGTTCGCTTTGTACATCCGTTTGTGGATGATAAGCAGTGCTCAAGTTAACACTTGTCCCTAAGGATTGTTGTAATGATTGCCAGAACCGCGAAGTAAATCGACTGTCCCGGTCAGAAATAATAGATAAGGGCACCCCGTGCCTAACTACTATTTCATCAATGTATAGTCTCGCTAGTTTCTCCATCTTGTATGTCTCTCGGATCGGCAAGAAATGAGCGGACTTGGTCAATCGATCAATGATGACCCAAATAGAATCGTATCCGCTGGAAGTGCGAGGTAGCTTGGTAATGAAATCCATAGCTATTTGTTCCCACTTCCATTGTGGTATCTCTGGTTGTTCCAGCAAACCCGAAGGTTTCTGGTGTTCAGCTTTGACCTTGGCACATGTGATACATTTGCCAACATAAGTGGCAACATCTTTCTTCATACCTGGCCACCAATAAAATGACCTAAGATCTTGGTACATCTTATCAGCACCAGGATGAACTGAATAACGTGTCTTGTGTGCCTCGTCAAGTATGAGTGTTCGAAGTTCATCTACTGCTGGAATCCAAACACGATCTAGATAATAGATAACTCCGTCTTGTTTCGTCTTGAAATGTTTCTCGGCTCCACAATCGAGCTCGCGTTTCAGATTGTCTCTTGCCACTG
The DNA here is from genome assembly GCA_009363875.1 of Mikania micrantha. Lineage (NCBI taxonomy): Eukaryota > Viridiplantae > Streptophyta > Magnoliopsida > Asterales > Asteraceae > Mikania > Mikania micrantha. Next base: position 17,128,518 of record CM018683.1, read on the forward strand.
CTTCTTGTTGTTCTTGTAAAATGTGTTCTCTCAAACTTGTTTGCACAGTCATTCCCATTGCACGAACGCGTAAGGGTTTGACTCTTTCCTTCCGGCTCAAAGCATCTGCAACAACATTTGCTTTGCCCGGATGGTATTTGATCACACAATCGTAATCGTTCAGGAGCTCGACCCAACGTCTTTGTCTCATGTTAAGCTCCTTCTGATCAAATATGTGCTGTAAACTCTTGTGATCTGTGAAGATAGTGCATTTAGTACCATACAGGTAATGTCTCCAAATCTTTAAAGCAAAGACAACAGCTCCCAGTTCGAGATCGTGTGTCGTGTAATTCTTCTCGTGTATCTTCAGCTGTCGTGAGGCATAAGCAATGACTTTGTCTCGTTGCATCAAAACACATCCGAGTCCCTGATGGGAAGCATCACAGTAAACTACAAAGTCATCATTGCCTTCTGGGAGTGTTAAGATTGGAGCATTGCACAATCTTTGTTTCAGTGTCTGGAATGCCTCTTCTTGTTTCTGAGTCCACACAAAAGGTTCAGACTTATGCGTGAGCTTGGTGAGAGGTAAGGCTATCTTAGAGAAATTCGAAATGAATCTCCTGTAATAACCTGCCAATCCCAAAAATGATCGGATCTCTGTCGGTGTTGTAGGCACATCCCAGTTCTTGATTGCTTCTATCTTGGCGGGATCCACGTGAATACCATTGCTGTTAATCACGTGACCCAAGAATTGAACTTCACTTAACCAGAATTCACACTTGGAGAATTTGGCATAAAGTCGTTCTTCTTTCAGAAGCTCCAAAACTATCTTTAGGTGTTGCTCGTGTTCCTGCTTGTTCTTTGAATAAATCAGTATATCATCAATAAAGACGATAACAAACTGATCTAGATACGGCTTGCACACCCGATTCATTAAATCCATGAACACTGCCGGTGCGTTCGTCAATCCGAATGGCATCACCATGAATTCGTAGTGACCATATCGGGTACGAAAGGCCATCTTTGGTATGTCTTCTTCTTGTATCCGGAGCTGATGATAGCCTGATCTCAGGTCTATCTTTGAAAAATACTGTGCTCCCTGTAACTGATCAAACAGATCATCAATCCTCGGTAACGGGTACCGATTCTTGATGGTGAGTTTGTTGAGTTCTCGATAATCAATGCACATCCTGAAGGTCCCATCCTTCTTTTTGACAAAAAGAACCGGAGCTCCCCACGGGGAAAAGCTCGGTCGGATGAACCCTTTATCGAGTAATTCTTGCAATTGGTTGGACAACTCTTGCATCTCCGATGGTGCGAGTCTGTAGGGAGACTTGGCTACAGGAGTTGCTCCCGGAATCAAATCGATTCGGAACTGCACCGATCTTTCGGGTGGCAGTCCCGGTAAGTCATCCGGAAATACTTCTGCAAAGTCTCTCACAATTGGTACATCTTGAATCTTGATCGTCTTCTTGTCTTTCTGAATCACATGAGCTAGAAATGCAACGCATTGTTTTCGTAAGTACTTGCGAGCTTTCATGCACGAGATGATCTTGACACTGCGTTTCGCTTGATCTCCATGAATTTCCAAAGTCTCATTGTTTCCCACTGGAATACGTAATAGTTTCTCGGAACAGATGAACTCAACTCTGTTAAGAGATAGCCAATCCATTCCGATGATGATGTCGAAACGGCCCAGCTACATCGGTATTAAGTCGATGGAAAATGTATGATCACCAAGTGTTAGTGGGCAATTCCTAAGTACTGTATCAACTGTAATCTGTTTGCCATTAGCTATCTCAATAGTATAAGGGGGGTCTAATGATTCCTCAACATGATTAAGATGGCTAGCAAAATCGGATGAGATAAAACTCTGATCCGCACCAGTGTCAAATAACATAGATGCATAAAAATCAGATAGAAGAAATGTACCCGTAATAACATTCGGGTCCTGTCTAGCGGCAGCAGCTCCTATTTGAAAGGCTCTTCCTCGCGGTGCTTGAGCCCCTTGTTGATTCCTCTTGGGACAATCCGGGGAGAAATGTCCTGGTTCGCCACAGTTGTAGCAAGACCTAGGATATGCAGCAGCAGCAGTAGTAGCTGCATTGTTGTTTCTGTTCTGAGTCCTCGGACTCCTGCAGTAATTTGCTGTATGACCAAATCTCCCACAGTTGGTGCAGTGTCTGCACGGGACATTTGGTAGATGATGAAACTGACACGAATTGCACAAAGGTGCTGTGCCAGTGTATGGCTTCTTGACCTGCAGTGGTGGTGGCTGGTTGAGCATTGGGGCTTGTGTGGTAGCAGCAAAGTTTCTGACCACCTTTTGTTTCTTAGCCGGACGTTTGTCCGACTTCTTTGAAGTCCCAGCCTTGGCTGTTTCAGCATCCTTCTTGAAGTGACCAGAAGCAACCATCATGTCTGTCAAAGATGCTGACAGAGTGACAGCCATTTCCATTGTGGTAGGGTGGGCTGAAATCACATGCCCCTGGATGCTGGGCGGTAATCCTCCAACATACTGCTCTATCCTTTTCTCTAGTGTTGGCGCCACGTCAGGTGCCAAAGTGGCTAACTCATGAAATCGTGTGGTATAGGCCAGATTCCCACCACCAACCATCACTAGGTTGAGCAACTCCGTTTCAACCTTTTTCAGCTCATTCCTCGGGCAAAACTCTGCCCTCAGCATTGCTTTGAAATCATTCCAGGGCATAGCCTGGGCTTCATCCCGACCTCTGACTGCAACTTGAGCGTTCCACCAAGTTAACGCTCGCTTGTAAAATGAACCTGCAGCATATTTCACCCGGTTATGCTCAGGACAGCCACTAATGTCAAGGGTGGTTTCCATCTTCTCGATCCACTGGATCAATCCAACAGCACCCTCACTGCCACTGAAACTAGGTGGCTTGCAACCTACAAAGTTCTTGTAGGCGTAGTCCTGATTCTGCAGAGTGTTACCGCTGCCTTCTCCAGATGAGTTGGCAACGTTGTTGCTGTTATTGTTGTTGATTCTGTTCATCATCTCGGGAATCACATCCCTCAGTTGGCTTGTCAGAAGAGTGGCTAGTGCCACAGTAGCAGGATCCAACTGATGAAGTGGTGGCGGTGGCGGAGGAGGAGGAGGAGGTGGAGGTGGTTGTGTAGGAGAGTCAGCGGTGTCGGTGTCGATGAATGCGGAGCTGAACCTTGGGTCAGTGGTAGTAAAACTGGTGGTCTTCTCGGCGGCATTCTGATCATAACCGAAAAGAAATTGGTTAGTGCAGTGATCAGAAGCAGAAGACATATGCAAATAGAATCCTATGTGACATGAATTCTATATGAGGGTCCCTAGGTTATAGTCTAGGACAAACCGTTTAAGTAATATGACCTGTATTTCTCTATAACCATGGCTCTGATACCAATCTGTCACACCTCGGGCCAACGGGAACGGATCGTGTTTTCCCGTCGGGCGGAAGGTTCCCGGGGCGCGATATCTTTGAGTGATAATCAAATGATCAGATTGTTTACATAGCACATGAGATATAAATGAGAATGCTAATCATGACATGGAATAGAATTACAAAGTTAAATTACATTGTACATCATAATTTAACTAAGTAAATCTAATCAAAAAGAATCAATGAGTTTATATCTTGAACTGTACAAGATATACAAAAGTGATTCACTGTTTTTGTCATTTCAAAAGTATGCAATCAAAAGTAAGCTAGGTCTTCTAAAAGTCCACTAGCTTAGCACTTGCACATATGTATCTACACTTGTTCGTCACCTGAGAAAACATGTATTTAAACAAAGTCAACACTAGGTTGGTGAGTTCATAAGTAAGTAAATTGAAAACCATTGAATTGATCATGCACACATCCACAATGTCATACTTGTTACTTGTAATACTTGTTTCACCTGTTCCATCCAATGGCCTCTCCTTAGTTATATGTACAAGTAGTGTATCACCTGATTAAGTATGCTTATATATAGGGAATCACGAAAGGGTCAAGCCCAGACGCTATCCCACCACATACTCAGCCAAGTTCCACACCACTTGCGATACAACTACAGATATCCATTTCCCAATTATCCAACTTGTCCGATGTGTAGTCATATGTAGAATAATATAGTAAGAGGGGTTTAGTTATCAAACCGAAGTATTGTTAGACCCTCGATGAATTAAGGAATTTAGATTAATTAAATCTGATCCTTGTATTATTCTATTTCTTGTGGGGTTAAATGTTATTCACTTTTATGTAATAAGAGTGTTAGTTAACCATTTGTAATGTAATCTCAATGCAACGTATAGAGCCCAAATGAAATCCATTGTAATCCTCACGTAATCAGATTACAATGCATTCCATTCACCTCTATTCTGCCATGTGATCCCAAAGTCTCCATGTGGGATTGTCCTCATGAAATTAACAAAGTTGAATAAGAACTTGTCTTATTACATTATGTTAATTATGTGTAAATGATAAGAATCCCATGAAGTTACGTTATCATGATCATCATTTACTGTAATCCGTGTGATCCCAAAGTATCAATGTGGGATTGTTCTCGTGAAATTAACAAGATCGAATAAGAACTTGTCTTATTACATCATGTTAAATAGGTGTAAATGATAAGAATCCCATGAAGTTACGTTATCATGATCATCATTTACTGTAAATGATAAGAATCCCATGAAGTTACGTTATCATGATCATCATTTACTGTAATCCATGTGATCCCAAAGTCTAAATGTGGGATTGTTCTCGTTGTGTGATTAGGTGTAAACTGTCTAGGTATTTGCTCATGTGGAAATAACTAAGTGTTATAAGCTATCATCTTATAACTAAGTTATTCTAATGTGTTGATGATTAAGAAATTACATTATCATAATCATCTGAGTTTCCCTGTTATCTCATAATCATACAAGCATGCATACAATGATAAGCGATAATAAACAATTTGATATTATCAAAATCAAAGTATAAATAACATGTTAAGCAAAACTTTTAAATAATTAAAAGTAAACATGTTTTTCAGCCCCGAGAGTTAAAATCAGTAAAGATTAAAGAAAAAGGGGCATATGAACTCACCTTGTAGTTGTTGGGTTGACTTAGCTTAAATGAAAGAATGCACGCGCTCTGAGTTGTAATGGAGTTTGTTTTCACGATCCTGTATTGATTTCACGTTGTTTGTAAGTTGTAAATATGAGTCATGTGTATGTGAGTGCGTGTAGGTGTTAACCCTAGAGTTGGTTAACACGCGTGAGTCTCGGTCATCGTTCGGCCCATTCTTAATTGCCGCTTATCGTACTAGCACTTAACTACTTTAAGTTAAGTTTAGTACGTGGTGTTTTGATCCTTATAAACTAAATCTAAGTGTTCAATTTAGATTTAAGTTTAAGACTCCACTCGTTGTCCTTGTTAAATTGAAATAGTTTATTACATAGTTAGTACATAACCATGAAACTATTATTATGACTTAATTGTTTTAGGCTTAGTGAATGTATTAACCCAAACTCCTCTTTGACTTTGCATTAATGAATCAAGTCCCATGCATGTTATCTTTAGAATAACCTTTATGTTTTCGTTTGCAATTTGAGTTAAATGGGCCGAAACAAGGTAGTCATGGGCTCATTTGTTGTGTTTAGGCTAAACAATTTGAGTTGGGTCAATTGATCCATGATGGGCCAAACCAAGATCATGGCTAAACCAATTGGGCTAAGGTAAAAGATGTGGGCCAATTGTGTGAACTTGGACTGGATCAGGCTTTGGGCCGACTGGTTCGTAATATTAAATGTAAATATTAGATGTTTCGCACGTACTTAGTTTTATATTAACTCTAATTATAAATTATGCAGATAACAAGATACTGCTCTCAGATATAGATATTTTTTGGACAAAACTTAACGCAGCTAACCCAACACTGTTAGAAGAAGAAGAAATAGATGTTATAGGACAAATGGGTTTGGTTACAGAAGAAATAAATTCCAAACCTCCTGAAATTAAAAAAAGTCTAATAAAGAAGGTCTTGGCGCAGGTTTTCCAAACAAAAGCGACAAAAATGCGCCTTCAGTTCAAAAAGATACACGTGGTCGTCCAACTTTAAAGGCACATAAACAAAAAAAGCAAGAGCAAGACATTGTTAAAGATAATTTAGCGTCGCAAGAAAGTACATTTGAACCTTCGAGGCATAGTTCGTTTACAGCTGTGACCGAGAAAAGTCAGAAACCCGTATTTCGACGCAGCCGTTCCACATCGGTATCAAAAGCAATGCCACCATCGGACTCGCTAAGTCAAAACGAATTTCGTTTTCCACGTAACATGAAGCCAGAAGGATTAAACAATGTTTATCGCTTCGGTCATCACATCCTTCCTCTCCTTCAACCTTACGTGATAAACATACAAGATGTCCAACCAGATGGTAACTGTGGTTTTCGTTCTGTAGCCGTGGGCTTAGGATTCGATGAAAGTCATTGGGCATTTATTCGACAACAACTCTTGCATGAATTGGATTTCAACGCAGATCTGTACAGTACGGGCCGTACCAACGTTTACAAAACTGGTTGACACCCAAAATGGCTTGGAAAAATATGGTTTGCCCAAGACGGGCCGTACTGGCCAGTACGGCCCGTCCCACAGAATGTTTTCACTGATTCCAAGGAATTCTCTGGAATGTTTGTCTGTATTCAATACCGGGCTGTAATGGCCAGTACGGCCCGTATAGGCCCTCAGAGGTGTAAAAATATAAAAGTGGGGTGCCCAAATAAAATGGCCCTACATTATTGCTTAAAGAAAAAGTAGATGTAGGGCCTACATCGTACAATTATTGGTCTGATGAGGTTGACGTTGCCTCCCCTTTTTTCTTTTGTTTGGCTGCTATTCTTTCTTTTGCTTTTGCAGCCTTTTCTTCTTCTTTGTCTTTTTCTTCTTGGATTGCTCCAGCAATGTATTCTCTTGTTTTGTTAGAGAGCCAAGCATTATTAGTTTCAATAAGTGAACTCCAATTCTTCAGAGTTTCTGTATCTCTTTTTGATATTTTATCATTAAATAAGCTATAAACCAAAACATTTGGCGTACAGTAATTGATTCTAATTGATCCTTTACTTATAATAAATCTAAGTTGATTTCGGATACAGAAATATCCGTTAACTCTTTCGATCATTATTTCTTCTGGATCAATAGGATTTAACGGAGATGGCTCCGTAAAATTTCTTAGTTCTGCCTTAACACCAATCTTAATTATGTGGTAAGGAAGTAATACTTCATCATTGTTCCAGTCAATTATTGTAGACCAGAATTTTAGATAGATTCCTGCTTCTTTGCACTTGACATTAGTGATAAATTTATTTACTGCCCTTTTTATGTTGTCTGGGAAGTACTTAATTTCTTCAAGATTTGTTCCTGGATAGATACAATCAATTAATTGAGAGGCCCCGTTCTCCGGAAGTCCCTCGGTTGGTTAAACATCAAAAGCATAGCTCTTAAAATGTACAATTGTCATATACTATGGCAGCGGAAATCATTACATAATCTTTAATCTCAATAGGAAAGCCAGTTCTTGAATAGGTAGTCATCAAGCCATGCCACGAGCCATCATATCCATATCATCACCTGCTCAACCTGACATGCATGCTAAAACAAGTCAGCTTTCGCTGGTGAGTTCTAAGTTAATTTTTTTATAAAATCTTTACTCATTCAGATCTTTAAATATCATAACATAATTTATAACATAACATACATGTCATCACATGATATAATTTACATACATCGCATACCTTTCTTCATAACATACTTAAATAGCATACATACCATCATAACATCATTCATACGGTGAATGAACTTCGCCGTCAACTGCTGACCTGAAGTCAAACAGGCTTGTGCAGCACAAGACTCTATAACTATCAACCCGCAGCTGATAACTCATGCATGCATAAGATTTCTTTAACACTATCAAACCGCAGCTGATAACTCATGCATGCATAAGATTTCTTTAACACTATCAACCCGCAGCTGATAACTCATACATGTATAAGATTTCTTTAACACTATCAACGCGCAGCTGATAACTCAAGCATGCCTAAGATTTCTTTAACTGAACTGGCGACACACAGTCGACAGGCCTGTTCTTTCACAGGACTTCTTAAACCATCAACCGAAATTGACGGCTCATACCGGTACAAGAATTCTTAACATACATCATAACATGGTTTAAATCATTTAAACCATGATTTAAACCATAGTAAGCATAAGCGGCTCCTTTCACCGCAGTGCGCATGTTTTGCCCAACCGCAGCCGGGACTTTCATAACACATTTCCTGCTCGACCTCAGTCGATATCTTTCAAAAAAATCATTTCCTTCTCAACCTCGATTGAGAATTCAAACATTCTTTATACTCTCAACCGCAGTTTAGACTTTAAATCATTCTTTACACCTTAGCTAAGACTTTTAAAATCATTCATTTCTCAACTGTAGTTGAGTCCTTAAAACATTCCTGACATCTCAGCTGAGGCTCTTAAAATCATTTACTTCTCAACCGTAGTTGAGACTTAAAACATTATTTACTTTAAAACATTCTTTACTTGAAAACATTCTTTACCTGACCTTAATCAGGTTAGCGTCACTTTCATACAATAACTTTACAACTTGAAACATTCTTTACTTTAACATATTCTCTTTATCTTACCGTAGCCAGATAAAACAATCATTTACATAAAATAACTTTATAACATGCATATCAGCCCAAAATGGTAAAACATTTAAAATAGGGCTATAAGAACTCACAATCATTTCAAAGATATTTATCATGCAGGTACATCAGCCCTAAAACGTTAAAATAGTAAAAGAGGGCTCATAGAACTCACCTGAGCTAAAACACAATTTGCTAGCTCATCTTCCTTTCCTTACTTTCTCACTTCACAATGATATCCTCTTCAGACGGAGTTCTTCGGTTAAAAAGATGATCCAGACTTGCAGAAACGTTCCCTGCTGCGATCTAAACCTTGAGAAGCCTTTAAAATTGAGTATTGATGGATTAAAGGGTGGTTTTTCGTGTGTGGTGGCTGGAAACGTCGAACGGAAGAAATAAAATAGTTTTCTAGATGAATTCTGATATTTCTTCCAACTTTAAGTCGGTTTCCCCTCGTCGCGTATCGCGAGCGTAGCCAGATAGGAGCTTCGCGTACCGCGAAGAATTCCGGAAGATTTAGATATTTGTACACGTCGCGTACCGCGAAGAGGATCAAACACGAGCTTCGCGTACCGCGACGATCCCCAGAGTTCAATATTTTCTTCGTTTTTTTCGATTCCGGACAATCCGTAACTCCGTTTCGGGCACGGTTTTCGCCCACGTTCACCATTTCTCGCATACTATCACCCTGGAATAATTTCATTTGTCAACTCAACTTGAATCTCAAGCACAATCAAATGTGCTAAATCTTTGGCTGTTACAAATCTACCCTCCTTACAATAGGTTTCGTCCTCGAAACCTGTTACGTCTTAAACAACGTGGGTAGAATCGTTTCATCTCACCTTCAGTCTTCCATGTAGCCTCAAATCCTTTTCGGTGTTTCCATTGAACCTTAATTTGTCTAATCGTCTTGTTACGCAATTGTTTTCTTTTATGTCAACAATTACAATTGGTTCTTCTATGTAGTTTAACATTTCATCAGCTTCAATAGCGTTTAATGGTACATATCCTACATCATCTGCTAGACACTTCCTAATCATCGTACAACCACTGCTACCAAGTGTAACAATGGCTTATGTTGGCACAAGTCTCCATAAGCGTTGATCTGACCCGCCGAAGCGTTCTGCAGATCCATACTTACCCAGTAACAAGTACTGGAGCAACCATACTTACCCCATACGAATATGGGAGCAACATCATACTTTCCCCGTAACAGGTACGGAAGCAACCATACTTACCCCATACGAATATGGGAGCAACGTCATACTTACCCCGTAACAATACGGGAGCATTCATCATTCATCATAACATGATATACTAGCACTATACCATCATTCAACATAACATCGTACATTATCCTAATAACATAGGATTACTCATAACATGCTTTGCTAGTATCATAGCATCATAACATCCTAGCATCATACTTTTATCCTAGCAGCCTAGGATGTCATCATAATACCTATAATTACCATCATATCATGTTATCATACAATTCATTATAACTTACTAACATGTATTCATCATACTTAGCAGACTTTCATGCGTAAATCGTGCTAACCCCTAAACGTACATACATTTTCATGGCATATCATCATTCGGTCATCAGCATCATAAGTACAGAACAACATAAACATAGCAATAAGCATGCTGTAATCACATTTTGAAGATCATATGTTAACAAGTCGTCTTCCCCTTTTATGCCATACTCTAGCTGTAACTGGTAGCTTATTATGACCCTTAATCCTTGCACCCTTATCTTTTCCTAACTTGTATGCTACAACATGTCATATTCTTTAGCTACAGCATGCATTATTCTTTACTTTGTTGATTGTGCTAACATTTTCACATTTCGTCTCTACAAACACTTATCTCTCTTGGCATTAAACCATTTACAAAGCATTCGTTGGAAGTTGGTCATAAATAAACTTTCTTAACATAACTTGCATACACCTCTTGACACATAAGATTGTCAATGCATAAGGCCAAACAAACCAAAACCAAGTCTTGGTATTGTTACAAGATTTCATTAATCGCCTTATAATGAGGATTTCTTGTTTCTCTCAATAATAAGGCTTCATCGTTTACCTTATCATTTGACTCATTAAGAGGGTTTCATCATTTTCCATTGTTAAGAAGACTTTATCGTTTGCCTCAACAAGGAAACTGCATCATTCGATCCACTTTATGCACGAAAATTTTAAAACTTTCCTTTGATAACATACGTATGCACACTATCACATAACAATACCAAGAAATTTTTCTTACACATGAGACAATGGCAATCATCCTTTATCTTTAAGCTTGTACTAATACGAAGCTACTTAAGTAGTTTCTTGCAACAGATGCAAGACTCTCTTAACACCTGTAACCATATTAAACCCACATTTTACAATCTATACTTTAAATTCTATACATTTTCTATACATGTTCAACATCTGTCATCTTGTGAAGACAATATAGTTCATTAAACGATAAAAATGTTGCAACACTTACGTATCCTTTTCTAGCTTAAATAGCTTCCCGTTAGAGTTATTAAAATCATCTCTAACATCTTTAGCATCCCAGTTCTAGGTTCAATTAATCTTCACCTCACTTCTTGACAAAAACAAGTCGTATCATTTCAACCTTTCGTACCTTTGAACTATCTTGATGGTTGAACATTTCCTTTCATTCGCATTTGACATAAGACGACCTCTATACTTTTCATTCTCTTATACCTAATGCCAGGCATGCATTCATTTACCATCATTTATCTTTGTTTATCAATCCCTAATCACACCTTTATCACCTATGTTCGTGTAGTCAGCTTTAATATCTCACTTCCACGTTTAGTAAACGTAGGTACAATTCTTAATTCCTAATGTCGACATGTATTCCTCAACCTAGTGAGACCTTGTCAGGATTTAAGATACTAACAAAGCATTATCTTTCATGACATAGATAATAATCTCATCAAATCTCTAGGTCAAACTTGAACTTACATTACCTCAATCGGATGTACTCATCCTTACTTTATAATATTATTCATTCATAAGTGATGAATAATTCATTTATAATAAAGTTCCTTGTTCGTTCGTAAGCCATTTCCCTCATTCATAAGTTAATTTCATCATTCGTAATTCCATAGAATCACCCACACATAAACTCAATTAACCGTACTAATTCTCTTTATCCATAATTGATTTCTGTCATCCATATTGATATACATACACTCCTATCATCATCATGATATCTTTGCCCGGATGATTACACAATGCGTTGCATCCACCATTATTGTTCTCATTTCTTCCCCTTTATGCTTTACTTCTTGGACCGTCATCATTTTCAAACTACATTTCTACCATTGATCGAACTCTGTTTCCATGTTCTAATGGTTTCCTTCCAGATCGACCTTTGAATTAGCACATTTACAATTCCTTAGGGTATGTCATTCAGCATTAGCTTCCCAATAACTTCAATGATGAAGTCAACATGACCATAATGCAATTTAGGATATATAAGGGATTCGTATGATAGATAATAATACAAACTCAGTTGTATAGTAAATCATTAATAACAGTGTCCAGAATGTCATTAATCATTTACTTTCCAACTTTGTTTCTATTACTCTCATTCATACTTTATACCTATCAATCCATGAATCTTTGTCAAACCAATAAAGTAAGACTTTAACCAGTATCCACCTGACCAAACAGGCATTCCCAGTTGTTGCTATAATTCTTTCAACCTTTCGAATCGCATTTTGTCTTGACCTTTATTGGCATCGAATAGTTATAATTCGTTCAGTCATTGAATCTTTCCTTTTATAACCAAGTCATATGACAGATGAAACCCGAGCATTAGTCATATAGATAAATCTGTAACCGTAGTAGCTAATTGCGGTCACTATTTATCCATACTCGTGTGTCTAGGGTTTCTTCCACCACATGCTTAGTTCATTTACTAATAAGCATTATTCTTACCAATAGTCTAAACAATCCACATATTCATACATCTTGTCACACCCCCAATTTCCAACTAACGGAATCACACCGTTTGGGAGCATGACAAACCAGGATCTCAGATCATTAGACATAGCGAAGACCTCTATATGAATTTCAAAATCATACATTGGTCTTTAAAACAAACATAATAACCAGAGTTTACAAAAAGTGCGGAAGCGTTTAAAAACCATAAACAGTTGTAAATCAAACATTACAATTCAAAGTACTAAAATATTCAGATTTAAATAATCAAAGTGAAAGAAATGCATGAGACTCTATCTTCCTAGTCCATGCCAGCTGTTACGCGCGCCTTAGCGTCCTGAGAAAACATGCAAATCAAGTCAACACAAAGGTTGGTGCATAACACAGGTTTTAAGTAATCATAGAGTTCAAAACATCAGTTTGAATAACAAGTTTGTAGATAACATAATCACAATTGCACAGTCATGATAGCTAGTCATATAAACTATTTACATATATGTTCGACACCGAAGCTGACTAGTTGCCATGCTATAGCATGTTTTTGCCTTGCCACTATTGTCTATCACAACAATAGTAAAAATGTGTTTGGTCAGTCAAACACCTGCGTAGATCCCATCTACCAGATGAGGTTTGTCAAACCTAATAGATCTATTTCCAACTACCACGCTTTGCATTACAGCAAACTAAACGGTTCGAGGTGTGTAAGGACTTTCAAGTTGATATGTTTTCACATAATGTAAACAGATAACTCATGCAAGTGTTATGTATCTAAAAATCAGTTTGTTGCACATGTTTTCTCCCCCAAAACAGTTTAAAATAAGAAAGGGGCCGTGTACGCACCTTTGACGATAGCAGAATGATCAAACACGTGTGAACTTGCGTAGAAATCCTCTACGAAGAATCTGTGATTTAAACAATAACCTATTGTTATTCGAATAATCGTTTTGTGCTTGAAATCACATACGTGTCAACACACGTATGTTAAAGTGTGAGAATTAGGCCTACGAAAGTACGCGTGTCACTGAAATCGATTAAATAAAATCACTTTTGATTTTATTTAATTTAAACGTAATTATACGCGATTTCGTGTTCGGACTAAAATATAAATTTTATCCTTCTAACACGTTCGTATTCTCGTTACGGTTCCAACGCAACTTGAACGGGTTAAATCGGAGTTCGTATGTGGAAGTTATGATTAAAACACTAAAAATATTAAAAACTCCAAAATATGGTTGGCCCGGGACTCGAACCCGCGACCCTCAACATCACACACACCGCACCTAACCACTACGCCCGCTAGGGTATCGCGTTAGTTAACCAGGAATTAATTGTTTTAACTCCTAATCCACTGGTTCTCCTTTCTCCTAATATAACCGAAGCATCTTACTCAAATTGACCACGAATTCAATTTTTATTCAAGCTAAAACCATAGGGCTAATGTTCTATCATCCTAAACGACTCCAACCTTGTTTCTAATTTGCTTAATCGATGATTCAATGTTGTGAAAATACTTCTACACAGCCTCGAACTCGATCCCAAAACCCACAATGTGATTCCATTCAATTCCTGATCATTTCATAAAATTAATACATGGTTTTCATTCAGAGATGTATTTCGATCATATCTGTGCCAATTAATTTAACTATTGAACTCATTTGGATCAAAAACCACTAAACCGTTTTCATTATGAACCCTAATTATCGATCTTGTGCAATTCGTTACTAAGACACCCAATTGATACATGTTGTTCCTTAATCGACATCCTCTGAAAGTGATTATGTGATTTAATTCGATTCTACAATTCAATTGATACGAAATCCCCAAAACCGTTCACTATAAGAACCCTAGAACTCTTTTTCCCACAATTCGTAGTTGTTATATGAAATCAATCTATGCATAACCTCAATCGACCTTCTCTGAAACTACATACATACCTTAATTTGATTCTTAAACTCTTTAAGAACCAAACCCCCAAAACCGTTTTTAGTATAAACCCTAATTGGTCGATCTTGAACAATTCGATATTGGAGCCCAGAATTAACATATGGTTAAGTTTAATCGGCTATTTTAGAGTGTGTAGAAGCAAACACTTACTTGTTTTGATCCCGATTCGATGAAGTTCACCTTTGAGCCCTAATTTCGGTCCCCACAATATCAATCCTTCAACCCGACTTGTTTTGCTCCCAATTGTTGAATGTTACAGGTTCTAATATCGCCGAATAAGTGTTAGAAAACTTCAATTGTGAACATTATGATCCTACTTATACGAATTTGATGAATAGGGATACGGTTTCAAGTTTGTGGCCGTTTTAGGAATAAATTCGATAATGATTCGATCTTATAACGTATAAAACTGTTAATTATCATAATTGTGATGATTATGATTATTCAATATCGGTTACAACATGATTAATTCGACTCCTCATGGCCTTTTGCTATGAAATCCGAATTTCAATCATTTAAAACCTTCGAATTTTGACTTCCTTAGTCAAAATTGAACTCTCTTGATAACATTTAACCTATATTCCACTAATCCAAGTGTTCTATAAAATCATGTATCGAAATTTCATCCTTTTAACTTAATATTATCTAATTTCCTGTGATTTCGGTAACTTCCAGTTAACCAAATTAATCCAGAATATCAAATTGCCACCTATCGGGCCAACTTGAACTATTGTTGAGTTAAATTAATCCCAATTGGACTTCTCCAACACAATTGGGCCTCACTGGGCCTTCCTGGGCCTACCTTGGCCTTCCCTAGACCTACTTTGTTTTACATTGGGCTTCATTTGTCCCTTATTGGGCCTTACTGGGCCTCTCTTGGCTTATTGGGCCTACATTGACTATGTTGGGCCTAATTAATCTTGTTGGGCCTCCATTGACCTTATTGGGCCTTCATTGGCCTTGTTGGGCCTTCATTGGTCTTATTGGGCCTTCATTGGCCTTATTGGGCCTTAATTGTCCTTGTTGGGCCTGTGATAGCACCAATTCCCGTTAACAGAGTTAGTGTGAAAAGTCGGATTGTCACATCATCCCCTTGTTGAAGGAATTTTCGTCCCGAAAATTAGCAAGTGTTAAGAGTAGTTAGGAAACTACTTACGAGTTTAAATCGTACGTGTTAGTGTGATTTGATCATTCTGTGTGCTTGTGTGTACTCACACACAAAGTCTAATGCTTGCAACATCACAACTCAATTGTGATCGTTCAATGTAACTGTTTTGCGTGTTCACTAGTTAGTTCACCTAACTGTGACTGTTTGTGTTTAATCATATTGTGTTGTGTAACCTCACACATAGTGAGTGTCTGAAACTGTTTGTACTATGCAACCCCGCACATAGCAAAGTGTATGTAACCAATGTACTATGTAACCCCGCACATAGCAAAATGTATGTAACCAACCGTGTATGTACTACCATAACATGTAACATATGAAATGTAACACATAAAACATATAGAGTGTAATGTAGTGTAGCACAAATGTTTTGTAACAAAATCAATTGAATAAATAAAATGTTTGTGCTTACAGTTTGAATTTTGCAATGTTGATGTGTGAAAGCATCACATCATCCCCTTGTTGAAGGAAATTTCGTCCCGAAATTTAACGTGCGCTCTCAGTGTTATCAGCAGCTGTCTTGAATAGATGAGGATATTTCTTCATCATTTGGTCTTCTCGTTCCCATGTGAATTCAGGACCCCGTCTTGAATTCCATCGGACTTTGACTATTGGAATCTTACTTTGCTTCAATTGTTTGACCTCTCGGTCCATGATTTCTGCTGGTTCTTCAATGAATCGTAGTTGTTCATCTACTTGTATTTCTTCCAATGGTACAATCAATGTCTCGTCAGAAAGACATTTCTTTAAATTCGACACATGAAAAACATCATGAACTCCACTGAGTTCATCCGGTAGTTTGAGTTGGTACGCAACCGGACCAATCCTTTTCAGAATCTCAAAAGGTCCTACGTAACGTGGACTAAGCTTTCCGCGCTTGCCAAATCGTATCACACCTTTCCAAGGTGATACTTTTAGAAGAACTCGGTCTCCCACTTGAAATTCCAACGGCTTGCGACGTTTGTCTGCATAACTCTTTTGTCGATCCCGAGCCGCTGCCATACGGTTCCGAATTTGAACTATCTTCTCTGTTGTTTCGTGCACCAGTTCAGGACCTGTTAACTGACTGTCACCAACTTCAGCCCAGCAAACTGGTGAACGACATTTGCGACCATACAACGCTTCAAACGGTGCTGCTTGAATACTTGTATGATAACTATTGTTGTAAGAGAATTCCACCAACGGTAAATGATTCTCCCAGCTATCACCAAAGTCAATTACACAAGCTCGTAACATATCCTCGAGCGTTTGAATCGTTCGTTCACTTTGACCATCGGTCTGTGGGTGATAAGCGGTACTCATATCCAAGCGAGTCCCCAATGACTTATGAAGAGATTTCCAAAAATTAGAAGTAAACCGGGCATCCCGATCTGATATGATAGATATTGGCACACCATGCCGTGCTACTACTTCCTTAATGTAAATACGAGTCAACTTCTCCATCTTGTCAGTTTCCTTGATTGCTAAGAAATGTGCAGATTTCGTTAATCGATCGACAATTACCCATATCGTATCACAGCCACTCGGTGTACGGGGTAACTTAGTAATGAAATCCATCGAAATCTGTTCCCACTTCCACATCGGTATCTCTGGTTGTTGCAGTAAACCAGATGGCTTCTGATATTCAACTTTGACTTTCGAACAAGTCAAACATTTACTAACGTACTTAGCAATATCAGCTTTCATATGAGGCCACCAATACAGTGCCTTCAAATCATGGTACATCTTGTCTGATCCCGGATGGACTGAATATTTAGACTTGTGCGCTTCGTCCATCACGAGTTCCCTTAAACCTCCATACAAAGGTATCCACATTCGATCAATGAAATAACGAATTCCATCAGGTTTAACATTCAATTGTTCTTCCATTCCTCGTAAAGATTCCGGTACTAAGTTTTTCGCTTTCAAGGCCTCAATCTGAGCACTATGTACCTTGTCAGGTAAATCAGTATGTATTGTCATCATAAGTGCGCGAACCCGTCTTGTTCCCGTTGTATCTTTTCTGCTCAAAGCATCGGCTACGACATTAGCCTTTCCCGGGTGATACTTAATCGCACACTCATAATCATTCAATAACTCAACCCATCGTCGTTGTCTCATGTTAAGCTCCTTCTGATCAAAGATATGTTGCAAACTCTTATGATCAGTATAAATAGTACACTTAGTTCCATACAGATAATGCCTCCAAATCTTCAAAGCAAAAACCACTGCTCCTAACTCCAAGTCATGAGTAGTGTAGTTCTTTTCATGTGTTCGTAGTTGTCTGGAAGCATAAGCGATCACCTTATCCCGTTGCATCAACACACATCCCAAACCCTGTCCAGATGCGTCACAATACACCGCAAAGTCTTCCGTTCCTTCCGGTAAAGATAGAATCGGTGCACTGCAGAGTTTCTGTTTCAATAACTGGAATGCAGCTTCCTGTTTATCCGTCCAGTTATACTTTGTTCCCTTGTGCGTCAGAGCTGTAAGTGGTTGAGCGATCGTTGAGAAACCCTCAATGAATCGTCGATAATAACCCGCCAAACCAAGGAATTGTCGTACCTCGGTAGGGGTCTTTGGCGCTTCCCAATTCTTAATCGCTTCAATCTTCGCTGGATCAACATGTATACCCTTTTCATTGACTATATGCCCCAGGAACTGTACTTCTCGCATCCAAAAATCACATTTCGAGAACTTAGCGTACAGTTGTTCCTGTTTTAATAGCTCTAACATTAATCGAAGATGTTCAGCATGCTCCTCCTCAGACTTTGAATAAATGAGAATGTCATCGATGAAAACAATAACAAACTTATCCAGATAAGGTTTACAAACACGATTCATGAGATCCATGAATACAGCTGGAGCGTTTGTCAACCCAAATGGCATGACCAAGAACTCATAATGGCCATATCTTGTTCTGAATGCTGTCTTCGGAATATCCTCCTCCTGAACTCTTAGTTGATGATATCCAGACCTGAGATCAATCTTCGAGTAGTAACTCGAACCTTGCAACTGATCGAACAGATCGTCAATCCTGGGTAACGGATACCGGTTCTTGATAGTAACCTTGTTCAATTCCCGGTAATCGATACACATTCGGAAAGTCCCGTCTTTCTTCTTTACAAACAATACTGGAGCTCCCCACGGTGAAAAACTAGGTCGTATAAAACCTTTATCCAACAATTCTTGCAATTGTGTGGATAACTCTTGCATCTCTGACGGTGCAAGTCGATAAGGCGCCCTAGCTATCGGTGCTGCGTCTGGTGTAAGATCGATTCGGAATTCCACCTGTCTCACAGGCGGTAATCCCGGCAAGTCTTCTGGAAATACCTCCGGAAATTCACAAACTATAGGTATATCTTCAAGTTTCTTCTCAGCTACTGGCTTTTCAGTTATAAGGGCTATAACTGCTGTATGACCTTTCCGCAGACATTTGTGTGCCTTCATACAAGATATGAGACGCAGTGGCGTACTGCTCTTCTCTCCTTGTACATATAATGTCTCTCCCTGCGGAAGAGGTATACGAACAATCTTTTCATGGCATACAATTTCAGCCTGGTTCTTAGACAACCAGTCCATGCCAATAACTACATCAAAACTGCCTAAGGCAATAGGCATCAAATCAATCTCTAATGTCTGACCCATCAAATCAAGGATACATCCCTTATAAATGTTTTCTACTACAATCAATTTACCATCCGCTAACTCCACAGTATAGGGACTATCTAAAGCAGTGGGACTAACATCTAGTGACTTAGCAAGTGAACTAGATACAAAACTCCTGTCGGCACCAGTGTCAAATAACATAGAGGCATAGTGATTATTTAAGAGGAACGTACCCGTAACGATGTTGGGATCCTCCCGCGCTTGACGTCCTCCAATCACGAACGCCCTGCCTCTAGCACCGTTGTTGTTGTTATTGTTGTTGTTGTTGTTGTTGTTGTTGGTGCCATTGCCATTACCGTTGCCACCTCCATTACCATTACCATTACCATTGTTGTCCCCGCCTTTCTTAAGTTGTGGGCAATCTTTCTTGAAATGGCCCATCTTGCCGCACTCAAAACAACCTTTCTGCGCGTTGTTTTGATTGTTATTATGGTTGTTATTGTTATTCTGCAGCTCTCCGCGACAATCCTTAGCCGCGTGCCCAATCTTGCCACACCTCTGGCACTTCGCTCTGTCACATTGGTTACCCGCATGATGGTAACCACACCTGTTGCACTTGGGGTGCTTACCAATATAGCCCCCCGATGATGATGATTGCTGACCACTGCTTGAACCATGATAAGACTTGTTTGAGTCTTGTTTCCTGTTCTGTTGTTGGTTGTTACCCTTGAAATTGTTATCCCACTTTCTCTTGTGATCTCCTACCTTGGTAGCAGATGTTCGCTTAGGCAGAGTCCCCTGTAACACTGCCTGGTCAGTAAGCTGATGTGCTAGACGAACAGCTTGTTGGATAGTAGTGGGATTTGCTGAAGTCACCAACCCTTGAATCTGAGGCACTAGTCCTCCAATGTACCTTTCTATCCACTTACTGGCTGGAGTAGCCATGTGTGGTAGCAGTCTGGCCAGTTCATGCGATCTGGTCGTGTATTCCTCAATGTTTGACCCCTCCATCTTGAGGTGCCAATACTCTTCTTCCAACTTCTGCATTTCACTACGAGGACAATACTCCTCTTGTAGTAAGGTTTTGAAGTTGTTCCAGGTCAATGCATTTGCTTCTCCCAACCCCAGAGTCTGAACATTGGAGTTCCACCATGTCAGGGCTGGACCCTCCAAAGTTCCAGTAGCAAATTTTACTTTGCTGTCATCCGGGCAGTTGCACATCTCGAACACAGATTCAACTTTTTCAATCCATCGGAGAAGTCCTATAGCCCCCTCCGACCCTTTGAAGTTGTGAGGTTTGCAGTCCAAGAACATCTTGAACGTGCATACTTGTGGGTTAATCACTCCCCCAGCTGGACCCTGTGGTCCTGTGTTGTGTGTCTGAGCGTACTGTGCGATTGCCTCGGCAACCCTGTTGTTGATTAACTCATTGAGCTCAGCAACAGTCATCTGAACATTTCCTTCAGCCATTTCCTTCCTATTTACAAGAAATGTTAATGCACAATCAAAATCCAATTTTGACATGTGTAAGTAAAAACAATAAATACAACATGTAATATAAACAACACAGTTGTTGGAAACAAACAATAGTTCTTTCATAAATAGAAACTTTCTTTGAGTACAATACTTTTGAAATGAAATACAAAATTTCAAACTACTAATGTAGGAACACAACCCGTTCCTAATAAGTTTAAACAAAACAGAAATAAAAGAAAGAGAATCAATCGTCCTCCACGGTGGATTCAGGATCGGACTCAGCAACTGGTGCTGGTTCCTCCTCCTCATCCTCGTCCTCATCCTGTTCCTCATTCTCAACTACCACCAAATCCTCCAAAGCTTCAATCCTGCCCTCCAAGATCTCGGCTCGGTTCTCTGACTCCTCTAAACGACCAATCATGTTCCACATCTCATCTCGCATGTCATGAACCAGTTGGGCAAGTTCCTCTTGCCTCTCAATGGCATCCCATAACTCCTGAGATCTCTGATAGAGCTTCTCCTCTGCTGTATCCACGTCCTCGCGCAACTTGGCGATCTCCTCTGCGTCCGTCCTTTGCCTCTTAGGCTCAGGAGCGTCCAGTGCTGGTGGTGGATGTGTAGATGGTCCTGCAGCATAGAGTCCCTGGGTATTCACCCATGGTGCCTCCTCCGGATCTTCATCCGGGTCCTCAACTGGATCCTCCTCTGGATCCTCATCAGGATCCTCGTCTGGATCCTCCTCCGGATCCTCCTCCGGGTCTTCCTCCGGATCCTCCTCTGGATCGGAGTCCTCCATCTCATATGGTGGAGGTGATGGAATGGGTGGTGGTGGTGATGATGGTGGTGCCGGAACCATCGGCTCCTCGTCCTCAGAATCATCAATGATAACATAAGGAACTGATGATGAAGCCATGCCTGTTACATAATATCATATGTAAGTGCAGTGCCATGGAATACGTAAGCAAATCAATTACATAATGTCATATGTAATTTCTAAGCAGTATGTGTAAACATGTGTGTCTAATGTCTAACAGTCATAGTCTAGGCCTACAAATGCAAACCTAGTTCGCTATAACCAATGTCTCTGATACCAATCTGTCACACCCCCAATTTCCAACTAACGGAATCACACCGTTTGGGAGCATGACAAACCAGGATCTCAGATCATTAGACATAGCGAAGACCTCTATATGAATTTCAAAATCATACATTGGTCTTTAAAACAAACATAATAACCAGAGTTTACAAAAAGTGCGGAAGCGTTTAAAAACCATAAACAGTTGTAAATCAAACATTACAATTCAAAGTACTAAAATATTCAGATTTAAATAATCAAAGTGAAAGAAATGCATGAGACTCTATCTTCCTAGTCCATGCCAGCTGTTACGCGCGCCTTAGCGTCCTGAGAAAACATGCAAATCAAGTCAACACAAAGGTTGGTGCATAACACAGGTTTTAAGTAATCATAGAGTTCAAAACATCAGTTTGAATAACAAGTTTGTAGATAACATAATCACAATTGCACAGTCATGATAGCTAGTCATATAAACTATTTACATATATGTTCGACACCGAAGCTGACTAGTTGCCATGCTATAGCATGTTTTTGCCTTGCCACTATTGTCTATCACAACAATAGTAAAAATGTGTTTGGTCAGTCAAACACCTGCGTAGATCCCATCTACCAGATGAGGTTTGTCAAACCTAATAGATCTATTTCCAACTACCACGCTTTGCATTACAGCAAACTAAACGGTTCGAGGTGTGTAAGGACTTTCAAGTTGATATGTTTTCACATAATGTAAACAGATAACTCATGCAAGTGTTATGTATCTAAAAATCAGTTTGTTGCACATGTTTTCTCCCCCAAAACAGTTTAAAATAAGAAAGGGGCCGTGTACGCACCTTTGACGATAGCAGAATGATCAAACACGTGTGAACTTGCGTAGAAATCCTCTACGAAGAATCTGTGATTTAAACAATAACCTATTGTTATTCGAATAATCGTTTTGTGCTTGAAATCACATACGTGTCAACACACGTATGTTAAAGTGTGAGAATTAGGCCTACGAAAGTACGCGTGTCACTGAAATCGATTAAATAAAATCACTTTTGATTTTATTTAATTTAAACGTAATTATACGCGATTTCGTGTTCGGACTAAAATATAAATTTTATCCTTCTAACACGTTCGTATTCTCGTTACGGTTCCAACGCAACTTGAACGGGTTAAATCGGAGTTCGTATGTGGAAGTTATGATTAAAACACTAAAAATATTAAAAACTCCAAAATATGGTTGGCCCGGGACTCGAACCCGCGACCCTCAACAT
Source organism: Mikania micrantha (assembly GCA_009363875.1). Classification (NCBI taxonomy): domain Eukaryota; kingdom Viridiplantae; phylum Streptophyta; class Magnoliopsida; order Asterales; family Asteraceae; genus Mikania; species Mikania micrantha. The sequence goes on from CM018683.1 coordinate 17,151,631, forward strand.
CACACACACCGCACCTAACCACTACGCCCGCTAGGGTATCGCGTTAGTTAACCAGGAATTAATTGTTTTAACTCCTAATCCACTGGTTCTCCTTTCTCCTAATATAACCGAAGCATCTTACTCAAATTGACCACGAATTCAATTTTTATTCAAGCTAAAACCATAGGGCTAATGTTCTATCATCCTAAACGACTCCAACCTTGTTTCTAATTTGCTTAATCGATGATTCAATGTTGTGAAAATACTTCTACACAGCCTCGAACTCGATCCCAAAACCCACAATGTGATTCCATTCAATTCCTGATCATTTCATAAAATTAATACATGGTTTTCATTCAGAGATGTATTTCGATCATATCTGTGCCAATTAATTTAACTATTGAACTCATTTGGATCAAAAACCACTAAACCGTTTTCATTATGAACCCTAATTATCGATCTTGTGCAATTCGTTACTAAGACACCCAATTGATACATGTTGTTCCTTAATCGACATCCTCTGAAAGTGATTATGTGATTTAATTCGATTCTACAATTCAATTGATACGAAATCCCCAAAACCGTTCACTATAAGAACCCTAGAACTCTTTTTCCCACAATTCGTAGTTGTTATATGAAATCAATCTATGCATAACCTCAATCGACCTTCTCTGAAACTACATACATACCTTAATTTGATTCTTAAACTCTTTAAGAACCAAACCCCAAAACCGTTTTTAGTATAAACCCTAATTGGTCGATCTTGAACAATTCGATATTGGAGCCCAGAATTAACATATGGTTAAGTTTAATCGGCTATTTTAGAGTGTGTAGAAGCAAACACTTACTTGTTTTGATCCCGATTCGATGAAGTTCACCTTTGAGCCCTAATTTCGGTCCCCACAATATCAATCCTTCAACCCGACTTGTTTTGCTCCCAATTGTTGAATGTTACAGGTTCTAATATCGCCGAATAAGTGTTAGAAAACTTCAATTGTGAACATTATGATCCTACTTATACGAATTTGATGAATAGGGATACGGTTTCAAGTTTGTGGCCGTTTTAGGAATAAATTCGATAATGATTCGATCTTATAACGTATAAAACTGTTAATTATCATAATTGTGATGATTATGATTATTCAATATCGGTTACAACATGATTAATTCGACTCCTCATGGCCTTTTGCTATGAAATCCGAATTTCAATCATTTAAAACCTTCGAATTTTGACTTCCTTAGTCAAAATTGAACTCTCTTGATAACATTTAACCTATATTCCACTAATCCAAGTGTTCTATAAAATCATGTATCGAAATTTCATCCTTTTAACTTAATATTATCTAATTTCCTGTGATTTCGGTAACTTCCAGTTAACCAAATTAATCCAGAATATCAAATTGCCACCTATCGGGCCAACTTGAACTATTGTTGAGTTAAATTAATCCCAATTGGACTTCTCCAACACAATTGGGCCTCACTGGGCCTTCCTGGGCCTACCTTGGCCTTCCCTAGACCTACTTTGTTTTACATTGGGCTTCATTTGTCCCTTATTGGGCCTTACTGGGCCTCTCTTGGCTTATTGGGCCTACATTGACTATGTTGGGCCTAATTAATCTTGTTGGGCCTCCATTGACCTTATTGGGCCTTCATTGGCCTTGTTGGGCCTTCATTGGTCTTATTGGGCCTTCATTGGCCTTATTGGGCCTTAATTGTCCTTGTTGGGCCTGTGATAGCACCAATTCCCGTTAACAGAGTTAGTGTGAAAAGTCGGATTGTCACACATCTTAACACATATAAGCACGTATACATACATTTCACTTTAACTACTTCACATTAACTTTAAGGCATATTCATATACATATATCTTTACTTTAACTATTTCACATAAACTTTAAAGCACATATACTTTAAATCTATTTCATAACATATATTCTTTACTTTAGCATGACACTCGTGGCATTGGACTACCCTTGACTGGCTTCCTTTGCTTTTGTCCCATTTTCAGTTTAAGTTCAGGCAACAGGTTATGCCCGAATCCCTCAAACTATGGCTCTGATACCAACTTGAGAGGCCCCGTTCTCCGGAAGTCCCTCGGTTGGTTAAACATCAAAAGCATAGCTCTTAAACTGTACAATTGTCATATACTATGGCAGCGGAAATCATTACATAATCTTTAATCTCAATAGGAAAGCCAGTTCTTGAATAGGTAGTCATCAAGCCATGCCACGAGCCATCATATCCATATCATCACCTGCTCAACCTGACATGCATGCTAAAACATGTCAGCTTTCGCTGGTGAGTTCTAAGTTAATTTTTTTATAAAAATCTTTACTCATTCAGATCTTTAAATATCATAACATAATTTATAACATAACATACATGTCATCACATGATATAATTTACATACATCGCATACCTTTCTTCATAACATACTTACATAGCATACATACCATCATAACATCATTCATACGGTGAAGGAACATCGCTGTCAACTGCTGACCTGAAGTCAAACAGGCTTGTGCAGCACAAGACTCTATAACTACCAACCCGCAGCTGATAACTCATGCATGCATAAGATTTCTTTAACACTATCAACCCGCAGCTGATAACTCATGCATGCATAAGATTTCTTTAACACTATCAACCCGCAGCTGATAACTCATACATGTATAAGATTTCTTTAACACTATCAACGCGCAGCTGATAACTCAAGCATTCCTAAGATTTCTTTAACTGAACTGGCGACACACAGTCGACAGGCCTGTTCTTTCACAGGACTTCTTAAACCATCAACCGAAATTGACGGCTCATACCGGTACAAGAATTCTTAACATACATCATAACATGGTTTAAATCATTTAAACCATAGTAAGCATAAGCGGCTCCTTTCACCGCAGTGAGCATGTTTTGCCCAACCGCAGCCGGGACTTTCATAACACATTTCCTGCTCGACCTCAGTCGATATCTTTCAAAAAAATCATTTCCTTCTCAACCTCGATTGAGAATTCAAACATTCTTTATACTCTCAACCGCAGTTGAGACTTTAAATCATTCTTTACACCTTAGCTGAGACTTTTAAAATCATTCATTTCTCAACCGTAGTTGAGTCCTTAAAACATTCCTGACATCTCAGCTGAGGCTCTTAAAATCATTTACTTCTCAACCGTAGTTGAGACTTAAAGCATTATTTACTTGAAAACATTCTTTACTTGAAAACATTCTTTACCTGACCTTAATCAGGTTAGCGTCACTTTCATACAATAACTTTACAACTTGAAACATTCTTTACTTTAACATATTCTCTTTATCTTACCGTAGCCAGATAAAACAATCATTTACATAAAATAACTTTATAACATGCATATCAGCCCAAAATGGTAAAACATTTAAAATAGGGCTATAAGAACTCACAATCATTTCAAAGATATTTATCATGCAGGTACATCAGCCCTAAAACGTTAAAATAGTAAAAGAGGGCTCATAGAACTCACCTGAGCTAAAACACAATTTGCTAGCTCATCTTCCTTTCCTTACTTTCTCACTTCACAATGATATCCTCTTCAGACGGAGTTCTTCGGTTAAAAAGATGATCCGGACTTGCAGAAACGTTCCCTGCTGCGATCTAAACCTTGAGAAGCCTTTAAAATTGAGTATTGATGGATTAAAGGGTGGTTTTTCGTGTGTGGTGGCTGGAAACGTCGAAGGGAAGAAATAAAATAGTTTTCTAGATGAATTCTGATATTTCTTCCAACTTTAAGTCGGTTTCCCCTCGTCGCGTATCGCGAGCGTAGCCAGATAGGAGCTTCGCGTACCGCGAAGAATTCCGGAAGATTTAGATATTTTGTACACGTCGCGTACCGCGAAGAGGATCAAACACGAGTTTCGCGTACCGCGACGATCCCCAGAGTTCAATATTTTCTTCGTTTTTTTCGATACCGGACAATCCGTAACTCCGTTTCGGGCACGGTTTTCGCCCACGTTCACCATTTCTCGCATACTATCACCCTGGAATAATTTCATTTGTCAACTCAACTTGAATCTCAAGCACAATCAAATGTGCTAAATCTTTGGCTGTTACATTAATCCTTTGCAGAAAAGATTATAAACCTTAACTGGATTTGCTCCTTCAAAGATAGTGGCACGAACTCCATCTTCCATACTAATAAAAGTAGGAAAAATAAAATTATTTTCCACGTATTCTGCATTTGCTGATCTTGATTCATTCGTTGTAAGGACAAACTGATCATAAGTAATTTTTAAAGGATCTCTCCTCATAATAATTATTGGTTTTTGTTCTTTGATTTTTCCTAAAACCTTCATGGAAGAGATGGTTTCAGATGTATGTTCTACCATTAGTGCTGATCTGAAGTGATTTTTAGTACAATTTTATATCAGAATGTTTAAACAAAACAAAAAACAAGATCACATATTTTATTTAAAAAAACTAATGCGTATAAGTTATTTTACTAAAATCAAATTAAATGTTAGACTGCTTTTATAACAAAAAAAAAAAGAATAAATGACGAATGGAGCTTATTGATTGGTTCATAAAATTAAACGGTTACACAATTAGTGTATCTATGAGGAGAGGTTCTCTTAAAAAAATTATTTTACCTAAGAAGGCTAAAAATGATTTTTTAAAAATGTGAAAATTAACCGACCCAAAAAAACTCTAAACGAAACTCATTTTTGCGTCATTAATGAAACCGGCTTATGGAACCTTAAACCCCAAATATTAAACCCCAAACCATAAATCATAATACTAAAACTTAAACTTAAAACCAAATCTTAAAGCTAAAACCTAAAAGCTAATATTGAAAAGATCGACGATAGTATCTAACATCGTCGGAATGAGTTCAATCGGATTTTGTTTGAGCTAGTTTCGGGGGTTTTAAAAATACTTTTTAGTCTTTTTAAACAAAAAATACTTTTTATTTTGATATTCTCATATTTGTTATATATATGGTTGATAGTGTTCTGTTGTTAAATACGACGACTTGTCGAGTTAACATGGATAATTAATTTGATCGTCAACTTTGCGAATCGCATATCTTAATCCAATTTGCATTTGACAAGTAATTTAAATGCTAATAAAGTAATAACATAAAACGTTTACTTTAATTCCTAAAATCAAGATTTAGATTTAAAAGAAAAGAGTAAATTAAGATTTTAACCCGTGTGCTTTAATTGTTTTAACTATTTAAACAAAAAATATAATCGTTTATCAATGTAGCCCATGTAATCTAAACAACTAATGGTTTTGGCCCAATCATAGTTAGGTTTGAGAGCCAAAACCGCTAGAATTGTTAGGTTTGAGAGCAAAAACTGTTAATTATTTAAATCACATGAGCTTTATTGATAGAAAATTTTTATGGTTAAAAAGATAACTAGTGCTTCTTTTTCTTTTTCTTTCTCTTTTTTAACATAAAACAAGAGCATAATATTTCCTGTTTTGAGCCTACTAATAGAACTATAAAAATTCTTTAAAATACCAATAAATATATATTTATTTTTAGAAATATAACAGTAATTTATTTAATTACCATGTTAACACAGTAAGTTTCTTTTTTCGTTTTTTTTAGTTTTGTGTGTTCTTTTTAAACCTTTATTTAACAAAAAAAAAGTATATAATTATTGTTGTTTTTTTTAAAAAATTATTATCATCACTGTATATTAACTTTATAGTAAAATATCAAATTTAACTACTGGTCTTATATTATATATGTAAAGAAAATAACAATCTTAAATAATATTGGTGGTCTTTTTTGATTTTTTTTACTTAATATATATATATTACATCTTAGTAATTTTAAAGATGATATTTTAAATATTAATATCGATAGTTTTTATTCTATTTCAAGTATATTAAAATTTTATATTATTAAGATGATATATACTTAAACTTTAAAACCGTAGCTAGAGTTTTAAAACAAGAAAAGCGTCTGCCAGAAATTTGGAACAAGTGTCGTAAAATACTTGTAATTCATATAGGTAGGCGTACTTATATTTTACAAAATAATTTGAGTCTTGAACTAATTGCAATTTGAATTTACAATGATAAAATCAGTCCATATTTTGAATATACACTAATAATACTCTTGCAAGTTGTACGTAATATTAAAATGTGAACAAAATTGGTTCATTCTAGCTAGTGGATGGTTGCAAACTAAAAAGACCTTAAAATTAGAATGTCAAATGTGACACATTCTTCAAACAGCTATTGAAAAATATTTTAATATTTATATATTATTACTATTATCTGTATATTATACCCTAATCAAATCAGTCACATCATACACACGTTAATTTACTCATGCATATTTTCAAATATTTTTTATCATTAAAAAAATACAAAAAGTAATATTATCAGTCAGTGTTGTAAAGATATGCCTAGGCGGCCGCTTAGGTGCTAAGCGTCTTTCAACTGTGTCGATTTGGCCCTAGGCGGCCTAGTCAGGTTTTTTTTTTTTTACTTTTTTCGGGTAAAAATGACTAAATATCTATGATTATTTAAGGTATTTCTCAATCTAAAATCCCTAACATGTTTCTAAAACATCAAATCCAACATTTGAAACATCTAATCTAGCCACCAAACATTGAAATCATTACCTAAACTTTGAACTTACTGTTCAAATTTGAACTTGAAGTACTTGACTTCGTATGTTTAAGTTTATTTTTAAATTATTTTAAGTAGTATGTATGTATATGTATATAATATATATTTTTAAAATACATATAAAAATTGTAATTCACCTAGTGCCTATTAATCCTTAGACGGTAACTCACCGTCTAACTAGCTCCTCTCGACTTATACAACCATGTTATTAGTACACCGAATGTCAATAACCTCTCTCTTTTTCTTTTTTTTTTTCTTTGTAAGAAAGCGTAGCCACATAGGTATGGCTTAATTTGGAAACTTTAATTTGATTAAATCTAGTAGACATTGGTGTCAATTTGTCATGACGTTATTGACATTAATAGAAAGTTAAAATATGTATCGAATGTCTGAGGAAAGCAAAATTAAATAAGCACTTAATATGCTATATATACTTTCTTTCTTTTTTGACAACATTATATCATTAAGTACCATTTTATTCTCTTAAATTTAATAATTATACAACTAGGTTTTCCTTCCTTTCAAGTTGTGCCCGAGATTTCGTCACAATCCGGAATATCAAAATGCATATATTAAAATATGTTGAAACAGTTGTTACTAAGACATAGAATCTTAAAACCTCCTCCTTGTAAAAGTAATCATCACTCCGTTATAAAACCAAAGGGTTGGCATCTGAAAACATACTATCAACACCTCAGTTACAAACTCAGATGCAATGATATAGATAACATCAATAAAAAAGAAAACCAAAATCAACATAAAATAACCTTAAAAAAATTCCATACCAAAAGTAGAATTAGTCGGCGAAATTGGATTTATTAAAGTGTTTAAAACGATAAGTAGATATATAATTGTATGCTCTTTTTCAACTAATTAAATAAATAAGAATACGTATATACATAAAATATTACAATTTGAAAATCAGTATATTCCATATTTATAAATCTGGCAGGTATACTTAATTAAATTAAAAACTTTTTAAAAAAAAATTGTTTTTGGAAGCTTCATGCATCCATGTCTATTTAAAGCCATTTAAGGACTACATATGACTTCCATACAATTAAAGAAAATGAGCAACGACAAAGAATCAAGTTCAAGTCATGCAATTAACATCCAAGGTAACCACAACATATATACCCCTTAATACTTAATATATATGGTCTTACTTACATATGTTCTTAGATTTTTGTACGTCTGTGATTTCAGAAATTAGTAGAGTTGATACCGAACCAACATTACCGGCTGCCAATCAATCGATCGAAAATCTTTATGATCGTGTTCAAAAAGCAAAGGACGACTATAAGTTTGCACCAATTTACGTGGTTCCTACTAGGCTTAGAGAAGTCAGCCCGAGCTCGTTCACCCCCAGGGTGGTCTCTATTGGACCTTTGCACAAAGGTTATAAAAGCCTGAAATCATTGGAAAACAAGAAGGTGACTATTCTGACTCAGCTATTGCACAAGACAGGTTCGCCAAAGGAAACATTTGAAGCATGTATGCAGAAGACGATGAACTCAATCAAAAGAATTAAGGGTTATTATTTCGCGACAGACTTCAGGCATACTGATCTTGATCTTGCTCTAATGATGCTTACAGATGGTTGTTTCATACTTGAATTTATTAATAGTATTTCTTCAGATGATGAGAATGAATTTTCAAAGAATAGGTTGCGTAGCAGGAATATTGCTATGGACCTCGTGATGCTAGAAAACCAAATCCCTTATTTTGTTCTTCTAGAAATCTATAACTACCTAACTGTTGACAAAAACATAAAAAGACCCGCTCTTCATATCATGCTTAAAGAATTACTAGATCTCATCCATCCGTTTGAAGAACCTTTAGAAGATGATGATGAAAATGAACGTGGCACAGTATCAAGTGATCATTTTCATATTCTTGATCTTTTGCACAATTTTTATCAACCTATAAATTTCGAACTACCTGCAATAAAAACACCTCCAACAGCCCAATCAGCTGTAGAACTAATCAAAGTTGGGGTGAAGATCATGCCAGATCAAGATTTGGCTTGGCCCATGGCTATGAAGTTTGAATATTCCTCACATATAGCTAATTACACTCTTAGAATGCCAGTGGTGCATATTGACAATTTCTTTGAAGTGGTTTTAAGGAATCTAATTGCGTACGAACAGTACTCTCCGGTTGAAAATTATGTTACATCATATGCCATGGCCATGGATATGCTTGTTGGTACTCCAGCAGACATAGCCAAGTTAGGAAAATCAGGCGTGATTGTCAGCCATTTAGGTTCAAACGAAAAGGCTGCAGATATGATAAGCAACATATGCAAAAATGTCAACTTGCAAGCAGTGGTGGATCCAGGAATTTATTTCAGTGGGTTCACTATGTTAAGACTTCTCAATTAGATAAAACGCGGTAAAAAAATCCGGGTCGGATAATTTAAATACGATAGTAGTTACAAATTTAAAAAAGGAAAACATACCTATAATTGCTCCCTTCATGGTTTCATCTTTTGAAAACGTTGCATCACATCTTCGACAGAAACTTGTTGTAAGAACTCTCTTTCAACATAAGAAATGCAAGCATCGTTTAAGTAGCCATCACTCATCCTATTACGCAAATCCGTCTTCAAATGTTTCATAGATGAAAAACATCGTTCAACACTTGCTGTTGCAACGGGTAAAACTTGCAAGTGATTGTTCTTGATTCTTTTTGTCACACCCCGACCGACGGCGGAATGCGTCGGGGCGCGATTTTGACTGTTCATTAGCTCATGGTGCTATTTCAAAGTTTCATATTTAATGCATTCATTTAATAATAATCAATTCATTCAACCAACATTTAAATAGTTATTACAAGAATTCAAAATATATAAACTATTACATTGAAAGACTATACAATTGTTTCAAGTTTAAACTAGGTCACTAAGCCTATCTTATGTCTTCATCATGCTTCATTATCCTGTTACACATGTAAAATAGAGTTTGTCAACTATTTGCATAGTTGGTGAGTTCACACACTAAGTTTAAATAATAAGTATAAAAATGATGCAAACTATAGTCTAACTAGTTATGTATCATAAGCACAACATGAATACAAGTTTGAATAAATAGAATGAATGAATGAATGAAAGAATAACAATTGCTTGTGTCCAAACAAGTATTCTTTAAACATGTTAATTCAAGTATGGCCATACTATAAATTAACAGTTATAATTCAACCAGTTTGCTAGGTGTACTTTTCACCCTTTTCACACAAAGGCAAAAGCCTTTGCGAAGATAGTATCTAACCATCTTAGGCTACTAAGTACTAGATTGCTTGACTGGCAACACAAATAGAATCACACATAGAATCAACACATTGTATAAGTCTAGCCTCTAACACATAAAGTTAACTAGTCTAAGGCTTGCATCATAGATTGAATGAATAATAGATTGAATAAAGTTTGAATAAGACATGTGTAACATCCCAAAAACAAAGTGTTGGATCGGGTTGTTTATCTCAAACAACACTTCACAAGTATTTCTTACTTTCAATCTAACAGATGCGGAATATCTATTAGAAGGATCTCACAAACACTCAATGGTGATCAAATAATCTTTGAATAGCAATAAGAACACAAGAAATAAATTCAAGCTCAAAGATATATTTCTCTCAAAGTGTTACAGCATACAAGAACAGACTCAAGCACACGCACACTTATGCGGTTTACAATGAGAGGTTTTATAGCCAAGGCTACAACCGTATACTCTTAGGAATACTAGTTGGGTATACTAGACAATACATAAAGTAAAGCTTATTCTAGTATGTTGAGTGTCTTAACAGGCTAAGACACTCCATTGTAATTATTACAAACATAGACATTGACTTTAACAAAAGAATAGATAAATACAAAAGACATTTAATGTTGTTGATCTTCAAGGCTTCAGATGATCTTTTGCATTTAATGCTGCTGAGAAGAAGTAAGGTACTGAGTCTGACATGAGGTATGTTCCATTTGTTTTATACAGACCAGCATGTCTTTGTCAACACCTTTTGTACCTAAAAGGTAATCTGCACCTTTTGAATAATAGACTGAATAAAGTTTGAATAAGACATGTGTAACATCCCAAAAACAAAGTGTTGGATCGGGTTGTTTATCTCAAACAACACTTCACAAGTATTTCTTACTTTCAATCTAACAGATGCGGAATATCTATTAGAAGGATCTCACAAACACTCAATGGTGATCAAATAATCTTTGAATAGCAATAAGAACACAAGAAATAAATTCAAGCTCAAAGATATATTTCTCTCAAAGTGTTACAGCATACAAGAACAGACTCAAGCACACGCACACTTATGCGGTTTACAATGAGAGATTTTATAGCCAAGGCTACAACCGTATACTCTTAGGAATACTAGTTGGGTATACTAGACAATACATAAAGTAAAGCTTATTCTAGTATGTTGAGTGTCTTAACAGGCTAAGACACTCCATTGTAATTATTACAAACATAGACATTGACTTTAACAAAAGAATAGATAAATACAAAAGACATTTAATGTTGTTGATCTTCAAGGCTTCAGATGATCTTTTGCATTTAATGCTGCTGAGAAGAAGTAAGGTACTGAGTCTGACATGAGGTATGTTCCATTTGTTTTATACAGACCAGCATGTCTTTGTCAGCACCTTTTGTACCTAAAAGGTAATCTGCACCTTTTGAATAATAGACTGAATAAAGTTTGAATAAGACATGTGTAACATCCCAAAAACAAAGTGTTGGATCGGGTTGTTTATCTCAAACAACACTTCACAAGTATTTCTTACTTTCAATCTAACAGATGCGGAATATCTATTAGAAGGATCTCACAAACACTCAATGGTGATCAAATAATCTTTGAATAGCAATAAGAACACAAGAAATAAATTCAAGCTCAAAGATATATTTCTCTCAAAGTGTTACAGCATACAAGAACATACTCAAGCACACGCACACTTATGCGGTTTACAATGAGAGGTTTTATAGCCAAGGCTACAACCGTATACTCTTAGGAATACTAGTTGGGTATACTAGACAATACATAAAGTAAAGCTTATTCTAGTATGTTGAGTGTCTTAACAGGCTAAGACACTCCATTGTAATTATTACAAACATAGACATTGACTTTAACAAAAGAATAGATAAATACAAAAGACATTTAATGTTGTTGATCTTCAAGGCTTCAGATGATCTTTTGCATTTAATGCTGCTGAGAAGAAGTAAGGTACTGAGTCTGACATGAGGTATGTTCCATTTGTTTTATACAGACCAGCATGTCTTTGTCAGCACCTTTTGTACCTAAAAGGTAATCTGCTACAGTCTTTGTCAGAGCATAAACCTCGGAAGTCTTTGTCTTTGGAAGCTGCTGAGAAGTGTCTTCAGAAGCTATTGTTCTTCAGAAGCTTCAAGTCTTCGGAAGCTCTGAAGTTTTGAATTCTTCTAAGGGATTGTCTTCCGAAGCAGTTGTGTTGTACAACCTTCAGCAGGAGTGAGTTATCCTTCGGAAGCAATGTTGCTTCCGATGAGTAACTCCTTCCTTCCGAAGGCTGTTTGTCTTTGAAGCACCAACACTTAGACAAAAATGAAGTTTGGTGAGCATCAGCCTTTATTAGTCTTTACAGTCTCCCCCTAGGCTGATGCTACCAAACCTTCCTATATAGTTCTTCTGGGGATCCTTTCTCCCCTTAGCACCTGAGCCCTAGCCTTTGCCCATTTAACAGCAATTCTCTCATCACCTCCATTGTCAGGATTATGAAGTGGGAAATTCTCAAGATCATAAACAAATGGGTCGGCTAGGCGCATCAGATCAATAAGGTTCAAAATCCTTGTTCCACCATGAATTGTAGTGAGTAGAAACTCCTTCTTCTATGCACAGAAGCTCCACTTCACTACTGGAACATAGGATTGAAGGGGATCTATTGATCCTGTTTGTTCTGTATTAGGCTTGGAGTCAGAGGAGATAGTTGTTTTCTTTCTTCTTCTAGCCATGGATTTTTTTCGTTTTATCCTTGGTTTGACTGTGACCAAGGCTTGACCCCTCTGAACTCTGGCCTCTTGATCTTCCTCAGCTTCTTCTGCTGTTGCTTCATTAGCAGCAGCTGTTTCTCTAGATCTCCTCTCATCTTCCCTTTCTTGTCCCTCAGTTCTTTTGATTGTTTAGATTGTGATGCTTGTTGACCTTTTATGATCCTAATCACTGAGGAGATTGGCATGTTATCCATTGAAGGGCTAGACGAAGGAGATGCTTGTTCTTCTTTAGGGTTTATTGGAAACATGTTGGGGAACATAGCTTTTGTTGCTTCCCCACACATGACTTCCTCACCCTCTCTGATCCCTGCACCAGAGATGGGCATTTCTATTGTAGCCCCCCTAAGCCTAAGCCTAAATAAAGGTTGGCCCTCTGTGCTTGGATCTGCTCCAATGACAGCAACTCACATTTGGCAATTTTTGCTTTTATATCTCTTAGGTGCATATCCATGGTTGAGTTCTTCATTGGGCCTAGCTGCCAGCATGGAAGCCATATTGGAGGAGGATAGCTTTCATTTTGTTCCTGTAAGCATCATCCTTTTGTTTCTTGGTTAGCTTCACTTTGGCTTTGGATGCAGCAGCTGCCTGTTCTTGCTGCTGCACCTTATCCAGCTCGGCAGCCATATGAGGCACCGACAAGAGGAACACTTCATCAAAGTCATATCCTTTTTCTTCAAGAAGAGCACAGAGTCTGATGTGCTCTTCATCCTTAGAAGTGTCTGGTCGGCCCTTAGTCTTCTTTGGTCTCCTCTCCTCCTGTTCTGCTTCCTCCTCTGGGGTTAGTTTTCTTTTTCCTTTGTCATCAACAGTTACTTTTGCCCCAGAGGAAATATCTCCTGTTGCCTCACCAGCTGGTTCATCGGCATGTAGCTCCTCTGTGGAGGAAACATCGAGTATGACTGGGCCTTCGGAAACAGCTGCAGCTTCTGAGTTAACCTTAGCATTCACTGCCCCCTCCGGTTGACCAACCACCTTAGATGATTCCTTATTAGTCTCCACAGAGAGCTCAGGAATGGAGGAGAGGTCTTCAGTAGCTTCTGTCCTAGAAGAGGACATAGGTTCCATGGAGATAGGCTGTTCATGAGTAGATTTCTCCATGGTAACCTGAGCTGTAGTCTCAGAAGTAGACTTAGTCCCAGAAGGGTTCTGTTGAGTCCCAGCAGGGGACTTAGGCTCCAAAGAAACATTTGTTGTTATGACTTCTTGCTCTGTTTCTTTGGCAGCCTCTGTTGCCTCAGAAGAAGAGGAAGAGGAAGTGATGGATTCATGGAAGTAAGTGCTCAAAAATTCATCCCATTCATTAGTCAAAGTGACTATTGATGGGTTGGATTTTTGAGCAACTTCCTCTTCTCTTACTTCTGGTCCTGACCCTGCTGATGGCACATTCTCCCCCTTTTTGGTAGTATCAGGGGAAGCAAAGGTAGTAGTAGCAGGATCAGTATGGAAGGGTGTACAGATGATGGGGGGACGTTTCTGGAGATCCAAGATGGTAGCTTCTTTAGCTTGGACCTCCAACCTCAGGGTAGCCACTTCAGCTTCAAGAGAAGCTACCCTTACCTGAAGTGTAGAGATGGTAACCGTCAATTCCTGTATTTTGGTGCCCTCATCTACCTGAGTAGAATCATGGGGCGATGGAGTCCTAAGCCCCGCTCCTGCACCTCCACCACCATATGTGGTTTCTTGGCACCCTGGATTCCCCTCATTGAGAAGGGCTTCAAAGAAGTCCTCTCCAACATGGGTTGCCGCAGGTGAGGTCCTAGTGCCTGTACCACTGTCCTGTCGATCCAAATTAAGATCAACAGTAGTGGCAGCCTTAACTGCATTGACCACTTCTGAACTTCTGGGGTCAACCTCTGAAAAGATAGGCTCTGGGTCAGGAAACCTAGCTTGTAACTATGTCACCACTCTCATAAGTGTTTGGGAAGTGGGAGAGAGTGGTTCCTCCACAGCTAGAACTGAGTTTTCTTGAGCCTGGGTAATAGTATGGGTGGGGGGCATTTCTGGGTGGTATGATCCTGGATACTTGGGAGACAGTCTCTATTCTAATGGAGTTGCTTCATCAGAAGCAGACTCAATGATAGGAGCATCCCTTTGGGCATTCTCAGATTTGTGTTGTGACATAATCTGAGGGCTTTCAGGCTGGTTAAGGGCAGCCATAGGTTCCAGAGGAACAACCTGTGGAGTATTTGTAGGTGTGGCTTGCACCTTAGGTGGAACTGTGCCCTTGGCAGTTGTTTTCACCTTTTTCTTAATTGGTTCAGTAGAAGGGGCCTGAGCAGCTGTAGAGAGCTGCACAGGAGTTCGTTTGCGTTTGTAAGTGATCTTTTTGGGGTGCGGAACAAAAGTGGAAGGTGTGGGTTCAGCATCTGTGTGTGCAACATAGCTGTCACCTTCTGGAGTAGGTAACTCCATAGAGGAAAGAAGAGGAGTGAAATTTCCAGAGAACTGGTCACTCTTCTTCTTTAACTGCACAAAAACCTTGGAAGAGACCAAGGGTATTTTGTATGTATTCCCAGTTAGGGAGAGGGAAGTGCCCAACTCCCCATAAAAGATCTGTTGCAAAAACCTGAGATACATACAAAATTTCTTTGGTGACGAAACATTGTCAACCAAATTATTAAAAATAAAAGCAGAAAAGTTAAAGAGTTGGTTGGAGACCAAGCCATGAATAGCCGAGGCTAAGTCAGATGGAACTTGATCCCAACCTCCTGTCTTATTGGAAAGACAATGTAGTAACAAATGTATGAGGTACTTGTAATTATAGGACACTCTACCCTTCAAATATGTTGTTGTAGGGAGAGGACCTTCGTACCCCATCGACCTAAAGGTCGATGCTACCTCATCCTTAGTGAATGAGACCCTTCCCCCGGCATCACTAAGTTGAAGATGCCGACAGATGGTCTCCACTGTGATAGAAATAGGATGATCATCAATGGTAGCATGCAAAATCCTACCATTGGGAGATGATGAGACATAACAGGAACCCCAAAATTGTTGGTGATGAGATTCATACACCAATGGCTGAACAGTAAGAGCAAAGGAATACCTGCTTCTTTGAAGAAAAGAGATGATCGGAGCAAAATCAACATCGTTATCTGCTGAAAGCTCCGCAGGTAGATTGTGAGCAGGTTTGAAAGCAAGAAGAGCCATGATGATCGGAGAGATTTTAGGTTTAATTTGGACGAGAAGGTGAAATTGATTTGAACTGAAACAGTGAGAGAATGAGTATGAGCGGGAGACCTTTTATACCTTCGGATGTCAGCATTTAATATGGAAACACATTAAATTTTGAGATCCGAGTGTCAGAAAAAGGTCTTCCGATGACAGCTGTTTCCACAATGAATGTCCAAATATTTGCTAAGGGATAAGTTGCTTCCGAAGATGTGGCTTTCGGAAGGAGTTCATGAGACCAAAAAGTATTTAGAAGAAATTTGCTTCTAAAGTATTATAATATCGGAAGCAATGGTTCAGAAGTATAAATATTAATACATCGGAAGCACTGCTTCTGAAGTATTTAGATAAGTTCATCAGACAAAATGTTCTTCGGAAGACAACTTCTTCTGAAGAGTACTTTCAAAAGACTAAGCTTCAGAAGTTAATGTATCGGAAGAATGGTACTTCAGAAGGTAAGTTAGCTTCTGAAGTGTGAGAGCTTCCGACATAAGGAAGGAAGGAAGAATGCTTCCGAAGACTTAAACTATCTTCCGAAGAGTAGTTACTCATCAGAAGATAATTGTAGTTTATCTTCCGAAGACTTATTCAATCCTTATTAATTCATTTATTCAAATTTAATCATACCAATAGATGTTATTAAATACCTGAATCTTCCTTCATCAAAAGCTTTGGTGAAGAGATCAGCCAAATTGTGTTCTGTATCAACTTTGACTAGATGAATTAACTTCTTCTCTGCACAATCTCTGATGAAATGATATCTGATGTCAATGTGCTTGGTCTTGGAATGCTTGACAGGATTGTTAGTGATGGAGATTGTGTTGGGTAATCACATACACACTAACACACACGAAAGCAGTAAACGACACAAGGATTTAAAGTGGTTCGGTCTGGTGTGACCTACGTCCACTGTGCTGCAACTAGGATTCGTATTATTAGGTGCTCAAGAGATTACAAGTACAATGAGACATTTAAATAGAGATTACATTTAGGTATTCTAACTTAACCTACAAGCTAAGCCCAACCCGTGTGCGGCCCATTAAGGCTTTAGAAGCCTCCACACTCAACAATCTCCCACTTGGAGGCTTTGACAAACTTCAAACTGCGCTCCGTCTTCATTCTGTACTTCTGTAATCTTCTTTTCCACTAGTTGCAGCGGCCTTCCTCATCAAGTAACCTGAAGGCCAGTTGAAGCTACACAAAGCTTCAACTTATCTAAGGTAACCACCTTAGTCAACATATCAGCAGGATTCTCAGTTCCTCTGATCTTTTCCAGCATCAGGGTACCATCACTAATCAACCCCCTGATAAAATGGTATCGCAGCTGGATGTGTTTCGTTTTGCCATGAAACACCGGATTCTTTCCAAGATGAATCGCACTCTGACTATCACAATACAGAGGACTGTCTGGCTGTTTCTTCCCAAGTTCTTCCAGAAAATTCTTTAACCAAATGAGTTCTTTGCTAGCTTCAGCAGCAGCCATATACTCAGCTTCTGTGGTTGAAAGTGCAACGCTTCTTTGCAATCTGGACATCCAACTAACTACGGTTCCTCCCACTGAAAAAACATACCCAGTCGTGCTTTTATACGATTCCTTGCATCCCCCAAGGTCCGCATCCGTATAACCCCTCAGAACAGTATCTTTACCCTTGAAACATAAACCCATCTTTAAAGTCCCTTTCAAATACCGAAGCAACCACTTGACTGCCTCCCAATGCTCTTTCCCCGGATTAGACATATATCGACTGACTACCCCCACGGCATGTGCTATATCAGGTCTTGTGCATACCATAGCATACATAAGACTTCCAACAGCTGATGCATAAGGAACCTTAGCCATTTCGGCTATGTCTTCATCTGTTTTCGGACACTGGTCTTTCGAAAGCTTAAACTGACTTCCCAATGGAGTGTTTCTGGCTCTGGCATTCTTCATGCTGAACTTCTCTAACACTTTGCCAATATATTTCTCTTGAGAAAGTGTCAAAGAACCATCCTTACTGTTTCTGAAAATACTCATCCCAAGTATCTGTTTAGCAGCGCCAAGATCTTTCATCTCAAATTCCTCGGACATCTGTTTCTTCAGTTTGTTGATCTCTTTCATGTCGGAACCCGCAATCAACATATCATCCACATAAAGAAGTAGGATGATGTAGGACTTACTGAACTTCTTGATGTAACAACAATGATCCATTTCACATCTCTTGAACCCATTTCGACCCATGAAGTTGTCAAACTTCAAGTACCATTGCCTAGGAGCCTGTTTCAACCCATACAAGCTCTTTTTCAACTTGCAAACCATGTTTTCTTTCCCTGAAATCTGAAAACCCTCTGGCTGCACCATGTAGATATCTTCATCAAGATCACCATGAAGGAAAGCTGTCTTAACATCTAGCTGCTCTAGATGTAGGTTCTCTGATGCAACAATGCTTAGAACAAGTCTGATAGTAGTCATCTTCACAACTGGAGAGAAGATCTCATTGTAATCAACCCCCTCTTTCTGCTGGAAACCCTTAACCACCAATCTGGCCTTGTATCTTTTAGAACCATCACTTTCATCCTTGATCCTGTATACCCACTTGTTCTGCAATGCTTTCTTCCCAGATGGAAGTTTGGTCAAAACCCAAGTTCTGTTCTTTTCTAAAGACTTCATTTCTTCTTTCATTGCAATCTCCCACTGAAATGAATCTTTCACACTAACGGCTTCAGTGTAACAATCAGGTTCTCCGTTTTCTGATAACAACAGAAAATTCGCAGACGGAGAATACTTGTCAGGTGGTACTGTAACTCTGGTAGACCTTCTGACCCAATGTTGAGTTTCGGGCTGTGGAACAGAAGAACCTGGAATCGATGAACTCTGAACTGAAGAAGTCGAATCTTCTTCTTCCTATGAGCTTTCACTGCCATTTGACCCACTGTCATTTGACTCACTATCGTTTCCTGTGCTCCCACTGACTGAATCATCATCAGTGTCAACTCCTGTGCTCCCACTATCAAAGACAACTTCTGGAGTAACAGACTCTCCAGACTTGTCCAATGTTTCATCTTCAAACTCAACATAATCTTTCTGAATCACTGAGCTTTCTTTTCTGTCTTTGTATAATTCGGCTTCATTGAAAGTGACATGCTTGCATCTGATTACTTTTCTGCTTTCAAAATCCCAAAGCCTGTAACCCATGCTATCTGACCCATAACCAATAAAAGTGCACTTCTTGGCTTTTGAGTCCAATTTATCCCTGTCAACATCTTTCAACAAACTGTAAGCACTACAACCAAAGACTCGAAGGTGCTTGAGACTTACCTCCTTTCCTTGCCATTCTTCCTCTGGTATTTTGAAACCCAAAGGAACTGAAGGCCCACGGTTGATCAAATAAGCAGCAGTATTAACTGCATCAGCCCAAAACGTCTTAGGAAGCCCTGCATTTAACCTCATGCTCCTAGCTCTTTCATTTAAAGTCCTGTTCATTCTTTCTGCAACCCCATTCTGCTGCGGTGTTTCTGGAACAGTCTTTATGATCTTGATCCCGTGATCAGCACAATAGTTTGTGAATTCAGTGCTAACATACTCGCCTCCATTGTCAGACTTGAGGCATTTTACCTTCAAATTAGTTTCCAATTCAACAGCAGTTTTCCATTTCTTAAAAGTAACAAAAACATCAGATTTGTGTTTAAGAAAGTAAACCCATACCTTGCGTGTCGAATCATCAATGAAGGTGACATAGTAATTTGATCCACCAAGAGAAGAAACTGATGTAGGTCCATAAACATCCGTATGGACAAGCTCTAACTTCTGGGACTTTGGAGTCTTCCCGGCTTTCACAAACGAAACCCTTTTCTGTTTACCGAGTACGCAAGATTCACAAAACCCTGTTTCCACTGTCTTCAAATCTGGAAACATTCCCTTAGCAGCTAACATCTTCATTCCCTTGACACTCATGTGTCCGAGTCGTTGGTGCCACAAATCAGAAGGACTCGGACCTGGTGTGACAGCATTCACACCATCAGCATGTACATCAGCCATGTATAAAGTACCTCTTTTAATACCCTTAGCGATCACCAGATTGCCCTTTTTGATTTTCCATTTACCTCCACCAAAACTGACATCATAACCCAGATCATCTAATTTCCCAACTGAAATTAGCTTCCTTCTGAGGTTAGGAATAACCCTGACATCTTTCAATGTCCAAACAGTACCTAGTGAAGTCCTCAAATCAACATCACCAATACCTGCAATATCCAAAGTCTGATCATCAGCTAAACGAACCTTACCAAGGTTACCTGTTCGCAGATTCTTGATCAAATCAGGAGATGAAACAGCATGAAACGAAGCTCCAGAGTCTAGAATCCAAGATTCAACAGAATTCCCAACACAACATATGTTGGCAGCATCGATCTCTTCACAAATAAGAGCATCATCAGACTCATCATCGGTAACATTATTCATCTGCATCTTTCCTTTTGCAACTAATGGTTTAGGGCACTGACTTTTGAAATGGCCTTTTTCTTTACAATTCCAACACTCAATCTCCTTTCTATTCTTTGATTGACCCCTTTTTCTTGACTTTGACCTGCCCCTGCTATGACCCCTTTCATTTCTTCTACCTCTTCCTTCTGTATTCAACAATGTACTAGAAGATTCACCCGAACTCCTCCTACGAATGTCTTCACTTAAGATGATGTCACGAATACCATCAAAAGTGAGCTTAGTAGTTCCAGATGAACTACTAACTGCAGTAACTGTGCCTGACCAGCTGTCAGGTAATGATGACAATAGAAGAAGTGCTTGAATCTCATCCTCAAAGTTTATGTCAACAGAAGCCAAACGTGAGATAACCGAATTGAACTCATTGATGTGAGCAGTGATCGACATACCTTCCTTCAACTTGGTGTTAACCAACTGTCTGATAAGGAATACTTTGTTGGAGGCAGACGGTTTCTCATACATGTTGGACAATGCTTTCAAAACCCCAAATGTAGTCGTTTCTTTGACAATGTTGTAGGCCACACTCTTTGACAAAGATAACCTGACAACACCCAAGGCTTGCCTATCAAGCAAATTCCATTCAGCATCCGTCATTTTTTCTGGTCTGTAACTCAAACCCAGCATAGGAAGATGTAAACTCTTCTGATACAAAAGATCTTCCACTTGCATCCTCCAATACCCATAGTCGTGTCCATCAAACTTTTCAATCTTTACTTTACCGTCTTCTGCCATTGACACTTACCGAACTATCACTGATTAAACCGATATGGAGAGCAGTGAACAAACACAGCAATGGCGGCGGCCGGAACTTGACGACTGTTCTATTGAACACTGTCTTGGCTGCCAACTCGAATAAAATCAGTAATAAACGTAAGAAAACACCGGAATTAAACAATTAACCGGTCTACGAATGGCGGTAGCAGCGGAAACGGGACAGAAAACCTTCTGTCGGCGACAAAGTGGCCTGTTTGACTGTTTCTGGTCAAAATCGGACTGTATCTGGTCAAAAATCAGACCTGTTTGGCCAAAATCGGACCTTTCTGGTCAAAATCAGACCTGTTTGGTCAAAATCGGACCTTTCTGAACTGAACCAAGTTCGCCGGAACCCTAATCCGGCAAAAACGACGGCGGCGCGGCTGCAGGAGGCGGCGGCGGCTGTGGGGTTCGGAAATGCCTGTTGCGGCTCAAATCAGCCTAGATCTGACTCGCCGGAACCCTAATCGGGGCTGGCGGCGGCTGGAGCAGCAAAATAGGGTTCGCCGGAACCCTAATCGAGGCTGGCGGCGACGGCTGAAAAACTGAAACCCTTCTGCCGGAACCCTAATCGCGATTCACGTTCAAACTCTGGTTCAACAGAACCTTTGAACAACAGCAGCAAACCCTAATCTGTGACGACGTTTACTGGTGACCGGAATCCGGCGGCGGCGGCGAACGGCGGCGGCGACGGCGGCGACTCCAGGAACAACAGTGTTAGATCTAGTGTGTGATCGATCAAGAACCGTAGCTCTGGTACCAATTGTTGGGTAATCACATACACACTAACACACACGAAAGCAGTAAACGACACAAGGATTTAAAGTGGTTCGGTCTGGTGTGACCTACGTCCACTGTGCTGCAACTAGGATTCGTATTATTAGGTGCTCAAGAGATTACAAGTACAATGAGACATTTAAATAGAGATTACATTTAGGTATTCTAACTTAACCTACAAGCTAAGCCCAACCCGTGTGCGGCCCATTAAGGCTTTAGAAGCCTCCACACTCAACAGATTGCACTGGAATTATCTATCTGTATAGGAGTGTTGAACAGCTCTACTCCATAATCCTTCATCTGATTTTGAATCCAAATAACTTATGCACAGCAGCTAGAAGCAGCTATGTATTCTGCCTCTGCAGTAGAAGTAGAGACACATGACTGTTTCTTGCATTGCCAAGACACAATTCTGGATCCAAGAAATTGACATCCTCCTGATGTGGATTTCTTGCTAATATTGCAACCCCCATAATCACTGTCAGTGTAAGCCATGAACTGAAAGTCTTCATTTCTAGGATACCATAATCCTAGACCTGGTGCTCCTTTCAGGTATCTGAAAATTCTTTTCACAGCAAGCATGTGGGAAACTTTTGGACTGGCCTGAAATCTTGCACACAAGCAAGTTGCAAACATTATATCAGGCCTGCTTGCTGTGAGATACATCAATGAGCCTATCATTGCTCTGTATTGATGTTGATCAACATCCTCCCCCTCAAGATCAGGGCTAAGAGATGTTGTTTTGGACATAGGAGTTCCCAGTGCTTTGCAATCAGAAAGCTTGAATCTTTCAAGAATGTCCTTGACATATTTTGATTGACTAATAAAAATCCCTGTAGGAGTTTGTTTCACCTGTAGTCCAAAAAAGAAAGTGAGTTCTCCCATTGAACTCATTTCAAACTTGGACTTCATCAGTGATTCAAAGTCCTTGCAGAGAGATTCATTTGTAGATCCAAAGATAATATCATCAACATAGATCTGTACTAGCATGATATGTTGATTGGACTTCTTGAAAAAGAGAGTTTTATCAATTGTTCCTCTCTTGAAATTGTTAGCCAGTAGAAAAGAAGACAAAGTTTCATATCATTTTATGGGAGCTTGATGCAGCCCATAGAGAGCCTTATCAAGCTTACAGACATGATCAGGAAACTTTGTATCTTCAAATCCAGGAGGCTGACACACATAAACCTCTTCATCTATCTTTCCATACAAGAAAGCACTCTTGACGTCCATCTGAAAAACTTTGAAATCCTTTGCAGCTGCAAATGCCAAAAAGATTCTGATAGCTTCAATTCTGGCAACAGGTGCAAAGACCTCATCATAGTCAATTCCCTCCTCTTGGGTGTAACCTTGTACAACTAATCTTGCTTTGTTTTTGATGACAACACCCTTGTCATATTTCTTGTTCCTGAAAACCCATTTGGTTCCAATGGCATACTTTCCATTAGGTAAAGGGTAAGTCTTCCAAACTCCCTGTCTTTCAAACTGAAGAAGTTCCTCTTGCATGGCTTCTACCCAACTTTTGTCTTTTAATGCCTCAGCAACCTTCTTTGGTTCTATTTGGGATAGAAAGCAAGAAAACAAACAGATGTTTGCTTCATGCATGGATCTTCTGGTTCTTACTCCTTCCTTAACATTACCAATGATGTTCTCAAGTGGATGAGTGTTATGGATGCGAGTTCTTGGAATCACATCCAGTTGAGAAGCTACACCTAGATTGAGTGACTCAAGGTTAGGAAGTACTACTTCAAGCTGGATTTCTGGCAGATCATGTGGATTCAGAATTTGGACCGTTGTGGGTTGGTTTTCTCTGGGAGTAGTGGTCTCCAGAGTATTTGCCTCTGCTGAAGGACTTCCTACTTCTTCTTGATGTTGTAAATCAGAAGTAGATTCAATTGAGGGACCTGCCTGAGATGTGTTGATTGTCTCAGACTGTGACACATCATTTTGTGTTGTAGTGGATTCTGCCAAGATTTGTGTTGAAGCTATTGGCAGTTCAACACGAAAGTCATCTTCTCTTGTGCATTTGGAGGTGTCTATGGTAGCTGACTGCAAGACTGGAACATACTCTTTCACAAGATTAAATGCAAATGTAAAGCTATCAAGATCAAATAACCAATTAGGGCCTGTTCCAGGTTTATTGAGAGTATGTTCATTGAACTGAACATTTGCAGACTCTTCAATAATTCTGGAAGCTTTGATGTATACTCTATAAGCCTTAGCATGTGAAGAGTACCAACAAAGTAGCCCTCTGCTGATTTCTCAGCAAACTTGGCTAAATGATCTTTAGTATTCAAGATGGTGCATTGACATCCAAATGGTTTTAGAAATCCAATAAATGGCTTTCTCTTATGCCAAATTTCATAAGGAGTTATACCATGTGTCTTAACCATCAATACTTTGTTTTGGACATAACAGGCAGTGTTGACTGCTTCTGCCCAAAAAGTTATTGGAAGTTTGACATCAGACAACATGGTCCTTGCAGCCTCAATTATTGTCCTATTCCATCTCTCAGCAACACCATTTTGTTGTGGAGTCCTAGGAGCACTAAATTGTCTTGTGATACCCTTAGATTCACAAAAAGAATTTAAAACATGATTCTTGAATTCTGTTCCTTGATTTGACCTGATTATTTTTACATGGTGGTTACTTTCATTCTCCACCCTAAGTATAAATGACTTTAGGATCTCAGCAGTTTCATCCTTGGTACTTAAGAAAAATACCCAAGTATACCGAGAGAAATCATCAGTAACCACCAAGCAATATGACTTTCTACCAAGACTTTTCACACTTGTGGGACCAAACAAGTCCATATGGAGTAAATGCAGGACTGTTGTAATAGAATTATCTCTTTGGCATGGTGAGATGATTTGTGTTGCTTACCTTTTAAGCATGCAACACACTTATCAACACAGATGAATTCCATTGTAGGTAAACCAGTCACTAAGTTATTTTTAACAAGTTTATTCATATTTTTAAAGTTTACATGACAAAGTCTCCTATGCCAAAGAGATGATTCATCAAGTGAAGCTTTTGAGACAAAGCAACTTATATTGTTGAGTGGAGAAGATGTGCTCATGTCTAGCATATACATGTTGTTCTTCCTTGGTGCTCTGAGCAAGATTTGTTCATTTGGAACAACAAAACCAGGTTTTAACACTATACATTCATGCTCAGTGAACAACATGTTGTGCTTTTTATCACACACCTGTGATACACTCAGCAAATTGTAATTAAGTTCTTTTACAAAGTGCACATTCTCAAAGCTTACTTTGCCATTTGTGATAGTGCCCTTTCCTGTGATGTAACCTCCCACTGGATCACTTCCAAAAGCAACAGACTCTCCAAAGAATGGAATCTCATGGTTGTAACGTATGAATTGAATTATGATCAATTTTGAATAAATGAACGATATATAATACACAAGTATTTGATATTATATATCTTTGATAGTTGTTATAAGTAATTATCACTAATCTTAGCTATACTATCATTGAATATTTGAATCGTTGTCTAAAGATATGAATATAGAATAATTCGTCTAAAAATTAATAATATGATTCATGTGAACTTGTTTGGATTTTCATATGAAATCACTCATACTAACATCCCATAAGTTCGAGTCATGCCACTTTATTGAAATCTAAACAGAGTATGAAATAAAAATAAGAAATCTTTGTGTCTGGGTTTAAACAATAAAATTAAATATCATTGTGATTTGCCTAAAACATAGGAAATTATATATAGGATTGAATACCTAATGACATGTTAGAATTATTTATAAAACTCTTATGCATAATATCATACTGATTTTACAGCATTGGACATCATGAATTACATAAAGATGTGATATCATAACTTTTAGATATAGTGACAAGTCACTATTTTTAAATACAATATCTTTGAGTTTTCTATCATGAGTTTGAATATTAGAATATGCAATATTATATAACTTTTAAAATTTAGTGATGAATGACCATCAATAAATCTTAAGTATAGTATTGCTAGTTTTCTTGAATGGCAAAATATACATAATAAATCAAAGAGTAATAACATCATAACCTTTTAGATTTAATGATGTATCACCATCACAAATCTTAGGTTTAACGTTACTAACTTATTGAATCATATCACGGGTAACATAAAACAAAGAGAGGTGACATCATATCTTATGAGACGTAGTGATGAATTACCATCCCTAATCTTAAGTATGATATCATGGAGTTCTAAAAAAAATCATAGCATATACATTATCAATCCAAGAAAGGTAACACCATGAACTTTAGATTTAATGATGAATCACTGTCACAAATCTTAGGTATAATGTTACTAATTCTTGAATCATAACATAGGTGACATAAATCAAAGAGAATCGACATCATATATTATGGGACACAGTGATGAATCACCATCACTAACCTCAAGTATGATATCATGTAGTTTTAAGAATTGAAATATAGGCATTATCAACTCAAGAAAAATAACACCATAACCTTTTGATATTGTAATGTATCACCATCACAACTCTTAGATATAGTGTTACTAACTTCTTGAATCATAACAAATATATTATTCAACAATAGAATCTTGAGTATGATATAAAGGAGTTGTTGAATCATAACATATATATTATTATTCATCAAAGGAAATGACATCATAGCTTGTGAGATGTAGTGATGGATCACCATCACTAATCTCTAGTATGATATCATAAGATTTGGAATTGTAGAAGCAATGTATTGAAATCATTTTGACTCAGATTATAAATTTTAGGGAGTAGCATCCAAGTTGAACACTTTTGACTTATTAGAATTAATGTTGTTTGCAAGATGTGTCATGCTTTGGCCTATAGGTAAAATACTCTCATTAAGAATCCCCAGGAAAGCTAGACTGGTCCCTCGTCAGGGATTATGAATCACTTTCCTAGACAGGAGTCTCAACTACCGGTATTCACCCTTCCAGTTACTACATGTCCATCTTAACAAACTTAATCCTAACGAGGTTTTAAATCAAAATTGAACAGATAGAATCATTTAGTACTCGTTTGAAAACATAAGGAATGGTATTCACAATGGAGTACCGATGACATATTAGAATCATTTTAGTTTGTACGATGTTTGGTATAATATGCTTTGGCCTATAAGTGATTGTACTCTCATCAGAAGTCCCCAGGAAAGCTAGACTGGTCCCGCAGTACATCGGGGATTTATACGAATAGCTTTCCTAGACAGGAATTCCAACTACCGGTACTACACTCTTCCAGTTAGTACATATCCACCTCACAAACTTTAATTCTAACGGGATCTTAAAATCAATAATAGAATTTCTATTTTGTCTAAGAAATAATATTAGGCATTCAGCCTAATGATTGTTGAATTCATATAAACTAAAGGTTGTTTGCTTGTATTTGAGTATGGAATAGATTTCTACTAAAAGCAAATACTAAGGCAATTGCTTAAACTAAGTAATCCCATGATATAAAGTAACTTAATCTAATGCATTCCTAACTAGTGCAAGCAAGGCATATTAACAACTATGGCTTTCCTCTATGGTAACAAATATAACATAACACATAATGAATAAGTATAACACATAATGAATAAGTATATAATATATATAGCACATAAGCAAGTAATAAACAAACAAGTGTAATATGAAGTAACTCATATTTGGGTTAGCTTAGTTATAGTCTAGGCCACCATTTTCTAATAACCTAGATCCCTATAACCATGGCTCTGATACCAATCTATCACACCCCGACCGACGGCGGAATGCGTCGGGGCGCGATTTTGACTGTTCATTAGCTCATGGTGCTATTTCAAAGTTTCATATTTAATGCATTCATTTAATAATAATCAATTCATTCAACCAACATTTAAATAGTTATTACAAGAATTCAAAATATATAAACTATTACATTGAAAGACTATACAATTGTTTCAAGTTTAAACTAGGTCACTAAGCCTATCTTATGTCTTCATCATGCTTCATTATCATGTTACACATGTAAAATAGAGTTTGTCAACTATTTGCATAGTTGGTGAGTTCACACACTAAGTTTAAATAATAAGTATAAAAATGATGCAAACTATAGTCTAACTAGTTATGTATCATAAGCACAACATGAATATAAGTTTGAATAAATAAAATGAATGAATGAATAACAATTGCTTGTGTCCAAACAAGTATCCTTAGAACATGTTAATTCAAGTATGGCCATACTATAAATTAACAGTTATAATTCAACCAGTTTGCTAGGTGTACTTTTCACGCTTTTCACACAAAGGCAAAAGCCTTTGCGAAGATAATATCTAACCATTTTAGGCTACTAAGTACTAGATTGCTTGACTGGCAACACAAATAGAATAACACATAGAATCAACACATTGTATAAGCCTAGCCTCTAACACATAAAGCTAACTAGTATAAGACTTGCATCATAGATTGAATGAATAATAGATTGAATAAAGGTTGAATAAGACATGTGTAACATCCCAAAAACAAAGAATGTAAAAGGGAGTGTGAAGAAACTCACTTGATTGATTTGCTAAATCCAAAGTCTTTTAATGAAGTGTGGAAGGATTGGATGTAGTACGTTTCAACCTAAAGCTATAGAAATAAACTTAATAAGCTAAGCATCCCTAAAGTTCAAGTTTTTGTGTACTAAATTTATGGCATCTAATGGAAGCCCTATTAAATGAATCTGAGTTTGGGAATG
The DNA here is from genome assembly GCA_009363875.1 of Mikania micrantha. Classification (NCBI taxonomy): domain Eukaryota; kingdom Viridiplantae; phylum Streptophyta; class Magnoliopsida; order Asterales; family Asteraceae; genus Mikania; species Mikania micrantha. The sequence continues at coordinate 17,180,157 of CM018683.1, forward strand.
AATCAATTGGAATATTTATTAAATAAATATTATCATAATATTGATTGATAAATAAAGTAGAATATAAATATTCTTTATTTATTTATTTTTTTTATTTTTTTTATTTTTTTAAACATTGTTGTATCATTGTATGAATATCTAGAATAATATTTTTAAGAATATCTAATAATATTCTTATAATAAATAAAGTAGAATACAAGATATTCATCTTATTTATTATTTTGTATATTGAATATTTAAGAATGCTTGACTAAGATTCCCATTCATTTCTTTTCTAATTTAATCATTTGTATTTTAAAAGTAAAAGATTATTATTTTCAAAACATTTATAAAACTCTATTTATTCTTTTAAAGAATTTAAAATAACCCTTTTTGTTTTACATTGAATTATTTTTGAATAATCTCTTTTGAAACTATGTTATCCCAAAATTTTTAATAACAAAGCTTTTAAACTTGGATATTTAAATATACCATTAGGTATTAAAATGATTTGATATAAATATAAGAAAAAAAATATTCTTAAATTAAATCATTTAATAAAATAAATAAATTTCTTTTTATACAATTTAATTTAATTGTAACAGAAAGTAGAAAAAAATGAATAAAAATATTTTTAGTATTTTGAAACCTTTTACTAAAATAGTAACGTTATTAAGTTAATTACATATTTAAATTTCATACGTATTATTATTATTATTATTATTATTATTATTATTATTATTATTTTATTTATGTATTTATTTATTTTTATTTTTTTGATGAAGAGAAGGTTGCAATTTACGTATAAGTGTATATATATATATATTTAAAATATTTTATTTTGATAATAAATCCTTTTGTTTGTATTAAGTACATTTCATAAAAGAATTTCATCTAAATTTATCTCAAAGTCTTAAATAATCACCTCAGAATATTAATTTTGGGTTTTTAGGGTTTTTAATAAAAATTTTATAAAAGAAATGGGATAGAATGCCAAAAATGGCACAAAACCGGTATGGCACGTGGTTGTCGGGTCTTGAACCCGGGTCACATCTCTAAACCGGCAACATCTTACAAGCAGGCTAGAGGATGACGGGAACAGCCGTCTGATGGAAAACGACTTTCACGTTCGGTTCAGAGAGCACCCCATTTTGGTTTATACTGAATATGAAATCAGCCCCCAAATTCAAAAGAACCCTAGAATCCTTCCCGTTCGAATTCGATCAAATTGGAGTGCTTGGTTGACGATGCGTACCAATAACCATAGGGTTAATGTTCCGCATCGAATTCTAATTGATTTTAAGAAAAGACTTACTTGGTTTGAGTAGAAATCGATTGAGTTTGGGTGTTAGGAGTTGCCGCGACCTGGTCGAGATTGGTTTCTTCGATTCAGAAGGTTACAGAGGGAAATTTTTGATTCGTAGGATCATAAGGAGAACGTAGAGCGTTATGTCATATCAATTTATGATTATATTACTGATTAGGATCGAATTTATTAGTTAATTACTCACGGCCGTATAACAGCCATGATTCACGCGTTAATTGATTTATTTTTGGAATTAGTCGAGCATGTTTATTCGGATTGGAGCGAGGATCACGCATGAATTGGTATTTTGACTTAGAAGGCGCCTATTGTGAAGTTGGTCAACAACAGGTTATCACAGGTTTCAAACCTGTGTCTGTGTAGGAGAAAGAGACTTTTGGAATTTGCAATCCAAGTCCCTTGACTCTTTTCTTTGTGACATTTCTAGCTAGACTTTTCTCTCTCTCAAATTCAGATTCCTACCTTCACCCTTTTAATCCCTCTAGTTTATTCCTTTTATTATTTTATGTAAATTTGTTCATGAATTAATAAAATTTAAATGTTTTTATAACACAACTTTATAGATTTATATTGTTTTATGTTTTCCTTTATTCTATTTATATTCTTATTATTTATAAAACTTTTAAATTTCTATACAAATGTCATTTATTCGTACTGTCATATTTGACATTTATATATATATATATATATATTAATTTTCATAAATCTTTTTTTTACGTGTTTAAAGTTTGATTTATAACTTTTAAACCTTTAAAAATAATTTTTTTATATAAGATCTTAAGTAATGATTTACATCATTTTTTAAATATATTTGCAAATAGGATTGTTCAAAGAATCTCATGATTTATTTATTTGACTTTTGCACTTTTACAAGTTTAAAAATTACAACGAAAATCATAGGGATTACACTTTTCACTTCCGGTCTCAAGTTCTGTATCCAATTCTAATCTAGCTCTTTGCCTTTCTTTCATCAAATCTATTCGTTTGCTAGATGCAGTAACGACATTTGTTAAATCTGATATTTCTCTAAAAAATTTAAAGATCTCATGATGTTTAGATGCAAGAGCCACCACAACAAGTTGAAGTTGATGAGCAAAATAATGAACAAAGTATGCTGAAGAATTTTCTTTCAAAATCAAAGCCTTTAAACCATTAAACTCACCAAACATGTTACTTGCACCATCATATCCTTGACCTCTAATTCTATCCAAACTCAAACCGTAACGTGCAAATAATTCGTCAAGTGCAGACTTAAGTGATATTGTGGTCGTTTCCATAACATGAACAAGACTAATAAATCTCTCCTTCACAAATCCTAATTTATCAACAAATCTTAAAACTACAGCCATCTGTTCTTTCTTAAAGATATCTCTCGATTCATCTACTAATATGGAAAAAACATCATCACCAAGTTCTTCAAATATCTTCTTTAATACCTCTTCCGCAAAACAATTACAGATTTCTTTTTGGATTGATGGAGCTACACAGGCGCACAGCCGCAGCAGGGAGGCCGAAGCAGGCGAGCAGCAGGAGGCCGGAGCAGGTCGCGTGGAGCAGTGGAGCTGCCGAGCTGGTGCCTGGTGGTCGATCGCGGTGACTGTGTTGTAGGAGTGTAGGGTTTTTAGGTTTTATTTTGGGGGAAGTTCTACAAATGAAACGTGAATCCAAATGGGGGGGGGGGGGGTTTATTTTGGGCAGAAAGCATAACCCCACAAAAATTAAAAAAAAAAAACTGGAAAAAAGGGAGAAAAAAAAAACAGAAGCGGGATTCGAACTTGTGACTTACGAGATAAAACCAGGATTTTCTTACCACTAGACTACTTGTACATCATATGCTTGGGATTCACCTTTAAAATACTAATGGGTTCACTCTATTTTTTAACCCTTAAATTTTTTTTTTCCTATTAACGCTTCGATTCGCGGTGGGTTCCGGTGAACCCGTTCTCGAAGCATAGATCCGCCCCTGCTTGCAAGATTTCTATTACATGGAAACATGGAAGAAAATAGCTCAGTACCACAAAAATCACTGGCCGAGACAATTTAGGGTGTTTAAGCGAAATTACATCGATTCTCCATTTAAGGCAATTGCTCTATTTGCTGCAGTGATAGTGTTTCTTATTACTGTGTATCAGTTCTTTCGTGTTACATTACGTTAAAAAACTAAAAGTGTATTACACGAGTTAAATAAAGGAAAAGTCAATTTGTTATCATTTAGTTAATTGTATTCTAACTATCTTTTTTCTGAACGCCTTGGTACAACGACATATAGGACAAGATTCAACCGCCCTCTTGGATTTGACGCTTTGGAGCGTATGTTCAAGCTCATTAGGGTAAACTGACCTAGTCTCAGCAAATAAGAATAAACCAGAATTCGAACTCAATACCTCTGAAAGAGAAGTCAATGGTTAATCATTAGGTTACAAGCCTTTAGGTATATTATAACTATCTATATTTAAACTAATATTAAATATTTACAAATATATTGTTTTAATCTTATTATTATTTAATATAAGAAAAGCTAGGCTAGGGACTGCGTCATCTGAGTTTGCTATTATTAGTATGGATGACTTCTTTGATCCAAAAACAATCGAGGACCGTCCATATATAAATCTACCATTTTTATAATTTAGTTTCTCACAATTTTACTTCATTTTCTTGTGTTTCTTTTCCTATTTTGAAATATTTTCACGCTTAATTAAAGTATGCATAGTTAATTAGTTTTGAAAGGAGAACGTGCTGTGATGAACTAAATCTACATTTTTATATGTTTGAGCAAAAAAGTCATCATATTTTTTAATTCTTAAAAACTATTTTGACATTTTCTCTACAAATATATAGTTGTGTAGAAACTATGTTTGAACAACTCTCAGTTACCTAACAAAATATTTTTTAATAAAATAACATGTATGTATGAAATTGTTTATGTGGTCATTAAGGTTTTCCAATCTCTTCAAAAACACCCTAATCATTGGATCATCTTCAAACGTATCCGCATATGGGGTGTTATTAAAACAAACAAATAAACAAACTTACCCAATATATTTCCACTTTTTAGTAGGGTCTGAGAGAAATGATGGACACAAACCTTACCCATATTTCAGTTGAGATAGAGAGACTGCTCCGAAAGATTCATCGGCTCAAAGTTATCGTTTGAAGTTAATCGTCTCAACGCTTTTAACGTTATTTTTACAAAAGAAGTAAAATAATGTTAAAATTAGTGCAATTTTACTTTTGTCACTTGAGGGTCCACACATATATACATTATATGCATGTACCGCAAATGAGGTGTTTTACGGGGTATTATTAATCATGGGTTAACTATTTCTTGGCTCCAATCACGTTGGAGTTCCAAGAAACATCACACCATCACCAGATCTAGTAGAGACCAAGTGTCACACTCTTGTTCATGGTGTAGTTGAACCCTCATTGCTTATGGTGGTTATGTGTTCTCAACTTCTCATTGCTCATTGTGTTAGTTGAAATCTGACATGAATTATGCCTTTGTACGTACTCTTTTGTGTGGCAACATTGATGTGAACTATCTATACGAGGAGTTAGTCTCTCCTTCTAGTAGCCCACCAAGTTTCTTGAGATCAAACTACATTTTATTCCAAATGGTGTGTTGTTTGAATGAATTATTCCTTATAGTGCTTTTGTTCGATGCTTACTGTTCTACAAGCACTGATGTATCCAGGAATTTTCGTCAGTAGGAGCAAAAACAAATAGATGAAAACGGCATGTCTAAAAAAGTTCGAACGAGTCCGTTAAGAAGAGTCAAAATGGGTCAATTAACACAAGTAAAAATGAGTTTGTTAATAGGAATAACAAATTAAAGTTAAAAGAACGTTATGTACACTATTATCACATTCGTGAAACTTAAACCGCTTGTCAGGTAAATTTATTAATTCAAAACAAAATCTTCTTCATCATCATCTATCAAGAATTCAATTTGAAATACTATTTCAAATGATTTCAAGATCTGAATTCTAAACATGGTCTAATAACAACAAAATGAAGAATAAGTAGAAATTTTAATTTGATTAAGGGCTTGTTAATAAAACACAAGAAGGCCTAATGATTTTAAGTTTAATTTATTAAGAGATTTATACTAACAATTTTTATTTCTTTCTTTGTTTTTTTTTTGTTTTTTGAGTAGGGGCTTTGCCACCCCTCCACTCAATGTAAATCCACCCTTGTCTACAAGGTTCTTTTCTCCTCAGTTTTACTCTTTTCTACTTGTTTCACATAACATCATTTGTTTGTTTCATATAAAATGTCATTCATAGCTTATAGATTGCTTCACATTACTTGCTTTGATACGAAGATATGGTTGGTTTCTATTTTTTTTTCTTGTGTCTAGGCACTTTAGAAGTGCAAGGCTATATTCTTTTGTTTAAGGCTTTCGGATAGAAATGTATGATTCTTATTTGGATATTGGGCCTAAGGTTTCCAAATTTGTAGCAAACGATATGCTAGAGGTGGGCAAACCAGGTTTTTTTTGAACCAGTTTTAAACGGTTCCTGTTCCGGTTTGGGTTTTGCCGGGTAAAGGTGGAACCGGTTCCGCTTTTTTTGGTTCCGGTTCCGAATTCACTGAGAATCTGGAACCGTCTGCACCCACCGATTCGGGTATGACCGGTTCGGGTTCGGGTTCGGGTTGCGGTGCCAGGTTTTTTGCCCACCTCTACAATATGCTACTAATTACTAACCCTTTATACATATTGTGGATATTTGGTTATCATGTCTTTGTGGTTTGTTGGTAATTCTACCTTTCTCATAGGCAATGTTTTCGACAGGGGCGAATGTTGAACCAATAGATCAACTTATTGGTTCAATGGTCAGACTAATTCTAAGAACCAGACGAAGAAATAAGATATTGCCTTATATTGAATTTTATAACTAAATACAACCAATAGTTTTGTTTGAAAAAGGATAAAACAAGTGAGAAATTTTTATAAATTAGATTTATTTATTATTAATCAAACCAATAATTTTATTAGAAAAAAAAAATTGTAAGAAAAATTAACAAAAAGTTAAGAGATCGTGCCTTGTGCTTTTTGTTTAACCACACGATGAAACAAAAGACTGTTTAAAAGCGGTCAACAGGACCTTTGGTGGGGACTGTTTCTAGTCCGATCAGTGTGGCCTGCCGGTCCAGTTTAGCCACGTAAACGCTTCTCATAAGAGATGCATCCTTCACCGGTATATCGATTTAACAAGAAGGGATTGATTAAAAAGGAAATATCACAAGAATAATCGAGGCCACACATCAATCTGATTAATCAAAAACAAAAACCAAGAACGTTACACCAACTACAATTCATCTAACAAAGGCACCAAAGATCATCAAAATCAATAATCAAGCCGATGCACATTCGTCAAACGGAGAACAAATTAACAATTCTAGGCAACATAAATCTGATTCTGGTGAATCGTGAAAGAATTAAAATTGCTACAACTTTCATAAGAGAAGTCAAATGGTATCTGTAAACTAAAAGTCATTTAGTATAGGGGCAATTACATATATCTCCCTATAAATTTCATTTATTACATATATACTCAATCCAAAATTTTAATTACATATATCCCCTCCTCTAATGCTAAAATTTCAAATATACCCATTTTAATTAAAATAAATTAAGAAATTACCATTATTATACCTATTTTACCATTGCTTCAAATATACCTTTATTTTACGTTTTTTTCTTCCTTTTTTAGTGTTTCTGCTTCTTATTTTAATCATTTTTCGTGTCTTTTTTTTTTCATTTTTAATTGACGGAGCTTCAGTCATATGGGAAGGAGGGCGATGAACGAATGTGGTGTTTACGTATGGGGTTTTCGTATGCGTGTTCGGAATTCGAATGTTACTAAAAGGGTATGTTAATAGTAAAGTTGGGTATATATGTAATTAAAATTTTCAGTTGGGTATACATGTAACTAGGTTATAAACCCGTGTATTGCACGAGTTTAAATAAGAAAAATAATACAACTAAAATATATTTATTATAAATACAAATTATATATTATGGAAAAATAAATAAAAATCATTTTTTAGTAACCTAACATAGCTGTGAAACTGATAAAAAAATAAATCTTATTCATTATATTTTTAATTAAAACCTAACTTTCTATAAATAATTTAGGATTGTAGTTATACAATATTCCTTTAATTTAAAACAGCATATTATAAATATGTAATCTTATTAATAATCAAATAAATGTTAAAAGAATAATATAAATTTAATTTATTACCATAAAAATAGGATTGATTCAATTTAACATAAAAATAGGATTTATTTGTTAAATTGTTTCTAATTATAAATTGACATGTGTCAATAATTGTTTGAAATTGAATGTGAGATTGACACATGTCATATTTAAGGAGAGATTGATTGTGAGATTGACAAATAAGCAATAACATTTTCTTTTATTATAATAGATAGATTATACCTCAAAAAAAGGGATATATGTAAATATACCTTTAGTATAAATCTATACTTCTAATAATTAAACTTTCAACCTATGAGACAATTTTGAGTCGGTCCCTTACCTTTCAGAAACTTGAACTTTGTTGGATCCATATTTAGTTGCTATATAGAGGCTAAAATATCTTTGCTTCACCTTCTCCTAGAAAATCAACATACACCACTTTAATTTTTTTTAAATTTCTTATTTATAGTATGTCTTGAAATGGCATTACAGTAACACAAATTTGTATCCATTTTAGTCAGTGTTTTCAGAACCGGAGGGTCGATCGACCGGTCCAAAGTGAGCGTGCGAACCGGATTCAAGGGAACCGGCCGGTTCACCTGTTGGACCGGGAACCGGTTTACGGGTCGGACCGGTTTTCAGTTTTTTTTAACTAAAATTGAAAAGATAAAACATTAAAACCAAACATTTTTTAACATGATTATGTTAGTTTAAACATTCATTATGTTTGGTGTTTATAATTCTATACCTTTTTTGGAATATTTTATATATTTATTATGTCATCCAGTTCTTAAATCCGGTCCAACTAGTAACAGTAAGACGTTCAGTTCGATGTTCGGTTCGGTTCTGAAAACATTGATTTTATGACCAGTAAAAGTGTAGACTAATCCTATTCCATTATGTTATTGTTGTTTCATGGATTGATAGACCCGGTCAATTCAACCTATTAAGTACAATCTCTTGCATGCATTTCATTATCATTACTGCATACATTCACACTTTTCTTATGTAAATTCGGGTTAATTTGGTTAACCCTATTAACCGTTTTTGAACCTAATTACCGAACTAGATATTGCATTCATGTTCAGATTTAGGTTACTTTTGTTTGAATTGGTTCGATTTTTTGTTAAAAGTACATTACACCCCTAATAAGATGTGTCCATTTGATTTAAGGTTGTACGACACAGAAGTTGCACTTTGTTTTAGAACTTGCTGCCCTTTCTATCATTGATTTTGTGTGTTCAGGACCTTTTACTTTTCTTATGACCAATTTTTGTTGCATATACATCTTCTGGTCTTCATTGAAAACTATGAATTACTTATATTTAAATAACAAGATATATATATATATATATATATATATATAACAGTTTGTAAACATATATGTAAACATATTCTTAAAAATTAGTCACCATCTCTTATGAAATTGATAGTTTTATTTAAGAAGAGGTTTAAATAACAAATAAAAAATCTCAACATGATAAACCAATTAAGTCGTGCTTGGGTAAAACTCCCTGACTTCAAACTCAATATTTTCTCATAATTTTAGCAATTGTAAATCGTACTTGGGTAAAACTCCCTGACTTCAAAAACTATGTTTTCTCATAATTTTAGCAGTTTAAAAGGGTAACCCAACATTGAATATGATAAAAAATACAATATCAAATATCAAAACTCATATAAGATTAAAATTGTCATATCTCATAAAACCTTAAGTATAAATCACATAAGTTATATAAAGAATAGCAAAAAACGGCTTTAAAACTGACATCACATAATGCCACCTAGTTAAATCTTACAAAAAAATGGTTACGTCATATTGCTTGCCAATATAATTACTAGATCACAACGACATTGATAACATCACGAATATAAAAACAAAGATAAAAACAGTAACAAAGGCTTTTAATTTGTCATAAATGCTTATAATCGAACCCCATTACAACGATAGTCACTTCCAATGAAGATAACATAACAAAAGCACCTAACATAAAAATTATAAACCACAACAATAAAAAAAATTGAAGTTAAAATTAAGAACCTTTAAAAAAAAATTAAATTGGGCTTATTATATATATAGTAAAAACCAAATTTTTGGTGTGAGAGTAAATTACTGTTTATTTCGTATACATTTTTATGCTTTTGATACAACTATTTACCTTTTTACATTTTATCCTCTTCTTCTACCTTCTTCTTGCTTCTTTCAGCTTTTCATTTGGGTTTTCTTTCCTCCTTTTGCCTGCGTCTATTTGATCTCCAGGTTCCAATCGTATAGTTTGTTTCTTAAACGACGTTTACCAGTTTCCGATCAGATATTCTATGATCACCGTCGTAGATATTTAGTTCTCTGTATTCCATCTCCTGATCACTCATCTACAAATCAACTGGCGGTGTTTGAGTGGCGGCATTTGGAATCTTTTTCTTTATAAATTTACAGATACATCCTTAATCATCGTGCATCATCGAGGTCAATCTTCATCATCACTCACCAGGTTCTACTTCTTGATTTGGTGTATAGCATATTTGCTTTATTTTCTATTTCCAGTGTTTTATTAATATTGTTGCTTTTTTATATTAATTGATCCCTTACAAGAAATTCTTAAATTTTTTTTGTTTGTGATTTAAGTCTACACCCAAAATTGAGGGTTTTGTTGTTTCTAGGTTTAGGTTATCGTTGAAAGAAAGGATATAAAACAAAAACGAATTGAGAAAAAATATCACAAAATGTTGTTATTTTGTTTTTGAATTAGGGACTCAGCCTAATTTAGAGTTTCATTAGAACTTAGAACTAGTGATAAACTATACCAAATCATATAACTAATTTAACTTTAATTGAATTTATATTTGGTGAACCAAAGGAACAATCTTGGGATACAAAATGTGAGGTGAGGTGAGGTGAGGTGAGTAAACGATTAGCTTTGATTCTTATAAATTTCTTTAGTGGCAAAGCAACTCAAAATAGTTTTTCTTTTGATATGCTAAAAATATTGTGTCTATTTGTGATTAACAAACTTTTGTAGAATAATTAGACTCTGCATTAAATTGTAATGCAGATAACAAACTTTTTGATGCATCATGGCAATGTTTTCTTGGTAAAAAGTTAGGATGAACTGAATTTGATTTTTTTAAAAAAATTAAGGAAAATAATAAAGAGATAAAGTTACAAACCATTAGGTTCCAACATCAAGAATGTTTAATGTAACTATCCACTACTAGAAAAAAACACTATTTCCGACAGATTTGCTACAAAAACTGGTTATCGGAAAACCCATGGTCGGAAATGCATTTCCGACAAAATTCCGACGGAAAATGCGACAAATTTGTGACGAAAAAAAACATTGGAAATTCCGAACTATTTCCGACACAAAGTAGCATTAATTATATTTACTATAATATATTATGTATTTAACATTTGCGACGCAATTCTGACAAAAATAGTTGTGACACAATTCCGACAAACTAATTTGTGACCCAATTCCGACAAAACAGTTTGCGACCTAATTCCGACGAAACAGTTTGCGACCCAATTCCGACGCAACAGTTTGCGACCCAATTCCGACTAAACAGTTTGCGACCCAATTTGGTTTGCTTTTTGGTTACGGATGTGATTCCGTTAACGGTTTTTAAGTGAAAGAATGTTAACAAATTAAAGTGAAAGTGGATTGAAAAAGTTTTTATATTCATTTACCTTGCTTTTTGATCGGAGCTCCTAGGAAGGGTGATAAAATTTGTTTTTGGCTAGATCGTTGGTACCAATGATGTTGAAGATCATTTCCAATGGGATGGGATTCAAGATTCATTTACGGTCCAGCATATTAAATACCTAAGCCATATGACCGTCATCTGGTTCATCATTTTCCTATCTTGTGTAATAACCAAAGAAACATTCTCACAAGAAGGTTAACATTCATGATTTGAGATTTGAACAAAACTATGCCCCTACAATGTGTGTAGGAAGGAGTCTGAATCGATTTGAACAAAACTATGCCCCTAATATGCTAAGGATAAATATCAAATGAACTCTAACATCTTTAACTGTGTGGGAAGGAGTCTGAATCGATTTATCATATTTCAATTAGATGCAAACTAACTAACATAGAGTGGGGTTTCACGGGTACTTGGTGTAAAATTCCACTCATATTTGTATTTAACACTCATACTCATGATCTTGTGAAACTATATAAATCAAAATCTATTGTTAGTTTAAAAAAACATTAACAATTGTGTCGCAAAATTGTAGTAACTTACAACTCATTTGCGATGAAATGTTCTATTACTTAAATTAATTTTTTGACGTAATTTTATAACATGTTGCGATACATTGGCGAGTAAAATTTTATTAATTAAATCAAATTTTTGTTTTTAGAAAACCTGTAATAATTCGCAACACATTTGCAACGAAAATTTTAATTATTTTTTTGTCGAGATTTCGTGGCAATCTGCAATGTATCTGCGACGAAAACTTTATTAATTAAACTAAATTTGTTTTGTTGGAAATTTAAGCAATCTGCAACGCATTTGTGACGCAATCTTTTATTAATTAAAGTAAAATTATTTTTTTCGGAATTTTGTCACAATCTGCGACTCATTTGCAACAAAAAAATTTATTACTTAAACTAAAATTATTTTCGTCGGAAATCTGTAGCAATTTGCAATATATTTGCGACGAAAAAAATTATTAATTAAATTAAATTTACTTTTTCGGAAATTTGTAGCAATCTGCAACCCATTTCCGACGAAAAATTTTATTAAATAAATTATTTTTTCTTTTGTCGGAATTGTGTCGCAATCTGCGACATATTTGCAATAAATTTATTGCTTTAACTAACATTCTTTTTGTCGAAAATCTGTAGCAATTTGCAACGTATTTGCGTTGAAAAAAGGTATTAATTAAATTAAATTTGTTTTGTTTTGTCGGAAATTTGTAGCAATCTGCAACCCATTTCCGACGAAAAATTTTATTAAATAAATTAATTTTTTTTTGTCGGATTTTTGTCGCAATATGCGACACATTTGCGATGAAAATTTTTATTACTTGTACTAAAATTATTTTTGTCGAAAATCTGTAACAATTTGCAACGGATTTGCGACAAAAAAATTATTAATTAAAATAAATTAGTTTTGTCGGAAATTTGTAGCAATCTGCAACCCATTTCCGACGAAAAATTTTATTAAATAAAATAATTTTTTTTGTTGGAATTTTGTCGCAATATGCGACACATTTGCGACGAAAAATTTTATTACTTGAACTAAAATTATTTTTGTCGAAAATCTGTAGCAATTTGCAACGGATTTGCTACAGAAAAAATTATTAATTAAATTAAATTAGTTTTGTTGGAAATTTGTAGCAATTTGCAACACATTTGCTACGAAACATTTTATTAATTAAATTATTTTTTTTGTCGGAAATTTGTTGGAAATTACGACTCATTTGCGATAATAGATTTAATTAATTAAATTAATTTTTGTTTGTCGGAAATCTGTAGCAAATTCCGACACATTTGTGACAAAACTTAATGTTTTTTTAATCCAATCTTTTTCGTCGGTATATTGTCGCAATTCTGTAGGAATTTGTGACAAAAAAATTTCCGTAGCAAATTTCCGTAGCAAAAAACTAGTTTTTTTAGTAGTGATCTGACTTACGAATGAATTGAATTGATTTGAATGTGTCTCATGCCATATGGGACAAATAAAAAGAAAATTGATCAAATATTTTTTGTTATAAGATTCTAAATATTATTTATGTTATACTTTTGCTGAAAACTACTATTGCTAAAGTTGGTGCAGCTTTTAGTGTCATATAGTTGGTTATGACACTTACAACTAGCTTTGTGTTAATTGTATGAACTGTACTAAGAAAAAAACATTTAATTTTTACTTCATTAGTTTTCTCTGAGCATACTTTATTTATAAATATATTTAAAATAACCAATTCTTTAATGCATTATAGTACCCCGTTTTTTTCGGTTATAATATTTGGATGAGGCCTCTTTTGATTGTACGAAAGCTGAAGTTCATAAACCTCTAAACAGACTTGAGATATCATGCCCGAGTTGACCAAAGAAGATGGTAGACTTACCTGAGAAATCCGAAACCCAATTAAATAAGTCGAACGCCACCCTTGTGGCATATACTTCTACTTAGGAAAGCAAGTGGTATAAACATGTGAATCTGAAAATTAATATTTACTTGATTTTTAGAATTCCAACCAGTCAAAAACCACATGCAACAAACATGAACAACACATGATTTAGAAGACATATTAGATGTATGTGTAATTACGATTTCTATGCTTTTATACTATTATTATAGTGGAAAGGAATGATTGTGTAATAGCCGACGTTTTGTATGTGAATATATACGTGTGTGTGTGTGTGTGTTGAAATAATCTACTACACATTCATATTATTTGATTTCATAAAGATGTAATATTTTATTATTCATGTGTTCATCATATTGAAAATGGTTGATGATGTAATGCAATAAAAAAAATTATATATACAGGTGTTCATTATATAATAAACTAGCTGCACATTTTGTTAATTATAATGGTTATATGGAGAATTGCTTATGCTCCAAATGGAGTCATGAACATCAAAAAAAGTTAGGATTAGACAAATGAGATCAATGAGTCTCAAAGGTGAATGATGAACATCAGATCTTGAATCCCAAAGAGAGTTGAACTAAAATGAGGTTATGAAACCTTAAAGGAGGTAATTCAGTTATGATACTTAGGATTTCAAAACCTTAAATGAAGATGTGTTGTGTTACAATATATTTTACAATAGGAGCATGAATAGAATCATGATCATTGATTCGAGATCATTTGCTTATAATTTGATGTCTAAATTTTATGTGGTTATCCCTAAATTTCTTACACAAAACATGGGACGTGTAGTAGGCCAAAATTTGTCATCCTGGGATAATAATATGTAGATAGGAGTGTAACATACGCTGCCCAACATATGGTACATTGGGAGCCTTCTCTAATATGCTGCACTCTATGTTGCACTATATGTTGCACTATATGTTGGTGGCTAGAAAAGGATTGCAAAATGATGGAAATTTTGTCTTTAAAATTGTTGCTTATTTTTTAATAATAATATGAAGTTTTTTTAGTATTTTTTCAGTCTATGTTGTCAACAGACGGTGCATTAACTGATGCTACTATACACAAAATTGAGGAGGTTGAACGTCGTGACCCAAATCAAATGGAGTGAATGCAAATGAAGAATCAAATTAATAAATAAGGATGCCTAGAAGTGGCTGCAGATGAAGTGATTAGAGTATCTAGCAGAGCCAATTGTAACTAACCAAAAGAACTTTATGTTCTAATTAAGGTAATTTAGAGCAACACCATCATGACTTTTAGAATTTACCAATAATGCTTTTGAAGGCGATTAGTTGCCTTTTAATTAAACATGTTATATTTCAAACATTCAGTTAAGATCCTCTCATGATTTACAGATAGGGATAAAAGTCCCCTCAGATAACATATCGTCTCCGCCGCAACGCGCATGTCAAGAAATCCTTGTTTTTTATCAAATTGTGTAATGTTTACTGAAAAATCCCATGCTTGATTTCGTTGACCAAAAAAAAAATTAGTTGGGTTAAATCGTTCATCCACAAATAAAATAAAAAATATTATTTAATTATTTGTATTATTTATTATTCTTATTTAATTATCAGAAAAAGACTCAAAAGAGATTAAATTTAGGCTTATTTTCTAAACAAACTCTAACATTAGAAAAAAAAACTCATGCCTACTTTCTTTGACCAACAAAAAAAATTATTTGATTTTCATCAATGAAACAACAAATATAACAGAAAACACATTATTTATTTATTTTTTTAATTATTTAAATTTTTATTTAGTTATTATTATTTTTAATTATTATTACTATTAACTAATTTATTATTATTATTATTATTATTATTATTATTATTATTATTATTCTTATTATTATTTACATAGTATTTATTAAAGAAATCCTTTCCTAATCAAAAAAATCTAGTCAATAAAAGAGTAAAAAAAATGAGTTAGTTTATATTATTTACTAACAGAAAAACATTATTTAGTTATTTAATTATTTGATTATTAATTAAAATAAAAAATAAATTTAAGTTTTTTTTTTGAACGGCGAAGGTCTATCGTGTGAACCCACTGTTTTACAGGCCATGTCACCAATGTTTAGTTACCTGGACCTCTCATGAGCCACCACAACCACCTCAGGAAGAAACCCCACTGAGAAAACCCCCTGACCTCCAACTCAAGACCTCCAAGTTGGAAAAATCTTGAGATACCATTGAGACAATGCCCAAATATTTCAGACTTCGATCAAACCTTGTAGTTGCTTTGGCTTTGAATTTAGTTCGACTCATTTAATTTATCATTGAACAAATGTAGGTTTTGGAAGACCCTCTCAAATCGTTTTACTCCTGAGCCGGTTTCAAAAAAATAAATTTAAGTGGCTTCTAATTTTGTTACAAAAAAAAAAAAAAAACACTTCTAATTTTGTTAACCAACAAAAAAATTAAGTGACTTCAGTCGTTGACCAAGAAATAAGAAACATTGTTTATTTCCTTGGATTATTTAATTGTTGTTTTTTAATTTTTATTGGTAATATTTATTTACTATGATAATTATTTAAGTACTACTATTTTTAAGTCTTATTATTTTTTAAATAGTAATAATTGAAAAAATTGTTACTTAATAAAAAATCTAGACAATAAAGAAACAATATTATTCTTTAAATAGTATTTATTGAAAAATATTTAATCAATATTATTATTTAAACAGCATTTATTGAAGAAATCATTAATTAATTAATTAATTAAAAAAATCTAACCAATTAAAAACGTTATTATTATATTAATAGCATTTATTAAACAAACCATTAGTTATTTTTTAAATAGCATTTACTGAAAGAAATCATTAATTATTTTTTTTTAAAAACAAATAACATTATTATTACATAATAGTATTTATTAAACTAATCATCTATTAACAAAAAAAATCAACAGTTAACAAAAAAAATCTAGATAATAAAGAAGGAATACTACTATTCACTCCAAATGCATATAGCATTTATCTAAGAAATTAATACTTAATTAATCATAAAAAGCAGTATTATTATTTAAATATTATTTATTAAGGAAATCATCAGTAATTTCTATCTACTGTAAAACGTGAAATCCTTATTTTGAGTAATATGGACGAAAATTTTAGTGATCTGATATTATATACATCATCTTCTGAAATTATTATCATTTATGTGTACTTAATTGTTCTACGTCAAGTTTATTTTTAGATAAAAAAAATTTCAATTTAATTGATAACATTAAAAAAAATTCAAAGAATTAAGTAACAAAAAATAATTGGAAAGTTATTTGAAACAAGTTTTAGACTTTTAGTTGTCAAAATGACTGCAATAATTCATATACTTAAGCTAAGCTTACCTTTACAGATTAATTTAATTTTAATTGATAATTGACTCTAAAATAATAAAATTATTCCTTACTTTGTATAAGTTATTATGTTAAAATGTGAACAAAGTTGACTAATTTTAGCTGGCGGATTAGCGTGATAAATGAAATAAACGTTTAGCGAACAGTTCTTGAAGCATTCGTCAGGAAGTTTGTTTATCTTCGTTCGTTTAATAAATGAATGAACACAAACAAGAAATTGTGTTCGGTTAGCGTTTATAAATCGTTCATGAACAAGTTAAAATTTAAATGAGCAAAAACGAACAAACGCTCTTTCGTGTTCATTCGATTCATTACAACCCATTGGCGAAGCTTTATTGGGGCTAGTCGCCCCCCTATTTTTTCATCATAGTGTTAATTTTTCGACAGAAATGTTATTTTTAGTTAAAAATAGTGGTTTCGCTCACCCCCGTGTTTTAACTTAATATGTATTTTGGGTTTCAAATATTTTCGCCACCACTCTCATTTCGCCGAAGCTCCGCCACTGTTACAACCCTACAGTGGATGATTAAAAAACACATACAAATCGAATCTCAAACGCGCGTGACATATATCCTTGAATATATAGCTGTTAAGGAAAGTATGTATTCCTTTACGAGGGTTAGCAGCAAGATAAAGATATGCCGTTAATAGCATTTTAAGATTTTAATTAAAATCGTCTATATTTATTTTACCTAAAATAATTTTGAGGCCTTAAAAAAAACAAATGCATGGAAGCTAGGCAAACATCTCAAATAAAATAATTAAGTGGTTATATTTTTTTTGAATGGTAATTTGGATCACTGACAGGTTATAAAACCACCCGATTATATCCACATCTAATATAAGAAACCCATCATAAGTAAGAGAAAACCCTCATTCCTAACATGATACCTCTATTTTATCAATACCAGGACTTATATTCGTAACCTTTCTAATATTAAAGTCATAGGATAAATTGAGTCGTTATATGTGTTTGGTGGTTGGTGATGACGTGCGTGCAAATTAAGAGATGAACCACCCAAAAAGACCATTTTTAATTGGGAATTTTAGTGTATATCTTTTGTTAAAATATTCATTATATATTTAATTTACTCATAAAATCAATTACATATTTCTTTAAAGATTACTTTGGTTAGCGATTTTTTGATTTTTTAATAAAAATGTGCCCAATAGTGTTACAAACCTGTAAAAAAGTTTCAAAAAATACGTTTTTCTACATGATTTTTGTCTTATTTTCATGTTTTTATGTTTTTCTCACTAAAATAAGGTATTCATTTTATTAATTACATATATATATTATTTCATAAATAATAGATTTACGTTTCTTTTATTTTAAGGTAAAAAAGTTTAAATATTAACCATTTTTTGTTCTTTTTTAATACAAAAAATTGACTATTTTAAAAAAGTAATAGTTAATTTTTTCTTCTTGTCACAATAGTTTAGACAGCAGACTAAAATTTTGAATTATGAAACTTTTATTTCTTTTATTTCCACCACAAAAGTATGAACACTTGAAAAAATTTTGAAGTAGTATTTTTTTTTTATGTTTTGGCCTATTAGTTTTACGGAAAATTTTGTTTCCTTTATTTTAATCGCAAAATCTTGATTAGTTAACTTTTTGCTTTTTACAAATGTTTGGCTATTCTAATCGGAGATTGCTAACTTCTATTTTCTTTGTTTAGCCAAAAAAGTTTAAATATAAAGTATTTTTGTTCATTTTCGCTACTAAAGTTTGACTATTTTAAC
Organism: Mikania micrantha; assembly: GCA_009363875.1. Classification (NCBI taxonomy): domain Eukaryota; kingdom Viridiplantae; phylum Streptophyta; class Magnoliopsida; order Asterales; family Asteraceae; genus Mikania; species Mikania micrantha. Next base: position 17,198,883 of record CM018683.1, read on the forward strand.
AATGAAATAACTAACTTTTTTTTTTCTTTTGATTTGGTCACAAATGTTTAGATGTTGACTTTATAGTTTTGAATTCCAAACTTTTTTTTTTCAATTTGACCCTGAAAGCTTAAATAGTAAACTTTTTTTCCGTTTTTGCTACAGAATTTGACTATTCAATCAGCAGAATAGTAAACTTCCGTTCCGACCACAAAAGATTTACGAAAACTTTTGTTTCTTTTATTTTAACAACAAAAAATATAATATAAAGTTTTTGTTTTTTTCTTTTTTCGTTACAAAAGTTTGACTATTTAAACATGAGAATGCTAAACTTTTGTTTCTTTGTTTTGGTCACAAAGGTTCAAATTGATAAATTTTTGATTTAAATATAAAACTTTTGCTTCTTTTATTTTGGTCATAAAATTTTGAACAAAAACTTTTTGTTTGTTCGTATTCGCTACAAATGTAAGATTATATTTGAGATTATGCCGGAATTCCTGACACTAACACGTTAGAGGAAATCTATTTCACATGTAAAAATCAAAATAATTAATTGTAATTTACTCTTTTTATTTGAAAATATTTTTTTTGGAGATTTCACCCCTCTTAAATAGTGTTGGAGCACGTACACGGTAGTCACATACGATTGCATATGATGCCATGCATTGTTTAGATTCATCAATAGCTAGCCTTTGTCGTCATACGTCCATCTTTACATACATATATTAAAAACTGAAGGGATGATGCCTCCTGCATTGATCTTTCGATCAATCGTATTGTTTTTAATTGATACAATTTTCTATAGAAATCTTGTAAGGATAAATGATCGTACAATTTATTTGTTAGCAAACAGGGGCAAAGCTTTTGAAGGCCCTGGAGGGGCCCCGGCCCCTACCGTTTTTCCGTTAAGAAGGATCGATTTAGTATTATTTCATCTAAAAATTTTATAGGCGTTGAGTCGGGACTCCTCTGTTTTCTTCCTAAAAATCTTTCGGCCCCTAAGGTTTATTTTCAAACTCCGCCGTTGTTATCAAAATCAAGATCTTAGTTAGGTTTTCAAATGTTTACAACTCAACTCCAACATACTACGTTCGTGTTCAATGTCACCACATATGCCAATTGCCATCTATTAAAGCAATCCAATAAAGCACCAGAGTACTTATGCATACAATTGAAGAAAAATGAGCATACAAAGGCGAAAGAAGTTCAAGTCACATAGTTTACATCCAAGGTAACCCCAATCTCTCAATAATGTGTTATACTTATGCACGTATACACGACTAAATCACACTTTAGATTTGTGTCGTTTTCAGTGATTAATGTTGCTGAGAAAAAACAAACCAATAGTTTCAAAATCTGTGATTATGTTAACTAGGGGCGTTCAAAAAAATTCGTATCCGAAACCGAAATATCTGAAAATCCTTATCCGAAAAATCGGATATCCGGAAGTTCGAATATCCAAAAGTTCGGATTCGGATACCTATTTTGAAAATTTTCGGATAGTTCGGATATCCGATATCCGAAATATTTTTTTCGGATAATTTTTCAGATATTCGGATAGTTTTTCGGATAATTTTCCGATAGTTTTCGGATATTCGGATATCCGAAATATATATATATATTTTCCTAATTTCAGATATCCGAAACACTAGATATCCGGAAAGGAACACCCCCATTAGGCGCCTTTCACCGACCGGTCCCACGACCAATATGAGGGAGGTAAATCGCGTGACCCAGGGAAAATTGGAAAAAGAAACAATATATATAATTTTCATCCATTTGCCACGTTTCTACATCAACCCTGGCACATTCACCCTCGGGTGGCCTCTATTGGTCATATTCATAAAGATTGTTGGTTCAGGCCCCTTCGTAAACACACAAACACACACTCAATTCACATAAATGAAGTAATTTCCTGCTTAAACTTTCTGTATTCTTTTATTCATACTCATACTTATATATATATATATATATATGAAATATAAACATACCTAGAAACATGCATATGTGAGAAACCATGTTCCCACATTTCTAACCCATTACTCCTACAACCTAGACCCACTACTTCTACCCATGATCTAATTAAACACTAAAAACATGTGATTAAATTAAAAACAATTTGACACGTAACCCGACCCATCAAGATTAATCCAACATTCACCCCCATAATCTTGATGTCGGTCATGCTTCTTGCTTCTCGATTTGAACCATTCTTGCTTGTGTCGAATCTTCTTGCTCTTGCTCCATACTTTCACTTGCTAAACATTGCTATTTTCTTGCTCTTGCTATACGAATCACAAAGATTCAATTATCTTGATACTTGCTCGTTTCTTGCTACGAACCACCAGCGCCTGGTATCTTACTAACTTTCGGTCTTGATTCCAACTCTCTTTCTTCTTTGAAACTTCTGCTTCCTGACTTGATTTCTTCCGGATCGGCACGTCTTTGTTCTTTCTCTCTCACGACACATGCATTCTTCTTTCCTTGTTGATCTCAATCAAACTTGGCATCATTCTGGTTACTTGCAGCCTTTTAAATGTTGTGATCGATCACCCGTTCTTGACCCACAACTTCTTTTGCATACTCTTGGCAATCTTCCCTCTTGAATCACCGAAACAAAACTTTCAATTTAATTGGTCTCGGTCTTCCGATGAATCTTTCTACCTTAGGTGAGCCTTCGGTCCTCGGTCACCACTTTGGTCTTCGGTCTAATTTTAATAAGCCGCCGGTCTCGTCGCAGCTTAATGGTCTTCTCGGTCTCATGCCATAACATATTTTCCGGCCACGGACTTTTCTATCTCCCACCGGAATTCACTTTCCAGTGACGGTCTTTCTTTCTTCTCTGCAAATTATCGGTCTCTTTGCCAAAAATTTAATCTCCGGCTGCGGTCTCTTTCTTTCCGGCGACCCCGGTCAAGGGGTTGCTTCCCCCTGTTCGCCGCCGACTCTCAAACCGGCGTACTTTCTTTAGCTTGGCTCTGATACCAATTGTTGGTTCAGGCCCCTTCGTAAACACACAAACACAGACTCAATTCACATAAATGAAGTAATTTCCTGCTTAAACTTTCTGCATTCTTTTATTCATACTCATACTTACATATATATATATATATATATACTAGTTGGATACCCGCGCGATGCAGCGGCGGATACGATTATACAGAATGCGATGTTCGTTTTACCTAATTCATCATTATTTTCGTGAAACAGAGAGTTCTCACGATATTTTACTTTTGTTTATACATTTTGGTGTGGTCTATCTATGCCATGAATTTTATATAACTCCTCTAAATTAATATACATAAACAAAAAAAAATCGTTATAAACACAATGATCTTGAAAAATAAAAAAAACCCACCACACAAATAATAAATGTTAGTTAGAAACATAGATGCCTAGAGTTTAAAATCCAATTGTCAACCATATAGTTCGAGCAAATATCTTCGATGACTGTCAATATCTTCAACATTTTTCTTCATTACATCCAAGGCATAATCCTAATTTATGTAAGACAGAAAAATGAATAAGTCAATATATTATAAATGAATAGTATAATATTATTAAATTCTATTATTAAATTACCTTAATTTAATAACAAATGCATTTCATTCATCGCGCAACACTTCACGAAAAACAACATTTGAGGTGTACACACCGTCTCGGCTAAACTCTTTCGCAGGATGCACTAATACCTTGGTATTTTCACGTGAGATCCCTCTTGACAATGCCACATAAAGTTGTCCATGTGAGAATACAGAATTTGGTAGATAAACACCAACATGTGGAATTGTTTGTCCTTGAGCTTTATTGATTGTCATTGAAAAACTAAGTTGAATCGGAAATTGTTTCCTTTTAAGCTTGAATGGAAACATGTCGTCCTCAGAAGGACATAGAGGGATTCTTGGCAAAAATACTCTTTTTCCGCTGTGTTGACCAATGGCAATTTCTGCATCAATAACATTATGTTGGAAACCTTTACAAATCAATCGTGTTCCATTACATAAACCATGTGACGGATCGATGTTTCGTAACAAAATAATAGGGCAGCCAAGTTTTAATCGAAGTTTATGAGGAGGCAAGCCACTAACAGTAAGTGAGTTTAAGAACTCGATTGGATAAATGTTGTTATGATCATCTTCAACTTCGTCAAAACTGTAGTAAACTTGTTCCTCCCCTTGAAAAATATCAATCATTTGATCATTAATCTCATTCACACTATCATTGGTAGTAGATAATATTGCTCTAGAGATGATATGATCAGAAGAATACAAACTGGTTTGAACGGAGGGAAAGATGGTATTAATCAACTCTTTGACAGAGTTCTCTGGGATGGTGAATGGAATGGTCATATCATCGGGTATGCGAATAAAACTTCCGTCAATAGTCTCTTCGTTTCCATCACCAACTCTTAAAAGGAAATCAGAAAACCAAGGATCACTAAGTGCTCTCATATTTGTGCTCAACCGCATTTTTTTTGTCACCAACCAAAGAGGCGACATTCGTAGGCTCGCGTCTACAATCTGTGCTCTAGTGCCTCGTTTAATAACCGGTAGAACTTGTCTGAAATCACCTCCCATAACCATTATCTTTCCACCAAATGGAAGACTAACGCCTGTAATGTCTTGGAATGTTCGATCGACTGCCTCAATCGCTTGTCGCTTTGACATCGATGCTTCATCCCAAATGATTATTTTGGAATACCTAATTAATGCAGCGGCTCCACTTTGTTTCTTAATGTTACACACAGAATTATTATCAAGATTAATAGGAATCTTAAACCTTGAGTGAGCCGTTCTCCCTCCAGGCATATTATTAGCTGCAGCACCTGATGAAGCTGTAGCAAGAGCAATATGACCCCGTGAACGAACTTCAGCAAGCAAAGCTTTGTACAAAAAAGTTTTCCCTGTCCCACCTGGACCATCAATAAAAAACACGCCTGGTAAATTATTATCCACATGCATCATTATTTCATCAAACACGTTTTTTTGTACAGGATTTAGCAAATCTTTGGCATGTAAGTGTTCAGCATCAACGACTATCTCATACTCCTCCTGTACCTCACGATGACTTACATGTTGTAAGTTAACATCTGCTGTTATGTTTGGAAGATCAAAATCATGGAGATTTTTACCCATAGATCGTAGAAAGACCTCAATATCAGTAAGGACCATATTGCAAACTCGTTCAACACTGTGACAATGTAACCGATGATCCTCTGATAGTGAATCAAAATGGTCATTCCATAATTTCCGAACATCTCCAGGCTCACAAAAAATCAATATGGTTGCGAATAACCTTCTTAAGGCATTCGGAAACTGAAAAACGGAGCCTTCGGTGAGACATTGCGATAAACTATCGTCGTTCTCTATTAAGCCCAGCTCCAGAGCAGCTTTTCGAAATGTGGCATGCCTTACACCATTAACTGTGCAAAGATCATCAAAAGAAGTAGGACCTTTGACATTTGACAAAAGTAGGCGTAAGTAGTACCTTTCTCCTTCAGCTGGATTTGCTGAAACAATACGGCCCCTTTGTGCTTTAAGTAAACGCGGATTCCAACGACGGGTGCTTCCATTCCACGTGAAGTGTTTTGGAAAATCTTTATACAAATACTGTCTTGCTGATTCTTCTACTCGATTTTTATCAAAAAATGCAGTCAACATGGTTCTCTTATCTCTTTCCCTATCCACAATATCAGACATTATATCATTAGCACTAAATCTAACCATCTGATTATTAGGGAGATGAAGTTGCAAGGCTAACACAGCTGGATAAATCTGGGAAAGAGAGAAGGAAAAAATGCGCCACATAGCCTCCGGGGGCGAAACATATCGTGCATCTTGAAATTTCTTAATCTCATTGATAACAAGTTCTTGCTCCTCTTGTTCTTGATCAATTTGAATAACCTGTTTGTCATGTCCTTTATAAACGTACTTGAATAAATATTTCACAGATTTTATACTTGAACAAACCTCGACATTAATGTGGCAATTGAACATCATCAATAGCCTTGGGTTATATGGGACAACCCATCTGTTATCAAGATTTTTTCCTCGCACGTCCACTTTTATTCCATTATCTCTCCTTCTATATAATGGGTATGCATCATCTCCTTGGGTTGTCTGTTCATTGAATTGTCTAGGATAGCGAAAACGACAAATTGGAGGATCACCCTGCATACAAGGACTGTTTGAACGTAAACGTCCACAAGGACCATGAATCATGTGCTTGACCACAAGCTCGTGCAACTTGGGATGCCTTACTCTATCAGGGATTTCAGCACACACCATCTTATCATAATGGTCTGGATTGCTCATTTTGTTTTCAGGGTACATAATAAGAAGAAAATGTGCATGCGGCAACCCACGCTTTTGAAACTCAATGACGTAAACATATGCCTTCACTTTTCCGAGGACATGTTTCTTGAAGAGTTGTTCCTTAAGATCCTCTAATTTAGCACGAAACACTCTTGAAATAAGATCGGGTCGATCTTGTGCAGTTTGGCCGGGTTTTAAATTATCACTTATCTCAGGCCATCGAGGATTACATGTTATTGTGAGGAATAAATCAGGCTTCCCATCATCTTGAACTAAACACATCGCATCTAGATATCGACGACGCATATCTCGAGGCCCTCCGATGAAAGAAGCAGGCAACACAATCCGTTGTCCTATTTTGTTTGCATTAATCTCACCAGCATTAACAGAATCCACAATACCTTGATACAAATCTGCTCTAATCTTAGCTTGGTTTAGCTCACAAAATTGTAAACGTGATGTCTCAAGTTTTATATAAACATCTACAACAAACTGTTGTAGCAATCTACCACCAAACAAAAGCACGTTCTCAGTAGATCGAATTTGGAACTTGTAACAGTAATATTCTCGCATAGCCACAGTTTTTCGGCCGCGTCGTGTGCTACACTCTGAATAAAAGCAATGTTAAAGAAAATAATACTTGTTACTCATTAGCGTATTATATTTATGCACTTCACTAAAAAAAAGTCAAGGTAAAATTTTGGTACCTTCCATTTCCTCATCTATATTGTCTTCTCTATTTTGAACTTCATTCATCGATACTCCTTCGCGTGGTATGTTAGGATGCCAACCCGACTCACCGTTAGGGAAATATAGAGGATATGCCAATGGATCATAACAACTAAAGTATGGTTGAATGGTTTGACAATAATCAGACTTACCATACACAACAATACTTCTTTTGTAGGAAGTTATATTGTCATTACCTTCAACCCAAATACCAGCAACCTATATAATCGTGCATTATAAATGATTAAAATATATTAAACTATACGCATTGTAATTTGATATAATCCAAAATAAAATAATAGTATTCAAACCTCAGATGTCGTTGGCCGGTTATAAACTCTTTGGTCAAGTTCCACCGAAGCATTCAAAGTTACTCTATAGTTGTCTAGAGGTCCTAATTCTCCAAGACTTCGAAATGTGTTGACGTATGGGTTTGTAGAAAGAGCACGTGTCAACATCTCGGTAATACTTCGATCAAGATTCGGCCATTGTAGTCTATGATCTAACTCGGTATCGGGATCATAAAAATACAACTGTAAATACTTCGGTTTTCCATCCCTTGGAACTAATTGATCTATTTTGTGATATATTCCTTTATGAGCACGAAAAGTATATACGCCGTCTCTCATATTGTTCATTGTATTATCCAACGTCACTCCCATTGAGGCAAACGAAAAATTCGTGTTATAAGCACGTATATTTTGCCTAAATATTTTCCCAATTTCTTCTTGCGAAGTGAATAGACAAAACAATTCATTAGGAATTTCTGAATTTGCTAACTTTGTTTTCCCACTCATACAACAAAAGGTTGCAAATTCAAATGTAAATAATTTTGCACCACAATGATGACATGGACTCCGCTCCTTTAAAACACGATGGTCTCTAGGTATACCATCGTAAACAAAACTATATGGATCGTCTTCAATGTTCTCCTCTATAATACATAACAATTTCATTGAATTAAATACCAAACTTTGTAAAACATTTGACATTAGTAAATAAAGCATTGTTAGATAGAGAAAAACCTTGTGCTAATATAGTCGGGGCTTCATTTAAGAGACGATCTCTTTCTATGTTCTCATCATGAACGAAAGGTTGACCAAACACGTTACGAAATTGAGGTAATAGTGTGCGTGGTTGAATTCGATTACCTAAGAATTTAATTGCAATAAGTGACGAAAATGACCAAATATGTCAACTTAAATAATGAAACCATTGACAAATAAAAAAAAAACCTCGTGATGTTTGCATGACTTGGTCAATCCCACAAGGGAGTGTACTTGATGGCGTACTAATGTCTGTCAGAGTTTGTGTACATGACACATCCTCTCTTGTCAATTGATTAATTTGACCGCTATTTGTTTGTAAGGTTCTTCGCGGTATATTTTCTGTTGATATACTCCTTTGAGAGTTATCTCTAATACCAAGTTTAGAGACTTTGCAACTCTCTTTACATGAAGCATAATATCGCGCGTTGTATTCTTTTCTTTTTTCACGTCTAATAGATACGCTTGAGCTACAAACAACATTAGGTTCTTGTGGTTGTCTATTCTCTTTAAGTGAAGCATAATAACGTGCATTATATTCTCTCTTTTTTTCAGCTCGCGTAGATGCACTTGAGGTAGAAGCACCATTAACATATTGTGGTCGTCCGTTACTCATTATAATTTAATAAACACCTTGTAAATTAAATAAAGAAGCTTAGCATAGAAGGTTCATTTGCCATAAACAAAATAACCAATTATAATTGAAGATACATTCTTAAATATTCATAGCACATAGATAACTTGAGACATTAAAAATAGACATTTAAACATTAAGTGAAATTCAAATTAAAGAATTGGTGAAAGAACGGTTTCCACAAACATTGCCCCCTGAAAATAACGAAACCTATTAGAAGCATAAAAACATTCTAAGGGCTTTCTATTTGTTTCGATTACATAAGGTTCCCCACGGTTAGTCACTAAAAAGAAATTGCCATTGGACATAAAATGTGTTATTTCACAAAATAATTCCAATGGAATAGGGGGGATTGGAGGAAATGACAAACTCTTAATCCAGTGTTCATCTTTTAGCATCCACAATTCAAGCCACATAAACTCTATGCCCGTGCTAACAAACATGTAAAGTTCATTTTCAATATTCACTAAGTCTCCGAAAGTCATTCCTGCTGAAGCAACTGGTGGAAAGTTTATCTCCTTAAACTGCTCTGAATTAACTTCGAAACAAATCAACACGGTTTCCCCACCGAGCCAACAATCACAAAGTGTGAAATATAAGGTATTACCGCAGAAAGTACCGGAAGACAAAGAGAAAGACGGATTAAGAAACTCTGGTCTTGATACGAATGGTATATTTCTCCAAGATTCTAGTTTCCTAGAATACACACTAACGATAAATACACCACACCTACGTTTTATATGCAAGACCTTGTAATCATCATACGCATCGACGTACAACCCAATAGCATCGGCATTATATTCAAAAAAGCCATCACGATCAGGTGTAGACAAAAGTTTGTATGCACCGGTAACTGGATTCCAGAGAAGCAACTCAGACGTATGGTCCAGGCAAACACATAATAATCCATCCAAATGCGAATAAATCTTGAAATTATTAAATGGAAAATAGACGATGGTGCCTCGCCCATAACCACCGGATTGAAAGTTGATTGGATGAGCAAAATATGTTTGGTCATCAACTAAGAGTGCTCGCTGATTAGAAGCAATTAATGATCTGGAACAATGTAGCTTAACAAATTGTTGTGTTAACAATAACACCATCCATTTCTTACATACACACTTAGAACGACCTACAGTCCTCGCTGGTACCCTTGTTAGAATCTCAAATACGATTAGCTCGTCAGACAGGTGAACCATGGTGATACCTTCGTTTTCAATTATTAATAATGAATTAGCTTTAAAATAAAATATGGTTAAAGATTAATGACGAACATGCATTTAAAAAACCACATGTAAATAAAATATGAAACATATTAAATAATACTAAATATCATACTTAAAGCGTAATTCTAATACATCGATAAGAAAAGTTAATTGATAATAAAATATATGAAAACATTAAACATCATGATACATTAAATTTAATACATGTCAATTATAATTCTAGTATATTGATGTGTGCTTTAAAAATGATTAGCATGAACACGAACTTTGATAACGGTCTTTAATTTTGATATTTCTTGCTTCGCCCATGTCTGGTTCGAACACAATCCTACTAAATTTCGTAGACCTCAAAATATTCACTGAAGTAAAAAAAATAATATAAATTAAAAAAATGAGTTATTAAATGAAACTAACTTTTAGAAAGTTTGTGGTAAAGAATAACGTACTATCTGGTAAACGAACTAACTTGACACGGGAAACATATATGACAGACTTTTGCGAGATGGCTCGAACAATGCATATAGCATCACTAAACTCCAAATCGTAAAATAACAATTTTATTATGTGACCACTGTAAATAACAAATTTTTGTTAATACTAATTTTAAAATAAAGTGCGATTGAATAGAAGTGAATACTATAATAGAAGTGAATACTTACGTCATATCTTGAAGAAAAAGTTCAAAATTATATTGAGACCGTTCACCTGATATTATTCTACCAACCACATCTATAGTAAAATAATAAAATTGATTATACTTTTAAAATTAGTATTTATTATATATAAAACACATAATTTAAAATTGTAACCACTTATACTTACCAATAATTAGTTTTAAAGATCGTCTATCATGCGTAAGAGTCATTATTGAAGACACTAACGGAAACAAACGAAACCCTCTTGGAACATCACTTGTAAATGGGAGAAGTTTAGTGTGCTCGGTAATCACAATCTTTAACTCGCCACATATCAAGATGTACTTTTCATGTTTTGGCCACTCGTTGTATTCGAAACTCTCTATTTGGAAATGATGTAATACAAACATCTTGTCCACCAGATTCATATTGGTGTAAAATTGCATTAAATTTTTTGGGATGAAAGCAGCTACCCTATGCCTCTAAAAACCAATATGTATAAAATAAATAAACCAAAACGAACTATAAATATCATAATAGTATTTTTGTTTTAAAATAAAAAAGGATCTTACGTTTTGATCGAGAAAAATAACCAATGTTTTATTTTCACAAAGTGGTAAAACAAACTCAACCCAAACAAAAGACAATGTATACCACACTCCGTACTGTGTGAGTGATGAAATCGAGTCAACAATGGAATGCGCGTCCATGATTAATTACACCTTCAATTACAAAACAAATTAAGCATAATATGAATTGTGATTTTATATCGATTAGTAAAGATTAGTCATCGTCATCCCACAACATTATGTGTAATTTAAATTTGTCATGACTATTATATACATAAATAACAAACACGAAATAGGGTGTAATTTAATTTTGTCATGACTATTATATACATAAATAACATTGGGTGTAATTTAAATTTGTGTGTTTATGGTATGCACATAAAGAGAATTAGGAAGCATAGCATTGTAATAACCTAGATGATAAAATGTTGTAAATACCTTAGGTAACAATAGAAAACAGAGTAGGAACGCCAAAAATGAATCTACAAAGAAAAAAAAATGTTGCTAAACAAATCCAAAAAAAACATAAAGTATACAAAATGACTCTCATACATAGAGATTATATATAAAAAATGCATACATACAGATAATAAAAGCTTATTTTGAAGACCCATAAGCATCAATTTTCTTTGTTAACCATACCTTGAAAAATTTATGCTTCAGATGGCAGTATGACTTCTTCTTGTCCACGATGTCTTGATTTTTATTTTCTTGATTTTGAGCTTCTTTTTATCACTGCGTATTTAGAATATACGCACATCAGCACACATATAAAAAGATACCAGGTTGCCCAATAAGTCTTTGGAACAAATTTTATAAGATGAAGATGCAACAGATATAAACACAATGTAATAACATGAAGATGCAACATATTTTAAAAATAGTCAATCAATCTTCAAGTCAGACCACTAAAGAAACTCTAATAGAAGAAATAATCTTAAGTTAAGCTCCATAAGATTACTTACCTTGAAAGTGGTAATGAACCCTAAGCTATCTTCAAGCATGAACTTGGGGTTAGATGTTCCAACTTACAAAATAGGCGTGCTGAAGTGTTTCTGTATAAACCTGATAATGTACACCAAACAAAAATAATGACCAAATTACATACTATGTCTAATTGAACTAATTATTTGGATCACACGATTTAGTTGATATAACATAATTCATCAAACTATGACCGGTCAAAAGGTGCATTATATTTTGGGGTGAATGTACATACAGAAAACACTTGGTTTTGAAAATTGAAATATATGATCCTAGAACGATAACCTCTGGTCATCATTTTTATCAAACAAGTAAAAAAACAAACAGGAAAATTATTTTTAGCAATGGCTTGATAAAACTTGGGCCATGTGATAACAATCTCTTGAAATATGGTATAGTATTATACTTGGAAGTAACAGGAAAATTATTTTTAGCAATGGCTTGATAAAACTTGGGCCATGTGATAACAATCTCTTGAAATATGGCAAAATGAAAGCAATACAGACTCTTAAACACTTGTAATAACATGAAGATGCAACATATTTTAATTAACAAATATATGATCCTAGAACAATAACCTCAGGTCAATATATATTTTTTGAAATAACAACCTTTTAGTCAATATTTGGGTAGTGACATCTAAATCTAAAACTGCATACATACACATATATTAACTGCATACATACGTATACGCACATTCAGAACATGCACACACACACACAATTAGAACAAACACACACGCACATTGATGATGACTATTTCATGGATGTATTGAATTTTTATGTTGACTTTTCATATGACTTGTGCCCCCTTTAATAAAGTTTTGATTCTAAAAACATTTTTGTAAAGGTTATAATTCTCGTCAAAATGTAAGGTATCATGTGCTGGTAGTATATACTTAAAGAACCCAATGCAATCTACTTCAAAATAAAATATGAAAATAAAAAAAATAAAAAAATGAAGAATCTCAGTTTCTGCATTCAAGAAAGCAGAAAGAACATCAGCAAATATAAAGTAAACTTTTGAGAAACTACAACCTAACAGTGAAATTTAAAGTAATTATGACAGATTATGACAGATTATGATAAATTAGCTAGCTAGGTGTTGAACATGGCTTTACTAAATCTACTAATAATGAAAAAGCTTTTGTTGGCAGTGATTGTTAACCATGGAAGCACGCCCCTGGCCTTGAGATTTAAGTACATCAAAATCAATTTAGTTGAAAATTTTCAGATGGCCCGGTGCAGAGGCTTCCTTCTGGGCTGGGTGGGGGGCAAGGGTGGCATAAGGCAGTTAGGCAGGGGAGGCAAAAGCCTGGTGCTCATTTATATTTATTATCAAAAAAAGCAACAACACTTGCAAAATCAGATCAATTTAGAACATATCAAGTTGAGATTATGTACATATCATATTAGAACTCTAAACTCACCAGGTAATAAGTTTAATAAATTCAACTTGCCAGTAAGATTTACGGATAAAGGGAAAAAGGTGCTGCTTTGGGCCAAACCAGCAGCCCAGGGAGTTGATCTATTGCTGCTGGTTTGAGGGCCAATTTGAAATATCAAATGTGTTATATAATTAACCTAATTTTACAGATGCCATTATCACTAACCGTATATACTAACTGCAAACATATATAAGCAGCCACTTCTTGAATTACACAGCAACCACTTCTGTCTGTTGCTATCTTATAGCATTTACTTGCTATTTCAGTTAGAATAGACTGCAAAAGGTCATAATAAATTGTTAAGGATCATGAATATTAATTCAGTAATAATAGTAAGGTCAACAACTTACTAATATGATGTCAAAGAAACTATAAACATGAAATAGAGAACAATAGAACTGAGTACAATAAATAAGAAACTCAAGCGGGATACCAAATGGATAAGAGAGGCATGCATAGACAAATGTATGTAGCATGAAATAGAAAGGAAAAATAAAACATCACACACAATAACACCATAGGCCAAAAAACCACTTCATCTATTTACAAACAAATACAAAAAAAGCAACACCAGCACTTCCAAATAGGCTGCAAAAGAATGTATCATAGTAAATATATCTTAAACATAGTAAGGTCAACAGCTTATTAATATGATGTCAAAGAAACTATAAACATATCTTAAAAAAAATAAACCTTAGATGAGTAAATAATCGTTTCTTAGAAACCTAAACTTTTAACATGACATGTTGTTTTAATAACAATTTCAGATTATGTGTCAGAGGCATAAGCCTGGTGCTCATTTATATTTATTATCAAAAAAAGCAACAACAACACTTGCAAAATCAGATCAATTTAGAACATATCAAGTTGAGATTATGTACATATCATAATAGAACTCTAAACTCACCAGGTAATTAGTTTAATAAATTCAAATTGCCAGTAAGATTTACGGATAAAGAAAAAAATGTTCTGCTTTGGGCCAAACCAGCAGCCAAGGGACTTGATCTATTGCTGCTGGTTTGAGGGCCAATTTGAAAGATCAAATGTGTTAACATGACATGCTGTTTTAATAACAATTTCAGATTATGTGTCATATTTCAAATGCACCTTGGCAAGTTAAAAAAATGGGAAATTGCATATATCCTTGTCAAACCTATAAAAGTGCATACTTGTCAAATTATAAACTTGAAGAGTGTTGTATGTTATGCGTTAAAAACTTCTGTTTTGGGGATATATGCACTTTCAAAAAACCAAAAAAAAGGAAAGGAAAGAGAATACAAAAAAAACAGTAAAAAAGTTTGATTAAACTTTTAAGATATTGCCTTTTAAGGTATACTTTATAACATTTTAATTGAATGATCAAAAAACTTTCCACACAAAATGTTTTAAAACAGCATGAACACTCATTAATATGGTATTTTGTTATCTCTTAGACAATTTAGGCAGCAAGTAACACAAACATCAGCAATGACATTTGTACACAAACATTAGAACTTTCACTACTAACTTAACCTGATTTCATCATCATTCTCATTATAATTACTCAAATCATACCACCATAACTGATATATAACTGCATACATACATATATAGAACACACACACACACATCTTTACTATTAAACACACAAAAATACATACATACATACATACATATATATTAAATGAAAACATAGAAAGCCATACCTAAGCATAAATTAACAGAAAAGTATAATCAAACTTACAGCAGTTATGGGCTGGTTTCTAACAGCTACAGATGAGCCTCTAGTCGAACAAGAAATTGGGTTGATCTCAAACTGAAATCAAACAAAATATTTAGAATAAAACAAAAAATAAGAAACAATATACATTCATATAATATAAACCGTCGCATACCTTCCCCCAATTAAGAAATTAGGTAAAGAATTTTCAGTGCACCATAGCAGAGCCAAGACGATTGAATTGATTTGGAGCTGTGGTGTTTCAAATGCCTGTGATTTCAAATGCAAGGGATGTTCAATTTAAAGAAGCGTGTATCTACGATTATAAAATTTGAATTTGGAGCCAAGAATCGATTATACCTAATAGCGCATCTGTGTATCAGAAGCGTGATCTCCAATATTAGATGCCTACCTCTTTCGGATTCATGGTTATCCTCCTCGTTCTGAAGCAATGAGGCCATCGACTTTGATTCCGATTATGGTGAAGGGAGAGGAGGGCTGAACAACCAAGAAGAAACTGGTTTCTTCTTTGGTAAAGAACCAGCTGTAACATTTGAAGAAATCGCTGATGCTCAAGAAAACTCCTGCATTACTTGTTGTACATTAAGCTTTCAAGTGTGTACATTTCTTAAATTTAAGAAATTCCCACTTTCTCTCTCATATATGTATTATAAGATAGTAAAGATATATATATATATATATATATATATATATATATATATATATATGAAATATAAACATACCTAGAAACATGCATATGTGAGAAACCATGTTCCCACATTTCTAACCCATTACTCCTACAACCTAGACCCACTATTTCTACCCATGATCTAATTAAACACTAAAAATATGTGATTAAATTAAAAACAATTTGACACGTAACCCGACCCATCAAGATTAATCCAACAAAGAACGTGCAAATTTGAAACTAATCAAAGCTAAAAAAAAATCCTACTTATCTATATGAGTTATTGAGTGAGCTACCTAATTTCCATGAGGAAACACTGACAAAGTGTATGAAAAAGATGAATGGTTCAATAGAAGAAATTAGTTGACGATATTTTTGGACAATATTTTGATCCACGTAAGTATCATGATGATGCATTTGTTTGAATGATGGTTATGGATGGCTAGAGCAGTCGGTCAATCACGCATTAGAACACACTACGTAGACTGCAGACCCATCGATGTTTCAGTTTATAGTCAACCAGTTCATCTGTAATTTGTAATGTGCGATTTTATTCAATCTTCATCATTTCAATAAGACATAGTGGCATACCACTTGGCATAGTGGCATACTACTTGATCATTTTTGTGATTTCACAAAAAGGTATTCTTTGTTTCTTAAAAGACTACAACGTATAATCTTACATAGTTACATACTTACATACTTGCATTAATTCTGAATCCTGATTTTGTGATTTTTCTGTTATTTTTGTGTTCTGATTTATGTCAGTCAGGTTGATTTGTTGTTCCTATTGGGTTAATTAGTTAATTAATTCATAAGAGTTTTACTTGAATTGGTAATTTAGTAATTAACAATTTAGTTTATTTTACATATTTACATGCCAAATAGAAATAGAACATACAAATCTAGATACTCAAAAACGAAGAAGAAAATTAACGATTAAGCATTAGTTGTTGGAAAGCATCAATGTTTTCACACCAAAGACCACATATAATAACTCTAACTCAAGATAACACTATCCCTTGCATCAAACACAATTCATGAGAAAGCTCAACAACAGTGCTACAAAATCATGAGCAATGAGATCGAGCTTAACAACAACCTGAGCAAGAGGGTGATTGTTACGAACCATGCAAGTGATACCGGCCCAAATGTGGAATCTCGACCCAAGCGTGCAATCACGAAGCCCATTCGGTTTCTCAATTAACATGGAGGATTTGATTCAAAGATATATATATTAAGGAAATCATGCATTCACATACCAGACCAAGATTGAGGGGATTTCTTAATATATGTGTGGCTCTCCTTCATAGTAGTCTATTTCCTTATTTTAATTTGAACGTTAGTTTTCAATTTCCAAATTTGCATTTCTAATTCTTGTATTTAAATTCCTTCGGATGTGTTAATAAAGATGACAAGAAATTTGACAAGAATTCCATTATCTCTCTCTGTTCTTTCTTAGGAGATTGGTTCATCCCATTCGAACCCACCTCCACCAGATCACAATCTTCAAATACGAACCCCAAAACTGTCCCTATCAACATTTGACGGCACAAATCCGCTGGATTGGTTGTTCCAAGCCGATCAGTACTTTACTTTTTACAAGATCGAACCCTCACAACGATTGGCTATAGCGTCTTTCAGCATGTCCGGTGACGCACTCAGTTGGTATAAATACCTACATAACAACCGCATGTTGACTACGTGGGATGCCTTCACCCGTTTGCTTGAAACCCGCTTCGGTCCGTCTTCCTATGACAACCATCAAGCCACTCTTTTTAAGCTCCGCCAAACCTCGACTGTTACCGCATATATCACGGAGTTTGAAAGAATAAGTAATTGTGTCGTTGGCCTCCCACCAAACGCATTGCTAAACTGTTTCTTGTCTGGTCTTCACAAGGATATTCAACAAGAATTGGCTATTTTAAAACCCACTAATCTTACGTTAGCTGTGGGCTTAGCCAAATTGGTCGAAGACAAACTTATTGATAATCGCTTTCATCCTAAACCAAACCCTCCTTTTAAAACTACACCTCCTGTTTCTTTACCCCACGTTCCATCCACCAGTACTTCCAAACCACTAACCACAAATACATCCACAACACCATTATTACCAACACCCACAGTCACCAAAGCCACCTTGCCCCTTAACCGATTGTCTCATGAGGCCCTTCAACAGTGCAAAGCCGCCGGGTTATGTTTTCGTTGCCCGGAAAGTATCACCCTGGTCACTGATGCAATCCTCCTCAATTTCATCTCATTGTTGACAACGATGAACCTTACAACCAACCGCCACTGATCGATCTCAACGATGAACCACCAGCACAGGTTGAGCAACCGCCCCAATCGCAACAAGATCATATTCCCAACCAGTTCCTTTCATTGTCACCTGCTACTTTACTAGGTGTGGCTTCACCAAAGGTGTTACGGGTCACGGGTTTTATTGCGGGCCATTCGGTATCTATATTGATTGACTCGGGGAGCACTCATAATATTATACAACCACGTGTGGCTTCTTTCTTAAATCTCCAGGTGTCTCAAATTCAACCTTTCTCAGTGATGATCGGGAATGGTGAGTTTATACATTGCACCGGCTACTGCCCCGAGGTTACGTTATGTATGGCCAAACATCAGTTCTCCTTTCCTTTATTTGTCCTCCCTATAGAGGGGGCTGACATTGTTTTGGGAATAGCCTGGTTGAGTTCGTTGGGTTAAATTGTGGCAGATTTCTCTGTTCCTTCGATCTCTTTTACACATCAGGGAGATTACATTACACTCACCGGTGAGCCTTTTTCATCACCTGCAAGTTCCAGTACTATACATCATCTTCTCAACAAAAATGCCATTGCATCAATGCACACCTTAATTTTTGAACATGAACCTATTTCACCTACTCCTATCATCCCTCCACACCCCAACCCACACATCCAAACATTACTCCAAACCTTTTCCCACATATTCCAAACTCCATCCACCTTGCCTCCACCTCGCCATCATGACCATCACATACACCTACATCCTAACAGCCAACCCGTTAATGTCCGTCCTTACCGTTACCCTCATTACCAAAAGGAGATCATGTCGAACCTAATCAAGGATATGTTGAAGGAAGGGGTCATTAAACCGAGCACCAGCCCATACTCATCTCCGGTATTACTAGTCCGTAAAAAAGATGGCACTTGGCGTTTTTGCGTTGACTATCGAGCTTTAAATACCCTCACCATCAAGGATAGAATTCCTATACCATGTTTTCCGGAGGATACACAAAAAACTGCTTTTCGGACAACCGATGGTCATTACGAATTTCTCGTTATGCCATTTGGGTTATCGAACGCCCCTTCCACGTTCCAAGCAGCCATGAACGATATTTTTCGTGATGTTCTTCGCAGATTTGTATTGGTTTTTTTTGATGACATACTTGTCTATAGCAAATCTCAATCGGAACATGTCACGCATCTCCACCAGGTTTTTCAAACCCTTTCTACACATCAATATTATGCTAAGTTGTCTAAATGTGTGTTTGGAGTTACAGAGATCAATTATCTTGGCCATGTCATATCCCAATCAGGTGTATCCACCGACCCGGAAAAGATTATCGCCATTCAAGACTGGCCGAAACCACATTCACAAACAACCCTTCGCGGGTTCCTTGGTTTGACAGGGTACTATCGACGGTTTGTGAGGAGTTATGCGCATATTGCGGCGCCACTTACCGATCTGCTTAAAGGAAATCACAAGTTTACATGGACTGAGCCGGCCCAGATTGCATTCAACAAACTCAAACAAGCAATGCTAAAATTACCCATACTAACGTTACCTAATTTTACTTTGGTTTTTGATGTGACAACAGATGCATCAGATCACGGCATTGGTGCAGTTTTGTCTCAACAAGACAAGCCTATAGCTTTTTTTAGCAAGAAACTCAGCCCGAAAATGCAAGCCGCGTCTGCTTATATCCGGGAGTTATACGCCATCACTGAAGCCATAAAAAAATGGAGACATTATATATTGGGTTGTCGTTTTCGTGTTTTTACCGATCAACGAAGTTTACGCCATCTCTTGACCCAAGTCATTCAAACACCCGAACAACATAAATGGGCAAGCAAATTAATCGGGTATGATTTTGAAATCCATTACAAGCCGGGTAAAGAAAACCGCGTGGCCGATGCGTTAAGCCGAATACCCAACCCACAGCTACTCACGCTTTCCATGCCTCAATTTCAATGGTTACATGAACTTAGAGATTACTACACGACCACCCAAGAGGGCCTTGACTTGATTCGAAAATTCATGGAATCGCCTGATCAATACCCAAATCAACAGTTGCATGATGGGTTGCTTTATCTTGATACTAAGCTTTACATTCCCATTATTCCCTCCTTAAGGTTAAAGCTACTTCATGAATTCCACTCCAGCAAAGTAGGGGGACACTCGGGTATTACAGCCACTATCAAACGGATTAAATGTTCTTTCTCTTGGTCTAACCTTAGACACGAGGTCACACAGTTCATCCAAAATTGCAAGGTATGTCAACAAACCAAATACTCTACACAAAAACCTTTTGGTTTAATCAAGTTTGGGAAGAAATTTCCATGGATTTCATCACCAACATACCTCCATCAAGTGGCAAAACCGACATTTGGGTCATCGTTGATCGCTTAACCAAGTTCGCACATTTCATTCCGTTGCGACCCCACTACACCGCCATTTCCCTTTCTACCATCTTCCTCGATCAGATCTACAAGTTACACGGTCTCCCTAAAACCATACTCTCTGACCGTGACCCCATCTTTCTTAGTAAATTTTGGAAAGAATTATTTCACTCCGTGGGTACTACTCTCTTGCATTCGAGTGCATATCATCCTCAAACGGATGGTCAAACCGAAGTGGTTAACCGTACATTGGAGAGTTACTTGAGATGTTTCACATGTGATGAACCAACACAGTGGAGCAATACTTGTATCTGGCTGAATTTTGGTACAACACGAGCCACCATAGTGCCATTGACATGACACCGTTTCAAGCACTTTATGGCAGACCACCTCCTTCCTTGCCTCACTACACGCTAAAAGCAACCAGGTCCGCAACAATTGATGACACCTTACGAGAACACCAAAGAATACTGGACCTACTAAAATCCACCCTACAAATAACCCGACAGAGGATGACTGAGCAGGCTAATAAACATCGTCAAGAAAAGGAGTTTTCGGTCGGTGATCTCGTGTTGCTCCGTTTACGCAGGTACCGACAGCAATCCGTAGCTTCACGGGCGGTCGAAAAGTTGAGTCGTCGCTACTATGGTCCTTTCAAGATCATCGAACGCATCGGGAATGTCGCATATCGTTTGGAGTTGCCACCGGGTTCACGTATCCACTCCGTCTTTCATGTTTCCCTGTTACAAGCATGCAAAGGAGACTGGCAAACCGAGTTCACTCCCTTACCCCCAGATTTCATAGCTACAATGCACTCCGATGATAGTACCGGCCTTGCGGACAAGGCCGTTTTTGAAGGGCGGGATATTGTTACGAACCATGCAAGTGATACCGGCCCAAATGTGGAATCTCGACCCAAGCGTGCAATCACGAAGCCCATTCGGTTTCTCAATTAACATGGAGGATTTGATTCAAAAATATATATATTAAGGAAATCATGCATTCACATACCAGACCAAGATTGAGGGGATTTCTTAATATATGTGTGGCTCTCCTTCATAGTAGTCTATTTCCTTATTTTAATTTGAACGTTAGTTTTCAATTTCCAAATTTGCATTTCTAATTCTTGTATTTAAATTCCTTCGGATGTGTTAATAAAGATGACAAGAAATTTGACAAGAATTCCATTATCTCTCTATGTTCTTTCTTAGGAGATTGGTTCATCTCGAATAGAACCTTATCAGTGATACTTAGTCTCTACACTAGACTAGGAGATGATGTGATGCGTTTTGAAACTCCAACATGATTGGAGCCAAGAAAAAAAAATGTAGTGTGAGACACTAGGACTGTAAATGAATCGAATGAACACAAACACGGCATGTTTATGTTTGTTCTTTTAACTTTAATTGAACAAAAAATTGAACATAAATATTTAAATGAACAAATTTTTTTTTTGTTTATGTTCGTTTGTTAAAAAATTACCATGTTCGTTTCGTTAATAGTATAAACGAACGGTTCACGAACATAATAAAACAAACATAATTGAAAGAACATGACTAAACATACATAGACAACCGTAATTGAACAAACTAACTAATTGAACATTGATTAATAACTTAATAAAGGTCAAAACTCACATAATCTCCACTATTTTTTTCGTTTCTTTTTTTTTTTTTTTAAAAGTTCATTTACCACTCATCAACCTAAATTTATGAGAAAAGATCACTACATATAAATTTATTTAAACTATACATACTTTAAACTTGAAAATATTTCAAAATATGAAAAAGAACACAAGAAAAGAAAGTAAAATTGTGAGAAACTAAGATAAAAAAAATGGTCGACTTTATGGATAGCTTGATCGTTTCCGAATCAAATAACTATTCTATACTAATAAATAACTAACTGAGTTGACACATGTTATTATGTTGTATATTCAGTTGTATTTTCATGTTTTTTCTCATATTACCTAACAGGACAAATATTACTCTTTGTCGCATTCTTATTTTCTTAATTATTTCTTCTATTAAATAATAATGATATTAAATTAATATATTTAATTATAGATTGTTATAATATAATTTACTAAATATTACAACTTACTAAATAATTTTTTTATTCAAACCATGTAATACACATTTTTCTAACATAATATGACATGAAAGAACAAAAACAATGTAATAAGAAACACTATGATATTGTATCATTTATAGCAATTGCCTTAAATGGAGCATTGATGTATGTTGCTTAAACATCCAAAAATGTTTGGGCCAATTATTGGTGTGGTAGTGAGGTATATTCTTCCATGGTTCCATGTAATAGAAATCTTGTAAGTTGACATTTTTGCATATATTGTTTATCATATCTAAAGCCTTTTCATTTGAATCCAAGTGGCTCACAATCACATCTAATTTTCCCAATTTGGCAAGGCTATTGGAGTATCAACATACATATCCGTCACTATCAAATATGATGTAACATAATTTCTTATTGGAGAATATTGCTCTTATGCAATTAGATTTCTTAACATCACTTCAAAGAAAATGTCAATATGCACCACTGGTCAAGTCCTCTTTGCATCTGATTGATTACCTGTCCAGGAAATCACAACTTTGTTTTCACCTAACGAGTTGCTCAACAAGACAAAACATGTCTTGATAGAAAAGGTTATGCAATAATCTTGAATATTCAAACTTCATAGCCATGGGCTAAGCCAAGTTTTTTCTGACATGGTCTTCACCGTAAGTTTGTCCAGTGCTACAGCTATATTACAGGTATTTCAAAATTTATAGGTCGGTAAAATTTTTGTAGAAGAAAATAGTATGAAAATGACCACTTGTTACTATGCCAAGTACGTTTTGATCATCATGTGATGTAGCAAAACTTTAAGCAAGGTAACAAGAATGGGTTTTTGTAGCAATTTGTCAATAGTTAGGTAGTTATAGATGTCTAAAGGAACAAAAAAAAGGATTTGGTTTTCTAGCAACACGAGGTCCCGAGCAATATTTCTGTTAAGTAACTTGTTGCTTCAAAATTCATTGGCATTATCTTAAGAAAGATTACTAATGAATTCAAGTATGAAGCACATCTACAACAATCATGCAAGATCATCATTACTCTTGATGTCTTTCCCGTAATAATAACCATGATTCTTTAGATTGAGCTCATTACCTTTTGTATACATATTTCAAATGTTTCCCTTGGCTAACATTCACCACACAATAGCTGAGTAAGAATAGGCACCTTCCTGTTTGCACAATAGTTGTAAACAAGAAGGTGACTACTCTAACTCAGCTATTGTGTGGTGTATGTTAGCCAAGGGAAACATTTAAAATATGTATGCAAAAGGTGATGTGCTCATTCGAAAGAATCAGGGGTTATAATTACATGAAAGACATCAAGAATAATGATGATCTTGCATGATTGTTGTAGATGGATGCTTCATACTTGAAAGCATTAATAATATTTCTTGAGACAATGTCAATGAATTTTCAAGCAACAAGTTACATAACTGGAATATTCCTCTGGACCTCGTGTTCCAAGCAAAACCAAATCTTTTTTTTTTTTGTTTCTTTTAGACATCTATAACTACCTAACTAGTGACAAATTGTTACAAAGACCCACTCTTATTACCATGCTTAAAGTTTTAATAGATCACATGATACGAGTTGATGAACCTTAAAAATACGATGATGATCAAAATGCACTTAGCATAGTAACAAATGATCATTTTCATATTATTAGTCTTCTACACAAATTTTACCAACCTATAAATTTTGAATTACTTGTAATAAAGCTGTAGAACTGGAAAATATCATGGTTAAAACATGTCAAAAGAAAACTTGGCTTAGCCCATGGCTATGAAGTCTGAATATTTAAGAACTTTGTATAAACTTTTATATTAAGACACGTTTTCTCTCACTGAGCAACTCGTTAGGTGAAAAAGAAATCTTTAAGCTCCTGGATAGTTAATCAATCGGATGCAAAGCGGAATCAATCAGTGGTGCATATTGACATTTTTTTTGAAGTGGTGTTAAGAAATCTAATTGTATAAGAGCAATATTCGCCAATAAAAATTATGTCACATCATATTATATGCATGTTGCTAGTCTAATAGACATTGCCAAATTGGGAAAGTTAATGCTATTGTTAGCCAATTGGATTCAAATGAAAAAGCTTTAGATATGATAAACAACATATGCAAAAATGTCAATTTGCAAGATTTCTATTACATGGAACCATATGAAAGAATATAACTCACTGCCACACCGATAATTGGCGCAAACAATTTAGGTTGTTTAAGCGAACATACATGAATACTCCATTTAAGGCAATTACTATAAGTGATGCAATATCATAGTGCTCCTTATTACATTGTTTTTGTTCTTTCATGTCATACTATGTTAGAAAACTGTGTATTACATGGTTTGAATAAAAAAAAAACTATTTAGTAATTTGTAATATTTAGTTAATTATATTATAACTATCTACAATTAAATTTATTTAATATCATTATTATTTAAAAGAAGAAAAAAAATTAAGAAATTAAGAATATGGCAAAGAATTATACGAGTCTCTTAGTTAATATGAGAGAAAAAATTGAAAATAAAGCTAAGAGTATACCACAGAATAACATGTGTCCTCTAAATTTGTTATTCCTTAGTATAAATTATTTATTTGATCCGGAAATGATCAAGTACTTTCCATAAATCTACCATTTTTTATCTTAGTTTCTCTCAATTTTACTTTCTTTTCTTGTGTTCCTTTTCCTATTTTGAAACATTTTCAAGTTTAAAGTTTGCATAGTTTAAAAAAATTTATATGTAGTGATCTTTTTATATAAATGTACGTTGATAAGTGGTAAATGGACTTTAAAAAAAGGAAAGAAAAAAAAAAGCAGAGTTAGGTGAATTTTGATCTTTATTAAGATTTTAATTGATATATTCAATTTATTACGTTTGTTCAATTATGGTTATGTATGTATGTTGAGTAATATTCCCTCAATTTTGTTTTTCTATTATGTTCGTAAACTGTATGTTTATACTATTAACAAAACGGACATGGATACAATTAATTTCTTAACGACCAAACATGAACAAAAAAAATTTGTTCATTTAAATGTTAATGTTCGATTTTTGTTCAATTAAAGTTAAACAAAAAACGTGAATATGTCTGTAAAGACTAATAAAGGCTGATACTCACCAAACTTCTTGTTTTGTCTAAGTATAGGAGTCTCTTTGAATAAACACCTTCGGAAGGAAGAAGTGATTCTTCGGAAGCAACATTGCTTCCGAAGGATAACTGGTTCCTGCCGAAGGTTGTACAAGACAACTGCTTCCGAGGAATCTTCTTATGCACACAAGACAAAGACTTCCGAGGTTTATCCTCTGACAAAGACTGTAGCAGCTTACTCTCATAGTACAAAAGGTACTGACACAAGACATGCTGGTCTGAGTAAAGACAAAGACAACATGTAATGAGTCAGATAAAGCGCCTTACCTCTCCCATGCTGCATTAAATGCAAAAGATCATCTGAAGCCTTGAAGATCAACAACATTAAATGTCTTTTGTATTTAATAGTCCTTTGTAAAGTCAATGTCTATTAATGTAATGATCATGACTGAGTGTCTTAGCCTGTTAAGACACTCAACATACTAGAATAAGCTTTACTTTATGTACTTGTCTAGTATACCCAACTTGTATTCCTAAGTGTATACGGTTGTAGCCTTGGCTATATAACCTCCCAATGTATTGTTGCTTGAAGTGTGCTTGCTTGTATACTTCCACTTTGAGAGAAATATATCCTTGAGCTTGAATTATTCTTGTGTTCTTAATATTGTTCAAAGAATATTATTGTGTCACTTTGAGTGAAATTGTGAGATCATTCTAACAGAACATTCCGCATCTGTTAGAATTAAGTAAGAAATACTTGTGAAGTGTTGTTTAGAGATAACAACCCGATCCTACAAGTGGTATCAGAGCTTTGGCTCTTGAACTTGACTGACTAATCATCATCAAGTTACCAGTTCTATTTCTTATAAACCCTCATAGTATTAACACTCATATTTTCTGTGTCTGTCCAAGATGGCTGCTCTAAACAAACATGATACAGAAAATGGCACTCTCAACAAGCCACCAATGTTCACACCTGAAGACTTCGATACCTGGAAAGTCAGAATGGAAGGGTTCATCAGGAACCAAGACTTCAAACTTTGGAAGTCTGTTCTTGAAGGTCCCTACATTCCTACAGTTGCTGCTGCCGGTGCTGGAGTTGCTGCAGTACCAAAAGATCCATCTATGTACTCAGACGAAGATTACAAGAAAATGGAAGTTGATTCTAAAGCTCTTTGGCTAATTCAGATGTCAATACCGAACTCCATTATACATGCATTCAAGAAATGCAAGTCTGCTCAAGAACTGTGGAATTCCTTGAAGCAGATGTATGAAGGGTCAGAAGATGTCAAAGAAAACAAGAAGGATATGCTGAAACAGAAGTTTGAAAACTTTTGTCAACAAAACAATGAGAATATGTCTTCTCAGTACCTAAGGTATGTCCAACTTGTGGATGAATTAACTACTGCAGGTGTAACTCTTGATAATCAAGATGTGCTCAGAAAATTTCTGAGGTCTCTTCCAAAGGCATGGAATATCTATTCTGTAACAATCAGAAGAACAGAAAACCTGAAAACTCTAACTTTAGGAGAATTGTTTGGTATTCTCAGTGCCTATCAGATGGAATTAGATGCCCAAGAATCTAAAGTTTCTCACTCACCATCTGGTTCAGCTGCTCTTTATGCACCCATCAATAATCCTCCATACCAAAGCTATCAACCCCTCTACCATTCTACCTCCACACCCACTGTCACATTTCCTGAAACTCCAAATTCATCAAACCTTGTATCTAACCCAACCCCACTACTAACCTCTGGGCAAGGAGCTTTTATAGCTGAGGAGACAAATTACTTTCATCTGTGTCAAGAAGACTTGGATGGTATTCCTGCAGATGATCTTGAGGAGATGGACATAAACTATCAAATGGCTATGATTTCATACAGGGCAAAGAAGTTTTACCAAAGAACCGGCAGACAGTTCAAAAAGCACAATATGAAGACTGGGTTTGGACTTGACAAATCTAAACTCAAATGCTTTAACTGTCAACAGTTAGGCCACTTTGCCAGAGAATGCAAGTCCACAGGAACTCAGCAGACAACTTCTGGGCAACCACAACAAAGACCATCAAGCTCATCTAACAATGCAAATATTGCTGAACAAGATTTTGCAGACTGGAGCTTTCAAGCTGAGGACCTCTCCATCTCCAACAGTGCTTTGATGGCAAATGACTCATCTTCCTCAAGCAAGGTAACTGATAGCATGTGCTCACCTGAATGCTTAGAAACATTAACTATTTATAAGAAAATAAATTCTCAACTCTGTAATGAACTTGAGTCTCTACAAGTAGTTAAGGCAAATTTCTTTGAGGTTGAAAGAAATTACAAAGAAAAGATTGAAGAAATGGAAAAGACCATTTCAAGTTTAAAACATGAAGATACTAACAAACAGTGTCAGATTAAAAATCTTTTAGAAAGACTAACCACTGCCAAGACTGAACTTGTATTGGCTGAGTCTTACAGAGACAAATTTCTAAGCCAAGGTGAAAAATATGAAAAACTTTTTAGAATGAGCAGCACAACTGAACTTGTGAATAAAAGGGGAGCTGGTTTGGGATATAACAATGTGGAACCTCCATCTGCTTATACTTCCATAACAGATGTTAGGTGTAAATCACTGGTTGACCTTGTGTATAATGAGGAGTTGGATATACACAAGGTAGTTCAAAAGGATAATCTCTCTGATCCAAGTACCTCAACATGCTCAGATGAGGATGATGTTCCTATTAAATCAGTAAAAGGAAAACAAGCTTTGAAATTTAAGAATCAAAATAAGAAAACTAAGAAACATTCAACAGTTTTTATCAAAGCTAAAACCACAGAAAATATCTCCTCAGATGAGTATGTGACTTGCCCATCTGACAAGTCAAAACGAGGTAGATCAATGGAGAGAAAAGTCAATTCTTCAGGAAAACAGGCAAAGTCTAAGACTAACAAGTATGCTGGAACATCCAAACCATCATTCTCTGAGGATCAAAGATCAGACTTCGTTAAAAGGGATAAGCAGCAACACTCTCCCAACATTCAAACTCTATGTCTGATGTGCGGTGAAAAGAATCATTTTGCTGCTGATTGCTTCTATAATCCAAGAAGCAGAATTTCCTCAATCAAGGGAAGAGGAAGAAAGAATAGTTGGAGTCAGTCATCTACTTCTTCGGAAGAACAGAGAAGAAATTTGGTCAAGAGGGCATCGGAAGCAAGTACCTCCAGTAATAGGAAGAAACAAAATAAAAATGCTTCTGAAAAGAAAGCATCGGAAGCAAAGAAAAAGGAAGCTTCCGAAAGAAAAGGAACCTCGGAAGCTCATCAAAGGAATGCTTTCAACAAACAAAAGAGGTCATCTGTCTTCGGAAGAAGATCATCGGAAGGAAAAAG
Organism: Mikania micrantha; assembly: GCA_009363875.1. Classification (NCBI taxonomy): domain Eukaryota; kingdom Viridiplantae; phylum Streptophyta; class Magnoliopsida; order Asterales; family Asteraceae; genus Mikania; species Mikania micrantha. Next base: position 17,228,028 of record CM018683.1, read on the forward strand.
AAAAACAGCTTCCGATGACCATCAAAAGAAACCAAGTCTTCCGACAACTCAAAAGGCACAAGTATGGAAGAAGAAGGAATCAACTGATAAGCCATCACCCACATCAGAAGCATCCACATCATCTGTCCCACCTAGAATGATGTCAAAGAAATTTACTTACAATGATGCAAATGGTAAACCCAAGACCACATGGGCTTGGGTTCCCATCAGAAACTAACTCACTTCTGGTCATGTGCAGGAACAGCAGGAATCAAAAGGCAACTTGTGGATAGTTGACAGTGGCTGCTCCAGGCACATGACAGGCAACAAGACCCTCTTGCACAAATATGAACCATTCTTTGGCGGGTCTGTTGCTTTTGGAAGTGATCCAGTAGGAGGATACATAACAGGTAGAGGCACAATCACAAATGGTAAGGTAAGCTTTGAGAATGTACATTTTGTAAAAGAACTTAACTACAATTTACTAAGTGTATCACAGGTGTGTGATCAAAAGCATAACATGTTGTTTACTGAGCATGAGTGCATTGTTCTGAAACCAGGATTTGTGATACCAAATGATCAAATTCTACTCAGAGCTCCAAGAAGAAGTAACATGTATATGCTAGATATGAGCACAGCTGCACCTCTTAGTAATATAAGCTGCTTTGTCTCAAAAGCTTCACTTGATGAATCATCACTTTGGCATAGAAGACTTTGTCATGTAAACCTCAAAAATATGAATAAATTGGTCAAAAATAATTTAGTAACTGGTTTACCAACAAAAGAATTCATATGTGTTGATAAATGTGTTGCATGCTTAAAGGGTAAGCAACACAAGTCATCTCATTATGCCAAAGAGATAAATTCTATTACCACAGTCCTTCATTTACTACATATGGACTTGTTTGGCCCCACAAGTGTTAAAAGTCTTGGTAGAAAATCATACTGTTTGGTGGTTACTGATGATTTCTCTCGGTATACCTGGGTGTTTTTCTTAAATACCAAGGATGAAACTGCCGAAATCCTAAAGTCATTTATACTCAGGGTGGAGAATGAAAGTGACCATCATGTAAAAATAATCAGATCAGATCAAGGAACAGAATTCAAGAATCATGTTTTAAATTCTTTTTGTGAATCTAAAGGTATCACAAGACAATTTAGTGCTCCTAGAACTCCACAACAAAATGGTGTAGCTGAAAGAAGGAATAGGACACTAATTGAAGCTGCAAGAACCATGTTGTCTGATGCCAAACTTCCAATAACTTTTTGGGCAGAAGCAGTCAACACTGCCTGTTATGTCCAAAATAGAATATTGGTAGTTAAGTCACATGGCATGACTCCTTATGAAATTTGGCATAAGAGAAAGCCATTCATTGGATTTCTCAAACCATTTGGATGTCATTGCACCATCTTGAATACTAAAGATTACTTAGCCAAATTTGCTGAGAAATCAGCAGAGGGCTACTTTGTTGGGTACTCTTCAAATGCTAAAGCGTATAGAGTATACATCAAAGCATCCAGAGTTATTGAAGAGTCTGCAAATGTTCAGTTCAATGAACATACTCTCAATAAATCTGGAACCGGCCCTGATTGGTTGTTTGATCTTGATAGTTTTACATCTGCATTTAATCTGGTGAAAGAGTATGTTCCAGTTTCACAGTCAGCTACCACAGACATCTCCAAAGGCTCAAGAGAAGATGACTTTCGTGTTGAACTGCCAATAGCTTCAAGACAAAACTTGGCAGAATCCACTTCAACACAAAATGATGTATCACAGTCTGAAACAATCAACTCATCTCAGGCAGGTCCCTCAATTGAAGCTGCTTCTAATTCACAACATCAAGAAGAAGTAGGAAGTCCTTCAGCAGAGGAAAATTCTCTGGAAATCACTACTCCCAGAGAAAACCAACCCACAACAGTTCAAACGTTGAATCCACGTGATCTGCCAGAAATCCAACTTGAGGTAGTTCTTCCTAACCTTGAGTCACTCAACGTGGATGAATCTTCTCAACTGGATGTGATTCCAAGGACTCGAATTCACAGCACTCATCCAGTTGAAAACATCATTGGCAATGTAGAAGAAGGTGTCAGAACTAGAAGCTCTATGCATGAAGCAAATGTTTGCTTGTTTTCTTGCTTTCTATCCCAAATAGAACCTAAGAAGGTTGCAGAGGCTTTAAAAGATAACAGTTGGGTAGAAGCTATGCAAGAAGAGCTTCTTCAGTTTCAAAGACAAGGAGTTTGGAAAACTTGTCCTTTGCCTAAAGGAAAGTATGCCATTGGAACCAAATGGGTGTTCAGAAACAAGAAAGATGACAAAGGTGTTGTCATCAAAAACAAAGCAAGATTGGTTGTTCAGGGATACACTCAAGAGGAAGGCATTGACTATGATGAAGTCTTTGCACCTGTTGCCAGAATTGAAGCTATTAGAATATTTTTGGCATTTGCAGCTGCAAAAGATTTCAAAGTGTTTCAGATGGATGTTAAAAGTGCCTTTCTTTATGGAAAAATTGATGAAGAAGTTTATGTGTGCCAACCTCCAGGATTTGAAGATCCAAAGTTTCCTGATCATGTCTGTAAGCTTGATAAGGCTCTTTATGGGCTGCATCAAGCTCCCAGAAAATGGTATGAAACTTTATCTTCTTTTCTGTTGGCAAACAAATTCAAGAGAGGAACAATTGATAAAACTCTCTTTTTCAAAAAGTCAAATCAACATATCATGCTAGTTCAAATCTATGTTGATGACATTATCTTTGGTTCTACTAATGAATCTCTCTGCAAGGAGTTTGAATCGCTAATGAAATCCAAATTTGAGATGAGTTCAATGGGAGAACTCACCTTCTTTCTTGGATTACAAGTGAAACAAACTCCTACAGGGATTTTCATTAGTCAATCAAAATATGTCAAGGACATTCTTGAAAGATTCAAGCTTTCTGATTGCAAAGCTCTGGGAACTCCTATGTCCAAAACAACATCACTTAGCCCTGATCTTGAGGGGGAGGATGTTGATCAGCACCAGTACAGAGCAATGATAGGCTCTTTGATGTATCTCACAGCAAGCAGGCCAGATATCATGTTTGCAACTTGTGTATGTGCAAGATTTCAGGCCAATCCCAAAGTCTCTCATATGCTGGCTGTAAAAAGAATCTTTAGATACCTCAAAGGAGCACCAAGTCTAGGATTGTGGTATCCTAGAAATGAAGACTTCCAATTCATGGCTTATACAGACAGTGATTATGGGGGTTGCAACATCAGCAAGAAATCCACATCAGGGGGATGTCAATTTCTTGGATCCAGGATTGTGTCTTGGCAATGCAAGAAACAGTCATGTGTTTCTACTTCTACTGCAGAGGCTGAATATATAGCTGCTTCTAGCTGCTGTGCACAAGTCATCTGGATCCAAAATCAGATGAAGGATTATGGAGTAGATCTGTTCAATACTCCTATTCAGATAGACAATTCAAGTGCAATCTCCATCACCAATAATCCTGTCAAGCATTCCAAGACCAAGCACATCGACATCAGATACCATTTCATCAGAGATTGTGCAGAAAAGAAGTTGATTCATTTGGTCAAAGTTGATTCAGAAAACAATTTGGCAGATCTCTTCACAAAGGCATTTGATGAAGGAAGATTCAGGTACTTAATAACATCCATTGGGATGATCAACTTTGAATAAATGTACTGACAAGGAATAAATAATTCCTCGGAAGATAAACTTAACTTGTCTTCCGATGAGTATCTACTCAGCAGAAGATAGGTTAAGTCTTCGGAAGCATTATTTCTTCCTTAGTCGGAAGATCTCACACTTCAGAAGCTAACTTACCTTCTGAAGTAATATTCTTCCGATACATTATTTTCGGAAGCATAGGCTTCTCAAGGTACTCTTCAGAAGAAAGTGTCTTCCGAAGAACATTTTGCCTAATGAATTTTCTAACACTTCAGAAGCAGTGCTTCCGACAGTATAAATTTTATACTTCGGAAGCACATCTCTTCTGAACTCTCTTGGTCTAATAAATACCCTGCTTCCGAAAGTCATTTCTTCGGAAGCACCTCAGTCAGAGAAAATTAATTGTGAAACCAGCTGTCATCGGAAGACCTTTTTCTGACATCCGGATCTCAAATTTAATGTGTCTATATAATTAAATGCTGAAATCCGAATGTATATAAAGGTCTCCCGCTCATTCAAATTCTCACAAACTGTTTCACTTTGAACTCTTCTTCTCTTTGATCTCTCCAATTGTGCCCTAAAATCACCAACTTTCATGGCTCTTCTTGCGTTCAAACCTGCTCACAACGTACCAGCGGAGTTATCAGCAGAACATGATGCTGACTTCGCCCCAATAATCTCCTTTCTTCAAAGGAGCAGGTATTTCTTTGCATTAACTGTTCAGCCCTTGGTGTATGAATCTCATCACCAACAGTTTTGGGCATCTTGTTCTGTTTCCTCGTCTTCCAATGGTCGGTCTCTTGTAGCCACCATTGATGCTCATACTATTGCTATTTCTGTGGAGACCATCTGTCGGCATCTTAAACTGAATGATGCCGGTGGAAAGGTTTCATTCACAAAGGATGAGGTAGCATTGACATTTCAGTCAATGGGGTACGAAGGTCCTCTCCCTTCAACAACCTATTTGAAGGGTCGAGTGTCCTATAATTACAAGTACCTCATACATGTGTTTTTACATTGTCTTTCAAATAAATCTGGTGGTTGGGACCAAGTTCCATCTGATTTAGCTTCGGCTATTCATGGCTTGATTTCCAATCAACTGTTTAATTTTTCTGCCTTTATTTTCAATAATTTGGTTGACAACATCTTGTCACCAAAGAAGTTTTGTATGTATCCCAGGTTTTTGCAACACCTTTTTAATGAAGAATTGGGAGCTTCCCTTTCTCTAACTGGGAATACTTACAAAATGCCCTTGGTCTCTTCCAAGATTTTTGTGCAACTCAAGAAGAAGAGTGCTCAGTTCTCTGGGACATTCACTCCTCTTCTTTCCTCTATGGAGTCCCCTGCTCCAGAAGGTGACAGCTCTGTTAACCCCACAGATGCTGAACCCACACCTTCCACTTCTGTTCCTCACCCCATAAAAATCACTTACAAACGCAAACGAAACCCTGTGCAACTTTCTACAGTTGTTCAGGCCCCTTCTACTGAACCAAAACAGAAAAAGGTTAAAAGAACTGCTCAGGGCACAGTTCTACCTAAGGTGAAAGCCACACCCCTTGTTTCTCCACAGGTTCTTCCTTTGAAACCTGTGGTTGCCCTTAACCAGCCTGAAAGCCCTCAGCTTATGTCACAAAACATAACTGAGAATATTCAAAGGGATGCACCCATCATTGAGTTTGCTTCTCATGAAGCAACTTCATTAGATAAGAGACTGTCTCCCAAGTCTCCAGGTTCATATCATCCAGAAATGCCCCCCACCCATACTATCACCCAGGCTCAAGGAACCCCTGCTCTAGCTGTGGAGGAACCACTCTCTCCAACTACCCAAACTTTAATGAGAGTGGTGACACAGTTACAAGCTCGGTTCCCTGACCCAGAGCCTATTCAATCAGAGGTTGGCCCCAGTAGTTCTGAAGGGGTCAATGCAGGTGAGGCTGCCACTACTGTTGATCTTAATAAAGATCCACAGGACAGTGGTACAGGCAATAGGACCTCACCTGCGGCAACCTATATTGGGGAGGACTTCTTTGAGGTTCTTCTCAATGAAGGGAATCCAGGGTGCCAAGAAACCACATCTGGTGGTGGAGGTGCAGGAGCTAGGCTCAGGACTCCATCGCCCCATGATTCTACTCCGGTAGAGGAGGGCACATCCACACAGGAATTGACGGCTACAATAACTTCCCTCCAAGCCAGGGTAGCTCACTTAGAAGCTGAGGTGGCTACCCTGCGGCTTGAGGTCCAAACCAAAGATGCCACTATTCTGGACCTCAGGAGGCGTCCCCCGGTCACTCTACATCCATTTCACCCTGATCCTGCTACTACCACTTTCATCTCCCCTGATGCTACCAAAAAGGGGGAGACTATACCAACTGCAGGGTCAGGATCAGAAGCAAGAGAAGAGGAGGGTGCACAGGAAGTTACTCCATCCTTAGTCACTTTGACTGCTGAATGGGATGACTTCTTGGGTACTTATTTTCAAGATTCTTCTTCTACTTCCTCTTCTTCTGCTTCTGAGGATACAAGGGAGGTTGCCAAAGAGACTGAACAGCAAACATCAAATGTCTCTTTGGAACCTCAGTCCCCTCTTGGGACTAAGTCTCCTTCTGAGACTGCAGCTCAGGTTGGCATGGAAGACACAGCACAAGAAGAATCAATTTCCATGAAATCTGTGTCCCCTTCTGGGACTGAAGCTGCTGAAGCTCTCTCTTCCTCTCCTGAGCCCTTTGTGGAATCCAATAAGGAATCATCTAAGGGGATTGGTCAACTGGAGGAGCCAGTGAATGCTGAGGTTAACTTCGAAGCTGCAGCTGCCTCCGAAGGCCCAGTCATCCTGGATGTTTCCTCCACAGAGGAGCTACATGCCAATGAACCAGCTGGTGAGGCAACAGAAGAAATCTCCTCTGGGGCAAAAATAACTGCTGATGACAAAGGAAAACGTAAGCTAACCCCAGAGGAGGAAGCAGAACAGGAGGAGATGAGACCAAAGAAAACAAAGGGCCGACCAAACACTTCTCTAGATGAAGAGCGAGCTAGACTCTCTGCTTTGCTAGAAGAAAAAGGTTATGACTTTGATGAAGTCATCAACTGGTCGGTACCTAGAATGGCTGCCGAGCTGGACAAGGTGCAGCAGCAAGAACAAGCTGTTGCTGCATCAAAGGCCCTGAGTGTACTTACAAAGGAGCAAAAAGAGAAGGCCTACAGAGACAAGAACAAGGCCTTTCTCTTAGAATATGGCTTCCATGCTCGGCAGCTAGGCCCAATGAAGAACTCAACCATGGATATGCATATCAGAGATATAAAAGCCAAAGTTGCAAGAGGTGAGTTACCTTCAATTGAACAAATCAGGGCAAGAAAGGAAAGCCTAATGAGAGGCTTAGGTTTAGGGGGAGGAGCTACAATAGAATTTCCCCTCTCTGGTGCAGGGATCAGAGAGGGAGAAGAAGTCATGTGTGGGGCAGCAACAAAAGCAATGTTCCCCAAAATGTTCCCCCTAAATCCAAAAGAAGAACCAATATCTCCTCCTTCAAGTCCAAGTATGGATAACATGCCAATCTCCTCAGTCTACAAAAAGGGTAAGAAGACTACAAGGAAACAATCAATACCAAACCCTGATTCTGAGAGACATACACAGGCTGAAGAGAGGAGAACAGAACCCTCAAGGGATGAGGATATTGGGCCACAGTCTACTGCAACAACAGGTGCAGCAGTAGAATCAACTGTGGAAGCCCAACAGGCCAGAGTTCTGAGGAGTCAAGCCACTGCTCAAGACAAACCAAGATTCACAAGAAGAAAGAGCATGGCTAAAAGGAAAAAGGAAACAAAAACTATCCCCTTAGACTCTGAGCCTGATACAACACTCTCAGTACCTGTAGCCACATCTGAAGCAACTCCCAAAACTACACAAACCCCAGAAGACATGAGGGATATTAGCAGATTAATGCATGAGCATTCATACATCCCTTTGGTAAATTGGAGCTTCAATGCACAAGAAAGGATATTCATCCTTACCGACTACAATGGAGAAATAAAACTGGTGGATCTTTTGCATCTGATGACATTGGCAAAACCCTATATATTTGATCTAGATAAGCTCCCTCTCAATAATCCTGACAATGGAGCAGATGGGAGGTCAGCTATCAGATTAATTAGAAAAAGGGCACAGGTACTGAGGGGTACATGGAAGCCAAGGTTTATGCCTTAGAAGTTTTGGTAGCATCAGCCTAGGGGGAGACTGTAAAGACTAATAAAGGCTGATGCTCACCAAACTTCTTGTTTTGTCTAAGTATAGGAGTCTCTTTGAATAAACACCTTCGGAAGGAAGAAGTGATTCTTCGGAAGCAACATTGCTTCCGAAGGATAACTGGTTCCTGCCGAAGGTTGTACAAGACAACTGCTTCCGAGGAATCTTCTTATGCACACAAGACAAAGACTTCCGAGGTTTATCCTCTGACAAAGACTGTAGCAGCTTACTCTCATAGTACAAAAGGTACTGACACAAGACATGCTGGTCTGAGTAAAGACAAAGACAACATGTAATGAGTCAGATAAAGCGCCTTACCTCTCCCATGCTGCATTAAATGCAAAAGATCATCTGAAGCCTTGAAGATCAACAACATTAAATGTCTTTTGTATTTAATAGTCCTTTGTAAAGTCAATGTCTATTAATGTAATGATCATGACTGAGTGTCTTAGCCTGTTAAGACACTCAACATACTAGAATAAGCTTTAAAGAGCATGGCTAAAAGGAAAAAGGAAACAAAAACTATCCCCTTAGACTCTGAGCCTGATACAACACTCTCAGTACCTGTAGCCACATCTGAAGCAACTCCCAAAACTACACAAACCCCAGAAGACATGAGGGATATTAGCAGATTAATGCATGAGCATTCATACATCCCTTTGGTAAATTGGAGCTTCAATGCACAAGAAAGGATATTCATCCTTACCGACTACAATGGAGAAATAAAACTGGTGGATCTTTTGCATCTGATGACATTGGCAAAACCCTATATATTTGATCTAGATAAGCTCCCTCTCAATAATCCTGACAATGGAGCAGATGGGAGGTCAGCTATCAGATTAATTAGAAAAAGGGCACAGGTACTGAGGGGTACATGGAAGCCAAGGTTTATGCCTTAGAAGTTTTGGTAGCATCAGCCTAGGGGGAGACTGTAAAGACTAATAAAGGCTGATGCTCACCAAACTTCTTGTTTTGTCTAAGTATAGGAGTCTCTTTGAATAAACACCTTCGGAAGGAAGAAGTGATTCTTCGGAAGCAACATTGCTTCCGAAGGATAACTGGTTCCTGCCGAAGGTTGTACAAGACAACTGCTTCCGAGGAATCTTCTTATGCACACAAGACAAAGACTTCCGAGGTTTATCCTCTGACAAAGACTGTAGCAGCTTACTCTCATAGTACAAAAGGTACTGACACAAGACATGCTGGTCTGAGTAAAGACAAAGACAACATGTAATGAGTCAGATAAAGCGCCTTACCTCTCCCATGCTGCATTAAATGCAAAAGATCATCTGAAGCCTTGAAGATCAACAACATTAAATGTCTTTTGTATTTAATAGTCCTTTGTAAAGTCAATGTCTATTAATGTAATGATCATGACTGAGTGTCTTAGCCTGTTAAGACACTCAACATACTAGAATAAGCTTTAAAGAGCATGGCTAAAAGGAAAAAGGAAACAAAAACTATCCCCTTAGACTCTGAGCCTGATACAACACTCTCAGTACCTGTAGCCACATCTGAAGCAACTCCCAAAACTACACAAACCCCAGAAGACATGAGGGATATTAGCAGATTAATGCATGAGCATTCATACATCCCTTTGGTAAATTGGAGCTTCAATGCACAAGAAAGGATATTCATCCTTACCGACTACAATGGAGAAATAAAACTGGTGGATCTTTTGCATCTGATGACATTGGCAAAACCCTATATATTTGATCTAGATAAGCTCCCTCTCAATAATCCTGACAATGGAGCAGATGGGAGGTCAGCTATCAGATTAATTAGAAAAAGGGCACAGGTACTGAGGGGTACATGGAAGCCAAGGTTTATGCCTTAGAAGTTTTGGTAGCATCAGCCTAGAGGGAGACTGTAAAGACTAATAAAGGCTGATGCTCACCAAACTTCTTGTTTTGTCTAAGTATAGGAGTCTCTTTGAATAAACACCTTCGGAAGGAAGAAGTGATTCTTCGGAAGCAACATTGCTTCCGAAGGATAACTGGTTCCTGCCGAAGGTTGTACAAGACAACTGCTTCCGAGGAATCTTCTTATGCACACAAGACAAAGACTTCCGAGGTTTATCCTCTGACAAAGACTGTAGCAGCTTACTCTCATAGTACAAAAGGTACTGACACAAGACATGCTGGTCTGAGTAAAGACAAAGACAACATGTAATGAGTCAGATAAAGCGCCTTACCTCTCCCATGCTGCATTAAATGCAAAAGATCATCTGAAGCCTTGAAGATCAACAACATTAAATGTCTTTTGTATTTAATAGTCCTTTGTAAAGTCAATGTCTATTAATGTAATGATCATGACTGAGTGTCTTAGCCTGTTAAGACACTCAACATACTAGAATAAGCTTTACTTTATGTACTTGTCTAGTATACCCAACTTGTATTCCTAAGTGTATACGGTTGTAGCCTTGGCTATATAACCTCCCAATGTATTGTTGCTTGAAGTGTGCTTGCTTGTATACTTCCACTTTGAGAGAAATATATCCTTGAGCTTGAATTATTCTTGTGTTCTTAATATTGTTCAAAGAATATTATTGTGTCACTTTGAGTGAAATTGTGAGATCATTCTAACAGAACATTCCGCATCTGTTAGAATTAAGTAAGAAATACTTGTGAAGTGTTGTTTAGAGATAACAACCCGATCCTACAATGTCATGTTTGTGTTCGTTCGATTCTTTATAGTCCTAGTGCCACACACTATTATTTTTTTTCTTGGCTTCAGTCATGTTGGAGTTTCAAAACGCATCACATTATCTCCTAGTTTGCGGTAAAGAGTTCCATCGGGTAGAAGCGTTCCAGTAGTGGCACTCAATTTGGAACCAATTTCAACAGGTGTAGATACGGGTTTGCATTGGGACATATTAGCACGTGATAAAATTGTTTCTGCATAGTTTGTTTGGGACAAGAAGAGTCCCCCGTGCTTATGTTCCACATTAAGGCCGAGGAAGTGGTGTAGGTGCCCCAAATCGGTCATGGCAAACTCGGTTGATAATGAGTTGATGATTTGTCGGAGAAGTGTGTTATTGGATGCGGTGAGGACTATATCATCAACGTAAAGAAGTAAGTAAGCCGTTTGGTTACCTTGCCGATATATGAACAATGAGGTGCCACTTACACTGTTTTTAAAACCACACCGTAAAATATATGTAGCGAACCGTTGGTACCACGCGCGTGGGGCCTGTTTTAAACCGTATAAGGATTTTCGTAGGCGGCACACATAGTTGGGGCGTGTCGGATCTGTGAAACCTGGAGGTTGAAATATATGAACTGTCTCGTTAAGGTCACCGTGCAAAAAAGTGTTTTTCACGTCGAGCTGGTGCACGAGCCACGAGTTAGATACAGCAATGCTGAGAACTGTGCGAATGGTGGTGGGTTTCACCACCGGACTGAAAGTTTCATCACAATCAACCCCCACTTGTTGACATTTCCCATTGACCACCAAACAGGCCTTATACCTTTCTAACGATCCATCCGCATGAAATTTGTCTTTAAATAGCCACATGCAACGTATTATATGTGTATTTGTTGGTCTTGGCACAAGTTCCCATGTTTTGTTGGTCATTAATGCCTCATATTCGTTGGTCATGGCCAATTTCCAATTCGAATCTTGGAGAGCAAATAGGTGAGATTTGGGTAATGGAGAAACAGATGGGTTTGTGGAAGATGTATGAAGGTTTAGAGGCTGTATTGGTTTGGTGATGCCGAGTTTCGATCGGGTGACCATGGGGTGTGTAGCGGGTGGTGGGGGAGGCGGGAGTGGAGGTGCAACCGGGATAGTAGAAGGTGAATGTGGCATGGGAGATGGGATTGGTGAATGGGGCAGTTGGGCCGTAGATGAGGTAGCAGGTGTAGAAGAAGTTGGTTGGGTGGTAGAATGTTGGTGGGTAGTAGGTGAAGATGGCGTTGCAGGAGTAGTAGGTGGAGTTTGGGTAGGAGGAAAATTTTGAGGAGGAAAGAAATGTGGAAATAATAGAGGTGGAGGATCGAGAAAAGAGTAGTCCGGGGGGGGTTGTGTTTTGGGTAGTGTAGGGAAATGTTGTTTCATCAAAAGTAACATGTCGGGACAATATGATTTTGCCTGTTTTTAAGTCTAGGCACCTGTACCCGCGATAATGGGCGGGGTAGCCAAGAAAGATGCATAAAGAAGAGCGAGGGGCTAACTTATGTGGTCGAGTGGCAGTGGTGTTTGGGTAACACGCGTACCCGAAGACACGGAGATGATCATAAGTGGGGTGGCGGTAGTAAAGGGCAGAGGTGGGGGTACGGTATTGGAGGAGTTTTGTAGGAAGAATGTTGTGGAGGTATGTGGCGATATGAAGGGCCTCAACCCAAAAAATAGCAGGAAGAGAGGCACGGGAAAGGAGGGAAACCATGATTTCATTGAGTCGTCGGATCATGCGTTCCGCTTTGCCATTTTGTTAAGATGTATGTGGGCAAGAAAATCTAAATTCTAGGCCATTAGTTGTGCCAAATGTTTGAAATTGGCGGTTATCAAATTCACCCCCCATATCACATTGAATTGTTTTTATTTTTCTATGAAATTGAGTATGAATATAGGTGTAAAATTGGGTAAATTTAGCCACTGTCTCGGATTTGAACTTTAAAGGAAAAACCCATGTATAGTGAGTAAAGTCATCAACTAAAACAAGGTAATACTTGTAGCCGGTTTTACTAAGCAAAGGCAATGTCCATAAATCACAATGTATTAAATCAAACGGAAATAAAGTACTAGACATGGAATCTGAAAACGGCAAGCGTTTATGTTTAGACACTTGACATGAATGACAAATAAATGGACTAATTTTATTGCATGAAATAAGTCTTTGAGAAATGAGAAAATCCATGACAGGGCGCCCGGGATGTCCGAGTCGTTCATGCCATGATTGAGTAGGCTGATGAGCAATGAAAGTGGAAGCAGTAGTGATGTCTTGAAGCGGATAGAGTTCCCCCGAGCTATTGTGACGACTCAGGATCGTCCCACTCTGATAGTCCTTCACGGAAAAGCCAAATGGGTCAAATTCAAGAGAAACCCAATTATCAATGGTAAATTGTCTAACAGAGATGAGATTTTTAATTATGTGAGGAGTGTAAAGTATATTTTTAAGATGGAAAGGTTTTGTGCCAGTGAGCAGGGTAGTATTGCCCGGGCCAAGAACTGAAATCGGCTGACCATTCCCAACAGGTATTGAGGCAACTGAACCAAACTTAGAAGGAGAGGTAATTTTACCTGGATCACCAGTGAGGTGATGGGATGCCCCGGTGTCCATGTACCGCCTGAAAAGCTTCTCCGAGCTGAGTTGGGTCCATTGCATCATATGTGGAGACATGAGCCTGAGCTGGCTGTTTCGGTTGTTGGTCGGTAGTTGACTAACTTGGAAGATGACCATGGTGCTGAGATGAAGAGGCTTCCATAGGGGAAGACCATGGGCCAGTCCAGTTGGGCTGAGTTGGATACGGGCAAGGTGGTGGCATCTGCCACCATGGAGGCCAATGATATCCAGGATTTCTGGGCTGCTGAAACTTAGGCCGAGGCCCAGTTCGTATCTGCTGGTCACGTCGAGTGTTGGGCCCAGAGCGGCGCTGCTGTTGAGACTGTCGAAACGAGTTTCGGCCTGTGTTTGGTGGACGAGGGTTTGGAGACGGAGGGACAACAGCAGCCGCAAGAGGTGGTGTCGTTGATGGTTCTCTTGCGTTTTGTCGATGCACTTCAAGTTGCAGCATGCTCATGGCCGATATCCAACTAGGTAATGTTTGGTTGATATACGTGGCAACTGGGTCAAATTCAGAGGGTAATCCTCGCACCAACCGAAGAACCAAATATCGTTCTGACACGGGACTATCAACATCTTGAAGTTGATTTGCAAGATCCTTAAGACGTTGGCAGTAGGCTTCTAGAGATGGCATTGATTGAAGAGTCAAAGTGGTAAATTCGTGATCCAAAGCAGCAGCACGAGACCCTTTATTATTCAGAAAAATATTCTGGAGACGAATCCAAGCCTCTCGAGCAGTTGATTCCGGTTCTAGTATACGCGTCAAGTATTCATCAGAGACAGATCCGTAGATCCATTGAAGCACTATGGCGTCAATTTCCGACCATTCCGCATATCCTGGATCGGCTTTGGCAGGAGGATCGGTGCCATCTATGTGATGATAGACTTTGTATCCTTTCGTATGAAGAATGAACAGTTTTACCCTGGCCGAGTAGTTGATCTTGGTTCCATCAAGAACACGTACCTTGTGTTGAATATTTGCTACCGTGTAAACCGGATGAAGAGCCTTAGCTGCATCAGTCTTGTTTCCGTGGCCGGACATCTTGTCTGTTTCTGACATTCGGTGAAGTAGTGCTGGTCAAGAGGAGGCCGATGATTATACCGTGGTATAGTGTAAATGGAAAATTTTGGTGAGGCTACACGGTTCGAGCAACCTGCTCTGATACCATGAAAGCTCTTGTAATTCTCCTTTATTCAAAACTGATTTACAATACAATTGAAAACGGAATATATAGAAAACTACGTACAATAATTACGGAGCAAGATTAGGAAGCTAACAAACTACCTAAAATAGGAGATATACAATAATGACAAAATAATATACAAATAATATAAACCGAGTATATATTCTGATAAATATATATCGGTTAACAGTCTAGTGTGGAGATAAAGTATCACCTTCTTGCTCATGTTGTTGTTAAGCTTTCATTAGTTATGGTGATGTTGCATTCACATTGCTCTTGATATGTAACACTATTGGTGAGCTCTCACATGAAGTATGTCTTTGATTCATGGAAAAGTGTAATCCTGAGTTTTTATATGTACACTTTGGTTTTAAAACATTGATGCTATCTAGTTAGTGGTTAATTTTTTTCTTTCTTTTGAGAATCCATATATTTTATCTTCTATTTCTATTTGAGATGTAAATATGTAATCGACTAATTACTAAAAATTAAATTACCAATTTAAATAAAACTCTAATTAACTAATTAAATAACTAATCAACCCAAAGGAAACAACTAATCAACTTGATTAACATATATCAAAACAAAAAAATAACAAAAAAACTCACACAAAATCAAGATTCAGGAATAATGTATGAATAATGTAATTATGTAATAACTATGTAAGATTATAAGTTGTAGTATTATAAGAAACTAAGAATACCTTTTCGTGAAATAACAAGAATCAAAATTAGGTGGTATGCCACTATGTCTCGGACTTATTTTTTAAGGGGCACAAAAAATTTAAAAATCTTTTGTATATTATAAATATTTATATATGTTGGATCGGGTTGTTTATCTCAAACAACACTTCACAAGTATTTCTCTTATACAATCTAACAGATGCGGAAGGTCTATTAGAAGGATCTTACAAACACTCAAATGGTAAACTATAATCTTTGAACAATCACAAGAACACAAGAAATAAATTCAAGCTCAAAGATATATTTCTCTCAAAGTATTGCAAGTTACAACATACAAGCACTGACTCAAGCACACACCCACTTATGCGGTTTACAATGAGAGGTTATATAGCCAAGGCTACAACCGTATACACGTAGGAATACAAGTTGGGTATACTAGACAATACATAAAGTAAAGCTTATTTTAGTATGTGGAGTGTCTTAACAGGCTAAGACACTCCATTGTAATCATTATAAATATAGACATTGACTTTAACAAAAGAGTAGATAAATACAAAAGTCATTTAATGTTGTTGATCTTCAAGGCTTCAGATGATCTTTTGCATATAATGCAGCAAGGGAGAAGTAAAGCGCTTTGTCTGACTCTTTGCATGTTGTCTTTGTCTTTACTCAGACCAGCATGTCTTGTGTCAGTCCCTTTTGTTCTGTAAAAGTACTTAGCTACAATCTTTGTCAGAGGATAATCCTTGGAAGTCTTTGTCTAAGGAAGCTGCTGAGTATTGTCTTCGGAAGCTTTAGTTTCTTCGGAAGCTTTGAAGCTCTGAATTCTTCTAAGTGTTTGTCTTCCGAAGCAGTTTGTATTGTACATCATTGGGCAGGAATTGGTTACCCTTCGGAAGCAGTGTTGCTTCCGAAGAGTAACTCCTTTCTTCTGAAGGATGTTCTTCTCTGTAGAGTCCCATACTTAGACAAAATAAGAAGTTTGGTGAGCATCAGCCTTTATTAGTCTTTACAGTCTCCCCCTAGGCTGATGCTACCAAAACTTCTAAGGAATTACCCTTGGCTTCCTTTCACCCCTCAGTACCTGTGCCCTTGCCTTTACCCACTTGCTCCCAATCCTCCCATCTGCTCCATTATCAGGATTATTGAGAGGGAGATTTTCTAGGTCAAAGACATAAGAATTTGCCAACACCATCAGCTGCACAAGATATACAAGCTTTACTTCTCCATTGTAGTTAGTGAGAATGAAGATCCTTTGTTGTGCATCAAAGCTCCATTTCACTAAGGGGATATATGAATGCTCATGCATTAGCCCATGGATGTCTCTTAGATCTTCCTTATATTGTGTGGATTCTAGGGCTGCTTCTGGTGTGACTTATGGTACTGAGAGTGCTGCTTCAGGCTCAGAGTCAGAGGAGATAGGATTAGTTCTCTTTTTCCTTCTAGCTATGCTTTTTCTTCTTCTGAATCTTGTTGAGTCTTGAGCCACAGCTTCACTCCTCTGTTCTCTGGCCTGTTGATCCTCCACATTGGATCCCACAGCACCTTCTGTTCTTGCAGTGGGCTCTGGGCTTGCAGCCTCAATTCTTGGAGGACTTGATCTCCTCTCATCTGCCATAGATTGTCTCTCAGGATCAGAGACTGTTGTCTTTTTAGCTACCTTACCCTTTCTGATCTTGATCACCGAAGAGATTGGCATGTTATCCATTGAGGGGCTAGATGGAGGAGTGATTGGTTCTTCCTTAGGGTTTATAGGAAACATGTCGGGGAACATAGCTTTTGTTGCTTCCCCGCACATGACTTCCTCACCTTCTAAGAACCCTGCACCAGTTATGGGGAATTCTATAGTAGCTCCCCCTGAGCCCAAGCCTAAATTCAGGCTGGCTCTTTGTGCTTGGATCTGCTCCAATGACAGCAACTGACATTTGGCAATTTTTGCTTGTATATCTTAGGTGCATATCCATGGTTGAGTTCTTCATTGGGCCTAGCTGCCGAGCATGGAAGCAATATTGGAGGAGGATAGCTTTCATTCTGTTCATGTAAGCATCCTCATTCTGTTTCTTGGTTAGCTTCACTTTGGCTTTGGATGCAGCAGCTACCTGTTCTTGCTGCTGCACCTTATCCAGCTCGGCAGCCATCCGAGGCACCGACCAGAGCAATACTTCATCAATGTCATACCCCTTCTCTTGGAGGAGACCTGAGAGTCTTACAATTTCTCCGTCGGCCCTTAGGCTTCTTGGGAATCCTCTCCTCTTGTTCAGCTTCCTCCTCTGGGGTGAGCTTTCTTTTTCCTTTGTCATCGGCAGTTAATTTTACCCCAGAGGAAGTGTCTCCTGTTGCCTCACCAGCTTGTTCATCGGCATTTAGCTCCTCTGTGGAGGAATCATCAAGAATGAATAGGCCTTCGGAAGCAGCTGCAGCTTCGGAGTTAACCTTAGCATTCACTGCCTCCTCCAGTTGACCAACCACCTTGGATGATTCCTTAGTAATATCCACAGAGTGCTTAGGAGAAGAGGATAGGTCTTCGGTAGCCTTTGTCCCAGAAGGGGACATAGGTTTCATGAAGATTGAAGGTTGTTCTTTGATTGTTTCCTCCATGGCAACCTGGGCTGTGGTCTCAGAAGGAGACTTAGTCCTTGAGGGGGACTGTTGTATCCCTACATGTTCTTGAGTCGTTTCCTTCAAGACAACCTGTTGGGCTACAGTCTCAGCAGGATACTGTTGGATCCCCTCAGAGGACTTGGGCTCCAAAGAGACGTTTGTTGTGAGCTCCTGCTCAGTCTCTTTAGTAGCCTCTGTATTATCTGAAGAGGAGGAGGAGGAGGAGGAAGTACTAGAATGATGAAAGTAAGTGCCCAAGAATTCATCCCATTCATTGGTCAAAGTGACCATGAATGGAGTGAAGTCTTGTGCAACTTCCTCCTCTCCTGTTGCTGATCCTGACCCTGTAGGTGGTGCCTTCTCCCCCTTTTTGGTAGCATCAGGGCTGAGAAAGGTCACCTCAGTGGGATCAGGGTGAAAAGGTGTACAGATGATGGGGGGACGTTTCTGGAGATCCAAGATGGTAGCTTCTTTAGCTTGGACTTCCAACCTTAGGGTAGCCACTTCAGCTTCAAGAGAAGCTACCCTGGCCTGAAGTGTAGAGATGGTAACCGTCAATTCCTGTATTTTGGTACCCACATCTACCTGAGTAGAATCATGGGGCGACGGAGTCCTGAGCCCAGCTCCTGCACCTCCATCACCAGATGTGGTTTCTTGGCACCCTGGATTCCCCTCATTGAGAAGGGCTTCAAAGAAGTCCTCTCCAACATGGGTTATCGCAGGTGATGTCCTAGTGCCTGTACCACTGTCCTGTCGATCCAAATTAAGATCAACAGTAGTGGCAGCCTCAACTGCATTGACCCCTTCAGCACTCCTGGGTCAACCTCTGAAATGATAGGCTCTGGGTCAGGAAACCTAGCTTGTAACTGTGTCACCACTCTCATAAGTGTTTGGGAAGTGGGAGAGAGTGGTTCCTCCACAGTTAGAGCTGCGGTTCCTTGAGCCTGGGTAGAAGTATGGGTGGGGGGCATTTCTGGGTGATAAGAACCTGGAGACCGGGGAGACAGTCTCTGATCTAGTGGAGTTGCTTCATCAGAAGCAGACTCAATGATGGGAGCATCCCTTTGGATATTCTCAGATATGTTTTGTGACATAATCTGAGGGCTTTCAGGCTGGTTAACGGCAGCCACAGGTTCCAGAGGAAGAACCTGTGGAATTACAATAGGTGTGGTTTTCACCTTAGATGAGACTGTGCCCTAGGCAGTCCTTTTCACCTTTTTCTTTATGGGTTCAGTAGAAGGAGCCTGAGTAGCTGTAGAGAGCTGCACAGGGGTTCATTTGTGTTTGTATGTGATTTTTATGGGATGAGGAATATAAATGGAAGGTGTGGGTTCAACATCTGTTGGTTTAACAGAGCTGTCACCTTTTGGAGCTTGTTGCTCCATTGAAGGAAGAAGAGCAGTAAAGTTACCAGAGAATTGGGCACTCTTCTTCTTCAATTGTACAAAAACCTTGGAGGAGACCAAGGGTATTTTGTATGTATTCCCAGTTAGGGAGAAGGAAGTGCCCAACTCCCCATAAAAGATCTGTTGCAAAAACCTGGGATACATGCAAAATTTCTTTGGTGACGAAATATTGTCAACCAAATTATTAAAAATAAAAGCAGAAAAGTTAAAGAGTTTGTTGGAGACCAAGCCATGAATAGCCGAGGCTAAGTCCGATAGAACTTGATCCCAACCTCCTGTTTTATTGGAAAGACAATGAAGGAACAAATGTATGAAGTACTTGTAATTATAGGACACTCTACCCTTCAAATAAGTTGTTGTAAGGAGAGGACCTTCGTACCCCATCGACCTAAAGGTCGATGCTACCTCATCCTTAGTGAATGAGACTCTTCCCCCGGCATCATTGAGTTGAAGATGCCGACAGATGGTCTCCACTGTAATAGAAATAGGATGAGCATCAATGGTGGCATTAAGAATCCGACCATTGGGAGAAGAAGAAACGGAACAGGATGTCCAAAATTGTTGGTGATGAGATTCATACACCATAGGTTGAATATTAAGAGCAAAGGCATACCTACTCCTTTGAAGAAAGGAGATGATCGGAGCGAAATCAGCATCATTTTCTGCTGACAGCTCCGCAGGAAGGTTGTGGGCAGGTTTGAATGCGAGAAGAGCCATGGTGATTGGAGAAATTTTAGGTTTAAATTTGGGCGAGTAAATGAGATTGAAATGAAACGGTGAGAGAATATGAATGAGCGGGAGACCTTTTATACCTTCGGATGTCAGCATTTAATATATAGACACATTAAATTTGAGATCCGGATGTCAGAAAAAGGTCATCCGATGACAGCTGTTTTCACAATGAATGTCCAAATATTTGCTAAGGGCTAAGTTGCTTCCGAAGATATGGCTTTCGGAAGGAGTTCATGAGACCAAAAAGTATTTCAGAAGAGATTTGCTTCCGAAGTATAAAATTTATACCATCGGAAGCATTGCTTCTAGAGTATTATAATATCGGAAGCAATGGTTCAGAAGTATAAATATTAATACATCGGAAGCACATCTTCTGAAGTATTAGATATGTTCATTAGGCAAAATGTTCTTCGGAAGACAACTTCTTCTGAAGAGTACTTTCAGAAGAGTAAGCTTCCGAAGTTAATGTATCGGAAGAGTATTACTTCAGAAGGTAATCTAGCTTCTGAAGTGTGAGAGCTTCCGACTAAGGAAGAAATAATGCTTCCGATGACTTAAATTATCTTCTGATGTGTATTTTCTCATCAGAAGATAATTTAAGTTTATCTTCCGAAGATTTAGTCATTCCTTGTGTATTCATTTATTCAAAGTTAATCATACCAATGGCTGTTATTAAATACATGAATCTTCCTTCATCAAATGCTTTGGTGAATAGATCAGCCAAAGTGTTTTCTGAATCAACTTTGACTAGATGAATTAACTTCTTCTCTGCACAATCTCTGATGAAGTGATATCTGATGTCAATGTGCTTGGTCTTGGAATGCTTGACAAGATTGTTGGTGATGGACATTGCACTAGAATTATCTATTTGTATAGGAGTGTTGAACAGCTCCACTCCATAATCTTTCATCTGATTTTGAATCCAAATAACTTGTGCATAGCAGCTAGAAGCAGCTATGTATTCTGCCTCTGCAGTAGAGGTAGATACACATGACTGTTTCTTGCATTGCCAAGACACAATTCTGGATCCAAGAAATTGACATCCTCCTGATGTGGATTTCTTGCTGATGTTGCAACCCCCATAATCACTGTCAGTGTAAGCCATGAACTGAAAGTCTTCATTTCTAGGATACCATAATCCTATACCTGGTGCTCCTTTGAGGTATCTAAAAATTCTTTTCACAGCAAGCATGTGTGAAACTTTGGGATTGGCCTGAAATCTTGCACACAAGCAAGTTGCAAACATTATATCAGGCCTGCTTGCTGTGAGATACATCAATGAGCCTATCATTGCTCTATATTGATGTTGATCAACATCCTCCCCCTCAAGATCAGGGCTAAGAGATGTTGTCTTGGACATTGGAGTACCCAGAGCTTTGCAATCAGACAGCTTGAATCTTTCAAGAATGTCCTTAAATCCCTGTAGGAGTTTGTTTCACTTGTAGTCCAAGAAAGAAGGTGAGTTCTCCCATTGAACTCATTTCAAACTTGGACTTCCTCAGTGATTCAAAGTCCTTGCAGAGAGATTCATTAGTAGAACCAAAGATAATATCATCAACATAGATCTGTACTAGCATGATATGTTGATTGGACTTCTTGAAAAAGAGATTTTTATCAATTGTTCCTCTCTTGAAGTTGTTAGCCAGTAGAAAAGAAGATAAAGTTTCATACCATTTTCTGGGAGCTTGATGCAGCCCATATAGAGCTTTATCAAGCTTACAGACATGATCAGGAAACTTTGGATCTTCAAATCCAGGTGGTTGACACACATAAACTTCTTCATCTATTTTTCCATACAGGAAAGCACTCTTGACATCCATCTGAAAAACTTTGAAGTCCTTTGCAGCTGCAAATGCCAAAAAGATTCTGATAGCTTCAATTATGCCAACAGGTGCAAAGACCTCATCATAGTCAATTCCCTCCTCTTGGGTGTAACCTTGTACAACTAATCTTTCTTTGTTTTTTATGACAACACCCTTGTCATCTTTCTTGTTCCTGAAAACCCATTTGGTTCCAATGGCATACTTTCCCTTAGGTAAAGGGCAAGTCTTCCAAACTCCCTGTCTTTCAAATTGAAGAAGTTCCTCTTGCATGGCTTCTACCCAACTATTGTCTTTTAATGCCTCAGCAACCTTCTTTGGTTCTATTTGGGATAGAAAGCAGGAAAACAAACAAATGTTTGCTTCATGCATAGAGCTTCTTGTTCTTACTCCTTCTTCAACATTACCAATGATGCTCTCAACTGGATGAGTGTTATGGATGCGAGTTCTTGGAATCACATCCAGTTGAGAAGCCACACCCAGATTGAGTGACTCAAGGTTAGGAAGTACCACCTCAAGCTGGATTTCTGGCAGATCATGTGGATTCAGAATTTGGACTGTTGTGGGTTGGTTTTCTCTGGGAGTAGTGGTCTCCAGAGTATTTTCCTCTGCTGAAGGACTTCCTACTTCTTCTTGATGTCGTAAATCAGAAGTACATTTAATTGAGGGACCTGCCTGAGATGTGTTGATTGTCTCAGACTGTGACACATTATTTTGTGTTGAAGTGGATTCTGCCAAGATTTGTCTTGAAGC
Organism: Mikania micrantha; assembly: GCA_009363875.1. Classification (NCBI taxonomy): domain Eukaryota; kingdom Viridiplantae; phylum Streptophyta; class Magnoliopsida; order Asterales; family Asteraceae; genus Mikania; species Mikania micrantha. The sequence goes on from CM018683.1 coordinate 17,250,380, forward strand.
TATTGGCAGTTCAACACGAAAGTCATCTTCTCTTGTGCATTTGGAGGTGTCTATGGTAGCTGACTGCAAGACTGGAACATACTCTTTCACATGATTAAATGCAGATGTAAAGCTATCAAGATCAAATAACCAATCAGGGCCTGTTCCAGGTTTATTGAGAGTATGTTCATTGAACTGAACATTTGCAGACTCTTCAATAATTCTGGAAGCTTTGATGTATACTCTATAAGCCTTAGCATGTGAAGAGTACCCAACAAATTAGCCCTCTGCTGATTTCTCAGCAAACTTGGCTAAATGATCTTTAGTATTCAAGATGGTGCATTGACATCCAAATGGTTTGAGAAAATCCAATAAATGGCTTTCTCTTATGCCAAATTTCATAAGGAGTCATACCATGTGTCTTAACCACCAATACTCTGTTTTGGACATAACAGGAAGTGTTGACTGCTTCTGCCCAAAAAGTTATTGGAAGTTTGGCATAGACAACATGGGCCTTGCAGCCTCAATTAGTGCCCTATTCCTTCTCTCAGCAACACCATTTTGTTGTGGAGTCCTAGGAGCACTAAATTGTCTTGTGATACCCTTAGATTCACAAAAAGAATTTAAAACATGATTCTTGAATTTTGTTCCTTGATCTGATCTGATTATTTTTACATGGTGGTCACTTTCATTGTCTACCCTAAGTATAAATGACTTTAGGATCTCAGCAGTTTCATCCTTGGTATTTAAGAAGAATACCCAGGTATACCGAGAGAAATCATCAGTGACCACCAAGCAGTATGAGTTTCTACCAAGTCTTGTCACACTTGTGGGGCCGAACAAGTCCATATGAAGTAAGTACAGGACTATTGTTATAGAATTTATCTCTTTGGCATGGTGAGATGATTTGTGTTGCTTACCTTTTAAGCATGCAACACACTTATCAACACAGATGAATTCCTTTGTGGGTAAACCAGTTACTAAGTTATTTTTAACAAGTTTATTCATGTTTTTAAGATTTACATGACAAAGTCTCCTATGCCAAAGAGATGATTCATAAAGCGAAGCTTTTGAGACAAAGCAACTTATATTACTGAGTGGAGAAGTTGTGCTCATGTCTAGCATGTACATGTTGTTTCTTCTTGGAGCCCTAAGCAGGATTTGATCATTTGGAACTACAAATCCTAGCTTCAGAACAATGCATTCATGCTCAGTAAACAACATGTTGTGCTTTTGATCACACACCTGTGATACACTCAGTAAATTGTAATTAAGTTCTTTTACAAAGTGCACATTCTCAAAGCTTAAATTGACATTTGTGATAGTGCCCCTTCCTGTGATGTAACCTCCCACTGGATCACTTCCAAAAGCAACAGACCCTCCAAAGAATGGTTCATATTTGTGTAGGTGAGTCTTGTTGCCTGTCATGTGCCTGGAACAGCCACTGTCAACTATCCACAAGTTGCTCTTTGAATCCTGTTGTCCCTACACATGACAAGAAATGAATTAGTTCCTGATGGGAACCCAAGCCCATGTGGTCTTGGGTTTTCCATTAGCATCATTATAAGTAAATTTCTTTGACATCATCCTAGGTGGGACAGATGATATGCTTGCTGTTGGTGAAATGGGTGACTGATCAGTTGGTTTATATGTTTCTTTCTTCTTCCAACTTTTCTTGACTGGTGAGGTTTTCGGAAGTTCTTTCTTCTTTTGACAACCATCGGAAGAGCTTTTGGTATTTGCTTCCGATGGCCTGGCAGTAGGATTATTCTTCTGATACTTTTCTTCCGAGGTTCTTCTTCCGAAGGTATGAGTTTTCTCTGGTCTATCAGAAGGTCTTTTTGCATGTGCTTCCGATGCTTTCTTACCTTCGGAAGCTTTCCTTACCTTTGTTTCCGATGCTTTATTTTCGGAAGCTTTTTGGTATTGTTTCTCCCTACTGTCAGAAGTATTGGCTTCCAAGAAGTAGATGACTTGATCCAGCTCTTCTTTCTTCCTCTTTCTTCCTTTCCAGAGACATTTCTTTTAATTGGATTGTAAAAGCAATCAGCAGCAAAGTAACTTGACTCTCCACACATCAAGCATGTAATCTGATTGGTGAGGGATTGCAGCTGCTTATACCTTTTGATGAAAGCTGAGCTTTGATCCACAGAGGGTGATGATTTGGATGTTCCAACACACTTGTTGGATTGAGGTTTTGCCTGTTTTCCTGAAAAATTTACCTTTCTCTCCTTTGATCTACCCCTTTTGGATTTGTCAGATGGACAGGTAACATAGTCATCTGAGGAGGTACTCCCTGTTTGTATATATTTAGCTTTGACAAAAACTGATGAATGTTTCTTAGTTTTCTTATTTCTTTTCTTAATTTTCAAAGCTTGTTTTTCTTTTTCCAAGTTAATTGGAGTATCATCCTCATCTGAGCATGTTGAGCTACTTTGGTTCAGATCAGAGGGGTTATCAGTTTGATCTACCTTGTGTATGTCTAGCTCTTCATCATACACAAGATTGATCTCTGGTTTACACCTAATCTCCACCATAGGAGTATAGGCAGATGGAGGCTCTACTTTGTCATATCCCAACCCAGCCCCTCTTTTCTTTACCAACTCAGTTGTATCATTCATTCTCAAGAGTTTTTCAAATTTTTCGCCTTGGCTTAAAAATTTGTCTCTGTAAGACTCAGCCAATACAAGTTCAGTCTTGGCAGTGGTTAATCTTTCTAAAAGATTGTTAATTTGACACTGTTTGTTAGTGTCTTCATGTTTTAAGCTTGAAATGGTATTTTTCATTTCTTCAATCTTTTCTTTGTAATTTCTTTCAGATTCAAAGAAATTTGCCTTGACAACTTGTAATGACTCAAGCTCATTACAGAGTTGAGAATTTATCTTTTTATAAACAGTTAACTTTTCTAAGAATTCAGGTGTGCACATGTCATTAGTTACCTTGAATGAAGAAGTTGAGTCATTTGCCATCAAAGCACTGTTGGAAATGGAAGCATCCTCAGCTTGAAAGCTCCAATCTGCAAAGTCTCGCTCTGCAATGTTTGCACTGTTTGTTGAGCTTGATGGCCTAAGTTGTGGTTGCCCAGAAGTTGACGGCTGAGTGCTTGAAGACTTGCATTCCCTGGCAAAATGCCCTAACTGTTGGCAGTTGAAGCATTTGAGTTTAGTTTTGTCAAGCCCAAACGCAGTCTTCATATTGTGTTTTTTGAACTGTCTGCCAGTTCTTTGATAAAATTTCTTTGCTCTGTAGGAGATCATGGCCATTTGATAGTTTATTTCCATCTCCTCAAGGTCATCTGTAGGAATGCCATCTAAGTCTTCCTGGCACAAATGGAAGTAGTTGGTTTCTTCAGCTAGTAAGGCTCCTTGACCAGATGTCAATAGTGGAGTCGAGTTGGAGAAAGGGTTTGATTGTATGGTTGATGAAGTTGGGTTTTCAGGAAAGGTGACAATGGGTGTGGAGGTAGGATGATAGATGGGTTGGTAACTCTGGTGGGGAGAATTGTTGATGGGTGCATAAAGGGCTGCTGAACCAGATGATATATGAGAAGTTTTAGGTTCTTGGGCATCTAATTCCATCTGGTATGCACTGAGAATACCAAACAACTCTCCCAGAGTTAGAGTTTTCAAGCTTTCTGTTCTTCTGATGGTGACTGAATAAATGTTCCAAGCCTTTGGAAGAGATCTCAGAAATTTTCTGAGTACATCTTGATTATCCAGTTTCACACCTGCAGTTGTTAATTCATCCACAAGTTGGACTTACCTTAGGTACTGAGAAGACATGTTCTCATTGTTTTGTTGACAAAAGTTTTCAAACTTCTATTTCAGCATATCCTTCTTGTTTTCTTTGACATCATCTGACCCTTCATACATCTGCTTCAAGGAGTTCCACAGTTCTTGAGCAGACTTGCATTTCTTGAATGCATGTATAATGGAGTTCGGTATTGACATATGAATGAGCCAAAGAGCTTTAGAATCAACTTCCATCTTCTTGTAGTCTTCATCTGAGTACATAGATGGTTCTTTTGGTACTGCCACCAGCTCCAGCAGCAACAACAGCAACTGTAGGAATGTAAGGACCTTCAAAAACAGACTTCCAAAGTTTGAAGTCTTGGTTCCTGATGAATCCTTCCATTCTGACTTTCCAAGTATCAAAGTCATCAGGAGTGAACATCGGTGGCTTGTTGAGAGTACCATTCTCTGTATCATGTTTGTTTAGAGCGGCCATTTTATCAAACACACAGAATATGAGTTTTTGCAGTAGTGAGATGTTAAGAAGAAATGAAACCGGTGACTTAAGGTTGATTAATCACTTAAGTTCAAGAGCCAATGCTCTGATACCACTTGTTGGATCTGGTTGTTTATCTCAAACAACACTTCACAAGTATTTCTCTTATACAATTTAACAGATGCGGAAGGTCTATTAGAAGAATCTCACAAACACTTAAATGGTAAACTATAATCTTTGAACAATCACAAGAACACAAGAAATAAATTCAAGCTCAAAGATATATTTCTCTCAAAGTATTGCAAGTTACAACATACAAGCACTGACTCAAGCACACACCCACTTATGCGGTTTACAATGAGAGATTATATAGCCAAGGCTACAACCGTATACACGTAGGAATACAAGTTGGGTATACTAGACAATACATAAAGTAAAGCTTATTCTAGTATGTGGAGTGTCTTAACAGGCTAAGACACTCCATTGTAATCATTATAAATGTAGACATTGACTTTAACAAAAGACTAGATAAATACAAAAGTCATTTAATGTTGTTGATCTTCAAGGCTTCAGATGATCTTTTGCGTTTAATGCAGCAAGGGAGAAGTAAGGCGCTTAGTCTGACTCTTGGCATGTTGTCTTTGTCTTTACTCAGACCAGCATGTCTTGTGTCAGTCCATTTTGTTCTGTAAAAGTACTTAGCTACAGTCTTTGTCAGAGGATAATCCTCGGAAGTCTTTGTCTGAGGAAACTGCTGAGTATTGTCTTCGGAAGCTTTAGTTATTCGAAAGCTTTGAGTTCTTCGAAAGCTTTAGTTTCTTCGGAAGCTTTGAAGCTCTGAATTCTTCTAAGTGTTTGTCTTCCGAAGCAGTTTGTATTGTACATCCTTGGGCAGAAATTGGTTACCCTTCGGAAGCAGTGTTGCTTCCGAAGAGTAACTCCTTTCTTCTGAAGGATGTTCTTCTCTGTAGAGTCCCATACATAGACAAAATAAGAAGTTTGGTGAGCATCAGCCTTTATTAGTCTTTACAATATAGTAATGGGATCAAATAATAACACACTCTTAATGAAATAACCCGAATAACTTTGACAAGATGAAGCCGAATATTGGATTTTTTTAACATCATTGTAACACATTTAGAACACTATGTTCTTTTATGAGTTTGCGAAAATTCATCACCGTAACAGAGTTTACATCGTTCTAAGTTTTGGTCCTAAAACAGTATACAGTGCTGTAAATCAAAAACTTAAAATGTCGTAAACTCTCGGTGATGAATTTTTGCAAACTCATAAAAGAACATAGTGTTCTAAATGTGTTACAATGATGTTCAAAAAAATATCCAAGATTCGGCTTCATCTTGTCAAAGTTATCTGGGTTATTGCTTTAAGAGTGAGTTATTATTTGAACACTTCCCTATTTATATATTTATTTATATTTAAAACTATAAATCCAAGAGTGAGTTATTATTTGAACACTTCCATATTTACTATAAATCAAAAACTTACAACGTCGTAAACTCTCTTCCGATGATGAATTTTCGCAAACTGATCATAAAAGAACATAGTGTTCTAAATGTGTTACAATGATGTTCAAAACACATATATTTATTTATATATTTATTTAAGAGTGGGTTATTTCTTTAAGAGTAAGTCATTTTTTCTCATTTCGTGTGAGTCACTAGAATTTTCAAGATTGCTCCTGCCAATGAATACCACTTGCACTTGCAACCATAATTAAGAGTGTAAACAAATCAAGTCGGCTCGTGAAATGCTTAGGATCAAAACGGTAAAAAGCTCGAATGAGCCGACCTAAACGAGCTCGAGCCGGCTCGCGAGCCTAAACAAGCTTTTTATTTATATTATTTTTATTTGTTATATCAAGTTGTATATTTATAAAATTAATTTATTTATATATATTAAACTATGATAAATATATTTATGTTAAAATTTGGAAAGCATAATTATAAATATATATTAAATTAGTAATTAAAATAAATTAATTGAATAATTAAAAACTCAACGAACCAAGCTCTAGTCCAAAAATTTTCTAAGGAGGCAAGCTCGAACCTTAATGAGCTAGTGATCGGCTCGGCTGGGCTGTACCCTAACGGCCTAACCACAACAATGTTGTTTTTCACCTGAACACATCATCTTCTTAAATATGGAATTATTAAAGTTGGGTAAATATGGATTTATTAAAGTTTTTAAAATTGTAAGTATATAACCGTACATTTGCTATTTTTTTAATGAACTGGATAAATAAGAATACGTATAAATAATTTATTAAAATTTGAAAACCATTATATTACATACTAGACTATTACCCCGTGTATTATACGTATTATACGGACTTAATATAAAATATGAACCAGTTAATAATAAAAATTTAGTAATTATAAAACGATATTTTTATATAAAATGATTAATTTACATATTAATAAGTAATTTAAGTAATAAACAATAATTACAATTTTTAGTAACTAAACAATTTATACGTGAGTTTCTTGATTTGTAACAACTGAAATTTTAAAAGCAACTAACATTTAAAATTTTAATTTTTTTTCCTCGAAAACTATTTGTTCTAAAATTAAGATGGTAAAGTATCATTTTTTTTAATTATCGAAGTTAAGTGACTAAATTTGAAAATATTCATATATATAAAGGATCAAAAATATAATTTTTCTCGCAAAATAAGAATGTAAGGTGCAATTTTTTAGTTATGTCCTAATTTGAAAATGTCATTAAACATAAAGGATCAAAAGTGCAATTTTTACTATCATTTAAAATTTTAGTGCTTTAATGTATTTATTTTTAGGGATTTAAATCTTTTTTGTTGTTCAAAATTTTGATTTTCAAAAAACTTTCATATTTTAGAAAAAAACATTTAAAACTATGCTTTTTTATAAAAAAATTGATTTTGATTTTATTTAAAAATTATTTTTAGTATTAAAAAAGTAAACAAGATTATTAGTATTATAATTAGTTAATAGGAGAGATAATTATGAATATATTAAATATGGAAGAGAATTGAGTGAGATCATAAAAAGATTACATATAGTTTTACCGGCGTTTCATCGTCGTGCTTTTAGGTGGGTGCTTGGGTCGGGTTTTCCCCGGGAAATGGTGGTTGGTGGGCTAGGGGCTCCGTCCGTCTGGACTAGTGGCCAGCTTGGGCATCCTTTAGACATTGGAGGCCTCGTACGGACCCGGCAGTTGATTAGTTAGCCGTTCAATAAAAAAAGTTGCAAGATAAGATAAGATTTGTAAGTTTAGTAGGAATATACTTGCATTAAAAACTTTTAAAACAGAAATCTTTTGGATGTTACGTCCTACATATATATATATATATATATATATATATAATGCCAAGCTAAGTCTAATTAAAGCCATTCATGGACAGCAGGAGTTCCATACAATTAAAGAAAATGAGCAACGAAGAAGTAAGTTCAAGTCATCATGCAATTACCATACAAGGTAACCATAATATATCCCTTAAAAGTGTGTTTTTTTAATATTAATATAGTTTATTGTATTAAAAATGTCTTATTTTTAATGTAAAAATGTGTGAAAAGTATATTTAATGGGAGAGAGTGGCGGAAAAAACATTAATGTGCTTTAGGATTGCGCCAAGTGTTTCTAAAACACATTTATTTATTAGTTAAGTAACATAATATATGATATTTAATACGGTCTTGCTAACTTACATATACTCCCTTACCCAATAGATTTGTGTCTTTAATTTCAGAAATTTCTGGTGTTGAGACTAAACCAAAATTGGTTAATCAATCCTTCCAAAATCTTTTTGATCGTATCGAAAAATCAAAGGACGACTATGTATTTTCACCAATTTGCGTGGTTCCTACTAGACTCAGAGAAGCCAGTCCTAGCTCGTTCACCCCAAGGGTACTGGTCTCCATTGGACCTTTGCACAAAGGATATAAAAGCCTAAAATCAATGGAAAACAAGAAGCTGACTATGCTGAGTCGGCTGTTGCATGATGTAGGTTCGCCAAGAGAAACATTTGAAACATGTATGCAAAAGGCGATGGACTCTATCAAAAAAATTAGGGCTTATTATTACGGGAAGGAGATCATGAGTACTGATGTTGATCTTGCTTTAATGATGATTGTTGATGGGTGTTTTATACCAAAATTTCGTTAATAATCTTTGTTCATATGATGACAATGAATTTTCAAGCAACATGTTGAGGAGCAGGAATATTGCTTTGGATCTTGTTTTGCTAGAAAACCAAGTACCTTTTTTTGTTCTCCAAGACATATATAACTTCCTAACTTGTGATAAATTGCTACAAAGACCCGCTCTAATTACCATGTTTAAAGTTCTACTAGATCACATAAATCCTTTTGAAGAACCTTTGAAAGATGATGATCAAAGTGTACTTGGCACAATAACAAGTGATAATTTTCACATTCTTGGTCTTCTACATACATTTTACCTACCTGTAAATTTTGATCTACCTATGATAAAAACACCTCCAACAGCCCATTCAGCCGTAGAACTAGACAAAGTTGGGGTGAAGATCATGCCAAATAAAGACCCGGCTTGGCCCATGGCTATGAAGTTTGAATACTCAAAGTCCTCGCGTAAAGCTACTCTCACAATGCCAGTGGTACGTATTGACAATTTTTTCGAAGTGGTGTTAAGGAATCTCATTGCATTTGAGCAGTACTCTCCAGTTAAAAATTATGTTACATCATATGCCATGGCCATGAATATGCTTGTTGCTACTCCTGGAGACATTGCAAAATTAGGAAAATCAGGTGTGATTGTCAACCACTTAGGATCAAATGAAAAGGCTTCAGATATGATAAGCAATATATGCAAAACTGTCAACTTACAAGATTTCTATTACATGGAAGCCTGGAAGAAGATAGCTGAGTACCACACTGATTATTGGCCCAGACATTATAGACTGTTTAAGCAAACATACATTGATACTCCATTCAAAGCAATTGCTCTAATTGCTGCAATCATAGTGTTTCTTATTACTGTATTCGATTTCTTTCGCGGCAAATAATACATCATGTAGTTCTTTGATCTATAAACGAAATCTATTTTTTTTCTTTATTTTTTGTGTTAGTTTCTCACAGTTTTACTTTCTTCCCTTGTGTCCCTTTTTCTATTTTTAAATATTTTCAACCTTAAATACGTATATTTTATTAGTTTTGATGCACTTGGGATAAGAAACGTGATGTGATAGATCAACCAAATCTCCATTTTTGTTTGTATGTTAGAGCAAAAAAGTATGTCATATTTTTACCTTCTTACTATTTTGACATTTTTTGTTTGTCGAGCACGCAAGATGGGCAAGCTAGGTCGGGTGATGGATTATAATAGGTTCGAGTCAGTATGAGTTCAGGTTAAGACGGATCATTCTAAAAAGATGACTATTTTGTTTGAGTCAAACATGTTTTTCACAAAAAAATGAACACGGGTTAATAAAAAACGTGCTAAAAAATGACACAACAAACAAACTTAGCTAACATATTATCACTTTTTATTAGGGTTTGGAGGAGGATATACACAAACCTTACCACTATCCCAGTTGAGATACAGAGGCTGCTTCGAATGAGTTAACGGCCCAAAGTTATAGTGTCACACCCCCACCTCTCGTCACCTGGGAATGATGTCATCAAAAGGGTAGCGGAAGCATAGTGGTGATGTCTCAGAGCATGAGGGGTGACTTACTTGATCCGGTATCATCATAGCACACAGATTACGAAAAGTAAAACTTACATTACAAGGTTCGTGGTTACAAATATTATTACAGTTTATACATATTACAATTTATTTAATTACAGTTGTTGCTAGTGCTGTGAGTGCATCCTCACCGTTGTCCTTGATTGCCTGCAAAAGTTTTAGTTTCGAAAACATCAGCACAAAGCTGGTGAGTTCATACAGTTTAGTTAAATCATATGATATGACAGTTAAGTTCAAATACATGTTCACAGTTCCGGATAACCATGGGACCCGTATCTAGTTCCTTTCGGACGATATGTTCAGTTCTCGATATTACCCGTCGGTACATATCTTATTGCCTCATTATCTTAATGTCTATCACACCATTAAGAAGTTCAGGAAACAGATAACAAACATTCACACCAGGGGAGATGCAATCCTCCCAGTGAATGGGGTGTCAACCGATAGTACTATCAATGTTTTCTGCTCGGCCACACATGGGTTCACTAGATACAGTTCAAGAATGAGGACTTTGATATCATGATAGAGATACTAACGGCAACAATCCCATGAAATCCACAAATTCAGTTAATCACATGAAATCACGCAGATAACAGTGACACATATCATATGATCAAGAAAAGTTTAGCAGTTATACCCCGATGTTTATAAAACATTAAAAGAACAGGGGTGGTACGAAACTCACCTGATGATATAAGGTAGCAAAATCTCTCAAATCTAACAACAAAGAGATGATTCTGCATTTAATTATATTTAATAAGTTATTTATGTTCTAGTTTACTGATTAGATCTTTCTGAACGTTCAATGTCAAAGACATTGCTTAATAAATCATCAACTCGATATTAATTATATAATTAATTAATTTAAGGTTATATCATACAATGTATGATAATGTAGGAATCTACATTGCATTAGATTCCTAATACAAAGTTGATGACTCTCTTGATTAATCTAAATAATCTCTAATTAATCAAATAGTTAATATTGTTGATTATAATACTAAGACAATTTTTAGATGATTTAATGGCTTAGAAATGATTAATCCTTGTTATTGATTACCCAAATATCATGAAATATCACAATGTAGCATCATAATAGGTGAAATAACCAGATTTAACATACTAATCTGACTGTTATCACAAACATCAGATAATCATTCCAATGAGTATGTTAATGATTGTGATTAGTTTGAAACACTTGGATTTAACCTTTGCATTTCAAAGATTAATCAAACTAATCACCTACATTGTTATAATCAAATGGTTTAAACCATTATAATCATAGGTATGATTTCATGCAAACCGGGCATCACAACGGATCAAAACAAGGATTTAACCGTTAGAACTTCGTGTTCTTCGTTTAAAATCAATCCTAGCCATCATCTAGGCAATAATCAACAATCCTAACTATCTCATTACGTTCAAAATCAAGATCTAATCAATCAAAATCAAACTAGAAGGTTAAAACGAACCGTTACCTGTTCTGACGAGTTTGTGCGGGTAAAACTACGATCGGGACTTGTATATACGATCCTTGGGATGATCCGGATGTTCAAGAGCTTTAGATATGAAGATTAGAGGTGTTTGATGGCTGATTTTTCGTCTAAGGGTGAAGCAGGGTCGAGAAGATGAGGTTTGTGCAAGTTCTATGCGATCTGATCATCAAAATATATTTTTTTTTTTGCCGACATAGATCCTTGCGCGCATCGCCTGGCTTCGCAGCCTGGCGCCAGGCGTAGCGCCCCACGTCATCAGCACATCATTTTGGTTTTCAACTTCGTTTCGCGATTCCGGGAGCATACGAACTCCGTTTTGCGCACGGTTTTCGCCCACGTTCATCATTTTTCACATACTATAAATCCCCAATAACAAAAGTTGCTAATTCCTCGTGGATTTCTAGCACGACCAAATGTGCTTACGTCATTTATGCCGAATTCTTCGTACGCAACTGTCACAGTCTCCTCCTGTTAGAGGAATTTCGTCTCGAAATTTAATGAAGACTTACTTTATAACAGTCGTTTATGTGAATAGATGTGGGTACTTTGATTTCATTTGATCTTCTCGTTCCCAGGTATATTCAGGTCCTCGTTGAGAGTTCCAGCGAACTTTAACGATTGGTATGCGACTGCGTTTGAGTACCTTAACTTCTCGATCCATTACTTCTACCGGTTCTTCGGTAAACTGAAGTGTATCATCGATCTGAAGTTCTTCAAGAGGTACGATCAAAGATTCATCGTTTAAACACTTTTTCAGATTTGATACGTGAAAAACGTCATGAATGTTACTGAGTTCAAGAGGTAATTCGAGTCTGTAGGCTACAGATCCAATTCGTTCAAGAATTTTAAATGGCCCTACAAACCTCGGTGAGAGTTTACCTCGTTTACCAAATCTGAAAATGCCCTTCCAGGGTGATACTTTCAACATTACACGATCACCAACTTGGAATTCTAGTGGTCTACGACGGTTATCAGCATAACTCTTTTGACGATCGCGAGCAGCTTTAATTCGTTCTTGAATCAGTGCGATCTTGTCAGTGGTTTCTTGGATGAATTCTGGGCCAATGATTTGATTTTCTCCTATTTCCGACCAGCAAATAGGAGATCTGCACTTGCGCCCATACAGTGCCTCGAATGGAGCGCATTGTATGCTGGTATGGTAGCTGTTATTGTACGAGAATTCCACAAGTGGAAGATGAATATCCCAGCTACCTCCAAAATCAATCACACAGCTTCTGAGCATGTCTTCTAACGTTTGATTTGTTCGCTCCGTTTGCCCATCCGTTTGTGGATGATAGGATGTGCTCATATTGATTTGCGTGCCCAGAGCATTCTGAAGAGTTTGCCAAAATCGTGACATAAATCGACTATCTCTGTCAGAAATGATAGAGATCGGTACTCCATGTCGAGATACAATCTCATTAACATAGAGTTTAGCCAGTCGATCCATAGAGTAATCTTCTTGGATTGGTAAGAAATGCGCAGATTTAGTAAGGCGATCAACGATAACCCATATCGAGTCATGGTTACGTGACGTTCTGGGTAGTTTTGTAATGAAATCCATAGAGATCTGATCCCATTTCCACATGGGAATCTCAGGTTGTTGGAGTAACCCAGAAGGTCGTTGATGTTCAGCCTTAACTTTGAAAAATGTTAGACATCGATCCACGTATTCAGCTATTTGTTTCTTCATTCCAGGCCACCAGTAAAAGTCTTTAAGATCTTTATACATTTTATCAGCACCTGGATGAATAGAATACCTGGATTTGTGCGCCTCATCCAAGATGGTTGTTCGAGAGTTACCGAACAGAGGAATCCAGATTCTGTTCTTGAAATACAAAACTCCATCAGCTTTAGTTTCGAGTAATTTGTCTAATCCTCTTAGGTTCTCAGCTGGATAATTCGTTGTTTGTAAAGCTTGTTGCTGAGCATTTCTAATCTGAGGAATTAGACTGGTTTGGATAGTCAAACCTAACGCTCTCACACGTAGGGGTTTGACCCGTTCCTTGCGACTCGAGGCATCGGCCACAACATTTGCCTTGCCTGGGTGATAACGGATTTCACAATCATAATCGTTCAAGAGTTCAACCCATCGCCTTTGTCGCATGTTCAACATTTTCTGATCTAGAATATGTTGGAGACTTTTGTGATCCGTGTACACAATACACTTGGTTCCGTACAGATAATGTCTCCAAATCTTGAGTGCAAACACAACTGCACCAAGTTCTAGATCATGAGTGGTATAGTTCTTCTCGTGTACTTTCAACTGCCGAGAAGCGTAAGCGATCACCTTATCGTTCTGCATTAAAACACACCCAAGTCCCTGACGGGAAGCATCACAATAAACCGTGAAGTTATCTGTACCTTCCGGTAGTGCTAAGATAGGTGCATTGCAGAGTTTATGTTTCAACAGTTGGAAAGCCTCCTCCTGTTGGGAACCCCATATAAACGGTTGGTTCTTCTGAGTCAAAATGGTAAGTGGCAGAGCGATTTTTGAAAAGTTCTTGATAAATCGACGATAATAACCTGCCACCCCAAGAATTGACGTATTTCAGTCGGGGTTCGGGGTGTCTCCCATTGTTCTACCGCTTTGATCTTACTGGGATCCACTTGAATACCATTCTCATTCACAACATGCCCCAGAAACTGAACTTCTCGTAACCAAAATTCACACTTGGAAAATTTGGCATATAGCTGTTCACGTGCTAGAAGTTCTAAGATGAGTTTCAGATGTTGGGCATGTTCTTGCTGGTTCCGGGAATAAATGAGAATATCATCAATAAATACAATCACAAACTTATCCAGATAAGGTCTACATACTCGGTTCATCAGATCCATAAAAACTGCAGGTGCATTGGTTAAACCAAACGGCATTACTAAAAACTCGTAATGTCCGTACCGGGTTCGGAAAGCAGTTTTTGGAACATCATTGTTGTCGCACCCCGAGAAATCCCGTCCCTTCCTGGGGCGCGAGCGACGGCAGATTGTCAGGATCGCAGTCTCCGGTCACACAACATGCGAGACCTACATGTCTGGTTATATACGTACATCCAATTACATGGATAAATCGATTTTGCAAAATCAGAGTTGCGGAAGTTATACAATCTCAAAACAAATACAGTTCGTAAGTTGCGGAAGCGTTATTTAAATAGTTTTCAAAATGATAAATAACAATAGTTGCGGAAGCGAGTAAAGATGTTTAAGATGTCATAATATAACAAATGATAGTAAATGTTTAAGAGCCTAAGACACATATGTAGATGCATGGACTCCATCCTAGCATCCTAGATTCCTTGTGCGCGTGCCTTAGTTACCTGAGAAAACATGCGAGTAAAAGGGTCAACACAATGGTTGGTGAGAACACAGGTTTTTCATAAGCAGTAAACATCAAAATGTTTAAAGTAAGAGTTTTGCAGATTTTCATATCATACAATGCAGTATCGATTGATAGCTAGTCAATACAGTTATATTATATTGTGGATGGTACCGAAGCTGACAGATTGTGCCTCCCGCCATGTTATCACAGACAATGGCAAAGTGTTGGTCAATATTGCACTGTTCCGACCTCCAGTCGGGTGTAGTGGGGCTTGTCAGGCCCAAATAGTACTATTCAAGATTACCACGCTAGGCGTTATGCTATTAACGGTCCGAGGAGTATCGCGAGGACTTTTAGTTGTGATAGGGGCCCACACATATACATATAATGATAAAGCATGTCCATAAAATGAGTTGTTGTTCTAAAACAGTTGTAGTGCAGTGTTTTCTCCCCCAAAGGTTAGAAAAGTAAAAAGGGGCCGTGAACTCACCTGGTAGTGCAGTTTCCGGTTTTCGTGTGTTCGTGTCTGCGAAAGCTAGCACCTGCTAGTAAGCACCTATGATCATATAGGTGTAAGTATGTGTTTTGTGATGCGTTGTATTCCATACAACTCCAAGTGTCGGTGTGCTCAACCGAGTATGTGTGTGTTGACTTGTGTTGACTCGACGAATCGTTGGTGACACGATTGTTGTGTTTATGTGCCTTGACGCACATAAGACACTAATATGCATCCTATGACTCTAGTCACATAAGTTGCTATTTTTAGAAAGTTTCCTATTTAGGAAAGTGTGATTATGAAATCCTATTTCATAAAACTAATAACTTCCAATAAGTTTATAAAACTTGTTTAAACTCTTGAAACATGTCATTTGCGCATAAATTGTCATTTATGCCGTTTTGCCTAATTAAAGTTTCCTTATTTGGAAAGTATCCGTTTAAAAGCTCGTTTTCACAAAACGAAGTTTCTAAATATGTTAAAAATCATTTCTAAACATATTTCAATAATCAAAGTTCATCAAAACACTTTAAAACATCAAAAGCCCTCTTTTGATTTCTAAAAGTTTCCATTTATAGCAAGTTTCTACAAAACCAAGTTTTTGACAAAATCAAATATCCCAATGTGTTTCTAAACACTTCAATACACATTTAACAACATCTAGACATGTCTAACATGTCTAGATTATCACAAACCCAAGACTTGCAACATAAAAGTTTCCTTTTATGGCAAGTGCACCAAAACATCATCAAACCTACCAATAACTCAATCAAACTCAAATCTAACATTCTAATATTATCAAACCAGTAAATCTATAACATATATTCAACAAATCACCAACAAAATCGTGCACAATGGTCACATGGAGTTGCATGTGGGTTTTCACCCATTGCATGTGCGATCTAACTATAGGTAAACACAAGAAACTACCTTAGAAGCTCCTTGGTGAAGAGATTTGATCTGGACAGAAGCTACAAGGGGCTGATGAAGATCCTCTTGCTTGTTGTTGGCCTCCAAGAACTCCCTTTTGTGCTCCAATGGCTTCAAATCACCAACTATGGCTTCTAATGGTGTTAACAGAGGTTGAAGCTTGATTTCAGGTGGGTTTGGTCGCAAAGGTGAGTGGAAGTTCGGAGGAATGAGTGAAGAACCGAATGAAAATGAATTGGGGCTTGTTAAATAGAAATTTCGATCTGCATGGCCTTCGCGTACCGCGGAGGCCGATCAAAATTGTTTGCCGCGTACCGCGACAGGATTCGGGAGTCTCGACTCCCGGTTTTCTCCGCGTAACGCGAAGCTTCTCGCCGAGGGGCCATCGCGTACCGCGATGAGTCCACTTCCATGTTTTTCGATTTCGTTGAAACGATTTCGCTCATACATGATTCCTAACGTTTATCTAAAGCATCTAATGCTCGTTTAAGCACGTAAATACAAATAGCATATAAGTTTGATTGATCACCAACGTTCGTGAGTCTCGTGTGTGTTTCGATAATTCCTTGAATTATCTTCGATAGTTTGTGTTCGTGTTCTACGAAGTGTTTGCACGCTTGATTAATCCTAATCAACGTGTAATGCACAATAATAGTCCAAGCTATTGTTTTGTGTTTGTGTTTAGCTCATCTAATTAAACATAATTAAATGAAATACAACAAGTATGAATGTGAAATACGTAGAGTTTAAGAGTTGCAATTTACCTGAAATTGCCGGGTGTCACAATTGTCATGGATTCGCAACTGATGATATCCGGACCTCAAATCAATTTTTGAGAAATATGTAGCACCTTGCAACTGATCAAACAGATCATCAATACGAGGTAATGGATAACGGTTCTTGATTGTCAGTTTATTGAGTTCCCTGTAGTCGATACACATCCTGAATGATCCATCTTTCTTTTTCACAAAAAGAATTGGTGCTCCCCAGGGTGAAAAACTGGGTCGAATGAAACCTTTATCAAGAAGTTCCTGTAATTGACCTGAAAGTTCTTGCATTTCAGATGGCGCAAGCCGATACGGGGCTTTAGCAACAGGTGCAGCGCCAGGAATCAAGTCAATACGAAATTCAACCTGTCTTGTTGGGGGTAATCCTGATATATCTTCAGGAAAAACTTCAGGAAAATCTTTGACTACTGGAATATCAGTGATACGTGTAGGTGAAGAATTGTGCTCGGTCACGTGTGCCAGGAAAGCATAACAGCCTTTCCTTAAAAATTTCTGAGCCCGCATACAAGATATGAGACCAAGTTTTCTACCGGCTCGTTCTCCTTGAACTACCAGTGTATTACCGTTAGGTAATGGAATACGGATCACCTTAGTTTGACATACAACTTCCGCTTGGTTATCAGAAAGCCAATTCATGCCTACCACGACATCAAAGCTACCAAGCTCAATAGGAAGTAAGTCGATACAGAAAAGGTGATCATTCAGATTCAAGGAACATCCTTGAACAACACTGCTAGTTTTGATCATCTTGCCGTTTGCAAGTTCAATGACATAAGGAGTTTCTAGTTCTACCGTAGGCAATGAAAGTAATGATGCAAATTCAGGAGAAATAAAACTCTTATCTGCTCCTGTGTCAAATAAAACTGATGCATAAATATTATTGAGAAGGAACGTACCAGTGACAATGTTTGCATCATGTCTTGCCTCGGCTGCACCAATCTGAAAAGCTCTGCCCCTAGCTTGATTCCCTGGATTGGTGTTATTGGTTGGACAATTGCGCATGAGGTGATCAGGGCTTCCACAAGTGTAACATGACCGGTTCGTTTGAGCAGTGGGTCGTGGAGCTTGGTTTGGTTGACGAGCAGGAAAGTTGCAGTATTTAGCATAGTGTCCTACCCGATTACATTTTGCACAAACAGGACATGGTCCTGTGTGATGGTAGGGACACCTATCACATTTGGGCGCCGGCCCAGTGTAAACTTTCCTTTCCGGTATCGCCGCTCCATAGTTTTTCACGGTTGGTTTGTTCTGACTGGTTTCAGCTGGAGCTTTGGTCTTGGACTTGCCAAACCATTTACGTTTGGTACCTTTAGAAACGTTCGAGGTACCAGCTTCACTACGGCCCACGGCCGTCTGAGATTTTGAGATCAATGTACCACTTCTTACCGCCTCATCGGTAAGCTTGGTGGTCAACAGAATGGTTCTTTTAAGGGTTGTGGGTTCAGCAGCAGTTACATTTCCCCGAATCTGGGGAACCAACCCTTTGATATACTTCTCAATCAATGCTGCCTCCGTTGGAAACATATTGGGAAGTAGACAAGTAAGTTCATGAAAACGATCGGTGTAGGCTAAACAATCAGCACCGACCATTGAGTGACTCCAGAATTCCTCCTGAAGTTTTTGGATTTCAGTGATTGGGCAGTACTCTGACATAATCAGAGTTTTGAATTCATTCCAGCCCATAGAATCAACTGTAACAGAACCCAAAGTTTTAGCCTGGGTATTCCACCAGGTAAGAGCTGATTCTTTCAAAGAACAGGCAGCATAAGACACCTTATGCTCCTCCAGACACTGGCTGATTTTCAGTTTTGTTTCCATTTCCTCGATCCACCTAAGGAGTCCAGCCGCTCCTTCCCTACCTGTGAAAGTAGGTGGGTTACAGGAAGCAAAGTATTTATACGTACATCCCTGTCGTGGTGGATCAGGAGCAGTAGTAGTTGTGCCTGTGGTATGAACAGTTTCAACGTGTCCACCTGTGGCATTATGTTCCACATGACCAGACCCAGAAGTGACATGTGGCTGTGGTGGTATTACAATGCCAGCAGCCGATAACTGTTCCTTTACGATTCGGGCTATAGCTGCTTCATTCAATACCGACCCACTAGGAGCTGCCATTGGTGTCGGGTTTGGGTCCTGGTTCACCAGAGGAACGGTATTTGTTTCAGAAACAGGTGGTGGAACTGGATTCGGTTCAGGGGGAGTAATATTCTCGGTAGCTTTCTTAGCTGGACGACCTCTTTTCGGAGCCATAGTTCTGCTCACATGCAGACAAACTCAGGTCAGTTCAAGAATATTAAAAATATAACCCTTTTTAATCACATAACTCAACCATGTTCAGACATGCTGACAATTTCATGTTGAAATGTGATCATTTAAGTATTCAAGTATAACTACATTGAAAAGATCCAAATACGTTCTCAGTTCACACTAGTCATTCAGATATTCGTAGTTATATTTAGTCCTGTTATTTCAAAACATGTGTAGAGTATAACCCAACTCATTGCCTCGCAATACATGTTTTTAGAGATATGTTCATACAGGACTAGGATATGTTCTCAGTTCATGTACTAGATATGTTCTCACACAACAACAGATATGTTCACGTGTTCTCGTACAATATGGCTCTCGTACTGTACTTTAATTACAGATATGTTCTCATTAGATATGTTCTCGTTCACATTACAGATACGTTCTCGTTCAGATATGTTCTCGTACAGTATGGCTCTCGTACTGTACTTTAGTTACAGATATGTTCTCGTATAGTATGGCTCTCGTACTATACTTTAGTTACTGATATGTTCTCGTTAGATATGTTCTCGTACAGTATGGCTCTCGTACTGTACTTTTAGTTAATATATTCGCATACAGTATGGCTCTCGTACTGTATATCAGCGCAATATATTTTCAGTTAGATATATTTGCATACAGTATTGCTCTCGTACTGTATTTTCGCACAATATATATATTTTTAGTTCGACATATTCGCATACAGTATGGCTCTCGTACTGTATATCAGCGCAATATGTTTTCAGTTAGATACGTTCCCATACTGATATGTTCATAGATACGTTCTCATACTGATATAGATATAGTGTTCACATAACATACAACAGATATACAGAAACAAACATTTGATTAAAACAACACTGTTATTATAGAACCATAAAGTTTATGATACAAAGAGTGCCCTCATAATACATCCATACAAACAACCTATCCGTCTATGAGATGTACAATGAAAATCCCAAAAATGTGGGTCAACTGATCTGACTTACCGTAAGAAATACGGTAAACAGGCTAGCACTATAGCTATAGTAGCAAGTACTATAGCTAACCAGATAAGTCTAGCCTCGGTGCTCAGCGTACCGAGCATCCAGATCAGTCCCTGCAGCCTTTCCCCAAAGGCTGCCACCCGCTGCTTACATGCAGCAATCATCTCCCTCCACCAGGTCCTCCGAAGGCGATCCTCAATGGTCGCCCTCCAGGCTAGGGTGTCCGCACCCTGAGTAGTCACATGCTCCATAAGAGCCAGGTGAGACGTGAGAATCTCCAACACCGTGTTACGGGTGTCCTCCATCGTGGCATGGTGCTGCTGCAGATCCTGTCGGAGGCCCAGCAGGTCCTGAGAGACCTGCTGTACCTGAGCCCGAAGCTCAGCCTGGTGGGAGGATTCTCCCACCTCGTATACTGGTGCTGGCTCGTCCCGTGGAGCCATAGGGCGTCGTGGAGGTAGCCCCGTGGTCTTGCGGGCCTGGCCCCGCATACGCCTGAGCCCGTCCCATGCCGGGGCTCTGTGTGGTGAGGAGCTCTGCCTCCTCATGGCCGAAGCGTCGGCCAGCGGTGAGTGGGGTGGACTGTGCACCGGTGGGGATCCCGGTGGTGGTGGTGGTATGAACGGAGATCCGGGCGGTAGTGGTGGTACAAAAGGAGATCCGGGTGGTGTAGCTGGTAGCTGTGGTCCCACCTGAGATGATACAGAAGACGCATGAGATGGTACTGCACCCGAGCTCGATCCCGAGCTGTCACTGGGTGTGTCGTCAAGTATGATGTAAGGGAATCTCTGGTAAATATAGTTTTCTCCCGGGTTCGCCATTGCTGAATAAACAAAGTTCTAGATCAGTATCATGAAATAAACATTGAATAATAATATTCAATACAAACATGATATGATATCTCTTCCTATCTCAAAGCAACTATTAGTCTTTAGAATTGTTATAGTTCAGCTTGGATTGACTTAAACTAGAATGCACAAGTATTACAAATTTCAGTTATGCTGGCCACTCATAACTGAAACCTGGATCACTCGATTATCCTAACTTAAATCAACACAAGTTTTGTTCGTTCGTTGTATTCAATGATCTCTGTGTCATTATACGAGCCTACGGTTATAGTCTAGGCCCCTATGTCCACCTAGTTCTCTATAACCTGGCTCTGATACCACCCTGTCACACCCCCACCTCTCGTCACCTGGGAATGATGTCATCAAAAGGGTAGCGGAAGCATAGTGGTGATGTCTCAGAGCATGAGGGGTGACTTACTTGATCCGGTATCATCATAGCACACAGATTACGAAAAGTAAAACTTACATTACAAGGTTCGTGGTTACAAATATTATTACAGTTTATACATATTACAATTTATTTAATTACAGTTGTTGCTAGTGCTGTGAGTGCATCCTCACCGTTGTCCTTGATTGCCTGCAAAAGTTTTAGTTTCGAAAACATCAGCACAAAGCTGGTGAGTTCATACAGTTTAGTTAAATCATATGATATGACAGTTAAGTTCAAATACATGTTCACAGTTCCGGATAACCATGGGACCCGTATCTAGTTCCTTTCGGACGATATGTTCAGTTCTCGATATTACCCGTCGGTACATATCTTATTGCCTCATTATCTTAATGTCTATCACACCATTAAGAAGTTCAGGAAACAGATAACAAACATTCACACCAGGGGAGATGCAATCCTCCCAGTGAATGGGGTGTCAACCGATAGTACTATCAATGTTTTCTGCTCGGCCACACATGGGTTCACTAGATACAGTTCAAGAATGAGGACTTTGATATCATGATAGAGATACTAACGGCAACAATCCCATGAAATCCACAAATTCAGTTAATCACATGAAATCACGCAGATAACAGTGACACATATCATATGATCAAGAAAAGTTTAGCAGTTATACCCCGATGTTTATAAAACATTAAAAGAACAGGGGTGGTACGAAACTCACCTGATGATATAAGGTAGCAAAATCTCTCAAATCTAACAACAAAGAGATGATTCTGCATTTAATTATATTTAATAAGTTATTTATGTTCTAGTTTACTGATTAGATCTTTCTGAACGTTCAATGTCAAAGACATTGCTTAATAAATCATCAACTCGATATTAATTATATAATTAATTAATTTAAGGTTATATCATACAATGTATGATAATGTAGGAATCTACATTGCATTAGATTCCTAATACAAAGTTGATGACTCTCTTGATTAATCTAAATAATCTCTAATTAATCAAATAGTTAATATTGTTGATTATAATACTAAGACAATTTTTAGATGATTTAATGGCTTAGAAATGATTAATCCTTGTTATTGATTACCCAAATATCATGAAATATCACAATGTAGCATCATAATAGGTGAAATAACCAGATTTAACATACTAATCTGACTGTTATCACAAACATCAGATAATCATTCCAATGAGTATGTTAATGATTGTGATTAGTTTGAAACACTTGGATTTAACCTTTGCATTTCAAAGATTAATCAAACTAATCACCTACATTGTTATAATCAAATGGTTTAAACCATTATAATCATAGGTATGATTTCATGCAAACCGGGCATCACAACGGATCAAAACAAGGATTTAACCGTTAGAACTTCGTGTTCTTCGTTTAAAATCAATCCTAGCCATCATCTAGGCAATAATCAACAATCCTAACTATCTCATTACGTTCAAAATCAAGATCTAATCAATCAAAATCAAACTAGAAGGTTAAAACGAACCGTTACCTGTTCTGACGAGTTTGTGCGGGTAAAACTACGATCGGGACTTGTATATACGATCCTTGGGATGATCCGGATGTTCAAGAGCTTTAGATATGAAGATTAGAGGTGTTTGATGGCTGATTTTTCGTCTAAGGGTGAAGCAGGGTCGAGAAGATGAGGTTTGTGCAAGTTCTATGCGATCTGATCATCAAAATATATTTTTTTTTTTTGCCGACATAGATCCTTGCGCGCATCGCCTGGCTTCGCAGCCTGGCGCCAGGCGTAGCGCCCCACGTCATCAGCACATCATTTTGGTTTTCAACTTCGTTTCGCGATTCCGGGAGCATACGAACTCCGTTTTGCGCACGGTTTTCGCCCACGTTCATCATTTTTCACATACTATAAATCCCCAATAACAAAAGTTGCTAATTCCTCGTGGATTTCTAGCACGACCAAATGTGCTTACGTCATTTATGCCGAATTCTTCGTACGCAACTGTCACATATAGTTTGAAGTTAATCATCCCTACAGTTTTACGGTTATCTTCATTGAGTGCTACACATATATAAATTATATGTGTGCAACACAAATAAGTCATAAAAAATAATACAATTAAAAACCCTAATATATATTTAAAACAATTTGATTTATACTGATCCTCCCCTAAAATATCATAATACCCGGCAACTTTCACGCCATTATAATTACTTAATTAGGGATTTATGTGTACGATTCACTGTTATTTCATTAATAATAGAGTAAAATTCTCTTTTACTCCCTGTGGTTTGACAATATTAACCCTATTGCTCCAAAACTTTCAAAATGATCATTATGCTCCATGTGATTTGACAATATAATCAGTTTGCTCCCTATGATTTGACAGTTATAACCCTTTTGCTCCCTGTGGTTTCGAAAAAAATGGAGTATAATGGAGACATATCAGAAAAGTTTGGAGCAAAATGATTAAAATGTCAAACCACAGAGAGCGTAATGATCATTTTGAAAGTTTTGGAGCAAAATGGTTAATATTGTCAAACCATAGGGAGTAAAAGGAAAGTTTACTCTTAATAATATTTAGTAGCGATTCATGACATCAGCCGGATTCGTTGTGATTTCATGCATATAGCGTATGATACCCTTTGCCATCAGTAGCTGATTCACAGGTCATTAATGCCCTTCTGCAATTTTTTTTTCTTTTAACAGCTGAATTTTATAAAAGCAAGAACTGTCACATAAAGTTGCTAGGCACAAAACAATAGATACTAGGAGTGTGCATGGGTTGGTCTGGATCGGTTTTTGAACCCAATTAGGTTCGGATTTTATTTTTTTAAAACCCATTTGGGGTCGGTTTGAGTGTCGGTTTTTTCTGTATTTTTACTTACGTTTATAAAAAAGACTTAAAATAATTAATGTATTAAAAATATTTAAATTACACCACCTCTTAACATTTAAAATTACAAGATTGAAAAAATAAAAACAAGTTGTTTAGCTAGTGATAGAGGAGCTGTCAAAGGAATTATATCTTGATAATGAGGAAATGATAAGTTCGAATTAGACGGAGAAGAAAAAAGGAAATTAAAGGTCGATGACCTTTGGGATTGTCTTTGCCCTTTGATATTCTTGATTTGTTGAAATATTTAATTTGGGTATTATTAGTTTAACACCGTATACGCTTAATCAATATGTGTGTGTATAGGGACGTGTTATATTGAGAACTAAAATTTTGTTAAGAGCTTAAGAACTGTATAATACACTTGTACATTATGCTTTAAGTTTTATACATGAGTTTGTTTTTTAACTGCTCCACTTTTTTCTCCTGCTATTTTAAAATTTCTATGCATAATGTACAAGTCTATTATGCAGTTCCTAAGTTCCTAATAAAAATTTGGTTCTTAATAGAATATCTCCATATATATATATATATATATATATATATATATATATATATATATATATATATATATAAATACCAGTTTTGAACCCTTGTAACACACTAGATTTATTAGAATTTGATTTATAATTTTTTGGTAATTTAATTTTTATTAAAATTAATAACATTAATATACATAATTAATTTACATTAAAAAAAGTATTGTATATATTATATTTTTAAATTTAGTGGGCACCATTGGTTTTTTGAAGAAATCCACATACATGACACAGGAAATATATACCTAGATTGAATATCATAGTATCCTATAGTCCTGTACATATATGCAGACTTTAATAAATCATTCAATAACAATGTTTTCAAGCTACTAAAAAACCTCAAGTGAGGTTAAATTTCACTTAACATCAACACTTCTAAGTTGTTTAACCTTGAAAACACATAAACTATGGTTAACCCTCAAAGAATTCCATATTTTGAGTAATATTTTGCCTTTTGAGCCAAGAAGTCATAATTTCATCAAACCCACATCATTTTCAACCAATCAAACATACCCAGAAAGCAAGAAAATCATAAAGATTGCTAAGAAGTAAGAACTGACCAAGAACAACAAACTCCAGATGAGATTTTTAGTACCTAGAAGCCAAATTGAAGAAACCCATTAATAAGACCCTCCGGTGTGCCGGGTCGTTGGGCGTGGGAGTGGGCGTGGAGGGGCGTGGCACACCGCCCCCCCTATGGCGTGATCGGGGCGTGAAGGCAAGGCGTGGCTCGACCAACGGGCGTGAAGGCTTCAACGGTAAGTTTTTGAACCGTTGGAAAGGTAAAGAAAAAAAAAAAAAAAATTTTTTACCTATTTAAACCAACCATTCAACTATTAAACCCAAAAAAATATTTCTCATTTCTAACATTCAATACAAAAAAATACCCACTCTTCCCATTTTAAACTTTCTTAACCAACCCAATAATTTTCATGGATCCCAACCAAAACCCAAATTACTATAACCCAAACACTCCACCAAACCGAAACCCTAACACGCCACCTCCGAATTGGGTCTTTACCCCTTCTCCAATGAATCCTTTTTTCGATTCAAACTGTTATCGACCCAATTTTGATTCAAGCCCACAAGGGTTTTATACATTCGCCGATTATGGTTCGAGTCCACAACCGCACGGGTTTGCACAATTATCTCAGGATGAAGTTGTACCCGAGACCCAACCCGTTACAAATGCCGGTCCAAGCACGCAACCAAAAGAAAAGCGTAGACACAGAAGGAAACAAGCTGCGGATACCGAACCTGCTATGGGAGGTTCATCCCGCATAGAAAAATGGACTACGGAGGAAGAGTTTCAACTTACAAAAGCTTGGATCGATGTGTCGGAAGATCCAATTGTTGGTCGTAACCAAAAAGGACCGGACTTTTGGAGTAAAATCCGAAATCAATTTTTTCAAGCCATGGGTCGTGGGGAATATCGTACTAACGATATGCTCTCTAGCAAATGGCGTGACATGAACCTAAAGGTTAGAAAGTTCAACGGGATTTATTCCCAGAAATGGCAAACTCGTCGGAGCGGCCAAAGCGACGCGATGATCGAGCGGGAAGCGGAAGAGCAGTACCGGGAAGAGTTTAACACTCAGTTCTCGCTTCAACGGAGTTGGGAGCTTATGAGAAAATGTCCGAACTGGATTCGACTCGAGACGGTACAATCGTCGGCCTCAAAACGATCAAAAGCATCGTCAACGGATAGCCCCGGCACGTCGGATGCTCGAGTGAATATAAATCTAAACGATCTCGACGAAGAAGAAGAAGAGGACGACAACGAGATAGAGGATTTGACTCGTCCGATCGGGAGAGATCGCGCAAAAGCCGACCGAGCAAGGGCGAGACGAGGCTCTTCATCTCAAACGACCCCGGATTATAACCAAGGAATAGAACACTTATCTCAACGAATCGGTGACTTTAACGAATTAAAACGGGAACGTCAACGGTTGGTAGAGTTACAACTTCTATTCACCAACACCGACCACTTAACCGGGCTCGACCGCGAAATTGCCGAGCGGGAGAAGGATAAAATTCGTAATAAATATAGAGATAATTAATTTGTATTTTTTTATTAGTTTGTAATTTTTTTATTAATTTTTTTTATTAGTTTGTAATTTTTTTTTAATTTATTTTATTAGTTTGTAATTTTTTGATTAATTTGTAATTTGTTTTTATTAATTATATCTAAAATTAAATTAAAAAGGAATGATGACGTGGAGTGAGTGGGGTAATGGGGCATTTCCACCAAAATGGTGGGGTGAGTGGTTGTGGTGAGTGCTTATGTGGCGCCTACGTGGCGCACACGTGGAGTGATTGGGGCGCCTTGGCACACCCAATAGTCTAACTGAGGGTTTTTTTTGTGAATTGTTGCAATGACAGACCAAGATTAGGTTTTTAAAAGATGAGACAGATGACAGATCGACTGGATTGAATTGAAGTGATGATAATTCAGATATTGAAAGATTTGAGTAATCAACAATCTTTCCTTCCCAAAAGATGTGTTTCACCATGTTTGGTAACTGTAAGAATCAAGTGACCACTAAACATGATTAGTGGCTTTAACAATTGCAACCAAAAATAAGCAACAATCAACGAAATTGCAATCAAAACATGATTGGTAACTGGTAGCCATGATTAAACAACAAATAAAGTATTATCAACTAAAAATAAGCAACAATCAACGAAATTGCTGATAAAAAATGGTAAATATGAAATACATGAGTCATCAATCCCAGAAACTTGAGATCCCAAAGAGAAATTAGCAGACTCAAGCTCATCTTCCCCTTGCTTCTTCTTCTTCAACATATTTCTCAATTTCGCTGGCGACATCCTTCCTCCCTATTTCCCTGCCACAAAGATCCATCTTGCCACCTCCAATCTATCATGAAAGACTCTTTTTCTAGTGTTTCCTTTTCTTTCTTTTTTTTTTCCTGTTTGAGCATCAATAAAGCAAGTCCAATTATTACTTTGAAGGTAATCCCTTTCAATATAAAGATAATTGCATTTATTGCTAATAGTTAATCAAAATCTCTCATTATGCATATTTATTTAATGCTAGGTGGCCAAGGCAAAGCCAAACACAAGTTTTCTATCACTATGCAGTCACATAGTGATAATTTATTTAAATATTCAAAGCCATCTGTGTGATAATCCACTTTGATACAAAAAATCATGTAGCCATTCCAATTTCTGAACTTTTCTAGGGAAAAGAGATGGCGGGGATGATGAAAGATGTGATGCCAGCTGGACATTCAGTTTCACAAATTCGTTCTACAACTTCAATGGCATAGCTCCTTTTACAGGTTCAAGATGAACATGATCTACCAGAAGGAAGTACCATGAATGTAGCTCCTTAATTCCCTTGCTCTTTAGCTTTAGATAGAGATGACGATTTCGACATACATAATCATGAGCAGTTAGATATGGGTCATGTCTATCTCAAACAGGCTAAATAAAATATTTTGAGAAAAAACGGATCAAATGGGTCAATAGTTGTCCAACATGTATTTTTAATGCATACCAACTCCTTAATTCAGTTTATTAAAAATTTTATACAATTATTGTTATAATTTAGTTTTAACATTAATATTTAACAATAAAGCTATTTAATAAGTTGTATACATAAAAACATACATGCTTGGTCACTTTAGGAAACTTTCAATCCGTTTGACTTGTTTCATTATTAGAAAACAAAACATAATTGAAAGGATCATGTTATGGGTTGAAACTGCCACCTCTAAAGACAAAACACAAGCGACAATTAAAAGAAGATATCAAACAACTACTGCCCAACTTCAAGAAATTATAATAATGTTCTACTTGTCCATAAGACATTTTTCCTTCACTTTGCTCCTTCAGTGTGCCAAATTGCATTTCAAATTTCTTTAGAAGCTGATGTTTTAACAACAATAGGAAGCGGTGATGCATTTTTGACAAACATACCTTACCAAGTAAAGTAGTTTGACGACTTCTTCGTGAATCACTTCATTAGCACCTGCACCAAATCACAACATCATTCTTTAAAGCGCATTCGATGAATAATTTCAAGTGCCAGATTATAAGGATTGTAATAAGTGATGAAATAAAGACTTAATACAATTACCTCTAAGCATATCAAGTTGAGGCAATTGCGATCATAAACACACATACAATGATATCATAAACAAAAAAAAAAAAAAATACAAACACATAAATACTTTGATTAGCTCATATAAATTTTATTTACATAATAACAATAACATAAAAAAGAAATAAGAAAAATAAGAAAAATAAAAATACTAATCATAAACATGATATAAAAAAATAAAAATCCAAACAACATAATAAGAAAATATTAGTTTCAGAAGATATCCCAAATCATAATATTTAAAAATAAATTACCAGCCCAAAATCACCAAATAGAATTACTCGAAATAGCCTAAGTAAATGGATCTAAAATTTCACCTTTATCATACCCATCATTTCAAACGTCTTCGAATCTGTCTACACCAACACTTGCAAAATCTGATCAATTTAGAACATATCAAGTTGAGGTTATGTACATATATGTTAGAACTCTAAACTCACACCAAGTAAATAGTTTAATAAATCTAACTTGCCAGTAAGATTTATGGACTTGAGATTTGAGTACTTTTAACTTGCTTAGCAGGTTTCAAGTATTTAACCATTCTGGTGTCTTCCTCAACATGCATCCAAAGTTCATTTCTCCTTGACTACTTCAACTCTCTTTACACAGAATTGGTAAGCTTTCTGCAACATTAATATTCCCACACCCATCATCAAATTGCAACGGATCCTCATTAAGATCATCATCATGTTGAATATCATAGAAAGGATAACCAGATTAGTAAACAAAAGTATTCGAGATTCATCATAATTAAAGGTATGCATACATACAACTATGTTTACATCAAAAGCTCAAATTTACAATAACAAACATAATAAGCAAAACATTAACAAGCAATTGAACAACCTATCAACCATATGCAAACATGACATATGCTAAATATATGCTTTGTTGCAGATGTAATTGAAGAATCTCGAATATATGCTAAATATATGCTTTGGCAACTCCATTAGCATATGCTAAATATATGCTTTGTTGCATCATCATTATTTGCAACCCATTAAATATATGGTTAGATTAAATTATTACCTCATTGCGACATTCAACTCCTTGGCGTCATTGGTGCCTATATTATAAAAAAAATTAAACCACTAAAATTATAACTTTCACTCAAATAGAAAAAATAAACAAAAATAACATTCATCAGATTAGTAAGATAAGTAAGATGGCAATTGAGATATGCTTTATCTCTAGTAAGTCAACCAGGTTAAATAAAAAAATAAATCAACAACCTGAGCAACCTCTTTACTAAGATCAACAACCTGATGGTAAATGGCTGCTAGTGTTTTTACTAAGATCAACAACCTGAGCAACCTCTTTATGCTTGGTTCAATAATAGAAACATAAATTGTTCAATGAGAATTATAGTTTGTATATCCTTGAATATGGAAGAAAAGAACATTAGCATGACATAAAAAGTGACCTGCACACATGCTAACTCATGTGCAACTCATATATGTTTAACATTATTAATTTATAGCATTTTATTCAAATCATAAAACTATCCAAGATACCAATGTAGACAACCTGTGATCACAATTGTATAGAAAAGCTAAAAGAAATCAGAAGAAGAGCAATGTAAATCTTGATATGGACAAACTTGCCTTCGGAATTGTTTAGTGCCGACGGATTCTAAGGTCTTCATCGTCAGATAGGATTAACAGTATCCTGTCTCAGACAAATAAAGAAAAGGTAACTCCACAAAAGCTCACTTGTGTTACATTGATGACAGAAATTAAAAAAAAGTTGTAATTAGTAACGAAGAACGTACATTGATGCCCCACTATTAATTCATACATCATGTTTAAAAAAAATTTCCTTTTAACTTAATCTTTTTGTATAGTTAATGCTTGAAATTTGGTATTTATTTTACATGTCTAAATTTTTTTCTGTAGCCCATATGCATAATGATCATCCATGCATTAAGAAAGTGTTGCAATTATTTTTGGATTCCAATTTAAGTGAGGAAGATGACATCTTCACTTAAATGTCCTTTTGTGCACATACAGCTAACAGAGTGTATGCATCTGTACTGTTTAGTTATGATCATTGTCTGCACATGATAAATAGTTCATAGCATAAAAATTAGACAAATTCAGTAAGATACATTTCAATCCATTTGTGTCAAAAAAAAAAGAAGGTCAAATTGGTATAAGTTGTTAATATATGAAATTCAAAATGTTAGCTAAACAGAAAACAGATAAAACAGTTTAAAAGCTGCTCATCCCTAAAATGCTTTCGACCTACTACAAAGTCGTGATAAGACACAGGGTCATGCAAAATTGGAAATATTACCAGACAGAAGAGCTCAGAAGCAAACAGGTTATGTGCTATCAAATCACTGCCAATTGATCGAATCACCGCAAAATTGAAAATATTACCAGACAGAGGAACAACTTGTATGTTCCTCTGAACCTGATCATTGCATCACCTCATTGAAGGTTAACACGTTCATGTAAATACAATTAATAAAAATGTTTTAATTAAATGTTAAGCAAAATAGAACATCTCATGTTAAGAAGGAGAAATTTGCAATCACCTTCCCAACCTTCACTTCCAGCATGCTCTTCCCAAACAAAGCTTCACCATGGATTCCAGCATCGCTAATCTCTCTATCTAGAAAAATAAAATGTTATGTCGAGATTGAGGAGCAGTGGTGAGAGGGAGATTGAATATAAAGAACCTGTTAATTTATAAGTGGTTCAAATTAGGAAGGTTATCCATCTAATATGACAAAGAACCCGTTAATTC
Organism: Mikania micrantha; assembly: GCA_009363875.1. Taxonomy (NCBI): domain Eukaryota; kingdom Viridiplantae; phylum Streptophyta; class Magnoliopsida; order Asterales; family Asteraceae; genus Mikania; species Mikania micrantha. The sequence goes on from CM018683.1 coordinate 17,282,146, forward strand.
ATTGAAATAAAGAACTAAAACAAAATCTTTTTATTACCTTTGGGTAATTTAACTATACAGAAACATGTTTTGATAGTTGAGTAAAATCTTACTTCAACCAACATGTATGAAGGTTAAGCCACTAAAAGCATGATAGCAATTTCTCGATATGTTGAATGCCTATATTTTGCATGCCAAATAAGGTACTGATATATTGTACATAAATCATTAAACATGAGAGTAAAACGGAAAAGAACTTTAGGCATTAAGAGTAAAGCTTACCCTATTTTTTTCACTCTCACATGACTTCTCTGGCTCACAAAAAAACTCAAAATCAGCACACTTTGCTCAACCTAACCGAAACCAATCGACATACCTGAATGCTCAATGTAATCTTCACTCTAATCTAACTTAAAATCAATACATTATTTAATCTCATAATAAAATCGTACCAGAAATATACATTTAGTTCTTCATAGAAAAGATTAAGCTTGAATATTTAAAATCATACCATTTTAAGCTTGCTTATTGTAAAATCCTTGCAAAACGCATACCTCATAAGATTAAGCTTTCACCCATATAATTTCCTCGACGCGCTTATAACCCCACAGTTCCAAACTGCATGCGTGCAATCGAGGATGCAAAATATCAAGAAAATTATCCAGTAACTTCATTAAAATGGTAAATAACACAAAGATTCAAACTAATAGCAACATCTGAAGAAAAATTAGGATGTGATATTGAATCATCATTCTACACTTACTGCCTCAAGCCAATGCTGCAATGCAAGCTTTTGTGCTTTACAATTCTTTGATAATCCTTTTCCAACCTGAAAAAATTGCAAAAAACTTTATAGGTAATCTAATTTTACACATTTATTGTCTTAATTTATTTGTATTTGATTAAATTCAATTGGTTTTGAATGTACCATGGCAGCTTTTGTTCTTGCTCTGGCCCAACGCGATACAGCGGATTCATGTTTATCAATATCAAAAAATGATATAGAACTCCTTTTGAGATCTGCAGAATCCAACACTTTCCGCCTAAAGCAAACACACAAAAACTGCATTAGCAAAATCAGAAATCCTAATGAAAGTGTTAAATAGATCAAAGCAATTAAAAAGTTAAAAAACTAACCATATTTGTTCAATTAGAGCTGCACAATCAGCCAGCTTTCTTCGTGTTCAAAAGCTTTTATACACTTTTTGCAACTTTGTAGCTGTTCATATGAAATGAAAACAAAGGTTCAAATTGCTTAAAAAAGTAACCATTTTGTCAATTTGACCTGCAAAAAAAATCAACAAAAAGAAGTTGGATAACAGAAAAAAGATATACCGAATCCCATGGGCGTGAAGCTTTGGTAGGATCATGATTCCTCTCACTTAAAGCTATACATGTGTCCCTTAAAGCTTTAAAGAACTTAAACATTTATCAATAAAATCATATCATTCACAGAAATTATTTGTCATCAGAAATAGAGTAATATTGAAGTAATAAAAACATATCATTCTTGATGCATAATTTAATACCTTTGCCTATATACATACATCGTACATCATACATCTGAGGGTGTTTGATCTACCTTCAGGGTGAGGCATTGTCATATGATAAGCATCAGAACTAAAGCTTCCACTAAACACTTCTGCATAAATTTTTGCATCTATTTTCTGTCCTTTAGTTTGATATAAACGTTGTTTTTAAAATGGAAACATGATTAGCAAATGATCATCTTTTTGTTTTAGCAACATACCTTAGCATGCTCAAGTTCTTCCAAAAGCAAGACTCCAGCTCCTTCACCCATAACAAATCCATATAGATCATGTTCATATGAAATGAAAACAAAGGTTCAAATTGCTTAAAAAAGTAACCATTTTGTCAATTTGACCTGCAAAAAAATCAACAAATGTATCTGCAATTCAGTATATAATCGGAGAAAAGGAAAGAAAAGTAAAAAGTCACAACTCACATAATCGGAGATTCATACCTGAGTTGTTTCAAAATCAAAGCTCCATAATCGGATTGATACCTGAGTTGCCGAAGAGGGCTGCCTTCCCTCTATAAAAGCATGATAAACAAAAATGAATAATCAATGTGAACACAAACCCATCTTACCAATCCCCAACACCTTCAATGACTTCGACAATAGCGTTTATGTATGCAATAGAATAAGATAAACATTTTGCTATATCAAACAAAGCAAAAACCTCACCTTTCTCTACAACAGGAAAGTATCTGAATTTTATTGGACATATAATTTAACTTGCAAGATCAAATACATCCTATGTTGTAAGTTATATATGAATGTTTTCATTCTAGCATCATATATAATATTAAAGAATATCAATAAGCTGTTATTTTTAATATATATTGGGAATTGTTCGAATGTTAACCTTTTTTATTGCGTTAACCGAATAACTACATCTTATTACTTTAGGGTCTATATTAAAGTAAATTTAAAGATTTAGGTTTTTTCTTTTTTTTTATTAATATAAGTGGGCCCTACATTAAGAAAAAAATAAAAAAACTATTCAAAATTGTGAACTAATAATTAGTTTTTGGCTAGAACGGAAATAGAAGAAGATAAATTCAGAAAAATATCAACAACTACACATATAATATGTGAGCCATGAATTATAAGTGGTATCCTTTAGACCATTCCCATTAACAATCTTGATTGGGTTGTGGCACTATTCAAAAAAGAAAAAAAAAAAGAAAAAAACAAAAAAGTTGAACGATCCGCTCGTTGCTGCAAACAAGTTTGCAACCCAAATATATATGTTTTTTTTTCTTTTTCTTTTTACTTTAAAATAATTGCTTTTGGTTAATCTTATTTTATTTAATAACTACTAATAATTAACATTTTTAAAAATCCTAAAAACATAGACTTGATCAGATTTTTTTCATGAAGATGTTGGTATAGATTTTGTTAAAAACGGAGTTTGTTTAAAAAAATGTATTTTTAATATAAAATAAATATAAACAATCATTGATTTATATCATCTAAAACCAAAGTTTTTTATTGGTTCAGAAAATTTTCTGGATCAAACTTTTTATCTGAAAAATCATAAATTATATTTATTTAATAAAAACTAAAAAATCTAATTATTTTTAATAAAAACTAATAATCATAAATTATATTTAATTAATAAAAAGTAGTAAATGTTAGGTTGTTAATGAGAGTAAAATTTTAGGTTTGATTGGGTTGTATAGGTTGAAGAGAGAGAAATTATTTTTTATTAAAAGATTGGGTTGAACTAGGTTGTGAATGGGGATGGTCTTATGTTCACATATTAAGTGGTTGCTTCTAGACTCTGACAATGGCCTTTTGCTTCACGTGTTGAATAGAGAGCACAAAGAAATACATGTTGCATAGGGTGTGGCGTTCCTCAACAAAAAGGGCTAAATTACAGCGAAGTTTCATTAGAGCATGATGGCGAGAACAGAGTTGCAAGATTTTTGCAATACCTGTAACTGTTTACTGAGTCTCATATCTAATAAGTCATGTCATGAAATGAAAAGGATTAGAGCATGATAGCGAGAACAGAGTTGCCATCCAACAGCTGATTTTTGCCAGACTCAAGCCCTTTCTTGATACAGACTCAATCTCTTGAGAGTCAGCCCCAGAAACCCTAAAATGGGTTCGAAGGAGAAAGGAAAGGCACGCAGCAGAGAATCCGACAACCAACGCCGATCGCGCAACCCCATTATTAAACTTTCTGCCCCAAAAACCCTAAAATTCGTCGATTCCCCTATTTCCCTTTCTCCTTCGCATGGCAATGGAGAATCTTCAGGTGAAGAAGCTGGTTGCTAAAGGTTGACGAAGGTGGTTGCTGTCTGCCCTCTACAAGGCTATGTGTTGTGGCACGTGACTCAGGCGTGATGCCCCTGGGTCACGCCCTGGCCGCGCCCCACCCCTGTAATACCGGGGTGTGGACCCTCACGGGGTGATGACCGTTGGGGGAAAAGAAAAAAAAATTATCACGATAACTTAGCCGTTGACATGCCAAAAAAAAAATTAACCCTATATAAACTCATCTAACCTATTCAAAAATCTTCCAAAATTCTTACAAAAATTCTTAAAAACTCTTTCAAATCTCCAAAAACTTCTACACTATCATGGATCCAATCAATCCATACTTTAACCCGTTTATGAATTGTTACCGACCTCAACTCGATCCAAACAATCTAAACCCGAACCAATTTCTAACATTTTCAAATTGGTACCCACAACCACCTTTTTTCAACCAAAACTCACCCACCGGTGACAACGTTTCTGATAATCAACAGGATCCCAATGTTGACGTGGTTCCGGAAACACAACCCGATGCCCAACCGGCTTCATCGCGTCGTAGACACCGACGAAAAGAAGTGCCTGAAAAAACAACCAAACCGTTCATTACTCGATGGTCGAAATCTGAGGAGGTGGCACTGGCTCGTGCCTACATTGACGTTTTTGAAGACCCGATTGTTGGTAACAACCAAACGAGCTCGGATTTTTGGAGACGCGTGAGACACAATTTTTTTTGGGCAATAGGTCGTGGTGACTACCGGACGAACGACATGATTTCCGGCAAATGGTGCGACTTACAACGTAAAGTCGCGAAATTTAACGGTATATGGGTTCAACACCACAACAACCGTAAAAGTGGTGAGAACGACGAATCGGTCATGAACGAGGCGTTGATGGCCTACGCACGAGAAAACGGGTCATTTGCTCATATCGCGCCGTGGCAAGTTATGTGGAAATCAACCAAATGGCATCCCGTCCCGAAGTTACAAACTTCGAAACGAACGAAGACGTCGTCGTTGCAAATTTTGTGGACATACAAGAGAAAAAACAATACAACAATGATATGAAATTGTTGTGGACTCCAACCGATCACTTAACCGGACGCGCTTTTGAAATAGCCGAGAAGACGAAGGATTAGATTATTAAAAAATATAATTTGTAGTTTTTTTTTTAATTTTTAATTTATCCAACGTTAAATTCATGACCGATTCATCGTTCTCACTTTTACGGTTGTTGTGGTGTTGAACCCATACGCCGTTAAATTTCGCGACTTTACGTTTTAAGTCGCGCCATTTGCCGAAAATCATGTCGTTCACCCGGTAGGAATCACGACCCATTGCCGAAAAAAACTGATGTCTCACGCGTCTCCAAAAATCCGAGCTCGTTTGGTTGAAATCCAGTTAACCTTCGATCTAGCTGAAACCATTTCCGTCTTTCAAGCCGAGAAGGAAGAGTCAGGCTCGACGTAGCAACTGGGGAGGGTTGAGACCATCATAGCCACTGTAGGTCGCCTGAGGATAGCTCGGGGTGTGGCTGTCGCGAGTAGGGTGCAACGGCTGGTCGGAGTATGATCATCGGCGGTGAATCGAACCAAAACCACCATCGAAGTTGTTGCTTCTGGTGGCAATGAAACCGGTCGTACACACGGAAACAGGAGAGGATGGCGGCTCATGGGAGGTTTTGTACCCGAGGGAGGTAGTCGGAGTAGACGAGGTCACCTGTCACCACCATTACAGGCGTCTGATGATGGCTTCTTTCGTCTTGAACTCGAATTCGACTACACCAGAGATAGCAGGTAGTTGTTGTCTTGGGAGAAGAACCTGGTACATTGTGTCACACCCCCACCTCTCGCCACCTGAGATGATGTCATACGTTACCGTGAGAAGGTTGCGGAAGCATAGCGGTGATGTCTCAGAGATGAGGTGTGACTTACTTGAACCGATATCACCGCACACAGATTAACTTAGAATAAATACATCACAAAGGGTTTCGTAATTACATTCAACATTACATTGTTCAAACTAAGTTTATTACACAACTATCTTATTTAATTACAGTGTATGAAGTGCATCCTCACTCGATGGTCACTGTCTTCCTGCAAAAGTTTTAAGTTTAAAAACGTCAGCACAAAGCTGGTGAGATCATACAGTTCAAGTTTAACAATATGATATGATATGTAATACAAGTTCTCAAAATGTTCAGTTCAAGATAACCATTGGACCCGTATCTAGTTCCTTTCGGACATTCTTGTTCTTGCTCTATAAAGATACTACCCGTCGGTACATATCTTGGTGCCTCATTGTCTTAATGTCTATCACTACATTAAGAAGTTCTGGAAACAGATAACAAACATTTACACCAAGGGGAGTTGCAGCTCCTGGCAAATGGGTTGTCAGCCGATAGTACTATCATTGTCCCCTGTTCGGCCCCACACGGGTTCACTAGATACAGTTCAGGAATGAGGACTTTTAAGTTTTGTGATAGAGTTTCGTTTTACAAACACAATCCCATGAAATCCACCAGTTCTCAACAGATCACATGAAATCATATAGATAACAGTGATACATATCATATAGTTTTGAAAAGTTCCACAATGCTACCCCGATGTTTACAAAAGATTAAAAAGAAAAGGAGTTGTATGAAACTCACCTAATATCTTACTGATAGCAGAATATCACACAAACTGGTAATAATAGGATGATTCTGCATTTATTTATGTTTAACAAGTTATTTATGTTTTAACTTACTGATTAGATCTTTCTGAATGTCCAATGTCAAAGACATTGTCTTAACAGTCGTCAAACTGATATTAGGTTTTTAATTATTTATTTTAATGTCATATCATACCATGTATGATAATGTAGGAACCTATAATGATTCAGGTTCCTAATGCAAAGTTGATGACATATTTAACTAATCCGAATAATCTCAAATTAATCAGATAGTTAATGTTGTTGATTATACTGCTGAAACAGTTTCTAGATGAGTTTATGGCTTATAAACGATTAATCCTTGTTATTGAGTACCCAAATATCATGAAATATCACAATGTAGCATTTGAATATGTTTAATAACCATGTTTAACATACTGATCTGTCTGTTATCATAAACATCAGATAGTCGTTCCAATGAGTATGTTAATAATTATGATTAGTTTGAAACACTTGAATTTAACCTTTGCATTTTAAAGATTAATCAAACTAATCACCTACATTGTTACAATCAAATGGTTTAATCCATTATAATCATAGTTGTGATTTCATGTAAATCGGGCATTATAACGGATCAAAACAAGAATTTAACCGTTAAAACATCGTGTTCTTCGTTTATAATCAATCCTAGCCATCATCTAGGCAATAATCAACAACCCTAACTATCTCATTACGTTCAAAAACAAGATTTAATCAATCATTATCATACTAGAAGGTTAAATTGAACCATTACCTAGTCAAATGAAGTTCTGCGTGTAAAAAGACAATCAGGACTTACAGAAACGTTCCCTGGTGCGATCCTTGAGGTTAGATGCCTTCAAAATAGAGATTTGATACTAAAAATACGTTTTTGGTGCGTCTGGAAGTGAGAAACGTCGAAAGGAAGTAAAAGAAATGGGTTTCTAGGTGAAATCTGACTTTTTAAGCGTTTTTTCGACTCTGGAGCCACCAGGCGCAGCGTCCTATCCGGACGCGTGGTCTGGGCGTACCGCGCGGAGGGGAATTCCAGATTTTTGATCTTATTTTCTTTTTGCGATTCTGGGAGCATACGAACTCCGTTTTGCGCACGGTTTTCGCCTACGTTCACGATTTTTCGAGATCTTTCCAATGGTTATAATATCAAGACCTAAAGAGTTCAAAATATTTGACCTCTTATCTATCGCTATATTCGATTTAGTGTATCTTGAAATCGGAGCCTCGTTTTGCGATTTCGCTTACACTCGTTTTCTTCATTTCCGAGTTATGATTCTAGACATGAAATCGGTTGGTCATCTATTTGAATAAGCATCATGTGATGAATGTTTCTTTGAGATCTACTAACACCAGATTCCTGAGTAACTACAAGTCATGAACTGATATGATATGATATGATATGGTCCTTCTGACACATACGTAATAATGAATGTGGATTTCAAACACGACCAAATGTGCTCATTTCGTTGATGACGTAGTTCTTCGAGCGCAATTTTAACACGTTGCCGATGGAGGCCATGGAAGTCGCCATAATGAAGGAGCTGTGGTCGGAGGAGGGAGGCCGCCGGAGCCTTGTCGGGAAGGAGATGTTGCCGGAGAAAGAGATGCACCGGAGAAGGAGGAAAAGTACAGGGAGTTTCTGCGATGGGGGTGGTGGCTGACCAGCCATGGTGCTCGCCGAAAAGGTGGCCGGAAGAGGCTGCCTTCTTCTCTCTTGCTCTTCTGATTAAACCAAACAAAACACACACAAGGTGTGTGCTGAAATGTGTAAACGGCTGAACAAATTAAGAAACTAGAAGCATAAGTTTCTATTTATAGCTAGGGTTTTTGGGTGGTTGAGGTACCATAGATCAGTCTGTATCGTGTGCAACTTGTTTATTGGTCACGTAACGAAACCGTTTGACTCACGTTTATTGTTACTGATTATTATTTCGAGCCTGAAATATTTCGGTTATGTCACACCCCCAAATTCCCACTCGTGGTGTATGTCCACGTGGATGTGACGTGTCCAGAATCACAGCTCAAGGTCATATAGAACGCCTCTATATGCGTTTACAAATCCAAGTTTGACACATACACATAACAAAATAGTTTGCAGCGGAATAAAAGTTATCATAATATATATTGCAGCGGAAATCAGATGTTTGACATAATGCAGCGGAATGGTTTAACACGTCATTGTTTAACAGGATAAGATAAGTTGTTTTCAAAATAACAAGACAGAATGCATGTAAGTTCCTAATTGCTCGTCCCTTAATGTGTGCATTCCTGTCCTCCTGCTAGCCATGCTAGTTACCTGAGAATACAAGTTTGAAAAAGTGTCAACACAATGGTTGGTGAGTTCACAGGTTTTGATATACATATGGTAATAAAAGTGTGTCATGCTGTTTATCAATGTTAGTACCGAGCCCTAGGCCCAAAGTGTCAGTGCGTCACTACCGAACTAGACTTGTTTGTCCTTGCCTCCGCTATGTCTCGTATACATAGCAAGTTAGGTCAGAATTTGCACGGGTTATGACATCCAGTCAACATAGTGCCCCGTGGGGTTAGTCGTTCCCTAATGGATCCATCCAAATCTACCACGTTGTTCGTACATTAACGGTAAGACTTTGTGAGGGCTTAATACGAGTTCGACACTTAATGTTTGTCCAATAAACCAGCATACACAAAAATGTTTGTAATAGTAATAATGTTTGACTCGATGCAACTAGTATTCTCCCCTATTTAAAAGCGTTTGAAAAAGAGTAAAGAGGGGCCGTAAACTCACCTTAGTTATGAAGTGGTGTGTAAGCGTAAGCTCCTGAACGTCAAGTAGCACGTCGGTCACCGGCAACCTATATCGTATACCGTATGTGAGTTCGCGTAAGTGACCGTGCTAGTGTTAGTGCTCGTGTTTGTGCCCAACAACCCTTGGTTGTTCATGTTTGTCCGTGTCGGTCCACAATGACCGTGTTTGCTCGTGTTGATCCATATTGACCGTGTTTGACCAAAGTTGACCGTGTTTGTCCAAGGTTGACCGTGTCAAGTCAACGACCCGTTGGTGAACCGTGTGCCGGTTTGTGAATCGTGTAGCAATCGAGTAAGTGTTTGTCGTGTGCACAACGCGTAGGTCGCGTTTATGGACAACTTACTATTTATAGTAAGTTTCCATTTTTAGAAAGTTCACAAAGCATAACGATTTTAGAGTTCTAGCATGTTCAATAGTCCTACGGGATCATGTTAACACATAGCACATCATCATACGATTTCACATAAGTCGTTTAGAACATGTTAGTGCACAAAAGTTTCCTAAAATGGAAAGTTTCCATTTTTAGCATGCGTGACATCGGAAACCATCTAACTTAGCATCTAATATGCATACCATAACATGATAAGTCATTTAGCATGCTCAAATAACACAACACGTTGACAAGTCGGTTTTTCTAAAAAATAAAGTTACTATAAATAGTAACTTTGTGATTTTTGCCTAAAAATGACCATTTAACATTTCCTAAACCATTTTCACATCACCATTCATCATAATAAACTATTTACTATCATCTAATCATGTCATCATAGTCCAAATCATCATCCATCAATATTTTTACCTAAAAAGTTACTAAACATAGTAACAATGTTGAAAATGACCATAATAACATCAAGATCACATTCTTAGGTTTCTAATCATCATAATATCATCCAAATAGCAATTTCACATACATGCATGTTCATCAAATACACTAAACCATCAACTTGTAACTAAAAAGTTACTATAAATGGAAAGATTTATAAAAATCATAGTTTTAATCATTCTAAGCAAATCTAACCATGGGTAATCCTTCTAACATCATCAATAAACATATCCATATACTCAAGATCATTCCAATACTCATGGATCGTACATGCATGGTGATATTTCAACGATCCAAGACCAAATAACACACTTTAATGACTCACATCATCATAGATCGTCATGAAATACATTCTAATCACTCTAGATCATCATTAAACACTTTAAAATCAACAAACCCAGATCTAAACATTACAAAATCCGTGCATGTGATGGGGTAGTGCTTGCATGTGTGATTTAACACTTGTATGTGGGCGTGGGAGTGAAAGGAGTGTGTGTAAGCATGTAGAGGATACCTTACAAGCTTTAGATCGTCAGAAGGGTGTTGGCAAAGCTCCTGGAGACTCCTGGACCGTAGGTTCAAGTAGTCTCAAGGTGGTGATGGTGATCCTCAAGCTACAATATCCTTCTCCTTCAAGTTCTTGATAGAAACCAAGCTTCAAAGCTTCAAGAAGGTCCTCTAATGGCTTCCACAGGGTAGGATTAAGTGTTTCAGTGGTTTGGGAAGAGAGATAGCCGAGCTATGGCGTGTAAGAATGGTTAAGATAGGTGAAATGATGATCTTGGAAGTTTAAAAAGAAAATCTGCGAATCTATGAGTCAGGCGTATCGCCTGACGTGGGTGGTTTCACTCTGTCGTTACGCGCGGATCCGGTCGGACGAGGCGCTCAAGTTCCACCCGCGCGCATCGCCTGTCGCGGGCATCCAGGGTCAGGCGTACCGCCTGGCCTGTTTTTCAAGCCCAATAAGCTTGTTTTTGTTGTTCTGGCCCGATCTTGCCCGTTTCTCGATCATAGAACGTCGTTCGAGCGTCGTTTGGACTCTATTGATCAATTATTAGTCATAATTGACTTGTGACAGTGTTTCGTGAGGTTTCGAGGGTTGTGCTACACAATGTGTTAGACGTTCACCAACGTTCGTGTGTTTTGACACGTGTGTGCTGTTCGTCGATAATTCCACGAATTATCTTGTCAGGTGTCTGTGTTTGTACTGTCGTGCCACGTGTCACACTAAATTAATCTAATTCTAGTGCCACGTGTACATAATGCATTTAAATAAACATTTAAATAAATAAGATGCTGACCTGGAAATTACGGGGTGTCACATCCTCCCCATGTTAGAAAGAATTTCGTCCCGAAATTCAACTTGTGTTGCTAGTGTTTGTCTGTTCCGCGAACAGGTGTGGGTACTTTTGTTTCATCTGATCTTCACGTTCCCACGTGAATTCCGGTCCTCGTCGCGAATTCCATCGCACTTTCACTATTGGGATCTTGCTGAGCTTGAGTTTCTTAGTTTCCCGGTCCATAATCTCCACTGGTTCCTCAACGAAATTCAATTGTTCGTCGATTTGTATTTCCTCGAGAGGAATAACAAGTGTCTCATCAGATAGGCACTTCTTGAGGTTCGAGATGTGGAATACGTTGTGTACACTGCTCAGTTCAACTGGCAGGTTTAGTTCGTAGGCTACAGGGCCTATTCGCTTTGTAATCTCGAAAGGTCCGATGTAACGAGGGTTCAACTTTCCCCGTTTGCCAAACCGAATGACTCCCTTCCAGGGCGAGACCTTGAGTAGCACTCTGTCCCCCACTTGGAATTCCAACGGTTTGCGTCGTTTGTCAGCATAGCTTTTCTGTCTGTCACGAGCTGCTGCCATTCGTTTGCGTATTTGCACGATCTTCTCAGTTGTCTCGTGCACCAGTTCTGGACCAGTCAGTTGGCTATCCCCAACTTCCGCCCAGCAGATGGGTGATCGACACTTACGTCCGTAAAGTGCCTCGAATGGTGCAGCTTGAATGCTAGTGTGGTAGCTATTGTTATATGAGAACTCAACTAACGGTAGGTGAGATTCCCAGCTACTCCCAAAGTCAATGACACATGCCCGGAGCATGTCCTCCAGTGTCTGTATGGTCCGCTCACTCTGTCCGTCTGTCTGCGGGTGATAAGCGGTACTCATGTCCAATCTCGTGCCCAAGGCCTTATGCAAGGACTTCCAGAAATGCGACGTGAATCGACTATCGCGATCAGATATGATTGAGATTGGCACTCCATGTCGAGTGACCACTTCCTTTAAGTAAATCCGGGTGAGTTTGTCTAGCTTGTCAGTCTCCTTAATGGGTAGGAAATGAGCAGACTTTGTCAGTCGGTCTACGATAACCCAGATGGTATCGCAACCACTTGCCGTCTTTGGCAGTTTAGTGATGAAATCCATGGAAATCTGCTCCCATTTCCACATTGGTAGTTTCGGTTGTTGAAGTAACCCTGATGGCTTCTGGTACTCAACTTTGACTTTTGAGCACGTTAGGCATTTACTCACGTATGTTGCTATCTCAGCTTTCATGTTTGGCCACCAATAGGTTGTCTTCAAATCGTGATACATCTTATCAGAGCCTGGGTGTACGGGATACCGGCTCTTGTGAGCTTCATCCATCACTACTGCTCTCAATCCCCCGTAGCGTGGAATCCAGATTCGATCCATTAAATAGTAAGCGCCGTCGTCCTTTGCCTTTATTTGCTTATCCATGCCACGCATGGCTTCAAGAGTGAGGTTTTCAGTTTTCAGAGCTTCCTGTTGTGCTATCCGAATTTGATTCGGCAGTTCGGAATGGATCGTAAGTTGTAGTGCACGCACGCGTTTTGTTGTTTCTTTTCGGCTCAACGCGTCGGCCACTACGTTGGCTTTACCGGGATGATATTTGATGGCGCAATCATAATCACCTATGAGTTCAACCCACCTTCGTTGTCTCATGTTCAACTCTTTCTGGTCGAAGATGTGTTGTAAGCTCTTATGATCGGTAAAGATTGTGCACTTTGTGCCGTACAAGTAGTGTCGCCAGATCTTCAAGGCAAACACCACGGCTCCCAACTCAAGGTCATGAGTCGTGTAATTCTTCTCATGCACCTTCAGTTGACGTGAAGCATATGCTATCACTTTCTCGCGTTGCATCAGCACACAACCGAGTCCCTGTTTCGAGGCGTCGCAATACACCACGAAGTCATCACATCCTTCTGGTAGGGATAGGATGGGTGCAGTGCATAGTTTCTGTTTCAACAGATTGAAAGCAGCTTCTTGTTTGTCTCCCCAATCGAACTTTTTGTCTTTATGTGTCAGGGATGTCAGTGATTGAGCAATCTTTGAGAATCCCTCAATGAATCTTCTGTAGTACCCGGCCAGACCTAGGAATTGTCGCACCTCAGTCGGAGTCTTGGGTGCTTCCCAGTTCTTAATTGCTTCAATCTTGGCTGGGTCTACGTGTATTCCCTGCTCATTAACCACGTGTCCAAGGAATTGGACTTCGCGTATCCAAAAGTCGCATTTTGAAAACTTCGCGTACAATTGCTCTTTCTTTAGTAAGTCTAAAACTAGCCTCAGGTGTTCAGCATGTTCTTCCTGATTCTTAGAGTAGATCAGAATGTCGTCAATGAATATTATTACGAATTTGTCAAGGTAAGGTTTGCACACTCTATTCATGAGATCCATGAATACAGTTGGTGCGTTGGTTAGTCCGAAGGGCATAACCAAGAATTCGTAATGTCCGTATCGGGTTCGAAAGGCAGTCTTAGGGATATCGTTTTCCTGTATCCTTAGTTGGTGGTAACCCGATCTTAAATCGATCTTCGAATAGTAGCTTGACCCTTGCAACTGGTCAAACAGATCGTCTATTCGCGGTAAGGGATATCGATTCTTGATCGTCACCTTGTTCAGCTCTCTGTAGTCGATACACATACGGAATGATCCGTCTTTCTTCTTTACGAACAAGACCGGTGCTCCCCAAGGTGAGAAGCTCGGTCTGATGAATCCCTTGTCTAATAGCTCTTGTAACTGGTTAGACAGTTCCTGCATCTCAGTTGGTGCTAGTCGGTATGGAGCTTTGGCAATCAGTGCTGCTCCTGGCGTAAGGTCTATCTGAAACTCGACTTGTCGTTTCGGAGGTAGTCCAGGTAGGTCTTCGGGAAACACCTCGGGAAAATCGCAGACTACGGCGATGTCCTCAATCTTCCTCTCCTTCTTCGGTTGTTCTGCGATGAGGGCTAGTATGGCGGTGTATCCCTTTTGCAGGTACTTGTTCGCCTTCATGCATGACATGATGTTCAGAGGTACTCCCCGTCTTTCCCCCGGAATCGAGATCTGTTCTCCGTTCTGCAACGTCACTCGTACGATCTTCTCGTTGCATACGATTTCAGCTTGGTTAGCGGATAACCAATCCATTCCAACGACCACATCAAAGCTTCCGAGAGTCACAGGCATTAAATCGATTTCGAGTTCGTGATCCGCCAAAACCATGACGCATCCTCGAAAGATGTGTTGTGTTTCAATCAGTTTGCCGTCAGCTAACTCTACGGTATACTTATAATCTAGTGGTGTTGGGGTAATATCTAGTAATTTGCTAAACTCACTAGATATAAAGCTCCTATCGGCACCGGTATCAAATAATATGCTAGCATATACATTATTTAAAAGAAACGTACCGGTTACGATGTTTGGGTCATCCTTGGCTTCTCCCGAGCCAATCACAAATGCTCTCCCCTTGGCCGCTCCTCCTCCGGCCTTCTTCAATTGAGGGCAATCCCTCCTCATGTGGCCCGGTTTTCCACATTCATAACACCCTCTGGAGGTGTTCTGGTTGTTGTTCTGGTTGTGGTTAGGGTTGTTGTTACTGGGAAATTTGGATCTGCAGTCTTTGGCCATGTGGCCATGTCGTCCACACTTCAAGCAACGATATCGTTCGCATTGTCCGAAGTGGTGATAAGAGCATCGGTTGCATAGCGGGTATTTTCCTTGATACACACCCTTCCCCTTATCGTCGGGTTGGGTGGCAGTGAATGCTCTGGCAGGTGCAGATCGTTGTTGTTGTTGGGGCTGATGAGATTGGTGGTGGCTGGGTTCCCACTTCCTCTTCTGGCTTTCTTGAGGCTTCAGATGTTCGCCTCGTTTGGGTAGCTTGCCTTGCGCTACCGCTTGGTCGGTTAGTTTGTGAGCCAGCCTGATCAGAGGTTGGATAGTGGTGAGGTCAGACGCAGTCACCATGCTTTGAATTTGTTCGGGCAGCCCACTGATGAACTGCTCGATTTTCTTGTACTCCGGCGTCACCATAGCCGGACATAGCTTACACAGCTCATGGAATCGAGTGCAGTATTGCTCGATCTCAGAGCCGACCATCTTCAGTACCCAGAATTCGGCTTCCAGTTTCCTGATCTCATCACGAGGACAGTATTCCTCTTGCAGTAGTCGGGTGAAATCAGCCCATGTCATGGAGTTGGCACCGTCCAACCCTAGGGTTTGTACATGGGTATTCCACCATGTGAGTGCTGGTCCTTCCAGTGTACCAGTTGCGAACTTCACCCGGTTCTCTTCAGCACATTCGCACATGGCGAATACAGACTCCACTTTCTCCACCCAGCGGAGCATTCCGACAGCTCCCTCAGTTCCCTTGAATTTGTGTGGGTGGCAGTTCAGGAAGGATTTAAAAGAACATCCTTTGTTGTTGTTGCCTTGTGATCCTGTTAGTCAGAAACCAATGTCGTGTGTCAGAGCGTGTTAGCTATACTATGTTAGTCATGTTAGGCGAGTGTTAGTACCGTTGTTCGAGCCACTGGTTTCACTAGCAAGGCGGTTTGCCTCGTGCTCTGCCAGTATCTTGTTAACCCGTCTGTCGACCATCATCTTAATGACGGCTGCGTCCAGTGTTCGTCTAGGAGGGCGTACATGTGGTCCTCTTCCCGCCATAGATATTCTCTATACGGAAGGGATAGAATGTTAGTAAGTCAGAATGTTAGTCAGATGTTGTGTCGGAAGTCAGATCATATGTCATGTTAGTTGTCAAGTCAAGCAATCATG
The DNA here is from genome assembly GCA_009363875.1 of Mikania micrantha. Lineage (NCBI taxonomy): Eukaryota > Viridiplantae > Streptophyta > Magnoliopsida > Asterales > Asteraceae > Mikania > Mikania micrantha. The sequence continues at coordinate 17,298,263 of CM018683.1, forward strand.
GTCAATATGTAATAAGTAAGACAAAACATAATTCTCATTAATAATAAACTTGAAGTACAATAATTTCAAAAGGAAATACATGATAAATTCTTCGAGCACATCCCGCTCGTCTAGGCCAAAATAAAGAAAGTACAAAATACAACAGTCCACTAGTCAGAATCCATGGAGACATGTGAGATATCGCTAGCAGCGTCTCCGTCATCATCATCCTCCTCCGGATCCTCATTAGGATCCTCATCCTATAGGTCCTCGGCCTCGAACTCGGGACCATCCTCCTGTGGTGGTTCCTCAATAAACTGTGCAGCCCATGCGTTAAGCATGGCATCACTAGCCTGCACCATCGCCTGAGTCTCGGTTATGTCTGTCCGATTCTCAGTGATGCGTACATCATGCTCCTGCATGACATCAACGATCTGTCCGTGCTGGGTCATCAGTTGAGACACTTGGAGGCGTAGAGTCTCCACCTGTGCCTCCAATCTGTCGTTGCGTCCCTCCAGTCTCTCGTTCTGCCTCTCCAATCGATCGTTCTTCTCGCGAAGAACTCGGACCTCGTCTGGCAGCTCTCTAGTCCTCCCAATCTCTCGTCGGGTGTAAGCAACGTGGGCCGCGAAGGCCTGCTCCAGTGGTACTCCAAGTGGTGGCAGTCGGTGTCCTGGGGTGGTATCACCAGGGAAACGATATGGAGGTACTCTCTCCCCGATGATCCATCCCTGGATTATGGTGGGAAGCCATCCCCAATGTCGGGCCCGTGCCGCGTCTCTGGCCCGCCTATCCATCTCGGCGTCAACCTGGGCTACGATATCGTCGATCCGTCGCCGACTCTCTGCCGCCAAGTCATCTGTGCCCGTGGGTCTAGCTGCGCTCCTGTTAGCGTTGCTGTTGCTGTCGGCCATCCTGTAAGTTTCACGTTAGTAAGTAATAGTTTAACATAAGCAATAATATCATCAATGTGCAAGTTCTAAGTGTAGTGTCTAAAGTTGAGCAATGGCTATAGTCTAAGTTTACTACATGCAAACCTAGTTCCCTATAACCAAGGCTCTGATACCAGTCTGTCACACCCCCAAATTCCCACTCGTGGTGTATGTCCACGTGGATGTGACGTGTCCAGAATCACAGCTCAAGGTCATATAGAACGCCTCTATATGCGTTTACAAATCCAAGTTTGACACATACACATAACAAAATAGTTTGCAGCGGAATAAAAGTTATCATAATATATATTGCAGCGGAAATCAGATGTTTGACATAATGCAGCGGAATGGTTTAACACGTCATTGTTTAACAGGATAAGATAAGTTGTTTTCAAAATAACAAGACAGAATGCATGTAAGTTCCTAATTGCTCGTCCCTTAATGTGTGCATTCCTGTCCTCCTGCTAGCCATGCTAGTTACCTGAGAATACAAGTTTGAAAAAGTGTCAACACAATGGTTGGTGAGTTCACAGGTTTTGATATACATATGGTAATAAAAGTGTGTCATGCTGTTTATCAATGTTAGTACCGAGCCCTAGGCCCAAAGTGTCAGTGCGTCACTACCGAACTAGACTTGTTTGTCCTTGCCTCCGCTATGTCTCGTATACATAGCAAGTTAGGTCAGAATTTGCACGGGTTATGACATCCAGTCAACATAGTGCCCCGTGGGGTTAGTCGTTCCCTAATGGATCCATCCAAATCTACCACGTTGTTCGTACATTAACGGTAAGACTTTGTGAGGGCTTAATACGAGTTCGACACTTAATGTTTGTCCAATAAACCAGCATACACAAAAATGTTTGTAATAGTAATAATGTTTGACTCGATGCAACTAGTATTCTCCCCCTATTTAAAAGCGTTTGAAAAATAGTAAAGAGGGGCCGTAAACTCACCTTAGTTATGAAGTGGTGTGTAAGCGTAAGCTCCTGAACGTCAAGTAGCACGTCGGTCACCGGCAACCTATATCGTATACCGTATGTGAGTTCGCGTAAGTGACCGTGCTAGTGTTAGTGCTCGTGTTTGTGCCCAACAACCCTTGGTTGTTCATGTTTGTCCGTGTCGGTCCACAATGACCGTGTTTGCTCGTGTTGATCCATATTGACCGTGTTTGACCAAAGTTGACCGTGTTTGTCCAAGGTTGACCGTGTCAAGTCAACGACCCGTTGGTGAACCGTGTGCCGGTTTGTGAATCGTGTAGCAATCGAGTAAGTGTTTGTCGTGTGCACAACGCGTAGGTCGCGTTTATGGACAACTTACTATTTATAGTAAGTTTCCATTTTTAGAAAGTTCACAAAGCATAACGATTTTAGAGTTCTAGCATGTTCAATAGTCCTACGGGATCATGTTAACACATAGCACATCATCATACGATTTCACATAAGTCGTTTAGAACATGTTAGTGCACAAAAGTTTCCTAAAATGGAAAGTTTCCATTTTTAGCATGCGTGACATCGGAAACCATCTAACTTAGCATCTAATATGCATACCATAACATGATAAGTCATTTAGCATGCTCAAATAACACAACACGTTGACAAGTCGGTTTTTCTAAAAAATAAAGTTACTATAAATAGTAACTTTGTGATTTTTGCCTAAAAATGACCATTTAACATTTCCTAAACCATTTTCACATCACCATTCATCATAATAAACTATTTACTATCATCTAATCATGTCATCATAGTCCAAATCATCATCCATCAATATTTTTACCTAAAAAGTTACTAAACATAGTAACAATGTTGAAAATGACCATAATAACATCAAGATCACATTCTTAGGTTTCTAATCATCATAATATCATCCAAATAGCAATTTCACATACATGCATGTTCATCAAATACACTAAACCATCAACTTGTAACTAAAAAGTTACTATAAATGGAAAGATTTATAAAAATCATAGTTTTAATCATTCTAAGCAAATCTAACCATGGGTAATCCTTCTAACATCATCAATAAACATATCCATATACTCAAGATCATTCCAATACTCATGGATCGTACATGCATGGTGATATTTCAACGATCCAAGACCAAATAACACACTTTAATGACTCACATCATCATAGATAGTCATGAAATACATTCTAATCACTCTAGATCATCATTAAACACTTTAAAATCAACAAACCCAGATCTAAACATTACAAAATCCGTGCATGTGATGGGGTAGTGCTTGCATGTGTGATTTAACACTTGTATGTGGGCGTGGGAGTGAAAGGAGTGTGTGTAAGCATGTAGAGGATACCTTACAAGCTTTAGATCGTCAGAAGGGTGTTGGCAAAGCTCCTGGAGACTCCTGGACCGTAGGTTCAAGTAGTCTCAAGGTGGTGATGGTGATCCTCAAGCTACAATATCCTTCTCCTTCAAGTTCTTGATAGAAACCAAGCTTCAAAGCTTCAAGAAGGTCCTCTAATGGCTTCCACAGGGTAGGATTAAGTGTTTCAGTGGTTTGGGAAGAGAGATAGCCGAGCTATGGCGTGTAAGAATGGTTAAGATAGGTGAAATGATGATCTTGGAAGTTTAAAAAGAAAATCTGCGAATCTATGAGTCAGGCGTATCGCCTGACGTGGGTGGTTTCACTCTGTCGTTACGCGCAGATCCGGTCGGACGAGGCGCTCAAGTTCCACCCGCGCGCATCGCCTGTCGCGGGCATCCAGGGTCAGGCGTACCGCCTGGCCTGTTTTTCAAGCCCAATAAGCTTGTTTTTGTTGTTCTGGCCCGATCTTGCCCGTTTCTCGATCATAGAACGTCGTTCGAGCGTCGTTTGGACTCTATTGATCAATTATTAGTCATAATTGACTTGTGACAGTGTTTCGTGAGGTTTCGAGGGTTGTGCTACACAATGTGTTAGACGTTCACCAACGTTCGTGTGTTTTGACACGTGTGTGCTGTTCGTCGATAATTCCACGAATTATCTTGTCAGGTGTCTGTGTTTGTACTGTCGTGCCACGTGTCACACTAAATTAATCTAATTCTAGTGCCACGTGTACATAATGCATTTAAATAAACATTTAAATAAATAAGATGCTGACCTGGAAATTACGGGGTGTCACAGGTTAATATATAAATATTATCAAAATATTTATTTCGTTGGATACGACAACTCCGAATGTAAAATCGTGTTTAAAGCATATTTAATTACGTTATACACTTTAACATAACAGTTGACAACCACATTTTTATTATAATAGTAATTTTTGGCAACGTGTCATGTCATGTTAATAAATTATCATCTTTTGTTAATAAATTATCATTTAATGTATTTAATTCATGTTGGGATTAACTGGGCCAAGCCCAATTGTTTCGGTTAATAGTAGGTTTATTATCGAATTTCGACGGTTGTTACATATACTTATAATGAGTGTGTTAGAAATGGAGTCATCATATAAACCAAAATTTTGAAACGTTTGCTAAACTTTCAAATTCTAATGAGCTATTAGAATCATTTTTTTAGTTGGACGATGTGACAATCATTTTATTCTCTAACAAGCTAGTTAGATAACGTTTTATAAAACTATATCATAATTTATGGACTTGATAAACATAAATAAATATTGTTTAAAATTAAAAATGGTCCACACTTGACAATGTGTTTTAAATGAATAAAACATAGGTCTTTGCAATGGTTCGATATTCATACGAAAAATATCATGGCTTGAACCGTAAATAGTCTCGAGAAGATTATTTGGTGGAAAACAACCCGGTGTTGTTATGACATAATCAATTGTTCAAATTACTTGCGAGCAATTATTCTTTAGACAACTTTGTGTTTGTTAAAGATTAATGTTTCTAAATGAAACGAAAAACATGTTATAATTAGTGCATGAGTTTTATTGAGGGAGGACCTCAAAATGCCACATGACAAAGTCATTTGCGATGATCTCTGCAGACGTTAAAAATGTTGAAGAAATAACACTTTAAGATTGATGTTTAGCTATCATTATTGTACCCGTTTAAAATATGTTGTGTATTATATTTTATTATAAATGTTCTACTATGGCTTAAGTTTTTTTATTTAAAAATAAACAAGTTGATCTAAAAATAATAAAATGATAAATGGTAAATAATATTTAAATTTTAGAGAATTTAAATTTTTCTAGTCTAATAAAGATACATATTTAAACGGAAATTACAAGTTGTGACTTGCACGAACACAATGAGCGGGTTGTGATCTTGACTTATATTGCAAGTCGTATATCTTACATCAATGTAATATAGTAAGTGTATTAAAACGAAACACACAAGAACTAAGGATGTCTTCTAATATATGTTGAGAGCATCAACATGAAAATTCGTAAGTGTGTTTTGATTACTATAACATATGAAAGAAATATATGTTATTATTGTAAATAATCTTGATAAATTTTGCACATTTATTAAAGATACTTACAATAGTGATGGTCTTGTCGATTATGCTACAACCATTAATGTTATTGAAACTATGTGGAGGATTTATCCTTCAATTTGGGAGAGTATCCTAATATATGTTTCATTGAAACAACAATAGAAATTTGTAATTCACTTGAGGCAAATGTGAGTGCCATGTTGTTGACTGTCAATCTAGTTGATTATATCTCAATACTTTGGTGATTTTATACAAATATCATTCATCCTATTGTTGATAAATGTGTTCACCAAAGTGACTCGATCTAGAAATTTGTTTAAGTTTTTATGAGTAAATGGTGAAGCCTTGGAGATTAAAGACAAATGAGTTATGATCCTATATAATGGATGAAATTAAATATGGTTATGAGTTTTCCTTAAACCAAGGGTTTAAAAATCTCACCATTCTTGTCTAAACTACGATATGAATGTTTGTAGAGATAATGTGCTATATCTTGGAGCTGTGAATGATCAAAATGATGCATCTTCTGTTCACATGCTAATATTTTAGTCTAAAGCATGCTAGACTAATAAATGTTAATTTAGATGTTCTGTGGAGATTAAATTAACTTTAAACATTCAATATATGTGATGACATGAGAATGAGTTGTAAGTTTATAGTTTATGAATATAGCTTCATTCACTAAAAAAGGATAAGTTTAGATGACAACCGAAATAGATGTACTTCTATTCGGTTCATATGAGGAGAACTCATGGAGTAATATGTACGGATGAACTAAATGACAAAATGATATATATGTTTGATATCTTATCACAGGTGTCAAAGTCATCAAAAGAGAAATTGCTCAAACTTAATCAAAGTGCAAGCAGTGTGGGGGAATATGTCATTTACGAAACAACCCTCTATAGTTTGTAAGAGATACTATTTGAGAAGTTTCTCAGCCTCTTGTGAAAAAGCAGAACTTTTCACAACACCATCTTGATAATTAGAAAATGGTTATCTAATAAGACTCGAATGTGGGGGTTGCTTGCACTTAATACAAGTAAGTGAAAGATTTTGTAATAAGGATTTTAGTAATCCAAATAAATATTGCAAATTCGTGACCAAGTGGGGTACACGATGGTTGTACGGAGTCAATCAAGTTGATTGAACTCAAAAGTCAATTGGTAAAATTCAAATTCTAGCTAGATATTTGGAAAAGCTTACCAAAGGCATGATGAAAACGTTTTTAGCTTTGAAATGAGTTTCAAATAATTCTAAAGACATGGTAATAGATCCAAGTTGAGATCACTATTTATAGTCTTATGAATTGACAAAAGGGCTAGTATGACTTGTGAGTCAAGAACACGTTTTAACAACTTATCTCAGTTACAATTTATCGTTGTTGACTTGGTGAAGTCAAGAATAATGTTTTGGATCCAATAACTTGACGGTTAGTGAGAGATTAAGTTGAGGAATGTAACTAAAGTCCATGTAAAAAGATATTTGAAAGAGACCTAAACTAGTTGATTGGAGATCCCAAGATCTAGGTTCAATAAGACAACTAACTCATATATCTAGGTGGTCACAGTGGAGGTATAGTCATACAATTTGATATATATGCTAATATATATTTTAAAATATATATCCTCCTTAACTATAAAAGGGTGTTTAAATACATCCTAGTCCATTCCTAAAACAATCAGTGACATTATTGTGTGAGGCTAAGCATAATATATGGTTAATGATCTGTGTAAATCATGGTAACCAAAATGCTTTTAATGATTTGTGGAAAAATCACCTATATGAGAGAGAAGTGGGGTCGTTTCGAATGGAATTATGAGGCATAATTCCTAGATCTCTCGCAGAACCAGGATAGTGTTCCATGACCATAACGGACAAGACAATGAGGGGTTAACCAGACCAGGAAGATGTCACACACCGATCGACAGCGGAATACGTCGGGGCGCGAGCTACGACTGTTCATTAGCTCATGGTGCTATTAATATGTTTAAATAATTAATGCATCATTGTTACAAAATAAGTAGAACATTCATTAAGACATAATCAACATTTCATGAATTCAATGTACAAAGTGTTACAATTTGAAATATTAAACATTGGTTACAATTAAATAGGTCCACTAACTTATCCTATGTCTTCACCATATCTTCACTTTAACCTGTTACATATGTAAAAATGGTTTTTGAATCAACTATATGAATAGTTGGTGAGTATAACATACAGTTTAAATAAATGTTTAAAAAAATAAATGATGCATAACAATTAGACTTTCTAAACTCAGAATAAAAGCACGTATACATTACATGTTTGCACATAAAATGAATACAATAACAATAATGTTCTCTCAAACAAGTGTAATACATAGAACTTAGTTAAGACTGATCAAGTCTTAAACTAAGATATGCAAAACACATGTTTGCAATAGATAAACAGTCTTTCAAACAAGTTCCAGTAATAGTATCAAACTACTGCTTCAACTAAGTCTGTAATAGATAATTGTCTCTCAAACAAGTTTCAATACTAGCATAACATCTAGTATGTGAATCTTGTTTGGAATAGATAACACATGAATATGAATCATAGATTTCACAAAGCAGACATACACATAGTAAGAATTCTAACTAAAATAGACTAATGTTTGCATCGAATGGTTTTTTATTGTAAACATTGTTTTGAGTAAACATATGTAACATCCCAAAATACTAAAAGTAAAAGAGGGAGTATGAATTCTCACTTGTTTGTCTTAGCTTATCCAAAGTTTGCCTTTGAGTTTGAGAAAATGTAGCATGCCTTCCCCTAATGTTTATGTAAATATAAAGACTTAGTATCCTAAGATTCAAGTATTACGTCTTAAGTCTATGGCTCCTATGACATTCCTAACAAGTCTCGAATCCATTTTGTTTTTGTACAAGCTTAAAGGACAATTTAAGAATATTTATTTCTATTTTTAAATAGACATTCACACAAGTTTTGTATAATAATTATAAAAGAATATTGAATATTCTATCTAGTTATTATGATTGTTATTGTTTTATAGTTTAAGTATAATATCTATGTTTGAACCATAATTAATATTTTAAATAAACATATTCTAAGAATTTATAAATATTTATATGAAATAATCATGTTATTTAAAATAAGATTTTATCTGTACAATGAAATTGTTTCTCTACATGTTTTGAATTTAAATCCAATAATTTTATAAAATGATATTTAAACCAACTTTTGTACAATACTTATTTTTTTTAAAGATATAACCTTGTATTGTCAATACACTTGATAAAGAATGTTTATATAAATTTTATTTTTCTGAAAAATCAAGAATATTTCTAAACATACACATGTAATATAATTTTGAATTTTCATTTTTTTACAATTGATTTTTATACAGTTCGTAACATTCTAAAATGAATGTTAAATGGGTTTTATGATAATTCCTTATACTTTAAATTGTGAAAATAACAAAAATCCTTTTATGAACTAATCCAGAATTTTTCCAAACGTTTAAAATGATGTTTTATGATTTATATAGGGATGTATTCCATTAAGAACCATTTTTATGTTAGAAACTTGAGAACTGAATAATACACTTGTACATTATGCTTTAAGTTTTGTACATAGAGTGGTTATTTAAAAGGGTAAAATAGTAACTTATTCTACTTTAAAGTAAAATTACTTTTATACCCCTAAAAATGTGGTTCAAAATTAGTTCTTTTGTTTCTTTAATATTTAGAAGTTCTCAATTGAATAAATCCTGATTTATATATAACTTATAGTTAAAATCTCCTTTTATTTTTTTTTTTTACCGAAAAGCTCTAAAAATGGACAAGGATTAAGAAAAGAAAAACCACAGCTGTAGCTATGGTTGGAACCCTGTGTCATCAGGAGCCAAAGCCTTTAACGTTGAGTGATAGCCAGTTATCTAGGATTCTAATTGTGGATCATCCCCCTCAAGAAATAGATGAAATGTATTTTTAGTCTTCCCCGGGTTTAAATACTAAGAACCCTAACCCTCCTTTCTCATCCAATTCGAACGATTAGATGATGGTGAGTGCCCGGATTGAGAGGGCTATTGATCAACATGTTAACAAGAAGGGAATGATATCAATGGTTACCTGGAATTGATTCGAATTAGTAAGGTTTAATTGAACCCAGTTCTTGGCTCCAGTCGCGACTTCAATAGAATGATTGAAAGGGTTTCAGAGATGTTTTGTGCTCTCGTTTGAATCAGAGGGGAGTCGAAATGAGTGTTGTGTAATTTATTTGATTTGAAATCAACTAATTTAGCCAATTACAGTTTCCTTTTAGCCGGTTTGTTTAACAGCTGTGATACGTTCATCTAGTTCATTATTGCTTGATTTGATCTTGATTGAGTTGCAAAACGCGTGAAAGATCAAGTTTTGAATTTTTGGCTTGTGTTTGGGAACATTTGGATGAAAACCGGAGCCCATTGGGGTTCGAACCTGTGAACGTGAATGAAGAAAGGAAGAAACCATAGTTGGCAGCCTTGGTCCCTTACGTTTCAATAATTCTCTTTTTGACATAAACTTTATTTTAAACAGAAAGTGTTTTCAGGATTTACACATTTGGCCCCCTTTAAGTTCCTATCTTATTATTTCATATTTTATGACTCAAAAGTCTCCCAAAAGTTCATAAACTTTTCATTATGTATTTATAAATAAATGTTTTATAATAATTCATGTATTTATTTATTTTATCAATTATTATAATTATTTTTACACACACAAATATATATATATATATATATATATATATAATATTATACTCTTAATTTATATTATTAAAATGCTTTATTTTAGTTTATAAATCTTTAATTAATTTGTTCTGAATTAATCCTAATATAAATATATATATATATATATGCGCTTTCAAACAAAAGTATTTAAGAAGTTTCATGACTTTTATTTATTTGAATGTTGGCAAAGTTTAGAGTTGAATTTACAATGAAAATCGTAGAGGTTACAGAAGAGTATTGTTTGAAGCGTAATAACGTCTACGCAAAAAGGGGTTTAGTTCAAGGGCATCGCGTCTACTAACCGTTAGGAGACTAAGTATACTTCGCAAAGGAAAGCTCAAAGGGAATACCTACTTCTCCTGCAATACTCAACCGCTGAAATTGTATCTTTAACGCTTGAGTGTATGAGTTGATTTTTATTCATGTGGGGGATTGTTGGAAATTTGAGTAGTTTCAAATTTAATATGAATTAAAATCAAAGACTTTTCATATTACTTAATTAAATCAAGACTTTTCAAATTACATATATTGATTATATGCCTTAAGTCAAGACTCTTGGTATCACCTTCATGTAGTATAAATACAAGCCATATGGTGTCTTGTTAAGATGAAGAAAAGAATACTACATACCATCTCACACAAACTTTGAAGAATTTCCAAGTTTTTCAACTCTTCAATCTCTTGTTTAAGACATCCTTTTCAGGTGCTAAGTTAATCCCGGCAGTATATAAACTGTTTCGGTTGTTGTACCCTGGGAGACAGACGCGTTCGTCTTGAGAATAGGCGCGAAATATGTTTTAGGGGAAACGTATTGAATACGTGTCTCAACCACAATCATCAACACGTTTAATCTATGTTGCAGTGAAGAATAAATGGAAGACACACTGGATTGAAAACATCATCAAATAGTTTGGTTGAAGACTCAATATGGAGCATGTTCTAGTCAAACAAGATACTTAGAACACCCAACGAATAGATGGATCAAAACAAGTTTGGTATATGAATTCGTAACTTATATTATATTATATTATTTTAGTCTTGTAACCGGTATTGTCCTAGATTATTTTCTATGAATAACGAGAGTCTCGTTATTATTTATATTTGATTATTGTTTTATAATAAAAACGTGAACCCATTTCCTACAAGTTATATGTCATTCGGCTTGTATTCTCTATCTGAACAAAAACCCTTAAAAATCCGTTCAAAACTAAAACAAAAAAAGTTAACTCTGTTAAGGTTTTTTTAATGGCGTTCTGCCACAGGTAAATATGTCGAAAGTTCGGACCGATATTAGGGATTTTCATAGTTGGGACCGACAGCGGCCAATTGATCAAAGTTTAGATTATTTAAATCCAATTTGCCACAAAAAAATTAAGTGGTTTCAGTCGTTAACCAAGAAATAAGAAACATTGTTTAATTCCTTGATTATTTAATTGTTGTTTTTTAATTTTTACTAGTAGGTTTTTCCACGCGTTGCTGCCAGAATCCCGCCATTATTCCGAATTTCAAAATGCGTATATGACCACGTGTATCAAAATGTATATTTAAAAACACATCATTTGTTACTTTACGTAAAACCTTAAAGTATAGTTGACGTGACTGAGTTTATATAAAAGGAAAAAAATTATATATATATTTATATAACTATGGCACAATAGGTGTCATTTCGATGTAAAATCATAAAGTGTAATTGCCATAAATGTGTATAGATTAAAGATGAATCATAAAAATTTAGTAGGGATACTGAGTTTCATATAAAAGAAAAAAATATATAATCAAACATATTGTTGTAAAAAACAAATATTAATAACAACTTAAAAGAAAACAAAATAAGAAAGTTTGAGAATTAAAAAATAATAATAATCAATAATATCCTAAGCATGAATCATGAAAAGTTAGGAAACAAATAAATTAAAAAAAAGAGAGGATTACTAAATTACAATTAAGAAAAAATAGACTAAAAATAAAGAAGTATTAAATACTAAAGGAAAAAAAAAGATCAAAATATAATTAAAAAAGAAAGAAGAAGATGGACTACCCATAACAATCCTGTGTAAATACTAAATACAATTAGAAGAATTTAGAAGGATGTGGGCCACCATAATAATTACATTTTGTCAAATGTTAGGGGACTAAGAGTCGTTCCAGACTTCTCCACTTTTCCCCGTTACCACATCAGCGCCACATCAGTGTCACATCAGCTTTCCTCACTTTTCCCCATTTTGCACGGTGTCGTCCCACTTTTCCCCATTTTCAAATCTTATTTTTAATTAATTATTTTAACAATAAATAATAATAATAATAATAATAATAATAATAATAATAATAATAAAATAAAAAAAGATTCATTAAATTTAAAATAAAAAAAAGAATACAACCAAAAAAAAAGAGAATACAACCTAAAAATTAAATTAAAAAACCTAGAAAGGCATTTGTGGACGATACCCGTAGCAGAAGTTTGGTTGATTCGGAGAAGTTTGGTTGATTCGGAGATGACATTTGTGGACGATACTTGGGAGAAGTTTTCTAAATTTCTTGCTTGACGACCCATCACGGGATGAACCTCCTTCCATTTTACTTGAAAATTTTATAAATTTAGTGTATAAATTGTAGAAAATGAGAGAAAAGTGCGAGATTTGTGGTTGTTTAGAGTTATTTAAATAAGAAAAAATTGGATTTTTTTTTAAAAAAAAACCCACCCTTCGCCTTCAATCGGTGAGTGTATCCCGATTCATCCCACCCCACTTCCGGGGGGGTGGTGTTCCCACTTTTCCCCATTCCGGGAAAACCCTCCCCGCCTCTCTCCCGTGCTCCACTACGAGTCCCCTTAGGCCACAAGGAGTGGTCTAGGTTTTCCCCACTTTTCCTCGTTGCCACATCAGCGCCACATCAGCTTTCCCCACTTTTCCCCACTTTTCCCCATTTTACACGGTGTCGTCCCACTTTTCCCCACTTTTCCCCATTTTCAAATCTTATTTTTAATTAATTATTTTAACAACAAATAATAATAATAATAATATTAATAAAATAAAAAAAAAGAATACAAAAAAAAATACAACAAAAAAAAAAGAGTAAAAAAAAAGAGTACAACCTAAAAAATTAAATTAAAAAACCTAGAAAGGCATTTGTGGACGATACCCATAGTAGAAGTTTAGTTGATTTGGAGATGTCATTTGTGGACGATACCTGGGTGTGTTGAACGGGTTCATTTGAGCCGTTTGAACATTTTTTGGTCATGGTATTCTAAATTTCTTGCTTGACGACCCACTAAGGGATGAACCTCCTTCCATTTTACTTGAAAAATTTTATAAATTTAGTGTATAGATTGTAGAAAATGAGAAAAAAGTGTAAGATTTGTGGTTGTTTATAGTTGTTTAAATAGGAAAAAAAAATAGGTTTTTTTTTGTTTAAACCCATGGAAATCCCCTCCCCACGCTCGGCTTGAAACGGTGCCATCTCCCCGATTCACCCCACCCCACTTCCGGGGGGGTGGTGTTCCCGGTCGGCTCCATTTTTCCCCGGCTCTCTCCGCCTCTCTCCCGGCTCCCACTCCGAGTCCCCTTATATAGGGTAATCGGTAATATTTATTTATGATGATAATTATTTAAGTACTACTATTTTTAAGTAATATTATTTTTTAAATAGTAATAATTGAAAAAAAATTGTACATAATAAAAAATCTAGACAATAAAGAAGCAATATTATTGTTTAAACAGTATTTATTGAAGAATATTTAATGAAGATTATTATTTACACAGCATTTATTGAAGAAATCATTATTTAATTAAAAAAAATCTAACAATTAAAACATTATTATTATATTAATAGCATTTACTAAACGAACCATTAGTTACTTTTTAAATGCCGTTCAAAAAAAAAATTTTATTTTTCAAATAGCATTTATTGAAAGAAATCATTAATTTTTTTTTAAACAAATAACATTATTATTATTACATACTAGGTTAGAAACACATGTATTACATGGGTTTAATAAATATAACATGCTGTAAGCAAAAAAAAAATTATAAAGATTTGTATGTTTGATATTGTTAAATGTTACTAAAATACTAACTAACGAATGTTTAAAAATAACAAATTACAAATAAAGAAATTTACGAATTATAAAATTATATTTTAAGATTTTATATAATTGAAGTTTCCTATTAATTCTAAATTTTAATTAATTTTTATGATAAGAAGATATATATATATATATATATATATATATTTTATATTTAATTGTATAATTTAATTATTTAAAATTATTTATTATTATATCTAATATAAAAGATAATTAACATTTAATAGGAGAGAGATGCGGGAAAATTGTTTTAAAGTTAAGGAGAAGATGACATTTGTCAAAGTAGCTATTTTTTTATTAATATAAAGATTAGAATTTATTAAACTAATCATCTGTTAACAAAAAAATCACCAGTTAACAGAAAAATCTAGATAATAAAGAAGCAATATTACTATTCACTTCAAATGTATATACCACTAGGATAGTAACATGAGTATTACACGTGATTGAATAAAAAAATATAAATAATAGTTATCAATGTAAATCTAAATTCTAATGCAAAATATTAGTAAAATTGTGTATAATTTAATATGTTAAGTAATAATTGTATTATATTTTAAATACTATGTTTTTCAAAGTTTGTTACCTTATACATTTCATTCAAAAGAATTTAAAATTTTTATATTTTATACAATTTTGCTTTTTTTTTAATGTATCTTTTTAATATTAATATATTTTTAATGTACTAAAAATATTTTTTATTTAAAAATGTATAAAAAATATATTTAATATGAAATGTATTTAAATAGATACATGTGTCTTTAGAAACTTTTATTTATTAAATAGATACATTTATCGAAGAAATCAATACTTAAATAGATACATTTATCGAAGAAATCAATACTTAATCATAAAAAAGCAGTATTATTATTTAAATTTTATTCTTTAAATTTTATTTATTAAAGGAAATCATCAGTAATTTCTTTTTTATTTTGAATGGTAAAGGTCTCAATCATGTGATCCCATTGTTTACAGACCATGCCACCAAGGTCTAGTTACCTGGACATCTCATGAGCCACCACAACCACTCATAAGCCACCACAACCACCCAAAGAGGAAACTGTCACACCCTTGTCGTTGCGGAAGCGTACCGTGTGACTTTCAAGGTTTCACAGTCATTGTTTATAACAAAATACACATATGTTTCTATATTACAAACCCATGTTACAACTACATTAGCCATAAGCCTAATGTAATAATAGTTTTAACTGAGTTTCACACACATATATACTATGCTATGTATCACACTGTTGAGTCTATCTCTCATAGACTCTACAATAGGTCTCCAAAGATTGAGCTCCCAGCTCCACCCCTGTATCATTATGCATCTGAGAAAACATGATTTTAAAACAATCAGCATATTGCTGGTGAGTTCACAAGTTTATTTATCAAAACGTATGTAATGTATCCAAACAATTCAAATGTTTTCATAAAATAAGTTAAATAATATTCATGTCCCAAACTTGGTGTAAAACATTGGTATCCAGTGCGAACATTGTTCCTTCCAGCAATGTCGTGTTTAGTTCCCCGACCAACTGTCCAATTATAACTCCTGGGCTCCCGTAACCTAGCTGACGAGTTCAGTGTTTGCCCCTTCCCAATGTCCTTGTCGGAAGACATTGTGTGTTTAGCCTTATTGAGCGCCCGCTCGACATCCAGTCGTGGTTTTAGCTACGAACCACGGGCGAGGATTGTCAATCACAAATAGAATCTATTCTCAATAATCACGCCCCCCCACGGTTAACGGTTACAGAATAGGGGACTTAGCGACAAATGTGTAACCCGTGAAATAATGACAAGTTTGGTCATATGTTTCGCCCCACTGTCACGTGTTTCAACCAAATGTTTTACAACACTTTCGTTTTCGTGTTTCACAAAATGTTTCAAAAGTGTTTCAGCGCTTCACATGATGCAAATAAGTTTTCATGTTTCACAAAATGTAGCGAAAGCGTTTCAGAGTTTCACCTGATCAAATCAGGTATCATGTTTCACCAAATGTATCAAAATCGTTTCAGAGTTCCACCTGATCAAATCAGGTATCATGTCTCACAAAATGTATCAAAAGAGTTTCAGAGTTCCACCTGATCAACTCAGGTATCATGTTTCACCAAATGTATCAAAATCGTTTCAAAGCTTCACAATAATCAAGATATTTCAAATGAGTTTTTATGTTTTCTCATTCCCCGAGTTCAAAAGCCAAAATACAGAAAAGGGGTTCGTGAACTCACCTGAATTGATTCAAATCGGTAACAATGCACAACGTTTGTATCACTAGTTCTTGAACTCTAAACCTGTATGTTATTAGAGTTCTATGAGTTAATTAAGCTTAATCTGACTCTCAGAACTTTCCTTATCTTAATATCTCACAACGTGTGTTAATTGAGAACCTAAAATGATTTAGGTTCTTATTAATAAACTTATAACTTGTTGGTTTAATCAGGACATTTCCAGATTAACCAAATTAGTATTGTTGTTGATTATATCATCAAAACAGTTTCTCAATGGATTCCAGGTTTAGAAATAGTTAATCCTTGTCATTGATTATTCCAAAGAATGATCAGGACAATCACAACCATTGCTATAATCAAATGGTTAAAACCATTATGATCTATGAAATGGTTTCATGATAATCAGACATTATAACGGATCAAAACAAAGATTTCACCGTTAACCTGTCAAGTTCTTCATTTTTAACTATTCCTAGCCATCATCTAGGCAATAATCAACAACAATAACCATGATATCACTATTAAAATCTAGATCTAATTCATATATTATCAAACTAATAGAAGAGGTCGAATCGTTACCCTTTAGAACGGATTTCTCGGATGAAAACAATGATCAGGACTTGTAGAAACGTTCCCTAACTTGATCCGGATGTTTGGATGGCTTCAAAATTGAGATTTGGGGGTTAAAATTCGATCTGGAGCGTTTGAAAGTCGAAAATATCGACTAAAAATGAGTTCTGATCAAGAAAAGCAGATTTTTATGCGTACTGCTTCCGTCGCGTACCGCGGAGGATTTAAAAAGGTTCCTTCGCGTACCTCCGCCGCCTTAGTTAGTTTTCAATTTTGTTTTCGCGATTCCGGGAGCATACGAACTCCGTTTTACGCGCCGTTTTCGCCCACGTTCACGATTTTTCGAGCTCTTTCCAATCATTATAATTTGAAGACCTGAAAAGTTCAAAATATATGATCTCTTATTTAACGCTATATTCGAATCAGTGTATCTTGAAATCGGAGTCTCGTTTCGAAATTTCGCTTACACTCATTTTCTTTATTTTTGAGTTATGATTCTAACCTGGAATTTGTGAATTGTCACAGAAACCCCACTGGAAAAACCCCCTGACCTCCCACAGACCCCTTTTTTGCTGCGAGAGGGGTTTGAACCCAAGACCTCCCATTTGAAATAAACTTGGGGTACCATTGAGGTAATACCTCATTGGTATCATCCACAATTTCTATCTACTGTAAAACGTGAAATCCTTATTTTGAGTAATATGGACGAAAATTTTAGTGATTTGATATTATATACATCATCATTTGAAATTATTATAATTTATTTGTACTTAATTCGTTCTACGTCAAGTTTATTTTTAGATAAAAGAAGATTACAATTTAATTGATAACGTTAGAAAAATTTTAAAGAATTAAGTAACAAAAAAGAATTGGAAAGTTATTTTTTTTTGAACAGCTAAACGAGTCCTCGGATCCAACAACCCACGCGCTGCGACCACAGACCGCTACCAACCACAGAAACATTTAAAGAAGGGCGTTGACGAGTGCCGAATCGAGGAACCGTCACACCATCTAGGAGGAAACTCACCTGAGAAAACCCCCTATCTCACCCAGAACATTTTTTGCTTTAAGCGAGACTCGAACCCAAGACATTCCATTGCTGGTGGTCAAGGAGTACCACTAGGCTATAAGCCCAATGATAATTGGAAAGTTATTTGAAACAAGTTTTATAGATTAATTTAATTTTAATTGATAATTGACTTTAAAATAATAAAATTATTCCTTGAAAATTATAAAAAAAACGTACTTTGTATAAGTTATTATGTTAAAATGTGAACAAAGTTGACTCATTTTAGCTGGCGGATTAGCGTGATACATGAAACAAGCGTTTAGCGAACAGTTTGTGAAGCATTCGTCGGGAAGTTCGTTTATCTTTGTTCGTTTAATAAATTAATGAACACAAACAAGAAATTTTGTTCGGTTAGTTTTCATAAATCATTCATGAACAAGTAAAAATTTAAATGATAGAAAACGAACAAACGCTCTTTCGTGTTTATTCGATTCGTTACAACCCTATTGTGGATGATTAAGAAACACATACAATTCGAATCTCAAAGGCGCGTGACATATATCCTTGAATATACAGCTGTTGAGGAAAATATATATTCCTTTATGAAGGTTACCAGCAAATAAAGATATGCCATTTATAGCTTTTTTAAATTTTAATTAAAATCGTCTAGATTTAATTTTACCTAAAAAAATTTTGAAGGCTTAAAAAAATAAAAACAAATGCATGGAAGCTAGGCAAACATCTCAAATAATTTTGAACGGTAATCTGGATCACTGATGTGTTATAGACCCACCTGATTATATCCACACCTAATAGAAGAAAACCTACAATAGGTGAGAGAAAACCCCAAATCCCAACATGAAACCCTTATTTTATCCATGCCATGACTTAAACCCGTATCTTCTCCAATATTAAAGTCACCGGATAAAATGAGTGGTTATATGTGTTTGGTGTAGGGTGTGTATGTTTCGTTTCAGTGCGGTTATGGCCCTTTCCATATTCAAAACCGTTGCTTCGGTTAATTCTAAGTCCTTAACCATAACCATAAACAATTGATCGGTTAAACACTAATCGATTAGCCACCGGTTACGGTTTGATTTTGGTTAAATTCGGTTAATAATGGAATTGTTGAAAAACTAAGAATAACTTTTAAATATGCCTGTGAATTATAGATATATTTATGATGAAAATCTTAGTGAATCTTGTAAAACTTGTAGTGACTGATAATGTGTGAACAAAAAGTAAAACTACGTGAACTTTGATTAATCTATATCTATATATTCTAATAAATAAATGTTTTTTAGGAGACACATGTCATCTTACTAGAACACATCTACTTTAATTTCTCATCACTCTATTCAATTAAATACATTTTATATTCAATAATAATATTAAATATTAAATATACTTTTTACATATTTTAAAATTGAAAAAAGTTTTTTATTACACTAAAAATATATCAATATTAAAAAACATTTCAAAAACATTTTTTTTAAATGAAATGTTTAAAGAAACAAGCTTTAAATATATAAAATTTTAATCATATGTTATATTTAAATATTATCTTATAGTGTTTAATTTTAATTGATAACTATTTCTCATATTTTTTGTAATCAACCCGTGTAAGACACGGGATATTAACTTAGTTTTCTAATATATTTAGTATCACATATGATTCATAATATTTTCATATAGTAAAAAGTGAAGATTAACCTTTTATACTTGACTTACATCATAACTTATTAAAAAATAGAAACATATAAATATTAAAAAAACAAATATATATTATTCGGTTTGGTTCGATTAAAGTCGGCTAATGACTAGCCTTAAGCATAACCATAACCGTCTGTTAAAGTCAGTGTCGGTTAAATCGGTTATGGTTCGGAACAGTTATTTGTTATTTTTTTGTCATAGTTTGGTGGTTGGTGATGACGTGCGTGCAAATTAAGATATGAACGACCCAAAAGGTTGACTATTTTAACAATGGAATAATTAACTTTTTTTCTTTTGATTTGGTCTCAAAATGTTTAGATATTGACTTTATAGTTTTGAACTCGAAACTTTTATTTTTTTAATTTAACCTGTAAGCTTAAATAGTAAACCTTTTGTTTTCATTTTTGCTACAAAAGTTGACTATCTCGTTGTCAATCAACAGAATAGTCAAACTTTCTTTTCGACCACAAAAGTTTTACGAAAACTTTTGTTTCTTTTATTTAAACCACAAAAATTTTAATATAAAGTGTTTATTTTTTTCTTTTCATTACAAAAGTTTAATTGTTCAAACACGAGAATGCTAAACTTTTGTTTCTTTGTTTTGGCCACAAAAGGTTTAAATTGATAAACTTTTGATTTAAATATAAAACTTTTGCTTCTTTTATTTTGGTCATAAAATTTGAATAAAAACTTTTTGTTTGTTCATATTCGCTACAAATGTTTGATTATATTTTAGATTATGCCGGAATTTCTGACACTAACACGTAGGAGGAAATCTATTTCACATGTAAAAATCAAAACAATTAATTGTAATTTACTCTTTTTATTACAAAATATATTTAGGAAATCTCACCCTTCTCAAATAGTGTTGGAGCACGTACACGATAGTCACATACAATTGCATAGGATGCCATACGTTGTTTAGATTCATCAATAGCTAGCCTTTGTCTTCATACGTCCATCTTTACATACATATGTTAAAAACTCTAGGGATGATGCCTCCTGCATTGATCTTTCAATGAATCGTATTGTTTTTAATTGATACAACTTTCTGTAGAAATCTTGTAAGGATAAATGATCGTATAATTTATTTGTTATCAAACAGAGGCGAAGCCGTTGAAGGGCCTAGGGTGCCCGGCACCTGCCGTTTCTCCATTTAGAAGGGTAATTTTTAGTAGTATTTCATCATAAAAGTATATAGGTATTGAATCAGGCCTGCTCTGTTTTCTTCCTAAAAATCTTTCGGCCCCTCGGGGTTTATTTTCAAGCTCCGCCGTTTTTATCAAAATCAAGATCTTAGTTAGGTTTTCAAATGTTTACAACTCAACTCCAACATACTACGTTCATGTTCAATGTCGCCACATATGCCATCTATTAAAGCAATCCAATTAAGGACCAGAGTACTCATGCATACAATTGAAGAAAAATGAGCATACAAAGCGAAAGAAGTTCAAGTCACATAGTTTACAACCAAGGTAACCCCAATCTCTCAATAATGTGTTATAACCCCCGTCTCTTAATAATGTGTTATACTAATGCACTTATACTCGGTGATTAATGTTGCTGAGAAAATCGAACCAATAGTTTCAAAATCAGTGATATAAATTTCATCCATTTGCCACGTTTCTACACCAACCCTAGCACATTCACCCCCGGTAGGGATGTAAACAAACCGAATGTTCAGCGAACAGTTCGTGAACCGTTCGGCTGGAAGTTCGTTTATGTTCGTTTAGTTAAATGAACGAACATAAACAGAGATCATGTTCGTCCATTTGTGCTCGTGAACGTTTCGTAACATGTTCGTTTACGTTCGTTTATATACGGTTTAATTAATTTATTTATTATATTTATTCATTAAATGTGATGTATATTTTTAAATTTTTATTTTTAGTTTAATACCATAATATTTGAGTTATTTTTAGTTTATTACTATAATATTTTAATTTATATATTTATGAATGATTACCTCCAATGCTTAAGATTAAGAATGTTAACTTTTATTGTTTAAACAATATGTGTTCGTTAGCGTTCGTGAATTGTTCATGTTCATGCTAATTTCCTTAATGAATGAACACAAACAAGAATTTATGTCCGGTTAGCGTTCGTGAACCGTTTGTAAACAAGTTAAAAGTTAAACGAACGAACACGAACAAAGTATGCTTAGTTTCTTAAAAGACTATGATTTCACGAAAAGGTATGCTTAGTTTCTTAAAAGACTACAACTATAATCTTACGTAGTGACATATTTACATTACTCCTAAATCCTGATTTCTGTGATTTTTTTGTTATTTTTATGTTTTGAAGTCAATTTAGTTGATTAGTTGTTACTTTTAGGTTGAATAGTTATTTTTTAATTTTTTCATTGAAGTTGTACTTGAACTCGGAATATAATTTATATTTAGTAATTTAGTTAATTGCATATTTACATTTCAAATAGAAATAGAACATACAAATCTGGATATTAACCATATACCATTAGGTGTAAGATAAGTTTAGACGTGCCCAAATCGGGTTTTTTTTGAACCGGTTCGGTCAACAAAGTTAAGAACCAGTTTTGGTTTTAGCCGGTTCCGGTTCGGTTTTTGGTCGAGTACAGGTGAAACCAGTTCCGATTTTTCCGGTTCCAGTTTCGATACCGGTTTTAATTTGTCTGAAACCCGTTTGTATCCACCGGTTCGGGTATGACTAGTTCCGGTTCGGGTTGTCGGTTCGGTTCCGGTTTTTTTTGCCCAGCTCTACTTGTAGATGACATCAGTGTTTTCACACCAAAGAGGACATATAATTATAATGGTATAGAGGTAATAGATTGAGAATTGTTATTACATTAGAAATATTGAGGCTTTAATATAGCCGATTACACAGAGCATACAAATGGAAAGGAGGAATTTGAGGAGCTAAACTGGGACAATATACAACGGATTGATTCTATCTAAAAATACATTTATATTCAAATTTCAACTAATATTATTTAACTTTAGTATCTTCCTTGATACGCCCCCGCAAGATGGAGGATCCGTCAGAGACTCCAATCTTGGATCGAAGCCGAAGAAATGGACCCCGTTGTAAAGGCTTGGTGAGAACATCAGCAAGTTGATCAGCCGAATGAATGTGTGAAACCTTTAACGAACCAGCAGCTATCTTTTCACGAACAAAATGATAATCCAATGCAACGTGTTTCATACGAGAGTGGTAAACAGGATTGGCACATAAATACGTTGCACCCGCATTGTCACAAAACAAGGTTGGTGGTGTGTGGATAGTTAAACCGAGTTCAGACAGGAGGTTCTTTACCCATGCAAGTTCAGCAGCCCGTTAGCTAATGCTTTGTATTCGGCCTCAGTGGAGGAGCGTGAGACAGACTTTTGACGTGACGAACGCCAAGAAAGGATGTTTGACCCAAGATATACGATGTATGCGGTGGTCGAACGTCCACCATCAACAATACCACCCCAATCAGAGTCGGTAAACGCTTTAAGATCAAGAGTGGCACCACGATTTAAGAACAACCCATAATGAATGGTGCCTTTTAGGTACCGGAGGACACGCTTCAAAGCTTGCCAATGTAACTGTGTAGGAGCATGCATATATCGGGAGAGTTTGTTGACCGCAAAGGAAACATCTGGTCGAGTAAAGGCAAGATACTGAAGGGAGCCAACTAATTGTCGATAAGGGGTTGGATCTGTAGTTGGAGAGCCATCGATGGGAGTTAGCGGCTCAGTAGAGCTTAGTGGTGTGGTAACTGGCTTGGCACCATCCATGTTGAATCGAGTGAGAAGGTTCTGGATGTGAGCATGTTGAGACAAAAACATACCATTGGTTGTGGAGATTACCTCTATACCAAGAAAATGATGTAACGTACCAAGATCTTTAATGGAGAATTTCTTGGATAGAGCATAAATGACACTATCTAGAAATGGATTATTGTTCCCGGTTAAAACAATATCGTCCACGTATACTAATAAGTATGAGATAATTCCATCACGAATGTATATGAATAAAGATGGATCTGCAAATGATTTTTTAAACCCAAGATTAAGAAGAAACGTGGTTAGCTCCATATACCATGCACGAGGAGCTTGCTTAAGCCCGTATAGAGACTTACGAAGGTGACAAACATGATTGGGTAAATCGGGATTGACATAGCCAGGAGGTTGAGACATGTAGACATCTTCATGTAACGTCCCATGCAAAAAGGCATTATTCACGTCGAGTTGTCTAATGGACCAGTTTTGAGATAGGGCAATGGATAGGACCGTGCGAATGGTGACGGGTTTAGTGACGGGACTGAATGTCTCAAAATAGTCTTTCCCATGTTCTTGGAGAAATCCTTTAGCGACAAGGCGGGCCTTATATTTATCAATGGACCCATCTGGTCGACGTTTAACTCGGAATACCCATTTACATCCAATGGGTTTGTGAGTGGAGGGAGGAACAAGCTCCCAGGTGGAATTTTTAAGAAGAGCATTAAATTCATCATTCATCGCTCGTCGCCACTCGGGATCTTTAAGAGCTTGAGTGTGAGTGGTAGGCTGAATGGTGGAAGGAATTGGATGAATGGTTGAGAGGTTGACAAAGTTGGGGTTATAGTATTTTGGATTGGGTTTACGAGCGCGAGGTTGTAAGAGTGTAGATAAGGAATCAGGTGAAGAGGGGTTAGGTGAGGAAGTATGTGTTGAAATAGTTGAGGATGGGGTGAAGGCATGGTGACCGGTGGGTAGATCTGGAAGAATTGTGTTAGTTGGTGTAGTGGAGTTAGGGGTAGGAGACATGTTAAGGTGGGCCGTATGTGTAGGAGATTGGTGCTGAGAGAGTGGCGGAAGTGAAGTGGGTGAGGAGCTGAGTTGTGGGCCAATTGGAGTAGAATTGGTGGAAAGGTTGTGAGTGGATTGGGTTGTGGACGACATGTTAGGGACAGAAGGGTAGTTAGCAACATGTGAGGGTGAAGAGAAAAATGTATCAGCAGTAGGTATAGGTTTAGAGGAGGGAATAAGATCTTTGGATGGAAAAATGGTTTCAATGAATTCTACATGACGAGAATGATAGAGACGGTGGTTAACAGAATCGTAACATTTGAAAGCAGATTTGGATGGGGAGTAACCCAAAAAGATACATTTTTCTGACCGTGGATGGAGTTTGGATTTGGCATAGGGTCGTAACCATGGGTAGCACAAGCACCCAAATGGTTTTAGTTTGGAATAATTTGGTGATAAACCTGTGAGCAATTGAAGTGGTGTTTTTGAATCAAGAAGAGGGGTGGGTAGACGATTTATGAGATAAACCGCCGTTTGAAATGCGTGTGTCCAAAATGAAAGTGGAAGATTAGCATGATGTAAAAGAGCCAGTCCGGTTTCTACAATGTGCCGATGACGGCGTTCCGCGACACCATTTTGTTCAGGGGTGTGGGGCGGGGTGGTGAAATGAGATATTCCTTGAGTTTGAAGATAAGGAATAAGGCCAACATACTCGCCTCCATTATCAGTGAATAAAGAGATTAATGGTGTTTGATAATATTTCTCCACTAATAATTTGAATTGAGGAAATATTTTAGAGACATCGGATTTAAATTTCATTGGGTAGAGCCAAATGTATTTCGTATAATAATCAACAAAAATGACATAGTAGTGGAAGCCGTCAATGGATTTTTCTACCGGTCCCCAAACATCCGAATAAATAAGTTGTAGCGGTTTAGTGGCAATAAATGAATTCATTCGAAAAGGAACTTTATGACTTTTATTAATAGAACAAGAACTACAATGAAAATTTTTAAGATTAAAGTTAAATCCTAAACAATTGGCTAAAGACTTGAGCACACGAAGAGAAGGGTGTCCAAGTGTATGATGCCAATCAAGAGCCGAGGCCGTTGTAACGGAGTTTATTTGAGGCTTGTTTGGAAAGTTTGCATAATAGACATCAAGGTAGTTCTCTCCCCGCATTAGGCGCGCCCCCGTGCAAAGATCCTTGACATAAAAATGAGTAGGAAAAAAATTCCACAGAAACACGGTTAGTTTTACATAGCTTAGCCACGGAAATAAGACGATTTTTAAATTGTGGAACACACAAGATATCTTTTAACAAAAGTGAACCAGAGGGTGTGTGGAGAGTAGTGTGACCTGTGTGAGTAATAGACAGGGTTTTACCATCACCAAGAACTATCTCATCCGGGCCACCATACTCGGAGAGAGTATGAAAATGCGCATGTTCAGGATCAACATGACTGGAAGCACCAGTGTCAAACATATAGGAAGAGGATGAGGGTCGTGAAGTAGTGGCATTAGCAATTGGGGAGGTGTGACTTGACTGTGGAGCCGAACCACCTGTTGTCACTCGATGTTCACGGAGAAACCGGGCAAGCTTTCTGCAATCCTTTGTTTCATGCCCTGAAATATGACAAAATTGACAAACGATATTGTTTCTAGACATACGATTACTACCATAACCACTGTTGGAATTGAAGTATTGATTGCGATTGGATCTTGTAGCAGCTCTTCCCTGAGCATTCAGGCGGAAATTTTGGTTGTCAGTGGCCGTCCGATAGCCGGATCTAGTTTGTCGGTTCGTGTAGTTGACTGTAGTCATGGCCGGTGGTGACAACTGCGGTGTAATCTGCTTCAGCATGCGTTCATGATCAACAAGTTTTTCAAAGAGTTCCGGAAAGGTAACCGGGTTGTCACGAGCGCGAAGAGCAGCAACAATGTTTTGGTATTCTTCTCCTAGTTGACATGTGATGTGAATGAGAAGATCTTCATCGGTGACAGGTGCTTGAACAAGTGCAAGTTCATCAGCAATTCTTTTCATATCTTGAAGAAACTCAATAACCGACCGTGTTCCTTTTGGATTGCTTGCCAGTTTTGCTTTGAGGGAAAGAATTCTGGAACGAGATGTGTTAGCAAAACTGGTGATGAGCCGGTCCCATGCTTCTCGCGAGGTTTCCGCGGACGATATCAATGGTTGGATGGGGTCAGAACAACTGCCTAACAAGGCACTGAGAATGGTTTGATCTTGACGGAACCAGGAGTCGTATTCCGGGTTTGGTGTTGATGATGATGATGCAAGAAATTTTGCAGGAGGTTTAGTATCTCCAAGAATATAGCAATCGAGTTTTAGACCGATGAGGGCCGATTGCACCTGTTTTCGCCATGATGAAAAATTAGTGTTAGTGAGTCGAATTAGGAAGTTGCTGGCTGTGATTTGGATTATTTGAGTGGGTGGTGGTGGTGGGGTAGGTTCAGGTGTCATACTCGCCGGAAAAAAATTGGATCGGGACTCGTCGGAGTTGCTTAGGCTCTGATACCATATAATGGTATAGAGGTAATAGATTGAGAATTGTTATTACATTAGAAATATTGAGGCTTTAATATAGCCGATTACACAGAGCATACAAATGGAAAGGAGGAATTTGAGGAGCTAAACTGGGACAATATACAACGGATTGATTCTATCTAAAAATACATTTATATTCAAATTTCAACTAATATTATTTAACTTTAGTATCTTCCTTTAATATAATAACTCAAGTCTCAAGAATCAAGATAACGCTATCCCATGCTTCAAAGACATAATTCATGAGAGAGCTCAACAACAGTTATACAAAATCATGAGCAATGAGAACGCAACATCACCATAAGCAATGAGAGCTTAACAACAACCTGAGCAAGAGGGTGATACTTTGTATCTAGACTAGACTAGGAGATGGTGTGATGCTTTTTGAAACTCCAATATGATTGGAGCCAAGACAAAAAATTAGTAGTGTGTGGCACTAGGAGTGTAAAAGAATAGAACGAACACAAACATGACATATTCATGTTCGTTCGTTAATTTAACTTTAATTAAACAAAAAATCGAACATAAACAATGAACAAAGTTATTTTGTTCATTTTTTTTGTAAGAAATTAGTTGTATCCATGTTCGTTTAGTTAATAATATAAACGAAGGTACCTGAACATAATAAAACAAACATAACTGAAAGACCATTATAAAACATACATAGACAACAATAATTGAACAAACTAACTTAATGAACATCGATTAAAAACTTAATAAAGGTCAAAACTCACGTAATCTCGATCTGTTTTTTTTTTCTTTTTTTTTTAAAGTTTATTTACCCAGTAATAACCTAGATTTATAAGAAAAAATCACTACATATAAATTTCTTTATAACTATGCATACTTTAAACTTGAAAATCTTTCAAAATAGGAAAAGGAACACAAGAAAACAAAGTGAAATTGTGAGAAACAAAGTTAAAAAATGGGAGATTTATGGATAGTACCGGATGGTTTCATAATCAAATAACTAATCTATACTAATAAATAACAAACTAAGTGGACACATATTATTATGTTGTATATTCAGTTTTATTTTCATGTTTTTTTCTCGTACATGACACATATTACTCTTTGTTGCATCCTAATTTCTTAATCATTTCTTCGCTTAAATAATAATGATATTAAATTAATATATTTATGTGAGGACTTGTAATTTTCATACTTCATAGCCATGGGCCAAGCTGGGTCTTTATTTGGCATGATCTTCACACCAGCTTTGTCTAGTTCAACGACCGAATGGGCTGTTGGAGGTGTTTCTATTATAGGTAGATCAGAACTTACACGCAGGTAAAATTTATGTAGAAGACCAAGAATGTGAAAATTATCACTTGTTATAGTGCCAAGTACACTTTGATCATCATTGCCTTTTATAGGTTCTTCAAACTGATTTATGTGATCTAGTAGAACTTTAAACATGACAGATTTTTTTTAACAGCGAATATCTCAATCGTGTGAGCCCACTGTTAGCTTTAAACATGGTAATTAGCACGGGTCTTTGTAACAATTTATCACCAGTTAGGAAGTTATATATGTCTTGAAGAACAAGAAAAGGTACTTGGCTTTTTAGCAACACAGGATCAAGAGCAATATTCCTGCCTTGTAAAATGTTCCTTGAAAATTCATTGTCATCATCTGAACAAATATTATTAACGAATTATAGTATGAAACACCCATCAACAACCATCATTAGAACAAGACCAACATCAGTACTCTTGATCTCCTTCCCATAATAATAAGCCCAGATTTTTTTGATAGAGTCCATCGCCTTTTGCATGCATGTTTCAAATGTTTCTCATGGCGAACCTACATCGTGCAACGATGACTCAGCATAGTTAGCTTCTTGTTTTCCATTGATTAGGCTTTTATATCCTTTGTGCAAAGGTCCAATGGAGACAACCCATGGGGTGAACGAGCTAGGACTGACTTCTCTGAGCCTAGTAGGAACCACGTAGATAGGTGAAAATATGTAGTCACCCTTTAATTTTTCAATACGATCAAAAAGATTTTGGAAGGATTGATTGATCACCGGCAATCTTCGTTCAGTCTCAAAATTAAAGGGTGCCTACATATTTTCACCTATCTACGTGTTCCTACTAGGCTTAGAGAAGTCAGTCCTAGCTCGTTCACCCCATGGGTCGTCTCCATTGGACCTTTGCACAAAGGATATAAAAGCCTAAAATCAATGGAAAACAAGAAGCTAACTATGCTGAGTCGCTGTTGCACGATGTAGGTTCGCCAAGAGAAACATTTGAAACATGCATGCAAAAGGCGATGGACTCTATCAAAAAAATATGGGCTTATTATTATGGGAAGGAGATCAAGAGTACTGATGTTGGTCTTGTTCTAAGGATGGTTGTTGATGGGTGTTTCATACTAGAATTCGTTAATAATCTTTGTCCAGATGATGACGATGAATTTTCAAGCAACATGTTACGAGGCAGGAATTATTGCTCTAGATCTTGTGTTGCTAAAAAACCAAGTACCTTTTCTTGTTCTTCAAGACATATATAACTTCCTAACTGGTAATAAATTGCTACAAAGACCCGTGCTAATTACCATGTTTAAAGCTAACAGTGGGCTCACACGATTGAGACATTCGCTGTTCAAAAAAAATCTGCCATGTTTAAAGTTCTACTAGATCACATCAATCAGTTTGAAGAACCTATAAAAGGCAATGATGATCAAAGTGTACTTGGCACAATAACAAATGATAATTTTCACATTCTTGGTTTTCTACATAAATTTTACCTGCCTGTAAGTTTTGATCTACCTATAATAGAAACACCTCCAACAGCCCATTCGGTCGTTGAACTAGACAAATCTGGTGTGAAGATCATGCCAAATAAAGACCCAGCTTGGCCCATGGCTATGAAGTTTGAAAATTCCAAGTCTTCACATAAATATATTAATTTAATATCATTATTATTTAAGAGAAGAAATGATTAAGAAATTAGGATGCAACAAAGAGTAATATGTGTCATGTACAAGAAAAAACATGAAAATAAAACTGAATATACAACATAATAACATGTGTCCACTCAGTTTTTTATTTATTAGTATAGATTAGTTATTTTATTATGAAACCATCCGGTACAATCAATAAATCTCCCATTTTTTAACTTTGTTTCTCACAATTTCACTTTGTTTTCTTGTGTTCCTTTTCCTATTTTGAAAGATTTTCAAGTTTAAAAGTATGCATAGTTATAAAGAAATTTATATGTAGTGATTTTTTCTTATAAATCTAGGTTGATACTGGGTAAATAAACTTTAAAAAAAAAAGAAAAAAAAACAGAGATTACGTGAGTTTTGACCTTTATTAAGTTTTTAATCGATGTTCATTAAGTTAGTTTGTTCAATTATTGTTGTCTATGTATGTTCGATAATGTTCTTTCAGTTATGTTTGTTTTATTATGTTCATGTACCTTCGTTTATATTATTAACTAAACGAACATGGATACAACTAATTTCTTACAAAAAAATGAACAAAATAACTTTGTTCATTTAAATGTTTATGTTCGATTTTTTGTTTAATTAAACTTAAATTAACGGACGAACACGAATATGTCTTGTTTGTGTTCTATCTATTCATTTACACTCCTAGTGCCACACACTATTAATTTTTTTTTCTTGGCTCCAATCATATTGGAGTTTCAAAAAGCATCACACCATCTCCTAGTCTAGTGTAGATACAAAGTATCACCCTCTTTCTCAGGTTGTTGTTAAGCTCTCATTGCTTATGGTGATATGGCGTTCTCATTGTTCATGATTTTGTATAACTGTTGTTGAACTCTCTCATGAATTATGTCGTCTTTGAAGCATGGGATAGCGTTATCTTGATTCTTGAGACTTGAGTTATTATATGTCCTCTTTGGTGTGAAAACACTGATGTCATCTACAAGTAGAGGTGGACAAAAAAAACCGGAACCGAACCGACAACCCGAACCGAAACCAGTCATATCCGAACCGGTGGATACAAACGGGTTTCAGACAAATTAGAACTGGTATCGAAACCGGAACCGGAAAAATCGGAACTGGTTTCACCTGTACCCGACCAAAAACCGAACCGGAACCGGCCAAAACCAGAACTTTTCATAACTTTGTTGACCGAACCGGTTAAAAAAAAACCCGATTTGGGCACGTCTAAACTTATCTTACACCTAATGGTATATGGTTAATATTCTTCGTTTTATCCAGATTTGTATGTTCTATTTCTATTTGAAATGTAAATATGCAATTAACTAAATTACTAAATATAAATTCCGAGTTCAAGTACAACTTCAATGAAAAAATTAATAAATAACTATTCAACCAAAAAGTAACGACTAATCAACTAAATTGACTTGAACACATAAAAATAACAAAAAAAATCACAGAAATCAGGATTCAGGAGTAATGTAAGTATGTAACTATGTAAGATTATAGTTGTAGTCTTTTAAGAAACTAAGCATGTGTTAAGGAATCTTATTGCATTTATCAGTACTCTCCAGTTAAAAACTTATGTTACATCATATGCCATGGTCATGGATATGCTTGTTGCTACTCCAACAGACATTGCAAAATTAGGAAAATCAGGTGTGATTGTCAGCCACTTAGCGTCAAACGAAAAGAATTCAATATGATAAGCAGTATATGCAAAAATGTCAACTTACAAGATTTCTGTTACATGGAAGCCTGGAAGAAGATAGCGGAGTACCACACCGATTACTGGTCGAGACATTATAGAGTGTTTAAGCAAACATACATCGATACTTCATTCTAGGGGTGTTCACGGTCCGGTTTTAAGGTTAAACCATAAACCGAACCGTTAATAACGGTTTTTGAATATTGAAAACGAAAACCGAACCGTTGAAAATAAAAACCGAACCAAACCGAACCGTTATCAACGGTTTGGTTCCGGTTTGGTTTGTGGTTTGGGCCTGTTAAAAAATAAAAAGAAAACCTACTTCTGAAAAAAAACCTTACGTCACTAGCTAACTTGTCAAAAACTACAACATGTGAAACAAACATTACAAAACCGGTATAAAATAGCGAAAAATAACTACTATCAAAAAAACATTACAAAACCATCAAATATAAATCTACTATTCAAAAACACCATAAATATGACCTCCTGTGAAAAAACATTATGAAAACTGTTGTCCAAATGAGAGTATATAATGCCAAAAAAATATATGTTCAAAAAACATGCAGTTCAAAAACAAACAACTTAATTTCTAAAGTTATAAAATTTTAAGTACTAACCAAACAACTAACTTAATTAAATAGTACATACAATTACACATCTAAATACATATGAAAATCAAAATAAAAAAAAACATTATTATATACATATATACACACAATCCGGTCCGGTTTTTTGCGACCGGTTTTTTGTGAAAACCATAAACCAAACCGTTCATTACGGTTTTGAATTTTTGAAACCGACCGACCAAACGTTTGAATAAAAAACCGACCATGAAACCGAACCGATGACCGGTTTGGGCGGTTTCACGGTTTGGAACCGAACCGTGAACACCCCTACTTCATTCAAAGCAATTGCTTTAATTGCTGCAATCATAGTGTTTCTTATTACTGTAGTTGATTTCTTTCGTGGCAAATAATCACATCATGAAGTTCTTTGATCTATAAACGAAGTCTACTTTTTTCTTTATTTTTTATGTTAGTTTCTCACAGTTTTAGTTTCTTTCCTCGTGTCCCTTTTTCTATTTTGAAATACTTTCAAGCTTAAATATGTATAGTTAATTAATTTTGATGTACTTGGGATAAGAAACGTGCTATGATAATCAACAATCTACATTTTTTTTGTATGTTAGAGCAAAAGTCGTCGCGATTAGTAAAGCTAAAAATTTTCCCATCTTTTTTTATTTTTCTAGTTTGAAAGAAAATAGAAAATGAATTTTCCATCCTACATATAGCGACGACATGTTGTCGTGGATAAAAAAGCTACGTTTTCAACGTTGACTAACTAATTAGTTATTGACATGTGGCAAGAGAAATCAAAAATAATTTCTGAACTTTCGGCAACGACATGTCGTCGCTATAACCTATATTATGACGGAGACTTTTGTCGTCGCGATAGGTGTCGTCGCTGGAAGCCCAAATCCTTGTAGTGACACTTGTATTTGGGTCCTACTATAATATACCAGCCCTCCATGAAAGACACCATGAGGCTATCATCGATACGCCTGTATAGGGGCTATACGAGCCCTTTCTGACTGATTTATGACATTACAATGCTATATGGTCCGTATAGGGGCTATAATAGGTTCAAGTTATAAGTGTCGGCGGTCGCAATATAGGCAGGTCAAATCGGGTGGTGGGTTATAATAGGTTCGAGTTATAAGTCAGGTCGGGTGGTGAGTTATATATAAGAGGTTCGAGCTATAATGTGTTCGGGTCAAGACGGATCGATCATTCTAGAAAGATGGCTATTTATGTTCTAGTCAGAACTTGTTTTCGCAAAAAAATGAACATGGGTCGAAACAGACGCTCCTAAACAATACACAACAACTACGAAAACCCTAAAATATATTACTACATCAATTGGATTTACACTGATCCTTCCCTAAATATCATAATTCCCCATAACTTCCACTCGATTGGCGATTCATATGTACGATTCACTGTTATATCTTAATCAATACTCAGTAGCAATTCATGCCATCAGCCGGATTCGTTGTGATTTCAAGCCATAGCGATTTCATGCCATTATATAGCCCTTCTGCCTTCAGTAGCGATTTTCAAGTCATGGTTCTCGATATTTGGTTTGTTCACGGTCCCAATAAGAATTTTGAATTTTCAAGGGTTTTGTTAGTTATCTTAATTTTGCCTTGTTGCTGATTCTCAATTTTTTTTTTAATTCAAATAGGGGACCTCCAGGATATTTTTTGAAAAAAAAAAGGTTGACGGGATGGAGGTTCGGATCATAATGAGTTTTGACAATAATGGATACGACGGGTTGAAAGTGGTCGTTTTAAAAATTGATGTAGTTTACATGGCGTAGGTTAATAGGGGCGGCGGCAGGGGGGCGACCGCTCCCCCTATTTTTTCGTCCGTAGTGTAAATTTTTCGGCCGAAATGTTATTTTTTGTTAAAAATCGCGGTTTCGCCTCTCTGGCTTCAAAAAATTAACATGTATTATGGGTTTCGAAAATTTCCGCCCTCTCTCTCACTTTGCCCAAGCTCCGCCAATGGTAGTTTAGCCTATATGAATTTAACAATTAACAATATAGGGAACATATACTAATAAATATATAAAAATATGGTACTTTAAAGTGGAATCTAAATCAATGTTAAAATCATGTTACCAAGTTTATAACATGTTCATAAACATATTGTATATAATGTGTTTTTCTTAGGGACTGTTTGCTACGGTCAGAATGGGTCTAAATGGGATCACGTGTGAATTTGTCAGATTCAGACCGTTTGTTTAAAACATCTGAATGAAAAGAAACGTCAGAATGTGCACCTGAATGGTTCATATCAGTGTATATGTCTTAATGGTTTGAATTAAATGGAATGGCTTCTCTCAACCTCTCCAATCCTTTCCAACGACGAGGACCCCCTCTTGTCCGACGACGTACGGTGACGAGGAAGACCTCTCCTCTCCTGCGACATCTTTCCTCTGCGTAATCGTTCAAATGCTCCATCAAACAATTTTTAGGTTCAGTACTTACTGTTTCAGAGTCTCTTAACCATTCAGACATTTTCCTGATTCAACACTTAATGATTCAAAAGTTACCAAAGGCCCTTAGTGTTTGATTACTTGTCTAGCTTAACCCTATTGTTGCCCAACATACAACCTACCATGACCTGTTGGAAATTTATCTTCTGCAATTATGTGCCCATTCTAACCTGTTGGGTATTAAACCATGGTCTAAAATTCCCCACATAGTAAAACAAGCTGGTCATTTGGGTTATTTTTAACCCTTATGGGCTGGAATTGCCCACGTCTATTTAGTTGTACGCATTTTGAATGCATCATTTGGAACAATTTAATTATACTATAGTAGAATTTTTTAATAAAAATAACATGTATGCAATGTTTTCAACCCGGCCGGGTCGGATAGGGGTTCGGCAGCCAAAACGGTCCGGTTAAGCCTTCAAAACCGTTTTTGCAGAAACCGGCCGGTCGGACCTCTAAACCGTGTAAAAAACCGGTTAGACCGTTTATGCTATTACTATTTTGCCCTTGCTTTATTTACCCTAAAATGACTAAATGTTCCATATGACGGCAGAGTAGCAGACCCCCAAATCCAAATCCCATTTCAAATTGATCCCATTTCTCATTTCCCTGCATCCCGTTTTCTTCCATGTGAGCGGCGACCACCAGCGGCAACGGCAACAAAAGCGATGAACAGATCCGTTGGTGCGGCGGTCGGTGACGGGAAGAGAACAGTTCCATTTGGGGCGGCGACGGGCGATGGACCAAGCTCAGATCTGATAATCGCAGCGACCGGTGACTGGTGCGGCTGGGAGATTGGCGGCGGGTGACGAAGCAAGCTCATATCCGATTGACGCGACAAGTGGTGCGGCTGGGAGACTGGTGCGGCTGCTAGGGTTTTAAAGTTTAGAGAGATTTGTGTTTAGAGAGAGAGAGAGAGCTGAGAGTTGAGATTTGAGAAATGTCAAAATGGAAGACGTGCGTAGGAGCTCTCTATAAATGAGTATATGCCGTTCAACAAAAAATCTATATATATTTATATACTAGATTATTACCATGTGTATTACACAGATTAAATATAAAATATTAAATAATTAGTATAAAAATTTAAAAATTATACAATATTTTGTTATAAATAATTAAATTAAATATTAATGAGTATTTTTACTAATAAAATAATAATAAAAATTTTCAATAAATAAAGAAATAATACGTGACGTACTTGTTTTGTAATAATAAAGATTATTAAATTAATTGATGTTAAAATTTCATTAATTTATATCAAAAACTAATTGTTACAAATCAAGAAGATAATGTACAATTTGTGTAATTATTAAAATTTGATTACTTAATATGGAATATCATTAAATATAAATAACTAAAGTTTAATTTTTCCTAACATTTTAACAACTTTTGGTTTAAAATAACTAGTTTTTAAGCATTTATTTTTTAAGAAACATCATATGCTTATAGAAATTCTATTATTTGAAAACTATGATTTATAGTTTATTTTATTTATTTTTAATTTTTTTATTAAACTTTTATTTTCTAAAAATACTAACTCAAAATATTTTTCTTACTTTAAAAAAAATAATTTTTTAGAAAAAATCATATTTTATAAACTTTTTTAAGTGTGATTTTTAATAAAAGTATTTGATTTTTAATGTATTAAAAACTATTTTCTTGCATTAAAAAAAGGGAAATAATATTATTACTTATTAATATTATAAATATTCAATAGGAGAGAATGTGATTCACTAGTAAGATAGAGAGTTTAATAAGTTAGTAAAAAGATGACAAGTGGCAACACAAGCATGAGAATGTGACAAGTGTCAAAAATTATTTTTGTTTATTAAAATAGAAAGATATTGTATTTTTAATAAGAATATATTATATATATTAATATATTATAAGTATATACTATATATATTTATAAAATATTTAAAACATTATCCGGTTTTTAAAAATCCGGTTCGACCGGTCCGACCACTGACCAGTTAAGAAACCGGTTCGACTTCCGGTTCGATTTTAAAAACATTGCATGTGTGTATGAGATTGTTTATGTCCCAATCTATGACTAGCCCATTTAGTAAAGATACTTTTATTAAAATGAGAGGTCATGTGTTCAAATCAAATGAGAATAATTTGAAGTATTTTAATTCAGCAACTTTGATGTCAGATTTAGGTCAGGTTGTTTGGGTTTTATTGCCTAAGTGTCTGATGTAGGTGAAACAGGTTTCTTGTGTAACAGTTACCAAATCTTTAAAAGTGATCTCTTTGATTAATTTAGATGTTAGGAATGTTGCAGGCGTTGGAATAACGTTGAGATGATGCATGCACATAAAGTCTGCTCGTTTTTTAATCTTCCGTTTAATTTTTTAACACGAAATATTGCCTATTATTTTTATTTTTTCTTTTGATAACCGTGAGAACCCACTTACGTGTTAAACCCCCAGGTCTCTCAATACCCAACTAACCAGAAGGTTATGATTGATTTACCTTTGTGTATCACTAGGTTATGAGTAAATTGTTTTTGTTGAGCAGAAATAGAGGATGGTCCTGCAACTTGTGGATACGTTAAATGCTCTCTCACTAATCCTCTTGGGCAATATGTTTAATTTATTTAAATTTGATTCTCTGTTAATTATTGACGAAATGTCAATTCGTTTGCTTCAAAAGTGCGTTTACATTCGAATTTTGTTAAAGTTTTATATTTATGTTAATCAATTTGTTCACTTTTCAATGAATTCCATTGAACATATGAAGTTTCACTCAAAACACTGGGTAGATGTGATTGATTGATGTTTAAAATAGCACATTCGGCAACAAAAAGCCAACTGATGGCTTTGTAAATGCACTTTGCTATGAATTTAGTTGAAGTTTGATATCAATGCTACTCAATTCATATCAATGGTAATTTCACTACAAAGATAGTGTAGATTTGATTGATGCGATGTTTAAAATAAGCACATTCGGTAACAAAAATGAACTATCATTTAGTGTATATTAATTGTTATTGTTTAATTTTTGCTAGTATTTGAAAGGTTACAGATCTGATTTAAGTATGACAATATGGAGAGAAATCTGGATATATATCTTGAAAGGGGCTTTCTTGGGGTATGGTACTATCGTGAGTTACACCTCATGATATATTTTTTCTAGTTATAAATGTTGTTGCTTATAAGTCACAAATCATATGCCCTTATGTACAACTTAATGGTTTATACATAATAACTTAATAAGAAAATTTACCAAATACAACCTAGAGGTATAATGGCGGTGAGATAAGGCTCAGAAACCAAATGGTCCTAGGTTCAAATCTTAGATGCCCCGAGTTCCGAGAGTCCCCTCGGTTGGCAAAACATCAAACCCATAGTCCTTAAATCATAATTACATTACTATAGCAGCGGAATTTAAGGTGATGACATAAAATAATATACAAATACTAACAAATGTTAAAACATAGCTCGCACTTTAACGTATGCCATGATCCCTCCTGGTCTCCTTTCTCAAACTATTCAACCTAATATGCATGTAAAACAAGTCAGCTTTATGCTGGTGAGTTCTAAGTTCATTTCTTAGAAAAAAATCCTTATTCATTCATGTCATCACATGACATAATTCAAATACATAGCATACATGTCCTCATAACATAATTACATAACATACATAGCATCATAACATAATTACATAATATACATATCATCATAACATCATTCATACGGTGAAGGAACTTCGCCGTCAACTGCTGACCCGAAGTCAAACAGGCTTGTGCAGCACAAGGCTCTATAACCATGAACCCTGACGACCGAAGTCGACAGACTTGTATTAATACAAAACTCTATGCCTACCAACCGAAGTTGGCAGCTCATGCATGCATAAGACTTCTTTAACTGAACTGGCAACACACAGTCGACAGCCTTGTGTTTCCACAAGACTCTATGCCTACCAACCTAAGTTGGCAGCTCATACCGGTACAAGACTTCTTTACATACATCATTCATACATAACATGGTTTAAATTATTTAAACCGTCATAAACATAAACACTTTACCGCACCGCAGTGCTCAAATTCTACCCAACCGCAGCCGAGACTTCAAAACCACATTTCCTACTCGACCTCGGTCGAGTCTTTTAAAAATCATTTCATTCTCAACCGCAGTCGAGAATTAAAACATTCTTTACATGAAAACATTCTTTACTTTAACATATTCTTTTATCTGACCGTAGTCAGGTAAAACAATCATTTTCATAAAATAGCTTTATAACATGCATAACAGCCCAAAATTGATAAAACATTTAAAATAGGGCTACAAAGAACTCACCTGAGTTTAATAAGGCACAATCTGCTAGCTTTCTTCCTTTCCTTACTTTCTCACGTTCAGAATGATATCTTATTAATA
Organism: Mikania micrantha; assembly: GCA_009363875.1. Classification (NCBI taxonomy): domain Eukaryota; kingdom Viridiplantae; phylum Streptophyta; class Magnoliopsida; order Asterales; family Asteraceae; genus Mikania; species Mikania micrantha. The sequence continues at coordinate 17,337,334 of CM018683.1, forward strand.
TGGATATCTTATCATAATTATAACCTTATCATACAATATAAACCCTCTTTTCAGGGTTTCTAAACCTGTAGAACAACGACTACGTTATAGTTATCTCCAATACAAGTGTTTAGCTTGCTATAACGACCCAAAGAGTTTTATAAACTTAATATTATTTATTTCAATTAATAATAACTTTGAGATAAATTTATAATACTTATCATGAAGATGCTCAGATTTACGATTACCGCTCGAAACTTCGGCATGTCATAACTTCTATTCGGAGCTTTATTTCAAAATTTCGCTTCCACTCATTTTGACCATTTTTATCTCTACAATTTTGTTATGCTTAAAAATCATTTATATGCTCGGCTTAGATAAGCGTATTCTCTTATTTAATTGATCCGTCTTAGGGCGTTGCTAAACTTACTGTATAATAACATGAGTTTAAGGCAACCGGAAGCACATGAATATTATATCCTCATAAAACTCAAGAAAACTTGATCATTATATAGATGGAAGTGGGCTCCAACCGAATCAAGTTCATGTTCACCATACAAAATCAAAACTCCATCTAAACATGGTGTTGGTCTCTTTAATCAATCAATAATAAACTAACACGAGATGAAAATCATAAACACATACCTTAACGATGTGTGTTCTTTATCGTTCCAACTCTAATCGTCGCTTGAGATGAATCGGAAGGTTTTCTTGTGGTTTAAGTTGATTGTTGTTCGAGCGAATCTAGATCAGATTTACATACAGAATATCACACCGCCTCTTGGATTCTTGAATGTTCTAATCTCTATATTTTTGTTAGACTCCAAAAACGACATAAGCATATGTCGTTTAAGTACATAAATTAATTTAAAGTTTCATTTAAACACCTTAAACTTTGAGCACTTATTTTTAAAACCCCCTTCTATTTTACTCACATATTTTTAATATTCACGAGCTTATATCTTGTTCATACTTTATCTATAATGGTCCCGCTTATATTAATGTGATCATAATCACTTCGGAAACGTTTATAAAAATTTCGAACCCAAACGGTCACAGAAATTTTTACACGTTATTAATAGACTTTATAACGTTTCCATACATTATCAGATATTTTTATCGTTTATATCATTTTGATCATAATCACTTTACGAACGTTTATATAAAATTTGGACATAAACGGTTACCTAAATTTTCGGTTGTTACAAAATCCCACAAGGGGTTTTTTCTCAAAGTATTGAGTTAGTATTGCTAGTGGCATGATGATAATCCAGTGATTCGTCGGTGATCCAAATATTCTCCGTTCAAAAAAAAACCTAATGAGTGAATTATCAAGATCGTCCATATTGCTAATATTTCACTCTTGATTCATAAGTTTCATAAATTACTCATATAGTCACAAACTTTAAATATTTGTAAAACATATAGTCCTTATGTGAGGGGAAATTGGTCAAGTATGTGAGGGTAATTAATTTGGTGACCTAAGGACTATATGTATTATAAATGTCTATAGTTTGGGACCATATGAGTAAATTATGAAACTTAGGGACAAAGAGTGAAATACTTGTAAATCACATGAACTATCTCGGTAATTTGCTTTTACTTAGTTACTTCATATGCCCTGCTTTGCGGAGCATTTGCTCGCATTTCTTATTTTCTTTTATAACTCAGAGTCACCGGAGGTAAGATTGATGTTTCTATTTTTTAATAAAATTTAAATCACAGATGTCGTAGTTCAAGATTCACCATGCTCGAATTAAAAAAAAATCTTTTTTATTTATTTAAAAAAGAATCAGCTCTTACTTGCAATAATGCAATATGTGTTATCTAAAGCAAGCCTACAATGCATGTGCAATTAAGTATACACACATGATTCTGTAATCCGTATAGTGTTCAGATGTATCACTTTGTAGGTTATATGGTGAAAGCCATTCTGAAGATTTTACTGGAGGGGGCAGCAAAAAGATTTGATGTATTGTATACTAGTTTAGCACCCCGTGTATTGCACGGGTTGAATAAAAAAACTATAATATATAATCATTAATGAAATACTTATATTATTTCTTTACACACTAATTTTTTTCAAAGTTTGTTTCTTTAAACATTTTGTTTTAAAATACTATTTTTAAATATTGTATATTTTATAATAATTTGGATTTTAAAAAAGTGTTTTTTTTAATATTAATATATTTTTAATGTATTAAAAAAATGTGTTTCTCAGTTTAAAAATGTAAAAAAGTATTTAATAATTAATATGTGTAGTTAATAGGAGAGAGATGTGGGTAATCAAAATTGAGGTGCTCTAAAATCACGTCATGCATACTTAAAAACTTTGATTTATTAGAATAGATAGATTATACTGGATGGTCTCACATGATCTATTAAATAACTCTAAGTTATTAGTCCTAAGTATAATTTTATGATGCGAGCGTTTTTTATGAACTTTTTTTTGATAACCGTGAGAATCCACTTACGTGGTAACTAGTAAACCCTTGGATCATTGGGCTTATAGCCTAGTGGTACTCCTTGACCATCAGCAATAGGAGGTCTTGAGTTCGGAGCAAAAAATGTTCTGGGTGAGCTTGAGGGTTTTCTTAGTGTGAGTTTCCTCCTAGATGGTGTGGCGGTTCCTCGATTCGGCACTCGCCAACGCCCGGCTTTAAATGTTTCCGGGGGTTGGTAGCGGTATGTGGTCGCAGCGCGTGGGTTGTTGGGTCTGAGGACTTGTTTAGCTGTTAAAAAAAAAAACTAGTAAACCCTCGGGTCCTCTCAATTCTAGTGATTAATTAAGAAACACATGCAATTTGAATCTCAAGCGTGGCATATCCTTGAATAGTTTAAGAAAATATAATTTGAATAGCTGTTAAAGAAAGTATTCCTTTATAAGAGTTATTATGTTAAAAGAAGAAACAATAAAAGTATTTTTTCATCCATTTACCATGTTTTTAGTAGGCTTCGAGACATCAACCCTCGAACATTCACCCTACGGATGGCCTCTATTGGTCGAAGACAAGAAATCGACTTATCTCTACGAGCTATTGAGTGAGCTATGATATTCTGGGCAATATTTTGATCCGCGTAAGTATACTGATGATGCATTTGCTTGAATGGTGGTTATATAATATGTATGGTTGTTTCATCCTTCACTTCATTAATAAGTTATTTCCATTAATTAATCTGGAGTTGTCCTTTACATAAAATGTCTATATATTGATGTGGACTTGGTCTTCCTAGAAAACCAAATCTCTTATTTTGTTCTCCAAGACATCTACAACCTCACTTTTAAAACAATGGGACCAAAACCCAATCTTACAACTGTGCTTTATGATTTACTAGATCATGTCAATCCATTTCTTTAGAAACTAAAGATTGAATATACAATTAATGTACAATTCTCTTAACTTTTCTTTATGATGTCTTGGATTTGAATTCAGACAAAAGTTTATTTGCTGAGTCAATGTCAAGGTTTTTATCTATTTGTGAAGTTTCTCTTGGGATGAGCTCAGGCGTACGCACTAGAGCATTAAATCCGAATGGACGGTTAAAATCACGTCTTGGGTGTCGTTGTTTCAAGCCGTTAATAAAATATCAAACTAACACAAGGTTAAACACATAATTAAATATGGAGACGAGTTTTTTTTTTATATAAAATATGAAAGTTTAAAATAACACCAAGGTTAAACATGTCTTTCCGAAAGGCGAAACTAATTTTTGAAGACATACCGAGATAGGAATCTAAAGTGGCCACTAAGCAAAACCTTAATGAATCGTTTTAACTTGATGCATTTCATCTTTTTCATTCAATTTAGAGGATAATATTCAAAAGTGGCATCAGGACTCAACAGTTAGAGCCCTTTTATCATGAAAACATTAGTTTGCGGATCGATATAAACTTCAATTCGAACAATCTTCTCGTAAGCTAACTTTCAGATCGAATGTAAAAAAGGCTTATTGACAATTACTTTGAAGTGATTATGAACTTCATTGCATACGAGCACTATTCATATCCAGTTGGGAACTATCTTACATCATATGCCATGGCCATGGATTTGCTAGCAGCTACACCAACAGACATTACCAAGTTGGCCGAATCAAAAGTCCTCGATCATAGCCACTTAGGTTTAAGCAAAAAAGGCTTCAAATATGATAAGCAGCATATACAAAGTTGTAAACATCCCAGATGATTACTGCATTGAATCATGGAAAGCAGAAAAAAATACTATAGCAAGTTACTAGTCCAAGAATTATTGTGTTTTGAATCGAAAATATGTATTTCAATACTCCATGGAAGGGAATTGCTCTACTTAAAGATGAGGGGCTCAATCAAAAGAATCCCTATTATTACGAGAATACATCAAGAGTAATGTTGATATTGCATAATGGTTGCTTCATACTTGAATTTATTTATTTTTTTGAACAGCAATAGTCCTACTCCTAAATTACACCCAAACTGAAACACCACTAATTACTTATACTAGAAAAAAAAATTCTAACGCCTATTTGCGTCGCAAATGCGTAGGAAACTGTCAATTCCGACGGAAATTTTTTGTAGAAAAAAGTCCTGTAGGAAAAAGTTTGTGGCACATTTCCGACACGTTTATGACATAAAAAATGAGTAGAAAATTCCGACGCTTTTTCGACGCATATTTTTTATACATAATCATGGTTTTTTTATTTACGTCGCTATTTCGTCTCAAAATTTGTTACAAAATTAGAGTTTCATTTTGCGTCGGAATTGCGTTGGAACTTGCGACACGAATATTTGTGTCGCAAATTTCTGTAGGAAACTTACCATTTTTTAGTAGTGGCCCCACCACAGCAGGCGGGTTGCTTCCTCTGTCGTCGCCGGGGAGCTCTTGCCGGTCAAACTTTTGGCTTGCTACAAGCTGGGCTCAAGAGCAAACTGGAACAAAAATATATATAAATTTTTCACTACTTATACCACTTTCTTACCAAAATCAAGGTCTTAATTAATTTTTACTGAACTAAAACGTCACCAATGAACACCACTAGCACAAGCAACCACAACAAAATTGTTTTTCACCTGAACACATCATCTTCTTAAATATAGAATTATATATCAAAGTTGAATAAATATGGATTTATTAAAGTATTTAAAACGACAAGAACATATATAATTGTATACTCTTTTTTCAACTAATTAAATAAATAAGAATACGCATACATAATATATTTTTTTAAAACAAATTGTTTTTGGAAGTTTCATGATGCATCCAGTGTAGACTAAATTAAATCCATTCTACCACGTTAAAGTCTCTACCTATCGATCAATATGCCATGTCTATTTAAAGCCAATCGAGGGCTACATGAGTTCCTTACAATTAAAGAAAATGAGCAACGAAGAAGCAAGTTCAAGTCATCATGCAATTAACATCCAAGGTAACCACAAAATATATATATATATATATATATATATATATATATATATATCCCTTAATACTTAATTAATGTATACAGTCTTACTTACATATGTTCTTAGATTTGTGTACGTCTTTAATTTCAGAAATTAGTGAAGTTGAGGCCGAACCAACATTGCCGGTGGTCAATCGATCCTTCCAAAATCTTTATGATCGTATTCAAAAAGCAAAGGACGACTATATGTTTGCACCAATTTACGTGGTTCCTACTAGGCTTAGAGAAGTCAGCCCGAGCTCGTTCACCCCAAGAATGGTCTCTATTGGACCTTTGCACAAAGGTTATAAAAGCCTGAAATCAATGGAAAATAAGAAGCTGACTATGCTGACTCGGCTATTGGATCAGACAGGTTCGCCAAGGAAAACATTTGAAACATGTATGCAAAAGGTGATAGGCTCTATCAAAAGCATCAGGGCTTATTATTCTGGGAGGAACATCAATAGTAGTGATGTTGATCTTGCTCTAATGATGGTGGTAGATGGTTGTTTCATACTTGAATTCATTAATAATCTTTCTTCAGATGATAACAATGAATTTTCAAACAATAGGTTGCGTAGCACGAATATTGCTCTCGACCTCGTGTTGCTAGAAAACCAGATTCCTTATTTTGTTCTTCTAGACATCTATAACTACCTAACTGTCGACAGAAACCTACAAAGACCTGCTCTTAATACCATGCTTAAATTTTTACTAGATCACATCAACCCGTTCGAAGAACCTTTAAAAGACGATGATCAAAATGTACGTGGCACAATATTAAGTGATCATTTTCATATTCTTGGTATTCTGCACAGATTTTATCAACCTATAAATTTTAAACTGCCCGCAATAAAAACTCCTCCAACAGCCCACTCAGTTGTAGAACTAATCAAAGTTGGGGTGAAAATCATGGCAGATAAAGATTTGGCTTGGCCCCTGGCTATGAAGTTTGACAACACTCTCCGAATGCCAGTGGTGCGTATTGACAATTTCTTTGAAGTTGTGTTAAGGAATCTAATTGCGTATGAGCAATATTCTCCGGTAGAAAATTATGTTACATCATATGCCATGGCCATGGATATGCTTGTGGCTACTCCAGCAGACATTGCCAAACTAGGAAAATTAGGTGTCATTGTCAGCCACTTGGGTTCAGACGAAAAGGTTGCACATATGATAAACAACATATGCAAAAATGTCAATTTGCAAGATTTCTATTACATGGAACCGTGGAAGAAAATAGCTCAATACCACACCAAGCACTCGCCGAGACAATTTAGGGTGTTTAAGCGAACATAATACGATGCTCCATTTAAGGCAATTGCTCTAATTGCTCTAATCATAGTGTTTCTTATTATTGTGTATCAGTTTTTTATGTCACACTACGTTAAAAAAAACATGTATTATATGGGTTAAATAAAGAAAAAGTTAATTTGTAATCATTTAGTTAATTCTATCCATAATTAAACTAAAATTAAATATTTACAAATATATAGTTTTAATATCATTATTATATAATAGAAGAAAATTCAATTGACATGCCACAGAATAGTATGTGTCATATCAGTTTAATTGATATTTGTTAGTATTGATTAGTTCTTTGATCCAAAAACAATCGAGGACCGCCCATATATCAAAATACCATTTTTTTTAGTTCTTAAAAACTATTTTGACATTTTCTCTACAATTATATAGTTGTGTAGTTGTATGTATATGTTTGAACAACTCTCAATTACCTAACAAATATTTTTTAGAGTAAATTACAAGATTCATCCTTTATGTATACATGTAATTATAGATTAGGTCCTTTATATTTAATAATTACAAATAACATCCTTTATTTCAATAATTTATAACAATTTCATCCTTTAATTTAACCATTGTTAATTTGATGGGTTATTTAAAATTATTTTTTTATTTAAACTTTTTAATTAAACTACGTAATCCAAAATAATCAAATTTTGGGTTGATGAATTGGTTCTTTTTCACAAAAACTACCTTCTTGCAATGTTTAAAACATTTATTTAATTCACAATAAATTATAGGAAATTTATATGTAAGTTATCACTCTAAAAAATATCAACAAAACCAAAGATAATAGTTTCAAATTCAAAATCCATAAAACAATTTCCATTCCAAATACTAACATATATTTATTTAATTCACATGATCTTCGTATTAGAGTAAATTACAAGATTCAAAACCCATAACCAATTGCCATTCAAAATCCATAAACCAATTGCCGCAAACCATTGTAATAGGGTATATGTTAACATAACAGTCTCTTCCAATTGTTATATAAATATTTGGTTTACGGATTTTGAATTTGAAACTATTATGTTTGGTTTTGTTGATAAATTTTTAGAGTGATAACTTACATATAAATTTCCTATAATTTATTATGAATTAAATAAATGTTTTAAACATTCTAACAAGGTAGTTTTCGTGAAAAAGAACCAATTCATCAACCCAAAATTTGATTATTTTGAATCACATAGTTTAATTAAAAAGATTAAATAAAAAAATAATTAAAGGGATGAATTTTAGTTTTTTGCCCTATTAGATAACCCATCAAATTAACAATGGTTAAATTAAAGGATAAAATTGTTATAAATTATTGAAATAAAGGATGTTATTTGTAATTAGCAAAGATAAAGGATCTAATCCATAATTACATGTATGCATAAAGGATGTATCTTGTAATTTGCTCTATTTTTTAATAATAACTAGATGGCTCATAAGCACGCGTTGCTGCGTACATTTAACATACACGTTTCGACTTTCGTAACGAATCCAAAAGGAACATTAACAAATAGAAAGGTGAGTTTATAAAACAAATCTATTACAGGTTGAGAAAACAGAATAATAAAACCAAAATAAATTACAAGTGTGTAATCACATTTATTTAACACTCTCATTTAACATCAAGAATAAACTCAAAAGAAAAAAACATTAACAAATAAATGGGAAATTGTTCAAGGAACAAAACCATAAAAAACCTTACCAACAAAAATAAAATAAAATTAATAAGAATAGGTGAATTAAAAAAAAACATCTAGGGTAATCGAATCTTGGACAATAAGGAGAAAGGCTGTATAATCCACAAACCAAGTCAACCAACCTCACAAATTGGTTCAATCTTGTACAGTTAATATATATAAAAAACCTAAAAAAACACTATTAATAGTTTCATTTTGTTTAGATAGTAATTACATGTATGTAAGAAATTGTTTATTTGGTAATTAAGGTTTTCCAATCTCTTCAAAACATATTAATCTTTGGATCGTATTCACATGTATTCTTTACTATCTTAAGGGTAGCACCAATGATTTTCAGCTCAAGTGATTGATAGATCAAAGGTATCATGTGGCTTCAATATTGAAGAGTTTACGTGTTCATGTCCTGATATGGACAAAATAGAGGTTTCATTGGAGGGATAGTATTGATCATGGGTTAACTATTTGCGGGTCTACTAGTCCTGCCATTGGCAATTAGATTGATGTCACATTGGAGTTTCAAGAAACATAACTATTTGTTCATGGTGTATGTTGTCGAACCCTCGATCATTGCTAAAGGTGATGGCGTGATGCTCCTGTTCTCATGGTGTTAGTTGAACTCTCACAAGTATTATGACTTTGATGCACGGAATAAAATAATGTATTATTTAATTATTATTATTATTATTATTTAATTATCACTGTTATGTAATTATTATTATTTTTAAATAAGTATTTATCGAAGAAATCATTACTTAATAAAAATCTTGACAATAAAAAAGCCACATTACTATTTAAATAGCATTTATTTAAGAAATCATTACTTGATGAAAAATCTAAACAATAAAAAACATTATTGTTATTTAAATAGTATTTATTAAGCAAGTAATCTTTCTATATAATAATTGATTCCAAGAAAATGCCACATGACATTCTCCAATTATTTCAAAAATAAATTTTCTTTTTAAATATAAAAACTCACCATTAATGTTATTTATTAATAATATATTAATATACATTGTTTACATAAATAAACAAAATTAATAATAATAATTAATAATATAATAATGAATAGCATCAATGTCTAATGTTATACATACATACATACATATACATATACATATCCATATATATATATATGGCAAAGTATAAAAAATAACCATCATCTTTTGCTACAACTACATAACTCATTTCAAACCAAGGGCTTCTAGCCTAATGGTTACCCCATTGGCTTTCCTGTGAGAGGTCAAGGGTTCAAATCCCTCCCAAGGCGAAATAGGTGTTCTTGGGAGGTCATGGGGTTTTCCGGTGCGGTTTCCTCCTGGGGTGGTGGTGGGGTCTCAACGGAGGTCATGTAACTAGACCTTGGTGACGTGGCCTGAAAATCAGTGGTTCACACGTTGAGATCAAATGCCGTTAAAAAAAAACATAACTCATTTCAATCAATCATAAACTTACACATAAGCATTTCATTAAAATATTAAAAAGGGCATCATAGTCATTTTACCTTTATAAGTTTTTCCCCCTCTTTTTTAAACATTAATAACTTTTTTATAATATATTATTTTTAAAAAAAAAAATTGCACCATTATATTCGTCTCATTTTTCTCTTTAATTCCGTTATAGTCTCGACTAATTTTTTTTACTTTTTTTAGATGCCCTGTATTTATATCATTGTAACGAGCTTAAATATAACAAATTTATTTGAAAATTTTTTAAAAATGATAAATTACAGTGATGTAATACATTGACGTAATTTATCGTGATGTAATTTACATTGACGTAAAATTCGGTTTCGGTTTTTTTCGGTTAATTTGGTTCCGGTTCGGTTTTTTCGGTTAATTAGGTTTCGGTTTGGTTTTTTTTAGCTTTTTGCTCATCCCTAATTTGTAACGAGCCTAAATACAACAAATTAGTTTGAATTTTTTTCGAATAATGATAAATTACATCACTATAATCATCATTGTTAGAGAAAAAAATCAAAATAATGTGTTATATTACATCATTGTAATTTATCATTGTAATTATCATTGTTAGAGAAAAAATAAAATAATGTGTTATATTACATCACTGTAATTTATCATTGTTAGAAAAAAATTCAAAATAATGTGTTATATTTATGCTCGTTATATCGATGTTAATAATGGACAATGAGAAAAAAAATTAAAAAAACTAGTCAACATTATAACGGGAATTAAAGAGAAAATTACATAACTGTAAATAATGTGTTACGTCACCGTTAATTATGTCATTGTAAATTACTTTATTTTGTGTTACATTACTTCATTTTGAGTTACATTACTGTAATTACCATTGTTAGAAAAAATTTCTAATTAATTTGCTATCGTTAAGCTCGTTACAATGATGTAAATACATGACATCAAAAAAATTAAAAAAAAACTAGTCGAGACTATAACGAAATTAAAGAGAAAAATGAGACGAGTATAATGGTGCAATTTTTTTTAAAAAATAATATAGTATAAAAAAGTTATGAATGTTTAAAAAAAAAGGGGGTAAACTTTACATAAATGACAAATGTCCTAAATGCCCTTCATACTAAAACAAAGGATTTGACACGAGACACGATCCTACACACTTACCTTTTTCAAGTAACCATTAGATGATGGTTAATGGGTTGTAGCAAAAGATGAGGGTTATAAAAAATTGCATCCCCTATATATATATATATTATATGTGTATATATCAAGAACATTCTTTTATAAATTTTTATTTTTAAAGTTTTTTAATATAAAAGTGTATAACAAATATTATTAGTTTTAGTAATTATGTAAATATATGAAGAGATAGTTATAAAATCACATAATTTTTTTTATAAATCCGTGTAATACACGGGTTTATAACCTAGTTAGTTAATAAAAATCTAGATAATAAAGAAGCAATATTAGTATTTATTGCATTGATCTGAAGAAATCATTAGTTAATAAAATAATCTAGATAATAAAAAAGAAATATTATTATTTAAATAGTATTTATTGAAGAAATCATTTGTAATTATTATATATATTAATTAGCAAAATTCCTTTCCCTCATAGTTTAACTATTCACTTTTTCTATACATACACATATATATGTATATAGCAGCCGTCGTTTTGAAACTTTTCTTTTGAACCGTGGTTTTCAAACTTTTCTTTCAAACTTTTCTTTTAATTAATTTTGAATTTTCGGTTACAACCCTGAACTTTGAACTCTTATTTTTAAATATCCCTCTCACTTTACTCACATATTTTTAATGCTCACATTATTTTAACACGTCAATAGGTTGTCGGATAAAAGTCGTTATTATATTAATTATATCGCAGTTGCCTCATGAACGTTTATATAAATTTCGAACCCAAACAGTCACAGAAATTTTGCGCGTACATTATCGAATATTTGTATCGTTTATATCATTTTGATCGTAATTAGTTCACAAACGATTTAGATTTAATAATTTTATAAACCATGAGTATTATATATACTACATATATATACGATTTAGGTTTAATAATTTTACAATATTTGTATCGTTTATAAATTCTACATTTACGCAGAGGTTTTTTTTTAAGTCTTCGCTTTGCTCGCATATTTTTAGTGTTCACATGATTTTAACACGTCGTTTGGTTATCGGATAAAAGTCATGATTATATTAATTTTATAGCGATGGCCTCATGAACGTTTTTATAAATTTCGAATCCAAACGGTCGCAGAATTTTTGCACGTTGTTCACATGCCTATAACGCGTCGGTACATTATCGAATATTTGTATTGTTTATATCATTTTGATCGTAATTAGTTCACACCGATTTAGATTTAATAATTTTATAGACCATGAGTATTATATATACTACATATATATACGATTTAGATTTAATAATTTTATAATATTTGTATCGTTTATAGATTCAACGTTTACGCAGCGTCTTTTTTTAAGTCTTATGTAATCACATTCTTTACTGTTAAATGAGTTCTTAATCTTCAACTTTTAGTTTCAAAGCTTACGTTATAGATGTTGTATAAGGTTTTTTTTTATTTCAATCTGTAATGAGACTATAACTTTCAGTTTATAATAAGTTGAGATATGTTGCTTAATGGTTTTGAAATTTCATACAATTAGTAGAGGGTTAATTTTTGCAAAACAACTGTGATTTAGGTATTAATGTTTTTATTGTACACGATTTTAACCTCATGTTCTGTTGGTTGTTTTTACGTCAGTATATCAAACCCCGCCGCAAAGCGCGGGTCGTATATACTAGTTTCTATTAATTAGTAAATTCTACTTATTGTAAAACACTAAAACGATAAATCCTTGATTTTTAGTAATTTGGACGAAAATTTTAGTGATGTGATGCATATATCGACGACATATGTTATCGGCAAAACATAACCAGTGTCGAGATCACCTTGACGCAAAAGGGGATGGGTGTAGATGGTTGCTTCATACTTGAATTCATTAATAATCTTTCTTCAAACATTGAAAATAAATGTTCAAACAACAAGTTGCGCAACACGAATATTGCTCTTGATCTCGTGTTTCTTGAAAACCAAATCCCTTTTTTTTGTTCTTCTAGACATCTATAACTACCTAACAGTAGATAAATCGTTACAAAGACCCACTATCATTCATTATTCATAAAGTTTTACAAAATCACATCGATCAATTCATTTGAAGAACCTTTAAAAAGAAAATGATGATCAAATTTACTTTGGCACAGTAACAAGTGATCATTTTCATATTCTTGGTCTTTTACACAAATTTTGCCTACCTATAAATGTTGAAATACCACTAAAAATAAGTAGAACTGGACAAAGTTGGGGTGAAGATCATGTGAGAAAAAGACTTGGCTTGGCTCATGGCTATGAATTGAAGTTTGAATATTTCAAGTCATTATCAAAACATTTTCTATCAAGACACGTCTCACCTGGTCGAGCAACAAGTCTAGTAAAAACAAAATTGAGTTTCTAGATGGGTAATCAATCGGAGACAAAGCGAACTCTGCCACTGCTGCGTATCGACAATTTATTTGAAGCCATGGTAAGGAATCTAATTACATAGAAACAAAATTCTCTAGTTAAAAATTATGTTACATCATATGTCAAGGTCATGAATATGCATGTTGCTACTCCAATAGATATTGCAAAATTGGAAAAATCCGGTGTGATTGTGAGCCACTTGGGTTCAAACGAAAAGCTTCAGATATAATAAACAACATAAGCAAAATATCAACTGCCTATGTTGTTTTTGCCTATGTTATATGAGCAAAATGGATGTGTCTACTGATTTTACAATCGTATTGTTTTTAATTGATATAAATTTTTATAGAATTTATTAAATTTTGTATGGATAAATAATCGTAGAATTTGTTATTTATACTTAAGATCTGATGTCATACATGTTACAAATTCTTTAGTAAACGACCTTTTCAATTTCATCAAACTGGAAAAAAAAATTATAAATTTTCACTACTTGTATCACGTCTCTATCATTTTTTTTAATCAAAATCAAGGTCTTAATTAAGTTTTTAAATGTTTTAGCCTATAAATTAAAAGTCAACTACAAACCTACAACGTTAGTGTTCAATGTCAACGTATTAGCCAACTATATAAAGCAATCCAATTTAGGACGTATTTAATTTCCCATTAAATTTATGTTCATGCAGCATAAAATTTAATAAAAATGAGCCAGGAAGACGAAGGAAGTTCAAGTGACAACAAAGGTAACCTCAATCCCTTAGTAATACGTTATATGCAGTGTTGTAAACTCAGCGTAGGTAGCCGAGACGATTTTCTTCAACTCGGTCAACATTACATGGAATCGGTCAAAATCAAATCAACTTGGATTTTTATCATTTTTGACCGATTTTCATTGTTTTTCACTTGTTTTCGTCAATGTTTTTAGAACCGGACCGAACGCCAAAACGGACGTCTTGCTGGTCGTACCGGATTCAAGAACCGGATGATTCTATTATGGTATATAAATTAAAAATACACAAATAATACATAAATTTTAAAACCTCTATATTTATACATACTTAAACTTATAAAAACGTAATATGTATAAAGAATATTAAAAGTCACTAACAACAAAATTACCTATTTATAAAATAGTAAAAATCTACAAAATATATGTACGGACTTTCTGCAAAAAGCAAGGTCTAAAAAGAATTTATTTGTTTTTTTTTTTATTTTCAAAAAATCACATTTCATTCACAACTCTCAAGTCATATATCTTTCTCTTTGAAGCTAATGCTTCTCTTCTCCATTCTAGATGTAACGTTTTTCTTTTCCGTTTCATTCCAGATCAAAATCAAAGCTTTCTCTTTGATCGATTAATCTTTGATAGATATTGGAACCATGTTGAAGTTGGAAGTCGGAACTTACGATCTAGCTGTATGATTTTTGAGAAAAAAACTATTATCTGGTCAAATCGTCTTTGCTGGCCCACTGGCTCGACCGTTGGCCGCTTGAATTGGATGGTCCTCGGTCTGACAGGTCCAACCGGCCGATCCGGTCCAGCCACAAAAACATTGGCTTTCATTATTTTTCACTAACTATTATTTAATTTTTACTATTTTTCATTAAGATACCTTGGAAGACGAGAATTAAATGAATATCTATAATATCATACAAAAATATCACTTTTAAAAACTTTATTTGAACATTTATATATATTTATTTGTATTAATATTCAATTTAAGTGTTATATATACTAATAATTTATAACATTTAACATATATATAAGAGTAAGGGGTTGTTTGTTTGCATCTGAATGTCATTAAGAGGTTACATCTGAATGGTTTATAACCACTTAACCATTCAAACTTAGGGTTACCTCTTAACCATTCAGAGGTTATGAATCATTACCAACCTCTTAACCATTCAGACTTAAGGATACTTTTTAACCATTCACATGCTATGAACCATTAAGAGGTAGCCTCTGAATGGGATTAAGAGGCTACCAAACAGGGCCTAAAATGTCATCTTAATTAGTCCTCATAGTTTGGCAACTTTTGTCATTTTAGTCCAATAGTTTAAAGTTTGTCATTTTGGTTTCATTTTATTGCTATTTTTGTTCCTGTGGTTTGGTAATTTTTGTCATTTTAGTCCAAAAGTTTAAATTTAATTGGACCAAAATGGCAATAAAATGAAACCATAATGACCAAAATTGCAAAATTTAAAACTATTGGACCAAAATGACAAAAGTTGTCAAACCATAGGGACTAAAATGACATTTTACTCTATATATAATTTCTTTAAAATTATTTTCTTTATAATTTACCTTGTACAATTACTTCCCACCTAGGCTGGATACTCAAAACTTACAAAATATTAATGTCGAACGGCTTCTCCAACCAAGGTTATACGTATACACAACTTATTTACCCATTAATTTTGTGTCCTTTTCAGGTATTAATATTGACGATGAAAACGAACCAATAGTTCCAAAATCTGTAGGAAGTCTTCTTGATTATGTCAACAAAAAAAGCGATATGAGTAATTTTTCAACCATTTACAAGGTTCCTAGTAGACTCAGAGAGGTCAATCCAAGCGCATTCACCCCCCGGGTGGTCTCTATTGGTCCTATGCACAAAGGACGTGCAAATTTGAACCTAATGGAAGACAAGAAACCGATTTATCTCTACGATCTATTTGGTGAGCTAGAAAGGGAGCGAGGCATTTCCAAGCAAGATACATTGAAAGAGTGTATACAAAAGGTGAGAGATTCAATTGAAGAAATCAGGAAACTCTATTATGAGCAGTTTTATGATCGGCGTGGTTACACTGATGATAAACTTGCTCAAATGATGGTTATGGATGGTTGTTTCATCCTTCAGTTCATTAATAAACTATCGAAATCCGGTGACGTGCTTCACATAAACAGGTTGCATAGTAGGTCTATTGCTATGGACTTGGTGTTGCTAGAAAACCAAATCCCTTATTATGTTCTCCAACTCATCTATGACCTCACTCTTAAAACATTGGAAACATATAGAGAAACAGAACTTACTACCTTTCTTTATGAGTTGCTACAACGTGTCAATCCATTTTTTGAGAAATTAAACATTGATAATCTATCTATCAAAAGACCCCCTTCTCATATTCTTGATGTTCTACATGAATTTTACAACCCTCAATTTTTTGAAGTACCACAAATAGAAGCTATTTCAATGTCCGACTCAGCTGTAGAACTCCACGAAGTTTTACCACCACAAATAGAAGCAATTCCAATGTCCCACTCAGCTGTAGAACTCCACGAAGTTGGGGTGAGATTTAGGGTCAATAAAGAGAATAGCTGGCTAATGGATATATCCTTCAAACCATCTTCGCGTAAACCAATTTTCAGAATGTCAAAAGTTCTTATTGACAGTTACTTTGAAGTGGTTATGAGAAACCTTATTGCGTACGAGCAGTACTCATCTCCGATTGGGAACTACGTTACATCATATGCCATGGCCATGTATATGCTAGTTGCTACTCCAGCCGACATTGTGAGTTAGCAGAATCAAGTGTCATCGTAAACCACTTAGGCTCAAACAAAAATGCTTCAAATATGATAAGCAGCATATGCAAACATGTCACTTTTCCAGATTTTTATTACATTAAATCTTGGGAAGCAGCAAATAAACATTATGACAGTTACTGGTCAAAAAGTTTTGCGGATTTCAGGCAAGAATATTGTAGTAGTCCATGGAGGATAATTGCTCTACTTGCGGCAATCATCTTTTTTCTCATTACCATTGTTGACTTCGGCTTTAAAGCAAAGACATTCGCATTATCACATTGAGCCAAATTTGATCACTCGATCAAATTCTACCGATTGATTTAGTTTTCTTCTTTGTTCGCACTTTGATCAATAGATCATACATGTATCTTATATAATAAATAAATGGTTTGTTTGTCACATGTCATGTATTGAAGCGTGTTTTAGTTTATTTTTTCCAGCTTTAAATTTAGAGTATTAATTCATTATTAACATTAATAATTATTAAATTTGACCAATTGTTATATATTTTTTATTTTATTAGATTTTATAAATTATATAAACAATAGTAAGAAAAATATAAATATTTTACACTTTTATTGTTAATTAATAATTATATATCCTAATTATGAAGTTTTCAAATAAATTTATTTTCTTATGTAAAGCTTATATTTAAGTTTCTAACCATCATTAAATTAAAATTAAGTTCCTTTATTAAAAAAAATAAGAAATAATACTAGCCATTATTTTTCATGAGAGATTTCTGAAATTTTTTTAACATATTTAACTTGATTGAATGTATTAAATGTTAAAAGACAATATGTAGTAAAAATAAAAATTAAGTAATATTATTAAAGAGTCCAAGTTTTGCTTCTTAGTTTTTATATATTATTAGCAATTCAAGTTCATTTAACTATGCTAAAAAAAGTATACAAAGAACAAATTATACTTTAATATTATTAAGAGTAAATTACAAGATTCATCATTTATGTATACATGTAATTATGAATCACCCTTTATCTTTAATAACTACAAATAACATCCTTTATTTCAATAATTTATAACAAT
Organism: Mikania micrantha; assembly: GCA_009363875.1. Classification (NCBI taxonomy): domain Eukaryota; kingdom Viridiplantae; phylum Streptophyta; class Magnoliopsida; order Asterales; family Asteraceae; genus Mikania; species Mikania micrantha. The sequence continues at coordinate 17,355,268 of CM018683.1, forward strand.
TTCATCCTTTAATTTAACCATTGTTAATTTGATGTGTTATCTAAAATTATTTTTTATTTAATCTTTTTAATTAAACTACATAATCCAAAATAATCAAATTTTGGGTTGATGATTGGTTCTTTTTCACAAATACTACCTTCTTACAATGTTTAAAACATTTATTTAATTCACAATAAATTATAGGAAATTTATATGTAAGTTATCACTCTAAAAAATATCAACAAAACCAAAGATAATAGTTTCAAATTCAAAATCCATAAAACAATTGCCATTCCGAAAACTAACATATATTTATTTAATTCAAATAATCTTTGTATTAGAGTAAATTACAAGATTCAAAACCGATAACCAATTGCCATTCAAAATCCATAAACCAATTGCCGTAAACCATTGTAATAGGGTATATATATGTTAACATAATAGTATCTTCCAATTGTTATATAAATATTTGGTTTATGGATTTTGAATTTGAAACTATTATGTTTGGTTTTGTTGATAATTTTTTAAAGTGATAACTTACATATAAATTTCCTATAATTTATTATGAATTAAATAAATGTTTTAAACATTCTAACAAGGTAGTTTTCGTGAAAAAGAACCAATTCATCAACCCAAAATTTGATTATTTTGGATCACGTAGTTTAATTAAAAATATTAAATAAAAAATTAATTAAAGTGATGAATTTTAGTTTTTTGCCCTTTTAGATAACCCATCAAATTAACAATGTTTAAATTAAAGGATATAATTGTTATAAATTATTGAAATAAAGGATGTTATTTGTAATTAGCAAAGATAAAGGAGCTAATCCATAATTACATGTATACATAAAGGATGAATCTTGTAATTTACTCTATTATTAATATCTATTATTTTCATAGGTAACAACAATCCAATAATTATCTTCTTCACTAGTTCTTATTCAAGATCTAAGTTTATGCCTACAGATTGATGCATTTCATTTTTTTCTCCCATTGAAAATAACTTTACGAAATTTTTTTTTGATAAACATTCGTTATATAAAAATTTTTCACAAGACATACCTAAAAATGTTCAAACAACTGCTTTAATATTCATAAGGAACATGTCATCAACTAGTTTATTGTAATTCGTTTGAAGTTAATAGTCAAATCTCGAGAATGGAACTTAACTACCCAAATATATTGACCTCTTGCAAAGACTAAACCAAGAATAGTTCTCCATATCTAGCTCATTCAATTTCCTTTACTGGGAACTGCATGTAAATTCAGAAAAAAAAATATATGAACCCATTCTGAAAAAAATATGTCCAACAGAACATATTTGCATATGAAAGCTTATTGCATCGACATGAAATCAGCATAAACAATCGTTAGTACATTATTAATTTATATTTGCTGCATATATAATCAAATATGCAGAAACCATTAGCACGTTATTAATTTCATATGTGTTGGATACATAATCAAATATGCAGAAAGGAGATGACATTATCTTTAAAGATTTACTTAGCTAATTGGTGTCCATTTCTGTTAGAATATATGAAACTTACACACACTCAATGATCATCGAGTAAACATAGTATAATACTCAGAAAATAATAATAATAATAATAATAATAAAGAAGAAGAAATAAATAAAATGATTTAAAAATAAATAAATAAAAGATTGCATATATATGTATGTGTGCGTGAAGAATGCAAAGAAAAGAAATTCCCTGTTGACCTGATAGTCCCCTTTTCTTCGGTTGAACCACTCATCTTCATCAACTCATCATCAATAGCAAACTTACGGGAGAGTCGGATGAAAACCCTCAAACCCCAATCGTGTCTCACACACACAAAACCGCAATCACGTGAGCTCTCAATCTACTCTCTGGTTTTATTCAAATCACCGCCACCACGCTACGCCATTGTTCAATCAGCCGGTCATCGGCATCAATCTGGTCTGCTCATTCCTATTGTTAGTTTTGTGTGACCAGCAATCTTACCGGTCTCTTATTCGCTCGATAAGGTAACGATATCAAGTCTCTGTTTCTGTTTTGTGTGTTGTTCGAAGTGTTCAAACCAAACTGATCATTCTGGCGACAAAGATGATGTGAACCTGGAAGTTGATTTAGAGGATAATTCATGTATGTCAAATTTGGAAGATGATGTTCATGTTGGAATCAGAAACTAAGTTTAACTCAACGTCACAAAATTGAATGTAAAAGATTGAACTCGAATGCTTGTTTATTATCAACTAGACTGCTTTAAATAGCAGATTACATAACAATCAAATGAAATAAATACGGAACCAAAATAGCAACTAAAACAACGTACAAAAGACTATTCAAACTGACATAGTAAAACCAAAATACTCGGAAACTTAATTGACCGGCTATCTTCCACGCAAGCATCCAACGTCTTTGACCAAATATTTGAATTACTTTTAACATTCCCCCATAATTCAAATTCTCCTGACTCCAAGTTTGTCTCGAAAATATCTGAACTTTTCTGCTCCCAATGCTTTCGTTAAATTATCCGCAACCTGTTCATTTGTATCACACGATTCTAATATGACTTCCTTGTTCTCCACCAAACTTCGAATGTAATGAAACTTTATACTTATATGCTTGGTTCTTCTATGAAATGCTTGATTTTTAGTCATAAACACAACAGATTGATTATCACACCAAATAACAGTTGGCTCCAGTGGCGGAGCTTGGAAATAATGTTGGGGGGGCGAAAGATATAGGTTAAAAAAAATTTTCTTATTGCTACATTTCGGGCTAAAAACTTGGGTCGACAAATGGTAATTCGGGTCGGGTCAAACAATTTAAAATATCAAATATTTGTTCCTCTCAAAAAAAATAAAAATGTTTGTATCAAATAAGATATGAAATGTTTAAGACGAAAAGATGAGTACCCGGAAGAAGAATCACAATTCAGCGCGACGACCTTTAAGCTCTTTAAACTCATTGATTATGCATTCCGAATCAAACTTCTCGGCGATTTCCTTTTCTATGTAAATCAACAAGGAATCCGATAGATACTCATCTTCATGACACAAACCGGATAAGTTTCTAATCCTAAATCCTAACAACAAATTAAACAATCAATTTAAACAAACAATAAGTGAAGAAACTAATTAAACATCAATAATCAACAAACAAATAACAAGTTAACAACAGGGGCGGTTCGCACAGTTCACACAATCAAAAACTCAACAAAAACAAAAAATTAACTAATCAAGTAAATAAGTAATCAATAAGTGAAGAAACTCAAACTGGTTAGTAATTACTAATTAGTGGTTACCTGGGTCGGGTCGTCACCGCCCGGCCGCCCTGGTCACTCGAACAGTCGAACTCTCAAAGAACAGAAGAAGCTGAGCGCTCGTCAATCGTCACTCGTGGAGTCGTGGGCCTCGTCATCACTCAACAGTCGAACTCTCAAAGAACACAAAAGAAGAAGCTGAGCGCTCGTTGTGGATTTGATTTGGAATTTGGAATTTGGAACCCTATTTCCTTCTGCTCGAGTTCTGCTACCCACTCTCTGCTATTAGATTACATTAGGAATTAGTAAATGGTTTCCTTTTGATTATTTAGTGGCCCAATTGAATTTCAGGCCCACCACAATTTTTAATGTTTAAATGTAATATCGGGAAAAAAATGAGATAACAACCGACACTGTGAACCCTTAAAGGTTTCAAGTTTATTATTTTTTAAAATCCAAGGGGGCCCTAGGAATTTTTGTAAAAAAACACAAGGGGCCGGACTCAATACATATAAAATTTCCCGACCGAAAACTACTATATCGGGGCTTCTGGCCAGAAAAACGGGGGGGTGGGGGGGCACCCTCGGGCCCCTAAGATCCTCCACCACTGGTTGGCTCCTTCTGTTCTTTCTTCAAATCAACTAACATCTTTCTCAGCCAAACTCCTTGACATGCACTGGCTGCAGCTGCAATATACTCCGCTTCAGTAGTAGAAAGAGCTACCACATCCTGCTTCTTTGAACTCCAAGAAATTACGCTTGAAGCAATTGTGAAAAACTTGCAGAAATGCTTTTCATGTCTTGTGATGAACCTGCCCAATCACTGTCAGTAAATCCTGCAAGTTGTACCTTCAAACCACGTTCATACCATAACCCAAAATCAGTTGTTCCTGCCAAATATCTTAAGATTCTTCTAGCTTCACCTTGTTTGACATACATGGTTGGCTCATTCATACTCCTTTCATATCCATAGACAGCTAGATAACTATCAATCCTTCCATACCAAGCTCTAGGAGCTTGTTTTAACCCATATAGAGCTTTGTGTAGTCTGAACACCTTATCCTCATTGCCTCGAATCTCAAACCCTGGTGGCTGAGTGACATAAACTTCTTCATGTAGGACACCATTCAAGAAAGCTGATTTAACATCAAACTGTTAAACTGGCCAACCACACTGACCCGCAAGAGACAGAAACAGTCTGATTGTCTCAAATCGAGCAACCGGAGAGAAAGTTTCTTCAAAATCAATTCCATATTCTTGAGCATACCCTTTAGCAACTAAACGAGCCTTATGCTTAACTATCTTACCATCTGCACCCATCTTGAGTTTGAATACCCATTTTAGCCCAATGGGTTTTTTTTCAGATGGTAAATCACATAAAGACCATGTCTGGTGCTTTTCTAGTGATTCTAATTCAGACTCCATAGCTTCCACCCATTCATTTTGACTAAGAGCTTCTTGAATTGTGACTGGCTCTAATAAAGCCAATGCAAGGTGACATGCATTTTGATTTTTAATGGGTACAGTATTTTCATAGACATCAGTCATATCCCTCAACTTTACAGGGGTATGAGTTCTAACAACTCTATGAGAAGTATGTTGACCACTAGTGCTATTACTGGACCCACTATTTTCAACATGATTTGATCCCATGGATCCTTGACTGGACCCACCATTTTGCATATTTCCTAACGTATCATGACTTTCTCCAGTAGTTGTACTTGTAGCCCCATCATCTTCACCTTGTTGTGCCAAGTCACCATCATCTCCTTCTGACTCTATATCAAGTACACCAGTAGGGGTACCATCATTATCTAAAGCACCTTCCAACCATTTTGAATTTTCATCAAACACCACATTTCTATTTATAATAATAACCTTTTTCTTTAAATCAAACAATCTATATGCTTTAGAATGAGGGCAGTAACCAACGAACACACATTTAGAAGACTTTGGATCAAGTTTCTTCCTGTGTTGTTCTGGTTTTAAACTATAAGCAACACACCCAAAAACTTTTAGATGATTAACAGAAGGTTTATTACCATACGATACCTCAAATGGAGTCTTATTTTCAACAGCCTTTGTGGGAGATAGATTCATTAAATATACTGCAGTTGCAACCGCCTCAGCCCAAAAAAAATTGCTGAAGTGTTTAGCTTGTAACATGCTTCTTGCTCTCTCCATTATGGTTCTATTTTTTCTTTCGGCCACACCATTTTGCTCGGGTGTATAGGGTGCAGTAGGTGCTCTCTGGATACCATTTTCATCACAGAATTTATTGAATTCGGATGACCAAAACTCACCTCCTCTGTCTGTTCTAAGACAGACTATTTTTTCACCTGCTTCATTTTCAACTTTAGCTTTGAACACCTTGAACTTTGTAAATGCATCAGATTTTTTAGACAAGAAATAAACCCAAGACATCCTACTATAATCATCAGTGAACAATAGGAAGTACACATTACCACCAAGAGACTTAATGGACATGGGTCCACATAGATCCGAATGAACCACCTCCAAAAAAATTAGAAGATCTGCTTGCTTGCTTCGGAAAAGATTTTTTAGACTACTTCCTAATAGATCCCTCAACATATAATAGGAATAGATTTATATACTTTGTTAAATATTTGTAATTATTTGATTTGATATCTATCCCTATTATAATTGGATAGTTTACTGTATATATATATTAGGGATCTTGAATAACATAGGGCAAGCAATTTGACCAAACCTAATATGGTATCACGAGTCTAGGTCGCCCTCCTTCTACATCTACGTCGGCATTCTCCACACCACCAATCGGCAGGCCTTCTTCTCTCCTTCCCTATTCTTTCCCGGCGTTTCTCCTCCTCCCTGCTTCCAGCCATGGAGAAAATTCACCCGGCGATTACGGTCACCAACATACACAATTTTATCCCCATTAAATTGGAGATGGAGCAAAGTCAATATCTCTCCTGGTCAGAACTTTTCAAGATCCATTGCCGTGCCTTCGATGCCATCGATCACATTCTTCCCAATGAGATCCCACCCCCTCCACCTCCACCTTCCGACAAAGATGCTGCTGTTCCGATCGAACCTCCTAAACCTAAACCCGGCTCACCTGCTTGGAAACGCATCGATTCAATTGTCCTTTAATGGATATGCGGCACTATCTCCACCGATCTCTTACACACCATTCTTACACCCGACACCACAGCCTCTAAAGCCTGGCAAGCCCTGGCCAACATCTTCCAAGATAACAGCAATACCCGAGCCTTGTACCTTGAGCAGCAGTTCAACAAAACTAATATGTCCATGTTTTCCAATGTTACTAGTTACTGTCAAGGCCTGAAGCTCTTAGCCGACCAATTGGCCAACATTGGTCATCCAATTACCAATCAGAGACTTGTTCTTCAACTTATCTCAGGTCTATCTGACTCCTATGCGGGCATTTCCACCATGCTACAACAAACTGTGCCTTTACCTGATATTTTTGAGGCGCAATCCAACTTATTAGGACCACTCATCATTCAGCCAACACTGCAGTTCATTCCCCTGCTTAAGCCACTTCAGACACCTACAACCAAGCTCCCAAATTTGATCGTGGGGACACACCTAGGGGCCGTGGCCGGTCCAATGGTGGCCGAGGTCGCAGCTTTTCACCCACACACTTTTCTAACCCAAATTGGACACTTGGCTGGATTCCTTCTCATGGACACCCCTCTCCCCATCAACCTGGGCCTTGTAATTGGACTCCTTGACACTGGCCCAACTCCACTCACCAATGGACTCCTTCCCCTCCCCACAATGGGTTGCTCCAACTTGCCCATACCCATCTGCCCCTGCCCAAAGGCCTCTTCAATCAGCAAACTATGCTGGTATCCTTGGCCCTCATCTCCCACCTTCCCTTCTTATGCATGCTCTGACACACGACATCAACCTACTAACATTGAACAAGCAATGTACACCATGTCTTTGAACCCGCCTGACAACACTTGGTACATGGACACAGGGGCTACATCACACATGACTCACAATCAAGGTAAACTCTCTTCCTATTCTAGAAATCAGTCGTTAGATCATATTACTGTTGGCAACGGTTTCCAAATCCCCATACTTGGCCATGGCCATTCTAAACTACCTTCACCATATCCACCTCTTCACTTAAACAATATTCTTCACTCTCCTCCTCTTGTTAAAAATTTACTTTCTGTTCGCAAACTTACCACTGATAATCTTGTTTCAATTGAGTTTGACCCTTTTGGTTTTCTTGTGAAGGATTACCGGATGCGGACTCCACTCCTACGATGTGATAGCACCGGCCTGCTGTATCCGCTTACCTTACCAGCATCTTCATTCAAACCTGCTACTTCATTTACAGCTCTCTCTCAAGACCTTTGACACCAACGTTTGGGACACCCCGAACGCTCAGTTTTTGCTAGTCTTAGAAATAAAAATTCTTTTCATTGTGGTACTAGGCCTAGTTTATCTTTTTGTCAGTCTTGTATTTTTGGTAAACAAGTCAAACATCCATTTATTGCTTCTCTTAATAATACTAGTATGCCTTTTGATATTATCCACAGTGAGCTATGGACCTCACCAGTCATCAGTTCTGGTGGCCATCGCTGTTATGTTCTGTTTCTCGATGATTACACAAATTTTTTGTGGACATTTCCTTTAACTAATAAATCTCAAGTGTTTTCTGTGTTCACTAACTTCTCAACCATGCTCAAAACTCAATTTGAAAGAAATATTAAATGCTTTCAATGTGACAATGGAACTGAATTTTCTAATCACAACTTTCAAACCTTTTGTCAACAACATGGCACGCTATTTCGTTTTTCTTGTCTCCACACCTCTCCACAAAACGGAAAAGTGGAACGAAAAATCCGCTCCATCAACAACATACTACGTACCTTATTAGCCCACTCCTCGGTGCCTCCCACTTTTTGGCACCACGCCCTACAAATGGCCACTTATCTCCATAATATCCTTCCGGGCAAAACAACTTCTTATCTCACTCCCACCTCCATCGTATATAAAACAACCCCAACCTACTCTCATCTTAAAGTGTTCGGTTGTCTCTGCTTTCCTCTCACCCCTTCTGCCACTATACATAAACTTGCCAACCGGTCATCCCCATGTGTCTTCTTGGGATATCCCTCCAACCATCGGGGGGTACAAATGCTATGACCTCTCCTCACACAAAATCATAATTTCCCGACATGTAGAATTCAACGCACTGAAACCTACAACCTATGACTTTCTCTCCTCCGATCCTCACCCCTCCATCTGGATCACTCAATTGTCCCAACCAGCCGCCCACCATTCCTCACCTCCCTCGGCACAGGTCCCATCCTCACCTCCCTCGGCACAGGTCCCACCTTCAGCACCTGCCGAGCACCTTCCTCAGCCACAACCTACTGCCACCACCAGATTACCCTCTGCCAAATGGGCTGCCAGCCCCTCAACCTATACTCGCAGGCCTCACACCACCTCTCAAACAGCCCCTAACCCCCTTTGTACCTGTACTATCACCACTCGTTCAATGTCTGGTATCTCTAAACCCAAAGGCACATTTAACCTAAATGTAACCTTCGGCTACGAGCCCATTCCCCGCACTCCTCTTTCAGCTCTCACCATCCCCCTTTGGAAACATGCCATGGTAGATGAATTTAACACCCTAATTTCTAATAGGACGTGGGTTCTAGTGCCAAGGGAGCCACACATGAATGTAATCAGATGCGTGTGGATTTTCAAACATAAAACAAATAGTGCAGGCAAATTGGAGCGCTACAAAGCTCGATTGGTTTGCGATGGCCATTCTCAGCAGGTGGTTATTGTGGGGAAACATTCAACCCCGTTGTTAAGCCTTCAACCATTCGGGTAGTCCTCAGTCTAGCCCTCGCAAACTCTTGGCCCATACATCAACTTGATGTGAAAAATGCTTTCTTGCACGATCACCTCTCAGAAACAGATGTATGCCTTCTCAAGAAATCCCTCTATGTCCTTAAACAAGCCCCACGCGCATGGTACCAACGATTCGCGGATTTTGTGCACACAATGGGGTTCCGACATAGCACATGTGACCACTCGTTGTTCATTTACAGTCGTGACAAGGACACCGCATATCTTCTTTATATGTCGACGATATTATCCTTGTCACATCGTCTGACTCCTTACGACAACAACTTATGTCACAACTGGCTCATGAATTTTCCATGAAGGATCTTGGTCCTTTGAGCTACTTCCTTGGAGTCTCGGTCACACATACATCCGCCGGCTTATTTCTGTCACAAAAGAAATATGCTTTGGAAATTATTGACCGTGCCGGCATGTCATCCTGCAAGCCTTCCTGTACTCTAGTCGATACAAATGGCAAGCTCAGTGCTACTGATGGTGATCCTGTTGCATATCCAACTTTGTACCGCAGCCTTGCCGGCGCCCTCCAATATCTCACCTTTACACGGCCTGACATCATTTATGTAGTTCAACAAATCTGCATGTACATGCATGATCCACGCAGCTCTCACTTTAATGCTCTCAAAAGAATTATCAGGTATGTGCAGGGCACTCAGGACTTCGGTTTACACATGAATCATGCATCCAGCTTGTCTCTTGTAGCCTATACCGATGCAGATTGGGCTGGGTGTCCGGACACTCGTCGCTCTACGTCCGGATACTGTGTTTACCTTGGGGATAACCTTGTCTCTTGGTCTTCAAAACGCCAAACAACTTTGTCTAGATCTAGTGCTGAAGCCGAGTACCGCGGCGTCGCAAATGTTGTAGTCGAATTATGTTGGCTTCGCAATCTTCTTTTAGAGCTGCATCGACCACCTCCACGTGCTTCCATAGTCTACTGCGATAATGTGAGTGCTATTTACCTATCGGGTAATCCGGTTCAGCATCAAAGAACGAAACATATCGAAATGGACATCCATTTTGTTCGAGAAAAGGTACAACGTGGTCTCATTCGGGTTCTGCACATCTCCTCTCGTTTTCAGATTGCTGATATTTTCACCAAGGGCTTGCCTTGAGTTTTGTTTGAAGACTTCCGCTCCAGTCTCAGCATACGCTCACCTCCCGCTTCGACTGCGGGGCATAATAGATCCCTCAACATATAATAGGATTAGATTTATATACATTGTTAAATATTTGTAATTATTTGATTTGATATCTATCCCTATTATAACGGGATAGTTTACTGTATATATATTAGGGATCTTGAATAACAGAGGGCAAGCAATTTGACCAAACCTAATACTTCCCATAAATGCATCCTTCACATACTCCCCATGCTTTAATCTTTGGTAGACCATGCACCATTTGATTTGCATGTAATTGCCTAAGACCATCCTCATATAGATGACCGTATCTCTGGTGCCATATCATAGAATCATTTCTTTTCGTTACAGCAAGAAAGATGGTAAGGCTTTTTCCTTTTGTGAAATTCAAAGGAAAAGTATTATTGGTTCTTATACCGATAGTACATGCAACTTCACATGTTTCCTTCTTTTTAATAGTACAAACATTATTATCAAAAAGGAGGATATAGCCTGACTTCATTAGCTGGCCTACACTTAGGAGATTGTATCCCAAGTCTGGTGCAAATTGAACATCATCCAAAAATCCATGCTTTCCCCTGTTCACTTCTAACTTCACTTTTCCTTTTCCTTCAACCGAGATGCTTTTACCATTACCAATTGTCACTTTAACCTCCTTACTTTTATCCAACTGCTTAAACAGTTCCTTCTTTCCAGTCATGTGATTTGAACAACCCGAGTCTATGTACCAGACGCCACTGTCACAGGTTTCTTCACATCCTACGGCCATAAACAACCTGTATTCGTCTTCATCTTCTTCTTCTTCTTCAATTGCAGCGTGAACTTGAGGCTCGCTTCTACAATCTGCCCTTACGTGAGCGAATCTGTTACAGTTGTAACATTGGATAGAGCTCTTTCCTCTACCACCAAACTTGCCTCTTCCTCTGCCAATTCCTCTAAAGACACCTCTGCCACGACCTCGATTGAAGCTAGATCTATCATCTTCTCTGTTCACAGCTTGAAAAGCTTGTTCTTCAACAACACTTTCAGTACTCTGGTTTACCCTTCCTTCATGTGCTTGTAGAGAGCCCATTAATTGATCAAAGGGTAATACAGGCAAATCCTTTGATTCTTCAATAGCTGCGACAACATGATTCCATCGTGTTGGTAAACTTCGAAGAACTTTCTCCCCAACCGTTTGATCCGAGATCTTTTCACCATAAGCTCTTTGTTGATTCACAATTTTCATGACTCGAGATAGAAAATCTGCCACAGTTTCACCATCCTTCATGTATATTGTTTCAAAATCTCGTCGCAGACCCTGTAGTCTAACAGCTTGAACTTTAGAATCACCATGATACTCCTTTTGCTAGAGGTTACAAGCCTGCCGAGACAACGTGGCTGCTACAATACGTGAGAATACTTCATCATGTACGTCTTGTTGAATTATAGACAATGCCCTCGCATCTTTCCTCTGGTGATCTCTGAGCTTGGTTCGATCTCCATCATTTTCATCGAATCCATTTGAGACTAGCTCCCACAGGTCTTGTGACATCAGAATGGTCTTCATACGTATACTCCAAAACTCATACCCATCGCCTTTAAAGATCGGTACCGAAGGTAACGAGTTATTGTTTAGCAGATTGTTGGCCATAACAGCAATTGAGAATTGACAAAGAACTTGAATCAGAACGTAGCTCTGATACCAGAATGTTGGAATCAGAAACTAAGTTTAACTCAACCTCACAAAATTGAATGTAAAAGATTGAACTCGGATGCTTGTTTATTATCAACTAGAGTGCTTTAAATAGCAGATTACATAACAATCAAATGAAATATATACGGAACCAAAATAGCAACTAAAACAACGTACAAAAGACTATTCAAACTGACATAGTAAAACCAAAATACTCGGAAACTTAATTGACCGGCTATCTTCCACGCAAGCATCCAACGTCTTTGACTAAATATTTGAATTACTTTTAACAGTTCAATGGGTTCCTCTTCGTTTATATTTATACCCATCAATTTGTATTCCTGTTATGAGTACACACAATTTAATTATAAGCCTAGCTGTTGATATTCAGATTCTAGAAGTTCTATGAATTGCATCTGGTTATTGCACCTAAAATGAGAAATCTCATTAACTAGGTTTACATAATACAACTCATCAGCCTTAATACAAAAAGTGATTTATATTAACAAATGTAATCAATACTGATTGTAATTTATTTGCTCACATGATTGTAATCTATTTATTCACATGCAACCGTAGGTGAGGATATAGATTTAGGTGTAGATAATTATAATATATATATATGTGTACATAGATAATCATAAAATTTGATGTTAGAGCATGACAACCATTAAGACATAGGTAAAGAAAATAAAAAATTAATAATAGAATATGCATTTCAAATGTCTCTCGCCGAAAGATCAGATAACCAACTGTTAAGAAAACTTGGTTAAAGTTTTGTAAATCTAACTCAGGAAGATAAAATTGTAGGCCTAAATACCAATTGAGGATTTTGGATTGGTCCAGTTTTTGATCTTGCAAATAAGGTATGGAATCCTTCCTTTGTACTCTTAGTATTATCGCTTTGCTTCCGTTAATGCAACCCGTTTAGTCTTCGAGCATGTTATATGTTACTTAGAAAGTAATATGTATTGACCCGTTTTGATTATGCATTCTGATTTGAGACTTGTATCATGCAATAGAATTCTTAAGTTTGTACTCATTATTGCATGTTCCTATTAATAATAAGATTTCAGAATTTATTTATATATTTAGCTATGCCATTTTCGGTATACTAATCTATCACCCGAGCATGTCCGACACGTCATTGTGGCGTCAATGATGTGACACTTTTCGTGACGGTGTATTGTAAGGTCAATTAAGGCTGATGCTCACCAAAACATCTCTTGAACCAGTCTTGGACTCTCAAAAGACAAACAACCTTCAGAAGGAAAGAACTGACCTTCGGAAGAATTATTGCTTCCGAAGGATAATTCTCTTCTTCTGAAAGCCATACAAAAGAATGAAGCTTCTGAATCCCTCCTCAGCTTTTATTCAAAGCACTTAGCTTCCGAACAACCATCAGCTTCTTCCTAAGACATAGATTTCCGAATACTTTCTCTTACAAAGATTCCGGACACTTATAGAAATAATCAGAGCTACTTTCTCTCAAAAGTCTAACAAAGAAGACATTCAGATGATAGTCAGCAGCAAAGAAGATTTGTCATAACAACAAAGATACCAAGCATTTAATGCCTTTTGTAGTTTAGTTATATATTGTAAAAGTCAATGGAGTCGTTTGTATTAATTATAATTAATATGGCTTGGCCTGTCAAGACTATAACAGACACTAGTTTTAGCACTCATTTATTTCTAGTATTTTGTCCAGCCGTGTATACCTATGAGGATACAACTGTAAGTTTTAGTATATAATCCTTCACCTGTAACTCAGCAAGCAGACGAGTGTGTGCTTGAGCTGTAGAGTCTTGTTCACTTTGCATTTGAATGAAATATACTTTAACCTTGAAATCAACTTTATTTGTGTATTGTATTTGTTCTGCAAGTATGAGTAAGATGAGTTGATAGATTCTTCCACATCTATCAAGCTCAATAGAAGATTACTTGTGAAAGTGTTGTGTTGAATTACATAACCTGATCCAACAAGTGGTATCAGAGCCGTGCCTCTCTAACTTAAGCAACTAACCATTCTTAAGTTACCAGTTGTTCATCTTCTACTACTCATTGCTCAAAAGACTACTATCAGTAAGCACGATACCGAGAATGGCACTCTCAAGAAACCTCCCATGTTCACACATGATGATTACGATACATGGAAGTTAGAATAGAAGGTTTCATCACGAACCAGGACTTCAAACTTTGGAAGTTAGTTCTTGAAGGACCACTCATTCCAATGGTTGCTGCTGCTGGAGCACCTGTTCCAAAAGATCCATCTCTATATTCAGATGAAGACTACAAGAAGATGGAAGTTGACTCAAAGGCACTATGGTTGATTCAAATGTCCATTCCGAACTCTATCATACATGCATTCAAGAAATGAAAATCTGCTAATGAGTTGTGGAACTCTTTACAGCAGATGTATGAAGGGTCTGACGATGTGAAGGAAAACAAGAAAGATATGCTGAAACAAAAGTTTGAAAACTTCTGTCAAGAGAACAATGAAAAGATGGCTTCTCAATATCTAAGGTATGTTCAACTTGTTGATGAACTAACAGGTGCAGGTGTAAAGATGGAGAACCAAGATGTGATCGGGAAGTTTTAAGATCTCTTCCACATGTGTGGAACATTTATTCTGTTACCATTAGAAGAACAGAAAATCTTAGAACTTTGAATTTAGGAGAACTCTTTGGTATACTGAGTGCATACCAAATAGAGATTGATGCTCAAGAAACTAAACAAACACCCTCGGTTTCTCTTGAATCAGCTGCTTTATATGCCCCTATTCATAATCCTCCATTTCAAAGTTATCAGCCCATGTACCATTCAAACTCCACACCTATCATCACCTTCCCAGAAACACCAATGCCATCTTCATCACACTCAAATCCATTTTCCATTACAACCCCATTGCTCACCTCTGGTCAAAGAGCATTCATGGCTGAAGAAACAAATTATTTTCATCTGTGTCAAGAGGATCTAGATGGTATTCCTGCAGATAATCTGGAAGAAATGAATATCAACTACCAGATGGTCATGATCTCCTACCGAGCAAAGAAATTTTACCAAAGAACCGGAAGACAGTTCAAGAAGCACAATATGAAGACTGGGTTTCGTCTGGATAAATCCAAGCAAAAATGTTACAACTTTCAGCAACTGGGCCATTTTGCCAGAGAATGCAAGTCTCCAAGCTCTCAGCCTTCGACCTCAGCTTAGTCAAACTACCAAACATCTAAAACCTCAAGCCAGTCAAACAATGCAAACATTGCAAAGCAGCATGACTTCTCTGACTGTAGCTTTCAAGTGGAGGAAGCATCTACCTCAAATAATGCACTAATAGCAAATGACTTCACCTCCACATTCAAGGTAATAGATGACATGTGTAATCTTGAATGTCTTGAAAAATTAAATACATATAAACGATTCAATGCACAAGTCTATGATGAACTTGAGTCAATACAAGTTGTTAAAACAATTTTTTTTTCAAGCTGAAAGAAATTATAAGAAAAAGATTGAGGAGTTGGAAAGACAATTTCTAGTCTGAAACATGAAGACACTAACAAACAGTGTCAAATAAACAATTTTTTGGAAAGAGTAACAACTGCTAAAACAGAACTTGTATTGGCTGAGTCGTACAGAGACATATTTCTCAGTCAGGGAGAGAAGTTTGAGAAACTTCTCAAAATGACTGAGATACCTGAGAAGGTGAAAAGGAAGGGAGTTGGGGTAGGATATAACAAAATGGAACCTCAATTGGCATACACTCCAACTGTGGAGATTAAATGTAAACCTGAAACAAATCTTGTGTATGATGAAAATCTTGACATACATAGGATTCAACAAGAAAATGATTCGCCTGATGTTAGCTTTACTCAATCAATCTATTCTTCTGAGGATGATACTCTTATTGCTTTTAAAAGCTAAAATCAGTTACAAAACAAAAGAAGAGAAATAAGAAAACCACACCATCTTTTGTTAAAGCTAAATAGGTACAAACCAGGAGTACTTTATCAAGTGAATATGTCACTTGTCCATCTGACAAGTCACATAGGGCTAAATCAGGAAACATAAATGATGGTATATCAAAGGTTCAAGTAAATCACTCCAACAAAAATCATGTTGGATCATCAACGTAAGAAAGAAATTTCAGAAATCAACTAAAGTTCAATCAATGTGTCTAGTATATGGAGACACTGATCACTATGCTGCTGATTGCTTCTTCAATCCAAGAAACATAATACATTCAAGTCCAAGTAGGAGAGAAAACAACAAGGGAAGTTGGAGTAGTACATCTCAGTTTTCGGAAGGTCAACAATCTGCTTACAAGAGAAAAAGGTCAGGCAAGAAACAAAAGAAACCATCAGAAGCGTCGACCTCTAACAACAAAAACAAGAAGTCTTCCGAACTAAGGAATCCATCGGAAGCAAAAATCAGATCAGCTTCTGGCAAAAACAAGAAACCCTCCTACTTCGGAAGAAGACAAGCAGAAGAAAGAAACCAGTTAAAGACCAAGTCCAATCCGTCGGAAGGCAAAGCCAGAACTGCTTCCAATGGGTTCCAAAAGAAAGAGAAGAAACACTATCAATCAACTCCAAAGGTCAACAAAGTCTGGAATAGGAAAGACTCCACTGAACCCATGGTCTCTCCAACAAGTTCATCATTTGTACCACCCAAGGTGATATCAAGGAAATTCACCTGCAATGATGCAAATGGAAAATCCAAACCACATTGGCTTAGCATGTGAAGAGTATCCAACAAAGAACCCCTTCTGCTGATTTCTCAGCAAACTTGGCTAAGTGATCTTTGGTTTTCAAGATTGTGCATTGACTTCCAAATGGTTTAAGAAATCCAATAAATGGTTTTCTTTTATGCCGAATATCATAAGGAGTAATACCATGTGATTTAACTACCAATATTCTGTTTTGAACATAACAGGCAATATTGACTGCTTCTGCCCAAAAAGTAATTGGTAGTTTGGCATCAGATAACATGGTTCTAGCATCCTCAATCAGTGTCATATTCCTTCTCTTGGCAACACCATTCAGTTGTGGAGTCTAAGGAGCACTGAATTGTCTTGTAATACTTTTGGATTCACAAAAAGAGTTCAAAGTATGGTTTTTAAATTTTGTACCTTGGTCAGACCTAATGATTTTCACATTGTGATAACTTTCATTCTCAACTCTAAGAATGAATGACTTCAAAATTTCAGCAGTCTCATCCTTGGTACTCAAAAAGAATACCCATGTGTATCTTGAGAAGTCATCAGTGACCACCAGATAATAAGATTTTCTACCTAGACTTTTCACACTTGTATGTTTGCTCTTTAAAGCTGATCTGGTGTTGTCTTGTTCCTTCAGTTTGTTCGGCCAAACAAGTCCATGTGAAGCAAGTGTAGGACTGTTGTAAGAGAATTGATCTCTTTGGTATGATGAGAGGATTTGTGTTGCTTCCCTTTAAAGCAGGCAACACATTTATCAACTCAAATAAGTTCCAACTCAAATAAGTTCCTTTGTTGGTAAACCTGTAACTAAATTATTTTTAACTAGTTTATTCATATTTTTCAGGTTTACATGACATAGTCTTCTATGCCAAAGAGATAATTCATCAAGTAAGGCTTTGGAGACAAAGCGGTTTATATTGCTAAGTGGTGAGGTTGTGCTCATGTCCAGCATATACATGTTATTCCTTCTGGGAGCTCTGAGGAGAATTTGGTTATTTGGAACAACAAATTCTGGTATCAAAATAATACATTCATGCTCAGAGAACAACATGTTATGTTCTTGGTCACACACATGTGAGACACCTAGCAAATTGTAATTTAATTCCTTGTCAAAATGAACATTCTCAAAACTTACCTTACCATTGGATATTGTACCTCTATCAGTGACGTATCCACCTACTGGATCACTTCCAAAAGCAACTGACCCTTCAAAGAATGGTTCATACTTGTGCAAGTGAGTCTTGTTGCCTGTCATGTGCCGGGAGCAGCCACTGTCAACTATCCATAAGTTTTTTTTGAGTCTTGTTGTCCCTGCACACAGAGAAACTGAATTAGTTTCTGATGGGAACCCAAGCCCATGTGGTCTTGGGTTTTCCATTTGCATCATTGTAGATAAATTTCTTTTAGATCATCTTAGATGGTGCAGATGAGGAACTTGCTGGTGAGATTGTTGGTTCAGTGGAGTCTTTCTTCTTCCAGACTTTTTTCACATTTGGAGTTCATTGATAACTTTTCTTTTCTTTCTTCTAGTAACCATCGGAAGTTTTTCTTGCTTTGCCTTCCGATGGTTTGGACTTGGACTTGAACGGTTGTCTTCCTTCTGCTTGTGTTCTTCCGAAGTGAGAGGATTTCTTGTTTTTGTCGGAAGTGGACCTGATTTTTACTTCCGATTGATTCTTTACTTTGGAAGAATTCATGTTCAAGTTGTCAGAAGTGAACACTTCTGATGGTTTCTTTGGTTGCTTTCCTTATCTTTTTCTCTCGGAAGCAGATTGCTGGCCTTCCGAAAACTGAGATGTTCTTTTCCTACTTCCCTTGTTATTTTCTTTTCTACATGGTTTGGGATTTATTTTGCTTCTTGGATTGAAGAAACAATCAGCAGCATAGTGATTAGTGTCTCCACAAACTAGAAACATTAGTTGATCTTTGGATGATTTCAGAAAGTTCTTTCTTGCCGATAATTCTGGGTTGTGTTTCTCTGAATTGGAGTGACTTGATTTTGACTTGGATGTTCCAGCATGACTTTTGTTGGAGTGATTTACCTGAACCTTTGTTATACCAGCATTCTTGTTTCTTGATCATGCCCTATGTGACTTGTAAGATGGACAAGTGACATATTCGCTTGATGATGTACTCTCCGTTTGTACATATTTAGCTTTAATAAAAGATGGTGTGGTTTTCTTGTTTCTTTTCTTTTGTTTTGAAATGGATTTTAGTTTTTCAAAAGAAACAGCGGTATCATCCTCAGACGAATTTATTGACTGAGTAAGGCTAATATCAGATGAATCATTTTCTTGAGCAATCTTGTGTATATCCAAAACTTCATCATATACAAGATTTGTTTTAGGCTTGCAGTGAACCTCCTCCATTGTAGTATAAGTAGATGGAGGTTCCATCTGATTGTATCCCACCTAGGGCTGGCAATTTCAGACACGAACACGTTAACACGACACGACACGACTTTAACATGTTTCGTGTTTACCCTTAACATGTTTCGTGTCTAAAACAGGTCGACACGTTAAGACATGTTTATTTTTCGTGTCTAAACAGGTAAAACCCGCTAAGACCCGTTAAGACACGTTAAGACCTGTTAAGATCCATTAAGACCTGTTAAGATCAGTTAAGACCCGTTAATACCTGTTAAGATCTGTTTAAAATTTAAAATAAATAATATAACAAATTATATGGCCATATGAGTAACCGATTAGCTTCAAAAAAATTTTACTTGTCTAACCATATTTCTTTAACAGGTTCGTTAACAGGTTCTTTAACGGGTTCTAACAGGTTCTTTAACAGGTTATTTATAGTGTTAACTGTTAACAGGTTCCTTAACGGGTCTTTTCGTGTTTACGGGTTTTTAACAGGTCGTGTTCGTGTTTGAAAAAACAGACACGATAAGAATTCGTGTCGTGTTCGTGTCTAACAGGTTCGTGTTTCGTGTCTTAACGTGTCGTGTCTTAACGGGTCGTGTCTGACCCGTTATGACAGCCCTGATCCCACCCCAGTACCCTTCTTCTTTACCAACTCAGGTATGTCAGTCATTCTGAGAAGTTTCTTAAACTTCTCACCCTGACTAAGAAATCTGTCTTTGTATGATTCAGCCAATAAAAGTTCTATTTTAGCAGTTGTTAGTTTTTCTAAAAGATTGTTTATTTGACACTGTTTATTAGTGTCTTCATGTTTCAAACTGGAGATTGTCTTTTCCAACTCCTCAATCTTTTCTTTATAATTTCTTTCAACTTCAAAGAAATTTGTTTTAACAACTTGTATTGACTCAAGCTCATCACAGACTTGAGCATTCAACCTTTTATATGCATTAAAATTTTCAAGACATTCAGGGGTACACATGTCATCTATTACCTTGAATGTAAAAGTGGAGTCATTTTCCATCAGTGCATTGTTTGAGGTGGAAGTTTCCTCAGCTTGAAAGCTCCAGTCAAAGAAGTCATGTTGCTCTGCAATGTTTGCATTGTTGGACTGGCTTGATGCTTTAGATGTTTGGTAGCTTGTCTTAGTTGAGGTTGATGGCTGAGAGCTTGGAGAGTTGCATTCTCTATAGAAATTTCCCAGTTGCTGACAATTATAAGATTTGAGATTGGATTTATCTAGACCAAACCCAGTTTTCATGTTGTGCTTCTTGAATTGCCTTCCATTTCTTTGGTAAAACTTCTTTTGCCTAGTAAGAGATCATGGCCATCTGGTAGTTGATGTCCATTTCTTCTAGATCATTTGCAGGGATGCCATCTAGATCTTCTTGGCACAGATGAAAATATTTTGTTTCTTCAGCCATGAATGCTCCCTGACTAGTAGTGAGCAGTGGGGTTGTACTAGAAAATGGATTTGAGTGTGATGAAGATGGCGTTGGTGTTTCTGGAAAGGTGATGATAGGTGTGGATTTTGAATGGTATATAAGCTGATAGCTCTAAAATTGAGGATTATGAATGGGGGCATATAAAGCAGCTGGTCCTAGAGGAACCGAGGGTGTTTGTTTAGGTTCTTGACCATCAATCTCCATTTGGTATGCACTCAGTATACCAAATAGTTCTCCTAACTTTAGAGTTTTAAGATTTCCTGTTCTTCTAATGGTAACTGAATAAATGTTCCACTTATGTGGAAGAGATATTAGAAACTTCCTTATCACATCTTGGTTCTCCATCTTTACACCTGCAGCTGTCAGTTCATCAACAAGTTGAACATACCTTAGATATTGAGAAGCCATCTTCTCATTGTTCTCTTGACAGAAGTTCTCAAACTTTTGCTTGAGCATGTCTTTCTTGTTTTCCTTCACATCGTCAGACCCTTCATACATCTATTGTAAAGAGTTCTACAACTCTTTAGCAGATTTTCATTTCTTGCATGTATGATAGAGTTCGAAATGGACATTTGAATCATCCATAGTGCCTTTGAGTCAACCTCCATCTTCTTGTAGTTCTCGTATGAGTAGAGAGATGGATCTTTTGGCACAGTTGCTCCACCAGCTCCAGCAACAGCGACTGTTGGAATGAATAATCCTTCAAGAACTAACTTCCAAAGTTTGAAGTCTTGGATCTGATGAAACCTACCATTCTAACCTTCCAAATGTCATAGTTGTCTGATGTAAACATGGGGATTTGTCAAGGGTGCCATTTTCAGTGTCATGCTTGTTCATGGTAGTCATTTTGACAAGAAAATTTTGAGCAATGAGTAGTAAAAGAAAACAACTGGTAACTTAAGAATGGTTAGTTGCTTAAATTAAAGAGGCAAGGCTGTGATACAACGTGTTGGATCGGGTTATGTAATCTACACAACACTTTCATAAGATATCTTCTACAAAGTTGATAGATGCGGAAATTCTATCAACTTGATTTGTAAAAACAGATTGAAATAAAATACATAATGCAAGTATAAAATCAAGGTTAAAGTATACTGCATTCAATTGTAAGAGATAAACAAATCTTAGCTCAAGCACTCTACTTGCTAAGTTACATATGAAGGGTTAAATACTAAAACTACATATGTATCCTCGTAGAAATACAAAGCTGGAGAAAATACTAGAAACAAACTAATGCTAAAACTAGTATCTGTTATGGCTAGATAGCCCAAGCCATATTAATTACAATTAATTACAAATGACTCTATTGACTTTTACAATAAATAACTAAATTACAAAAAGCATTAACTTCATGGTATCTCTATAAGTCTGACAAATCTTGTTTGTTGAAGACTATCATCAGAATGTCTTCTTTGTTGGTCTTGATGACAGAAAGCAGCTTTGGTTGTTTCCTTAACTGTATGGATCTTTGTCAGAGAAAAGTTTTCGGAAGCCATTGTCTTAGGAAGCAGCTGATAGTTGATCAAAAGCTTTAAGTGCTTTAAGGGTCAAAGTACTGAGGAGGCTTTTGGAAGCTTTAGTCTTCTATATAGCTTTCAAAAGAAGAGAATTATCCTTCGGAAGCAATAGTTCTTTCGAAGACTAATTCTTTCCTACTGAAAGCTGTTTGTCTTCTGAAAGTCCAAGGCTTGTTCAAGAGATGTTTTGGTGAGCATCAGCCTTAATTGATCTTACAAATTGCAAGAAAATTTTTTCCACAAAACAAATTTTAATAATTCACCAAGTTTAAAGTTTTGTCGGAAAATTGTAGGAAATTGTCTTGATTTGCTACAAATTTTCTACAAAACCAATTTTATTTTTTTTAGTTTGTTTATTTTGTTTGTTAATCTAAGTAACTTTGAATTTTCTTTAAGTTTTGCGGTAAAATTGCAGGAAAATATCTAGGTTCCTAACAAAGTTAAAAAAAAGTGTTTAATGTCTTTGTCGGAAAATTGTTGGAAAATATCTATAATTTTGTCAGAAGTTCGTCGGAAAATAAACTAATTAATAATAATTTAACTTAGGAAAGTTTCAAAATTAGTTTTGTAGGAAAGTTGTTGGAAATTAGTGACCAAATTCTTTTGTAGGTAAACTGCGTGGTTTTTCCTACAAATTTTTTTTTGGGAAATTTGTCTGTAATGTATGTTTCTGACAAATTTCCTACAAATATCTACATCGGAAATTTTTTTTTTTGTGGTGAAATTTTACCAACCTATAAATTTTGAACTACTTGTAATAAATCTGTAGAACTGGACAAAGTTGGGTTGAAGATCATGGGAGTAAAGACTTGGCTTAACCCGTGGCTATAAATTGAAGTTTGAATATTTCAAGTCCTATCAAAAATCTTTTCTATCAAGACACAACTCACCTGTCGAGCAACTAGTCGAGAAAAAGCGAAACTGAGTTTCTAGACAGGTAATTAATCAATTGAAGGCAAAGCGAACTCTGCCAATGTTGCGTATCGACAATTTCTTTGAAGCCGTACGTGGCAAGGAATCTATCAACTTAAGAGCAAACTGGAACAAAAATATATACATATAAATTTTTCACTACTTATACCACTTTCTTATCAAAATCAAGGTGTTAATTAATTTTTACTGAACTAAAACGTCACCAATGAACACCACTAGCACAAGCAACTACAACAAAAATTGTTTTTCACCTGAACACATCATCTTCTTAAATATAGAATTATATATCAAAATTGAATAATTATGGATTTATTAAAGTATTTAAAACGACAAGAACATATATAATTGTATGATTAGGATCAACTAAATAGTCTTTTTATCCTAAAAAGCCTAAAAGGATTATTTTTTTATCTTTAAAATGAGTATAATATTGCTACAAAAAATTAAATTTTTTCAGCTCATTGTGTCTAATTATCGTCATTGTGTATTTTTAAACATTTGTGTATAATTATCTTTTTGTGTTTTTCTTAAAGATAATTGTGTCTTTTTTACTAGGTAATTGTGTATTTTTTAAATATTAATGTGTTATTTATACTCGTCGTTGTTTCATCCTTGCTTAACATTATATATTCTGCAACATCATTGTGTCTTAAATTGTTTAGGAAAACACAATATTGAGCATAAACAAAAAAGACACAATGACATGTACAAAAGACACAATGCCTATACAAAAGACACAATGACTCGTCATTGTGTCTTTTTTACAGGTAATTGTGTCTTTTTAAAGATCATTGTGTTATTTATACTCGTCATTGTGTCATTCTTACTTAACATTATGTATTATGCAACATCATTTTGTCTTAAATTGTTCATAAAAACACACCATTGAGCAGACACACAAAAGACACAATGACATACACAAAAGACACAATTACCTGTACAAAAGACACAATGACCTGTACAAAAGACACAATGAACTAAAAAAAAATTTCTATAGCAAAACTATATTAATTTTGAAGATAAAAAAATGTTTGTTTTTATGTTGTATTTTTTTTCAAAAAATAATTTCGCATGTAAAAGTTATGAATGTTTAAAGAATATGGGGGAATTTAATAAAAAGTCAACAAAAGTAGGCATGACTAAAATACCCTCCAACAACTTGATTTAATCATAGCTATTGATTAATGATCTAATGACTCAATTTCCTTCTTAGGCTTTATAGGTTAATGAGCTTATTTAGTGGAACTTAACCCTATAATTGTATACTCTTTTTTCAACTAATTAAATAAATAAGAATACGCATACATAATATTTTTTTTTAAAACAAATTGTTTTTGGAAGTCTATGATGCATCCAATGTAGACCAAATCCACCCTACCACTTTAGTGCCTCTAGCTATCGATCAATATGCCATGTCTATTTAAAGCCATTCAAGGACTACATGAGTTCCAATACAACATTAAAGAAAATGAGCAACGAAGAAGTAAGTTCAAGTCATCATGCAACTAACATCCAAGGTAACCACAATATATATATATATAGGGGGAGGTTCTATTAAAAACCTTCATATTTGAGAAAACTAAGAAAACTAATCACAATTGTTATTAATCGATTTCGTTTTTCGTTTTTTATTTTACGTTTTGTTTTATTATAAGGTTATACTTGTTAACATAAAGAAAAAAAGAAAAAAATATACGTAATTTATGTTATTACATATATGTAACTAATTGATTACATATATGTAACTTTTAAACTACATATACGAGTTACATATACGTAACTTTATTGGTTACATATACGTAATTTCGTAATTTACATATTTTTATTAAGATTTTTTGTTTGTTTATCACATTTCTAAGCTAATAATAAAAAATCATGAAAAAAAAATTTTAAAAATTGATTGGTTAGTAGGAGTTTTCTTGGTTTTCTCCAAAGTAAGGAGTTTTTATTTGAACCCTCCTATATATATATATATATATATATATATATATTTATTTATATATAGGGTAAGGAGCAAATAAGAACCCATCTTAATTGAAGTAACCCATTAACCCTGGCAAAAAACGCTTAAATCGCAAAAAAAAAAAATTCATGGTCTTTTTTATACAAAAATAGGGGGGCTCCTTTTTTAAGCGTTCGTTAATTCATAAGCGTTTAAAAGTTAAACGAAATGTAAGTTTGCGTTACACTTTAAAGATATATTTAAGTGTTGCAGTGTAACGCAAACTTACATTTCGTTTAACTTTTAAACGCTTGTGAATTAGCGAACACTTAAAAAGGAGCCCCCTATTTTTGTATAAAAAAGACCATGAATTTTTATTTTTTTTTTTGCGATTTGAGCGTTTTTTGCCATGATTAATGGGTTACTTCAATTAAGGAGGGTTCTTATTTGAGCCCAATCCTATATATATATATACATATATACGGGAATGTTCCATTGTTAACCCTCTCTTATAGCGTTAACCGCTTAACCCTAGCGTTTTTTGCCCGAATCTTAGTTTTTTTTCATGTGTTTTTGCTGATAGGATTGTAAGTAAGTGTAAGTAACTTACACTTACTATAACTTCCAAACGGTGATGAATTAGCAAAAACACAAAAAAGAAACCCCCCTATTTATGTATAATAAAAACCATGAAAAAAAAACTAAGATTCGGGCAAAAAACGCTAAGTTAAGCGGTTAACGCTATAAGGGAGGGTTAACATTTGAACCTCTCCCTAGGGATATATATATATATATATATATAGGGGATGGTTCCATTGTTAACCCTCCCTTATTGCGAGAACCCGTGTTAACCCGGCATTTTTTGCCCGAATCTTTGTTTTTTTCATGGTTTTGTTATACATAAATAGGGGGTTTCTTTTTTGTGTTTTTGCTAATTCATCACCGTTTAGAAATTATTTACAAGTGTAAGTAGGTGTACTGTAAGTAACTTACACCGACTTACACTTGTAAATAATTTCTAAACGGTGATGAATTAGCAAAAACACAAAAAAGAAACCCACCCTATTCTTTCATCTTTGTTTCCTCTTTCAGTGGCTCATCAGACAACACATCATCTCATACAATACCACTGAGTTCCACAGTGGAGTCGAAGGTCTTGGAAGCATTGGCCTTCACATGAATCCTTACTTTTGGAGGCAGACCCTCCATGTACAACTTCACCCTGCGTTCCTCGGTAGAAACTAAGTGAGGAACGAGTCTGGCCATCTCATTAAACCTTGACGTGTACTGGCGGTGGTTCAGACTTCCAGCTTTCAGCACCAAAAATTCCCTCTCAACCTTATCCAACTCGTTCTTGGGACAGAACTGTTTGGTGACCAGCTCTTTCAGATCCTCCCAAGTCATCTTCTCCATATCAGCTGCAGCCTTGGACTGCTTAATAGTGTTCCACCAGTGAAGTGCCTCCTCAACAAAAGAGTGAGCTGCAAATTTGACAGCTTGGTCAACTCGGCATTCACTGATGGCGATAACAGCCTCCATCGCAGATATCCAGTGGCAGGTGGCTACAGCATCCTTCTTACCATCGAAGGTCGGTGGGTTACATCCTTTGAAGGCCTTATAGTCACAACCCTTCAGTTTCTCCAACCTAGAATCACTGCTCTTTGTATCGATGATCACGATTTCATCTTCTTTGGTGCTCTCCTTAATCCCTTCAGACTTGTCTTTCAGAGTATCTTTCAATGCCTTAGCAATCAAGGCTGGTAACTTCTCATCCAAAACTTTGGAGACCTCATCAGAAATAGCCTTCACCACGATAGGCTCTAGAGTGAATTCGTCTTCATTCTCCGGTTGCTCGTTGTGCTCGTGATCGTCTTCGTTGACGGGTTCTTCATTCTCGATACATGGTTCTTCAGGTTCCTGTGGTTGCTTACGTGGTCTACCCTTTTGTCCGGCCATCTATCTATCTACAAGATGCAACAATTGATGAGTCAGTATAGGATCAGTTTAGCACGAAATAAGCTTTGTAAATCGTTAATGACGTTGATAAGGTGTTATTAACCATTTACCCAACTCATAGGCTCTAAACGTTTCCCATCCCATCTCATCAACGTGCATGACACTAATTGTCTTTCTAACCTTACACCTACGTCTTAACTCATACATAACCTTCATACATAACATTCAGCTCGTGGCATCCATTCCTCCGTGGTTGGCAATCCGCATTACATAATCCCATTTTCAGTTTAAGTCTTGGCATTTAGGATGCCAAGATCTCTCAAACTATGGCTCTGATACCAACTTGTGAGGCCCCGATTCCGGGCGACCCCACGTACGTTGGTCTCGTCATAACACATAGCTCTTTAACTAAAAACTTTCATAAACATGCAGCGGAACTTAAACATAATGTCAAACAAGAGTAAATGTCTGAATTAAAACATAAACGATTGCCAACACCATCGGATACTCTATCTTCATGCCTGGAGCTTCATGCTTTCTTTGACCATAGCTTAACCTGACATACATGCTAAATCAAGTCAGCTTACGCTGGTGAGTTCTAGTTTTCATAAAACATCATAACCATTTTGTTGAGTTAAAACATATTTAACATAAAACATCATTTCATTCACATAATCCAAAACATTGTCACATAAACATCCTAATCATCATCATCATACAACCACTGCTACCAAGCGTAACAGTGGGCTTATGCCGGCACAAGGCTCCATAACCTTTGATCTGATCCGCCGAAGCGTTCTGCAGATCCATACTTACCCAGTAACAAGTACTGGAGCAACCATACTTACCCCATACGAATATGGGAGCAACGTCATACTTACATCATACTTACCCCGTAACACATACGGGAGCAACCATACTTACCCAGTAACGAGTACTGGAGCACCCATACTTACCCAGTAACAAGTACTGGAGCAACCATACTTACCCAGTAACAAGTACTGGAGCAACCATACTTACCCCATAACGCGTATATGGGAGCAACGTCATACTTACCCCGTAACAAGTACGGGAGCAACCATACCCAGTTATAGTCGTGGTTGACTATCATTCATACATTTTCCTATAACACGTATAGGAACATCATTCCCAGTTATAGTCATGGTTGACTCTCATACCCAGTTATAGTCATGGTTGACTCTCATACCCAGTTATAGTCATGGTTGACTCTCATTCATTCCCAGCACAAATACTGGTACCTATCACATACGTATCCTATCACACGTATAGGACATCATTCTTTCATCGTATATGATATACTAGCATTATATCATCTTTTCCTCATAACCATGAAGGCATCATATCCTTCATGCTTACATCATAATCATCATCATAATCATCATAACAACACGAACATATCATGCTAGCATCGTTTCATCGTATCTTTATCCTAATAACTTAGGAGTCATCATAACATGTTATGCTAGCATCATGTGTCCGTATCATCATAACATCCTAGCATCATATACATATCATCATATCATCACATCGTACATGATGTCATCATACACATGTCATACTAGCATCATATTCATAACATTCCACTTTCATCCTAGTAACCTAGGATCTTATCATAACATTTTGTAACTATCATCATAGCTACCATCTTAATGCATGTTATCATACAATCATCATATCATATCTTCCCACCTTTCATCATCATAATTCATTTTTCATGCATTCATCATACTTAACATGTTCTCATGCATGCTTCATTTCACATTAAACATTCATTCATCATAACATATAAACGTGCATTCGTAATTATGGCATATCATTATCCATTTATCATCATCTTAAACACATAACATCATGAACATAACATTAAGCATGTATGCCAGCCCAAAACATTAAACATTAAAATAGGGCGTCTAGAACTCACCTGATATCTCACGGTCGCGAGATTACTCACAATTTGTGCTAATGATATAAATCTGCATTGGTTTACATTTAATACGTTATATACGTTTTAACATACTGATTAAATCTTTTCTGAACGTCCAATGTCAAAGACATTGCCTTAATAGTCATCAAATCGTTAATGTTGTTGATTATCATGCTAAAACAGGTTCCTAGACAGGTTAATGGCTTAGAACTGATCAATCCTTGTTATTGATTACTCAGATATCATGGAATATCACAATGTAACATTAGAATAGGTTTAATAACCATATTTAACATACTGATCTGTCTGTTATCATAAACATCAGATAATCCTTCCAATGAGTATGTTAATGATTGTGATTAGTTTGAAACACTTGGAATTAACCTTGCGTGTCCAAATATTAATCAAACTAATCCCCTACCTTGTCATAATCAAATGGTTTAAACCACTATAACCATTCTTATAATTCCATGCAAATCGGGCATTACAACGGCTCAAAACAAGGATTTACCCGTTAACAGTTCTAGTTCTTCACTTAAAATCAATCCTAGCCATCATCTAGGCAATAATCAACAACCCTAACTATATCATCACGTTCAGAAACAATATTTAATCATTCATTATCAGTCTAGAAGGTTAGAATGAACCGTTACCTCTTCAGACGGAGTTCTGCGGTTAAAAAGATGATCCGGACTTGCACAAACGTTCCCTGGTCCGATCTAAACCTTGAGAAGCCTTAAAATTTGAAGATTTGATGATTTGGAAGTGGGTTTTTCGTGGTTTGTGGCTGGAATCGTCGAACATAAGAAGAAAATGAAGCTTCCCGATGAAAAACTGACTTTTTAAGCCAGTTTTGCGTCCGGATGACGTCAGGCGCATCGCCCCACCCCAGACGGTGGTCTGGGGCGTACCGCGCGGGACTAAGGCGGCCAGATTTTTGTCTTATCTTCGTTTCGCGATTCCGGGAGCATACGAACTCCGTTTTGCGCACGGTTTTCGCCTACGTTCACGATTTTTTGAGCTCTTTCCAATGGTTATAATCTCAAGACCTAAAGAGTTAAAAATATTTGACCTCTAATCTATTGCTATATTCGATTCAGTGTATCTTGAAATCGGAGCCTCGTTTCACGATTTCGCTTACACTCATTCTCTTCATTTTCAAGTTATGATTCTAACCTGAGAATTTTGAGTTGTCACCCATATCATCGTGGATTTCAAACACGATCAAATGTGCTTATTTCTTTGATAACGCAATTCTTCGAACATCAACAGTTACCTAAATCTCGTACGTTTATTTTTAGATTGCTAGATTTTCGGGTGTTACAAGAAATTAGAGAAGTTGAGACCGAACCAACATTGCCGGTGGTCAATCGATCCTTCCAAAATCTTTATGATCGTATTCAAAAAACTAAGGACGACTATAAGTTTGCACCAATTTACGTGGTTCCTACTAGGCTTAGAGAAGCCAGCACGAGCTCGTTCACCCCAAGAATGGTCTCTATTGGACCTTTCCACAAAGGTTATAAAAACCTGAAATCAATGGAAACCAAGAAGCTGACTATGCTTACTCAGCTATTGCATGAGGCAGGTTCGCCAAGAGAAATATTTGAAACATGTATGCAAAAGGTGATAGGCTTTGTCAAAAGTATCAGGGCTTATTATTTCGGGAGGAACATCAAGAGTAATCATGGTTGTAGATGGTTGTTTCATCCTTGAATTCATTAATAATCTTTCTTCAGATGATAACAATGAATTTTCAAACAATAGGTTGCGTAGTAGGAATATTGCTCTAGACCTCGTGTTGCTAGAAAACCAAATTCCTTACTTTGTTCTTCTAGACATCTTGTAAAGACTAACAAAGGCTGATGCTCACCAAACTTCTCATTTGTCTAAGTACTGGACTCTACAAAGACAAACAACCTTCGGAAGGAAGGAGTTATTTTTCGGAAGCAGAATTGCTTCCGAAGGATAACTTACTCCTACAGTCCTACCGAAGGCTGTACAAGACAAACTGCTTCGGAAGGCCAACCCTTAGAAGATTTAAAGCTTCAGAGCTCTCGAAGACATGAAGCTTCTAAAGACAAAGACTTCCGAGGTTAATCTTCTGACAAAGACTGTAGCTGATTACCTTTTATGGTACAAAAGGTGCTGACAACAGACATGCTGGTCTGATTAAAACAAAGATAACATACCGATAGTCAGACACAACACCTTACTTCTCCTCAGCAACATTAAATGCAAAAGATCAACTGAAGCCTTTGAAGATCAAGAACATTAAATGACTTTTGTATTTAGCTAGTTTTTTGTAAAGTCAATGTCTATATTTGTAATCATTGTAATTGAGTGTCTTAGCCTGTTAAGACACTTTAGATACTAGAATAAGCTTTACTTTGTGTATTGTCTAGGATACCCAACTTGTATTCCTACGAGTATACGGTTGTAGCCTTAACTATATAACCTCTCATTGCAACTTGTATAAGTGTGCTTGCTGGTTGAAACACTTACATACTTTTGAGAGAAATATATCTTTGAGCTTGAAAATTATTCTTGTGTTCTTACTTGTGTTTGAAGATTATTTGTTTACCTTTAAGTGTTTGAGAGATCCTTTTAACAGAGATTCCGCATCTGTTAGATTGTTAGAACAAAATACTTGTGAAGTGTTGTTTGAGGTTAACAACCCGATCCAACATCAAGAAATAATGATTTGGGCATATTGCTATATTTAGAAACTTTAATGTCATAAGATGGTGATTTATGATGAAAATATGAACGTTCATGTTACTAATATGATTATTTGGAACTAGTATGATGATTAGTGATGTGTTGGATTTATTAAAAGTGTTAAAATTGGTGTATCTGACGTATGTTCTATAAATAGAAACTTTTGTGATGAACCATTTGCATAAAGGATGATTTTAGGTTGTGATGAGATTTATCAATAATGTTAGTAATATTATAAACGAGTTTATGTGGATAGGATTTAGTAAAAATTGATAGTTATTTAAATCACAGAAGATTTATTAATAGAAAATTTTATTTTGGGTTAAAATAATGATTAGAAGCATAATAGTTCATCTTTTTCATTTTTTTTAACATAAAACAAGAGCATAATATTTCCTGTTTTGAGCCAACTATTATAACTATAAAAATTCTTTAAAATACCAATATATATATTTATTTATTTTTACAAATATAACAGTAATTTATTTAATTATCATGTTAACACGGTTAGTTTCTTTTTTCGTTTTTTTTAGTTTTGTGTGTTCTTTTTAAACCTTTATTTAACAAAAAAAAGTATATAATTATTGTTGTTTTTAAAAAAATTTATTATCATCACCACTATATATTAACTTTGTAGTAAAATATCAAATTTAACTACTAGTCTTATATTATATAGAGTAAATTATTGATATGGTCCATGTAGTTTGCTATTATTTCACTTTTGGTCCATAGGTTTAATAAATTACCATATAGTCCCAAACTTTAGATATTTGTAACACATAATCCTTAGATCACCAAATTACCCTTACATAATTAACAAAATTACCATTACATAAATACTATATGTGTTACAAATGTCTAAAGTTTATGTCTAAAGTTTGGGACTATATGGTACTTTATGAAACCTATGGACTAAGAGTGAAATATTAGCAAATCATAGGGACTATCTTGGTAATTTACTCTATTATATATGTAAAGAAAATAACAATCTTAAATAATATTAGTGGTCTTTTTGATTTTTTTTACTTAATATATATTACATCTTAGTAATTTTAAAGATGATATTTTAAATATTATTATCGATAGTTTTTATTCTATTTCAAGTATATTAAAATTTTATATTATTAAGATGATATATGCTTAAACTTTAAAACCGTAGTGATGTAATGGGTTTGGAATTGATTCTAACTTGAT
The DNA here is from genome assembly GCA_009363875.1 of Mikania micrantha. Taxonomy (NCBI): domain Eukaryota; kingdom Viridiplantae; phylum Streptophyta; class Magnoliopsida; order Asterales; family Asteraceae; genus Mikania; species Mikania micrantha. Next base: position 17,387,949 of record CM018683.1, read on the forward strand.
TAATTAGATGTTTTTATGTGGGTTGACTTGTTTATTTATTCGGAATAGAAGCTACCGGTTGTCCTTGTATGTTTGTAGGTTGGATGAGGCAAGAAAGCGATTTTAGGAGGAAACCGAGCAAAGAGGAGCAAAACCAAGCATATCGGAACATCCGAGTATGCGAAATGGAAGCCAAGAACTTTGAAGAGGCATATCTTGGTCTAGGAGAAGAGTTACGGGACATATAATATATGAAAATCGTGTTTCTCGACGAGACGAAGCTAATGGTGATATCAGAGTAGGCGTAAGTTACGCCTAAGGGGCCGTAACTTACGCCGGGATGCTGTTCCGTAACTAGAACCGTAAGACTGAGGTTGTAAGGCATAAGGTGTATGTCAGTAGGTTACGCCTAGGGGGGCGTAACTTACGCCGGGTGCTTCCGGAAAAGGTCAAAATTCGCGTTTTTTGGGGTATTTAAGGCCCGAATCAACCCTAGTCGACTATCACACCTTTGGGGCAAGTTCTTGGGCGATTTTGGAGTATTTTGGAGCGTTCTAAAGCCCTGATTCATCAATCCGAACAGCAAATTGAAGATTCCATCATGCAATTCTACATAAAGTTTGAAGATTCAAGTGTTGCTATGTCCGGCTTAGTCGTGATCGTCTCCGGATGGATGGTTAGGTTTAGTAGTTAAAGTTTACTTTGGATTGTTAAACATTGGTATTAGATTAGTTTTTCATTGATTACTTCTCTAGTATTGCTTGATTGTGGAACCCTAACTTTTGTTTGTTACTTTGCAATTTCAAGTTCAAGTCGTTTACTTTTTATTCATTCATAGTTTGAATGGATTGGTGATTGCTGAATTTGAGTTTTCAAAGCTTCTATGATCAATTGGTTTTGTGAAATTAATAATCAACCGAATCAACAACATCGGTCTAGTTACCGGTTGTCAATAAGGTCATTAATTGGTTTCCAAATTCTAGGTGTAGATCAATTCAAGCATAAACTACGTCTATGTAGTTTCCAATTGACAATTCAAAGCATCTTTAATTACTTGATTTACTTGAAATCCGGAGTGATCATCTTTCCATTAATCGTTTACAAATTCTTGGTTTAATTCGTTTGTTTTAGTTAAGTTAACTGTTTCTTAATTCAAACCTCAAATCAACAATTTCAAGTTTAAATTTTTATTGCAAGTAGGTAATTAGTTTGTGTTGAAAGTGATTTCCACTTGACTTCTCGTGGATCGATACCCGACTTCCCTAACTAAATTGGGTTGTAGGACTTGAGTGAAAACTCGTATTTTTGGTCGGTACTTCGACATGGATCAAATTTTGGCGCCGTTGCCGGGGAGTCGTGCGCAAATTACTTTCAATTTCGTTTTAGTTTATTTTGTTTATTTGTCAGATTTACGCGGGTTGTGTTAGTGTGCAGGTAAATTCGGGTTTGTATGCACACTAGATATTCTGGAAGATCTTCACTATTGAATTTTGATCCAGAAATTGAACGCACTGCTCGTAGGAATCGAGTACTCCATAGGACAGAGCTTGCATCTTCAAGCATTCAACAACAACTGACAATGGAGTTTCCACCTGAACCAACAAGTTTTGAGGATTTTGATAATCCACAAGGTAACGCAATTCATCCACCACCACCACCTGCTCAACCCCAATTTCAGCATATACCACCTCCTAACCATCCTCCTAATGATGATCACCATACCAACACCACTGAGGCAAGACATACTTTTGGAGGAGGGAGTCATAATGGTGCGATAGAGAGTGATGAGAATAATGTCCATGATGGGGATGATGGTTTGAATGGTGGTAACTATAACTTATAGAACGTCAATGCTGCTTATGATGACCCTTACGGGCATCCACCACCACAACCACAAATGCATAACCCTTACCCACCAAATCCACAACCATTGAATCAAGGGGGTTATGGCTTCTTTCATCAGCAACCACAATATGGTTATCCGCCACATCAAGGGTTCAACAGGCCACCAAGACCTCAGCATCAGAATTATGGGCCTGGAATCCCTATACCTCCCTCCAAACATGGGAGTACCAATGAACTATAATCAGGGCATGGCACATGCATAAGGTGCCAATACTCACTTCCGACCTGCTTTGACTACCAATTCCTCACCGGTAGTGACACCTGTTAGGCATGGTAGATCATTTGAAGTGAGACCGACAGTACTTTCATCGTTGCCCACATTCCATGGTAGAGCCACTGAGGAACCATATCAACACTTGCAAGAGTTCGAGCAGTACTGTCAAGTCACGGGTGGCCATGGATTCTCAGCGGATGAGGTTAAGTTAATCCTCTTCCCGTTTACTTTGAAAGATAGAGCTAAGGAGTGATTTTCCTCATTACCAACAGCAAGTATTTACACTTGGGAAGAGAGGCAACAACAGTTCTTAAGTGAATTATACACTATGAAGAAAACAACCGAAGCTCGAGCTGCCATTAGAAATTTCAAACAGAAAGGAGGAGAGTTGTTTCATGATGCCTTTACTCGGTTTAAGGACATGTTGAGGAAATGCCCACATCATGGCATAAACATGTGGGAACTCTTAGTTGCTTTTTATGATGGAATGTCATCTGAAGACATTCGGGATATCAACTCCCAAAGTAATGGTACGTTCTTGTACAATCATGTACAAGTGGATTGGGACATGCTCGAACGAATGAGTGCCACTTCAAAGAGGTTAGAGCAATCTAACAAAAGGTCAAAGCATGAGTCAGTTAATGGTGCATCTACACAGTTAAGTGAGGAACAATTAGAAGTGATGGCACAGAAGATGGCTAAGCTAGCAGGATTGGGAAAGGGAAACACTACATCAGAAAATGTTTTTAGTGTGTGTGGTGGATGTGGAGAGTTAGGACACAAAGCTAGTCAGTGTTCAGTACATTTTGGTCCAATCGAGGAAGTCAATCAAGTGCATGGAGACATGAATTCCAACACTTATCATCCGGGGTTGCGTAACCATCCGAATTTCAGGTATGGTAATACTTCAAACCAAATGAACCCCAACTTTCAAGCACCCAACAATCAAGGTAACCAACAACATTTCAATCGCCAACAAGGGTACAATCAAGGGGGTTACCAAAGGCAATATCAAGAAAATCAAAACCAAGGGTTTCAAGGCAACTATAGGCAACCACCTCCTCAACAAGCAAATCAACAAGGTGGATCAACATCTACTTCTGAAGTCTCAAAGATTGATGAGATCTTCGAGATGTTGAAGGAAATGAAGAAGGAGAATGAAATGAGGGACAAGGCATTCAATGCTTTGAACAAGCAAGTGGGTCAGATGGCTGAAGATTTGTCAAAAACAAATCCAGGAACACTTCCAAGTGATACAACAATAAATCCTCAAAACCAAAGTGCCAGTTCGAAGAATACAAGGAATGTGCACATCAGTGCAGTCAGCACCCACCAAAGCAATAAGGAAACTGAGTCAAATGAAGAAAATGATCCAAGAGCACTCATATTCCAATCAAGATTATGGATTATAAATTCGACCATGCACTTCTAGATTATGGAGCTAGTGTTAGTATTCTACCAGGGAGCTTATATGACAAGTATGACTTAGGTCCCTTACAGCCAGTCAACACCACCGTGGTGTTGGCAGATTCAACATGTAAACGTCCTCGAGGGATGTTGGTGGGAGTAGCTGTTAAGATTGGGGAGTTCTATTAACCTGAAGATTTTCTGGTACTAGATTATGCACCTACCTCCAATAAGAAACAACCAACAGTTATACTCGGAAGACCATTTCTTGCCACAGCTAATGCCCAAATCAATTGTCGAGAAAACACAATTAGCATGACATTTGGAAAACGTAAGTTGCACTTAAATATATCGTCAAATTTATTCATTTACGTAATTGAAAATGCTTATTCTGTAGCAGATATTACTAACCAGTGTCATCCTCTTTACAACGTTTGTGAGAGGGACACCAAAGAGAAGGGTTTTGTGTTTGACAGGCCCCAGGTGAAGGATGCTAAGGACATAGCGAATGAAGAGGAAAATGTTTGGGAATCAATAGTACAAGAAGAGAAGCCTCCATTTAGGCCACAAGTGAAGAACTTGAAAGTGAACATAAATTTAAAGACAAGGTCACCAGAATCATCGGATGGATTAAAGAAATCACCCAAGCATATAAAGCATGCCTTTGAGAATGGGGAATTTGTGAAGATGAGAGCGGAAGATGAGCGAACAGATATGAGCAACATGGAAACGTCAAAATGGTGTTGGGTTGATAAAAACCGAGTTGGTAAGGTGACGGGTGGAGGTGAAGGTACCTTTCACCCACCATAAACCCACAATCAGGTAAGGTCTGGCTGAAGACCTAAAACTTAGCGCTAATAGGGAGGCAACCCAGATTTTTATTTTATTTTATTTTTTTTCTTTCTTTGTGTTGTTTTGTTTCTTTTATTTGTTTCAGTTTCCTTGTCGCCATAGCAACACCCAAGTGTGGGGAAGCTTTTCGGGAGGCAACCTTGGTGATGGTAAGAACTAAGCAACCAACAGGAAAAAGAAAAGGAAGAGGAGATGCCTCATCATCACGATCACGAAGTAGTGGATCTTCCAACACCTTCAACTTCAGTGAGATGCAAGCTGTGATGGAGTCTATCTTTGGACCGCAACAACCATGTTACTACTAAGCACTCACTGATTATTTAGGTCCATGTGCTTTACTTGTTTGTGACTTGTGAATTGTTGGTTTTGTAACTATAGGTGGCGGGTGGAGCTTGGAAACAATTTGTGTTTGTTTTATTTGGTTTTGTTTTATTCTTGTTGTGTTTGTTTAGTTTAAAGTTAAGTAGTTTTAATTAAGGTCACGAAAAGACTTGTTGGACAATCTCATACACTGTTGGGTAAATTGAATACTATCACACATTGAGGACAATGTGACTCAAGTGTGGGGAGGAGAATGGTTCAAGAAAAGTGTCACATATCACATGTCTTGAAAATCTTGAAAAATTTTCAAAAATGTCCTTGTAAGTGAACCGGATCGGGCATAAAAACTTGATTTGCAAGACACTAATGGATATCTATTAAGGAAAGGATAAAGGTTTTTAAGCATGCTTGTTCCTTTAAGTTTCATGAGAGTTTTGCTGACAAATAGTTTTTGGAAAAAATTAAAGGATTGCCTAATTAAGGATAGTATGTTTTGAGGTAATTGCATATGTTGCATGTCGGTAACCTTATTCCTCCATATATGTGTGAGATTTTGAGCCTTAGAGTGTAATATCTGTGAGTTGAATTTCATTTGTTGAGAGTGACCAGTAGTTGAAGATTGTGATAGAACTTGTGTGTTTTGATACATGCCGAAGCCGTAAGTGAATAAGTGCACTAAAATGAGAAGGCATTAGGATTACACCAAATTCCCCTTTGTTAACCCGTTATAAACATGTTCAAACCCCTAGTTAGCCATTTTTGAGCATGTGTTGTGTACAAAAAGTCCCTTTGTTTGTTAAGCCCAATAGCCGAGCATTAAAGCAAATCTTATGAAAAATGTAATGAGAATTCAACTATGAAAAAAAAATGAAAAGAGAAGGAAAAAGAAAAAAAAAAGAAGTCATGGAGAAAATAAAGACAAGGTATCGTGGTAATACGAATGTCATTAGTTTAAGTGTTTTAGTTGGATTCTTCATTTTATTGCCTACTAAAGAGCCTATACCCTTCCCCAAACCCAAGCCACAAACCCGAAAAGACCTTTGATTGGTGCATTATTTCACTTGGTGGTAGAGGTGTGACTGACACGCAAGCTTATGTTCACATGATCAATACCTGGTTGGGAGCGACAGAGTTCCTAGCACATTCTTTGCTAGTATTCAGAAACCGAGAGGAGTGACTTATTGTGAGGGGTGTGTAACATGTGTAAGAATTTTAAAGCATGTATTTTTAGTTATGCAATTCTTGTTTTTGGTTAAAATGGCATCATATGTTTGTCAGCATGTCAACCTCGATTGTGTCAGTCTATGGGATAAGTATGTTTTGAAAATTTAATCTATAACTTGGTAGATATTGCATGTGTGTGTTGTAGAGAAGGTGAGTAATGTTCAAGAAAGTTTGCTTGAGGACAAGCAAAAAGATAAGTGTGGGGATGTTATGTAATGGGTTTGGAATTGATTCTAACTTGATTAATTGGATTTTTTATGTGGGTTGACTTGTTTATTTATTCGGAATAGAAGCTACCGGTTGTCCTTGTATGTTTGTAGGTTGGATGAGGCAATAAAGCGTTTTTAGGAGGAAACCGAGCAAAGAGGAGCAAAACCGAGCAGATCCGAACATCCGAGCATGCGAAATGGAAGCCAAGAACTTTGAAGAGGCATATCTTGGGCTAGGAGAAGAGTTACGGGACATATAATATATGAAAATCGTGTTTCTCGACGAGACGAAGCTAATGGTGATATCAGAGTAGGCGTAAGTTACGCCTAAGGGGCCGTAACTTACGCCGGGATGCTGTTCCGTAACTAGAACCGTAAGACAGAGGTTGTAAGGCGTAAGGTGTATGTCAGTAGGCGTAAGTTACGCCCCCTTAGGCGTAAGTTAAACCCTGGGCGTAACTTACGCCGGGTGCTTCCGGAAAAGGTCAAAATTCGCGTTTTTTGGGGTATTTAAGGCCCGAATCAACCCTAGTCGACTATCACACCTTTGGGGCAAGTTCTTGGGCGATTTTGGAGTATTTTGGAGCGTTCTAAAGCCCCGATTCATCAATCCGAACAGCAAATTGAAGATTCCATCATGCAATTCTACATAAAGTTTGAAGATTCAAGTGTTGCTATGTCCGGTTAAGTCTCTCGTGATCGTCTCCGGATGAATGGTTAGGTTTAGTAGTTAAAGTTTACTTTGGATTGTTAAACATTGGTATTAGATTAGTTTTTCATTGATTACTTCTCTAGTATTGCTTGATTGTGAAACCCTAACTTTTGTTTGTTACTTTGCAATTTCAAGTTCAAGTCGTTTACTTTTTATTCATTCATAGTTTGAATGGATTGGTGATTGATGAATTTGAGTTTTCAAAGCTTCTATGATCAATTGGTTTTGTGAAATTAATAATCAACCGAATCAACAACATCGGTCTAGTTACCGGTTGTCAATAAGGTCATTAATTGGTTTCCAAATTCTAGGTGTAGATCAATTCAAGCATAAACTACGTCTATGTAGTTTCCAATTGACAATTCAAAGCATCTTTAATTACTTGATTTACTTGAAATCCGGAGTGATCATCTTTCCATTAATCGTTTACAAATTCTTGGTTTAATTCGTTTGTTTTAGTTAAGTTAACTGTTTCTTAATTCAAACCTCAAATCAACAATTTCAAGTTTAAATTTTTATTGCAAGTAGGTAATTAGTTTGTGTTGAAAGTGATTTCCACTTGACTTCTCGTGGATCGATACCCAACTTCCCTAACTAAATTGGGTTGTAGGACTTGAGTGAAAACTCGTATTTTTGGTTTGTACTTCGACATGGATCAAATTTTGGCGCCGTTGCCGGGGAGTCGTGCGCAAATTACTTTCAATTTCGTTTTAGTTTATTTTGTTTATTTGTCAGATTTACGCGGGTTGTTTTAGTGTGCAGGTAAATTCAGGTTTGTATGCACACTAGATATTCTGGAAGATCTTCACTATTGAATTTTGATCCAGAAATTGAACGCACTGCTCGTAGGAATCGAGTACTCCATAGGACAGAGCTTGCATCTTCAAGCATTCAACAACAACTGACAATGGAGTTTCCACCTGAACCACCAAGGTTTGAGGATTTTGATAATCCACAAGGTAACGCAATTCATCCACCACCACCACCTGCTCAACCCCAATTTCAGCATATACCACCTCCTAACCATCCTCCTAATGATGATCACCATACCAACACCACTGAGGCAAGACATACTTTTGGAGGAGGGAGTCATAATGGTGCGATAGAGAGTGATGAGAATAATGTCCATGATGGGGATGATGGTTTGAATGGTGGTAACTATAACTTATAGAACGTCAATGCTGCTTATGATGACCCTTACGGGCATCCACCACCACAACCACAAATGCATAACCCTTACCCACCAAATCCACAACCATTGAATCAAGGGGGTTATGGCTTCTTTCATCAGCAACCACAATATGGTTATCCGTCACATCAAGGGTTCAACAGGCCACCAAGACCTCAGCATCAGAATTATGGGTTGTAGGACTTGAGTGAAAACTCGTATTTTTGGTTGGTACTTCGACATCGATCGCGTAGCTAGAGTTTTAAAAGAAGAAAAGCGTCTGCCAGAAATTTGGAACAAGTGTCGTAAAATAATTGTAATTCATATAGCTTTGGTATAGTTATATTTTACAAAATAATTTGAGTCTTGACTAATTGCAATTTGAATTTACAATAATAAAATCATTCCATATTTTGAATATACACTAATAATACTCTTGCAAGTTGTAATATTAAAATGTGAACAAAATTGGTTCATTGTAGCTAGTGGATGGTTGCAAATTAAAAAGCCCTTAAAATTAGAATGTCAAATGTGACACATTCTTCAAACAGCTATTGAAAAATATTTTAATATTTATATATTATTACTATTATATTTATATTATATCATAATCAAATCAGTCACATCATACACACGTTAATTTACTCGTGCGTGTTTTCAAATATTTTTTATCACTAAAAAAATATAAAAATAGGCCTAGGCCGCCTAGGCGCTAAGCGCCCTTCAACTGTGTCGATTTGGCCCTAAGCGGTGCCTAAGCGACCTGGTCAGTTTTTTTTTTACTTTTTTCCGGGTAAACAGGACTAGATCTATGATTATTTGAGACATTTCTAAACTTAAAATCCTTAATATATCTCTAAAACAACGATATCCAACATTTGAAACATCGAATCCAGCCACTGAACATTGAAATCATTATCTAAACTTTGAACTTAGTGTTTAAATTTGAACTTGAAGTACTTGATCGACTTAGTATGTTTAATTTTATTTTTTAAATTATTTGAAGTAGTATGAATATAATTATATTTTTAAAATTACATATAAAAATTCTAACCCGCCTAGTACCGATTAATCCTTAGACAGTAACTCGTCGCCCGACTAGCTTCTATCGACTTATACAACGATGTTATTAGCACACCGAATGTCAATAACCTATCTCTTTTTCTTTTTTTATTTTTTTTTCTTTTTAAGAAAGCGTAGCCACATAGGTATGGTTTAATATGGATACTTTAATTTGATTAAATCTTGTAGACATTGGTGTCAGTTTGTCATGACGTAGTTGAAATTAATAGAAAGTTAACATACGTATCGAATGTCTGACGAAAGCAAAATTGAATAAGCACTTAATATGTCATACTTTTTTTTTAAGTACAAGTTTGATTCTCTTAAATTTAATAAGAATATTGTCATACAACTAAGTTTTCCTTCCTTTCACGTTGAGCCTGATATTTCGTCACAATCCGGACTATCAAAATGAAAATACCAAAATACGTTGAACAATTGTTACTCAGACACAGAACCCCCTAAAGCCTCCTCCTTGTAAAAATGATCGTCACCCTGCTATAAAATTTAAAGCTTGGCATCTGAATTCTGAAAGCATACTATCAAGAAGCACAAGTACAAACTTAAATGCAATGATATAGATAAAATCAATAAAAAGAAAACCAAAATCAACATAAAAAAAACCTTTAAAAAATTCCATACCAAAATTGGATTTATTAAAGTGTTTAAACGGTAAGTATATATATATATATAATTGTATACTCTTTTTCAACAAATTAAATAAATAAGAATACGTATATACATAAAATATTACAATTTGAAAATCAGTATATTCCATATTTATAAATCTGGCAGGTATATACTTAATTAAATTAAAAACTTTTTAAAAAACAAATTGTTTTTGGAAGCTTCATGCATCCATGCCTATTTAAAGCCATTTAAGGACTACATGAGTTCCATACAATTAAAGAAAATGAGCAACGAAGAAGCAAATTCAAGTCATCATGCAATTAACATCCAAGGTAACCACAACATATATATCCCTTAATACTTAATATATATGGTCTTACTTACATATGTTCTTAGATTTATGTACGTCTGTAATTTCAGAAAGTAGTGAAGTTAAGACAGAACCCTTCGAAAATCTTTATGATCGTATTCAAAAAGCAAAGGACGACTATAAGTTTGCACCAATTTACGTGGTTCCTACTAGGCTTAGAGAAGTCAGCCCGAGCTCGTTCACCCCCAGGGTGGTCTCTATTGGACCTTTGCACAAAGGTTATAAAAGCCTGAAATCATTGGAAAACAAGAAGGTGACTATTCTGACTCAGCTATTGCACAAGACAGGTTCGCCAAAGGAAACATTTCAAGCATGTATGCAGAAGATGATGGACTCAATTAAAAGAATCAAGGGTTATTATTTCGCGATAGACTTCAAGCATTCTGATCTTAATCTTGCTTTAATGATGCTTACAGATGGTTGTTTCATACTTGAATTTATTAACAGTCTTTCTTCGGAGGATGAGAATGAATTTTCAAAGAATAGGTTGCGCAGCAGGAATATTGCTCTGGACCTCGTGATGCTAGAAAACCAAATCCCTTATTTTGTTCTTCTAGACATCTATAACTACCTAACTGTCGACAAAAACTTAAAAAGACCCGCTCTTCATATCATGCTTAAAGAATTACTAGATCTCATCCATCCGTTTGAAGAACCTTTAGAAGATGATGATGAAAATGTACGTGACACAATATCAACTCATCATTTTCATATTCTTGATCTTCTGCACAAATTTTATCAACCTATAAATTTTGAACTACCTGCAATAAAAACACCTCCAACAGCCCACTCAGCTGTAGAACTAATCAAAGTTGGGGTGAAGATCATGCCGGATAAAGATTCGGATTGGCCCATGGCTATGAAGTTTGAATATTCCAAATCCTCACGTAATGCTAATACTCTTAGAATGCCAGTGGTGCGTATTGACAATTTCTTTGAAGTGGTGTTAAGGAATCTAATTGCGTACGAGCAGTATTCTCCGGTAGAAAATTATGTTACATCGTATGCCATGGCCATGGATATGCTTGTTGCTACTCCAGCAGACATTGCCAAACTGGGAAAATCAGGTGTAATTATCAGTCACTTGGGTTCAAACGAAAAGGCTGCCGATATGATAAGCAGCATATGCAAAAATGTCAACTTGCAAGATTTCTATTACATGGAGCCGTGGAAGAATATAGCTCAATACCACAACAAGCACTGGCCAAGACAATTTAGGGTGTTTAAGCGAACATACATCGAGGCTCCATTTAAGGCAGTTGCTCTAATTGCTGCAGTCACAGTGTTTCTTATTACCGTGTATCAGTTTTTTCGTGTCACATTACATTAAAAAAACGTGCATTACAAGAGTTAAATGAAGAGAAACTTAATTTGTAATCATTTTGTTGGGTTTAGAAAAGTCAAGACTAATGGTTAATTTGGATAGATGGAATGTAAACAAGAAGTATTATGTATTTGTTGATTAGGGAGCAACGAGTCACCGTACGAGCCACTGAAGACTCAAGATTACGAAGAAACTCGATGACCAAAAGACCCGAAGACAAGAGCAAATGATAGAGTTTAATTCATTATTTATTAATTGGTATCACTTTGTTGTATTTGTTGTTCTTAGGGTTTTAGTCATATGACACTATAAATAGATGATGTTCTCTATTTTGTCAAAATAGCACAAACAAGAGAGTGTGTGAGGGTGTGCTTCAATGTAGTCTTGAGAGCTCTTCCCCCATGAACTCCATGGATTCTCTATCCATGGAGTTTGAGCATGTGAGGGGTAGGTAATGTAATCTTGTTGAATGTTGAACTATTATTGTTATATATCATTTCTTGTTCTTCAGTTTACATTGCATCTCAGATTCTTGTTTGTGTTCTTCACCATCTTCATGACTTTCTCTGTTCTTCATCTGCTTAATCGTCACAAATCGGGTAGGTCATATTCCGCTACCGTTTTTACACATTTATTTCATTATATTATAACTATCTATAATTAAACTAATATTAAACAAGCAACAAGCATACTCAATAAAAATCCCACTTAGAGTAGGGTCTGGAGGGAAGGACAGAGACAAACTTTACTGCTATCCTAGTTGGGATAGAGATGCTACTCAAAAATAGACCACGGCTCAAAGTTATTATTTGAGGTTAATCATTCCAATGCTTTTAACGATTATTTTCACAAAATAAGTAAAATAACGTTGATATTAGTGTAATTTTACTTTTCGCATTTATATATGTGAATCGCAAATATGACGTAATTAAACTAATATTAAATATTTACAAATTTGTTGTTTTAATATCATTATCATTATAATTTAATAAAAGAAAAGCTTAAAGACAAACCATAGAATAAGGTGTCATCTGAGTTTTTTATATTAGTATAGATCATATCAGTTCTTTGATCCGAAAACAATCAAGGACAGTCGACAGTGGCGGACCCAGAAATTTTTTTCATGGGGGGCGAAATTTTTTTTAAGTTGTTTAAGGATCGGCATATAATAATTTTTTTTTCAATTCTGTTTATATCGGGTTAGCTCGAATCAGGTCGGATCATGCTAAAAAAATCAATCAAACTAAATTTCGTATATAATATTATTATAAAAATACAATACATCTAAATTTTTTTTATGTCTGACAATATGGATGGGTTTCTGGATTGAGTTGAGTAATATGTTAGAATGAGTTTGGGTTATGATGAGTGTAGGTTAGGATGAGTGTAGAACAGGATATGATGTTTAAGCAAAATTAGTTTGATTTTAAATGAGTAATTTTTTAAGACATCAATTTCGTTCAAGTTAAAATGAATTGTAATTAAACAAATAGTTTAATTTAATAATTTTTAGTAATTTTCGCATTAAACATATTATTTATCATTGTTACCCATTTGAATCTATTATATTCACATAATTTTTAAGTTACCTATCTTGTTATAGGTGAGGATTGTCAGCCTAGTTGTTCTCTAGGGGGGTTTTATTTTTTAAAATCTATCAAAAACATCTACCAAGACTTTTTTTAAGTAATCATTTCTCCAGAAAACAAGTATAAGTGTCACTTAAATTTTCAACACAAGTCTAATTTTGCAAATTTAAGGGGGGCGATTGCAAAATATTAAGGGGATCGATTAGGATTTTAACATATATATACTACTGGAAAAAAATTCAATGGGGGCGGCTGCCCCCTCAACCCAACACATGGGTACGCCACTGACAGTCGATATATAAATCTACCATTTTTTTTTAAATTTAGTTTCTCCCAATTTTACTTCATTTTATAGTGTTTCTTTTCCTATTTTGAAATATTCTCACGCTTAAAGTATGCATAGTAAATTAATTTTGATAGGAGAACGTGCTGTGATGAACTAAATATATATACATTTTAATATGTTAAAGCAAAAAAGTCGTCATATTTTTTAATTCTTAAAAACTATTTTGACATTTTCTCCACAAATATATATATAGTTATGTAGTTTGTTGTATGTATGTGTTAAACTATGTTTGAACAACTCTCAATTACCTAACAAAATATTTTTTTAATAAAAATAACTTGTATGTATGAAATTGTTTATGTGGTCATTAAGGTTTTACAATCTCTTCAAAAACACCCTATTCATTGGATCATCTTTAACCGTATTCTTTAGTAGCATAGGGAGTGTTATTAAAACAAACACATAAACAAACTTACCCAATATATTCCCACTTTTCAGTAGAGTCTGGAGATGATGGATACAAACCTTACCACTATCCCATTTGGTATAAAGAGGCTGCTCTGAAAGAGTTACCTGTTCAAAGTTATCGTTTGAAGTTAATCATCTCAACGCTTTTAACGTTATTTTCACAAAAGATTTAGTAAAATAACATTAAAATTAGTACAATTTTACTTTTGCCCCTTAAGAGTCCACCAATATGTACATTATACGTGTGCACCGCAAATATGGCGTTTTAGGGGTATTTCTTGGCTCCAATATTCACGTTGAAGTTCCAAGAAACATCACACCATCACTAGATCTAGTAGAGGTCAAGTATCACACTCTTGTTCATGGTGTTGTTGGACCCTCATTGCTTATGGTGGTGATGTGCTCTCAACTTCTCATTGCTCATGGTGTTAGTTGAAATCTCACATGAATTATGCCTTTGTACATACTCTTTGGTGTGGCAACATCGATGTCAACTATCTATACTAGGAGTTAGTCTCTCCTTCTATTAGCCTACCAAGTTAATTTCTTGAGATCAAACTACATTTTATTCCAAATGGTGTTTGTTTGAATGAATTATTCTTTATAGTACGTGCTTTTGTTGCATGCTTATTGTTCTACAAGCAGTGACGGATCCAGAAATTTTCGTAAGTAGGGGCGAAAAACAAATAAATGAAAACGACATGTCTAAAAAGTTGAAACGATTCCATTAAAAAGAGTCAAAATGGGTCGATTAACACAAGTAAAAATGAGTTTGTTAATAGGAATAACAAATTAAAGTTAAAAGAACGCTATGTACACTATTATCACATTCGCAAAATTAACTTAAACCGCTAGTCAGTTAAATTTATTAATTCAAAACAAAATATTCTTCATCTTCATCTTCATCTACCAAGAATTTAATATGAAATACTATTTCAAATGATTTCAAGACTGGATTCTAAACATGGTCAAATAACACCAAAATGAAGAAAAACTAGAAATTTTTAATGTGATTAGGGGGCTTGTTAATAAAACACAAGGATGCCTAATTTTTTCAGTTTAATTTACTAAGAGATTTATACTAACAATTTTTATTTCTTTCTTTGTTTTTTTTTTTTTTTTTTTTTTTTATTTTTTTAAGTAGAGACTTTGCACTGCTTCGGTGGAGACGGTTTCTAGTCCAAGTAGTGTGGCATGCCGGTCCAGTCTAACCACGTACACGCTTCTCATAAGAGATACGTCCTTCACCAGTATATTGATAAATTTCTCATGCCTTGAGCCCTTAGACCTTGTTCATGATTTGCTTCTTCATCACCTGTGATTGACAATTTTTTGTAAAATCTCTTTGTTTTTTTTTTCCGCTTCTTAATACGTATAATTATTCATAAGGATATTATCATATATCCCCTTGTTAAACATCAAAACTACATATATCCCCACTGTTAAACTAAAATTACAAATATTCTCATGTTCTAAAATTGCCCTTAGTAAGTAGAAATATGTAAATTGTTTTTAATTAATTTATTAAGGGTAAAATAGGAAATAAATAAAAAAATTAAATGAAATTGATAAATATGTAATATAATTGGTTTAAAAAGAGGGAGCATTTAATTTAATTTTATGATTGGGTCAATATGTTATAAATGGTTTTAGCATGGAAAAATATGTCATTGACCATTATTCGTATGTTTTTAGTCTACTTCATTTGGTATCAAAGTGTCTCAATATGAGTATTGTTTAATCAAGAACCAAATGACTCAAGTGTTATACGTGCATCTATTCAACAAGAAGGGATTGACTTAAAAAGGAAATATCACCGGAAGAATCGAGGCCACACATCAATCTGATTAATAAAAAACGACACCCAAGAACGTTACACCAACTACAATTCATCAAACAAAGGCACCAAAGATCATCAAATCATTGATCGAACCGATGCACATTCGTCAATTGGAGAACAAACAATTCTAGGCAACAGAAATCTGATAGGGAAAGGGGAAATACAATTGAAATCAATTATATTAGCCGCTAAATCGTGTAAAAATTAAAATTGTTACATCTCTCATAAGAGAAGTCAAAGGCATCACTAGCTACAAGCCATCAGAAACTTTATCTTTGTAGGATCCACATTAGGTTGCTATATAGAGGCTAAAATATTTTTGCTTTACCTTCTCTTAGAAAATCAATATACACCACTTTAATTTATTTATTTGTTTATTTATTTATTTATAAGATGTCTTGAACTGACATTGCACTAACACAAATTTGTATCCATTTTGGGACCAATAAAAGTGTAGACTAATCCTGTACTATTATGTTATTGTTGTTTATTGAATTCATAGACACGGTCAATTCAACCTAGTAGGTACAATCTCTTGTGTGCATTTCATTATCATTACTGCAACATTTACCCTTTTCTTATGTAAATTCGGGTTAATGAGGTTAACCTGACTAACCATTTTTTAAAACCAATTACCGAACTAAATATTATATTCAAGTTTAGATATAGGTTACTTTTGTTTGAATTTGTTGTTCCATTTTAGGTAAAAATGACATCCCTAATATGATGTTTCCATTTGATTTAAGATTGTAGGAGAGAGAGAAGTTGTACTTTGTTTTAGAACTTGCTGCCATTTCTATCATTGATTTTGTGTGTTCCGTACTTTTACTTTCTAACGAAGTCTGCGCACTTCCTACCTATCAAGGAGACTGACAAGCAAGATAAACTGACTCGGATTTATCTAAAGTAAGTGGTCACGAGACATGGAATGCCAATATCAATCATCTCTGATCGCGACAGTCGATTCACGTCACATTTCTGGAAATCCTTACATAAGGCATTGGGCACGAGATTGGACATGAACACTGCTTATCACCCGCAGACTGATGGGCAGAGCGAGCGTACGATACAGACATTGGAGGACATGCTTCGGGCATGTATTATTGACTTTGGCGACAGTTGGGAGACTCATCTACCGTTAGTTGAGTTCTCGTACAACAACAGCTATAATACAAGCATCCAAGCTGCACCATTCAAGGCACTTTATGGGCGCAAGTGCCGATCACCCAACTGCTAGGCAGAGGTTGTGAGAGCCAACTAACCAGACCTGAACTCGTGCAGGAGACGATTGAAAAGATCGTGCACATACGCAACAGAATGGCAGCAGCACGAGACAGACATAAAAGCTACACTGACAAAAGACGCAAGCCTTTGGAATTCTAGGTAGGAGACAGAGTGTTACTTAAGGTCTCGCCCTGGAAAGACGTCATCCGATTCGGAAAACGAGGGAAGTTGAATCCTCGTTATATCGGACCATTCGAGATAGTCAAACGAATAGGCCCTGTAGTCTATGAACTGAACCTACCGAACGAGCTAAGCAGTGTGCACAACGAGTTTCATGTGTCGAACCTCAAGAAGTGCCTGTCTGATGAAACACTAGCAATTCCTCTCGAGGAAATTCAAATAGACAAACAACTGCACTTCGTTTAGAAACCGGTTGAGATTATGGACCGAGAGTTCAAGAAACTCAAGCTTAGCCGAATACCAATTGTGAAAGTGCGATGGAAACTCACGTGGGAACGTGAAGACCAAATGAAAAAGAAGTACCCGCACCTGTTCGCCGAACCGACAAACCCTTACAACGCAAGCTGAATTTCGGGACGAAATTCTTTCTAACAGGGGGATGACGTGACACCCCGTATTTTCCATGTCAGCTTTTTATTTAATTAAATATTTATTTAATTAACATTTGCATACGTGGCACTAGAATTATTTTAATTTAGTGTGACACATGGCACGATAGTACAAACACACTCGCAAACATGATAATTCGGTGAATTATCGAAAAACGCACACACGTGTTAAATAATGTACGAACGTTGGTGAACGTTAAACAAAACGAGTAATTAAACACTAACTAATTCACAAAAGATCAAACATTGAACTGGGATGGCACAAACATCAATAAACGACAAATTATAATTGAGAAAACGAC
The DNA here is from genome assembly GCA_009363875.1 of Mikania micrantha. Taxonomy (NCBI): domain Eukaryota; kingdom Viridiplantae; phylum Streptophyta; class Magnoliopsida; order Asterales; family Asteraceae; genus Mikania; species Mikania micrantha. The sequence goes on from CM018683.1 coordinate 17,405,664, forward strand.
GAAAAACGAATCAAACGATCGAAATTGGGCAAACTAGACTCAACCGGGAGCCTTCACAGTACGCCAGGGACCCCGGAGTGGGCTGTGACGGTGCGCGGCACCTGGGTGGGCAATTTGAATCCCGAAACACTCCGCGATATGCCAAGACCCCATGGGGGAAATCTTGGCAGTACGCGAAGCCGCCAAATCGCAGAAAAATTTTCTTAAACCACTCAAACATGATTGCTAGCCTACTATCATCATTTTATCCAAACCCAGACGCCATCTTCTCGTCTTAACCTCCCCTAAACCATCTGCTATCACTCTGGAACCTCAAGAATACCATTTGTGGAGCTTGACTTGAAGATTGAAGTCTTGGAACCTTGAAGGAAGCCTTGTTGGAGCTATTTCTCACCAACAACTTGTGTAAGCAGCTGGAGAATCCTTAAGAACAGTCTCTAGAGCCACTATCTCAGCCTCAATCTTGAATCCCATCTCTAAGAACACTTGTGAGGTATATTTTCAAGTTGTTTTGCACATTTAACACAAAAAAACTTTAGATTTTCAAGTCGTTTTGCACATTTAACACATAAAAACTTACATGCAACTCAAATCTATCACATGCAACCTAATGGGTGATGCATGCACGCAATTTTGATGATATGAATCTGTGATTCTATGATATAATAACTGATTTGTGGTTATGGAATCGATTTATGATGCCATGTGTTGAGTTTTGGTGCTAAAGAAGTAATTTGGGTCATAGATCTAAGAGATGATCATTGTAGCTGACATGCATGCATGATCTAATAAGTTCTAGATGATTTTGAGTACTCATGAATGATTATTTGAGTTGTGTGAAGTGTTACAATAGGTTGGATAATGATTTATGGCCATTTTGAGCATAGCTACTATAAATAGTAACTTTTGTGATAAGAAATTATGCTAGATAGAAAGGTTGATGATATATACATGTTTACATGATAGATTGATGATAATTAATGATAATATTTGTAAAAGAGATGTACTAAAATTGTGAAATCAAGATTTATGGGAAGGTTACTATAAATAGTAACTTTATTTATGTAAAACTCACTAAATGATGTAATATGAACATGCATATACTTTGGAATGATGATGTATGATCAAAATGATAAATTTTGATATATTGATTTATTAGATTTGATAAAATAAGTGTTTTGTTACATGTTTCTATAAATAGAAACTTTTGTAATGAACAATATGCATGTATGGTGATTTTAAGTTATATTGAGATTGATTAAGGACAATAATGATATTATGAACAAACTTGTATGGTTTGATTTTAGTAAAATGGGTTTATTTACAGCTTACTAATAATAGCAACTTTAATTGGTGATTTTAGTGAAATAGGCCCCTAGGTAAGCTTTAACGATGATAAACGATTTAGAATGCATTGTTATAATATTCCGTGATGTTTTTGTAGTTAACTTTGACAAATATAGAAACTTACTATTTTAAGAAACTTTAAATTTCAAAAACGGACTTGTATGCTTATTTGATCGTCTGTAACAACGTGCTAAGTGTTAACATGATCACTTAGGATTAATCAGCATGCTAGAACTATTAAAAACGGATTTTTATGCAAACTTACTAAAAATGGAAACTTACCATAAATAGTAATTTGTCCATTAACGTGACTTACGCGTGTTTTAATGCATACGTGAACAATAACGAACATAATACAAACTCTAACAAACACACGGTTCACCAACGGGTCGTTGACTTTGACACGGTCAAACATAGTTAAACACGACCAAGCATGGTCAAACATGGACAAACATAACAACCGTGGGTTGTTGAGCACGAACACGAACACGGACACAAACACGATCACGAACACAATCTTACGTAAGCCATATGATATAGGTAGCCGGTGATCGACGCATTCGAAGACACAAGCCTGCGCATTTACTGTCACTCATGTGAATTTACGGCCCCTCTTTCAAACTTTTTTCAAGCTTTGAAAATAGGGGGATAATACATGTTGTTGAGTCAAACTTTATACTTGTATGAACATATTGTGTATGTTTGTTTATTGGGCAAACATTAAGTGTTGTATCGTAACAAAGTCCTCGCACAGTCTTACCATTAATGTTTTCGCAATGAGGTGATTTTAGGTAGTACTATTGGGCGTGACGAACCCCACGTGGCGCCAACTCTGACTGGATGTAAGGACGCGTGTAATCTCAACCCATCTTCCATGTCCCTACGATAGGCATGGCGGAGGCTACAGCAAACAAGTCTAGTTCGGTAGAGACGCAACTAACACTTGGAGCCTTGGGCTCGGAACAAACATGTAATGAACAACATGACACATGACAAACATATATATATATATATGTATGTATGTATGTATGTATTGATATCAAAACCCGTGAACTCACCAACCTATGTGTTGACACTTTTTCTTAACATGTATTCATAGGTAACTAGCTTGCACTCAGACTCAGGATGCACATAAGGATCAAGCACATGTGTCGCATGCATTCATCCCGAGTCCTTTCAAACAAACAATGATATTTATGTTGTTTTACAAACTATGTAGTGTCTAACTATTTAATTTTCGTTGCATTTCGAATAATTTACTTCCCGCTGCTTAAACGTTTATTTTCACTACTTTAGACATATACAATTACCGTTTCATGTTTAATTAATTAGTTGGATTAATGTTGTTATTTCAAACGTACTATTCAAATGCATATAGAGTCGTTCTATATGACTATGAGCTGTGATTCTGGCCACGTCACACCCAGCGGTCTAACACCGGAGGTGGGAATTTGAGGGTGTGACAATATATATATCTGGAGATGATAAAAAATTAACCCTTTCTTATTGCGTTAACCGAATAACTACATCTGATCAATGTCGAAGTACCAATCAAAAATACGAGTTTTCACTCAAATCCTACTACCCAATTAGATAGGAAAGTCGGGTATTGATCCACGAGAAGTCAAGTGGAAATCACTTTCAACACAAACTAATTAACTACTTGCAATGAAAAAGTAAACTTGAAAATGTTGATTTTAGATTTGAATTAGAAAACAATTAACTTAAACTAAAAACAAACGAATTAAAACAAGAATTTGTAAACGATTAATGGAAAAGGTGATCACCTCCATGTTTCAAGTTAATCAAGTAGTTAAGGATGCTTTGAATTGTCAATTGGAAACCACATAGACATGATTCATGCTTAGATTATCAAACAATTATGATTTGGAACCAAGTTAATGACTTTGTTGACAACCGATAACTAGACCGATGTTGTTGACTCAGATAATTACTTGTTTCACAAAATGTAGGATTTCTAGAATACTTTAAAATTAAATCAATAACATTAAACTTAACAATAGATAAAAGCAAGCAATGAGATTGAATTCAAAGTTGTAAAATAAACCGGAAATCGTTTATTGTCTCACAATCAAGCAATACTAGAAAAGTAAATCAAGAAAAACTAATCTAATACCAATGTTTAACAATTCAAAAGAAACCATAGCTATCAAACCTAACTATCTATCCGGAGATGACCACAAACGAATTAGCCGGACATTCCAAAGGTTGAATCTTCAAAGTTCTTGATGAATTGCATGATTAGATCTTCAATTCCCTCTCTGGATTGATGATTTGGGGATTTAGAATGTCCAAAATGCTCCAAAATCGCCCAAGAACTTGCCCCAAGGTGTGTTATGCGATTAGGGTTGATTTGGGACTTAAATACCCCAAAAAAAGCGAAGTTCGGCCTTTTTCGTCGACCACCCGGCGTAACTTACGCCTACCTGCATGTTGGAACTGCGTCTTACACCCAGAAAGCTTTGTCTTACGGCTTCTAGTTACGGGCCAGCACCCCGGCATAAGTTACGGCCCCCTAGGCGTAACTTATGCTTGATTAGTTAACATTTTCAGCTTCGTCTCGTCGAGAACACAAGGTAGCTTCTATTTCGAATAAATAATCATGTCAAAACACATAAAAACATCCATTTAAGCATTTTAGAATCATTACCAAACCTCTCGCATTAACATCTTATTACTTTGGGGCCCACATAAAAGTAAATATAAAGGTGTGTGTTTTTTATTTTTTTAATTAATGTATGACTCACTTACATTAATAAAAAAAGAAAAAAACCTACATCTTTATATTTACTTTAATGTGGGCCCAAAGTAATAAGTTGTAGTTATTCTGTCACATCACCACCTCTCGTCAACTGTTTATGATGTCACTAATCACTCTAAGAAGGTTGCGGAAGCATAGTGCTGATGTCTCAGAGATGGGGTGTAACTTACTTGATCCGGTATCATAACACACAAGGTTAACTTAAAGATAATACATTACAAAGGTAATAACGTCATTGCAAACCATACGTTATTGTTTACAACTTAAACATCCTAAACAAACTGAGTTATTTAGTTACAGTGCCTGATAGTGCAATCTCACCTGTTTTCACTGTCTACCTGCAAAAATTTGTGACTTTGTATAGTTAGCACAAAGCTCGTGAGCTCGTAATAATTGATTCAACACAGTATGACATGATATGCAAGTTATTGATACACAGTTCCAAAGATAAACATGAAACCCATATCTAGTTCCTTTCGGACTGAAATGTTATGTTCTGTGAAGATACTACCCGTTAGTAAATATCTTTGTGTCTCATTCTTAATATGTCTATCACAAACATTAAGCTGATATTGGAAACAGGTAACAAACATTTACACCAAAGGGAGTTGCAAGCTCCGGCCAAATTAGTTGTAAGCCAATATACTATCATTGTTTCCTCTTCGGCCCCACATAGGTTTACTAGATACGGTTCAAAAGATGAGGACTTATTGATATCGTGAAAGAGAGTTACGGGCAAAATCTCATGAAATCCCACAAGTTCACCACAATTCACATGAAGTCACACAGATAACAGTGATACATATCATATGTTTGAGAACAGTTTCACATTAATACCCTAATATTTATAAAACTTTAAAAAGAAAAGGGTGGTACGAAACTCACCTAAGATATCGAAGTTAGTAGATAACGCGAAGACTTGGGTTTTTGATTTAGTTCTGCATTAGTTAATGTTTTATAAGTTATTTGTGTTTTTATTTACTTATTAGATCTTTCTTAATATTCAATGTCAAGGACATTGCATTTAAATTCATCAAACCGATATTAAATTCTTAGTTAGTTATTTCAATTGAATATCATACAATGTATGATAATGTGGAAACTATAATGATTCAGGTTCCTCATACAATGTTGATGACTCGTTGGATTAATCAGGATGTCCTCCCATTAACCAAATAGATATTGTTGTTGAGTATATCACTAAAACAGTTTCTAGATGGATTTCTGACTTAGGAATAGCCAATCCTTGTTATTGATCATTTGGATATCATGAAACATAGGAATGTGATATTATAATAAGCTTAATAACCATATTTAATATACTAATATGAGTGTTAACATAAACATCATATCGTTATTCCAATGATTATCTAGACTCTTGTCATTAGTTTGAAACACTTGGATTTAACATAATATTTCATGGAATGATCAAGACAATAACAACATTGTAATAATCAAATGGTTAAAACCATTATAATCTATGTTATGGTTTCATCATAACCGGGCATTATAACGGCTCAAAAACAGGATTCCACCATTAACATACCGAGTTCTTAGTTTCTAACTATTTCTAGCCATCATCTAGGCATAATCAACAATAATAACTATTGCATTACGTTCAAAAACTAGATCTAATCCATACACAATTAAACTAATAGGAGAAAACAAATCGTTACCCGTTCGAATGGATTTTCGGACGAAAACAACGATCAGGTGATGTAGAATCGTTCCTTAGCTCGAACCAGATGATATGGTGGCTTTAAAACTAGATTTTGGGTGATGAAAGTCGATCAGATCGAGTGTTTAGAGGCGGCACCCGGATTTGAACCGGGGAAAAAGGATTTGTAGTCCCCCGCCTTACCACTCGGCCATGCCGCCAAAACGATACACAATAGGATCAAAATTTCCTTTTTGGGGTTGGATTACTAAATTTTAGTTTATTGTACTTGCATCCCTTTTTAATCCTTTTTTCTAAATTGAGAAAAATTAGAAAAGAAACCCTTTTTCCCCTTTTGATTGTATTCGATCTACCCCTTCGATTGATTGTATAGTATCTCAAAACACACAATGCCAAAAAGCTTCCCCTCATTTTTCTATTGAAAAATAAAACGTCTATTTTCACTTAAAAAAACCAAAATTGATGACAAACGGGAACCATTAACTATTCGTTGACTGAGAATTTGTGAATGATTCTTGGTATCTCAAATTTGGTTTGCCTAATGACATAAGAAAATACAAATTGATACATACTTAATTGATTGTTTTGAATTAAAAATCCTTCTCAATTCCCATTATAACAAAAATGATAAGTATATGTAAACCCCAGAACGGAAATTGTTACACAGATACCAAATTGGCTATTTAGAGTATGTTGCCTACAAATAAAAAAGAAAGTCAATTTTTTGGAACAAAAAAAGGCTCGGCTGGGTATTGACCGGGCCAAACCAAAAGAGCACTTCGAACAAAATAATAGTTGAAAGATTCCATTTGAATTGGAATCTGGTCATTCACTATGACCCCCCGAAGCTAAATAGCTCGTAATGCTGCATCTCCGAGACCTGGACCTTTAATCATGACTTCTGCTCGT